>OU342740.1:457561252-458931916 GCA_910589775.1 Avena eriantha
CCTTTAGAACTCCAAAGAATTATCGGACGGAAGCACTTTCCTTCGAAGTGGTCCTGTTCAAGAGTGCGTATCATGCTATATTTGGACGTCCGGCTTATTGGGATTTTATTGCTCGTCCATGTTACATTTACAATATGCTGAAAATTCCAGGTCCCAACGGCGTGATCACCATCAGGGGAGACCCGAAGAAAGCGCAAGAGTGCAGAGACGGAAATGCCGCCTTTGCTGAAGCCGTGCTGCACGCCCAGGAGTACCAGGAGATCAAGAAGAGCATAGATCCGTCTGAGATGCCTGCAACAAAGAAGGAGGTGACAAAGCCAAATCCGGAGTTCAAGGCATCAGAAGAGACGAAGAAGACGCCATTGAAGGATGATGACCCCTCCAAGGTGACCCAGATAGGCGTAGGCCTAGATAGCGCATAGGAAAGCGCGTTCGTCAAGTTCCTCCAAGCAAATCAAGATATCTTCACATGGCAGCCATCTGACATGACCGGAGTACCTAGGGAACTTGCCGAGCACTCTCTAAATGTAAACCCGAATGCTAAACCCGTCAAACAGTCCCTACGACGTTTTGGCGATGTAAAGCGTAAGGCAATAGCTAAGGAACTAGCCCGGCTCGAGTTAGCCGGATTCATAGAAGAGGTCATCCATACTGATTGGTCGGCCAACCCTATAATGGTCCAACGACACCACTGATTTAAGGATGTGTGTTGATTATACTGCCTTGAACAAGGCTTGCCCCAAAGATCCGTTTGCTCTGCCTAGAATTGATCAAGTTATCGATTCTACAGCAGGCTCGGAACTCCTCTGTTTTCTTGACGCATATTTTGGTTATCACCAAATTCAGATGAAGGAATCAGATCAAATCAAAACTTCATTCATAACCCCCTTTAGAACCTTCTGTTTTGTTACGATGCCCTTTGGGCTGAAGAACACAGGAGCTATGTACCAGTGCACTATGCAGCGTTGCCTCCATGATCAAATCGAACGCAATGTGCATGCATATGTGGATGATATAGCGGTGATGTCAAAAAAGAAGTAAACCTTAATTTCTGACTTAGAGGAAACATTCGCCAATTTATGAAAATACAACATAATGCTCAATCCAAAGAAGTGCTTCTTTGGAATTCCAGCCGGAAAATTGTTAGGTTTCATCGTGTCTCAGAGAGGCATAGAGGTGAACCGAGACAAGATTAAGGCTATACTTAATGTTTCCAGGCCAACTCGCCTAAAGGATGTTCAAAGACTCACTGGTTGCATTGCTGCAGTCAGTCGGTTTATAAGCCGGCTTGGTGAAAGAGCCACGCCACTTTACAAGCTCCTGAAAAAGACCAAGAATTTTGTTTGGACTGATGAAGCCGAAGCTGCACTACAAGACTTGAAAGAAGTACTTTCGTCTGCTCCTATCCTTGCAGCACCGGAACCAAGGGAACCGATGTTGCTCTATCTCGCTACAAAAAACAGGGTCGTCAGTGTCGTCATGGTGGTGGAGAGACAAGAGGAAAATCAGGAACACCTGGTGCAGCGTCCGACTTACTATCTCAGTGAGGTCCTAACTGAATCAAAACAGCGGTATCCGCACTATCAAAAACTGGCTTATGGTGTGTTCTTCGCATCCCGTAAGTTACGACATTATTTTCAGGAACATCTAATTACCGTGGTGAGCACAGCTCCCATGAGGGATATAATCAACAACAGCGAGGCTACAGGACGCGTCGTACAATGGAGCATAGAGCTCTCGACTTTCGATATTGAGTATAAACCTCGGACAGCAATTAAATCCCAAATCCTTGCTGACTTTTTTGCTGATTGGACAGAGACAAAGGAGAATATGACCCTCCCTAAGTCAGAATATTGGACTCTATATTTTGACGGGTCTAAGGCTCGTGGGGGCTCGAGGGCTGGCATGGTGCTCAAATCACCCCAAGGAGATAAACTTCTATATGTGCTACAAATCCACTTCACAGGGACAAATAACATTGCCGAGTATGAAGCACTGCTGCATGGAATCCGGATCGCTAAGGATATCGGCATCCGACCTTTGATGTTTTATGAAGATTCGGATCTTGTTGATCAGCAAGTGTCGGATATATGTAATGCAAATAAGCACATGGCAGCATATAAAGCTGTCATGGATGATTTATCTAAATCGTTCGAAGGGTTTGAGGTTCAACACATCCCTCGAGCAGAAAATGAGGAAGCAGATGCATTATCTCGGATAGGCTCTGTGCGGAAAGAGGTCCTGGATGGCGCTTTTTTAGAGCACCTCAAAGTTCCCTCAATAAAGGGAGTGGACGAGGAATATCCGACCAAATCCGACTCACCTTTAATAGCAGTTCTAGCTGTAACCCCAGCTGGACTCAACCCTACCTTGACTATTTGGTAGATGGAAAATTACCCAAAGACGAAGTTCTGAGCCGGCAGATTGTCTGACGAGCAAAATCCTATACTGTAATTAGTGGTGAGCTCTATAAGCGGAGTGTGTCTGGGGTCTTTCAGTGCTGCGTATTTCCAGAAGGAGTGGAAATCTTAAGAGAAATCCATGAAGGCGAGTGTGGTCACCATGCTGCAGCCAAATCTCTAGCGGCAAAAGCTTTCCGGCACGGTTTTTTTCTGGCTTACAGCCAAGGCGGATGCCGAACAGCTGGTCAAGACGTGCAAGGGCTGCCAAAAATACGCCAAACAAGCTCATGTTCCGGCTGATCAGTTGCAAACAATACCTATAACATGGCCTTTTGCGGTCTGGGGGCTTGACATGGTAGGACCGTTCAAACGGGCTCCAAGTGGATTTACTCACCTCTTAGTGATGGTGGATAAATTCACCAAATGGATTTAGGCTAAACCCGTCACTAGTAGTGATGGAGAAACAGCCAAAAGATTTGTCAAGGATGTTATAATCCGGTATGGTTATCTGCATAGCATTATCACGGACAACGGGAGTAACTTCTCTATGGGAGAACTTGCCAAATTCTGCAATGAACAAAATATCTGGCTTGACATTGCGTCAGTCGCACATCTGCAGGATAATGGACAAGTCGAAAGAGAAAATGGTTTAATTCTACAAGGCCTAAAACCGAGACTCGAAGCACCACTACGACATGCTGCGGGGGCTTGGGCAGAAGAATTACCTTCTGTAATATGGAGTTTGCGAACAACTCCGAACAGGTCAACTGGATACACACCTTTCTTCTTGGTCTATGGCGCAGAAGCAGTTCTTCCTAGTGATTTGATTCACACTTCCCCTAGAGTGGCCGCGTATATCGAAGAGCATGCCGAGATTACTTGACAAAACAATCTCGACTTAGTCGAAGAAGTTCGCGCCGTTGCTGAACTGAGATCAACAGCCTATCAGCAGAAGTTACGCAAGTATCATAGCCAGAGAGTCAGAAACCGATCTTTCAATAAAGGCGATTTGGTTCTCCGGCTTGTGCAACAAAGAAAGCACAAACTTTCCCAATATGGGAGGGGTCCTTCTTGGTTAGTCAAGTATTGCACAATGGTTCATACTACCTAACTGATATGAGGCTAGTCAAAGAAAGACCTGCTACTAAGAAGAGAAAGAGAGCTGGAGGCAGTACAAATCCGGATGAGTTTGACAGACCATGGAATATTTCTCAGCTACGTCCCTTTTATTCTTAGTTTATCCTTCTTTGTAATCATATATGTGTACATGTTCAGTGAGAAATAAAAGTTTTGGTTGCCTCAAGTTTTTTCTGAGAAGTTTTTACCATCTTATTTCCGAATGATCATGTCACAATCGAAAATCATAGAACACTTGAAAGTACTTTATGCTCATGTATTTTCTGGTTTAGATTTTCGATTCTAAAATTGCTACCTTCGGGTATAAATCTAAATTTTCTAGTCTGTACTTTGGTAATTTGTCTGATTGCCGGATGGGGGTATTTTCCGAGTAGTGAATTGTTGGTACTGGAAGCCAGCTTTGTTTCTGAGTTTAAACTGGTTTAGCAATTGAGCTCCGTTGCTCGTCAAAGTTTCCGTGTGGAAAGTTTAGCCGGCTCGCGAAAGGGACGAGGCAGAAAGCAAGATAAACGATAAGTGCAGACAAAAAACATAAGTGCTTATGCGAACATTTTAGGCACATAAACATTTTAAACCAAAAGTGCTGAATAGATAAAAACCTGGCACTAGCAAACATATTATACTACTTATTTATAGATCCATAATGTTTTCAGAATAACACAATTGTTTTTTCGGGAATTCATGATGCAGGAGAAGAGGTAGGAGCTGCCGGCTCGCTGGATACATCGCCTTGATAGCGTTCCGTGATGTGCAAATTTGACATGGTTTGATCATCGCCAGAAACTTCTGTTGTTTCTTCTGAAGGCGGAGGCGGCGTGTCCACGCGGGTGAAGAACAGAGTGTTGTAGCTAGTCAAATCGTCTATGTGACACATGTATCCGGCGCAGGAGTCCATGATGGCCTTGATGTCTTGCTCATGTCCGTCTTCATCCAATTTGCAGTATCCTCTGGTTACTTGCCAGATTTCCATGTTTCCATGGTGGCTCATAACCATGGTGAGAGCGTTCTGCACTGCGGTCCGTGCGTAGGACATGTTCCAGTCCTAGACGAGTTGTGGCATATCCTTGGCCTTATCCTGCACCTGAAAGCCGGACATGCTATGCATATCCGGAACCTTGAGAGCTTCGCCAATATCCTCGATGGATTGGTGAAAGTCATGGAGCAGGTCACTGACTTGTGTAAGCCGGCTGGTGCGAGACTCAGAAGAGGATGAGTCCACTAAGTTCAAAGGACCTATGCATGAAATGCAAAATGGTTAATAAAAAGCCGACATTGAAAGAGTCGAAGAATGCAGACAAGTCAGAAAGATGGAAACATACCAAAGATGACATCGTCGACTTTGGTTTTCTCTTCACGAAGGCTCTGGAGTTCAGCCCGGAGTGCCTCGGAAATGTCCCTCTCTCTGAAAAAGTCATTGGTGAGATCCGAGATCTTCTGATCCTGAGACGCAATCCTACGATCATGTTCATCAGTGGCCATGGAGGTAGATTCGAGAATTTGAGCAATGCTCTTCTCATGATCTGCCTTAAGCTGATCCAGCTCTTGGTGAAGTTCTTTATTTTCCACCACCAAGGTCTTAAGATTCTCGGCTTCTTCAGTCATAGCACAGGACTGTTTTACTAGTGCTGTAAGTCAAAAGAACAATAGTTCAGCAAAAAATTCGACTATGATAATACAAGACAAGGTTTGAGTCTCGAAATTTTTACCTTCGGCCTCGTCCTTGGAAACTTTTAGTTCAGCATTTTCAGGTCGGAGAGCTTTGATCTCTCTCCGCATGTTGTAGATATTCTTCAACAATTTTTGGTTATATGAATTAACTTTCTGTAAGTCAGAATACCCAGAGTTAGAAGTCTACTAAAGACTTGGGCTAATATTATAGCTAATATCAGCACGAGCCTTGGGGCTACACTAGTTCATTCTTTGGCATCCTAAGGAAGCATAAACCCAGATTGTCTATCCAACTTCATGCTTGGGGGCTAGAGGATATGATATAAAATACAATAAAGGAAAAGCGTGAGTTGGTATTCCGACTTACATGATGTTCATGGGTGAGCTTGCTCAGGCACATGTTCACCTCAGTAGTAACCTTCTCAGCGAGGGTGAGTGGAATAACCGGAGGTGGTGGAAGTACACCAGCTCTTAATCCCTCGTCACGAAGACGGACTTGTTCAAGAAGTTGGGAGTACTTGACATACTCCGCTTCTTGTGCTTCTTCTTCGGCAGAGAGATTATGGCTTTCCAGGCATTGCTGGGCCGGCCGCTAGATTTCCTCAACAGATTTCCGAGACAAGCCAAATTTGGCAAGTCCCGGATTGTGATGGCTATGCACTTCTATTCTTGTAGACAGTTGTTGGGCCTCCAAGTGCAGAGGTTTGTAGAACAGCAGCAAGTTTTCCCTTAAGTGGATTACCCAAGGTTTATCGAACTTAGGGAGGAAGTGGTCAAAGGTATTCCCTCTCAAGCAATCCTGCAATCAAGATACAAGAAGTCTCTTGTGTCCCCGACACACCTAGTACACTTTTCAGGTGTATAGGTGCACTAGTCCGGCGAAGAGATAGTGAAATACAAGTGGTATGGATAATTATAAGTGGTAATGGTGATAGAAAATAGCTTGCTGGCGTGTGGTTGACGTGGGGAAAGACTAAAGGCAAACTGAAATAAAGATGGAAGCAAGCAAACATGTAACATATCTAATTGCAAACAGTGTATCAATGCTTAGAAACAAGGCCTAGGGATCATACTTTCACTAGTGAACACTCTCATATAAATATCTTCTCTTTATGATACTACTCCTAACTACTCTCCGATTGGACACTCTAATCGATGGTAGGGCTATAACAACACACCTCAAAGTAAGCCTTTCCCATCTAGATAACCCCACACTGTCACCTTAAGCTCTAGATGGTTCCAACAAACACCACAATTTCATAGAGACATCTAACTCCAAATATAACTCATAACAAGTATTTGTAATCTCTAGCCTAAGTGCCACCATGGTGTGCACGTTGTCACTTTCACACACATGGGGAGAGCAGAGATCTATTAAACCACTTGAGTAGCAAGGTAGATCTACTTGATTACAAATCTCATGATCTCAATACGACCACGCATAGAGAGAGAGATGAACACATAGCTATCGGTAGAACCCTTAGCCTCGAGAGAGAGAACTACTCCCTCCTCATCATGGGAATCAGCAATGGTGATGGAGATGGTGGTGGAGATCGATGGAGATGGCTCCGGGGGCACTTCCCCGTCCTAGCAGGGTGCCGGAACAGAGACTTTCAGTCCCCTAAATCTCCCCTTCGGTGGCGGCGGCGCTGCGGAACTTTTCGTGGCTGGAGGCTTGATTATTTAGGGTTTTCGCATCGGGAGGTTTCTTGTAGGCGAAGAGGCAAGGTCCGTGGGAGGCCAGGGGTCCCACACCACCTAGTGGCGCGGCTAGGGCTAGCCCGCGCCACTACATGGTGTGGCCACCCTGTGGCCCCTCTCCGTCTCATCTTCTGGCTCCATGAGTCTTCCGGTAAAATATCGACTTTGGCTTTTGTCCGGTCCAATTCTGAGAATATTGATTTTCTGACTTTCCTGGAACCAAAAACAGCAGAAAACAGGCAACTAGCACTGTGGCTTTTGTTAATAGGTTAGTCCAAGAAAGTGTATAGAAAGTACTCCAAAGTGTGGACAAAACATAAGAAAGTAGATAAAACCAAGCATGGAACATCAAAAATTATAGATACATTTGCAATGTATCAACATCCCCAAGCTTAAATCCTGCTCGTCCTCGAGTAGGTAAGTGATAAAAAAAGAAAGAAGAATTTTTTAGGTGACATGCACCTTCATAAACTTGATCAAAGTATTTGTAAAACATTGAAAGTTGGGGTCATAGTACTTCAACATAGCATGAAAGATAAAGGTCTAGCAATAAGACATAGCAACTATGTTGCAACATGAAAAGGCACAAACAAAAGATTCATGAATAATAATGCTTTGCAAGACGTTTGTTTATTTCACATAAATAAAACATAGCATAGTGGCATTCAGCTTGTCCCTCATACAGTAGCAAACATAAATGCATAGGACACCTTCAAAGTTCATAAGAGTGACTAGATACAAATAGTTTAGAACAAGCAATATCAAGTAATGCATCAATCAAATAGTCTTGGGACAATGCACATAGAACTAAGAATGGCCACTATGCTCTCAAAGTAGGTCATAAATATAGAAGGTGGAGACTCAATATAATTGTGGAAGAAAGGCCTTCATAGAAGGAAGTAGGGATTCAAGTCTCATAAAGAGCTTCCAAAAATTATGGTACTTAATAGCTTTCAGCTCTCATTGCCCCTATCATAAGCATCTTGAAGTGATTAAGGTTAAAGTGAACAAACTATGGTGTACATGTTTGACGAAGTATAAGTTAGAAATCTCATGTCCCTTGAATACGAGGGCCACTCCTCATGCTACTCAAGTTTAGTTACCGATAAGTTCTTGTCATCGTAAGTACATGTGTATCATAGAGAACCGCCAACGGGGTACCCCTTGCCCGATGATACGGAAGAATCCCCATATCAAAATGACAAGGCAAGCAGACAACGAGCATCTCAGCAATCTTCTTATTTACCATGGGAATATGGTGCTTTTTTCTCTCTTTCCTCTTTTCATAATCTCTTTTTTTATCTTTTTCTTTTTTCTCAATATAGGACTCTTTTTTATAAGAAGAATGCTTCATAGACAGCTCATTATGGTAACGCTGCAGGTTTCCACCATGTCATCATGGATTAGACCAGCGGCCTAGGCGTTTCTCTAACACATATACATAACTCCATGGACTTACAAGCTCCCCTTTCATTTCACACCGATGACATCCATATACAAAAGAGCATGATATCAACTAGGTACATGTACCAAGTGCAATGTTGAAAGCGTTTCCCATGGCAGCATGGTTCTGCTAATTCCCAACAAATAAGTGCAAGCATATACAACATAGACAACACAATGGTTCAAGTTTATTAAGGGCAAGAAAAGTAAAGTGTGCCATCAAGTTCGTGAGGGCTTTAATCACTAGTTTTCTCATAAGAAGTTTAATTTGGAAGGTAAACAAAAGCATGAATATACTTGGAATAGCATAATCTAGTAGGTAGATATGGTGTACTCTTGGGAATAACTTGGTTTAGGGAGTTGGATGCATGAGTGGAACTCATACTTGGTTGTGGAGGCTAGCAAAATACTAGGAGTGACAAACTAAGAGAGCAATAATGGCCATAATCATGCAGAGCGACAAAACATCATTGATCAAAACATAAAGTGATACTACAAGTTGAAAACTAAAGGATCATAAAGGCTATGGTGACTTGAGATAGTCATAACATGGTGTGAGCATGTGCCAAGTCAACCAAAATAAAGCATCAAAGGAGAATACCATTGTACTGTGCTTTAATATGCTAAAACAACGCATGATTCATCCAAGGCACATTAAGCAATCTCAATTGTTTATAACAAGTCATGCTACAGCAAAGAATACTAAGCATAAAGCCAAAACAATATCAAGCATGGCATGACAAAACATAGGCCACAGTCGAAAACAAGCTCTTTTTACCACTTAAGTATGAACTTTCCTACTCTTTTCCAAACCAAACCAAACTATTTGAAAACCAATGTATGAAAGAGGGGGTCCAACCAATTTATTTAGAAAACTAAGAAAACAAAGCAAATGAAAAACCAAAAAAAACGAAGAAGAAGACGCTCCAAGAACAACACAACTGTGCATGAAACAATAAAAATGAAGCGTTTGGAAGAAACCTGGGATTTTTATTGATGAAGAGGGGGGTGCCTTGGGCATCCCCAAGCTTTGACGCTTGTACTTCTTGGATATTTCTTAGGGTGACACGCGTGGCATCCCCAAGCTTGAGCTTTAGTCCATCCTTCATCTCATTACTCATTCCTTCCATCCACCTGAATTTTTTTCCTTCATACAAAACTTCACACAATCTTTATTAGCAACATTAGTGCACTCAAGATAATAAGTCTTAAGGTTCAGTTCCAACACCAATAAACTTGCATTATAACACTAGCTACTGAAGCACTTCCCTCAAAAATCTCAATTCTCCAAAGAGAACTCAAAAAGGAACCAACAAGAAGCAAATGCAAATAATGGCAGAAATCTGTCAAAACAGACCAGCAGGTAAAGACGAATTTTTCGAAGACCTTCTGTTGCTCAACTCAAAAAGTGTTGAACTAACGAAAGTTAGATAACAACCTGGGGCACAAGCACAAAAATTCACGCCTCAAAACGACATAAAGAGATTTTACACGAATTTTTACGGTGAAGCACATAAATCTGTTTCGGGACAGCAATTTTCCCAATCATTACTTCTCTCTCATTAGAGGTTACTCTTGGCACAAAAAGCAAATAAAAAGGATAAGGAGCGGTTATTACAGAAGTAATAACTTCCAACACTCATCTAACACTTTTAGGTTATCTCCCAATAAGTACTTTTCTTTAATGCCTTTAAGTTAGGCTTGATAGTTTGAGAAGATGCTCACATAAGAAATATGAATTGAAGTAGAGGAGAGCATCAAGAAGAAAATTCAAAGCACATTTAAGTCTAACCCACTTCCTATGCATAGGAATATTGTAAAGAAACAAGTCATGAAAGCACAAAGCAACAAGCATAGGAAAGAAAAACAAGTGCAACTTAAAGACTTTCAACATAAAGAGGGGAAACTTAATATTGTTGAGACACATAAAACCATGTTTCCCTCTCTCATAATAACTTTCAGTAGCATCATGAATAAAAGTAACAATATAACTATCACATGAAACATTCTTATCATGAGCTATATGCATAAAAGAATTAATACACCCCACATAAACATAGTCATTCTTATTGATTGTAGTGGGAGCAAATTCAACAAAATAGCTATCATTATTATTTTCATTACCATAATCATCAAATATAGGAGGCATATTGTAATCATAATTAATTTCCTCCTCAATAGTAGGTGGACTGAAAGTATCATATTCATCATTGTAATCATCATATATCGGAGGCATAGTATGATCAAAATAAATTTTCTCCTCTGTGCTTGGGGGACTAAAAATATCATGCTCATCAAAACCAGCTTCCCCAAGCTTAGACTTTTCCGTAGCATTAGTAATAATGGTGTCCAAAGAATTCATACTAACAACATTGCTATTAGCATGCAGATAAAGTTCCATAGGTTTTTTAATTTTCTCTTCAAACACTTCATGTCCTAACTCAAGATAAATACTATAAAGCTCTCTAATTTTTGTTGTTGTTTTCCATTAAGCCTAACTAGTGGAAACAAGAAACAAAAAGACAAAATTGCAGAATCTAAAGGAAATAACTTCGAGCACTCACACCGGAGGATGTGAGTACCTTTTACCTTACCTCCCCGGTAACGGCGCCAGAAAATAGCTTGATGTCTACGCACTTCTATTCTTGTAGACAGTTGTTGGGCCTCCAAGTGCAGAGGTTTGTAGAACAGTAGCATGTTTTCCCTTAAGTGGATTACCCAAGGTTAATCGAACTTAGAGAGGAAGTGGCGAAAGGTATTCCCTCTCAAGCAATCCTGTAATCAAGATACAAGAGTCTCTTGTGTCCCCAACACACCCAATACACTTGTCAGGTGTATAGGTGCACTAGTTCGGCGAAGAGATAGTGAAATACAAATGGTATGTATAATTATAAGTGGTAAAGGTGATAGAAAATAGCTTGCTGGCGTGTGGTTGATGTGGGAAAAGACTAAAGGCAAACTAAAATAAAGATGGAAGCAAGCAAACATGTAACATATCTAATTGCAAACGGTGTATCAATGCTTAGAAACAAGGCCTAGGGATCATACTTTCACTAGTGAACACTCTCATATAAATATCTTCTCTTTATGATACTACTCTTAACTACTCTCCGGTTGGACATTCTAATCGATGGTAGGGCTATAACAGCACACCTCAAAGTAAGCCTTTCCCATCTAGATAACCCCACACTGTCACCTTGAGCTCTAGATGGTTCCAACAAACACCACAATTTCATAGAGACATCCAACTCCAAATATAACTCATAACAAGTATTTGTAATCTCTAGCCAAAGTGCCACCATGGTGTGCATGCTGTCACTTTCACACACATGGGGAGAGCAGAGATCTATTAAAGCACTTGAGTAGCAAGGTAGATCTACTTGATTACAAAGCTCATGATCTCAATAAGATCACGCATAGAGAGAGATGAACACATAGCTACCGGTAGAACCCTTAGCCTCGAGAGAGAACTACTCCCTCCTCATCATGGGAATCAGCAATGGTGATGGAGATGGTGGTGGAGATCGATGGAGATGGCTCCGGGGCCACTTCCCCGTCCTAGCAGGGTGCCGGAACAGAGACTTTCAGTACCCCGAATCTCCCCTTTGGTGGCGGCGGCGCTGTGGAACTTTTCGTGGCTGGAGGCTTGATTATTTAGGGTTTTCGCATTGGGAGGCTTCTTATAGGCGAAGAGGCAAGGTCGGTGGGCGGCCAGGGGGCCCACACCACCTGGTGGCGCGGCTAGGGCTAGCCCGCACCACCACATGGTGTGGCCACCCTGTGGCCCCTCTCTGTCTCGTCTTTTGGCTCCGTGAGTCTTCCGGTAAAATATCGACTTTGGCTTTTGTCCGGTCCAATTCCGAGAATATTGATTTCCTCACTTTCCTATAACCAAAAACAGCAGAAAACAGGCAACTAGCACTGTTGCTTTTGTTAATAGGTTAGTCCGAGAAAGTGTATAGAAAGTACTCCAAAGTGTGGACAAAACATAAGAAAGTAGATAAAACCAAGCATGGAACATCAAAAATTATAGATACATTTGCAATGTATCAGATTGTTCAGGAGATTTTCGTCGAAGGTATCGGCCGAGGGATCATTACCCGAAGAGGGTTCACCCTTATCAAAACCTGAGTCACCCATGGTGACGTCAGTTTGCGACTCAAGGGTCGATGGCCATGTGGAGGGAGCCGGATCTTCTGCGATGACCGGGGATGGAGTAATCACCGGCGTTGCAGAAGGTTAAGGGGCAGGAGTCGGAGGAGCCACGGTAGGAGAAGCCAAAGATAGCTTCGTCTGACGCGGGGGCTTCAAGATAGTCCCCTTCCCCTTGCCCTTGATGAGTTGTTTAACTCTGAGAAAGTAATAGAATGAAGAACATTACGCCTCGAAAGAAATTACAATTAAAGTACAAAGGCGAAAGTTGTGTGGAAAGTTACCTCTTCACAACTGGCACTTCCTTTGTGCCGATGGCCATTGTTGAAGCTTTGCGCTTCCTGGGCACGATGTCCGGTAGTGGGACCAATTCCTCCTCCTGAGAAAACTCGGGAGGATACCCCTCGATAGGAGCCAATCCGACTCGGGGAGGTCGGCAAGCTGAAAGGAAGATAAAATCTTAGTATTGCGAAGTAACTTAAAAGGTGAAACACATAAAAAGGGTTTACTGCTAAAGGTTTACCGGCACTACAGGGTCTTCCACTGTATGCATGTCCAGAGACAAATCCGGAATCTTTCTCTCGATCTGCTCCTTTATCAGCCATTTGATTTGGCTTATGTAGTCCCGTGGCTTTAGAGCCTTGGGGCTGATGCGGAGGGAGTCTTGTTTTGATGCCGTGATGGAATGCATCAGTCAGTCGCCGTGGTGCTAGAGAGGCTAGATCCGGCATGCCACCCAGCATTGGACTAAGTCGGACCCTCTCAGGCCCTTATGCTTCATCAGATATTTAATCCGCCTCTTGGCGAGAAGCAGATCGTCACTAAGAGACGGAGCGGCCTCGTCCCAAGAAGGTCGAGGCGGAGTGGCTCCATCGATGAAAGCCGGCAAAGCACTAGCTTTGCCGGGAGCGGGAATGTCCTTGTGATAGAAAAAGGTGGCCGGCCATTGTTTGACCGACTCACTAGCTAAAATCCGAGGATAGACGTGCTCACGCCTAACCGAAAGACTAATAGTACCGGTAATGTAGGGATTACCGGCGGTGATGGAGTTTCTCCGGACATGAAAAAAGTACCAGAAAAGAGTGAGACTCGGCCTAATGCCGAGATACCCCTCACACAAAGCCGCATAGGCGCTCATCTCTAAGATAGAGTTTGGGGGGAGATGGTGAAGTTGAACACTATAATGGTCTATCACCTCAGAAAAGAAATCTGAGGGAGGAAAGGAGAAACCTCTGTCGAGGTGGGTGCCGAAGTGCACCCACTCGCTGTTGCGAGGGTTGTGGACGGCCTCGCCGAAGCTGCTCCGCCAATCGCCGGCACGGAGGAGCCCTTCTTCTTCGATGCCGTGGAGCTTCTCGTCGTCGAGAATGCATGGGATCCAGACCCCGTGATTGCTTTCCTTTTCTGCTGCCGCTGCCGTTGCCGGCGTCGCTGCTGCGCAAGAAGATGAAGCAGAAGCCATTTTCTGGATGCGCCGATGACCTTGGTTGGGTGGCGCTGGGAATTTCTAGGGGCAAAGGAGCTTTGTGCGCGTGGGAGAAGTGGAGGAGAAGGAAATGGTACGAGGAATAGGTGAAGAAGATGAGAGGAAGGAATCCTCACCCCTTATAACCACCAAACCGTGCCAAGATTCGTGCAAATACCATAGTAACCGTGCCACGTGTCGTGGAAAGAACAGAGAAACCTCTGCGCGATGATTACATCGCCTCGATCTCCACGCACCCACTAAAGCGGCGCCTCGGTTCCGTGAAAGGCGAACCCACCAACGGTCATGCTGACAGGAAAAGTCTGTCAGTGATGTGACTTGACCATGACTCGTGTCAGATGACGTCAGAGGCCAAGTTCCAGCTTAGTTTGAATATCAAGATGGAAACACTACTAATGCACGGATAGGTCTGACTTATTTTTGTGACCCGGATCGTATCTTTTGAAGTTTTAGGAACCCTTCAAGATTCTGCAAGCCGAAGATCAAGCTAGACGATGATGAATCCGACTTTGGATCTTGGAGGCCTCTGGGGGCTGCTGTTGGGGATATACTTTCCAGGTATCCTCAGCGTACCTCACTGACCAGGGTGGCCCACTTCGGGTTAGAGCTTTGCTTCACGGGCGGCCCAGTCAGGGAGAGAAGCAGGAGTCCCATCTGGCTACGGGAAGGCCCAGAAGACTTACCGACATAGGCCCATAGTGTTACTTATAGTTCAAGATATACTCTGTAACTGACTCTTAGTCGTAGCCGGATAGATATCTCTTGTAAACCCTAGGCCGGACCTCTATATAAGCTGTCCTAGGGAGAGCCTTTAGGGCACCCAACACAATAGTCTACAACCTCAACTCGCACAGGTGAAACTCTTGTAACCCATATTCCGGCTCTGCCGTATTACTGGATTGCTAGCAGGAGTAGGATCTATCCAAAGCTGGTGGATTCGAACCTAGGCAAACTTATGTGCTCACCGTCCCGGAATCCCGTACGACTCACACCCCTCTCTTCCACACGCCTCGAGGACCCCCTCATGGCGTACTTGTCATCAATCCGACGACACTACTTTTGGTTATTCCTATCCTTGTCTTTACTTGTTTCATCTTACGTCCAGCTAGTTCCTTGGCATTACATAGGATAATTCACCTAGTTTTAGGACCACATTTATTTATCAACAACTATCCTCAAAAACAACAAAATTGGTTATTCACCCCCCCCCCCTCATGGCGTACTTGTCATCAATCCGACGGCACTACTTTCAGTTATTCCTATCCTTTTCTTTACTTGTTCATCTTATGTCCAGCTAGTTCCTTGGCATTACATAGGATAATTCACCTAGTTTTAGGACCACATTTATTTATCAACAACTATCCCTAAAAACAACAAAATTGGTTATTCACCCCCCCCTAGGTGGTGCCATCTTTGATCCTTGAACCATGACACCGCCATCACCTCGGAAAATGACATTGTGTCACGGGCCCATAGGGCCTAGCCAAGAAAACACGGCAACAGTCGATGGCTGAAGGTCTATGACAAGGAGGCAACATTACAAAAGTAGTTGATTGCGAATCTAAGAAAGAATTCGACGTTGGAAACGAGGAATATGTCGTCAAATACGATATGGTAGATGTTGTTATGTATGGTCCTGGCGGTATCTTTGTGACATTTTTGTGGCGCACTCTGATGTAGACAACGTCATCCCTGGGCTTGCCAACGTGTGCTTATGTGCTAGGTTGGAGCATGTTGTCAACGAGATGTTAGGCTACGAGTCGGGCGGTGTAGGCTAGTGCCTCCTCAATGAAGAGGAGGCCCGACAACACGAAGATATGATAAATGAAGTCAGGTGTCTCACGGAATCGAATCAGAGCCAGAGCACCATCACCTCCCTCGCGCTCTCATTGTCCGACACGAGGTCAGGCACATGGAGAGGACAACGGCCTGGAGGTAGGAGGGCACATGGGCAAAGGCAAGATAAAATTCCTTCGACAAAAGGTGTACAAAATCTTGTATAAATTACCCCATCTCCCCTATATTTAAAGGCTGGATGAGTGGTTTTACAACATCCTCTAACTATTTGATAGAGGGTGGTTTAGGGAGTCTCCTAGGATTTTCCTTAAATATTTGTTTTGGGAGGTTGTGTTGTTTTTAGGGGACTTGCTAGAGTTTCCTTTATTACTGAATGTGCAATTGTAACGGAAAGAAACGAGCAGACAAAACTCTCTTCCTAAGCCATCTAGGGTTCTCATGCCATTACTGGATCGTCAGCCTCCTCCTCAACTAGGTTCGTCGGTGGCAATGTGCAGCCATGCCCCAATCTACCGACCGGAGCTATAGAAAATAACCATGTCTTGAAAATTAAGGCCTAGATCTTTTGCTCGCTTCTCCGAGAAGCTGACCTCCCTAGAGATTCCCCTAGAAGCTGCCCCAAATTCGTCCACGTTTCCAAACTAGCTTTCCATTTACTAGTTTGGAAGCTAAATGAATGGTTCTTCATCGAATGAGAGAACCCAGACAGAGCGGACTAGGCATGCATTTTCACCGAGGCATGAATTTTAGTATGCAAATCTTGTTGGTTCTATACTTTTTTTAGAGAACTAGTAAAGTGCTCATGCGTAACCACAGGACAAGTAAATTATGAAATAGCTTGTCATTTTATTGAACTAAATATTTCAATCCTTTCCATCCATCTCGTGCATTTTTTTGGAAAGGAGCATATATTAATATCACAAGATACCAATTACACCCAGCCTCTGCAACAACGCATTGCCCTAGCAGCCTACGGATGCACACAGCCAAAAAAGAAAGAAGAATTACAAAAAAGAAAAGTCCCGCTACAGTGACTCATTCGTTGAAACATCGGTACTACCACCACCAAGACAGCACCAGAAGTCCAGCTTCTCCAAAAGCGACGCCTCCAAGAAGGAAATAGTGCACAAACACCGTCATCGCCCGATCATAGATCTTAGGTTTTCACCCTGAAGAAAGTCCACGCTCTCAAAACAATACTTTCAACAAGGTCATTGCCATGCACAACCAATTAAGGCCAGACCCTGGGTTTTCACCCTAAAAGGTAGGACTGTTAACCTCTCTTATGCAGTCGCCCCCACTTGCATGCCACTGCTCCAAGTCACGAGTCACCAAGCCAATTCCTCATCACCACCCAGACTCGAACCACCATTGTTCGTCCTCAAATCCCGGTCTCCATGACATTCCCCATCAGCATCATGGAACGAGAACATGCCCCGTGATATTAATAGCTAACAGAGCTTCGAAGCGCTCCCTCTAAACCCAAACGGTCAGAGTAAAACATGGGTGTGCACGACCGAATCTCTCTAATCCGGCAATGTCCAGGCATTGATCGCCCATGGGAGTTCACCGACGAAGCCTTCCGAAACTCGCCACTTCAACCAGATCAGAGTGGGCAAGCAACAAGTAGATCCTCATCTTGGCGTGAGTGGAATCCTAGGATCGCCGCCTTTATTCAGCAGACGAGTAGGCCCCCACGCCACTCGCCGTCTCCGTGTAGCATAAATAGAGGAGGAGAGGGCAACAATCGCAGGAGATCGGCGTGGCTAGGCCATAGCCTCACCCCCGGTGGCGGCAGCAAGCCTCCAACTCCTCGTCGTCGGCGGAGAACCTCAGGCCCCGGCCAAGACGGCCGCGCCGCATCTCCCCCGTATGAACGCCACCACGGACCCCCTCTCCTTCCCCCATCTTAGATGGACCCGCCGGAGCCGGCAGCGGTAGCGGCCTGACACGGAGAGGCTGGGGGTGTTCTTAGAGGAGGATGGAGAGCCCCCCCCCCCCCCCCCCCCCGCGGAGCTGCCGGAGTCGCCTGGGGCGGCGGGGGAGGGTTAGGGTTAGATCTACCTCTGGGTGAAGATAGGAATCCCTCTGAGGACGTAGTGACTCTCATCTCGTGCATCATAATTCAACACAACTAATAATTCAATGAAAATAGTGATGTGTTTGATGGTCGCAAAAGTTTCATCCACTCTGTGTGAGGGTAAAACTCTTATGTTTATCCACGTGTGCATATTGCTGTCGAACATGTTGCCTACTGCGTTTCTTAACATCTATGATTTCCCCTCAGTTACTAGTGTGACACCTAATAAAATACACAAATATAGTCAGCTATTGCTTATCAGCTGAGAAACTTAATAGGAATGCAACAGAGGTCAGCTGGGAATAGCAGCGTTACAAGAGTAGCTTGCAGCAAAAAAATAAAGGTTGGGGATACCAGCGTGACAGAAAGAGACGCCCAAACTACACAGTAGGTTCTATACTTCAAAATTACCAGGGCAAATATTTGCCTATTTGTAATACAGGATAAACAAAGAAGTGTGGAGGTCCATCAACATACATAGTTCTCTACTATTTCATGCATAGTATCAACATACATAGCCATAGCGAGAGGCTCCGACAGCATAATGGAAAACAATGCCACTGGCTCTGTCGACGATGTGAACCCGTGTCCAAGTTGTTGAAAAGGAAAACGTGAACCCGTTCTCAGGGGCAAATCCTATTCCTCTCCCCACCTGCTATACTCAACGCAGTACCCTCCAAATGGTGAAACGGAGACACGGGAAAACTGACCGTGTTAAAAAAAAGGACGACTAACAGATGAAACCTGGCTTAATTCCCGTGAATCTCGCCGGCATTGACAAAGGGATCAGGGATGTTTATAGCCAGGACAATGATCGGTCCAGTTATTGGGTGGCAGCTGGTTTGCTTCTTGCCTGCATGTGATTTCTCCTCAAGATCTCGTCAGATCTTGTCACCGTCAAACAAGACGAATTCTCGCCAACAAAGATACAGGCACCATCACGCCAGCTGATCTCCACGCAGCTGCACATCGTGACACCGACGCAGAGCAAGATCAAAAGAACCAAAAGAAAACTATAGACAAGAAATTACAATTACAGTACTCCGTGTCAGAATACACTAGATCGAACCTTTTTTTTTTTTTTTGCAACAAACTATACATACACATTTACAGAAGCTCCTAGACTTGAAACAGGAGAAGCACAGACAAAAACGGCGTGCGAACATCCACTGAAGAAAAATAACCAAAATATGGGCCAACTACTATCTGCTGCTGATCTCTGAAGATGTCATCAACCTACACTTCCAGATGTGTTATCTCGAAGGAGACGGATTGCCCCGACACCGACGACCCGAACGACCCTTCCCGCTCCACGGAGTAGGCGACGAGTAGCTTCACGACGTGCCTGTACCTCCTCCGGTACGTCGGGAACTTGGACATGCTCCTCACTATCCCGACCATCCTGCCAGAACGCACAGCAGCATCAGATATCCAGATCAATATAAAACGCCACGCGAGCTGACAGAAACAGCAGTAGTTATTACAGAAGAAAGACAGCAGCATACCTTCGACTGATCGCCTGAATCTGTGCTGTCCTTACAGGATCCTGGGGGATCTCGGCACCGTTGTCCCACACATTTGCGCTCGCAGAGTTGCCAACAAAGAGGGTCATCTTCTCCAAGAACCTCACGTCTTGCTCCGTCATTTTCAGCGCCTGTATCTGATCCTTCAGCACCAGCACAGGATGGAAGAACCAGTCCAGCAGCAGGTCCTGGGGCCGGTTCTGCTGATCGACCTCCACGCCGTTGCCTAGCAGTAGCCCTGTAGAGCCAGCCTTGATAGAGTGGAGGACGGTGCGCATCAGAGAATAAGAAGTCAGTCCCAGGTTTATGGTCTCGTTGTCACTGTCCTTTGTTCTTAACCACTCGGTCAGGTCAGCAGTGGTTATGACGTTCAGGTTCAGAAGATCCCTGCCGCTCGTCTCGCAGGACTTCATCATGTTTGCCCATATCTGTAAATTAATGAGACTTGATGTTTAAAATGACAGTATATATTATGGTGTTTACAGTTGTATAACAAATACAATTCAGGTTTAGGCATAAACAAACATATTATTATCAAAAAAAAGAAACCCTTATGTTTTCCCTGGTTGAACTTTTTTACTACTAAGAATCTAAGATCAACGAGCAAATAAACTGGATGCTCGGGTATCCTTGAAGGCTCCCGAAAGCGCTGCTTATGTTAGCCTTATACCATTTTTAGGGAAAAGGAGCTGCTAAGTCAGAATCTATATTCTAATTCTGGCCTCTGGCCAGGTCAGTAGCTACCATACAATCTTGAAGTAAGTTCAAATAGCCAGCATTTCTTCTTTTATACGCTTCCCTTGTTTCATCAACACACCACGACATCGCCTCTGTTAAATCGAACCCACCAAATCTAAGGGGTCATAGATTCGGCAACACCAGAGTATTTATTGACGATTTCTTCTGTCATGTCTTCCTTGCATTTACAACGTTTCCTCAATTAGGACCAGCACGCCTTATCTAAGAGACCATGCATGGACCCAAGAACTAGCAGAGACTTCTCTGATTGTACCATGTCATTGATGGCGTTACCTCGCTTGGGACTAGCTCACCTATTTATACAATGGCATAGATGCAAGAACATAAATGAGTAGCCATCGGATAGGGAGCGTGGATTGAAGTTTATGCATTGCCTTTTTGCCAGACACATGGAAACGAATGATGGTACTACGACAACGAATGCACACTTATTACCAAGATTCAGTATCTTTCAGAGATTTTGCTAAAAGATGGATGGAGCTGCATAGAGTGACGTTTCTTGGTGCAAATAAGAGAGGGGATGTTAAGAATTTATAACATATATGTGAGGACGGTGATAAACGGACCTGGACCATTTTGACCTCCTGTATGGCCTCTCGGACCGACCTCGCCGGAACCAAAGTCGGAACCAGCATCGCCGGTGCTTCACTGGAAGTGCTAGGGTACTCGCCGCCTCCCTTGACAGAAACATTTGGCCGGACGGAGAACTCCGCGGAATCGGATGCTTTTCTCTTCCGGTAGGACGGCCTAGCGGAGAACATTTTGCACCGTGAGGAATTAAGCAGAACATGAGAAAGTACCAAAAATCTCAGCAGCCATGGAAACACATAATTACTTACTTTGGAAGAAGTGTCCCTTCGCGAAGGTAAAGCCAGTCGTTGGTGTACTCGTCGAACTCGGCGACCATGGTCACCACGTAGGAGACGCCCCTCCGAAACGACGACTCCTGCGATAGGGCCACGGCATGATGATTCTGAGCACATCAGACAGACAATCCCTTTCGCGTCTGGACACGTAAGGCAGGTAGATATGGGCAGGGAATAGCACGGCAGAGGCACACAGTGGCAGAGATAGCAACCTGGTAGACGATGACCGCCCCGTAGAGGCCCACGAAAATGCTGGAGACGACCGCCAGCAGGACGCTCCCAACCACCACGAGGGGCCAGAAGAGGATGGCGAGGCCGGCGATGGGCACGCAGACGGTCTCCAGGAACGGGCCCTCTCGGCTGATGAGGTCGTGCAGCAGCCTCTGCCAGCCCTTGAAGAGCATGTAGGGGCTCTTGATCAGCGCGATCACCGTGTAGAGCGGTATGTCCACGGCCAGACCCAGGATGCCCACCACTATGCACGACGGCACGTCCAGCAGCCTGCACCAAAACAGCTTATTTTAGACTCTTCCTCTTCATTTTTTTAATTTAGGAGTTCCTCGACCGAGAGCAAAAATCGTTTTCAGAATGCGATGCTGGAACCTGGAAGTCAAGCAACTGCAATGGAGTGATGTGCAATGGTCGCGTCTAGATCTCAGCCGCCTGATTTTTAGTTATGTCTCAGTCATCCTGCTATTTTGTGTTAATTCAACCTAATTGTAACTCATTAAATTTTTAATTGCACCATAGTTGCAACTCATGTGTAACTCTCACACCACTCGAATCGCGAGATATATCCAATGGTGAGAGAGCGACCGAGACATAACAGCTAATCAAGCGCCTGATTAGCACGCTCGTCTCAGAACCAATATCTACTATTGGCGTGCTTTTTTTACCGTAGAGCTAGTGACATTTTTTTTTTTTTGAAGCAAGAGCTAGTGACATTCTACCATGACGTGCTGGCAGGGGCATAGTTTTTCAACGCGAAACATTGTTAGTTAGTTAGTTAGTAGTAGCAAACAAATTAATAAGCACGTCATTTTCTCGTGGCGACTGGCGATGGCATCCCTGTCACAAGCAGGGAGTACAGCATGGAACTAACTATAATCCTAAACAAACAGCTTTGGACAGATGCAATCTAGCAGGACAAGGAAGGAATACCTTATGGAGTGGGGCTGGCGGCCCTGGGAGCACTGGCGGAGCTCCTCGAGGTACACGGGGTAGGAGTGGAAGCACATGTCCGCGAAGTCCCTCACCACCGTGCAGCTGCCCTTGATCGTGCCCCACGTCCCGTCCTGCACAAAAAGCTCGTCCATCTTATTCTCAGAGAGACGTTCTGACGAGTCAAGGATCGTGCCGTGTGGAGCTTACCACAATGCCATGCACGAACTTCTTGGTCTCGCTCTCCTGCCGGAACGCCTCGAAGGTGGAGATCCACGGGGTGAAGAAGCCGTAGCCGAGAGCCACCAGCGCGCTGCCGAAGATGCCCAGGCCCAGCCACAGGCCGAACAGCACCGGCAGCGCGATGGCCACCGCAAGCTTCAGGCCCGCGTTGATGCGGTCCGTCCTGGGTTCAGAATGAGTGCAGACAACGAACGGATGATCAGTCGAATCAATCAGGGGGACTGCACGAGCAACTACTAGTTTATTATTCTCAGGTCAGTTGGGGCATTTGATTCGCAGCCAGAGTTGAAAATTCGGCAGCAGAATCGAATCGGGTTCTCGAGACCATGGCCAGGGCAGAACCAAAACGAACATTCAGAAAAGAATGCTCTGTTTTTGTTTTCTGACGAACCCGTAAAATGCTCCGTCTGTTTCCCTCCAACACACGCAAAACGGAAAAAAGGGAGGGTGGGGGCTTACTTGATGAGCGAGTAGATGGTCCACCATACGTGCGCCGGGAAGAGCGCGATGATCACGCCGACGTTGCCCAGTACCATCAGCGCCGCCGCCACCGGGCCGACCACCATCGCTGCACACACCCAATTTCCAGTGCGAAGGAAAAAAAATGAGCGCACGCCGAAACTCAGGACGGGAAGAGCAAGACGAGATGACAGTCAGACAAATACCTTTGATGCCGCCGAGGAAGAAGGCGGCGCAGAAGGAGAAGACCACGTACGCGACGCGCAGCGAGCTGTGCATCGACCCCATGGTCTCCGAGTAGTTCTCCGCCACCCACGCCTTCACCGTGCCCATCGATCCACCGTCGCCCCGCCGCGCCTCCTCCCTCGCATCCAAGAATCAGAGAACAGCTTTTGCCTGCGGCTTTTGCAGGACGGAGAGCTCAAGGGGAGAGGACGACAGAGAGCAAGAAAGAGAGAAAACAAAAAGAAAGCACTCGGTTCTCCGCTTTCGCGGGAATCTGCCACCACCAGCGGTTGCGGAGCAGAAAGCTCGGCAGAGGCTTGCGCGACAAGCCGTATGAGGAAGGAAAAGAGATTATAAAGGTCCTTTGATCCGCTGGCTGGGTCAAGACGACGGCTGCGTTCTTGTTCCCGCCCGTGAGGAGAGAAGTTTCGGGGGTTTCGCAGAGGATTAAACTGCCGAGTCCAAGGAGCCTTTCGATTTCGTCTGTTTGTGTGGGTAGTTTCCATTGGTGCGCGCCGTGTGACGTGGTTTTTAACGGCGTTCGCCGAGAGGGAGGGACGTAAAGTCGACGGTCAAGGCGACAACTTGTGTTAACCGTGGCCGTGTTAGTGGTAAGCGCTGAGGTTTGCTTTGTTTTCTTACTCCCTCAGTCTTAAAATAGATGTCTCGTTTTGTTAAAATTTGGATGAATCTAGACACTATTTAGGATTTAGATTCATTCAAATTTTGCAAACTTGCGACACCTATTTCGAGACGGAGGGAGTACATTTTTAGTGATCCATCTAGTAGTACTATACTTTTACATAAGTAAACGCTGAGCTAAAAAGGGACATTCTTGGTTGATTTTTTTTCTTACAGCCCCAGAAAAGGGTCAGATTCCCCTATCATAGTGATAATGAGTTTATGGCATAAAACCACCAGTTTATACTACCTAAATTTATCATGCCATACCACTTTATGTTTTTAGAACAAAAAACTACCGAATTTTGGTCTTTTTTGCAATTCGCACTAAACTCCATTTGCCAGCGAGTTGATGCGTTTTCCGACAAGGCGCCCCACCTAGAAGGTGACGTGGCACCTCCCAGACGGCGCTTGGACACAACCGTTTATGGCCGTTCACTGCCTGTCTGAAAGGGCAAACCACCGGTTACGTTTCAGCCCCCCCCCCATCGTTCTAACCCACTCCCGGTGATGGCGGCGGTGAATCCCGGCTGCGACGCACATGACCCCGACGGCATTGGCAGCTTGATTCGCCTACCGGCAGCGCGAAAGGCTCGTCGAGCTCGACTTACCTCAAGACAACGACGCCGACTTGGATTCGCCTACTCGCGACGCTCTCCAAGGTCGTCCTGGTGTCACCATCGATGAAGAGCCACCGGTGGGGATCATTTTTGGACGGTGTTGAGTAACAAATCCTATCTAGCTGCCCACCGTCAATGTTTTTTCTGAATTTCTCTGCAAGTTAGATCTAGGTTCTAGGTAATGTGATTTGAAACCATGTTGAACTGTAAGGTTTGAAACTAGCTACTTATATTCGAATGTAGCTGATGTTAGATCTAAGTTAACCTAGATCTCTCTATAAATCTAGTTAGGAGTATGGTGTACTACATTATGGTGTACTTTTCTAAATTTATTTGTCCAAACTTCCTATCAGTCATTTAAAGCGATATTTTTTGGTGTAGCTTGGATGATGAAATTTGGGAGGTTAGGTTCAACTTTCCTGGTGAAGATAATTTGGAAAGAAAAATGAGCGGGTCATGTCTAACTGTACTAAACTTGTATGCACTAACGGAAGGCCATGGGTATCGTATTAGAGATTGCATGTATTACATTAAAGAGAATGGAAAAGGGCAGGAAGGAATGGAGGTAGTATACAACATGTCAAAGGTTGTGAAGATGCTTGAACTCTTTAAGAATGAGAAGGTTCTTAAGTTAACATTAAGCAAGGACAAATCTACATGGCCAATTGAAATGAATAGGGACGATGTAGAAGCTCCATCTCAGATTCATGAACTAGTTGTCTTGTTAGTTGACAACGACGGTGTCACCTTCATTTCAAAGGAAGATTTTGATGGAGAAGAAGAGCTGGTTCCGGTTTTCATTGACTTCTATGATACGCTCTATCTAGGCTGTAGCATCCCAATTATCTAACAATTGTAATGCTACTTGGTCTAGTAATATAATGGCTACTTCCTATATATAATTGTTGCATCATAATTATATCATGCTCATGTCATCATGCCACCTTGCATTAGAGCATCATATAAAACCTTTTCCATTTGGTTCTTCTCTCATATGCATTATTAATTGTATTTGGCTCTTGTTAATTGTATTTGATCCTTGATAAATGCTTGGTGCCTAAATTGAGTTGGGGGCATATCTTTTATTCCACTCCACCACCTTTCTTTGTCACCACCTTATAATTCCACCATCCTAATTACCCATGGGCTTGTATTTTTCCTTTGATATTTATTCTAGCTCATGTGGGTGGGATGGATCAAATTCTATTTCTTTAGTTTGGCTCTACTCCATAATTGGGGATGCATGTATATAATGCCATGTTGTATTAGTATTGTTTTCACAAAATTAACACATGGCATTTATTACACATGCATGGGCCATGCAAGCACCACCCCATTCCATTTTTTTGGATTTTACTTGGATTTTTGGGTGGTTTATCTCTTTTGAGCTCTCTCTTCTCTCTCAAACCTTTCCACCTTGTTTGGTTTAACCTTGCCATGTGCCCATCAAGCCTCTCTCACATGTGTAGTGCCATGCATGATCATGCATCTTTTAATCCTTTCACACCACCTCACTCTCACATCTCCATATCTTCATCAACCCTACTCCTCCTCCCTTTCATGCTTGATCTTGCTTGGGGCATGAGTAAACCCTAACCACCACACCATTCCCTAACCTAAACACCCTCTCCACTTCCCTCTCTAACCTAATCACCATACCTAGTAAACCCTAACTACAAAACCCTCTCCATGCCGAGCCCCATCTACCTAGCTTCTCTCTCACCTCCCTCTCCCTGCCAGCAGGCCCCACCGACCGCACTCTAACCCTAGCCTAGCCGAAGCATGCCCTAGCTAACTACCCGAGCCTCCCTCTCTCTATCTCTCTCTCTCTCGTTCCTCAACAGACCCACACCGAGCCAGACCCACAGCCATGCCGTCCCCACCTGGCAGCCTACCGTGCCTGCCCTGGCCTCCCACGCCGAGCCCATGCTCGAGAAGGACAAGGAGGAAAGGTGGCACCCGAGCCACCTTTTTCTTTCTCCTCTATACTGATTCCCCACGACACCCTCCTCTCTCTCTATTTCCTACCTCTCTCGCAACCCCTCTGCCTCTCCCAGATCTACCCCGAGCCGTTGCTCTGACCCCCTCTTTTCCCAGTGTAACACCCTCGAATCGGCCCTATGCAAGTTTTAGCGATTCCCGCCAAACCCACATAGAAACGATTCAAGGACGCCCACCAGGCACTTTCGTGCGGGTGGAAAACAAAGTAATACCATTACACATCAGTCCTCGATGGGACCCACATAACAGATATATACATCAGCGATTCCATGAGTCAATAATACAGATATAATATACAAAGATCCAAATCACCTCGAAAACGATAGAGCGTCCGACTACGGACAAGATGCAAATGGAGCTAAGAGCCCTGAAGAATAACCAATGGCGTCCATAACCCTGCCTAGGCCAAGCCAGAAGGGTAACCCTGCTAACGACGGCGATCTCAAACCTGCTAAAACAAAAGGGGTGCCGACAAAGGGCAAAGGAAAAAGAGGAGCATCAGTACTGAGGCCGGCACATGGCGAGGCTAGAATTCGGCGGCTCTCGCCTACATAGGTATGGTGGACTGAAGCGGCAACGCAACACGCACTAAACAACCTATAGAGACTCAGTAAAACTAGCGGCCATTAGAGAGGGATAAGAGAGACCTATTCGGATCCATCCTGATACTAACACGAAACATACCCATCCTAGTATTCCCCCTCGAGACTAAACGAGGAAGTCCAGCCGAGGAAACTCACACGGTTGGCAATTTTATTTAATCTTTCCAAGGCAGTAATCCCACTTACTAGTCTTCTCACAAACAAGTCAATTATAACAGTAAACTTTAGTTATAGTTGTCTATGATCGAGAAATTGTGCTCCAAGTCGTCCATAACCGCGGACACGGCTTTTCGAAAAGATTTAACCCTGCAGGGGTGCACCAAAGTATCCACACGCACTTCGACCCTTTTTGCCAGATCAATTAACATACACCCATCGGTATGTCGGGGAGCCTAAGTCATGACGTTTCCCAGACCCAAAGTAAGTACATGGGGGCCACCCTACTAAGCTACCCGCAACAAAGTCGGCCGGCTCCGAGACGGACCGAGGGTTTGCGACGACGGATGTAAACTACTGGGAACCCGAAAAAGGGGACTGGGCTTGTCGATACCGCGAAAACGTGGCGCGATCCAAAACAGTACAGGTGCTCCACGCACAAATTAAATAAAACGGTAAGCATGGCATAAGTACAGAATAGTAATAAAGCCCCAAACTACTTGTGGCCCCCGGTATAATACTTTGAAATCAGGTAGTAAGCCGACGGGGGTGCCCACACACCCCGCCTGTGGTTAGCGCGCTCAATCTCGGAACATGTGTCAAGAACTCGGGTCCTAGGGGAAACTAGTGAGCGGTTAAGAACCAAATATTGACTATTACCCACCGGTGCCTCTTCATTAATCTACTGTCAACATTAATTAATAAACTGTAATTAGAATCCTGATCAGCTCCACCATTAAACATCTGCCAACCTCCCCATAACTGTGGAACATCGACATCGCGAAGCAACACCTGAGCAAGCAACTACGACTCGCGGGCCAACTGTTTCACAAGCAACAGGTAATAGGAGGTGTCCAAGGCTATATATTGGCTGCAGGAATATAACTGGTACGGATCACTAAAGCATCGCGACACGGATAGCAATAGATCAACAGGAGGAAATAAAGACTATAAATGCAAAATAGGTAGAAGGGAAGAGATGCTCGCCTGGGAAAACACTGCCGAAGGATCATAACCGGAGAACTTATCGATACTCGCATCCACTCATCGGCCTAGTCCGCGAAGAAGCAAACACTAGAAGAAACACCAGATGCAATATTTAATACTAGGGCAGAAGATCCGGCATGATTATGATATGCATGCGAGATGAACAATTTAATATGCAACAGTCGATAATGTCATATTATAAAATAATGGAGGTCTCGGATAGGGAATCACATTTAGGGTTCGGCGAACTCGGGCTCTGAGGGGTTCGGGGTTCGACATGTTTGACGGGGGCGGAAACGGCTCGACGGGATCGTTCTCGGACAACGGAAGTAGATCTTGGCGTTCCGAGACGAAGGACTTGGTTTGGCATCGGGGGCGCTTCGGATTCGCCCTGGTCGGTGTCGATCTTGTCGTTCGGGGTGAAGAACTTGGCATCCTCGAAGAAGTACTTGGCGCATCCGTGTCGACGACCTTGGCGTCTGGGATGGAAGTACTTGGTGGTTCCGGGAAGGAGGTCTTGTCGTCGGTGGTCTTGGATTTCCGATGGATTGGCCTTCGGATCTTGGTCAGGTCACCGGTAGATCTTGGCGTTGCATGTCGAAGATCTTGTCGGGTCCTCGGATCGGGTCAAACTTGGCGTCCGGGGTGAAGTGCTTGTCGTATCCGTGGTCTTCGGGCTTCGGGAAGGAGGTCTTGTGGTTTCCGATGGAGATCTCGACGCTCCGGTCTGAAATTCCTCGGCTTCGGTCCCATGTCGATGGTCTTGGTGTCCGGGGATTCTCCGGGTCCGGGGGTGGCTGATCTTGTTGGTGGTTCTTCGAGTAGCACAAGGTTTGAATTATCGTTTCATCTGCTGTTGGGCGCACGGGCCGCAATACTTCGGTAGATGATTGTCCCGCCCTGAGCAGGAGGGTCGCGGGCGACATGGACTCAGGCAGCGTCGTAGGGGTCCCGCGAGGCGGAGCGAAGCACGGGAGTGGTGGGTACCGGCGATGGGGCTCGGTGATGACACGGACGACGGAAGGCGACGACGCAGGTCGGCAGGAAACCGAGGCAAGGACTTGCAGGGGAGGGACCTTGTGGTGCAGAGGAAACAGAGAGCTGGCGAGGTGGCGGTCGCTATCGTCCTGGGTCGCAGAGGAGGCTCGCGAAGGAGTGAGGCGGGCCGGCGGCGTTGGGAACGCGCGGAGGCGTCGGTGCTCGCAAGGAGGGCGGCAGCACTCGAACAGAGGGGCGGCGGTCGACGAGGAGGGCACCCACGAGGACGCGGATTGCAGACGGAGGCGGGGCCCAGGTGAGGAGGCAGCGGCGATGATGGGTGAGCTCGGGGCGGCCACGGGCACCGTGGACGGAAGGGACGGGCGCTGACCGGGCGGTGGTCAACGAGGACGAGAGAGACGGGTCCGGGCACATCCGGGCGGCGGCGAGCGCACTTCACCGCAGGGGCGGCTCCGAGGGGAGGCGCGGAGCCCGGAGGAGAGACGTCGGGGCGGTGGGACCTGGGGGCGCCGGAGGTGGGGTCTGGCGGCGGCCGGGAGGAGCCGAGGCGGGGGAGAAGGCGGCGAGGACCTCCGCGCGAGGAGAGATGCGAGAGGAGGGCGGCGAGGCCCATCGGCGGGGCGGAGGGAGCGCGGCCGGAGGACCAGGCGGCGGCGGGGGTTGGTGAGAGGAGAGGGGGAGGATACGGGCGAGCGGGAGGAAGAGAGAGAGAAGCGGCCACGCGCGGGATGGCGTGTGCGGTCGGTGCTGGTGGGGCCAGGGCGGGGCGGTGTCGTACGCGGGGTGGGGTTCGAGGAGGAACCAGGTGGCGGCTGGGTGGAAGGTGGCTGGTGGGAATTTGCCGCGCGCGTGTGGGGCCGGGCGTCAGGTGGGGCGGCGTGCAGGGGAGGAAGACTGGGCGGGAGTTTTTGGCGAGGTGGGCGAGAGAAGGATCTGGGCGGCCGGCTGTAGTAGGTGGGGCCAGGTGGTTGAGGTGGCGGCCTGGGATAGGCTGGGGTGATGTGGCTGGTGGGAGGAAGGGGCTGGGTAGACTAGGTTGGGTAGATTTAGGAATTTTGGAGGTGGCCAGCCGGACCTTCGGGCCTGGCGGGCTGCCTCCTAAAAATAAAAGAAATATTTTATTATTTAAAACGGGGCTTTTGAAAACCGTTGACAGACAAAACAAAATATTCCGGAGGCCTAGGTTTTGATTTGAAATAATAACGGGGCGTTTAGAAAACAAAAACAGACTTCTCGAAAATAGTTTTATGCAAACAAATGCAAGATGACATGACGATGCTCAAATGCAAGGTGGCATGATGACATGAGCATGCGGTCATGACGATGCAATGCACAAAAACAACGCGATTTTCTAGTAGTGGTTTTGGCGGGGCGCCACAATTCGACACCACTAACAATGGATCTCGCCCTCGAGATCCGCCTCATGGCACCGGAAAGAAGGTCGGCGATCTGAATCTTCTCGCTTCGTGTAAATCCTCGCGACACCACTAACAAGAGGTTCTTGTCCGTGATCGTCGAGAGAACACTCCGGGAACAAAGGGCGAAGGTAGAGGTATCAACAAATACAGCAACCTCTAGCTTCCGTGGACGGAGTAAAATTGCTGGATTCACCAATTCAATATACAAAGCGAATGATAAGAGTAGTCGTATGGTGATCAGTCCATCGCCCACCCAAACCATTACTCTGCACATGAATAGGAGAATCATGCAACCAACTCTCGGAATCAGACTGAAGATCTCGACAAACGAGATTCAGGAACAAGGAGGGATGCAGACTCTGCACCGGATCTGGCGTAGATGATGTCGTCGCGTCGAAAAACACCGGAAGGCACAAGAAGGAACAGAGAGAAGCCCAACAGATGAAGGATTCCTCAGATAGCATGAAGACCGGATGTAGCAACACCGTTACCAAAGGAGGAAGCGAAACCCTAAAGGTACGACGGAAACCCAACCACGAGAATTCCTGGACTCGAAGAAAGGGAAGAGAGCAGATTCAAACACGCAGAGGTAAGAGGAGAGCAGCAGAGGGGTAAGGAGTAAAATCAGACCTAATCAGATCTATCCAACCGATTTTTGCAAAAATAGTTTTGACACTCTACTTCGGCCGTTAGCTAGGTTATCCTACAAGTTGGACTTGTGGGGTATCGCAACAGCTGGGCTCTGATACCACTCTGTAACACCCTCTAATCGGCCCTATGCAAGTTTTAGCGATTCTCGCCAAACCCGCATAGAAACGATTCAAGGACGCCCACCAGGCACTTTCGTGCGGGTGGAAAACGAAGTAATACCATTACACATCAGTCCTCGATGGGACCCACATAACATATATATACATCAGCGACTCCATGAGTCAATAATACAGATATAATATACAAAGATCCAAATCACCTCAAAAACGATAGAGCGTCCGACTACGGACAAGATGCAAATGGAGCTAAGAGCCCTGAAGAATAACAAATGGCGTCCATAACCCTGCCTAGGCCAAGCCGGAAGGGTAACCCTGCTAACGACGGCGATCTCAAACCTGCTAAAACAAAAGGGGTGCCGACAAAGGGCAAAGGAAAAAGAGGAGCATCAGTACTGAGGCCGGCACATGGCGAGGCTAGAATTCGGCGGCTCTCGCCTACATAGGTATGGTGGACTGAAGCGGCAACGCAACACGCACTAAACAACCTATAGAGACTCAGTAAAACTAGCGGCCATTAGAGAGGGATAAGAGAGACCTATTCGGATCCATCCTGATACTAACACGAAACATACCCATCCTAGTATTCCCCCTCGAGACTAAACGAGGAAGTCCAGCCGACGAAACTCACACGGTTGGCAATTTTATTTAATCTTTCCAAGGCAGTAATCCCACTTACTAGTCTTCTCACAAACAAGTCAATTATAACAGTAAACTTTAGTTATAGTTGTCTATGATCGAGAAATTGTGCTCCAAGTCGTCCATAACCGCGGACACGGCTTTTCGAAAAGATTTAACCCTGCAGGGGTGCACCAAAGTATCCACACGCACTTCGACCCTTTTTGCCAGATCAATTAACATACACCCATCGGTATGTCGGGGAGCCTAAGTCATGACGTTTCCCAGACCCAAAGTAAGTACATGGGGGCCACCCTACTAAGCTACCCGCAACAAAGTCGGCCGGCTCCGAGACGGACCGAGGGTTTGCGACGACGGATGTAAACTACTGGGAACCCGAAAAAGGGGACTGGGCTTGTCGATACCGCGAAAACGTGGCGCGATCCAAAACAGTACAGGTGCTCCACGCACAAATTAAATAAAACGGTAAGCATGGCATAAGTACAGAATAGTAATAAAGCCCCAAACTACTTGTGGCCCCCGGTATAATACTTTGAAATCAGGTAGTAAGCCGACGGGGGTGCCCACACACCCCGCCTGTGGTTAGCGCGCTCAATCTCGGAACATGTGTCAAGAACTCGGGTCCTAGGGGAAACTAGTGAGCGGTTAAGAACCAAATATTGACTATTACCCACCGGTGCCTCTTCATTAATCTACTGTCAACATTAATTAATAAACTGTAATTAGAATCCTGATCAGCTCCACCATTAAACATCTGCCAACCTCCCCATAACTGTGGAACATCGACATCGCGAAGCAACACCTGAGCAAGCAACTACGACTCGCGGGCCAACTGTTTCACAAGCAACAGGTAATAGGAGGTGTCCAAGGCTATATATTGGCTGCAGGAATATAACTGGTACGGATCACTAAAGCATCGCGACACGGATAGCAATAGATCAACAGGAGGAAATAAAGACTATAAATGCAAAATAGGTAGAAGGGAAGAGATGCTCGCCTGGGAAAACACTGCCGAAGGATCATAACCGGAGAACTTATCGATACTCGCATCCACTCATCGGCCTAGTCCACGAAGAAGCAAACACTAGAAGAAACACCAGATGCAATATTTAATACTAGGGCAGAAGATCCGGCATGATTATGATATGCATGCGAGATGAACAATTTAATATGCAATAGTCGATAATGTCATATTATAAAATAATGGAGGTCTCGGATAGGGAATCACATTTAGGGTTCGGCGAAATCGGGCTCTGAGGGGTTCGGGGTTCGACATGTTTGACGGGGGCGGAAACGGCTCGACGGGATCGGTCTCGGACAACGGAAGTAGATATTGGCGTTCCGAGACGAAGGACTTGGTTTGGCATCGGGGGCGCTTCGGATTCGCCCTGGTCGGTGTCGATCTTGTCGTTCGGGGTGAAGAACTTGGCATCCTCGAAGAAGTACTTGGCGCATCCGTGTCGACGACCTTGGCGTCCGGGATGGAAGTACTTGGTGGTTCCGGGAAGGAGGTCTTGTCGTCGGTGGTCTTGGCGTTCCGATGGATTGGCTTCGGATCTTGGTCGGGTCACCGGTAGATCTTGGCGTTACATGTCGAAGATCTTGTCGGGTCCTCGGATCGGGTCGAACTTGGCGTCCGGGGTGAAGAGCTTGTCGTATCCGTGGTCTTCGGGCTTCGGGAAGGAGGTCTTGTGGTTTCCGATGGAGATCTCGACGCTCCGGGCCGAAATTCCTCGGCTTCGGTCCCATGTCGACGGTCTTGCTGTCCGGGGATTCTCCGGGTCCGGGGTGGCTGATCTTGTTGGTGGTTCTTCGAGTAGCACAAGGTTTGAATTATCGTTTCATCTGCTGTTGGACGCACGGGCCGCAATACTTCGGTAGACGATTGTCCCACCCTGAGCAGGAGGGTCGCGGGCGACATGGACTCAGGCGGCGTCGTAGGGGTCCCGCGAGGCGGAGCGAAGCACGGGAGCGGTGGGTACCGGCGATGGGGCTCGGTGATGACACGGACGATGGAAGGCGACGGCGCAGGTCGGCAGGAAACCGAGGCAAGGACTTGCAGGGGAGCGACCTTGTGGTGCAGAGGAAGCAGAGAGCTGGCGAGGTGACGGTCGCTGTCGTCCCGGGTTGCAGAGGAGGCTCGCGAAGGAGTGAGGCGCGCCGGCGGCGTTGGGAACGCGTGGAGGCTTCGGTGCTCGCAAGGAGGGCGGCAGCACTCGAACAGAGGGGCGGCGGTCGACGAGGAGGGCACCCACGAGGACGCGGATTGCAGACGGAGGCGGGGCCCAGGTGAGGAGGCGGCGGCGACGATGGGTGAGCTCGGGGCGGCCGCGGGCACCGTGGACGGAAGGGATAGGCGCTGACAGGGCGGTGGTCAACGAGGACGAGAGAGACGGGTCCGGGCACATCCGGACGGTGGCGAGCGCACTTCACCCCAGGGGCGGCTCCGGGGGGAGGCGCGGATCCCGGAGGAGAGACGTCGGGGCGGTGGGACCTCGGGGCGCCGGAGGTTGGGTCTGGCGGCGGCCGGGAGGAGCCGAGGCGAGGGAGAAGCCGGCGAGGACCTCCGCGCGAGGAGAGATGCGAGGCGAGGCCCAGCGGCGGGGCGGAGGGAGCGCGGCCGAAGGACCAGGTGGCGGCGGGGGTCGATGAGAGGAGCGAGGGAGGATACGGGCGAGCGGGACGAAGAGAGAGAGGAGCGGCCACGCGCGGGATGGCATGTGCGGTCGGTGCTGGTGGGGCCATGGCGGGGCGGTGTCGTACGCGGGGTGGGGTTCGAGGAGGAACCAGGTGGCGGTTGGGTGGAAGGTGGCTGGTGGGAATTTGCCGCGCGCGTGTGGGGCCGGATGGCAGGTGGGGCGGCGTGCAGGGGAGGAAGACTGGGCGGGAGTTTTTGGCGAGGTGGGCGGGAGAAGGATCTGGGCGGCCGGCTGCAGTAGGTGGGGCCAGGTGGTTGAGGTGGCGGCCTGGGATAGGCTGGGGTGATGTGGCTGGTGGGAGGAAGGGGCTAGGTAGACTAGGTTGGGTAGATTTAGGAATTTTGGAGGTGGCCAGCCGGACCTTCGGGTCTGGCGGGCTGCCTCCTAAAAATAAAAGAAATATTTTATTATTTAAAACGGGGCTTTTGAAAACCATTGACAGACAAAACAAAATATTCGAGAGGCCCGGGTTTTGATTTGAAATAATAACGGGGCGTTTAGAAAACAAAAACAGACTTTTCGAAAATAGTTTTATGCAAACAAATGCAAGATGACATGACGATGCTCAAATGCAAGGTGGCATGATGACATGAGCATGCAGTCATGACGATGCAATGCACAAAAACAACGCGATTTTCTAGTAGTGGTTTTGGCGGGGCGCCACACCCTGCCACCATCTTCCCTCTCGCCGGCCACCGTCAGCACCACCGCCGTTTTCCTCGCTCCATCAGGCGAGCGCGACGTGGAGGTGGTCGAGGAAGCCGAGGAGGATCCCCTGCTTCGTCCAGAACACGCCAGCGAGAAGACGACGTCCTGCTGCCGCCAGAACCCTCGCCGCTCCGCCGCAAACCCTCACATCTGGGTTCGTCTGCAACCTCACTGCTCCGTAGCTCCCCGCCTCGATCCGACCCCTCCGACCAACCCTCGGTGACCTATCCAGCCTCTCAGACATCCTCGCCGTCGCCGTCGTGTCCTGGTCGTGCCGGACGTTCCATCGAACGCTCTCTGTGCACGCCTGCGTCTACACGTCCCCGCGCCGCACCGCGTTATCTAGCCGCCAACCCCTCGCCTTACAACAACCCCCAGCCCCCGCAGTGGTTACCGCCTCCGCGCGCGTGCCCCAGATACCCAGTTCGAGCCCCCGCCTCGCCGCGCCGCGCGCCGCGCGTCCGTCCAATTCGCCAGAACGAGAAGAAGATAAACAGTAGACGCCGCCCTTTTGCTCATACCCCCTGCGCTTTTTGTCTCATCAACCCGCGCTCCCGCTAACCCCACTGTCAGCCACCACGGCCCTTTTTACAGAAGAGCCCCCGCAAAGTCTGTGCAGCAACCCGCGATCCCTGTCTCTGCCGCGTGGCCCCGGCGGGCTTAGCCACTAACACGTGGGGCCATTTGACCTCAGGTCCCACCTGTTCGCCGCATGGGCTAGCTCAGCCCGCGGTGAGAAAAGTCTGTACGCCATATTCCGCGCAGTCAGTTTTGGGTCCACCCGTCAGTAACTTGGGTTGAATTCATCTGGGTGTAAAAAGTTTCCCCTGGTTATCTGTTTTAACAAAACAAATTCAAAATTGTTTAAATTCAAATTCAAATCAGATTTTAAATAACTTTTAGATTACAAATCCAAATAATACAAATAATATATGTTTTTGAATCAGAAAAATGTGAGGAATTCAAATATGCTATTAAAAATAATGTTTGACCACTTTAAATTTTCGAGATAATTAAAATTATAATAAAATGCCCTTTTCTTAATAAATTAATAACTTTAAATCTATAACTCCAAATTTGGCAAATAATATGTCTAAATCGATCAGCGCGATGAGCCCGTTCTATCTATGCATTCCTTGTTCTGAATGGAAGCATGCATCATGTCATTATTAAAAATCAGAATTGTTTATGACAATAAAACTTGGCTAAATAGTTAATAAAATGCTTTATTCTTGTACCACACCTCACCCTTGCCATGCTACTTTCATGCCATGTAAATTGTGCATCATTTATCATGGCATGCTTGTTTGCTTGTCGCATTTTAATTCCTATGCTTGTGCACTTAATTTATGTTGGCCCTTGTTTGTTTTGTTCTTCTTCGAATAGACGCCCAGCAGGAGAATTACCAGGAATCACAAGAGTACTACCCAGATCCATCTCTCGCTTCAACTGAGCTGCCAGGCAAGCACTACCACATGCTTGCATACATATAGTACCTATTGCCTCTATCTTATTCTTGCATCATGGAGTCGCGGTTGCATTAAATTGAATCCCAAGTACTGCATAGCCTTTACTTTTAAACCCCACCGAAGCTTGTTCCTCCAACCCATGAGCCATTACTACAGGAGTTGTTTGAGCCATGCGAGTCGTAGAAAAGCATGTGTAGGGTATGCGAGTGTCTGATGAATAACGAGGTACCTAAACAACATAACCTGAGTAGCAATGGGATAACTAATGAAAGAGGCACTGGTGAGCAATATCTGCTATTTGGTTTTTCATGCTCACTTGTGTCCCGTAGGAACCCGAGTACTTGATTCATGTTCCTTGTTGATTCGCACTATCCACATCCGGGAGGCCTTATGGACCCCCCTGAGCCAGAGATTGATTCATTCTTATTTCTTGGGGCCACAATTAGTTTGGGGCTTTATTACTATCCTGTACTTATGCCATGTTACTGCTTTATTTAAGATTGTGCGAGGAGCACCTGTACTGTTTTGGATCGCGCCACGTTTTCGCGGTATCGACAAGCCCGGTCACATTTTCGGCTTCCCAGTCGTTTACAGACGTCGTCGCAAACCCTGGGTCTGTCTCGGAGCCGGCCAACTTCGTTGCGGGTAGCTTATTGGGGTGGCCCCCTGAAATATTTCTGAATCTTGTGATCGCTTTGTCGTGAATGCCTTGTTGGGTTTTGAGTTGGTTTTTCCGAGGTTGATCGAGTGTGTGTTGCTATTCGTGCACCCCTGTAGGGTAAATCTTTCTGAAAGCCGTGTCCGCGGTTATGGACGACTTGGAGCACAGTTTCTTGATCATAGACAAGTATAACTAAAGTACCGCTTTAATCTGACTAAGTACCTGATTAGTAAATAGTGCAATACTCATGGAATGGTTAATAAAACTGCCAACGGATGGGGTTGTCCGTCCGCTTCCTCGTTGGTAAGCGAGGAGGAGGATGGATCTATTAATTATACTGTTATAACTGTTGTTCTTAATTCACGGGCATCCGTCTATCATTGGTTAGGCAGATGGTTAGCGAGTATCTATAGACTTGTTGGTTATTATCTTTTGCTGCAATTGCGTCACCCCAGGTTGTGTCCCCTTTAGCGGCATAAAGACTTGCTGAGTACCCCTAGGGTCTCACACGATAAATTGTTTGATTCAGATGAACAGGTGTACTCGCAAGATGGATACTGGGTGGAGGAGACGGTTGATGTTGGCAACGATCACTCGGTGTAGATATTCCGGGAATGGGGATCCGTGAGATCTGTGGGCGGGATGTGTTTATTTATGTGGCATCTTATGCCGATTTGCTTCTTATCCGTACTCAGATCTTGTTTTCCGCTTCCGCCTGATACTCTGATGTTTGATGTATGAGGAGCTATCCTAAAATATTATCTATATCTAGGATATTTGGATCTTGCCGTATGGTGTTGCCATATTTCTATTTCTTTTAGATGGAGTGGCTCTGAGAACTGTTGTATGTGGCTTGCATACATACTCACTTGTGTATGTAGTTGATCCCTTCGCCTGCCGATTACGCCGCTCGTTCTTGTCCCGATGTTCTGAAAGTGGTTAGGACGGCCGAAAGGTCTACCGTGAGTGGCCCTGGGCCCCACCATACTATTTTAACCACTTTCGCTCATCCAGGCTTGTAACTAAGAGCGTAATTCACCGAGGTAGTTACATAGGCACACAGGAAGGGGGAAATAATTCCTATTGATGACAACTTTGCTGATGAAGATTTGGGTTTTATGTATGCATGTGAGTACAAAGCTAAAGATCATGACATAGTTCTAGGAAAAGAACTGGAATACATCCAGCGGTTGAAGAAGAAAATGAAGAAAATAGATGACCCATATGATCTTAGAATGTTGAACAAGCTTAAGCTATTGAATAAGAAAAGAGAGGACCCTTTTATGCACATAGAAAGAGACATAGAAGTGGAAGAAATATATGAAGAAGAGGTAGCGGATGTATTTGAACCATATCCAAAGAAGAGGAAGCCAATGAGGCCTAGCCAAAATAGCAGTTCACATCATGAGCATTTGGTTAAAGAAATGTATTACTTCATGCCCTCGTGAGATGAGAAAATTAGCCATGATGATTTAGGATACAGTGATGATGATGGTTTTGTGCAGAAGTTTAAGCTAGCCATTGGCAGCAAGAGGAAGCTGAAGAAAAGAGTGGTATGATGAGTCAAGGGAATACCCAATAATACTCCAAACATACTTAGCAACAAGGAAATTAAAGAAAAGGCGATGGTTAGTTGCTTTTTCATCACAAAACTGAAATTTTGGGATCCCAGTCCACTTCCCTCTCAGCATGTTGTCTTTTGTGGGAATGGCATTTTGCCAGATCATCCACAACCAATTCTTGATTTTCGGAGAAATTTTGCCTTGCACAAATCTGTTTTCATCTTGGCATTCTCTTCACAACGAATATGTTTTCAACTATATTAAGAGAGACATACACCCCTAGATTCTTATGCAATACAAGTTGCACGTCAAATGTAGGACCGGTCTCTTATACGTGGACAAGTAAGGTAGGTCTAGGTCGCTTCATCAAACTATCCGTCGAAAATAGAAGTACATGTGGAAGGGTAGCAATGAGAAGATCAAGCACCCACAAAATCTAAGAATAGATCTAGGCTTTGATATCATTGATAGGATTCATAGCATGGAAAAAAAATATTCCCGTGAGAGATCGGTTAAAACCAAGATTCAATCTATGAGATACTAGCAAAAAGAAGGATTAAATCTACATGCCCTTGTAGAACACGAAAGAAATGTTCATATGAATGTGGATGATGTAGTCATACTTTCCTTGCGATCCAATCTGATCCGATCTAGCACCACAAGAATGGCACCTCTGAGATGTGCACACCTATGGCTTGATGGCATATCCTTCTTATTGATCCAGCAAGACATGGGGGAGAGGTATATGAGATCTCTTTCGGCGGCATGATGACATGGTGGTGGAAGTATGGTGTAATTGCCATAGGGCTTCTCCAAGCGACTGCATGGAGGAGAAGGGATAAGGAGAGAGTGAGATGGGTGGTTGCTATGGCTCATGGGTGAGGCGCCCATACTCCCTCTCCTCCTTATGTAGGTGTGGGAGGGGCAACAAATTCCTTGCCCCACCCCTCCAAAATGATGGGTCGGTGGACAAAGGAGGGGAGAAACTCCCCTTTCATACACCCCCTAGGGTTTCCCCTTGGGAGGTTTGGCACATGGGCCATTGGGAAGGGGTGCCATGGACCATGTAGGCCGGGGTGCCCCCCATTATTGTTCCATGTTTCCCTTCCATACATGTGGGCCCCACAAGTGGACCTCTAGAACCTTCTATAACCTTGCAGGTATTATACTAGAAAAAACCTGAAGTTTTCCGAACCGTAACTCAACTTACAGTATATGATTCTTCATCTACGGACCATTCTGAAGGTCCTCTTGATTCCCTAGATCTCATCCGAGATTCCAAATCAAAATTTGATATCATCATCTTATTATCTCAGTACTACCCTATGAGTCTGTTCAACGTGGGTCTAGATTCGGTTTTGAGAACATGTGAACATGATCGAGACACTTCTCCAATCAATAACCAATAGCATGATCGTGGATGCCATAATAATTCCCACATATTCAACGGAGATCTTTTATCGGTTGAACCACGATGTCGAGGATTCAAACAATACCGTATTATATTTGTTTTGTGTCACAATATGTTACTTGCCCAAGATTAGATCATCGGTATCAGCATTGAAGGGTTCACAACATAGAAAACAAAAAAAATCCTACGATAAGAACGCTAATTGCGCCAAGATCTAATCTAGTAGATGCTAGTAACGAGTAAGAGGATAACCAGAATAACTTACCCTCGAAGATCAAAAGCTTTTACGAAAATTGATTTTGTTGGTGATGTAGTCGATCACTTGCCGATCTCAAGATCGTGTTGAAGAACATCGCAACCCAGCAGCGTATCTGTCCTCAGTCACACGTCTGGATCCCAACAACCTCCATGCCTCCACTCCAGCAGCGCAGCAGAAGGAGTAGATAAATCTTACTCCGAGAATCCAACAGAACATGTACCTCACTAATCCGAGGCCATGGCGAAATGCTAGAGGGGTAAGAGAACCTTCACAAGAAGGTGGTACATCTAGAGAGGAGGAGGAGGGATCATTTTATATGGGAGGGGGCTTCCCCAAGGGGCATGGCCGCTGGCCATGGGGTGTGCCCCCACCTCTCCCTCATTCATGTGAGTGCACATCCCACTCACGTAAACACCTCTTCCACTCACATGCATTTATTACCCATTAGCATAAATGCAATTTTCTATTTAAATAAAACTCTTTTATTTATTTTATTTAGAATTTTTTTATTTACTTTAATTACCACCTCTGTTCAAAAAATATAAGCTTACATTTTGGAACGAAGGTAGTGACCAACATTCACATAGAACCCCTTGTATTGTTTCAATATCACACTTGAAACCACTTCAGTGATTTAACCCGAAACATTCATGGTGATCATCAAAACAATTTAGCTCTAGCAAAATTATTCTTGGGTATGTTTTATCTACCACTTAGTGTTAGAGAACCTTAAGTGTGTCACCCTCATGGTTCACGAACAATGCAATACAGATAGAGACACCTCTCTTATTAATAATCAGAAGCGGGACCTGGATATCCGTACTGACTCCTGCACATTTAACGCTAACTCTTGTGATCATGTGACAACGTCGTATCTAGTTCATTTTTCCTTGCGATACTTTACTTGTCCTAGATCCGATCACAGGTATCAACCATACCCTAGTTCAATTTCGTTCCTGACAAGTACTCTTTACTCGTTTTGTGATACAACATTGATGGCTCAGTGTCAGCGCCAGAAAAGTGGTGGTGCGATGTTGATGTAGAGCTCGTTAGGAACCCCAAGAGGAAGGTATGATGAGCACAGCAGCAAGTTTCCCTCAGTTATGAAACAAAGGTTTAATCGAACCAGTAGGAGCAGGGAAACACCCCAAAGGTGTTGCTAGCTGAGCCTTGGCAGGGCGCACTACCGGTGCTAGTAGCAACGTGGAGACCTGCACAACACAACCACAGAACTTTGTCCCCAACTTGCGATGAGGTTGTCAATCTCACCGTGTTTTGCGGAAAACAAAGGATTAAACGTATGAAATGGAAAGAAGCAATAGTTTGCAGAAAGTAAACACAAAGCAGTAAACAGTTTATAGATTGTATGTAAAGAAAAGGACCGGGATCCATAGTTCACTAGAGGTGGCTCTCCTTAAGATAGATAACATGTTGGGTGAGAAAATTACAGCGGAGCAATTGAAAAACATTGAGAAAGCAATACATGCATATTCTAATCATCTTGACTCCTTTGAGACTTGATTGGGCATTACAACAGTATACATAGACCGCCATCCAACTGCATCTATGACTAATAATCCATCTTCAGGTTATCATCCGAACCCCCTCTAGTATTAAGTTGCAAGCAACAGATTATTGCTTTACGAACTACGTGTAAAGTAAACAATACAATTGTTCTATGAACAAAGGATTGTTGTTTTCTCCCTAGTAGCAACAGCACATCTAGTACCTTAGAGATTTCTGTCACTTCCCTAGATTACCAGAGGCATGAACCCACTATCGAGCATAAATACTAACTCTTGGAGTTGCTAGCATCTACTTGGCCAAGATAGCTACTAACAACGGAAAGCATGCAAGATCACAAATAACAAAGACATGATAGAATCAATAATCAATCTGAAATAGCATCTCAATATCCATCGGATCCCCGCAAACATAACATGCAGAATTACAAATAGATGATCTTGATCATGAACGGAGCTCACAAGATCTAAACATGAAAGCACAAAGGAGGAGAACCAGCCATCTAGCTACTACATGGATCTGTAGTCCAAGGATGAACTACTCACGCATCACACCGGAGGCTTGCATGGTGATGAAGAAGGCCTCTAGGGTGAATTCCCCTCTCCGACAGGATGCCGGGAAGAGCTTCATATCCCTCCCGATCTAGGGATGGAGATGATGGCGGCTACAGACTCTTTCGTGGATTTTTGATCGGGCCCTTAGGGTTTTCATCCCGAGGGCATCTTATAGGCGGAAGGGGAGGCCGAGGGGGTGCCAGGGGCACCACACCACCCCCTGGCGCGGGCCAAGCCTGGTCGTGCGACCAGGTGGTGTGGCCGGCCTCTGTCCCCTCTCCGTCTCGTATTCTGGGATCTTATGACTTCCGGAAAAATAGGTACTTTGGATTTTGTCCCGTCCAATTCCGAGAATATTCATTTTCTAAATTTCCTGGAACCAAAAACAGCAAAAAACAGGCAACTGGCACTGTGGCTCTTGTTAATAGGTTAGTCCAAGAAATCATATGAAAAGTACTCCAAAGTGTGGACAAAACACAAGAAAGTGGATAAAACCAAGCATGGAACATCAAAAATTATAGATACATTTGCAATGTATCAAACAACCTCGTGATCTAGTCACATGCTTGCAAGCGGTGTTGATGTGATATCACCGAGAGGAGCCAAAGTATATCTCTCCGTCATTAGGATGGACAAACCCCACTCTTGATCCATGTGCCTCAACATAACACTTTCGGAATACCTAAACCCTGTTATGGTGTGACGTTTGATGTTATCAAGGCACTCTTCCGATGTTAGAGATTGGCATGATCTCATGGTCTAAGGACTAGGAATACTTCGTATGTGTTTGATGAAGTAATGTAAACTAAATGACTAGATCGTATTGCTAAATCTACTTTGGGTGTAAGTTCATCATATCATTCTTCTAATGGTATGATCCCCTTATTAACAACATCTAATGCTCATGATTAGGAAACCTTGATTATCTGTTAATCAATGAGATAGTATATATGAGAGACATTACTAGGAACTTTGGTTTGTTTGTTAAACACACATGTATTAACGTCTCCTATTAATACAATTCTAGCATGATAAATAAACATCAATCATAAACTTAAAATAAGATAATAACATTTTATTATTACCTTTGTGGTATATTCCCTTCAACCATACCAAGTTCAATCTTGTTACTAGCAAATTCTCTTTACTCGTACCAGAATACAATATCCTCATGACCAAACTCATTAGTCACTTGTTTGCAAGCTATTTAGGATGTTGTCTTACCGAGAGGGCCCAAAGGTATCTATCTATCACATGGAGTGACAAATTTGAGTCTTGATCTATGCAACCCAACAAGTACTTTACGAGATACCTGAAAGACATCTTTATGATCACCTTGTTACTAAGTGAAGGTTGATGCCCACAGAGTATTATTCCGCTAATATGGGGTAACATTATCTCATGGTCTAAGGAACATGATACTTGGAATTATAAAGGTTGACAACTCAAACTTAGTGACACGATCAAATTGCTATGCTTAGTTTAGGTTATGTCCGCTCTAGTGTTGGTGTTGATGCTGGTGACATAGACCGCCACGGGCGTCGAAGATCCCGCGGTAAGGGATCCAATTGAGCCCTCGTACGACTCATAGTCAAGAATGGGCATTAGTGAGGCCTCCTGGAAGTCATCGGTGTTCGTGTCTGGCGTGGTCGACCTGATGTCGGAGACCGGGTTGCGTGATTTGGCGTCATCACCAAGATCACAATTTTTCGCGTCATTGAGGGTGCCAATACGGACCGTGTTGTCGAGTGAGAGGGGTCAGTGGATCTTGGGCTTCCAATGCTTTCCCCCGACTCCATGGCTTCAATGGCCTCGGTGTAGGTGATGAAGATGTTGATGTGGCCGAACGACATCACGGTGGCACGCGTAATCGTGCCGGTGCCGGGTGGTAGCTGTCAGATATGGCATGCTAGAAACCAGCGATGGTGATCATCCGAACCATCACGATCTAGCCGGCGATTGGGGTGAGAGATCTCGTCGAAAATATCACATGTGATGTCCCACCCCATGTCAACACCCGGAATTTTAATCCTAGATGCATGTTCTGCCATACATCGCAATACCAGGATTACCATTTTTGCGAGACATAACAGATTGGATATCACAGTACATCATCCATTACAAACAATAATAAGGTCTTACACAAATAAAGGATCTCATAATCCAGTCTTAGTACAATCAAGTAGCGGAATAAATAGCGTAGCGGTGGGGTCCATCTTCAGAGTCACAGGTAATGTTGATGATGGAAGATAGTCCTAGTTATCATAGCCATCCTGATGTCCTTCATCTTGGTAATCTCCTTCATAGTCTAGACATAGGAATAGCCAGGGACAAAAGCCATGAGTACGCTTTAAGTACTCGCAAACTACCACTAATAATTAAGGTAGTTCTAGTAGAAATGCGAACTCTCAGTTTATTTATAAAACTAAGTTTGAAACCTAAGCTGAGTTCAAAAGCAAAGAAAGATAACAATAAAGTTTGAAAAACACCTAAGGGGAAACTTAATTGTCATAGTCACAACTCTATTGTGGTCAAGTCATGTCACAATTCATTTCATAAGTCATTTTGAAAACATCTAACAATGGAACAGTATGGCCACTCCAACTGTCCATAACCGTGGACGCGGCTATTCGAATAGTTTGACACTCTGCAGAGGTGGTACACTTTCACCACAAGATTCGATACATCTGTCAGAGATAACCCTGAATCATCATACTTAGTATGCAGATAATCAAACATAACCTTTCCTTTACACACCCTAGTATAAGCACCTCTCCTATGAGCATGGCCTCCCAACCATGACCATTTGTGATCTTGGGCACTACATAGGTGGACAACATTGAGAGGTAGCCTCAGCTCAAACCTCTCCCGCGAGGGAACTAATACTAATGCATATAAACTTCCGGCTAAGCCTTACCCAATTTAGGTATTGTGGTTGTACGGTAAAATTGGAATGGTATCGCATCCGAACCCAACCATCAGTTTTTATAAAAGGGCAAAGGCTCACGCCTCAACATTTTCATCATCATAAACCATTGGTGTTTCTCAACACATGTCAAAACATCTCAATAGAATGACTCATCATTCCAAGGTTTTCACAAGTCACTTTCACCAAGTATTCCCATCTAAAGCGATCAAGTTTTTGGTATAACTCTAAGCTACTAAGTTAAGAGTGTTCACTAAAGTGGGATGCTAAGATCAATCTCATGCCATAGAATGACATCTAAGTCTAACTAGGTAGGTCAAGTTTTATACTCTTTATGCTACCTTTAAGCAAGTAAAGGACTTTGGTAAAGTAAAGAAAAGTAAAGCTTGTAAATAAAACTTGGAGTAGGTATAAGTCAAAATGTATAACTAAGAATGCCTATTGCATCTTGCTTAGGTCGTCTTGTATAAGGCTAGCTTGCTAACAATAGCTTGCATTGTTAATGATGGCTTGCCTTGATTAGTGCAGTGGTTGAAATTCTCTTCCTCCTCTTCTTGGTAGAACTCCTCCTCCTCGAAGACTTGGTCGGTACTATCGTCTATAAATACATACGGAATACACAATCACCAAACAATACTTAACTAGTCTACTTAGCACACTAAGGCACACATTTGATGATCTATTATCATCCCACACATCACAAGGTTTAATGAGCTAGCTTCATTTATTTTATTTGAGAAAAGTAATTTCTACTCATTGAAATTAAGTAAGATTTAATATTCTCCAATTAAAATATGGGATCATATGGACACATGTCATCACCACATATTCTAACATATGGGAATGTGATTTAAATGTTGGATAACATTTTAATAAGTTTAAGTTTAATATTTAGTGATTTAAAGTGACTAGAAATGCCTATATAGCATTATTTTGGTACTAGTCCAAAGTCACTGCATGGAAACATTAATATTATTCATATCCATATAGGTATTGTTAAATGTGATTTTTGAGAGTTGGAATCAACTCAAAAGCTATTATGGTTGATTTGATAAAAATGTTTGAATGTGCAAAAGCTTTTGTCTTGTTATTTTTACTAGGGGAGATCTCTAACTCTAATTGATTTAAATCCAACGAGCTTGGATAGAGATTTTCAGTAGCTTTCCAACAAAATTGGAATCACTCAATTTGGATTTATAAAATTCTCTGAATTGATTTTTAAACTAAGGGACAGAATTAAGTTTACTTCTAAAAGAAAAACCTATATTTGAATTACTAGGTCAGCGCGGGAAACTAAATGGGCTGGCCCGTGTACACTCCACGACGCTGAGGGCTGCTGACAGGGGGTCCCGCCTGTTAGTGACTCATCAAACGTGAAGCGGTATGGGGCGATAGGAACCACACGATTAGAATACGATCTAATGGTCCACTGTCGTCGTCGACGACGGACTCATCGCCGGCAAGACTGAACCCTAGCGCGGTCGGTGGGGGTCTACTAGGACGTACCAGGGCTCCAACTAGTGCGACGAGGCGGGCAAACGAACTGGACAACGACGGCAAACTCAGGCGAGGTCGCGACAGGGGCTATGGATGAAATCGACTGCAACTTCTCCTCCTCTGCAGCGGCTACCTCCGGTGGAATTCCGGCGATGGGCTGCTCGAGCGGCTCCGGCGAGAGAGGGGAAACGATCAGTGGAGAGAGGGGAGTGTAATGGTGTGGCGATTGAGGCCGGGGGTGGCCTCCTTATATAGGCTCGACGAGGGGACCGACGGGTGTGGGCGGAGCTCGTCGATGATGGCGATACAGGGGGCTACCGGCGTGGGCGAGGTAGGCGGACGGTGGGCGGTCTGCTGGCAGTCCTCTACGGCGTAATGGTGATGCTAGGGGCGGTGGAAATTGGTCGGGGGCTTCCCACGCTCTGGGAGACAGAGGCGGTGCTCGACGGTGATCATGATGACTGTGGGTCGCGCGGCGGTGCACGGCCGTGTCTAGCGGGGTGAGGGGTTCAAGGCGGAGCGCCGTGCGTTATTTGGTGTCGAGGCATGGTCTGTGGCGTGATGGCGGCGAGGGCGCTCTGGCGTGCTCTGGCTGCATGCAGAGAGTGTAGTGCGGCACGGTTCTTGGGTGCTCCTGGGGCTGGCTTTGGCCGTGGGGTGGACAGGGAGTCGCGGTATGGTTGGGCGGAGCTAGTGGGCAAGCTGGAATGGCGCATCGCGGTCTGCTGCGAGCTGCGCATGGTCGGCCGGCGGTGTCCAAAAACGGACGGCGTGCAACTGCTGCGCCAGGCTAAGGGGTAGGCTGGTGAGGGTTTGGTTAGAGCCGGGGGAGACAGGGGAACCAAATGGAGGCTAAAAACTTATCAATGCATTGATCACTAAACAGTATTAGTTAGGTAGAAAAATCCTGCCTGCCACCTATTCGATCAAATGGCCGCATGAAGAAAAGATTTGAATTTTTCAAAGATTTTTGGTGGAGTGGTTTATCTTATGCTTAAGCATCTAGGTTTGCTTGGGATTTTGAAATGGGGTTCATTTGAGTGGTTTTTGAAAAAGTGGTATCTAGACATATGAACTAGATTCAATTTTCCAATGTCATTTAAATTAGAGTTTGAATGCTTTTGGGGGATCCCAAAGTGGGCCTTGGAACATCACTACTTGTACTAGCAAGGGGTGCAAAGAACCATAATTGTTTCTGTTTGAAATTGATGGCTAGGAATAGCCAATGTGGGCTAGGTGATTAAAATGGCCAAAGTGACCATTTCCTTATTTAATTTCTTTTGATTTCTTTTTCTTTGGGATTTGCTTGAGGATGATCTAGATGATGTGTAATTCACCTTAGAGTCATTTTACAAACAATAGATCACTCAATCATGGCAATTCAAAACAACTCCTATTTAAATGCACACACATATGAATGCTTAAGGATTTTTAAATAGAAAAAGGTTTTGTTAACCCTAAATTGGGTAGATTTGATCTTGATCACTTGGATTAAAGTTTTGGGATGTTACAAACCTTCCCCCCTTAAACAAAATCTCGTCCCGAGATTTAAGAAAGAAAACTAGGAACTAAAGAGATTTGGGAACTCAGTCCTAATGTAATCTTCTCGCTCCCAAGTGGCTTCTTCTTCGGTATGGTTGCTCTATTGAATCTTGAAAAAATTTGATACTCCGGGTCCTGGTGGTTCTATAAGCTTCCTCCAAGATACGGATGGGCACTTCACGATACGTCAGATCTTTGTTGATACCAACAGCTCGGTGATCGATGTTCTTGAAAACTTCGGTCTTCTCCGGCACTTCCAAGCATTTGCGAAGTAACAAGATATGGAACACATTGTGGATGGCTGGCATCTCTTCTGGCAGTTCCAGTTGATAAGATACTTCTCCTCGGCGGTTCAGAATCTTGAAGGGTCCGATATATCTGGGGGCTAATTTTCCTTTTAGACTAAAACGCTGGGTTCCTTTCAATGGTGAAACCTTGAGATACACAAAATCTCTGACATTGAAAGTCAGGTCTCTCCTTCTCTTGTCAGCATAACTCTTCTGTCTGGATTGGGCGGTCTTGAGGTGCTCACGGACTTTGTAAACCTTCTCTTCCGCTTCTCGGAGAATGTCGGGTCCAAAAATCTGACTCTCTCCTACTTGTGACCAATTCAAAGGGGTATGACACTTTCTTCCGTATAGGAATTCAAATGGTTCCATTTGCAAACTGGCTTGATAGCTGTTGTTGTATGAGAATTCCGCAAAAGGCAGACAATCTTCCCATTTTGATCCATACTCTAACACACAAGCTCTCAACATATCCTCAAGGATTTGGTTAACTCTTTCAGTCTGTCCATCGGTTTTCGGGTGATAAGCGATGCTGAAATTCAACTTGGTTCCTAATCCTTCTTGGAATTTCTGCCAAAATCATGAGGTAAATTGGGTTCCTCGATCTGATACTATGGTCTTGGGGGTTCCATGCAGACTAACAATTCTAGCAATATACAGCTCTGCTAGATTTGAACTCTGGTAGGTTGTCATGATAGGTATAAAATGAGCGACCTTGGACAGTCTATCAACCATGACCTAGATTGAGTCATTTCCCCTACTAGAAGTAGGCAAACCGGTGATAAAGTCCATTCCAATGGAATCCCATTTCCATTCCGGAATCTGCAATGATTGCAACAGTCCTATGGGCCTCTGATGTTCCGCCTTGACTCTCTGACAGATATCACACTTGGCGATGTAGCTTCCGATTTCTCTCTTCATTTTGTGCCACCAAAATTGCTCCTTCATATCCTGATACATCTTCGTTCCTCCGGGGTGGATAGAATAAAGAGTATCATGAGCTTCTTGCATGATAACTTGCTTCAGTTCCGAATCTGCTGGCACACAGATACGGCCTTTGTACCATAGCACTCCTTCTTCGTCTTCGGTGAATCCAGGTACCTTTCCTGTACCAATACAAAGTTTGATTCCGTCGATACTTTCATTTCCCTTCTAGGCTTCCTTGATTTGGCTAATCAAAGTGGGTTGAAGTTCAATACTAGCTAAGAATCTTTTACTAACTAGCTCAGTTCTAAACTGCTCCAACTCCTCATACAAACTTGGTTGCTTCTCCTTGATCATGGTGTTTAGCTTACACGACAATCTGCTAAGAGCATCCGCTACCACATTGGATTTGCCGGGGTAATAGTGAATGTCAAGGTCATAATCCTTGATTAACTCTATCCATCTCCTTTGCCTCATATTCAGCTCCTTTTGAGTGAAAATATACTTCAAGCTTTTGTGATCTGAATAAATCTCACAACGATTACCCATAAGATAATGACGCCATGTCTTCAATGCCAAAACTACAGCTGCTAACTCATGGGTGGGATAGTTCTGCTCATGCTGCTTCAGTTGTCGAGACAGATAGGCGATGACTTTGCCTTCTTGCATCAATACACATCCGAGACCAATGTTGGATGCATCACAATACACATCAAACGGCTTCTTGATATCTGGCATGATCAATATTGGGGCTGAAATCAATCTCTTCTTCAGCTCTTGGAAACTGGCTTCACATTTGTCGGTCCATTCGAACTTCTTGTCCTTCTTCAACAATTGAGTCATGGGTCTGGTGATGACCCACAAGTATAGGGGGTGTATCGCAGTATTTTCGAGGGAAGTGAAACCCAATTTATTGATTCGGCACAAGGGGAGCCAAAGAATATTTATAAGCCTTAACAATTGAGTTGTCAATTTAGCTGCACCTGGAAACAATCTTGCTCACATCAGTTTATTAGTAGCAACAGTTTTGTAGTAGGAATAGTAGAGTAGCAGTAGCAGTAAAGTAAAGACAGCAGTAACAATAGCAGTAAACAGTAGGATTAGAGCGCGGTAGGCATAGGGATGGATGGATGGGCGTTGCATGGACAAGACAATTCACATAGCAATCAGAACATAGGGAAATTTCAGATAAATAAGATAAAGCATCCAAGTACTAGATAATCCTAGGCATGTGTTCCATATATAGTCATACGTGCTCGCAATGAGAACTTGCACAACATCTTTTGTCCTGCCAGTCCGTTTGCAGCGGGGCCTCAAGGGAACTACTGGCAATTAAGGTGCTCCTTTTAATAGAGCACCGGAGCAAAGCATTAACACTTCGTGCACACATGTGATCCTCACATCAAGGCCATTCCCTCCAGTTATCCCGATTTCTGTCACTTCGGGGCCATTGGTTCCGGACAACAACATGTGTAAACAACTTGCAGGTAAGACCATAAACAATACTATCATAATGAATCAATACCATGTTCAGATCTGAAATCATAGCACTCGGGCCCTAGTGACAAGCATTAAGCATAACAAGTCGCAACAAAGTCATAAAGCACTAATAAAAGATACTAGGCACCATGCCCTAACAATCTGATGCCATTACATGAACGATCTCATCCAATCCCTACCATCCCCATAGCCTACAGCGGGGGATTACTCGCTCATAGATTGGGGAAACATGGATGGTTGATGGAGAAGCGATGGTGATGATGATGGCGATGATCTCCTCCAATTCCCCGTCCCGGCAGGGTGCTAGAACGGAGTTTCTTGTGCTGTTTCGTGGAATCTGGTGGTGTCGGCGGAGCGGAACTCCTTCTGGAAAAACGTCGACCCCTCCTGAGTTTTTAGGTCAGAAGGCAACTTATAGGCGAAGAGGGAGACCGAGGGGGAGTCTGGGGCGGCCAGACCACCCCCTGGCGCGGCCTGGGCTTGCCCGCGCGGCCAGGTGGTGTGGCCTGGGCCCAGCCCCCCTCCGTCTCGTATTCTGGCTCCGGGAGTCTTCTGGTGAAATAGGATTTTTGGCATATTTTCCGGGATTTTTCCTGATAGTTGATTTTCTGCACAAAAAGTAGACACCAAGGCAATTCTGCTGAAAACAACATCAGTCCGCGTTAGTTGCATCCAAATCACACAAGTTTAGAGGATAAACAATAGCAAAAGTGTTCGGGAAAGTAGATACGTTTTGGACGTATCAACTCCCCCCAAGCTTAGCTTATTGCTTGTCCTCAAGTAATTCAGTTGAAAACTGAGTGCGATAAAAGAACTTTCACGAACACATTTGCTTCATATGATGTATATATTCTCAGCATGTGATCAACTACTTAGATAATTCATAATAAGGAGTATGCAACTAAGTTTACTTAATAGGCAATGCAAGCTATGATAGATTCCAACTCAAAAATAATAAGTAGCATGAAGTATAAACATAAGCAACATTACAATGCTCATAAAAAGGTATGATAGAGTGGTATCTCGCTTGCCTTTGATTTAAGGCACCTCTAAAGTTCAGATGAAGACTAGAAGTAAAGATATCAAAGATACAAGCATCAAAGTCATAACACAAATAATCAAGTTTTGAGACAAGCACAAAGAATGACAACTATGCTCTCAAGAAGGTGCTTAAAGAATATGTGGAGACTCAACAAGTAAATGAAAAGGTTTTGAATAGTTTGAAAGGCTTCCAAATGCTGAAAGTATGGTACTTGGTAGCTTTGAGCTCTCATTGCCCCTATCATAAGCATATTTAAATGGTTAAGGTTAAAGTGACACAACTAAGAGGATATGCTTGACAAGTTATAAACCAAAGTCTCATGCCCCTTACTTACGAAGACCGATCCTCATGCTACTCAACTTCAGTCACAAGTAAGCTCTTGTCATTGTAAGTATATATGTATCATAGAGAACCGCCAACGGGTACCCCTTGCACATGACACGGGAGCTATCCCATAATCAAAATGACAAGGCAAGCAGACAATGAGCATCTCAGCGATCTTTTTATTTACTATGTGCATAGATTTTTATTGAGGATGCTTCATAGAATGCTCATTATGGTTATGCTGCAAGTTTCCACCATGATTAGGCATGGCTTAGGCTAGCGGCCCAGGCGTTTCTCGAACATACATACAAACTCCATGATCTTACAAGTTCCACTTTTATTTCACACCGCCGGGATCCATAAGCAAAAGAACATGATATCAACGAGGTACTAAGTACCAATGCAATGTTGAAAACATTCCCCATGATACATGGTTCTGCTAACTTCAACTTATAAAGCGCAAACATATATGCAACAAAGAAGGACGCAATGGTTCAGGTTTATTAATGCAAGAAAATAAAGTGTGCCATCAAGTTCGTGAGAGCTTTACTAACTAACTTTCTCATAACAAGCAAACATTTTATTCGGAAGAAAACAAGGCATATTGAATATGCACGGAAATAGCAAATGATGCTAATAGGTAGGTATGGTGGACACTTTGGCAATATTTGGTTTAAGGGAATTGGAAACATGAGTAAAATACTCAGTGAAAGTGAAGGCTAGCAATAGTAAGGAAGCGACAAACGAGAGAGCAATAGCTGTCATAATCATGCTTGCAACAAAACAGGACTAATCATGGCATGAAAGTGATTCAAGATCCTCAAGGCAAAATAATTCATTGAGGCTTAACTGATTGATACAGTCATGTGCATGCGTGAGCATGTGCCAAATCAATTCAAATGAAACATTCAGAGGAGGATACCACGGTGTCATACCAAGTTATGAATAGAGTAATGCAAACAAATATTCATATGACATGGTACCAACTATTAGCAAGCTGGAACTAATCATATGAAAGCAAGGACTACTAAGCATCCAAATATAACATACACCATACACGGATAGGCTAAGCATGCCCACAATGATGAGTATATGTACAAAAATGAAAACAAATAGAGTTTGTTACCAGCCTCTTACCACACCTTAAGTTGTCATTAATCCTCATTATTGCTCTTCACTTGTGTGGCTTGAATAATAATATGAAACCAATATCCACTGAGGACTGTGGAACCCTGTAGCAAACTCACAAAACCAAAGAAGAATGACAAATATTTTTGTTGTTTTCGATTTTTAAAACAAGAACCAAAGAGGAAAAACAAGCAAAGCAAAATCTTTTTGGGTTTTGTTGAATAGTTCAAACAAAGCAAAAAAATGGGAAAAACAAACTATTCAAAATCTTGCTTAGGTCGTCTTGTATAAGGCTAGCTTGCTAACAATAGCTTGCATTGTTAATGATGGCTTGCCTTGATTAGTGCAGTGGTTGAAATTCTCTTCCTCCTCTTCTTGGTAGAACTCCTCCTACTCGAAGACTTGGTCGGTACTATCGTCTATAAATACATACGGAATACACAATCACCAAACAATACTTAACTAGTCTACTTAGCACACTAAGGCACACATTTGATGATCTATTATCATCCCACACATCACAAGGTTTAATGAGCTAGCTTCATTTATTTTATTTGAGAAAAGTAATTTCTACTCATTGAAATTAACTAAGATTTAATATTCTCTAATTAAAATATGGGATCATATGGACACCTGTCATCACCACATATTCTAACATATGGGAATGTGATTTAAATGTTGGATCACATTTTAATAAATTTAAGTTTAATATTTAGTGATTTAAAGTGACTAGAAATGCCTATATAGCATTATTTTGGTACTAGTCCAAAGTCACTACATGCAAACCTTAATATTATTACATATCCAGATAGGTATGGTTAAATGTGATTTTTGAGAGTTAGAATCAACTCAAAAGCTATTATGGTTGATTTGATAAAAATGTTTGAATGTGCAAAAGCTTCTGGCTTGTTATTTTTACTAGGGGAGATCTCTAACTCTAATTAATTTAAATCCAATGAGCTTGGTTAGATATTTTCAGTAGCTTTCCAAGAAAATTGGAATCACTCAATTTGGATTTATAAAACTCTCTGAATTGATTTTTGAACTAAGGGATAGAATTAAGTTTATTTCTAAAAAGAAAAACCTAGATTTGAATTACTAGGTCAACACGGGAAACTAAATGGGCCGGCCCGTGTACACTCCGCGGTGCTGAGAGCTGCTGATAGGGGGTCCCGCCTGTCAGTGACTCATCAAACGCGAAGCGGTACGGGGCAATAGGAACCACACGATTAGAATACGATCTAACGGTCCACGGTCATCATCGACGACGGACTTGTCGCCGGCAAGACTAAACCCTAGCACGGTCGGTGGGGGTCTACTAGGGACGTACCAGGGCTCCAGCTAGTGCGACGAGGCGGGCAAACGAACTAGACGACGACGGCGGACTCAGGCGAGGTCGCGACAGGGGCTGAGGTGGACGAAATCGACTGCAACTTCTCCTCCTCTGCAGCGGCTACCTCTGGTGGAATTCCGGGGATGGGCTACTCGAGCGGCTCCGGCGAGAGAGGGGAAACGATCAGTGGAGAGAGGGGAGTGTAATGGTGTGGCGATTGAGGCTAGGGGTGGCCTCCTTATATAGGCTCGACGAGGGGACCGACGGGTATAGGCAGAGCTCGTCGGTGATGGCGATACAGGGGGCTAACGGCGTGGGCGTGGTAGGCGGACAGTGGGCGGTCTGCTGGCGGTCCTCTACGGCGTAATGGTGACGCTAGGGGCGGTGGAAATTGGTCGGGGGCTTCCCGTGCTCTGGGAGACAGAGGCGGTGCTCGACGGTGATCATGGCGACTGTGGGTCGCGCGGCGGTGCACGGTCGTGTCTGGCGGGGTGAGGGGTTCAAGGCGGAGCGGCGTGCGCGATTTGGTGTCGAGGCGTGGTCTGTGGCGTGCTGGCGGCGAGGGCGCTCTGGCGCGCTCTGGCTGCACGTAGAGAGGGTAGTGCGGCGCGGTTCTGGGGTGGTCCAGGGGCTGCCTTTGGCCATGGGATGGACAAGGAGTTGCGGTAGGGTTGGGCAGAGCTAGTGGCAAGCTGGAATGGCGCGGCGCGGTGTGCTGCGAGCTGCGCATGCTCGGCCGGCGGTGACCAAAAACGGGCGGCGTGCAACTGCTAAGGGGTGGGCCGATGAGGGTTTGGTTAGAGCTGGGGGAGACAGGGGAACCAAATGGAGGCTTAAAACTCGACAATGCATTGATCACTAAACAGTATTAGTTAGGCAAAAAAACCTGACTGCCACCTGTTCGATCAAATGGCCGCATGAAGAAAAGATTTGAATTTTTCAAAAAAAATTGGTGGAGTGGTTTATCTTATGCTTAAGCATCTAGGTTTGCTTGGGATTTTGAAATGGAGTTCATTTGAGTGGTTTTTGAAAAAGTGGTATCTAGACATATGAACTAGATTCAATTTTCCAATATCATTTAAAATTAGAGTTTGAATATTTTTGGGAGATCCAAAAGTGGGCCTTGGCACATCACTACTTGTACTAGCAAGGGGTGCAAATAACTACAATTATTTCTTTTTGAAATTGAGGGCTAGGAATAGCCAAGGTGGGCTAGGTGATTAAAATGGCCAAAGTGACCATTCCCTTATTTAATTCTTTTTTATTTCTTTTTCTTTGGGATTTGCTTGAGGATGATCTAGATGATGTGTAATTCACCTTAGAGTCATTTTACAAACAATAGATCACTCAATCATGGCAATTCAAAACAACTCATATTTAAATGCACACACATATGAATGCTTAAGGATTTTTAAATAGAAAAAGTTTTTGTTAACCCTAAATTGAGTAGATTTGATCTTGATCACTTGGATTAAAGTTTTAGGATGTTACACCCCAGTATCGTATGGCGATTCCACTCTGCTAGCCTACCTAGTTGGGCATTCCCCCATCAATGTTTTTTGACTATATTAAGTTGCAATATACAGATATAAGCATGCTCAAAAGATGTAGAGGGCGTGTTTGGTTGTCCGTGCATTTTTTAGGATCCCGGAGATATTCTCCCTAGAGTCATGATTTGTCGGGTCAAGTGTTGGGTCAACTTTAGCCTCTTGATTGGTTGACCACGAAATGCATGCAAGAAAAGCTTGTGAGATTTTGTAGCATCGGGTCCTGTCCATGTGGAAGCGTTTGATTTGGGCATTTCCAACGGGCCAATTTTTGAACCTCTTTAAGATCCATGTCATGCAAAACCTAGAGGCGACCCAGGCCACCAAACGTGCTTATTTCTTCTCCTGGGTGTGAGAAACCACTCTGTGGGCAAGCAAATATATCCAGTGTGGCGACACGGGACTTGCTCGTGTATGACGCCCCAAGATAGCATACTCCACCTATGAATATAACTCACACCGCCTCTCAGAGCACCAAGAGCTCCCATTCCACCGGCTTGTTTTATGCTTCCTCCTATCTAAATTATTTGACTTAGTTTTACCTAGACTTGGAAGTATCTAGCATTAAAATAAGTCTAAATACATTCGAATCTATCAAATTCGAGTCAACTAATTTGGACGAGAGAATAATATACATCGTGGGACATCAAAAGTGTGCTCCACAATTATCTTACCGTGAACATATCTGAAAGTCAGCGTCACGATATCGCTTCCTGTTACCGACTTGTTAGTTTTTTGTTGCGTGTAATCATGCTTCGGGTAGGTGCGTAGCCAATGACGCCCGGTTCCTTGAGCTCTACACTGACTGACTTGGAGCAGCCAGTTGGTTTTGGACTAACGCATTTGTTTAGCCACCACAGGGGTTACTGTCGAATCAGTCCGGCCAGCAGCCACTTCGTTTGGACTAATCCGTTTGTTTAGGCAGAGCTACCAATTTCAGACCAAATCAAAATCGTCAACCACCTTTAATCACTGAAACGTGGAAATATCCATGTATGTCCTTCGATCGTCGAGCTGCCGCCCGCGTCCTTGGAGAGTCCGGTCCCGTCGCTGCCATGCCGTTTTTGCTTCTGGCTGCCTCGCGCGCACGCTTCCTTGTTCTCTTCTCTCTGTGGCTGTGTTGTCTTCTCGTCGTGTCAGGCTCGCTGCTAGTACTAGGCGCTACAGCCTACAGCCGCTGACACTTGTCAGTTGTCACGCCTTGGTATCGACAACTGCGGCACTGCAGCTCACTGCGGCGCAGACATCGAGGCAAACTATCATCGTAATTTTTTTTACAAGAACGAATTTACGTGTGGGTTGGCGAATTGGAGTGATAGTTAAACGATGGTTGAAAGAATACTGTAATCCGGAAATAGTAGCCCATTCCGCCCTATGAAAGCGATTGCCAAATTCGTTTGCTTTTTGTCACACGAATATGATCCCACTTTCACTCTGCATGCATTGTCTAGTTGCTCCTGATCTGTGATATTTCAGTAGGCCATGCCTGGTTTGGCAAATAACCGAATACTCAGAAATTGGAGGCAAGAATATCTTACCGAGTTCTTGATCATGACCAAGAGCTAAATATTGGAGAATGGAGCAGCAAAAAACAGTTTCTAGAAGAAGAAGAAGGACAGCCTTGGCGTTTCAATCTGATTAAGCGTATAAATGCAGATTTGGTATCTAGGCTTCTAGACCAAGAAAACCTTGTATATATTTATCAGAGGATAACCACCAACATCTCAAAAAAGGAAAGAAAGAGGATAACCACCAAATTTACTGCAGTTCGGATAACACAAACAGCCAGCAACATCAGGTCATCAACATACTAGGGGTACAAAAAAGAATGTCAACGCGCTTAATCAAGAGAAGAGGATAGATAGATGTACTCCTGGAGTGTATGTCGTTGAATCTTCTCGGGCTGCTTCCATCTCAAGGCAGGTCTCCACGTGCCACAGAAGTTTCTTGGGAAACAGCCCAAACAAACAGGGCAGCGTTTGCCCGCAGCTGGAAGAAACCTCAGAGAGAACGATGATTAACCGAGGCTGCAGAGGCGCCTCAGCCTGCCTTGCTGAAGAAAAATCTCTGCGATGAGACCTGGCATATTTTTATTCCGTTTGGTACTTTGGTTGACTCGCGTACGCGAGTCAGACGACCATGGACAGAAGGACTGACTTGACGAGCTGCTGTAGCTTGCCGCGTGCTCCAGGGGTTTTAAAGAAGAAACGAGGTTGACGATGGCTCGCAGAACGTTTCGATTGCAGACGACGCGGTCGGGCATGAGATGTTTGCGGCAAGGAACGGTCACGCCCGTCGCCTCTCCGGGAAGGCCGCGAGGCAGGGAGTGAACTGTCGCGTCGTCGTCGGGACTAGGCCGGTCTGCTCCCTGCTACTGCTTGCTTAGACAGTGACGATGACACGCGGAGACATTCTTTGTAGCAAAAAAATTTCACGAATATAGCAAAACCACAAAACTGTTGTTGCAAAAAATATGTCCTAATATAGCAAACTTGACTTCCCCGAAATATCGCTTGAGACATCGCCGGAGACGTCGTAGCAAAAACTTTGTGCATGCAACCTAAGCCTCGATGAGGCGAGGGTGCTCTACGAGGTGAACCTCCTCGTGCCGCCGGACTAGCACCTATCCGGCGGTTGGAACATCGCCCACGACGGCAGCGGCATCCCACCCCTCTCACCGATGACGACATGCGGCGGGTCATTGTCTACCATCGTCGCTGTTGTCGGCGATCAACTAGCAGGACGATGGCTATTGGGTCGGGGTCCTCCTTCAGGAGCACGAGGACGCGGTGCACCATAAGGCTGTGCCCTACGGTGGGCCTTATAACAGGGACGACCACCACACCTACTCTGACGGCCTCCACATCGACGAGGTCCTCTCCTGGTGACGAAGGTTCATCTTGTCAATGCCCATTGTTATGGACTTGGATTTTGGAGAAGGAGGGAGTGCTGGAGGCATCAATCGGCTAGCAAACAAGCACACAGGGACGCAAGTTTTACACAGGTTCAGGCCTCGTAGAGATTCCTACTCCTGCTTGTCTGTTCTTGGAATTAACGAAGGAATCGAAGATTACAGGGGCGCGCAGATGCAATCTGGCGAGAGTTGTGGAAACTAGGGTTGTGATTGTCCTCCTCGCCGCCCCCTCCTAGTCTTTATATAGATAAGTTAGGTCTCGGGTAGCAGGTCGAGTCGGTTACAGATTTAGGGTTCGCCCTTTGAACTTTCTATCTTAAGCTTCTTCTTGTCTCACAAGCAATCGAGAGTCCGTGGGCCAATTGAATTCCTTATTGGGCCTTGGCAATGCCTTGGGCTTCTGCCGTATCTGGACCGTATATGCCAAACTCAAATACCTGTAGGGTATACCCATGTCAGTAGCCCTCGAGTGTCCAGTGGAATCGCAGATTCGACTAGAGACTTTATGAAGCCTTTAAGTGTATGACTGAGCATATTTTCGAGTGTTCTATTTGTGTCATAGGGATTGTTGATATACGTGCCTGATTTATCCGATGTATCGGTATCAGTTAACTGCCTTAGGGAAAAACAACGCAATCTACTCAAACTCGAGTCCCCGGACTCGAATTCGGAAAAATGATGGCGTAATTCGACTCAGGCCACGGAGGTCTTACAGGAGTCGAATTCCAGTGTATAAGTGTGAGCACTCGATGCGTCCGTCAAGGCATGTTCATCGTAACTGTAGGTACGGATATATTCTGGTAGTGCACAGCAGATGCGTTATCAGGCCTTATTCAGATCTTATCTTCACGCTGTAAGCGCAGTATCCGAATTTTTTGTCATCGCGGAGATGATTCGGGTGGCTCAGGAGACGTAATCTCTTTGTAGGGAAAATATGAGGTGGAATCGCCATAGCATTCGAGTGTGGATGTTATCAACACAGAGTACGATGTACAAATAATCATAGGGTGCGCGACCAGCGCTCCCTATGGGAGTATCCCCCGAGTGCCTACTCGAGTTGTAAACTCGAGTGGGGACTAAAAATATTTGCGACTGCTGTCGTCTTTGGTTGCTTGTTTCAGTCGAATATGCTTCCAGCGCTCCCTATGAGAGTAACCCGTAATTCACAATCGAATCGTTGATTCAAGTGATGGGTTTGTCTTGAATGTTCATACACCTGCATAAAAATCCTTTCGGGTGCGCGGCCAGCGCTCCTGTTAGGAGTAGCCCCCAAGTGCTTGGTTGAGTCGAAGACTCGAGCAAGGACTAAAGTAGTCAAAATCTTCTGCTTCTAGAATCGATGACGTCAGTGCTGACGATGTGATGACCTCAGTTGCCCGCGTGAGCGGCTTTGACGGGACGTGACGAGCGGTGGGTCCCACTTTCTTACTTCGATTTGACTGGGCATGCGTAATCTTCTGTTTTAACTGTGTCTCCTCGATTTCCACGCGTAATGGAGGTAGTGGGGGACGGTTCGTGATTCACCCTCGCCATGTGTCGATGGCGATGTATGCCACGCGTCCAGTAGGGTTTCTGCTGACCGTTGGATGGCGTCCGCGAGAAGGTTAAGTAGCAGGGCAGCCGCGGTAATTTTCCCCATCTCTCTTCTTTCTCGTGCCTCCTTCGCCATTGTTGCTCTCTCTGCTTCCTTGCGCGCTTCCTCTTCGTGGCACTAGACCAGCTCCGTGTCTTCCCTAGTTACTTTCTCCACTCGCACCGCCATCGAAAGATGGGTAAGAAGAAGGGAGGCGCCGCCGCTAGATCTGCGGTCACCATTGCCGCCACCAAGAAGAAGGGTGGTACCACTACCGTGGGCACCAGCGCCGCCGGTGCTGGGAAGAAGAAGGGTGCGGGCACCCGCGTCACCAATGGCGCCTGGCGAGCGTCCATCATAAAGCCTTCTGAGCTGCATCTTCATCATCAAGATGGAGCTCTTCCTTCCACGAAAGATGACTCGCGAGTGCCCGGTGATGAGGTAATCCCTTGTCCTCCTCCGGGTTTTCGGGTGATGTTCCTTGCGTTCATCACCCGAGGTCTCTCTCTCCCCCTGCATCCTTTCTTCAGGGGTCTCCTTTGTTTCTATGGGCTCCAGCTGCACCAGCTGTCCCCAAATTCCATTCTCCACATCTCTTGCTTCATCACTCTTTGCGAGTGCTGGCTCAGAATCGAGCCATACTTTGGCCTCTTCAAGAGGCTTTTTAAGATGAAACGTTAGTCGGCGTCCGGTTCGGTAGTCTACGACGTAGGGGGCTGCAGGATCCATGTCGACTCCTCTGTCACCTATTTTGACATCAAGCTCACCGCGTCCGTCCAAGGGTGGAGAGACAAGTGGTTCTACATCCACGACCAGAAGGCCGACGGAGAGCACTACAGACTCGCGCCCTTCGATCCCGCAGTGACTTGCAAGAGGAGGCGCTCCTGGAAGAATATTGTGATGCCTGGCGAGTCCGAGGAAATGAAGGTGCTGTATAAGCGCGTTTATGACCTCGAAAGCTGCATAGGCAAAGAAGAGGGTGGCGCCGCTCTCATTCGCACGTGGTTGTGCCGCCACGTCTAGCCTCTGCAAGCCAGAGTCCACCCGATGTACTGCTAGGCTGGCACGAGCGATGTCACTCGCATATCTACCGAACGCATTTCCGTGGGTGAGGTGGATAGGAGGGTGCGAGTGGTGACCAAGTACACTGCCAAGGAGGTTCTCCCAGGCGAACCAGTCGTGCCTCCTTTCGACGCTTCTAACCCTCCTCCTAAGGTAGAATTGTACTATGAAGTAGTTTTCTTTGCCGACTACCGTTATGGTGTTTGATATATAATGATGTATTTTCTGAATGCGGGACTGGAATGTATCTTCCAATTTGCCCCTCGTCCTGAGGGGGTTATCCCTCACGAAATGGATGAAGAGGACGAGTCGGAATTGACTGTCCCGATTGAAGAGGAGGAGGGATCCCCCGAGTCTAGTGATCAGGACACTCGCAAGCTCTCCCGCAACGAGGATTCTGACGCCTCTTCCCCGACGACGCCGGAAGGTCCTTCTACTGCTGCAGAGGAGCCTATCCTAGCCGTGCCTGTATGCGCCATGGATCCTCCTACTCGGAAGAAGCTGCGACTGCCGAAGGAGTCGTCGGAGGAATCCTTCGACCTTGATAAATTTAACTGGTGAGTATTACCTTCGTGAATGCGTCCTGCGTTCTTTTGGAGTTGCTTTTTTATGAAGTTTTTGCTGGATTTGTTTTGTAGTCAAGCGGCGTCATCGTCTTCTGACGACGTCCAATTTGTGAAAGCATCCGGAGTCGCAGACTACAAGGCCAAGGAGGTGGCCAAACGTTCTCCTTCTCCTCTAGTGGCAGCCCACTCCAGGCACAATTCTTCGAGTTCCTCGCATGCTGGGGAACACCAGATGGTTGCCCGGACGACTGCGCGGTAGTCATCTTCGGAGTCCCTAGAATATCACGTAAGAGTCCTTTTTGTTGTTGTGGTAGTCGAATTTATAGTTTGTGCTGCCGCTGAACCTTTGTTTTCCTTTTGATGCAGCTCATTGTGAAGGAAGCTGCTCGCCTGGCGGAGCAAGTCCTTATCATGGGTCGACAGCACACGTTGCTGGACAATCGCCACTACATCATAGAAGGTTAGTTTTGGCTTCATCTTTGTCTTTGTGGAATTTATAAATTCGATTGATGATACACCCTATGCCTTGTAGTTGAGCACAATGAACTTCTTCGTCGTGTTGCTTCGCTCGAGAAGGTGCTTGCCGTGGTGGCGTAGAATCGTGATGTAGCATTCGCGGCTCTAGAGGAGTCACGAAAGCGCGAAGAGGATTTGCTCGCTTCCACTGATGAGAGGGAGAAGAGGATTTGTAGTCAAGCGCGAAGAGGATTTTCTCGATTGCCAAGTCCCTCTCAGGTATTTTTTTCAGCTGGATTTGCGTTGATCCATGCTTGATGTCATATTGTTGTGCTAACACCTTATGTATGCAGATGTTAGTGGCTTGAGCTTCGGCGCCCAGTCCCTTCGCCGCACAGATGCGTTGGTTGGTGCCGTGGCCACAGTCGAGGACCGCATCGTTTCCCTTTAGGAGACATTGATGAAGGCCAAGGGTGTGCTCAGTCGCATCCACGAGGATTTAACTCCGAAGGCTGAGCTGATTGACAACCTTGAGGACCTGGTGGAATCCCTTGCTGGGGGTGTTCCCATGGACTCCAAGAACTCCCAGCGGTCTATCGGTGCTACCATGGCACTCGCGATGGCGCAGGCCCATGGCGTGGAGTTAGATCCCTCCGCGATCTCCAAGGCGATGCCCCTCAACACAGATGGCCAACAGGTAGTGTTTGCTCCCTTCGCTACTGGATGTGGTAAGTATGGGCCATAGCTCATCGATACAGTCGCGAGATATTCCACGGAGCTGCAACGAGCAAAGAAGGCGGCGAAGACGGTGGCATCAGGGGCTACCACCGGAAAGTCTGTGGCACCAGAGGCTGCCACGGATTCAATAAGGCCCCCAAAGTCAAAGTCCAAGTCGAAGAAGCAGATTGCTCCTTAGTCGCCAATCTGTAATAGTTGTAGTTGCTTTTTGTTGAAACTATACTTTTGTGGGAGTGTCTCTGTCGAGACTTTGTTTTGCTTGAATGCATTCATGCTTTTATCAATGTACTCTTGGTCCCTTATTTGCTTCTTGCTTGATTGTGATAGGGTACGTCGAGTGGTCCTCATGACTCTCCTCCCACCGATGAAACCACGGCGCAACCGCGTTCAAAGGTGGAGGAACTATCGTTGCTTTCGCGATTGCGCGACCGCATTAAGCAGTTGGAGCGCGAGTTGCCCATCGTCCGTGGTAGCGCGGATGTGTGGAAGTCGAAGGCAGAGAAGGCCACCGCCCATGAGAAGTATCTATTGGAGGAAGTGGCGCAGTTGAATGAACAGTTCAAATGTTAGCTTTATGCCTTCTCATCTTTTCTTTTAGTCAGTCGCGGCAAAGCCTTGTCTTCACACTTTGCCATTTGCTTGGTGTAGTTGTCAGCGCTCGTCATCCGCAGGATGAGAAGGACCGGGTTGCCATTCGAATGAATAACCTGACTCAGGAGAAACTGTAGGAGAGTGGGTACTTTTGGGTGGACCACGATTGTGCGATTGCGCTTGTGACCCTGCAGGATCGTTCTTCTCGTGCCTTAGGCATATTTATCAAACGATGTTTTCGCTGGACGCCGTCCCTTCAAGCCTGTTGGCTCTTCTTGCGAAGTTTCAAGATTTAAGTGCGGTCCGCGAGTGCATGCGGCAGCAGTTAGTAGCTGGTGCTAAGGTTGCGTTGTCGTTGGTGCGACTGCATAGGCCGGATGTAGATGTTGCGCCTGTTGCCGCTGGGCCTCCGTCTTCACGAGAAGGTATGACCTGGAATATGGTTCCGCACTATCAAGCGGTTGATCGGCCAGCAGAAGACATTGTCGATTTCTTCGAGGAGCAAACGAACGTTCTTCTTTTGCATCAGTAGCATGATTTCTATCCTGCACATAATTGTATAAGTGAGTTTGTATGATTATGTTGGGTGTAATTAATACCCATTGATATGTGAAGAGCTTGCTAGCTTTTATATTTTGCGAGTGTAATGTACTCTGCAGTTCCTTTTTGTTAGTCTAATTTGTGTTTGTCTCAGCACCTTGCCAACCTGTCAGGTGCGTTGCAACTAGGTTGGTGTTTATCAAGGGTTTGATTGGTGTTGTGTCAGCTACTCAGGATACTGCGATTTGTTCGTAGAACAAGTGTAAAGGGTGGCACAGCCCCTGAGTGAGAAAATTGCAAGAAAATAAGGAAAACACAGAGTTTTGGGGCACTTAGCTTTATTTATTCACAGAATAGTATGAGGTATAGTGTGTGGCTAAGTAGCATGGCTGAATAGCCTTATTTATAATGTAAAAATGACTAGGGGTAGAAGCGACGCAGCTGCGCGACGTTCCAGGGATTGGAGTATGCGACTCCTGTCTCGAGATCTTTAAGGCGATAGGCGCCACCTGGGATTACTTCTGTAATCACGTAAGGTCCTTCCCAAGGGGACTCGAGCTTGAGATGCCCTTGCTTCTTCAGTCGCAGGACCAAATCTCCCTCGACGAAGGATATGGGGCGTAGCCTTCTTTTGTGGTAGTTGCGCAGGCTTTGCTAGTAGATCGTTGATCTCTCCGCTGCGATTTCTCGTGCCTCATCAAGGAGGTCGACGGAGTCTTCGAGTGCAAGAGTTGGCTCCTTCTTGTTGTAAGCGACCACCCGTGGGGCTTTGTAGCGTACTTATGCAGGTAGCACCGCTTCAGCACCGTGCACCATGAAGAACGGAGTGTATCCCGTGGCGCTGTTTGGAGTTGTACGCAAGCTCCAATGAACTGATTGCAGTTCATCTGGCCAGCATCCAGCGGCTTGTTCGAGTGGTCAAATGAGTCATTTTTTGATTCCACCACAAACAAGGCCGTTGGCCTTTTCGACTTGACCATTGGTCTGTGGGTGAGCCACCGAGGCGTAGCTTATGTTGATTCCTAGGTTTTCACAGAATTCCTGGAACTTCTTAGAGGTGAAGTTCGTCCCATTGTTCGTGATGATACTGTGTGGCACTCCAAAGCGGTAGACAATGGATTCTAAGAACTTGACGGCACTGGCCCCTGATTGATCTGTCATTGGCATGGCCCCAATCCACTTGGTGAATTTGTCGAATGCAACCAAGAGGTAGACGTAACCTCCTGGCAAGGATTTTGGGAGCTTGCCGACCATGACGAGTCCCCATTGTGCGAAGGGCCAAGCCAATGGTATTGGCCGGAGTTCTGCGCCAGGTGCGTGAGGTTTGTCTACGAATTGCTGGCAAGCGTTGCAGCACTAGACGATGTCCTTGGCGTCGTGTATGGCTGTGGGCCAGTAGAATCCAGCTCGTAGAGCTTTGGCAACGAGGGCACGACTGCTAACATGGTGCCCGCAAGTTCCTTCGCGGATGTTGAGGAGGACGGCCCTTCCGTCCCCGTTGGAGACGCACCGTTGAAGTACTCCTGTGATACTGTGCTTGTACAGTTCACCGTTGATGAGGGCGAATGCCTTGGATCATCGCGCGATGTGTCGCGTATCAGTCGGGTCATCTGGAAGCCTCTTGCTGAGTAGATATGTGATGTAGGGTTGTGTCCAAGATGGCTCGATCATTATGATGCACATTGGTCCTTCGAGTCCTGTATCAAACTCCAGGTCATCGAGTGCCATTGGCTCGTTGGGTGGCGTAGCCCCCGAGTCCGTTGACGTGCTTGCTTTCTTCTCTAGAGCCTTGGGCTTGATGGAGTGGTCGCAGATGCGCTCGAGAAATACCCCAGGTGGTATGGGGGCGCAGGTGGAGCCAATATTGGCGAGTAGATCCGCCTCTCTATTGCTTTCGCGACCCACATGTCGCAGCTCACAGCCATCGAAGTCTCCTTCGGATGTGTCGTAGAGGTCGCGACAGGCGATCATGTTGTCGCTCAGTGCGTCACACTCGTGCATTATTTGGTTGACCACTAGTTTGGAGTCACCGTAGATGATGAGCCTTTTGGCGTCGCAGGCTTTCGCCATCCGCATCCCATGGATTAGGGCTTCGTACTCAGCTTCGTTATTGGAGGCGGTGAACTGCATTCGCAAAATGTATTTCATCTTGTCTCCTTGGGGCGATGTCAGTATGACAACTGTGCTAGCCCTGTCTTTTCACTTGGACCCGTCGAAGTGCATTGTCCAAAGGTAGGACATATCTGGCTTGTTGGGGAGCTGGTTCTCCATCCAGTGCACGAGAAAGTCTGGGAGGACTTGCAACTTGATCGCGTCGTGCTTCTCGTATGTGATGTCTCGTGGAGACAGTTTGATTCCCCAGAGCGCGACTCATCCGGTGGCATCAGGATTATTGAGTATGTGCCCGAGTGGGGCGTCGTTTACCACCACGATTGGGTGCTCCTGGAAGTAGTGGAGCAGTTGTCTGGCTGTCATGAAGACGCCATATGCCATCTTCTGGTAGTGCGGGTACCGCTGTTTCATTGGCGTGAGCACCTTGCTGAGGTAGTATACTGGGCGCTGGACCCCGTGGACCTTATTTTCTTCAGCTCGTTCCACCACGAGCACTGCGCTGACCACCTGGTTGGTGGTGGAGATGTAGAGCAGTAGTGGTTCTTTTTCGCAAGGCGTCACCAGTACTGGCGAGGTGGATAGAAGACGTTTGAGGTCTTCGAATGCTTCTTGCACCTCGTCTGTCCACTCGAACTTATCAGTTTTGCGGAGAAGTTGGTAGAAGGGCAGTGCCTTTTCGCCCATTCGAATGATGAATCGACTAAGCGCCATGATTCGTCCAGCCAGTTGTTGGACGCCTTTTACGTTCTTCGGTTTCTCCATGGCCAGTATGGCCTTTATTTTCTTCGGGTTTTCTTCGATGCCTCTCGCAGAGATGAGATACCCGAGTAACTGCCCAGATGGCATGCCGAAGGCGCATATGTCTGGATTGAGCTTGATCCGGTAGCAGTCGAGGTTGGTGAAGGTCTCGCGTAGATCGTCGATTAGCGAGGCTTCCTCTTTGGTTTTGACGACAATGTCATCAACGTAGACTTGGATGTTACGACCAAGTTGGTTCTTGAGGCAAGCCTGCATGCACCGCTGATAGGTGGCTCCTACATCTTTTAGCCCGAAGGGCATCGTATTGTAGCAGAACACACCGAAGGGCATTGTGAACACCATTTTCTCCTAATCCTCCTCCTTCATTCGAATCTAATTGTAGCCTGAATAGGCGTCGAGGAAGCAGAGGCGCTAACATCCCACGGTGGAATCGATGATTTGGTCGATTCGTGGCAGCGGGAAGTGATCCTTTGGGCAGTGCTTATTCAAGGAGGTGAAGTCCACGCACATCCGCAGGATATCCGTGTCTTTTTAGCCACAAGCACTGTGTTAGCGAGCCAAGTGCTTTCCTTGATCTCACGTATGAATTTTGCGTCGAGTCTGTTGATCAACATGCCGACTGCTTTTGCTCTTGGTTCAGACAGTTTCCGAATTGTCTACTTGACTAGCCTTGTGTTTGGATTCATGTTGAGTGAGTGCTCGACGAATTCCCTGGGGACTCCTGGCATGTCCGCTGGACACCAGGCGAAGATCTCCTAGTGCTCATGGAGGAATTCGGAGAGAACGAGTTCCTATGCGGAACTCAAGTTGTTGGCGATGAGGGCCATCTTGGTCGGGTCCATTGGGTGGACCTGGACTTTTTTCGTGTGTACCGACGAGTCGAAGGACAGGTCGGGTGAACTTGGCCTACTCAGGGGAGGCAGACTGTTGTCTGTTGACTCCTTCAATTTTGCGAGTTCCTCCTGCATGCTGAAGGACTAGGAGATTCTATTGAATTCCCTGTCGCAGCTGTCGGACCTCTCGAAGTTGCCATTGATTGTGATTATGCCGTTTGGACCTGGCATTTTCATCTATAGGTAGGCGTAGTGTGGCACTGCCATGAACCTTGCAAACGCGACACGTCCGAGGATGCAGTGGTATTGCGAGGGCCAGTCGATGTGCTCTCGCTGAAAGTTTTGCAGCGTGCCGAAGATGACGTTGAGGTTGATTTTTCCCAGGGATATATGCCCTTCCCTAGGACGATTTCGTGGAACATCGTGTCTGAAACTTCCAGACAAGTCCGAGGGATCCTCATCGCACGCAAGGTACTCATGAACATGAGGTTAATGCCGCTGCCGCCGTCCATGAAGACGCGACTCATATAGAAGCCCCCGATCTGTGCCTCGAGTACGAGGGGACAGTGGCCTGGACGAGGGACTTGCCACGGGTGATCGCGCTTATCGAAGGTGATGCAGGAGGCACTTCCGCTGACGTACTCAGTGGTGGAGGGTGGAGAGTTTATCGCCAGATTGACTTGGCGAGTGATGGCCTTTGATACGTCCATTTTGCATCACTATTCTATATCATAATTTACTGTTATTCATTGATATATTTCATATTAAGAGATGATACTTATGTTATTTCATCTGTTTTTGCATGCTTGATGACTTTTGGAGCATGGACTGCTGCAGTCAGGATTCTGATGGAAAAGGTGTTGTTTGGAGGCAAAATTCGCGAAGAGAGAAAATCCGGGAAAATATACGGAAAATCCTATTTTTCCAGAAGACTAAAGAAGCCAGAAGGAGGAGTGGAGATGGGCCATAGGGGGCCCACACCACCCCCTGGCACGGGCCAGCCTAGGTCGCGCCACCAGGTGGTGTGGCCGCCCTGGCCCACCTCTAGCTCTCCCCTCTGGCGTATATAATCCTTCTGAAACCCTAATACTCGGGGAGCGACCACAGAAAGATTCCGCCGCCTCTGCGGTGAGGAAAACATCGAGAGAGAAAGATCTCTCCAGCAGACAGATTTATGCCGGGGGAATTCCTTCCCGGAGAGGGGAGATCGTCGCCATCAACACCACCATCAAGCTTGACTTCATCGGTATCATCATCATCACCACCATCATCACCATCAGCCCCCTCATCACCATCTCCATATTGTTGTAACAATTGGGTTGAATCTTGCATAGTTCTTAGGGGAAACTTTCCCGGTGTTGATTACTCTTTGTAGTTGATGCTATTGAGTGGAACCATTGAATTATTGATTATGTTCAGATTGTTATACATAATTATTCCATCTTTGATCATGATCCATATGATGTCTTGTGAGTAGTTCGTTTTGTTCTTGAGGACATGGGAGAAGTCATGTTGTTAGTAGTGGAATTGTGTTGAGAAAGATTCAATAGTTTGATATTTAAGTTGTGGTGTACTTATTCTAGTGGTGTCATGTGAACGTCGACTACATGCCTAGGGGAATGCATTGTGTATTTAGCTACTAATCGTAGGGGTTGTCGGAGTGGCAGAAACCTGAACCGCCATTAGGAAACCATTGCACAAGGGACGTAAGGGTCTTAGAGTTTAAAGTTGTGGTTATGTTTCTACCTTAATTACTTTCTTGTACTTACGGATGTTTGCAAGGGGTATAATCACAAGTATGCATTAGTCCTAGGAAGGTCGGTACATTAGCACAGGTTCACCCACACAACACTTAGAAAGCTAAAGAAGATTGATCAACTATATGAAGCGAAAGCACTTGACAGTCTTCCAGTGTGTCCTCGAGAATGTTTGGTCATCTTAATTAATACAATCGGCTTGTCCTTTGCTGAATAAAGGATTTGGCCACTTGCTACAATTATTCTTATTGTCTTTTATTTACTCGTACTTTATTTACTTGCTTTACCAAAAACCCCTAAAATCCGTTTGCTAAGTATTCGCAGAGAATTCCTGATCCATACCACTAGCTAGCACCTTCTGCTCCTCGTTGGGTTTGAAGATCTTACTTATCGAAAAAATTGTGATACACCCCCTATACTTGTGGGTCATCAAGACTATTTTCTAGCGCGATTGCCGGGGAGTGAAGCGCTATTGGAGAGTGGAACTCGTAAAGGAAACTTCTAATGTGAGTATTGTTTACATCTGTTAGTTGCTTTATTTTCATTATGGATAATTCCCTGAGTTTCTTGTTTCGTAATGCTACTACCACTGCTAAGATAGTAGATGAGCCACCACCTGCTGAGAATGATACTTTTAAAATACCTACGAGAATTATTGATCGTGTTATGGATAACTACTATGTTGGGGATGGAAATGTCCATCCCGGTGATCATTTGCTCTTTATACACGAATTATGCGGGTTGTTTAAGTGTGCAGGTATTACTACAGATCAAGTTAAGAAGAAGTTATTATCATTATCACTAAAAGGAAGAGCCGAGGAATGGTATAAGTTGCTGAAGAATGGTCAAGCTCTAGAATGGGAGGAAATAGTGCCTCTCTTTTATTCAAAGTTTTATCCTCCTAGTGAGATTCATAAAGATCGAAATCAAATATACAACTTTTGGCCTCTTGATGGAGAGAGTACAGCTCAAGCTTAGGGGGGATTGAAGTTACTAATGCTCAAATGTCCCATTCATGAGCTCCCCAACAATATTATTATCAATAACTTTTATGTAAGGCTTTCTCTTCATGATAAGGATTTATTTGATGCTTCTTGTGCTGGATCATTCACTCACATGGAAGAAGAAGCTAAATGGGATCTTCTGGACCGTATTCAAGATAATGCTGAAGCATGGGAGAATGACAAAGGAAGAAAGTCAGGTATAAATTATGATTATGAATGCATTGAATCTTTTATGGGAACTGATGACTTTCAAAATATTAGTAATGCTTATGGTCCTGATTTACAAGTTATTACAAATTGTTTTAAGGCTTTTGCTTCTTATATTGAAATTCCAAAAAAGGGATGGAACAAGTACCATGCACCTTATAAAGATATTGTTGACTGTGTTCCTGTTGGGAGTACTGAGTATTGCACTATTGATCACATCTTACCTGAACCTTATATCGAGAAGATACCCTTCCTAGATAAGGTAAAGGATCATCCTATGATAACTAGTGTAATCACTAAAAGTGAAAAGAGAACTGCAAAACTTGATGAATAGATAAACATTGAACCTGTTGTAGCAATTGTTAAAGATCTTATCACTAAAAGTGTAGAAGAAGGACACATAGTCTTTTGTGAGGACGCTTCTAATATTGTCTCACATCCCAATAGAACTAAAAAGGCTAGTGTCCCTGTGCTTTCTGTTAGAATTGGTGATCATTGCTATTATGGTTTGTGTGATATTGGTGCAAGTTCAAGTGCTATTCCTTATGAGATTTATAAAGGAATTATGCATGAAATCAGTCCTTGCGAGTTGGAAGAGATTGATGTAGTTATTCACCTTGCTAATAGAGAAACCATATCTCCAATTGGTATTGTGCGGGATGTAGAAGTCCTTTGTGGTAAGAGTAAGTATCCTACTGATTTTCTAGTACTTGGTTCAGCTGCTAGTAAAACTTATCCCATCATTTTTGGTATACCTTTATTGAGTACTTGTGGAGCTATTATAGATTGCAAGAGGGAGAAAATCTTGACTAAGTTTGATGGGGAATCTTATGAGTTTAATTTTTCGAAATTTACTAAAGAACCTTGTGAAAATGAAACCCATAATGAGGATTTTCGAGTTGAACAACTTGCGTCTATTTCTCTTGATCCTAACAATGCTTTGCAACAATTTATGGAAGATCACGAAAGTGAGATCTTCATGGAAGAAAGGAATGAGATTGACGAGATTCTCCGTCATCAGCCCAAGATGCTTAAGAATAACTTGCATGTAGAAGACTTGGGTACCATGTTGCCACCTAAAAAGGATCTGGTCTTCGATCTAAAACCTCTCCCTAACGATCTTAAATATGCTTACATTGATGATAAAAAGATATATCTTGTTATTATTAGCTCTAAACTTTCAGGGAAGGAAGAGGAACGATTATTGGAGATTTTGAAGAAACACCGAGGGGCTATGGGCTATACTCTAGATGATTTAAAAGGGATTTCTCCTACTGTATGTCAGTATGCTATCAATATAGAACCAGATGCAAAGCCAGTAGTCGAGCACCAATGGCATCTAAATCCTAAGATGAAAGAAGTGGTAAGAAATGAGGTATTAAAACTCCTTGATGCTGGTATTATTTACCCTATTACTGATAGTGAATGGGTTAGTCCTGTTCATTGTGTTCCTAAAAAAGGAGGAATTACCGTTGTTCCTAATGATAATGATGGGCTTATCCCCCAAAGAATAGTAGTGGGCTATAGGATGTGCATTGATTTCAGGAAAGGTAACAAAGTTACTAAGAAAGATCATTACCCGCTTCCTTTTATTGATCAAATGTTAGAAAGGTTGTCTAAAAAGACCCATTTTTGTTTTCTTGATGGATATTCTGGTTTCTCTCAAATCGTTGTTAAACAACAAGATCAAGAAAAAACTATTTTTACATGCCCATACGGAACCTATGCTTATAGACGTATGCCTTTTGGTTTATGTAATGCTCCTCCTACTTTTCAAAGATGCATGTCTACTATCTTTCATGGTTTTTTGTGAGGAAATTGTGGAGGTGTTCATGGATGACTTCTCTGTCTATGGAACTTCTTTTGATAATTGTCTGCACAACCTTGATAAAGTTTTGCAGAGGTGTGAAGAAACTAATCTTGTTCTTAATTGGGAGAAATGCCACTTCATGGTTAATTATTGTCCTTGGGCATAAGGTGTCTGAAAGAGGCATACAGGTGGATAGAGCTAAAGTTGAGGCAATTGAGAAAATGCCTTGCCCAAGAGACATCAAACGTATTCATAGTATCCTTGGTCATGCTGGTTTCTATAGAAGGTTTATTAAAAATTTCTCTAAGATATCAAAACCCCTCACTAATCTTCTTCAAAAAGATGTACCCTTTGTTTTTGATGATGATTGTAAGGAAGCTTTTGAAACTCTTAAGAAGGCCTTAACTACAGCCCCTATCGTTCAACCACCTAATTGGAGTTTACCCTTTGAAATAATGTGTGATGCTAGTGATTTTGTTGTAGGTGTTGTCCTTGGGCAACGAATTGATAAAAAGTTAAACGTTATTCATTATGCTAGTAAGACTCTTGATGCTGCTCAAAGGAATTATGCTACTACTGAAAAAGAATTCCTAGCTGTCATTTTTGCTTGTGATAAGTTTAGACCTTATATTGTACACTCAAAAGTCACCATTCATACTGATCATGCTGCTATTAAGTACCTTATGACGAAGAAGGATGCTAAGCCGAGGCTTATTAGATGGGTACTGCTTTTACAAGAGTTTGATCTACATATTGTAGATAGGAAAGGTGCTGAAAATCCTGTAGCTGATAATTTATCTCGATTGGAAAACATCTCTTTTGATCCTATGTCTGTTAATGATAGCTTCCCAAATGAACAGTTGGTTGCAGTAGGGGTGAGCTCGCGAGGGAGCCCTTGGTATGCTGATTATGCTAACTTTATTGTCTCCAACTTTCACAGCTCAGCAAAGAAGGAAGTTCTTTTACGATTTGAGGTATTATTTTTGGGATGACCCACACTTATATAAAGAAGGAGTGGATGGTATTATGCGAAGATGTGTTCCAGAATATGAACAAAAAGAGATATTGTGTAAATGTCATGGTAGTGCTTATGAAGGACATCATGCAGGAGATAGAACTTCGCAAAAGGTGCTACAATCAGGTTTCTACTAGCCTACCCTTTTTAAAGATGCAAGAAAATTTGTTTTATCTTGTGATGAGTGTCAGCGTGTTGGTAATATTTCTAGACTCAATGAAATGCCTATGAACTACTCTCTAGTTATTGAACCCTTTGATTGCTAGGGATTTGACTTTATGGGTCCTTTTCCTCCCTCAAAAGGTTATACTCATATTCTTGTTGCCGTTGATTATGTTACTAAGTGGGTAGAAGCTATACCTACGAAGAGTGCTGACGGGGAGACCTCTCTAAAAATGCTTAAGGATGTTATTTTTCCTAGGTTTGGAGTGCCTAGGTATCTCATGACCGATGGAGGTTCTCATTTCATTAATTGTGGTTTTAGAAAGACCCTTGATAAATATGATGTTAATCATATAATTGCTTCATCTTATCACCCCCAAACTAGTGGGCAAGTAGAGTTATCAATTAGAGAAATTAAATCCATCTTGCAAAAGACTGTTAATAGATCTAGAAAAAATTGGGCTAAAAAGTTGAATGATGCTTTATGGGCTTATAGGAGTGCCTACAAAAACCCTATGGGGATGTCTCCTTATAAAATGGTTGATGGGAAAGCTTGTCACCTACCCTTAGAATTAGAACACAAAGCTTACTAGGCAGTTAAATAACTCAATAGAGATTGTAAGCTTGCTGGTGAAAAAAGATTATTTGACTTAAGTTCTTTAGATGAATGGAGGAGTGAAGCCTATGAGAATGCTAGGCTCTTTAAGGAAAAAGTTAAAAGATGGCATGACAAGCGAATACTTAAGAGAGAATTTCATGTTGGTGAGAAAGTTCTATTGTATAGGTCTCGTCTCAGATTTTTTGCAGGAAAACTACTGTCAAAATGGGAAGGACCTTTCGTTATTGAAGAAGTGTACCGTTCAGGAGCAATAAAAATTTCTTCTTTAAAAGATAATACAACACAAGTAGTGAATGGGCAGCGACTTAAGCACTATATTGCTAGAGATTCTTACAATGAAGATGTTGATGCCTTTCAAGTTATAACTCTAGAAAAATTTATCAAGGACCAAATTCAGAGACCTGCAGACTCCGTTTTTAAATAGGTAACAGTTTTGGTAAGAAAAGTTCCACGAAAATACTATCCAATTATATTTTTGCAGTTTTTATCCAATAAGGAAAGCTATGAAGCAAACGAGGGACGGAAATGGAGCCAGGGTGGCTCACACCACCATGTGGCGTGGGCCCACCCCTGGCCGTGCCACCAGGTGATGTGGCCACTCCAGACTCTGCCTCCGACTCGTTTTCTCCCAGTACCTTCCTTTTGTTGTGAAACTTCGTAATATATAAACCCCCGGATCTCCCAAGGTTCGTATATTGTGTTCTCATCGTGTTTTCGTTTCGATCTGTTTCTGCCAGGAACTATGTTTGAAAGCTTAGAAGCACAATGGTGTCCGCCAAGGATAAAGGAAAGGAGCCTATGGAGGAAGATCTCCAAGACCCCAGGAAGGAGAAGGAGATCAAGAGTGAAGATGAAGAGGAGGAAAAGCACACCGGCACTACCATTGCAAGCATTGGAGTGGTGGCAAACCTTGCCAGGACTATGTCAATTGGAAGGAAGCCTCCTCATCACCATTCAAATCCCTGGTCACTTCCCCCACGCGCCAAGAATCCTTTCCATACCCTTATCCATGAGCATCAATACCAGAATATGCCCAAAGAGAAATTACCCTCCAATTGGGATTTGCCTCGGTCTAGCCATGCAGGAAAAGAAGACTTCAAGGAGGAAGAGTGGGGAAAGAATCACAAGAGCTGGAATTCGCAACCCAACATGATCATGAGCCGCATTGAGCAAAACTCGCAGCTTATTCGCAATCTCACCTTTGAGATCGAGGACTTGGGGAAACTGATCAAAGAGCTCATCAAGAGAATACCACCACCACCCGAAGGAGTAATTCGTCATCAGTTTTGGCATCCCCTTGGTTTGTTCTAAGCTTGGGGGAGTGTCGTGGTATCACATCACAATCTTCTATCTTTTTACCTTTTTAGCAGAGTCATATCATGAATAGAGAAGTTATCATGTAGGATGGTTTGCATTATGGAAGTGTCCCCTCTCTCATTAGATATGTATCCCTTAGTGTGAGTTGCCGTTATGGAATATTAATGAGAAGTTCTATCATTTACTCTTTTGCATACCTTATATTAGTTTTCAATTCGTGGTTATATGATTGATCTTATTGTTAGTATTGGTATCACTTTGGGATCATTGAGTTAATTTAGTTGGTTTTGGCAAACCTGGATCGGTCAGTAGGAACACTATTTTTGAGAGTTGAATGAAAAGATAAAAGTACTCTAAAGAAAAATAATTTCATCATCTTTCTTTCTTGATTTGCTCATAAGTTTAGTATTCTCTAGTTAAGATCTTTTGTGCTTCCAAGGAAGATTGCATGTTTGTCTTTATCACTTGTATGTTTGTTTGTTTCCTTCAACTCTTATACTTGCTACCCAGCCTTGCTAGCCAAAAACCTGTACCTGAGAGGGAATTCTTCTCGTGCATCCAATCCTCAAAGCCAAAACCTATGCCATTTGTGTCCACCATACCTACCTATTAGCATTATTGCTATTCCAAGTAAATTCATGTTTTTATCTACCTTCCAAATTAAACTTGTTATGTGAAAATTAGTGATTAAAGCTCTCACAAACTTGATGGCACACTTTACTTTCTCTCAATTAATAAACTTGAACCATTGTGCTCATCTATGATGCGTATATGTTTGCGCTTTGTAAGTTGTGAATTAGCAGAACCATGCTGTCATGGGGAACGCTTTCAACATTGCACTAGTACTTCGTACCAAGTTGATATCATGTTCTTTTGTCTATGGATGTCGTCGGTGTGAAATGAAAGGGGAGCTTGTAAGTCCATGGAGTTATGCATGTGTGTTAGAGAAACTCCTGGGCCGCTGGTCTAATCCATGCTGTCATGGTGGAAACCTGCAACGTAACCATAATGAGCATCTATGAAGCATTCTTCTTATAAAAAAGATAGAGATTGAGAAAAAGAGGAAAAGAAAAAAAAGATGAGAAAATAGGAAAGAGAGAAAAAGGCACCATATTCCATGGTAAATAAGAAGATTGCTAAGATGCTTGTTATCTACTTGCCTTGTCATTTTGATATGGGATTCTTCCATATCATCAGGCAAGGGGTACCCCATTGGCGGTTCTCCATGATACACATGTGCTTACGATGACAAGAACTTACCGGTGACTAAATTTGAGTAGCATGAGGAGCGGCCCTCGTATTCAAGGGACATGAGATTCTCAATTTACAACTTGTCAAGCATATCCTCATATTTGATCACTTTAACCTTAATCACCTAAATATGCAATGATAGGGGTAATGAGAGATGAAATCTAATAAGTATCATAATTTTTGGGAGCTCTTTATGAAACTTGAAATCCCTGCTTCCCTCTGCAAAGGGCCTTTCTTTTACTTTTTAGTTGAGTCAGTAAACCTATTCCCTTCTATCTCAGCAAGTATTTTGGGTTGTTGTGTTTCATTCATTCATATGATGATTTATTCAATCATGTTTCTTATGTTCCTTGTTTTGCACATTGCTCTTATCTTGGTGTTTACTACTTTGAAAGCTATCATTGAAAACCAGTTATTTATGAACTCCAGCAAATTATCAACTATTCTTCGACCAAGAGCTAAGTTTGCCATTACCAATTATGATTCACTTTATGTATCTTTATTGTGTTTCCTTTACTTATTACAAGTTAAGTTATATAATAGTGAGTTGTCTTCTATTATGATATATGTATTGATGAATGTGATGCTTCTTGTCCGTATTCTTTTATTGACTCTTCACTCCATAAACCTGAGGCCATGTTTATTGAGCTCAGTTTCGCTTGGGGACAAGCGAAGTCTAAGCTTAGGGGAGTTGATACGTCCATTTTGCATCACTATTCTATATCATAATTTACTGTTATTCATTGATATATTTCATATTAAGAGATGATACTTATGTTATTTCATCTGTTTTTGCATGGTTGATGACTTTTGGAGCATGGACCGCTGCAGTCAGGATTCTGATGGAAAAGGTGCTATTTGGAGGCAAAATTCGCGAAGATCAGAAAATCCGGGAAAATATACGGAAAATCCTATTTTTCCAGAAGACGAAGGAAGCCAGAAGGAGGAGTGGAGATGGGCCACAGGGGGGCCACACCACCCCCTGGCGCGGGCCAACCTAGGCCGCGCCATCAGTTGGTGTGGCCACCTGGCCTACCTCTGGCTTTCCCTTCTAGCGTATATAATCCTCCCGAAACCCTAATACTCAGGGAGCGACCACAGAAAGATTCCGCCGCCTCTGCGGGGCGGAAAACACCGAGAGAGAAAGATCTCTCCAGCAGACAGATTTCTGCCAGGGGAATTCCTTCCCGGAGAGGGGAGATCGTCGCCATCAACACCACCATCAAGCTGGACTTCATCGGGATCATCATCATCATAATCACCACCATCATCACCATCAACCCCCTCATCACCATCTCCATATTTCTGTAACAATTGGGTTGAATCTTGCATAGTTCTTAGGGGAAACTTTCCCGGTGTTGATTACTCTTTGTAGTTGATGCTATTGAGTGGAACCATTGAATTATTGTTTACGTTCAGATTGTTATACATCATTATTCTATCTCTGATCATGATCCATATGATGTCTTGTGAGTAGTTCGTTTTGTTCTTGTGGACATAGGAGAAGTCATGTTGTTAGTAGTGGAATTGTGTTGAGAAAGATTCAATAGTTTGATATTTAAGTTGTGGTGTACTTCTTCTAGTGGTGTCATGTGAACTTCCACTACATGACACTTCACCTATATGGGCCTAGGGGAATGCATTGTGTATTTGGCTACTAATCGTAGGGGTTGACGGAGTGACAGAAACCTGAACCCCCGTTAGGAACCATTGCACAAGGGACGTCAGGGTCTTAGAGTTTAAAGTTGTGGTTAGGTTTCTACCTTAATTACTTTCTTGTACTTACGGATGTTTGCAAGGGGTATAATCACAAGTATGTATTAGTCCTAGGAAGGTCGGTACATTAGCACAGGTTCACCCACACAACACTTAGCAAGCTAAAGAAGATTGATTAACTATATGAAGCGAAAGCACTTGACAGTCTTCCCGTGTGTCCTCGAGAACGTTTGGTCATCTTAATTAATACAATCAGCTTGTCCTTTGCTGAATAAAGGACTGGGCCACTTGCTGTAATTATTCTTATTGTCTTTTATTTACTCGTACTTTATTTACTTGCTTTATCAAAAACCTCTAAAAATCCGTTTGCTAAGTATTTGTAGAGAATTCCTGATCCATACCACTAGCCAGCACCTTCTACTCCTCGTTGGGTTCGACACTCTTACTTATCGAAAATACTGCGATACACCCCCTATACTTGTGGGTCATCAGCCTTCTGCACTCGATTTGAGGGACGCCCTTTTTGGATCATCCCCATGTTGCCCATGGCTCGTGGGTATGGCTCGCCTCCCTGATGCTGGACCGGCGTGGCCACGGGTGGTGGTTCGGGTGGTGGTGGAGGATCTCCATGTGCCACAGCGCCCGGGGCGGCTCCATAGCCCCTGTTGACCGCGTCACGATTCATCCGAGCCAAACCCTCGTGGAGTTTGAGGAACTCGCGGCAATCCTTTAGAAGGTGGCTAGATTTCTTCTTGCCGTCGTGCTTGCCGATGTAGAAGTGCATGTTGCATGGTCCGGACAGTTTGTGCTCGATAGATGTTGCGGGTGCCTCCTCGCGAGTGCCGCGCTGCCACACCTGCGTGGTTTTTCCGCTGTCACGGTATCCACCACTGCGAGATCCGCTGTTGCGGTTGTCGTCGCGTTTGTCGGCGTAGCCGACTACGACCATGTTGACCTCGTCGCGGTCATCTTAGACGCGCATTTGACGTTTGCCTCGGCGGTCGCGTCTGCGCCCAAGATCGTCATCGTCGTCGGAGTAGGTATGGTTTTTCACCGAGTATTCTCCGTCAGCCCACCGATTCATGATTTCCATCAGGTGGTCGATTGTTTTGGGCTTCGAGCGGCCCAGCTCCTCCCTGAGCTCTATACGGTGAACGCCGCCGTTCAATGCGTCGATTGTGCGGTCCTCCGAGATGTTTTATGTGGAGTTCTTAATGATGGACCACCTCTGGATGTACGATCGCTGCGACTCGCCAGATCTTTGTTGGTAGCTTCTTAGTTCTTTGATTGATGCGGGCCTTTTGTAAGTGCCTTGAAGTTGCGCACAAAGCTGTAGACCAGCTCTTCCCAACCGCGAATGGATCTGCGCGGGAGATTGTTGAGCCATGCAGCTGCAGGCATTGCATGGCCATGCTTCGACTCCTGCCATGCATCCTGACGAAGGAGATGTGGTCCTCCAACCAGATTTTTGGGTCATGCAAGCCGTTAAATTTTGGGTTTTTGATGGGAGTTTGAACCCCTTAGGCATTCGCTTCTGCCTGATGGCCCTACTGAAGCATCTGGCACCACAGAGCTCCGTCTTGTCTTCTTCCGAATCAGTCGAACGAGCGCACCTTGCTCGCATCTTGTCAACTTTGCGCTACGTGAGGTCATCACGCGCGATGTAGTCGCGATCATGCCGCCATGAGCGACGTCGACGTGACAGATCGTGACTGTCGTCACTGGAGGAGTACGAGTAGTACTTGTCTAGAGGATTGCTTTTCTTCGGCTCTGGTGTTGGCTCTTTGTCGAGGGCGGCCTCAATTAGCCCTAGGCCCACGATCGTAGATCGGTGCATGGCAGCTCGCGGATCTCCAGCCGGTGGCTGGTTGTTGAGGAGGTACATGGTAGCCGCCGTCACCGCGGCTTGCTGCGTTTTGGGGAGCATGTTGCCCCACATATCCACCATCATAGAGCTGAAGTCGAGGACTTTCATAGCTTCTACGTGTTCTTGCTCGGTGAGGTGGGCCAGTAGAGATCGTCTCTTGTTGGCCACGTACTCGTTGCCTTTGGAGGAGGATCCTCCGTGGGAGGAGAGCCCAGCTCGTCGAAGACTCGACTCGTCCGCCGCCTTTCTGCGCGCTTCGAGTTGCGCGATCACCTGCTGCTGGCAATTGAATTCCTCCTTTAGCAGCCAATGGTAGCCCATCAGCATGTCATGTGGTGTGTTGGGGGGTAGAGGATTGCCACGTAGAGCTTCACGACAGCGAGCCCACTCATTGTCGTTGAGCTTGATCAGCATGCGCTCACCGGTGTTCTCATTCGTCGAGAGCGACGGTTCTCCTCCCGTCCCATTGTTGACGGGCGCGCCGTTGCCACCGTTAGTGGGGCCGCCGTTGGGTGTACTGCCATTGGGCGGTCTGGTCCATTGGGCGTACTGCCGTTGGGCGGTCCGGTGCCAGTGTTTTCGCGATTGACGCCAGTGTCGCCCGCGTTGATGACAACGCACATGAAGTGGTTGGAGAAGTTGCTGCTCCTGCAACTTTCAGATCTGGAGACGTAGGCTCCATCTTCTGTGGCTAGGTCACCTAGATCGGATCCGCGACTGCTGTCGCTGTCTGTACTCCCAGCTGTTCCTAAGGTGTTGAGCTCGCGGAGGGTGCTGATTGGTGGCAGGAACCACGACACTGGAGCAATCACGGGTGCCGTTGGCTGGTCAGGCATGCGAAGCGTGCCCAGTTGACCAACCTGGAAGCGGAAGCTCCCAATCGATAGACTGATTCCATCGCCCACAGACTCGAAAGCCCGGCGAGTGGCCGGTGTGTGGATGGTGAAGTAGAATGCGCCGAAGAGCTGGCGAATCTCTGTTGTTGCAGAGTTGTAGATCGTGGTTGATGGGGCCGAAGAAGCCGTGGCATTAGCACTCCCAGTTTCCACAAACGGCGCCAATTGACGAGGGTTCATCTCGTCAATGCCCATTGTTATGGACTTGGATTTTGGAGAAGAGAGAGCGCTGGAGGCATCAATCGGCTAGCAAACAAGCACACTAGGACGCAAGTTTTACCTAGGTTCAGGCCTCATAGAGGTCCCTACTCCTGCTTGTCTGCTCTTGGAATTAACGAAGGAATCGAAGATTATAGGGGCGTGCAGATGCAATCTGGCGAGAGTTGTGAAAACTAGGGTTGTGACTGTCCTCCTCGCCGCCCCCTCCTAGCCTTTATATAGATAGGCTAGGTCTCGGGTAGCAGGTCGAGTCGGTTACAGATTTAGGGTTTGCCCTTTGAACTTTCTATCTTAAGCTTCTTCTTGTCTCGCAAGCAATCGAGAGTCCGTGGGCCACTCGAATTCCTTATTGGGCCTTGGCAACGCCATAGGCTTCTGCCATATATGGACCGTATATGCCAAACTCGAATACCTGTAGGGTATACCCATGTCACCTAGCGTGGCTATCGCCCTCGCCGCGTCCGCAACCAGCCACTCGGCCATGCCATCTTTGGCGGGTGATGGCGCCAACGCCACCACCATTCCCCCTCGTCGTCGTGGTGCGACACGGACACCATCCGCCACTCAAGGCTTGTGACATCTCCTTCTGCCTAGTTTTGCCACCACCACAGATGGTGCACATACCAGGACGACCTCAGGGCGTGGGCAGCGAAGCTGGAGGTCGCCAGCAGGAACCAGGATATGAAGGAGGAGGAGGAGGAGGAGGACGAGGCCATGCCCCTCATGCCGCCGGAGCTCACCGAGGACGGGGCATTCGAGCTGGCCTTGCGAGTCACGAGCGCAACAAACGCCGGAGGAGTCGGCGCACTGGGCCAGCATGTTCCATACGCTGCAAGCCTCCGTGGTCATGCCTCCATCGTTGTCGGTCAGATGGCGACGTCGCCTCCGCTGCATCCGCCTCCACCACCTGTCCAGCACCACCACCAGGCCTCGTCTCCAATGACGAGTAGTAGGAAGCGGCGTCACTGCATAGGAGTCGTACTTTATTTTTTTAGTTTAGGTTTATGTTTAGTTTCATGCAAATTTTATTTAAAATTTGTAAATTTTCCTAAATTTGAATGAAATTCCTTTATATTTTAGTTTTTTCGAGCCTTTGATCATTGGGGGCACCGGCGTGGGGCGACCTCCCCAAAATGCCGGCAGTTTAAACAACGTCCTCCAAACCGATTACTTGCCGGCCACTGGTTGGAGCAGCCGTGGAGATAATTAGACTAGTCACAGTGGGGAGTATCATATAGTAGTATCATATATATGATACTAGTATATGATACCATCTCCATAATGCATAGTATCATGTACTACTCAATGTAAAATCGTATACAAGATTGTAATGTATCATCGTTTTAGTGTATTTATTGTTTTATAAAATCTCAATGTAAAATTGTATACAAGATTTAGTTTTTCTCGTTCTACATGCTATGATAGAAAGACAACCTTTTTCATTATTAATTAGCATCCCACTTTGGAATTTTGTCAAAATGGCATCATACCCCATTAGGACTAGTCTTTACTCCATTTGATCCCTATCGGAAAACCGAAAGCAGCTCGGGGGAATAAACAAATAATGTCAGCTTCATCAGTCGCGTAATTGGTAGGCCAAGTAGGATCCATTGCCAGGCTGCTACTGGCTACTAGGACAGGGACCTGGTGCCAACCCCGGCCGGTAGATCCAAGTCACCGCCATTAACCGGTGATTACAGGAGAAGCATGGGATGCCAGGTGTTACCTCGTTTATTTAACCGGCCACACGCGCTGCTTTCCGTAGGAGTTAGGATAAAGCCTTGACAGAGTGACAAGAAGACGTGAGAAGACCACGACACGTAATAGAAGGGCATTGGCGGAGGAGGCTGGTGGAGGGGAGGAGGGTCCCGTGGTAGAAGAGAGTGGCCATGATTTTTTGGGGGCAGTCATGGGACGGGGGAACAGCCGAGCAGGTAGCGATTCAAGTGGGGCGGGCCTGCCGCCTATCCCGCCGGGCGTCCTGTCAGCACAGCCCGCTTGGAACCTTTGTGAGCAGCCCACCTTGGACCAGCAGGATAAGCACTAAACGCATGTTTGTCCCGCTTTAAGTCCGCTTGATTAGACGCTGCGTTTGTCCCGCTTTAAGTCCGCTTGATTAGACGAGAATAGCTTCGCTTTAGGACGTGTACAATGTTTGATAAGACAGTTTTATCTTATACATATCAATATGATAATAAAATATGACATATAATGGTTTTTTTAATCTTATCTCGAGTACTGGATATTTCTAAATATGTCGTGAGACATATTGTTACTAAGAGATGATCTTTTAGCCAAGAGAAGGCATAATTTTTTTCGTTTCTCTCTCCTCCAACTCAGCAATCATCCTATGCGGCATTACTAAGATACCATTATACGTGTCCTTAGTATTTTTCATCCACTAGGAACGTCACGAGACAATGCGCTCGCACGCCATGTAAGCGCATGCATGCAGCGGTTCCGCCCTCAGCATATACATGTCATGCGGTCTGAAGTGGGTCCCGTCGATCTGTTAGAGCAAGTACAATAGAATACAGTCAGCTAGTTATAAAAGATAAAATAGTATATTTGAATGTGGTGGAGGAGAGAGAAGATAAGAGAGAAGATAAACCGGCTGTAAGTTAAGAGCCGGCTCTAGCACGTGCTCCTAGGCACTTTATGAGAGTGACAAGTGGGGCACATATTGATTAAGTAGTACACTTTTATAGCCAACTATTGTACATATAAGCTATATAGCTGGCTATAAATACATGTCACTTGCTTATAGCCATTAACAGGCTATATTATTAAACTTGTTCTTAGCCCCGCCATGCAATATCCTGTTTTGTCCCTTTAATCCCGGTGGGCTAAGTCTGGCAGGAAATGGAGATCCCATGTCCATCCCACTTGCATCCTTACGAGCAGCAGGTTTTTCCACCGGTGCTGTGGCACTTTTTCTCAACGTTGCCTTTGTGTCTCCTCCCATGTTGCTGGAATGCGTGGAGACGTGGAGTGTCCATTCCGCAGTGGTGACAAACTGACAGGGAGTCGCAGACGCAAGAGATGGTGTTTCCCTCGCATCAAGAGAAGAGAGTAAAAATAGAGCGTTAAAATGCCATTTACGCACGATTCACTCGTATAGCAAGATAAGCAGAGTCAGTGACTCCTGAACACAGCGGCGCAATGTTCCACGAAAGCATCTCCACCGGGTGAATCCAACCCGTCCCGACGCGTCTAAACATGGACGGAGTTAGGGATGATGCTACCGGCACTGTAGCACTGGCCTAGCAGCTACACTTTAAGGAGCATGCATTAGATTCAAGGTTATAAACATAAAAAATCCTAGGTAATTTAGCACCACCAAACTAGTATTAGCACTGGATTTGAGCTGTTTCTATCTCCGTCCCTGCTTACGAACCCGTCCGCGCGGACGCACGCGTCGTGCGAGACGTTGCAGCGGCACGATCCATCCATCCCGACGCAGCCGGCTCGACTCATCCGTGCATCTAATTTGCGTGACCGCTGGATCGGCCCAGACAGCGCGCGCACCGCGCGCTATCCGTCTGTCGGACGCTCGGGGCCTATATGTAAGTGAAACATTAAAAAGAAAACTGACTTTCCATTAGATTAAGCCCTGCCTTAAAAAAAGGCCCATTTGAACAAACTAGAAACAAACACTACTACTACTGCTGATGGAGGAGGTCGTCCCTACTTCTACTGGCCTCGTTGCCGTGGCCACCGTTGTCGCGGACGTCGTTGCCACGGCCGCCGCTGCCACTGGAACCGTCGATTGCCGCTATAGCCGACCAGATGGCCTTCTGCTGGAAGCGATCGTGGTAACGCTCGCTCGCTCGGCTACGAGCCTCCTTCCTGTCGGCCGCCTTCGTGTGGTTCGTCGCCGCCCGGTTGGCCAGGGCCTTCTCCATCTCGGTGCGCGGAAAACGGAAAGCTACAATGGCGAAAAATGTCGGCTGTGCGGGAAGCCGCCGACGCTAATAGCCGACGTCGTGTCATCATTAACATCCCATCGCCGGAGTGTCAAGCGGTGACAGCGGTGGGAGGCGGACAGATGGGTGAGGCCACTGGGCGCGGCTGTCCGGACAAACCGGACCGTGACCTCAAAATGACCACGGATCGACCCAAATGGACAGAAACGGACCGTTTCGGTCACGCGTTTGGATCGGCCCGGTGGCCGGCTCTAACCCATGGCCACCTTGGACGACGCCCAGGGGTCATGCTTGGGAGGGGTCCAGGATTGAGTCCTTCCCACCTATGGCCCTACTCTTCTGTAGTTCTGTTTTATGATGGGCTAAAAAAAATACAAGGCCCAGCAATCGGGAGACGTAGACATGTCAGGTTAGCCAGGAAACACACACGATCGATCCATCAGGACTCGACTTTCCATTGGTTTGGTTGTTCATCTGATCGTGATTTAGGCCTCGTATATGGTCGCCCTCTTCCTTAACAGGCGGTGCTGCTCCTAATCCATCGGCCATCGCCATCTTGCCAATCGGTTCCTTGCTTGCGGCCTGCTCTCCACGTGTCAGTTTGTAAGTCCAAGATTTAATCCCTCGTCCGCTCCTCCATCCAATTCGTGATTTAATCCCTTAATTAGGTTTTAACTTTTAAGGTCATAATTTCATGTAAGTTCCCTCACCATTAATCCATTACAGGTGTACGATGCCGAAACAATTGTCTGGTGCTGCGAAAAGGAAGAAACGGAAGCGAGTGAATCAACTTATTGAATCACAAAATGGTGCTTTAAATAAATATTTTCCAACAAGTAGAACTAAAGCATGATTGTCCATGGGTTTTATTTGAGGTAACCAAACTAGGAGGGAATACTTTATATTTTGTACTCTTTTTATTCTTTCTATCGTAATGTGATGTTGCTTTAGTGCTTGTTATTTATAAACATCCCCACTATACATATGTGGTTAGATATTACCTCTTAATTTTTTGCAACTAAAAATAACCACGTATATGTGTGTATATCTAGTTATGATTGCATATATATATATATATATATATATATATATATATATATATATATATATATATATATATATATATATATTGGCTTTAGGGCCCTCTTGTCTTGTCGACATCGCTTTAGGGCTCGCAAAATATAGAGCCGGCACTGGGTGGAGATGCCCTGACGTATGCCTTCGCTGAATGAGAGATACTAGTACAGGGTGGCCTCGCTGTACGTAAAAGCAAGGAAACGGGGTCGCATTCCGATTCGATGTCATGGAACGCTAGGCGCGGGTAGAAGATGGGATGTACGAATACGACATAGCTACGCACACGTAATTTCCTTCTACCCAGCTAGCTAGGTATATACAAAGTGACTGTTCTGTCTCTGTTGCGTACTTTCCTACGTGCCGAGCTCTGCAGATTGCAGGTCATTTACGTGTCACGTAACGTCAAGGAGTATAATTCTTTCGGCGAAGGTCGTCGTCCCTACCAAGGAGCCCGATGTCTGTCTCTTCTAGACGTGGGTGCCTTAGAGCATCTCCAGCCAGCCTAAGAGTTTCAAGAGAACCCTTTTAGCGTTCGTGAAATGTTTTTCTTCCTGTCAGTCTTTCATCAGCTGAAAATTCGTTGGGTTAGGCAGAATTTTTATTCAGCACACCCAGACCGAACCCAACACACTGAGGGCCACCGGGAGCGCCGGCGGAAGGAAAAGGACGAGTGAGTCAGCTCTGTCAGTGAGACAACACATACTCCCTGTCCAAATTCGTCTTTTTAGGCCACCTCTCTGCCTCTTCTACCCTCGCCACCATTCTGTCGCCGGTTCCACCCCTCCACACTCCGTTAGCAAGGGCGACATTTACCGCACCAACCTCCATCTTCATGTTCATCGGGTTTTCACGGTGATTCGACGTCGTGGACAGCTTCTCATCCACCACGCTCGCGAGGTGTTTGGCGTTTTTCCTACTCGGTGATGGACTCCGACGACGAAGAGATGTTCGTTGTCATGATGGAGGAGGAAGTTGCCGCTGCCGATGATGAGGAACACTTGAAGATCATCGCATGTTTGTTCGGCCTATACATGTGGAATGCAAAGCCGTGGCATGGTGGCTCGGCACCAGGCGCCGCAAGAGCAAGCCAAGGCAGCGGCTAGATGGATAATGCATGTTGTACGCCGACTACTTCGCCGATGATCCGTTGCACGACGAGATAGTATTTCGGCGTCGTTTCAGGATGGCCAGAAGCTCTTCGTCAAGATTGTGCATGCCATCCGAAAGTTCGACACCTACTTCAAATGCAAGAAGGACTGCATTCGCACAATAGGATTTTCCTCACTCAAAAAGTGCACGACCGCTTTGAGGATACTTGCATACAGAGCTCCCAGTGATACACATGATGGCTATCTATGCATGGAGAGTCCACCACTATTGATTGCATGTACAAGTTATGCAAGGCAGTGGTAGCAGTGTTTGGGCCAATATAATTGAGATCACCCAATGTTGAACACACAGCTCGGATCCTAGCACAAAATGAAGCAAGAGGATTTTCTGAGATGCTTGGAAGCATCAAATGCATGCATTAGGCATGGAAGAACTGCATATTTGCTTTGCAGGAAATGTACAAAGGTCGCAAAGGAGCTTACAATGTGATAATTGAGGTAGTGGTTGATCAGGATCTTTGAATTTGGCATGCCTTCTTCGATATGGCAGGATCACACAATGCCATCAACGTCCTGCAGTGCTCAAATGTCTTGGCCAAGCTTGTTGAAGGTCATGCTCCTCCGGTGGACCATTTGATCAATGAGCACCCCTACAACAAGGGATACTACAGATGACATTTGTCCAAGATGATCAACATTTGTGAAGACTATCACAACCATATTGTGGGTAAGAATTTAAACTTTGCCAAAGAGAAAGAAGCTTGCAGGAAAGATGTCGAGCGAGCGTTCGGTGTGTTCCAAACTCGATTTCCTATTGTTAGGTACTCTGCTCTGACCTGATCGAAATCTCATATGTGAGAGGTGATGAATGCTTGTACGATCTTGCACAACATGATCATTGAGAGTGAGCAGGATGAGCCGGTGTTTGACACTGAACCATATTTTAGACATGGTCCTCTTGCAGTTGTTGATCACGAGGTACCGACATCATGGACTGCCTTCCTCGCTATGCGTCAGGAGATCCGAGACCCACATATGCATCAACAACTGGAACAGGATCTAGTGGAGCACATGTGGAGGCGCAAAGGAAATACCTACTTTGATGTTTTTAAAATTATGTTTCAAACTTGTTAAATTTATGCCAAACTATATATGTGCTTTGTTGAACTATTTGCTAGCTTTAGCAAACTATTTGCCGAATTATGCCGAATTTATTTTTGGTTTTCCTTACCAAAATTGCCGGCTGGGGGAGGGGGGTGGATAGAGGATGCGGTTGGGAATCGGTGCCCCCACTCCAAAAGTTTTCACCTAGCCTTCCATGCCAAAGGACTCGAAGATCTTGTTGAACTCGAGATCGCAGTTGTCCGAGCGGGCGAAGCTTCTCTGACAGTTATGATTCCATTGGGTGTCGGCATCTTCATCATGAGGTACGCGTAGTGTGGCACTACCATGAACCATGCAAATGCTGGCCGCCCCAGGATTGCGTGGTATTGTGGCCAGTCCATAACCTCGAACTCGATTTTTTCATGCCTGAAATTTTCTTGGACCCCAAAGACAACATCAAGGTAGATCTTCCCTAAGGGGACTTCATCTTTGCCTGGAATAATGTCGTGGAAAGAGGTACCCATTGGGGCTAGATTGGTCAGAGAGAAGTTTATTGCACCCAGTGTCTTGGCGTAGATGCGATTGATATTTCTTCCTGTGTCCATGAGGACTTTGCTCTTATTGAACCCACCGATTTGGGCCTCAACTAGTTAAATGACCTGGTCTGGGACCCGAAGGGGGTGATAAGTTATGCTTAAGGTAGTCTCCTGCTCAGACCAGTGGAGGTACTCGGGAGTTGGTGGTGGCGTCCTTACTGGGAACGTTAACTTGTTGGGTGATCAGCCTTTGTGTTTAGTTGGACGGACACCCCTTTTGGATCATATGCATTACTCCTTTGTATCTCGGGTACTCATTGTTCTGGTCTCTGTTTTCCTCGGGTTGCTACTAAACTACCTCGGATGCCGAGGGTGCCCCTGGTGGCAGTGGTGGTGCATTGAGTGCTAATGCTCCAGGTGCATCATTGTATCCTTGGTTTGTTGCCTCGGCCACCTTGCTGCTGTACACCCGCTGAAGCCCCAAAAAGGTGTGATAGTCCTCCATGAGGTGATTTGATCTCCTTCTCCCTTCCGAGTCAACATAATAATGCATATGGAATGGTCCGTTAAACATCTGTACGGCTAGCATCGATGTGTCTCTAGGTAGTCTCAGCCAATACTGTTGCACTGTCCACACTTGGTCCAGCTTCGTCTCGGTTGCCTCGATAGCCTCCACTGCGATTGTCACTACCGCGGTTGTCGTCATTAACCTAACCAGCCGCAACGTGGCTTGTCCCGCCGTAACCATCATAGTTGCGCCGCCGCCTATTGTCGGTGTTTCTCCTGTCGCGATCTTCTTTGGGTGAGCGCCCTCGTTTATTGTTTACTGCATCCTTACCGTCGGTCCATCGATTCTCCATGTCCATCAGCTGTGCGATTGTCCTTGGCTTCACTCAACCCATCTCCTCTATGAATTCTTTTCGGCACAGACCATCATTGAATGGGTTGATTGCCCTCTCGTCAGAGATACTTTTGGCTGAGTTTTTGATGATGTTCCACCGTTGTATGAATGCCCGTATTGGTTCTCCTGATTTTTGCTTGCATGCCCTCAGCTCTTTGATAGATGCGGGTCGCTTGAATGTGGACTTGAAGTTTTAGATAAAATTTTCCTCCAGGTCACCCCAACCGTTGATGGATTCTTTGGGTAGCTGTCGTAGCCAAGAACATGTGGCGTCGCTGAGGTGCAACTGTAGGCTTTGCATGGCCGTGGCCTTCGATCCACCGAGGAGTTTCACTGTTTGCAAATAATTATCCAGCCATGCATTTAACTCTTGGAGGCCACCGTCCTTTTGGAGATCATGGGGGAGCTTGAAATCCTTGGGTACAGGCATTTTGCGAACCTGATGGGTAAAGCAACTTGCGCCACATGGTTCCCGGACATCGTCGCTTTCGTCGTCCGAGTACCTTCTGGTGCTGTGTTTCTCCCGAGACTTGTAAATTTTGTGTTGCGTAATGTCATCCCTAATATCGTGATTGCGCGACGAGTGCGTGAAGCACGTGTGATGCGGCGATCTTGACCTTCGCGTCTCTGCCACCTATCGAGGGATGCGGCGACAATGTGGTGATATATTGGATTGCAGGACAATCTCTCATGATCCCCTTTTGTAGTGTTCCTTCGACCATGTCGAGGCCCATGAGGACGGAGCGATGGATGGCTACCCACGGATCATCAGTTGCCGGTTGAGTTGTGAGAAGATAGGTCCGAGCCGTGATGAGGACGACTTGTGCTGTTTTAGCCTTGATATGACCCACTAAGTCTACGGACATGAATGACAGGTCTAGGTCTCGGGTGATGTCGCGTCTTTCACTTACCGGTATTTTGTGTAGCCGAGAGCCGCCCCTTCCTTGTTGTGATCATCCTTCGACGCTTCTAGAGTTGCGGGTGGAGCTGAGCTACATCCGTTTATGCTTTATTCATCGGCTCTCCTTTTCCGCTCCTCCAAGTACCTTTTCATCTTGACTAGTTCCCTCTTCTGCTTGTGGAGGAGGTATTGGTATGCCATCAGATATTCGCGTGACGCGTCGCCGTTATGGGTACTACACTACACCTGAGACGATGTTTCTTGCTTTCTCTCAGGAATATGGTGACAAACGAATAGTTATCTGTAAACCATCGCATGCACCGCCTCCTCCTTGGACAACACGGTTTTCTACGGATGTTTCCGATTCATTCATGCGGTCACTTGTATCGTTTTCTGAAATAATATCATTGGGTTGGATGATAGGGTTACCGTGGTCATCACATCCTGTTGAGGTTCCTTCGTCCGTCCCATGGGGAGCCGATGGGCTGCGGCGCGGGGGGCGACGATCTGCCTAATAATACATTGATCTGGTTACTGTGTCGTGTTCCGAAAGGCTCCGTCGGCGTACTCCATAAGTGTGTTCATGCCTAGAGATTGCTGGACCGGATGGGATTCGGTCGTGCGCATCCATGTTTTACTCTAACCGTTTGGTTTCAGAGGATGCGCTTCAAAGCTTTGTTGGTTGTTAAGAGCATGGGGCATGTTCTCGTTCTATGGTGCTGACAAAGAATGTCATGGAGACTAAGATTTGTGGACTGGCAATGGTGGTTCGAGTCTGGGTGGTGAGGAGGAATTGGCTTGGTGATTTGTGACTTGGAGCAGTGACAGGCAAGTAGGGGCGACTACACAGGAGAGGTTCACGGTCCTATCTTTCAGGGTGAAAACCCATGGTCTGACCTTAATTGGTTGTGCCTAGCAATGGCCTGTTGAAGGCATTATTTTGAGAGTGAGGACATTCTTCAGGGTGGAAATCTAAAATCTTTGATCGAGCGATGACTGTGTTTGTGCATTGTTCCCTTCTTGGAGGCATCGTTTTTGGAGAAGGTAGACTTCTGGTGTTGTCTTGGTGGTGGTAGTACTGTTGTTCCGATGAATGGGTCTCTGTAGTGAGACTTTTCTTTTTTTTAATTTTTTTGGCTGTTTACATCTGTATGACCGCTAATGCATGCGTTGTTACCGTGGCTAAGTGTAATTGGTATCTTTTAATATTAATATATATGCTCTTTTACACACACAAAAATGTCAGGCGTCTCCCAAGAGCATTTTAACGCAGGCACTCTCGTGTCCCGATACTCAAAGGGGCATTCTCGTGTCCGGATACTCAAAAGATCAGGAATTACAAAATGTCTGACAAGTGGTATCTAATCCATCTGACCAGAGTTTAACCACACTGTCGTGCTTGCATGAGTTCTAGCATAATTAATTTGCCATCAAATGACTCCAAACACCTTCTCACGTGAATAATACAAGACCGCCGAACCTTGAGCAAAGGTTTTTATTTCGTCAATGATAGTAGCATAGACCGATCTATCAGCTTCATCGTTATGCAAAAGAGTGATTATCTCCAAGCAATCAGTGGTCGGTTGGACCAGTGTTAAGCAAGTTTTAGCCCGTGCAATACTAGGCACAGAGCCTTTTATATTCGTTGGGAGCGACTCTGGAATAAATATTTACTCGTAACAACTGAGCAGACAGTTTCTCAACCGTAATTTGTGCCAATAGCTTATAGCTGCATTGCGTCAAACCATGTGCCATCTGAACGTACTCCCTCTGTTCCACAATAAGAGCATCTCCACTAGCATTCCTAGGAAGCCATTTTCAGAGTGTTTTTTTGTCCGGATTTACACAAATCGGCCCAGTAAAGTTCCCAGGGATGTTCCCAGACCGAAATATTTCGCCGTTTTCGTCCGGGCGTTCCCAGTCGGATCCCGGGGCGCTGGGAACGTCCTGGGAACGCCGGATGAAACTGTCGACCACTGGCTCTCCTCCACGTGTCCCCTTTCTCTCTCCCATCTCCCTCTGCCTCGCGCCTCCTCATCGAGCTGCAACCTCCGCCGCGCGCTCGGCCTCCCCCTTCCTAGCGCCGCCATGGCCGCCCTCCCCCTTCCTCTTCCCCAGATTGAGCAAGCCGCCGTCGCCCCCTTCCTCTTCCCCAGATTGAGCAAGCCCCGACGCCCTCTGCTCCCGCAAGCCGCCTTCGCCAGGGACACGATTCCCCTCCCCGTCGCCAAGCTCCGCGCCGGTCAAGTCCGCCCCGCTCCGGTCAAGTCCGCCTCGAGCCTGGCGCTCTCCCGCGGCCGCCGTCCTGCTCCCCGCAGTTGACGTGCCCTCCCGCTCCCTATCTGGCCTCTCGCTGTGGCCCTGAACGACGCCACGCCCGCGTGCGTCCTCAGCAGCGAACCACCCCGCCCCGAGCGCGACCTCGCCTCCCTATGGTCGGCCCTGCCTTCCCAAGGTCGGCCTCGCCCTAACCGTCCTCGCCGGTCGCCTGAGGCCGCGCGTCCCTGCCTCGCCCCCTGCAAGGTCGTCGTCAAGGGCAGAGACCCTGTTGACATCTGCGGCTGCGATGCTGCTTCTAGGCCTGCGCGTGGCCGATGCCGAGGCGGCGGGAGCAGGCGCAGCGCGCGACGAGGCCCGGGCGACGTGCTGGAGGCGGGCGCAGCCTGCAGGAGCTGCCTCGCGGCCATGGCCATGGCCACGGGCATCTGCTGCTCTGGGCTTCGGGTGCGGGCTGACCAGGGGGGCATCGGGCGCGGCGTCGAGCGGCATCGGGCAGCATCGAGCTGTGAACGAACGTGGCTGGAAAAAGTCTATTCCCAGGCCCAAAATTTGCACGGAGCAAAATTTTGACCTGGGAATGGCACAACGAGTGGAGATGCTCTAAGCCAGTTGTTTTAGCTTGCTAAAAATGACTTACATTGTGAAACATAGGTAGTATTGTCTTAAATGCAATTTGTGCATAACCATCATCTCTAACTCCCAAATCCCAATTGCCGCGCATGCCTAGTCTTGCGGGTCCTCCTGCCCAAAGCCGGCTCCGGCGCCAGCACGAGAAACAAGCTCTTCCCCGACTTGGTTACTTCCACGGCGAGGGAAGGGGGTGAGGGTTTGTGATCGGCTCGGCTGCGTCGGGCCTGTACTACCGCTACCAAGGCCTGCACCACAGTGGTAGTCTCCGTCGGCTACCACCATGAGTTTTGCTAATTCTCGGCAAATCCCAAGCAAATTCTTCTTAATTAATGAAAATAGCAAAAAAAAAAATGCCTTTTTCACAAAACAAATCGCAAATTCTCCATTCCAGTTTACTGAAAAATGCAGCTTACACTTGAAAAAATGCAGGTTATACTTCACTAAACTGAAGATGCACTTTTCAGGATCAACCGAGATATAAGAGAACCCTGTTGACTCAGATAGATGTAGATGGATAAAAAACTCCCTTTGACTAGAACTACTATGGTTTTACATAAGCTTAACTACTTTGGCAACCAACTGACCAAGGCACTGGGGACTAAACCTGTCTGGTCCAGCCAGCCTGTGAACAAGTGCTATGCTGTTTCTAAGCTCCTCACACAAGAAGATCATGGATCAATTGTTCGGCTATTGATGACTAGTAGACAGTCAATAATTCAAAATATAGTCTTGAAAATAGGTGCAGAATTTATCAGCGTGAACATGCTAACTAATACTCCAGGACAGTTCCAGGATACACCCCTCTGCACTACGTAAAATGTTGTCTTAACCAAGCCGATTATGATTATCTCCTGAAGACGGTTGTAGTGGCAAGTTCACCTCCCAGAGCCTCTCAAGAGTCAAGGCGTCAGCTAGATACCCCATTTGTGTGGTCAACTGGTACGCTAGGTGTCGGCAAACTTGCGCTCTCGCTGAGTAGCATCAGAAGAACACCGGACATGGTAGGCCGGTGCATCGGACAGTCTTGGATACACAGTAGCGCCACATGGATGCATTTGATGATCTGAGCTGTTTGTGGCTCGTTACATAGTGGTGATAGGTCAACAAGCTCCTGGGACCTTCCTGCTTTCCACAGCTCCCAGGCCTGAAATGTGAGAAAATGAATAAATCCTGGTTTTTTTTAATGGCAGATGGTGCCTAACGAAATTCAACATCATAAACTTATTAATACTATTTTGGCATTCCATGGTATAAAATATAAATAGACTGTATTTTCTATCTTACTCTAGCATAAAAGACAGAGCGCTGACCAGCAACAAGAATGCCTTTATAGTTTTACAAACTTAAGACAAGATATACTTTTAGCAAAGTGTACAAGATTGTACTCACACGTGTCGGTAGATCCATCACATCTCCATTGGGTAATAACGAAAGGCATCTCTTTCGACTTACGATCTCAAGAATCAGGATACCGAAGCTATACACATCAGACTTCACTGAGAATTTCCCAGACCTGATATATTCAGGATCCATATAACCACTGCAAGATTAACATGGAAATTACATATTAGTACATACAAATAAAAGAGCAAAGGAGCTTCAGATCATAAAAGGCTGGTTTATTTGGTTAACTCTTACGTTGTGCCTTTAACAGTGTCCGAAGTCTCTTCAATCCCACTAGAAGGTAATATTCTAGCCATCCCGAAATCAGAAATCTTAGGGTTCATTTCACAATCTAGCAATATATTATTTGCTTTCAAATCCATGTGGACAACACATTGATGAGATAGTTCATGGAGGTAAACAAGACCCTGAGCTATCCCTTCAATTATATGGAGGCGCTTAGACCAGTTAAGTGATTCTCCTGTCTTTGCATCTGAAAATGATAAAAGGAGCTTTCATAAAAATAACGAAATTTTGCTTTTAAAGCCCAACAGAACAATGGAAACTGAAGTCTTAGTGAATACAGCTGTAGAGAAAAGATGCCAGGCTCTTGTTTGGCATGTATTCATAGACAAGAATCATCTCTTCACGCTGAATGTGAAATCCCAGAAAGTCCTTTTCACTTTGAATGCAAAACCCAGTTAGCCTAATTACATTTCTATGTTGAAGATTTGCAATTGTTTCAATCTCAGCAAAGAACTCTTTTAAGCCTTGAGTTGACGATGCTGTAAATCTTTTGACCGCAATCTCAGTTCCACTAGGCAGTTTTCCCTGAAAAACACGGTATCAAAAGTAAGGAACGGATCTTAACATATCTTGGGGTGGACATAAAAAAATGTATTTAGGCTCTATTTAACTAAGCATACCAGATCTAATCACTATTTTTTTTTTGAAATGGGTCTCAAGACTCTCACATTTATACCAATATATACTCGTTTCAAGAATAGTCTATGGGAACATACATCCTACTCCCATATACTGCAGGGGGGTAATATATAATACTTCATCATTTTTAGTATGCCATATTCTTCTAGCATGACTGCAAGACACTGCAAAGGAACTACATGAAAAATTTGCAAGTGAGCCCATAGTTTTTGGCATATTTTTTAAATACCTTCACATTTGTACATAGAAATGTCTACGTTCAACAAAAGCATACATACTACCTAAGTGGTATTATATACTATACACTACAGTTACATATGCTCTGGTATGATAGATACTACCTAGATTGTACATGAAACACATGTGGGAGGCTCGCAATCAAATATAACGTCACTATGGAATGAAATATACATTCAATTTATAGGATTCCCTCACATCATTTGTTACAGTAATAGCATAATAGTGTGTGTTACACTTGAACTCCCTAAAAAGAAATGATAGTGGAGTAATTAATGCTATTTCATAAATAACATATACAAAAGAGTACCTTGTAAACATAACCAAAAGCACCACGTCCGACCACATTATCCAATCTGAAATTTTCTGTAAACTTTACAACCTGAGAAAGATTAAACAGCAACAATCTTGAACGTCTCTCAGCACAGAGTAGTTTTACAAGTATGTCCTTGTCCATTGCTGTTCCTTTAACCTTCTGTTTTCGTGGTCCATTAAAAATATGGTTTCCTGTCATTAGATATGAATTATAGTACAGTTTAGGAAGTCTTTTTAAAGGAAAGGACATGTGTATTACTATTTGTATTTCTCTGAATGCACGCAATAGTTTACAGCCAATGGTTTAATGCAAATAGAAGACATCAGGCATGTGCTCCTGGTTCATAAATAGGGTAAACCACGTCTACAATTTTCAGGAAAGTATTCCATTTCATGACCTCAACTGTTGCCATTAACAGTTTTGGAACAGTTTCTGGCAGTTTCTAGAGAAGTACTGGTTCCTGTCAAAGCCCATAAAAACTAATCATGTTTTGTGCGAAGGCGTGGCAAGAGATTGAGCTACCCAAGACCGACACTGACACATTAAATCAGGGTTATGTATTTTTTTAACCTCCTTAATTGATGTGTCTTGTTGAAATACACGGTACAGATAGAAATGGTGAAAGTGCCTTCCTGTACACACTTTTCTATGACCTACGGGGAATTATAGAAGCATTAATGCAAGGAAAGGTCTAAACTTAAAAACCGTTGGTATTTAAATTGGGAAAACCTGAAATATAGGTTTAACATGAGCTATTATTTGTTTACATGAACAAGCATTCATTTACAATCATAATACTGAATAAAATCATGTTCTTCCAATTTTTACCCACATAACCAAAACAAGATTATTTAAGTGAGACTCTCCCCTAATCTACTCGTTAAAATATGAAAATTATTCACTAGGATTTTATCTTTCGCTCCTTCTGTAACAAGGTTGTAACCTCTTAGGAGGCGTGTTCCGAACTCTACCTTTTCAATGAAATAAAACGCAAAGAATCCTTTGCGTTTTCCCGAAAAAAAATATGAAAATTAATACTACCTCCGATCCATAATAAGTTGTACTAAATCAACGATACTTATTATGGATCGGAGGGAGTAGAACAAACTATACAGATAGAATTATGTCGTGCAATATAGAGGCCTGGATAATTTAACTAATGAGTACAGTTACCTGTTGATTTTTCTTTATTATCTGCCGAGTTTTGATTTACTTCGTGAAGCCTTGATTCAACAGTCTCAGATGTGGCTTCAAAACTGAAAATTGTAACCCGTGCACCAACAACTATAATGTAAGCTTCTGAATATAGACACCCAACTGTTTTTTTTTTTCCGCGAAAATGCAAAACTTTGCGTTGTGATACATTGATAGAAATAAATTGCAAGATTTGAACTAATATGGCTCATGTAATTCTGCAGACAGGTCAAACCACTGGTGTTGATAGTATATATGAAAGATTGAGTAGCTTACTGGTTTGGATCAGTTGCATCTAAATTTTACTGTACCGGATTAAGTATTCTGAATAAGTTTTACATAAAAAATTAGCAGCTGGCCATACTTATAAATGACCAAATATTTATTCCTAGTTGAGTTAGTAATTCCAAGGAGATGCATGCCAAGTATTAAGTGCGACCCAGTTACCCACAGCCAGATGTGCGATGAGGATCGCAATGAACCGGCTTAATTTATCTAAACAGTTGTTTGCTGATTTCAGTAATATGCATGGGCAGATGAGTATGACATCAAAGAATGATTGTAGATGATTTATATTGTACCTAGGTGATGTTGCCTGGCCTGAATCGTCTTTTAGTATCTCTGCCTCCTCTGCATACTCCTAGGAGAGAACACAGATGCACGGAGAATAAGATCATACGAACCCTTAATTAGTGTGTCTCCAGCAATAGAGTTGCACTTTGCACAATGTTAAGAAAAAGTGCTAAAGCAATGAGAATGAACCACCACCTGAAACTTGTGTTTACTCTATACTGGATACTCCCTCCATTTACTTTTATAGGGCATATTTTGATTGGTTAAAACAAGTTTTGACCAGCAATTTACTCATTACACAACTTTTAACCTAACATTATATTCATTAATTTGTAGTTAAAATTAATTACAAATTTACTACTGTGATTTTGTATCACATAAGCATCATAATATCGGAGTAATTGTTAATCAGCGGTTGTGTGTCATGGTAGAACTACCAATAGTATCGGATATCAGAATATTGTCTACTGGATCAGTTCTCCAATAATGATCAGAACTGTAATTTTATATTGTAATGATTACATGACCATCGTCAGTCTGGAACTAATACGACAACATGTTTACTCAGATCTATTGGTCCAAATTGTTTCACTCCATTCCTGGCAGATAATATCTAAAGAAGTGCATGATGAGATACATAATGTGAACTGGGAAGCATACGTCATGTTTTTCTATGAATAAAATTTCGCTTTTAGAAAAAAATTCAATAGACTGGACCTGTCTGTGTCTAGATATTACCTTTGTATGTGAAGTTTGACCTCTGCTCAAATGCAGCACCAAAGTACGGGAAGTATCTACATGGCTCACCAAGGGGAATATCTGGAGGTAGAAGGCGATATCACTCTCCACCTCCTGTATCTGATAAGCACGATTACCTCCCGTGAAGCAGTGATACATGAAGCTGCTCTCCTGGCAGGTTGTGATGAGCATAAATGCTCGCCGAAGTGTCTCCTCAAGCTGCTCTACTGGGTTCCTCGTATCTCGGTGCTGCATCAGTTGTGCCTCATGAAGCTCCTGCAGCAGATCACCTATCATCTTGACACGCCGCGCAAGCTTCTGGCAGGCCTCTTTGTTCTTCCTAACCGTCTGCACTGCCTCCACAATCATCTTGATCAGCCCATATGCATCTATCCCTGCTAGCTGCGCAACGCTGGCTACTTGACCCACACCATTCCATGTTGCCATCTCCTCTCAGAGAACTGCAAAGAACACCCCTTGAAAATGAGGACCCAATACCTAGCACTACATCTTTTGAGAAAGACTTAGTCTAAGAAAGATTTTGTGGAAAAGTACTGCATCTTTTGACTTCCTGCTGGGCCCATCGATGAGAAAATTTGCATCCTCAAGTATTGAACATCTGGGCTAGATATCACTAAGAAACTTCCAATGATGTGACGGACACATGGAAGTGTTCATGCGGAGAAAGGGTCACCACTTGATAACAAACAGGGATGCAATCTCGAAATTTCCAGGGAGTTTCAACTGACCTTTCATCTTCATTGAATATGGCGGTGGGAGGATGCCAAGAAAGCTCCTGTGATGGGACACATATTTGTAACACCCGTACATGGACGGTATTGGGCCAGTAGTACATGGGATATGGGTCAATGGACTGGAGTTCGGGAGTTGGTCCGATGCCTACAAGGGAAAGCACCAGCAGCAGTCACAGGGATCGAACAGAACAGATATGAACTGAACCTGTCTCGGCTTCTCCTTCCTCTGTCCTTCTACTGCTCTTCTCTATTCCTCTTCTTCCTCAAGGTGTTGTTGCTCTCCACAAGCAACTTGTATCTACCTCACGCCCCGGAGATCACCGGCGGCAACAGGGTGTGACAATATTTCCCCAGTGACTGGACTACTCAGTTGAATGTAGAAATTTGAACTACAAGAAAATGGACATTGCACAACTGTAATTATAGGCACTGCATTTCCGACCACGCCCACCCGTACGGACCAATAAAGTTGATGTTCTTCTTCTCCGTAGCTACTCACGCAGGTGGTGGAAAACGCACCGGACAGAGTCCCATGAGCCATGACAATCTGAAGGGCGGATTTCCTCCTGCAGCATTTCCTCAAGCACCTGCGCTACAGAGAGTATTATGCTGTTACAGCTCATAAATGAAAGGTTGCTTCATCAGAATATTTATCTTGTCAAGGAGCTGTTGGCACCAGATGACTATACATGAGTACATGAACAGACAGCCCGTAGATAGAGAACACAATAGCCATCGCCGGGTACTACCAGTGGGTTCTCGCTGGGTGCGGCATTTTTATCAGAAAAGAGAGCAAGTTCATAGATACAAGTAGCGGATTTACCGTTCAGTGACCTGGGGCACGTGCCCGAGCTTCACGCCGCCGCGTGGCGGAGCTCCGGCAACTTCCTGGCTCCTGCGATGGGAAAACGCGCCTGGAAGCTGGGACGGGTTTCCTATACAAGGCGTTAGCGTCCGCAAACGACGCGACGCGTGAAGCTGGCCTGCGTTGGGCCGGGCCAGGTAATTAGTTCGTTCGTCCTTTCATTTTTGGAAAAAATATTCGGAAATTAAAAAAAATCGACCTTCGCATAAGTCTGTCCCGCGCGTCATCGTCGTGCCAATTGGCACTTCTAGTGGGACTTTGCATGCTTGCAATAAAATTGGGATTAGAATGAGAGAGTACAAGAGCCAAGATATAGATTTTTTCTTTTATTTTTTCAAAATCGATGATTCCAAATAAAATATTTTAAGAACCATTTGTCCAAACTACGACCCTTTTTACTTTTGAGCTCCTCTTGCCGAGAGCTTTAAAACTAGATGTCATGTTGATAGGTTTTGAACAACTTTTTTTTTTACTTTTAAAGTCATTACGTCCATACTTTAAATTACTTCAGTTCTGTACTTTTTATATTTCGGGTTCTTAGTGTACTTTGTACTTGGATTGCTACACACATGTACTTTCGCGTACTTTAATAGCGATACAGTTGTACTTTCATACTTCGCCTGTGAGTAAACTTGTACTTTTCTGTACTTTTGCTATAAAAAACTTTTACTTTTCTGTATTTCGTCTCTAAGTACAGTTGTACTTTCGTACTTCGGCCGTGAGTAAATTTATACTTTTCGTGTACTTACACTGAGTAAACTTGTATTTTTTTTGTACTTTGTCTCCCAATACAGTGGTACTTTCGTACTTTGGCTATGAGTAAACTTATACTTTTTATGTACTTTCGATGTGAGTAAACTTGTACTTTTTTATACTTTGGCAATCAATATAGTTATACTTTCGTACTTCGGTTGTGAGTCAACTTGTACCTTCGTGTATTTTGATTGCGAGCACACGTGAACTTGTACTCGTGTGTTTGTGTACTTCGATCCAGATTATGTACGAGAACAAACTTCCTCCTACGTGACACATGACGCTCTCTAGAGTGTGCGCGCTTCTTAAACAGTCCTTTATGAAGGTCTTCCTTTTTCTAGCGACACCCAAAAACATTCGGTTCTCTTTGTTAATTTTGAATTTTTGGTCAAATGAAAATTGTTAAGATGTAAAAAGAAGTTCAAAGTTTTGAAAAAGAATTTCAAATTAAAAAATATTATATTGAAAAGGTTTAAATTTGGAAATGTTCAAATTTTAAAAACATTTTAATTTTAGAAATATTCAGAACTGACAATAATTCAGATCTAAAAAATTGTTCAAATTTAAAAATGTTCAAAATTGGAAAATGTTCAGATTGTTTTAAAAGAAAAGAAAAACGGAAAAAGAAAAAAGGAGAAGAAAAGGAAGTAGAAAAACTTAAGCAGAAGGTTCTAGAACCGGACAAAAACCAACACACCTGATATTACTGGGCAGCCCGCTTAACGATCCGAGAGGGTGCGCGTCAACCCCATAGTCAACGCCACAGACGTCGTATAGGATTCGTCAACTGGACCAGCATACATAAAGATAACATGATCTCGTGTACCTAGGCGAAAGCAAACCTTGCGCTCCTGTGCGCATGATCGCTACATATCTCCATGATCCCTACATCTCTCCTCTGACATGTACTCTAGGCGGTATCATGGACCTTTTAGCAATTTTTTCCTTGGTGGTGTGGCCTTTGAGTAACTCTAAGAGCATCTCCAACGGATTGCCCTAAAATAGGATGAAAAATCTGGCGTAGGACACCACTTTTTGATTCTTATTAGGGCATAAATCTTAGAGCACGGGTTCAGCAGCAAAACTTCAGATGAACAAAATAGGGAACCACAGATTGCCTCTCTTATCCACAATTGCAAACATATTTGAACCAAACTATATCAAATTTATCACAAATGAATCTAAAATAAATCATACACAAATAATACTTAAACTCTGACATCACACACAAATATCTCATCAATTATTACACAAATAGCTTATCAAGTAGCACACAAATCGACATAAATACATAGAAATTTCATGACATACAACATGACACATGGAGATGAAACTAGCGTTTTTGTTTGCGGACCCATTGGTGTCTACGCACTTCTGTTCTTGTAGACAGTTGTTGGGCCTCCAAGTGCAAAGGTTTATAGAACAGCAGCAAGTTTTCCCTTAAGTGGATCACCCAAGGTTTATCGAACTCAGGAAGGAAGTGGTCAAAAGTATCCCCCTCTCAAGCAACCCTGCAATCAAGATACAAGAAGTTTCTTGTGTCCCCAACACACCCAATACACTTGTCAGGTGTATAGGTCCACTAGTTTGGCGAAGAGATAGTGAAATACAAGTGATATGGATAATTATAAGTGGTAACGGTGCTAGAAAATAGCTTGAAGATGTGGAAAAGACTAAAGGCAAACTAAAATAAAGATAGAAGCAAGCAAACATGTAATAGATCTAATTGCAAACGGTGATTCAATGCTTAGAAACAAGGCCTAGGTATCATACTTTCACTAGTGAACACTCTCATATAAATATCTTCTCTTCATGATACTACTCTTAACTACTCTCCGGTTGGACACTCTAATCCATGGTAGGGCTATAACAACACACTTCAAAGTAAGCCTTTCCAATCTAGATAACCCCACACTGTCACCTTGAGCACTAGATGGTTCCAACAAACACCACAATTTCATAGAGACATCCAACTCCAAATATAACTCATAACAAGTATTTGAAATCTCTAGCCTAAGTGCCACCATGGCGTGCACACTGTCAACTTCACACACATGGGGAGAGCAGAGATCTATTAAAGCACTTGAGTAGCAAGGTAGATCTACTTGATTACAAAGCTCATGATCACAATATGATCACACACATAGAGAGAGAGAGAGAGAGAGAGAGAGAGAGAGAGAGAGAGAGAGAGAGATGAACACATAGCTACCGGTAGAACCCTTAGCCTCGAGAGAGAACTACTCCCTCCTCATCATGGGAATTAGCAATGGTGATGGAGATGGTGGTGGAGATCAATGGAGATGGCTCCGAGGGCAGTTCCCCGTCCCAGCAGGGTGCCGGAACAGACACTTTCTGTCCCCCGAATCTCCTCTTCGGTGGCGGCGGCACTGCGGAACTTTTCGTGGCTGGAGGCTGGATGATTTAGGGTTTTTGCATCGGGAGGCATCTTATAGGCGAAGAGGCAAGGTCGGTGGGCAGCCGGGGGGGGGGGGGGGGGGGGGGGCAGACCCTGCACTGGCATGGCCAGGGGGACCCGCGCCTAGCGGTGGTTTGGACGCCCTGTGGACCCTCTCCGTCTCGTCTTCTGGCTCCGTGAGTCTTCCGGTAAAATATCGACTTTGGCTTTTGTCCGGTCCAATTCCGAGAATATTCATTTTCTGACTTTCCTAGAACCAAAAACAGTAGAAAACAGGCAACTGGCACTGTGGCATCTTGTTAATAGGTTAGTCCAAGAAAGTGTATAAAAATACTCCAAAGTGTGGACAAAACATAATAAAGTAGATATAAAACAAGCATGGAACATCAAAAATTACAGATACGTTTGCAACGTATCAACATCCCCAAGCTTAACTCCTGCTCATCCTCGAGTAGGTAAGTGATAAAAAAAGAATAATTTTTTAGGTGGCATGCACCATCATAAATTGATCAAAGTATTTGTAAAACATTGATAGCTAGGATCATAGTACTTCAATCATAACATGAAAGACAAAGTTCTAACAATAAGGCAAAGCAACTATGTTGCAACATGAAAAGACACAAACAATAGATTCATAAATAACAATGCTTTGCAAGACGTTTGTTTGTTTCACATAAAGAAAACATAGCATAGTGGCATTCAGCTTGTCCCTCATAGAGTAGTAAACATAAATGCATAGGACACCTTCAAAGTTCATAAGAGTGACTAGATACAAATAGTTTAAGAACAAGAAATATCAAAGTTATGCATCAATCAATAAGTCTTGGGACAATACACATAGAACTAAGAATGACCACTATGCTCTCAAAGTAGGTGCATAAAGATAGAAGGTGGAGACTCAACATAAAAGTAAAAGAAAGGCCTTCATAGAAGGAAGCAGGGATTCAAGTTTCATAAAGAGCTTCCAAAAATTATGGTACTTATTAGCTTTCAGCTCTCATTGCCCCTATCATAAGAATCTTGAAGTGATTAAGGTTAAAGTGAACAAACTATGGAGTATATGCTTGACAAAGTATAAGTTGGAAATATCATGTCCCTTGAATACGAGGGCCGCTCCTCATGCTACTCAAGTTTAGTCACCGGTAAGTTCGTGTCATCGTAAGTACATGTGTATCATAGAGAACCACCTACGGGGTACCCCTTGCCCGATGATACAGAAGAATCCCCATATCAAAATGACAAGGCAAGCAGACAACGAGCATCTCAGCAATCTTCTTATTTACCATGGGAAAATGGTGTTTTTTTTCTCTCTTTCCTCTTTTCTCATATCTTTTTTTCTTTTTATCCTTTTCTCAATATCTGACAGTTTTTTATAAGAAGAATGCTTTATAGACAGCTCATTATGGTTACGCTGCAGGTTTCCACCATGACAGCATAGATTAGACCGGCGACCCAGGCGTTTCTCTAACACACATACATGACTCCATAGACTTACAAGCTCCCCTTTCATTTCACACCGTCGACATCTGTAGACAAAAGAGCATGATATCAACTAGGTACAAAGTACAAGTGTAATGTCGAAAGCGTTCCCCATGACAGCATGGTTCTGCTAATCCCTAACAAATAAGTGCAAGCATATACAACATAGACGACACAATGGTTCAAGTTTATTAAAGGCAAGAAAAGTAAAGTGTGCCATCAAGTTCGTGAGAGCTTTAATCACTAGTTTTCTCATAACAAGTTTAATTCGGAAGGTAGATAAAAACATGAATATACTTGGAATAACATATGCTAATAGGTAGGTATGGTGGACTCTTTGGAATAACTTGGTTTTATTTGGAGTTGGATGCATTGTTGGAGATATGCCCAAGAGGCAATAATAAAAGTGATTATTATTATATCTTTGTGTTTATGATAAAAGTTTACATCCCATGCTATAATTGTATTATTAGGAAACACTAATACATGTGTGTTTTGTAAACATATAAAAGTCCCTAGTAAGCCTCTTGTTGAACTAGCTTGTTGATTAATTGATGATCATGGTTTCCTGATCATGGACATTAGAATGTGATTAATAACAAGGTCATATCATTAGGAGAATGATGTGATGGACACACACCCATAGTAAGCGTAGCATAAGATCAAGTCATTAAGTTCGTATTGCTGTAAGCTTTCAAAACACATAGTAACCTATTCCTTCGACCATGAGGTTATGTTAATCACCATCACCGGATGGATACTTTGATGACATCAAACGCCGCTTCGTAACTGGGTGGTTATAAAAGTGTCATTGGGTATTCTGAAAGTATGTGTTGAAGCGCATGAACCAAGATTGGGATTTGTCCATCCATATGACGGATAGATATGCTCTAGGCCCTCTCGGTGGAATGTCATCTAGTTAGCTTGCAAGCATGTGACTAGGTCACAAGGGATGACATATCACGGAACGAGTAAAGAGTACTTGTCAGTAACGAGGTAGAACTAGGTATGGAGATACCGACGATCAAACCTCGGATAAGTATTGTATCGCGAGACAAAGGGAATTAGTTTCGTATGTAAGTGGTTCAATCGATCACAAAGTCATCGTTGAGTATGTGGGAGCCATTATGGATCTCCAGGTCCCGCTGATGGTTATTGATAGGAGACGTGTCTCTGTCATGTCTGCATATTCACGAACCGTAGGGTGACACACTTAAGGTTCGAAGTTGTTTTAAGTAGATATGGAATGTGCGTTGGAGACCGAATGTTGTTCGGAGTCTCGGATTGGATTCGGGACATCACGAGGAGATCCGGAATGGTCCGGATAATAAGATTCATATATAGGAGATCATTTTATGAGATAGGAAATGTTCCGGAGTGTTTGTATGAGGATTCTAGAAGGTTTCGGAATGTTCCTGAAGGTCCTAGAAGATATCTTGGAGTTTGCTTGAAAATCAAGATAGGGATCAAGGAGTCCTGGTGGGTCAAGATACGGATTCGTGGGGGAGGAGGACTCCTCCCCCACCTCCAATCCGCCGGCCATAGAGAGGGAGGGGAGTCCTACAAGGACTCCCCCTCCCTAGGCGCCTCCCCTCTTTAAATAGAGGGGCAGGGGCGCCCCCTCCTCCCACGCTCTCATAACGTCCAATCTCTGCCGCCTCTCTCCTCCACCATATTCTGCACAGGCATAGGCAAAGCCCTGCAGAATTCTCTACTCCACCACCACCACCACGCCGTCGTGCTGCTGGGATTCCGTGGAGAAGATCTACTACCTCCGCTGCTCGCTGGAACGGGGAGAGGAAGGTCTGCTTCGACTCCGCACGTGTGACCGACTACGGAAGCGCTGCCGAATCGTGGCGCCGGAAGGATCGTCTACTTGACCGACGGCGGAAGCGCTGCTGGAACGCGACGCCGGAAGGATCGTCCACACGATCTTGAGATTGGCAAGTGATCGACTACATCAACCACGAGATCTAATCTCGTTAACGCTTTCAGATCTACGAGGGTTAGTTCCTATCTATCTCGTTGCTCATATCTAATAGATTAGATCTTGGCTCTTATCTAGATTAGATCTAGGTTTTGTTCGTTCTTGCGGTAGAAATTTTTTGTTTTCCATGCTACGAACCCATCAGTGGTATCAGAGCCGTATCTATGCGTAGATCTGTTGCACGAGTAGAACACAATGTTTTTGTGGACGTTGATGCTTTTGTTGTCGGTGTCTTAGCGTGTACTTTGCATCTTGCGGCATGGTGGGATGAAGCGGCTCGGGCTAACATTACATGTCATCGCACATGAGACTTGCTCCACGCTTGACGTGCAACTTGCTTTGCACAAGTGGCTTTGCCGGTGTCTGTCTCTCCCACCATAGTTAAGATTCGATTTACAATGAGCATCTTGACAACACTTGTATCAACGTTGTGGTTCTTGTTCGTAGGTAAGATCGGTCTTATGCGAAAGCCCCAAACCACGTAAAACATGCAAAGAAAATTAGAGGCGTCTAACTTGTTTTTGCAGGGGTTCTGTGATGTGATATGGCCATCATGTGATTGTGATTGTATTTGATGTATGCAATGATCCTTGTTGTAATATGGCAACCGGCAGGAGCCTAATGGTTGTCTTTAATTCTGTTAAGACCTGCGTGTCTATTCATCTTGTAATAGCTTTATTCCAAGTAGTTGTAATAGTTGCTGGCGATGATGGACAACCATGAAGCGGCGCCACTGACCTTGACGCAATGCTGGTGACGATGGAGATCATGTTCGTGCTTTAGAGATGGAGATCAAAGGCACAAGAAGAAAAGGCCATATCATATCACACTTATTATGAATTGCCTGTGATGTTAATCCTTTATGCATCTTGTATTGCTTAGATCGCGACGGTAGCATTATAAGATGATCCCTCTCACTAAATATCAAGTAATAAAGTGTTCACCCTTAGTTGGCACCGTTGCTAAGACTCGTCGTTTCGAAGCATCTCGTGATGATCGGATGTGATAGATTCTACGTGTGCATACAACGGGTGCAAGCCAGATTTGCACATGCGGAAACTGAGGTTGTCTTGACGAGCCTAGCATGTACAGACATGGTCTCGGAACACGGAATACCGAAAGGTAGAGCATGAGTCATATAATTGATATGATGAACATGAAGATTGTTCGCCGATGAAACTACATCTTCTCTCGTGAAGATCGGACTTGGTGTAGTGGACTTGGTTCGTGTAATCACTAAGACAATGTGAGGGATGTTGTTTTAAGTGGGAGTTCACCTAGTTAGTTTAAGAATTAAATTTGAACTCAATTTGTCATAAACTTAGTCTAAACTACTTGCAAATTGTTGTAGATTATGGCGAACCCCTCCATCAATTTCAATGCGTTCCTAGAGAAAGAAAAACTTAAGAACAATGGAAGCAATTTCACGGACTGGTTCCGTGGACTGAAGATCGTCCTCAGGGCTGGTCAGTTGACCTATGTGCTCGATGCACCGCTAGGTGACCCACCTGCAGATAATGCCACCGAAGACGAAAAGAATGTTTTCGCCACTCGGAAGAATCATTACTCCACAGTTCAGTGTGCCATCCTGTACGGTTTAGAAGCGGAGCTCCAACAGCGTTTTGAGCACCACGACCCATTCGAGAGCATTAAGGAGCTCAGGCTAATTTTTGAGACTCGTGCGGCCATGGAGAGCTATGAGGCCTCCGAAAAGTTCTTTAACTGTAAGATGGAAGAAGGAAGCTCCGTTAGCGAGCACGTGCTCACCATGTCTGGGTACGCAAAGAAGCTCCAAGAGTTGGGAATATCGATTCCTAATGAATTGGGGATTCACCGTCTCCTTCAATCACTGCCACCAAGTTACAAGAACTTTGTGATGAACTACAACATGGACTACATGAACAAGACGTTGCCTGAACTATCGTCCATGCTGAAAACTGCTGAAGTGGAGATCAAGAAGGAGCAACAAGTGTTGATGGTCAATAAGACCACCAATTTCAAGAAACGGGGCAAGCCTAAGAACAAGGGCAACTTCAAGAAGGACGGCAAGCAAGCTGCCGCACCTGCTAAGAAGCCCAAGGCTGGTCCTAAACCTGAAACTGAGTGCTTCTACTGCAAGGGAGCTGGTCACTGGAAGCGTAACTGCCCCAAGTACCTGGCGGATCTGAAGAATGGCAACATCAAGAAGAAAGGTATATTTGATATATGTGTTATAGATGTGTATCTTACTAGTAATCGTAGTAGTGCCTGGGTATTTGATACTGGTTCGGTTGCTCATATTTGTAACTCGAAACAGGAGCTGCGGAATAAACGAAGACTGGCAAGAGACAAGGTGACGATGCGCGTTGGAAATGGCTCCAAGGTTGATGTGATCGCCGTCGGCATGCTCCCTCTACATCTACCTTCGGGATTAGTTTTAAATTTAAATAATTATTATTTGGTGCCTGTGTTAAGCATGAACATTATATCTGGATCCTGTTTATTGCGAGACGGTTACTCTTTTAAGTCTGAGAATAAAGGTTGTTCGATTTATATGAGTAATATCTTTTATGGTAACGCACCTGAGATGAATGGTTTATTCTTGCTGAATCTCGATAGTAGTGATACACATGTTCACAACATAGATGCTAAACGAATTAAATTGAATGATAATTCTACATACATGTGGCACTGTCGTCTTGGTCACATTGGAGTGAAGCGTATGAAGAAACTCCATTCAGATGGACTTCTTGAATCACTTGAAAGATGCGAAGCATGTCTAATGGGAAAAATGACTAAGACTCCATTCTCTGGTACAATGGAGCGAGCTACAGACTTATTGGAAATAATACATACCGATGTGTGCGGTCCAATGAGTGTAGCATCGCGTGGTGGATATCGTTATGTTCTCACTTTCACGGATGACTTGAGTAGATATGGGTATGTCTACTTCATGAAACATAAGTCCGAAACTTTCGAGAAGTTTAAGGAATTTCAAAGTGAAGCGGAAAATCATCGTAACAAGAAGATTAAGTTTCTGCGTTCTGATCGCGGTGGTGAATATCTGAGTTACGAGTTTGACATGCATTTAAAGAAATGTGGAATACTTTCACAGTTGACACCGCCGGGAACACCACAGCGTAATGGTGTGTCCGAACGTCGTAATCGAACTCTCTTAGATATGGTTCGGTCTATGATGTCTCTTACAGATTTACCGTTATCATTTTGGGGCTATGCATTAGAGACAGCCGCATTCACTTTAAATAGGGCACCATCTAAATCCGTTGAAACGACACCGTACGAATTGTGGTTTGGTAAGAAACCTAAGTTGTCGTTCCTTAAAGTTTGGGGTTGCAAAGCATATGTAAAGAAGTTACAACCTGATAAGCTAGAACCCAAAGCGGAGAAATGCGTCTTCATAGGATACCCTAAAGAAACAATTGGGTATACCTTCTATCATAGATCCGAAGGCAAAGTTTTCGTTGCAAAGAATGGATCCTTTCTTGAGAAGGAGTTTCTCTCGAAAGAGGTGACTGGAAGGAAAGTAGAACTCGATGAGGTTATTGAACCTTCTCTCGGATTTGAGTGTAGCGTAGCACCGGAAGATGTTTTGGTGCCGCCTGCACCAATTGAAGAGGAAGCTAATGATAATGATCATGAAACTTCGAACGAAGTTACTACTGAACCTCGCAGGTCAACGAGGGTTCGTACCACTCCTGAGTGGTATGACTCTGCCTTGAACGTCATGTTGGAGGACAACACTGATGACCCTGCGACGTATGAAGAATCTATGGTGAGCCCAGATTCCGACAAATGGCTAGAAGCCATGAAATCCGAAATGGGATCCATGTACGAAAACCAAGTGTGGACTTTGGTGGACTTACCGGATAGCCGTAAGGCTATCGAGAACAAATGGATTTTCAAGAGAAAAACAGATGCTGATGGTAATGTTACCGTCTATAAAGCTCGACTTGTCGCGAAAGGGTTCCGACAAATTCAAGGAGTTGACTATGATGAGACATTCTCACCAGTAGCGAAGCTAAAGTCTGTGAGGATTTTGTTAGCAATTGCTGCATATTTCGATTATGAGATTTGGCAGATGGATGTCAAAACGGCGTTCCTTAATGGTGACATTGAGGAAGAGTTGTATATGGTACAACCCAAGGGTTTTGTCGATCCTAAAGATGCTGACAAGGTATGCAAGCTTCAGCGTTCCATTTATGGACTGAAGCAAGCATCCCGGAGTTGGAATCAACGTTTTGATAAAGTAATCAAGAACTTTGGATTTATACAAACTTAGGGAGAAGCTTGTATTTACAAGAAAGTGAGTGGGAGCTCTGTAGCATTCCTAGTACTATATGTAGATGACATATTGTTGATTGGGAATGATATAGAACTTCTTAATAGCGTCAAAACCTATTTGAATAATAGTTTTTCAATGAAGGATCTTGGCGAAGCGGCATATATTCTAGGCATCAAGATTTATAGAGATAGATCAAGACGCCTGATAGGGCTTTCACAAAGTACATACTTGGACAAAGTTCTAAAGAAGTTTAGAATGGAAGATAGCAAGAAAGGGTTCGTGCCCATGTTGTCAGGTAAGACCTTGAGTAAAACTCAAAGTCCAGCTACGACAGAAGATAGAGAGAAAATGAATAATATTCCCTATGCCTCAGCCATAGGTTCTATCATGTATGCCATGCTGTGTACAAGACCGGATATAGCACATGTTGTTAGTTTGACTAGCAGATATCAAAGTGATCCTGGAATGGAGCACTGGACAACGGTCAAGAATATCCTAAAGTACCTAAATAGGACTAAGGATATGGTTCTTTCTTATGGAGGTGATGAAGAGCTTGTTGTAAACGGTTACACCGATGCTAGTTGGAACACCGATCCGGATGACTCGAAGTCACAGTCCGGTTACGTATTTATTTTGAATGGTGCTGCAGTGAGCTGGAGGAGTGCGAAGCAAAGCGTTGTGGCGAAATCTTCAACTGAATCGGAATACATAGCTGCTTCGGAGGCTGCACAAGAAGCTGTTTGGATGAAGGAATTCATTACTGAACTCGGCGTGGTTCCCAGTGCGTTGGACCCGATGGCCATCTACTGTGACAACACAGGTGCCATAGCTAATGCGCAGGAGCCAAGGTCACATAGCAAGCTGAAGCACATCAAGCTGCGTTTCCACGCTATTCGCGAGTATGTCCGAGATGGTGACATAAAGATTTGCAAAGTACACACTGATCTGAATGTGACAGATCCGTTGACTAAACCTCTCCCTAGGGCAAAGCATGACCAACACCAGAACGCCATGGGTGTTCGGTATATTACCATGTAATCTAGATTATTGACTCTAGTGCAAGTGGGAGACTGTTGGAGATATGCCCAAGAGGCAATAATAAAAGTGATTATTATTATATCTTTGTGTTTATGATAAAAGTTTACATCCCATGCTATAATTGTATTATTAGGAAACACTAATACATGTGTGTTTTGTAAACATATAAAAGTCCCTAGTAAGCCTCTTGTTGAACTAGCTTGTTGATTAATTGATGATCATGGTTTCCTGATCATGGACATTAGAATGTGATTAATAACAAGGTCATATCATTAGGAGAATGATGTGATGGACACACACCCATAGTAAGCGTAGCATAAGATCAAGTCATTAAGTTCGTATTGCTGTAAGCTTTCAAAACACATAGTAACCTATTCCTTCGACCATGAGGTTATGTTAAGCACCATCACCGGATGGATACTTTGATGACATCAAACGCCACTTCGTAACTGGGTGGTTATAAAAGTGTCATTGGGTATTCTAAAAGTATGTGTTGAAGCGCATGAACCAAGATTGGGATTTGTCCATCCATATGACAGATAGATATGCTCTGGGCCCTCTCGGTGGAATGTCATCTAGTTAGCTTGCAAGCATGTGACTAGGTCACAAGGGATGACATATCACGGAACGAGTAAAGAGTACTTGTTAGTAACGAGGTAGAACTAGGTATGGAGATACCGACGATCAAACCTCGGATAAGTATAGTATCGCGAGACAAAGGGAATTAGTTTCGTATGTAAGTGGTTCAATCGATCGCAAAGTCATCGTTGAGTATGTGGGAGCCATTATGGATCTCCAGGTCCCGCTGATGGTTATTGATAGGAGATGTGTCTCTGTCATGTCTGCATATTCACGAACCGTAGGGTGGCACACTTAAGGTTCGAAGTTGTTTTAAGTAGATATGGAATGTGCGTTGGAGACCGAATGTTGTTCGGAGTCTCGGATTGGATTCGGGACATCACGAGGAGATCCGGAATGGTCCGGAGAATAAGATTCATATATAGGAGATCATTTTATGAGATAGGAAATGTTCCGGAGTGTTTGTATGAGGATTCTAGAAGGTTTCGGAATGTTCCAGAAGGTCCTAGAAGATATCTTGGAGTTTGCTTGAAAATCAAGATAGGGATCAAGGAGTCCTGGTGGGTCAAGATACGGATTCGTGGGGGAGGAGGACTCCTCCCCCCACCTGCAATCCGCCGGCCATAGAGAGGGAGAGGAGTCCTACAAGGACTCCCCCTCCCTAGGCGCCTCCCCTCTTTAAATAGAGGGGCAGGGGCGCCCCCTCCTCCCACGCTCTCATAACGTCCAATCTCTGCCGCCTCTCTCCTCCACCATATTCTGCATAGGCATAGGTGAAGCCCTGCAGAATTCTCTACTCCACCACCACCACCACGCCGTCGTGCTGCTGGGATTCCGTGGAGAAGATCTACTACCTCCGCTGCTCGCTGGAACGGGGAGAGGAAGGTCTGCTTCGACTCCGCACGTGTGACCGACTGTGGAAGCGCTACCGAATCGTGGCGCCGGAAGGATCGTCTACTTGACCGACGGTGGAAGCGCTGCTGGAACACGACGCCGGAAGGATCGTCCACACGATCTTGAGATTGGCAAGTGATCGACTACATCAACCACGAGATCTAATCTCGTTAACGCTTTCGGATCTACGAGGGTTAGTTCCTATCTATCTCGTTGCTCATATCTAATAGATTAGATCTTGGCTTTTATCTAGATTAGATCTAGGTTTTGTTCGTTCTTGCGGTAGAATTTTTTTGTTTTCCATGCTACGAACCCATCATGCATGAGTGGGACTCATACTTGGTTATGGAGGCTAGCAAAAGACTGGGAGCGACCAACTAAGAGAGCAATAATGCCCATAATCAGGCAGAGGGACAACACATCATTAATTAAAGCATAAAGTGATATTACAAGTCGAAAACTAAAGGATCATAAAGGCTATGGTGACTTGGGATAGTCATAACATGGTGTGAGCACGCGCCAAGTCAACCCAAATAAAGCATCAAAGGAGAATACCACAATACTATGCTTTAATATGCTAAAACAACGCATGATTCTTCCAAGGCACATTAAGCAATCTCAATTATTTATAACATGTCATGCTACAGCAAAGATCACTAAGCATAAAGCCAAAACAATATCAAGCATGGCATGACAAAGCATGGGCCACAGTAGAAAACAAGCTCCTTTTACCACTTAAGCATGAACTTTCCTACTCTTTTTCCAATCCAAACCAAACTATTTGAAAACCAATGCATGAAAGAGGGGGTCCAACCAATTTATTCAAGCAAACTAATAAAACCAAGCAAACAAAAACCAAAAACAAAAAACGAAGACGCTCCAAGAACAACACAATTGTGCATGAAACAATAAAAATGAAGTGTTTAGAAGAAACCTGGGATTTTTATTGATGAAGAAGGGGATGCCTTGGGCATCCCCAAGCTTTGACGCTTGTACTTCTTGGATATTTCTTGGGGTGACACGCGTGGCATCCCCAAGCTTGAGCTTTATCCGTTGTTCATCTCATTACTCACTCCTTCCATACACCTGAAATTTTTCCTTCATAAAAAACTTCACACAATCTTTATTAGCAACATTAGTGCACGCAAGATAATAAGTCTTTTAGGTTCAGTTCCAACACCAATAAAACTTCCATTAAAACTCAAGCTACTGTAGCACTTCCCTAAAAAATCTCAATTGCCCAAAAGAACTCAAAAAGGAACCAACAAGAAGCAAATGCAAATAATGGCAGAAATCTATGAAAACAGACTAGCGGGTAAATACGAATTTTTTAGAAGACCTTCTATTGCTCAAATAAGAAAGTGTTGAACTAAAGAAAGTTAGATAACAACCTAGGTCAGAAGCACAAAATTTCACGCCTCAAAACGTCGTACAGATATTTTATAAGAATTTTTACAGTGAAGCACCGAAATCTGTTTCGGGACAACAACTTTCCCAATCATTACTTCTCTCTCATTAGAGGTTACTCTTGGCACAAAAACCACACAAAAATGATAAGGAGAGGTTATTACTGAAGCAATAAGTTCCAAGACTCAACTAAAACTTTTGGGTTATCTCCCAATAAGTATTTTTCTTTAACGCCTTTAAGTTAGGCTTAATAGTTTGAGAAGATGCTCATATAAGAAATATAAATAGAAGTAAAAGAGAGCATCAAGAAGCAAATTCAAAGCACATTTAAGTCTAACCTATTTTCTATGCATAGGAATCTTGTAAAGAAACAAGTCATGAAATCACAAAGGAACAAGCATAGTAAAGCAAAACAAGTGCAACTTCAAGACTTTCAACATAAAGAGGGGAAACTTAATATTATTGAGATGCATAAAACCATGTTTCCCTCTCTCATAATAATTTTCAGTAGCATCATGAATAAATTTAACAATATAACTATCACATAAAACATTTTTATCATGAGCGACATGCATATAATCATCATTACTATCCACATAAGCATAGTTATTCTTATTAATTGTAGTGGGACAAAGTTCAACAAAATAGCTATCATTATTATTCTCATCACCATAATCATCAAATATAGGAGGCATATTGTAATCATAATTAATTTTCTCCTCAATAGTAGGTGGACTGAAAATATCATATTCATCATTGTAATCATCATGCATTGGAGGTTTGGTATCATCATAAGCAATATAATAGCTATCTTCCAAAGCCGGGGAACTAAAAACATCATTTTCATAAAAACTAGCTTCCCCAAGCTTAGACTTTTCCATAACATTAGCAATAATGGTGTCCAAAGAATTCATACTAACAACATTGCTATTAGCATGCAAATAAAGTTCCATAGGTTTTTTAATTTTCTCTTCAAACACTTCATGTCCTAACTCAAGATAAATACTATAAAGCTCTCTAATTTTGTTGTTGTTTTCCAATAAGCCTAACTAGTGAAAACAAGAAACAAAAAGACAAAATTACAGAATCTAAAGGAAATAACTTCGAGCACTCACACCGGATGATGTGAGTACCTTTTACCTTACCTCCCCGGCAACGACGCCAGAAAATAGCTTGATGTCTACGCACTTCTATTCTTGTAGACAGTTGTTGGGCCTCCAAGTGCAGAGGTTTGTAGAACAACAGCAAGTTTTCCTTTAAGTGGATCACCCAAGGTTTATCGAACTCGGGGAGGAAGTGGTCAAAGGTATCCCCTCTCAAGCAACCCTGTAATCAATATACAAGAAGTCTCTTGTGTCCCCAACACACCCAATACACTTGTCAGGTGTATAGGTGCACTAGTTCGGCGAAGAGATAGTGAAATACAAGTGATATGGATAATTATAAGTGGTAACGGTGCTAGAAAATAGCTTGAATATGTGGAAAAGACTAAAGGCAAACGAAAATAAAGATGGAAGCAAGCAAACATGTAATAGATCTAATTGCAAACGGTGTTTCAATGCTTAGAAACAAGGCCTAGGTATCATACTTTCACTAGTGAACACTCTCATATAAATATCTTCTCTTCATGATACTACTCTTAACTACTCTCCGGTTGGACACTCTAATCCATGGTAGGGCTATAACAACACACTTCAAAGTAAGCCTTTCCCATCTAGATAACCCCACACTGTCACCTTGAGCACTAGATGGTTCCAACAAACACCACAATTTCATAGAGACATCCAACTCCAAATATAACTCATAACAAGTATTTGAAATCTCTAGCCTAAGTGCCACCATGGCGTGCACACTGTCAACTTCACACACATGGGGAGAGCAGAGATCTATTAAAGCACTTGAGTAGCAAGGTAGATCTACTTGATTACAAAGCTCATGATCACAATATGATCACGCATAGAGAGAGAGAGAGAGAGAGAGAGAGAGAGAGAGAGAGAGAGAGATGAACACATAGCTACCGGTAGAACCCTTAGCCTCGAGAGAGAACTACTCCCTCCTCATCATGGGAATTAGCAATGGTGATGGAGATGGTGGTGGAGATCAATGGAGATGGCTCCGAGGGCAGTTCCCCGTCCCAGCAGGGTGCCGGAACAGACACTTTCTGTCCCCCGAATCTCCTCTTCGGTGGCGGCGGCACTGCGGAACTTTTCGTGGCTGGAGGCTGGATGATTTAGGGTTTTTGCATCGGGAGGCATCTTATAGGAGAAGAGGCAAGGTCAGTCGGCGGCCAGGGGGCCCACACCATGCCCTGGCATGGCCAGGGGGACCCACGCCTAGGGGTGGTTTGGCTGCCCTGTGGCCCCTCTCCGTCTCGTCTTTTGGCTCCGTGAGTCTTCCGGGAAAATATCGACTTTGGCTTTTGTCCCATCCAATTCCGAGAATATTCATTTTCTGACTTTCCTAGAACCAAAACAGCAGAAAACAGGAAACTGGCATTGTGGCATCTTGTTAATAGGCTAGTACAAGAAAGTGTATAGAAATACTCCAAAGTGTGGACAAAACATAAGAAAGTAGATATAAAACAAGCATGGAACATCAGAAATTATAGATACGTTTGCAACGTATCACCCATGACCACCACTCCATGAGGAGATCTTTTTGAAGATTCTCATGCACATCGGAATCTCTAATGTCATGGTACGAGTCAAGAAAGTGCGCCATGCGCTCTTGCTTCCGTTGCGGCCGCACCGGTTGCCTCATCAACTCGGAGACTTCATATTCTAAATCTCGCACATGCTCATTCTCAATGACCATGTTATGCATGATCACATAAGCATTCATGATGTACTAAAGAATCTCTTGAACCCAAAACCTAGACAGTCCTCTAGCAATAGAAAACTGGGTTTGCAAAATCTCAAATGCTCTCACAATATCTGTCCTAGATGACGCTTGTTCATTATGAAAATCAAGTTCTTTCTTAACCGGCAGTTTGAATTTCCTTCACAAAATTTCAATTTAAACTCGCTTTAACATGCACTTTAAACACATCACTCGAAGTTCTATTTTTAAAGCCTTGTAAGACTAGCCCTTGATCTTCCATACATAGGGAAATGGGTGATTTTTACATTGTTCTTCAAAACTTCTTTCATGAGGGGTGTTGGCCCAAAATATATCGAGCTCGTTGGGGAACCCCAAGAGGAAGATATGATGAGCACAACAATAAGTTTTCCCTCAGTACGAAACCAAGGTTATCAATCCAATAGGAGCAAGGAAACACCCCAAAGGTATTGCTAGTTGAACATTGGCAGGGCGCACTACCGGTGCCAGCAGCAACATGGAGACCTGCACAACACAACCACAGAACTCTGTCCCCAACTTGTGATGAGGTTGTCAATCTCACCGGTTTTGCTGAAAACAAAGGATTAAACGTATCGAATGGAAGGAAGTAATAGTTTGCAGAAAGTAAACACAAAGCAGTAAACAGTTGATTGAAGATTGAATGTAAAAGAAAGGATCGGGGTCCATAGTTCACTACAGGTGGCTCTCCTTAAGATAGATAACATGCTGGGTGAACAAATTACAGCGGGGTAATTGACAAACATCGAGAAAGCATACAAGCATATACTAATCATCTTGACTCCTTTGAGATTCGATTGGGCATTACAACATTATACATAGACCGCCATCCAACTGCATCTATGACTAATAATCCACCTTCAGGTTATCATCCGAACCCCCTCTAGTATTAAGTTGCAAGCAACAGATTATTGCATTACGAATTGTGTGTAAAGTAAACAATACGATTGTTCTATGAACAAAGGATTGTTGTTTTCTCCCTAGTAGCAACAACACATCTAGTACCTTAGAGATTTCTGTCACTTCCCCAGATTACCAGAGGCATGAACCTACTATCGAGCATAAATACTAACTCTTGGAGTTGCTAGCATCTACTTGGCCAAGATAGCTACTAACAACGGAAAGCATGCAAGATCACAAATAAGAAAGACATGCTAGAATCAATAATCAATCTAAAATAGCATCTCAATATCCATCGGATCCCCGCAAACACAACATGCAGAATTACAAATAGATGATCTTGATCATGAACGGAGCTCATTAGATCTAGACATGAAAGCACAAAGGAGGAGAACCAGCCATCTAGCTACTACATGGACCCGTAGTCTAGAGATGAACTACTCACGCATCACACCGGAGGCTTGCATGATGATGAAGAAGGCCTCCAGGATGAATTCCCCTCTTCGGCAGGGTGTCGGGAAGAGCTTCAGATCACTCCCGATCTAGGGATGCAGATGACAACGGTTAGAGACTCTTTCGTGGAATTTTGATCGGGTACTTAGGGTTTCCATATTAGAGGCAATATATAGGCGGAAGGAGAGGCCGAGGGGGTGCCTAGGGCGGCCAGACCACCCCCTGGTGCGGGCCAGGCCCCGGCCCCTCTCCGTCTTGTATTCTAGCTCCAAGTGTCCCCCGGTAAAATAATAATTTTGGCTTTTGTCCTGTCCAATTCCAAGAATATTCATTTTCTGACTTTCCTGGAACCAAAAACAACAGAAAACAGGCAGTTGGCACTATGTCTCTTGTTAATAGGTTAGTCCAAGAAATCATATGAAAAGTACTCCAAAGTGTGGACAAAACATAAGAAAGTAGATAAAACCAAGCATGGAACATCAAAAATTATAGATACATTTGCAATGTATCAACATCCCCAAGCTTAACTCCTGCTCGTCCTCGAGTAGGTAAGTGATAAAAAGAAAGAATAATTTTTGAGGTGGCATGCACCATCATAAACTTGATGAAAGTATTTGTAAAACATTCAAAGCTGGGATCATAGTACTTCAATCATAACATGAAAGACAAAGTTCTAGCAATAAGACAAAGAAACTATATTGCAACATGAAAAGGCACAAACAAAAGATTCATGAATAACAATGCTTTGCAAGACGTTTGTTTGTTTCACATAAAGAAAACATAGCATAGTGGCATTCAGCTTGTCCCTCAAAGAGTAGCAAACATAAATGCACAGAACACCTTCAAAGTTCACAAGAGTGACTAGATACAAATAGTTTAAAACAAGAAATATCAAGGTATGCATCAATCAACAAGTCTTGGGACAATGCACATAGAACTAAGAATGGCCACTATGCTCTCAAGAAAGTGCTCAAAGAATATGTGGAAACTCAACAAGGAAATGAAAAGGTTTTGAAAAGTTTGAAAGGCTTCCAAATGCTGAAAGTATGGTACTCATTAGCTTTGAGCTCTCATTGCCCCTATCATAAGCATCTTTAATGTGGTTAAGGTGAAAGTGAGATCCAATCTGAGTTATATGCTTGACAGACTATAAACTAAAAATCCCAAGTCCCTTGAGTACGAGGGCCGCTCCTCATGCTAGTCAACTTTAGTTACCGGTAAGTTCTTGTCATCGTAAGTATGTGCGTATCATTGAGAACCGCCAACGGGGTACCCCTTGCCCAATGATACGGAAGAATCCCCATATCAAAATGACAAAGCAAGTAGACAATGAGTATCTCAGCAATCTTCTTATTTACCATGGGAAAATGGTGCTTTTTTCTCTCTTTCCTCTTTTCATAAATCTCTTTTTTTTTCTCAATAGCTATCTTTCTCTCTTTTTTTATAAGAAGAATGCTTCATAGATATCATTATAGTTACGCTGCAGGTTTCCACCATGTCAGCATGGATTAGACCAGCGGCCCAGGCGTTTGTCTGACACACATACATAACTCCATGGACTTACAAGCTCCCCTTTTATTTCACACCGACGACATCCGCAAACAAAAGAGCAGGGTATCAACTGGGTATATATTTACAAGTGTTGAAAGCGTTCCCCGTGACAGCACGGTTCTGCTAATCCCCAGCCTATAATTAGCAAGCATATAACTTTCATGGAGAGTTCACAATGGTTCAGGTTTATTAAGTGCAAGAAAATAAAGTGTGCCATCAAGTTCGTGAGAGCTTTACTAACTAACTTTCTCATAACAAGCAAACATTTTATTCGAAAGAAAACAAGGCATAATGAATATGCACGGGAGTAGCAAATGATGCTAATAGGTAGGTATGGTGGACACTTTGGCAATATTTGGTTTAGGGAGTTGGAAACTTGAGTAAAACATACTCAGTGAAAACATAGTATAATAGCATTCAGCTTGTCCCTCATATAGTAGCAAATATAAATGCATAGGACACCTTCAAAGTTCATAAGAGTGACTAGATACAAATAGTTTAAAACAAGCAATATCAAGGTATGCATCAATTAACATATCTTGGGACAGTGCACATAGAACTAAGAATGGCCACTATGCTCTCAAAGTTGGTGCATAAAGACAGAAGGTGGAGACTCAGTATGATGGTGGAAGAAAGGCCTCCATAGAAGGAAGCAGAGATTCAAGTTTCATAAAGAGCTTCCAAAAATTATGGTACTTATAGCTTTCAGCTCTCATTGCCCCTATCATAAGCATCTTGAAGTGATTAAGCTTAAATTGACACAACTAAGAGGATATGCTTGACAAGTTATAAACCGAAATCTCATGCCCCTTACTTACAAAGACCGAGCCTCATGCTACTCAACTTTAGTCACAAGTAAGCTCTTGTCATTGTAAGTACATATGTATCATAAAGAACCGCCTATGGGCTATCCCATAATCAAAATGACAAGGTAAGCAGACAATGAGCAACTCAGCGATCTTTTTATTTGCTATTTGCATAGGTTTTTATTGAGGATGCTTCATAGAGTGCTCATTATGGTGATGCTAGAAGTTTCCACCATGATTAGGCATGGCTTAGGCTAGCGGCCCAGGCGTTTCTCTAAAACACATACAAACTCTATGATCTTATAAGTTCCACTTTTATTTCACACCGCCGGGATCCATAAGCAAAAGAACATGATATCAACGGGATACAAAGTACATGTGCAATGTTGAAAGCGTTCCCCATGATACATGGTTCTGCTAACTTCAACTTATAAAGCGCAAGCATATACGCAAGAAAGAAGGACCCAATGGTTCAAGTTTATTAAGTGCAAGAAAGTAAAGTGTGCCATCAAGTTCATGAGAGCTTTAATCACTAGTTTTTTAGTAACAAGTTTAATTTGGAAGATAGACAAAAGCATGAATATACTTGGAATAGCATTAAGCTAGTAGGTAGGTATGGTGGACTCTTTGGAATAACTTGTTTCAGGGAGTTGGTGATGGGTTCGTAGCATGGAAAACAAAAAATTTCTACCGCAAGAACGAACAAAACCCAGATCTAATCTAGATAAAAGCCAAGATATAATCTATTAGACATGAGCAACAAGATAGATAGGAACTAACCCTCGTAGATCCGAAAGCGTTAACGAGATTAGATCTCATGGTTGATGTAGTTGATCACTTGCCGATCTCAAGATCGTGTGAACGATCCTTCCGGCGTCGCGTTCCGGCAGCGCTTCCGCAGTCGGTCAAGTGGACGATCCTTCCGACGCCGCGTTTCGGCAGCGCTTCCGCAGTCGGTCACACGTGCGGAGTCGAAGCAGACCTTCCTCTCCTCGTTCCAGCGAGCAGCGGAGGTAGTAGATCTTCTCCACAGAATCCCAGCAGCACGACGGCGTGGTGGTGGTGGAGTAGAGAATTCTGCAGGGCTTCGCCTATGCCTGTGCAGAAGAAAGGAGGAGGAGAGAGGCGGCAGAGATTGGGAGTTGTGTGAGAGGGCTTGGAGGGGGCGCCCCTGCCCTTCTATTTAAGGGGGGAGGCGCGCCTGGGGAGGGGGAGTCCTAGTAGGACTCCCCTCCTATGGCCGGCGGTGGGAAGGGGGGAGGAGTCCTCCTCCCCCACGAATCCGTGTCTTGCCCCACTAGGTTTCCTTTGACCCTTTCTTGGTTTTCAAGCAAACTCCGAGAAATCCTCTAGAACCTTCCAGAACATTCTGAAACCTTCTAGAATCTCCATACAAACACTCTGGAACATTTCCTAACTTAGAAAATGACCCCCAATATATGAATCTTATTCTCCGGACCATTCCGGATCTCCTCGTGATGTTCCGAATCCAATCCGAGACTCCGAACAACATTCGGTCTCCAACGCATATTCCATATCTACTTAAAACAACTTCGAACCTTAAGTGTGTCACCCTAAGGTTCGTGAATATGCAGACATGACAGAGACACATCTCCTATCAATAACCATCAGCGGGACCTGGAGATCCATAATGGCTCCCACATACTCAACGATGACTTAGCGATCGATTGAACCACTTACATACGAAACTAATACCCTTTGTCTCGTGATACTATACTTATCCGAGGTTTGATCGTCGGTACCTCCATACCTAGTTCTACCTCGTTACTGATAAGTACTCTTTACTCGTTCCGTGATATGTCATCCCTTGTGACCCAGTCACATGCTTGCAAGCTAACTAGATGACATTCCACCGAGAGGGCCCAGAGCATATCTATCCGTCATATGGATGGACAAATCCCAATCTTGGTTCATGCGCTTCAACACATACGTTCAGAATACCCAATGACACTTTTATAACCACCCAGTTACGAAGCGGCATTTGATGTCATCAAAGTATCCATCCGGTGATGGTGATTAACACAACCTCATGGTCGAAGGAATGGGTTACTATGTATCTGAAAGCTTACAGCAATACGAACTTAATGACTTGATATTATGCTACGCTTACTATGGGTGTGTGTGTCCATCACATCATTCTCCTAATGATATAACCTTGTTATTAATCACATCCTAATGTCCACGATCAGGAAACCATGATCATCAATTAATCAACAAGCTAGTTCAACAAGAGGCTTACTAGGGACTCTTATATGTTTACAAAACACACATGTATTAGTGTTTCCTAATACAATTATAGCATGGGATGTAAACATTCATCATAAACACAAAGATATAATAATAATTACTTTTATTATTGCCTCTTGGGCATATCTCCAACAGTTGGATGCATGAGTGGAACTCATAATTGGTTACGGAGGCTAGCAAAAGACTGGGAGCGACAAACTAAGAGAGCAATAATGGCCATAATCATGCAGAGCGACAAAACATAATTGATCAAAGCATAAAGTGATACTACAAGTTGAAAACTAAAGGATCATAAAGGCTATGGTGACTTGGGATAGTCATAACATGGTGTGAGCATGCGCCAAGTCAACCCAAATAAACCATCAAAGGAGAATACCACAATACTATGCTTTAATATGCTAAAACAACGCATGATTCATCCAAGGCACATTAAGCAATCTCAATTGTTTAAAACACAAGCTACTGACTTCCCTAAAAAATCTCAATTCCCCAAAAGAACTCAAAAAGGAACCAACAAGAAGCAAATGTAGAAAATGGCAGAAATCTGTCAAAACAGACCAGCAGATAAGGCGAATTTTTTCGAAGCCCTTATGTCGCTCAAATCAAAAAGTGTTGCACTAACGAAAGTTAGACAACAACCTGGGGCAGAAGCAAAAAACTTCACGCCTCAAAAGGATGTATCGAGATTTTACACGAATTTTTACGGTGAAGCACATAAATCTGTTTCGGGACAACGACTTTCCCAATCATTACTTCTCTCTCATTAGAGGTTATTCTTGGCACAAAAAGCAAATAAAAAGGATAAAGAGCGGTTATTACTGAATTAATTACTTCCAAGACTCATCTAAAACTTTTGGGTTATGTAACATCCCTATTTCAGCAACCCTGATTAGTTGTCCAGAATGCAAAAATCAGGGGGAACAAAAACTTTTTCTTGTTTATTTGTGTAGTGTTTTCTTGTTGATTGTTTGTGCTTGTGCATGTGAGTATGTACCATATGATACTCCTTACCTCACCATCAGTTGACAAAAGCTATTTAACAAAACTATCCTGGCTCATTTTACATATTCTCAAATGTTCTGGCATTTCAAAACCTGAGCCAAGATGCTTATGTAACGAAAACTAGTTTAGTAGCTTCCATTGACAAAACTATGGAGAGCTATAACCTCCTAATGTTTTCAAGACAGAACCTTCAACTACTCTTACCTCTAGGATCTCCAAAACCTTTTACAATCTTTTGAACTCTACTCTTGGTAGATGTCCCAAGGATCCTACCTTGTTCAAACTCCAACCTATTCAAAATACCCATCCTTACCTCAAGCTAAGCTTGATGGTAACCGAGTAGTCGTTGATTTGTTTGTAAGATGAGTTGCCTTGATCTGCTGTTTGACTTGATTGCTTAGAAGTAGTATGAGCTACTCTAGGACCTCATCCACTAGGATCAAGATACTTTAAAATCACCAAACCCTAAGCAAGAATACAATCTGGATCTAATCTATAGCCACCATGGTGATCATCTAAAACCCTTAACCAGATCAGCTCTGAAGTGATCTAATTCTAGAAGCTTCCAAGTCAATGAAGACCAGTATCAAGCAAAGATACTTACTACTCAATATACCCTTCAACATCATCCACTAGATGATGCTGTGGTACCTTGCAACCCATCAAAATCATCACCACCCACATTCTAGTCAAAAATCCTAAATCTGCCAAATTTGGCTGTCTAGAAATCTGTTTCCAACATTACCTTTTTGAATGTCTCCCTTTCTCAACCCTTGTGCATTATTGGCAATGCACTTGAACCATATTGTAAACCATTAGAAGGACTACCCAGGACCACTCTTTCCCTTTGTTAGATCAACCTCCAACCCACTTGTTCTTGATGGTTTTGTAGGCAAGATGATAACTTTCCCTGCAAATCTAGTCAACATGACAACTTTGACAGGAGCTCACACCATCATCAAACCTTCTATGGACCAACTATTTGCATGGTTGTGTTCTAATAATATAGGTATATCAACATCCACTTCACTTGTTCCAAGTGGATCTTTGTGTTTCTTAAACCCACAAGGTTTTGAAGGCTAGTTGATAATCTTCATTGGCAGGCTTATTTTATTCAAAGTTTTAAATCAATTCTTGGGGAACACAAACAAGATCAAGATCAAACCTCTACACCATGTTGATGTACATCACCTGGTCTATCCATACATCTACCACATGCCCCAAGGGGAGATCTGCACTCCAAGATACAACCATGTTTTGATGGTATGAAATTAACATCACCCTAGATCCTTAATCTAGGGTATTTCACCAAAATCAACTTGGATTCTCCAATCCCAAGGTTGAAAATGATTGCTACACCTTGTCTACATCATCTACCTTGATGATCAAGATTTATAAAATAGTATCCATAATTATTATGGCCTCAAATCTATGTAATTCCTTTAATAGACAAAATCCCCAAAACTTCATCCACAAAGGAAACTTTGGTTTTTGCCAAAACACTTCCTCAAATTTTGGCTCATTTGAGATCCATATATCATACCCTAACTTCCAACTTAAAAAATAAATATTTTTGAAGGGTTTTATTATTTCTTTCTGCCCATTTTCTTAAATGGCTGAAATGGAATAATAATTGTTTAAAATACTTTTATCTCCCAATAAATCTTGGAAAAATTCCCCTAAGTGTGTATTCACATTTGGGACCATCTCAACCGAAAAATCCACCTTGTCCAATGCAAAAATATCAAATGAACTCCAAGAATTCGCTTCTGCAGTTTCTGAATAAATGGATTTAAGTGGACTTGTAATTCTCTAAAAAATCCCAAATAAATCCTAGAGATGCCTCCCAACCTCACCCATCCACCAGCATCTTTTCCTCGTCTTGCATAGGTCAAATTTCTAGACTTCCTTCAGGACCATCTATTTGATCAAATTGGGCAAACTAAGGAATTGTTGAGCCAAACCAAGATTCAATCACCACCAAGTCTCACCACCACTCATCACAGCAACCACCACCTCCTCTAGGCATGATTCATACATTGCAAATGTATCTATAATTTTTGATGCTCCATGCTTGGTTTTATCCACTTTCTTGTGTTTTGTCCACACTTTGAAGTACTTTTCATATGATTTCTTGGACTAACCTATTTACAAGAGCCAAAGTGCCAGCTGCCTGTTTTCTACTGTTTTTGGTTCCAGAAAGTCAGAAAATGAATATTCTCGGAATTGGACGGGACAAAAGCCAAAGTGCCTATTTTTCCAGAAGACTCATGGAGCCAGAAGACAAGACGGAGGAGGGCCAGGGGCTGGCCACACCATCCCCAGGCGTGGGCTGGGCCTAGCCGCGCCAGGGCATGGTGTGGTGGCCCCAGGCACCCCCTCGGCCTCTCTCTTCGCCTATAAGAAGCCTTCTGACCTAAAAACTTCGGGGGTTTCGACGTTTTTCCATGAAAAGTTCCGCTGCGCCGCCGCCACCGAAGGGGAGATTCGGGGGACAGAAATCTTTGTTCCGGCACCCTGCCGGGACAGGGAAGTGCCCCCGGAGCCATCTCCATCGATCTCCATCATCATCTTCATCGACCATCCATGTTTCCCCCATCAATGAGTGAGTAATACCCCGTTGTAGGCTATGGGGATGGTAGGGATTGGATGAGATTGTTCATGTAATGGCATCGGATTGTTAGGGCATGGTGCCTAGTATCTTTTATTAGTGCTTTATGACTTTGTTGCAACTTGTTGTGCTTAATGCTTGTCACTAGGGCCCGAGCCATGATTTTAGATCTGAACTTATTATTGATTCATTATGATAGTATTGTTTTTGGTCTTATCTATAAGTTGTACACACACGTTGTTGTCCGGAACCTATGGCCCCGAAGTGACAGAAATCGGGATAACCGGAAGGGAAAGGCTTTGATGTGAGGATCATGTGTGTTCACGGAGTGTTAATGCTTTGCTCCGGTGCTCTATTAAAAGGAGCACCTTAATTGCCAGTAGTTCCCTAGAGGCCCCACTGCAAATGCGCTGGCAGGACAAAAGATGTTGTGCAAGTTCTCATTGCGAGCACGTATGACTATATATGGAACACATGCCTAGGATTGTCTAGTACTTGGGTGCTTTATCTTATTTATCTTCAATTGCCCTATGTTCTGATTGCTATGCGAATTGTGTTGTCCATGCAACGCCCGTCCATCCATCCCTATGCCTACCGCACTCGAATCCCACTGTTTACTGCTTTTGTTACTATTGTCTTTGCTTTACTACTGCTGTTACTTCACTATTCCTACTACAAAACTGTTGCTACTAATAAACTGCTGTGAGCAAGATTGTTTCCAGGTGCAGCTGAACTAACAACTCAGTTGTTAAGGCTTATAAATATTCTTTGGTTCCCCTTGTGTCGAATCAATAAATTGGGTTTCACTTCCCTCGAAAATACTGCGATACACCCCCTATACTTGTGGGTCATCAAGACTATTTTCTGGCGCCATTGCCGGGGAGCATAGCTTTATTTATCAAGTTCACTTGGAATCACTATTGTTCAAGCTAAGTTTATATTTCTCCTTGTTTGCTTGTTTCTTTATCAAAAATACAAAAAAATAGTCCCTACTCTAGTTGTTATTTTCGTTGGTCTGTTATTGTCTTGCTTTATCATGCTTGTTGGCAATGGTTGGTTTCTTTGAATATGAAGCTTATTGGCAAGGTGGGTTCACGGAAGATCAAAAATATTATTATAAGGAACACCGCTTGTCACAAAAAGGGAAACACTTATGGGAACAAATTGATAGATTGTATACCCTTGCTAGGAATGTGTGCTCTACTTATAATGTTACTTATTTCTATGATGAGTCTTGTTGCAGAAAGAGGTATAAACACCTCCCTTTTCAATGTGAGTATAGTGATAATGATACCATATCTTCCTATGCTAAAGGAATTTATGACTTTTATGATGCGGAACAAATTGAAGAATTTATTGCTTGGAAGGGTGCTTTTGAACTTGCTAGTTTGCTTGAAGATATTGATGATTCACCTTACAAATATGAGGTGTATGGTATACTTAAATTTTGCTTTGATAATTACAAGGATGAAAATGGCTATATTCTTGAATATTTTAATAGATGCTTTCCACAAATGGAAGAGACTAATGCCTTGCAGGATCCTATGGAAGAAGAAATTGATGAACCTGAAATCTCATTAGATGAAAAAGAGGAGGAGAGTGATGAACAAAAGGAGGAAGAATGGATAGCTACCCATGGCTACCTTCTAATGAGAGTAACTCTTTATCCGTTACATTATTTGATTGTCCCCGTTGCTTACTAAAGGAGAATGAATGTTATGTTCCTGAGGTTTCTCTTGAAAATGTTTATAATAAAGCTCTAGTGCTTGTAGATCATGAAGAGCATGCTTTATGTGATAGTTATATTGTTGAATTTCTTCATGAGGCTACTGAAAATTATTATGAGAGAGGAAAATATGGTTGTGGAAGTTTTCATGGTATTGAAACACCTCTCTATGTACTGAAAGTTTTGAAATTACTCTTGTTTTATCTTCCTATGCCTGTCACTTTGTTCTTTGCGAATTTATTTGCATACAAGATTCCTATGCATAGGAAGTGGGTTAGACTTAAATGTGTTTTGAATTTGCTCCTTGATGCTCTCTTTTACTTCAACTCATATTTCTTATGAGACCATCCTCTCAAACTTTTATGCCTGAAGATGATAATATGTCTATTATTCTTGGGAGATTTTTTCTAAATACTGCAGGAGCTGTTATTAATTGTAATCAAGGGAAGGTGACCTTCAATGTCAATGACAAGGAACATACTATCTATTTCCCCAAGAATATTGATAAGACTTATGGTTTTGAATTCAATTGAACATGTTGAAGGCATTCAAGTTGGAGAAATATATTGTCCCATACCTAGAGGAAAATTGAAACTATTATGATTGGGACCACTGCTATCAAGGTTGAGGTAACATAATCATTAGTGGAATACAAAGTTTTGTCTGATATGGAATTTTTTTGGTAACAAGACCTGATCAACCTTGTTAACAAAAGGATTTCATTGAACAAAACAATGGTTTCACTATGATTCTCTCTGTTTACTTCTATTCTATCCATTTTAGTTTTTGCTTATGCCTAACTTAAAGGCGTTAAAGAAAGTACTTATTGGGAGATAACCCAAAAGTTTTAGATGAGTCTTGGAAGTTATTACCTCTGTAATAACCTCTCCTTATCCTTTTTATTTTCTTTTTGTGCCAAGAGTAACCTCTAATAAGAGAGAAGTAATGATTGGAAAAGTTGCTGTCCTGAAACAGATTTCTGTGCTTCACCGTAAAAATTCGTGAGAGAGCTATGTATGTTGGATTGATCTGTAATTTTTTGTGCGTCTGATACAGGTTGTTATCTAACTTTCGTTAGTTCAACACTTTTTGATTTGAGCAACAGAAGGTCTTCGAAAAAATTCGTCTTTACCTGCTGGTCTGTTTTGACAGATTTCTGCATTTTTCTGCATTTGCTTCTTGTTAGTTCCTTCTTGAGTTCTTCTGGGGAATTGAGATTTTTGAGGGAAGTTCTACAGTATCTAGTGTTCTAATGGAAGTTTTTTTGGTGTTAGAACTGAACCTTAGGACTTATTTATCTTAAGTGCACTAATGTTGCTAATAAAGATTGTGTGAAGTTTTGTATGAAGGAAAAAATTCAGGTGTATGGAAGGAATGAGTAATGAGATGAAGAATGGACTAAAGCTCAAGCTTGAGGATGCCACGCGTGTCACCCCAAGAAATATCCAAGAAGTACAGGCGCCAAAGTTTGGGGATGCCCAAGGCATCCCCTTCTTCATCAATAAAAATCCCAGGTTTCTTCCAAACGCTTCATTTTTATTGTTTCATGCAATGTTGTGTTTTTATTGGAGCGTCTTCTTTTCCATTTTCATTTTGGTTTTTAGTTTGCGTGGTTTGCTGAATAAATTGGTTGGACCCCATCTTTCATACGTTGGTGTTCAAATGGTTTGGTTTGGTTTGGAAAAGGGTAGGAAAGCTCATGCTTAAGTGGTAAAGAGAGCTTGTTTTTGACTGTGGCCTATGCTTTGTCATGTCATGCTTGATATTTTTTTGGCTTTATGCTTAGTATTCTTTGTTGTAGCATGACTTGTTATAAACAATTGAGATTGCTTAATGTGCCTTGGATGAATCATGCGTTGTTTTAGCATATTAAAGCATAGTATAGTGGTATTCTCCTTTGATGCTTTATTTGGGTTGACTTGGCGCATGCTCACACCATGTTATGACTATCTCAAGTCACCATAAGCCTTTATGATCCTTTAGTTTTCAACTTGTAGTATCACTTTATGCTTTGATCAATGATGTTTTGTCGCTCTGCATGATTGTGGCAATTATTGCTCTCTCGTTTGTCGCTCCCTTACTATTGCTAGCCTTCATTTTCACTGAGTATGTTTTACTCAAGTTTCCAACTCCCTAAACCAAATATTGCCAAAGTGTCCACCATACCTACCTATTAGCATCATTTGCTACTCCCGTGCATATTCATTATGCCTTGTTTTCTTTCGAATAAAATGTTTGCTTGTTATGAGAAAGTTAGTTAGTAAAGCTCTCACGAACTTGATGGCACACTTTATTTTCTTGCACTTAATAAACCTGAACCATTGTGAACTCTCCATGAAAGTTATATGCTTGCTAATTATAGGCTGGGGATTAGCAGAACCGTGCTGTCACGGGGAACGCTTTCAACACTTGTAAATATATACCCAGTTGATACCTTGCTCTTTTGTTTGCGGATGTCGTCGGTGTGAAATAAAAGGGGAGCTTGTAAGTCCATGGAGTTATGTATGTGTGTCAGAAAAACGCCTGGGCCGCTGGTCTAATCCATGCTGACATGGTGGAAACCTGCAGCGTAACTATAATGATATCTATGAAGCATTCTTCTTATAAAAAAGAGAGAAAGATAGCTATTGAGAAAAAGAAGAGATTTATGAAAAGAGGAAAGAGAGAAAAAAGCACCATTTTCCCATGGTAAATAAGAAGATTGCTGAGATACTCATTGTCTACTTGCTTTGTCATTTTGATATGGGGATTCTTCCGTATCATTGGGCAAGGGGTACCCCGTTGGCGGTTCTCAATGATACGCACATACTTACGATGACAAGAACTTACCGGTAACTAAAGTTGAGTAACATGAGGAGTGCCCTCGTACTCAAGGGACTTGGGATTTTCAGTTTATAGTCTGTCAAGCATATAACTCAGATTGGACCTCACTTTCACCTTAACCACATTAAAGATGCTTATGATAGGGGCAATGAGAGCTCAAAGCTAATGAGTACCATACTTTCAGCATTTGGAAGCCTTTCAAACTTTTCAAAACCTTTTCATTTCCTTGTTGAGTCTCCACATATTCTTTGAGCACTTTCTTGAGAGCATAGTGGCCATTCTTAGTTCTCTGTGCATTGTCCCAAGATTTGTTGATTGATGCATACCTTGATATTGCTTGTTTTAAACTATTTGTATCTAGTCACTCTTGTGAACTTTGAAGGTGTTCTGTGCATTTATGTTTGCTACTCTTTGAGGGACAAGCTGAATGCCACTATGCTATGTTTTCTTTATGTGAAACAAACAAACGTCTTGCAAAGCATTGTTATTCATGAATCTTTTGTTTGTGCCTTTTCATGTTGCATCTTAGTTGCTATATCTTATTGTTAGAACTTTATCCTTCATGCTATGTTGAAGTACTATGATCCTAGCTTTGAATGTTTTACAAATATTTTGATCAAGTCTTTGATGGTGCATGTCACCTCAAAAATTATTCTTTCTTTTTATCACTTACCTACTCGAGGACGAGCAGGAGTTAAGCTTGGGGATGTTGATACATTGCAAATGTATCTATAATTTTTGATGCTCCATGCTTGGTTTTATACACTTTCTTGTGTTTTGTCCACACTTTGGAGTACTTTTCATATGATTTCTTGGACTAACCTATTAACAAGAGCCACAGTGCCAGCTGCCTATTTTCTGCTGTTTTTGGTTCCAGGAAAGTCAGAAAATGAATATTCTCGGAATTGGACGGGACAAAAGCCAAAGTGCCTATTTTCCCAGAAGACTCATGGAGCCAGAAGACGAGACGGAGGAGGGCTAGGGGCTGGCCACACCACCCCTAGACGCGGGCTGGGCCTAGCCACGCCAGGGCATGGTGTGGTGGCCCCAGGCACCCCCTCGGCCTCTCTCTTCGCCTATAAGAAGCCTTCTGACCTAAAAACTTTGGGGGTTTCGACGTTTTTCCACGAAAAGTTCCACTGCGCCGCCGCCACCGAAGGGGAGATTCGGGGGACAGAAAGTCTCTATTCCGGCACCCTGCCGGGACTGAGAAGTGCCCCCGGAGCCATCTCCATCGATCTCCACCATCATCTTCATCGACCATCCATGTTTCCCCCATCTATGAGTGAGTAATCGCCCGCTGTAGGCTATGGGGATGGTAGGGATTGGATGAGATCGTTCATGTAATGACATCAGATTGTTAGGGCATGGTGCCTAGTATCTTTTATTAGTGCTTTATGACTTTGTTGCAACTTGTTGTGCTTAATGCTTGTCACTAGGGCCCGAGCCATGATTTTAGATCTGAACTTATTATTGATTCATTATGATAGTATTGTTTTTGGTCTTATCTATAAGTTGTACACACACGTTGTTGTCCGGAACCTATGGCCCCGAAGTGACAGAAATCGGGATAACCGGAAGGGAAAGGCTTTGATGTGAGGATCATGTGTGTTCACGGAGTGTTAATGCTTTGCTCCGGTGCTCTATTAAAAGGAGCACCTTAATTGCCAGTAGTTCCCTAGAGGCCCCACTGCAAATGCGCTAGCAGGACAAAAGATGTTGTGCAAGTTCTCATTGCGAGCACGTATGACTATATATGGAACACATGCCTAGGATTGTCTAGTACTTGGGTGCTTTATCTTATTTATCTGCAATTGCCCTATGTTCTGATTGCTATGTGAATTGTCTTGTCCATGCAACGCCCACCCATACATCCCTATGCCTACCGCACTCGAATCCCACTGTTTACTGCTTTTGTTACTATTGTCTTTGCTTTACTACTGCTGTTACTTCACTATTCCTACTGCAAAACTGTTGCTACTGATAAACTGCTGTGAGCAAGATTGTTTCCAGGTGCAGCTGAACTGACAACTCAGTTGTTAAGGCTTATAAATATTCTTTGGCTCCCCTTGTGTCGAATCAATAAATTGGGTTTCACTTCCCTCGAAAATACTGCGATACACCCCTATACTTGTGGGTCATCAGTAATCACTGTAGCAAATCACTGTAGCATCTTGTCCTCTAGTGCTTGGACACTAGAGCTTAACCTCATGTGGGTGTCTTACCTTGCAAACCTCTTTACTCCCCTTGCAGCTACTGCACACTGCTCCCTCTGTCCTCTGCACACCACCAGAAACCACTCTCCACACCCACAACATCCTCCTCTGGTTTCACCTCCCTTCCTCACTTGCCCCAAATGGACAAAGTCCACCAAGAACCACTCCCCTTCGGTATATATTGCCACAGGCCAGTCCAGCTCTCCCCTCCCTGGCTCATTTGCCCCTCTCCTCCTCACTCACCTCCCCTAGCTCCACTACTCCTCCCTGCCTTCCCCTCCCTGGGAGAAGAAAGGAATGGCCTTTCGGCCATTGCTCAAGAACTGAGCACAACCCTCCCTCTCTTGCTCTTCTCTCTCTACATACCACTCCCTCGATCTCCCCTTGCACCTCTGCAGCTGACCCTGCCTTTCTTCCCAACATGCAGCGTCCTTGGAAGTAGCTCCGACGAGCTCCCGAAGCTACCCCTTGGCCGACGTCGCGCGAGCCCCTTCCCTGAAGCAAACAACACCTTGCCGCCCCTCCTCGGAACCGCCGTGGAGAGCCGCGTCTCTCCCGCCAAGCCACGGTCGCCCTCAAGCCCTCAAGTGAACCCATGGGACCTCTCTATGCACGCTAGGGTTTCAGATCTATTCGTCCTAGGCCAGAGGTTGAAGACGAGGCCACGCCGTCGGATCCTTTTCGCGCGGACGGTCCAGATCCTCGGATACCCGTTCGGTCGCTCGCTACCACTAACCATAGGGCCCCACCTGTCGGGTTCAAAGGTGTCGCCTCCTATGCGAGCCAATGTCGGGTGGGCCGATTCCCCACAGCGCGGCCCAACTCCCTTGCAGATCTGAACTTCAACAGCGCGAGCCCACAACACCTTCTTCTCCTTTTCTTTTTAGCAGATCTATTATTTCTAGAATTTACCCTATTGGTTTAAATCGAAATAAAAATGGAAACAACACATTTTGTCCAAACAAAATTTCACCATGTTCATGTGTGTCTTGTGCAACATCCAGAACTGGTCTGTTGCCAAAAATAATTTTTATTATTCATTGGCAATTAATCCACTAAAATATGTCTTTGGAACTAAATAAATTTCCCAGGGAGTTGTACATACCCATTTGGGATAAATCAAAGTTCTCCTGGAAGGTAATTGCTATACCAATCAATCAGCATAGGCCTCATGTCAAGGTGAACAGTAGTCTGCCTATAGTAAAAATAACAAAAACTATTAGTATCTGAGTTTAGGATTTTCTCGAGGCCAAACCAATAGAGGTATTGACCCAATTCCAACTCTCCGTGATGTGGTACACTAAGGTCTACCAAAATCCAGGAGATCAAATTTTATGGAGACTCTGAGTAATTTTAATGAATTAAAGCCTTCTTCTTATGGTTGTTTCAGTAGATAAATCACTACGATAGCTCCACAACTCCAAAGTTAGTTTTTCTAATTGTTACTAGAAGGTATTTTCAATACCTACCCATTGCCCCTTGCCCCATATCAAAATTCCCTGTATATTTAATCTGGTGAAAATGACAAGTTGTCTACAGAACTACCTTTGTAAATTTCCTGAGGGCATTCTGGTAAATATTATGACATGATTCCAACTCTCAGTGAACAAATACATCAAGCCCTACTTAATCACCCAAGGAAATAATTTTTGGGCATACAGAACATTTCTGGTGAATTATTTCCTAAAACTAGAGTATTTCCCACTAGAGAGTTCATTATAAATCCATGGAAATTGATAGAATAGTAAAACCACTTTGTTGGTTTCATTTTATCAATACCTATCTGTTGGTATCATGTTTTTACAATTGTGTCATGTAGAATATGCCCTTGGTCCAAAACCCCCTCTTAGGTAGTTCCTCGACAATAAAACCCTAAGGATTGTTCATCCCCTTCTCCAAGGCCATCTCAATCTCCTCAATCCTTCCAAACCCTCTGAATATTAATTCGGTATTATCCAACTGCTTGCTGTATTGTATTGTTGCTTGTATGCCTTGTTTTGATTCTGGTCTTGCTTGTTTGCATGTATACTCGATGACGACGATACTTGCGCTTGTATTGACGCCAAGAAGAAGAGATCTTATTATATTTAGATTATTATGGTTTTCTCAGAAGAAGTCTAGGGACATATTGCCATATTTCTGATCATCAGGCAAGCCACCTTCTTGCTCATAAGCCTTGTCCTACTGTTTTACTTATGCATGTTTATCTACTGTTTATTAAAACTGCATTGTTTTACTATATGTTGATGTATATAGATGGTAGTGGTTTGGCTCCTCCGAACTATTACACTTTTGTACTATTAAGTACAACCCCCTTGGTGACACCTACTTGTCCCTAGTAGAATAGATGGTGTATTATACCATACCCTTTGGAGACACCGTTTTAGCCGAAGCAAAAACTAGAGGATGGGAAGACCCCAGAATTTTGTTTACCAAATGTTTTATGATAAAACCTTGGTGAGGTGGGACCTCCCAGGAGATGTTGAGAAAGAAAAAGGTTTTGTTTTACAAAATGCTGAAGCAAAGAAGGAGGAAAAAGGTTTACGAAAACACACCCGGTTCTTTGCAGTTTTGCTAGAACAATTAACCCTGTGCAACCACATTACTCTGGAATGGGACATGGCTGGATTTGATGGTTGTTTATTCTGGTATAAGCTGTCTCATAACTACTATAGGGGATTGTGATCCCTAGAGGGTGGGCCTTCTCTGGACAAACGATCCATGTGAGACATCGACCGGGAGAAGGAACGAAGGGTCTACGGACCTCCACGCGTTACTATGGGCCCCTCATTGAAAGCGCACACTCGTGAAGTGGAAAAAGCGCTCCGGTTAGCTGTGAACTATATAGGACGTTCCGGTGTTGAGGGGGATAACACTCATACGGTAGGCACTTATGTTGGGGTGGGCATCCCGCAATTCTTGATCGGTTACTCGACCCACGATCGGTGTGGATCAGGGTAGTGTACCCGGATGGTGTGGGTAAAGTGTACAACCTCTGCAGAGTGTAAATCTATTCGAATAGCCATGTCCGCGGTCATGGATGGTTGGGAAGGTTGCTGTAGGGCGGTTCTGGGTTTTGTTTCAAAAAGGATTTCGGAAAACAAATGGCTTTGGAAATGTTTTGACCATGGGATGGTCGGGAAGGAGAAAGGTTTTGACCATGGGATGGTTGGAAGGGAAAGAAAGAAGTTTGGTCGTGGGACAACCGGAAGAAAGGAACAAATGGGTGACCCAATCCTAATGTTTTCCAAACTTTTCAATAAGGTTTCCAAAAATGTTTACAAAAGTTTTCAAAAAAGATATGTAGATGCTATATCTACAAGAGAAACTATTTGAGAAAAGAACCTCTCTTGGAGCCCTCCTATTACCACAGCCATATTACATATCCTCTTGCTATTATTATTCTCTTAAGGTGGTTTGCGAGTACATTCAAAGTACTCACTGGCATTGTCCCTGGCTATTAACTTGGTCAGATACCGAGAAGAAGGCGAGGTGGAAGACTATGCGAGCTAGGACATTCTCCTAGTCAGATGCTTGTAGGTTAAGGCATGGCTCGGGCTCTACGCTTGATGAAGTTCCGCTGATGTTGATCGATGTAGCCATAATGGCAAATGAGGTATGAGAGGTATTCGTTATGTATTGGATGTTTACTTTGATACTTGTCAGTTATGTGCCACGACTAACTGATCATGGGATCGTGGTTGTATGCATAACAGGGATTCTCGGAGGATTAATCCGGGGCCCCCACATACTTGGTATCAGAGCCAACCTGACTATAGGAGAACCTTAGTTAGCATGGTCGCTAGACATGAACCTTATTTTGAAAACCCCAGCTTTCGAAAAACTAGTTTCCCAATGAGTTTCAAACAGTTCTACTTCTTCTCTTACTCTAAGTAAATGCTTTCGAAAATGGTTTCCTCTAACTCTCGTCCAAACTTCAAACCTACAGATTTTAAATAACTAGGATCTAGAACCCGGTGACGATAATGAGAACAAGATGAAGACAAGCAACTACCAGCAAACACAAGGAGACTACAACATCGCTCTACCAGCGGAATCCTCATGATCAGAAGACATCAGGTGTTTCACTACCGAGAAGCCTCTGATGACACGACGAAGGCTTCATTCGCAAGACAGTGACCCAAACCTCAATCCCATGATCTCTAGGATCAATAGTCCTAAGAATAGGATTCCCCTACCTCGTGAATAGTTAACTCCTTGGTCCCTAGCGTTGACTATGTTTGCTTGCCTAAGTGCATCCTGTGTGGCTTGATGTGTGCTGTCTACCGGACATTGCGATCCCCTCGCTCTGTTCGTCTTGTTTGTATGCTCTGGTTTTCTTTGACCTCCTTAAAAATGTGACTCGAGGAGCGATAACCCCCCCTAGCAACTCAGGAAACCCCTGTGTTAGCTGTTGGTAATAAAGACCTAGAGTAACCTCGAGAGTATATGCAAGGAAAAGCATCGCCAGAAACCCGAGTTCTACATCGTCAAGTCAGAACAACTCGAAGACTTCACCTCAGCAGGACGGCATACCTCGTCAAGCTCACCTCGCAAGAGTCGTCAATAGCACCACACTCCCTTGCTCCTCAATCTACTACAGCAAGAAATCCCATTGAAGCTAGAAGCCAATCACCGAAGGATCCTCAATATCCCCAAGATACCATTAGAAATGTCTGCCAAGACAAGAAGTGAAGACCTAACCACACTAACCCTTAGTGTATTAGAGCTTCTGACTGCATTAGGAGACTAACTAATCTAGTCGACCTTACCCAAACCAACGGAATGATCCTCCCTAGAAGATTAGAACTACCCCTAGAGCTAGAATACTTCAATTCCCTGAATACAAGGATGCATGAAGACACCAAGTTTACTCCACCATCGAGCAAAAGCAACACAAGGAGTTCAAGCTATGATGTTTTCGATGATGTTAGCTACCCCACCTTGTCTGAAGACTAGCAAGAGAGTCGTTAACCGCTAACTTGCCCTAAGCTAAACCCATCAAACTTCGTTAGGAAGCCACCCACGCAAGGGTTAAATCAATAGAACTTCACTCAAGGACCTCATACCAAGACCCAAGGAGATACCGCCTCCCTTAGCATCACACCAGCGCTTCAAGACGGAAGATCGGCATCACCCCTAAAACACCTTAGTGAAGCTCTAAGGTGGAAAGACTGCGTCTTTCCACTCAATCTTCACTATATACCCGAGGATACTCAGAAAGACCGCCAGATTTGACGCCCTCTCACCAAACAACAACCCATGAGATAACAGAAGAGAAACTAACTAAAGACCCTCCGAAGCCCTCGGCTACATCAGCTGAAGACCACCCTAAGGGACCACAGATTCGCTAACCCCGTTAGTTATAAATAGTTTGGACGATATGCTAATTCAACTACTCCGTTTGAATACAAGTAGTATATAAGCCTCATACCACCCAGTTTGCGGACGTCATCGGAAGGTTTCAACTCCGGGCAAAAGATGGCGATATCCACGTAACATCATCTGACGACTCCTAGAAGGAAGGACTGTGTTAGCTCCGAGCCACCCTAGTTTAACCCTAAGGAGGAAACACTGTGTCTTTCCCACAAAATAGAGCAACCCTCCGCCTGAAGCAATTCAGCAGATAGACCCAAAGTCATGAACTAGGATCCGATAAGCCCATAAGAGAAACGCCGAAAAGTCTTACAAAAATGAAGACCATCCATCAGCATCTGGACTGAAGTCTGCTCAATTCTCCATGCATCCAAGAAGATTGAGGCCCAACTTCACTGGCAAAGTAATCTTGATCAAGGTTGAAATCCGTAAGTTAGTCTGCTTGAGACGCTTAGTATTAACTCCAACACAAAATTCCCTAACCTTACTTCTCTGGAACCTCGGGACGAGATTCTTTTAAGGGGGAAAGGTCTGTAACATCCTAATTTTAGCAACCCTGATTAGTTGTCCAGAATGCAAAAATCAGGGGGAACAAAAACTTTTTTTTGTTCATTGGTGCAGTGTTTGCTTGCTGATTGTTTCTGCTTGTGCATGTGAGTATATACCATATGATACTCCTTACCTCACCATCAGTTGACAAAAGCTATTTAACAAAACTATCCTAGCTCATTTTACATATTCTCAAATGTTCTGGCATTTCAAAACCTGAGCCAAGATGCTTATGTAACCAAAACTAGTTTAGTAGCTTCCATTGACAAAACTATGGAGAGCTATAACCTCCTTATGTTTTCAAGACAAAACCTTCAACTACTCTTACCTCTAGGATCTCCAAAACCTTTTACAATCTTTTGAACTCTACTCTTGGTAGATGTACCAAGGATCTTACCTTGTTCAAACTCCAACCTATTCAAAATACCCATCCTTACCTCAAGCTAAGCTTGATGGTACCCTAGTAGTAGTTGATTTGTTTGTAAGATGAGTTACCTTGATCTGCTGTTTGACTTGATTGCTTAGAAGTAGTATGAGCTACTTTAGGAGCTCATCCACTAGGATCAAGATACTTTAAAATCACCAAACTCAAAGCAAGAATACAATCTGGATCTAATCTCTAGCCACCATGGTGATCATCTAAAACCCTTAACCAGATCAGCTCTGAAGTGATCTAATTCTAGAAGCTTCCAAGTCAATGAAGACCAGTATCAAGCAAAGATACTTACTACTCAATCTACCCTTCAACATCATCCAATAGATGATGCTCTGGTACCTTGCAACCCATCAAAATCATCACCACCCACATTCTAGTCAAAAACCCTAAATCTGCCAAATTTGGCTGTCTAGAAATCTGTTTCCAACATTACCTTTTTGAATGTCTCCCTTTCTCAACCCTTGTGCATTATTGGGAATGCACTTGAACCATATTGTAAACCATTATAAGGACTACCCAGGCCCACTCTTTCCCTTCGTTAGATCAACCTCCAACCCACTTGTTCTTGATGGTTTTGTAGGCAAGATGATAACTTTCCCTGCAAATCTGGTCAACATGACAACTTTGACAGGAGCTCACACCATCATCAAACCTTCTATTGACCAACTCTTTGCATGGTTGTGTTCTAATAATATAGGTATATCAACATCCACTTCACTTGTTCCAAGTGGATCTTTGTGTTTCTTAAACCCACAAGGTTTTGAAGGCTAGTTGATAATCTTCATTGGCAGGCTTATTTTATTCAAAGTTTTAAATCAATTCTTGGGGAACACAAACAATATCAAGCTCAAACCTCTACATCATGTTGATGTACATCACCTGGTCTATCCATCCATCTACCCCATGCCCCAAGGGGAGATATGAACTCCAAGATACAACCATGTTTTGATGGTATGGAATTAACATCACCCTAGATCCTTAATCTAGGGTATTTCACCAAAATCAACTTGGATTATCCAATCCGAAGGTTGAAAATTCTTGATACACCTTGTCTACATCATATACCTTGATGAGCAAGATTTATAAAATAGTTTCCATAATTATTATGTCCTCAAATCTATGTAATTCCTTTAATAGACAAAATCCCCAAAACTTCATCCACAAAGGAAAGTTTGGTTTTTGCCAAAACACTTCCTCAACTTTTGGCTCATTTGAGATCCATGTATCATACCCTAACTTCCAACTTCAAAAATAAATATTTTTGAAGGGTTTTATTATTTCTTTCTGCCCGTTTTCTTAAACGGCTGAAATGGAATAATAATTGTTTAAAATACTTTTATCTCCCAATAAATCTTGGAAAAATTCCCCTAAGTGTGTATTCACATTTGGGACCATCTCAACCCAAAAACCCACCTTGTACAATGCAAAAATATCAAATGAACTACAAGAATTCACTTCTACAGTTTCTGACTAAATGGATTTAAGTGGACTTCTAATTCTCTGAAAAATCCCAAATAAATCCTAGAGATGCCTCCCAACCTCACCCATCTACTAGCATCTTTGCCTCGTCTTTCATAGGTCAAATTTCTAGACTTCCTTCAGGACCATCTATTTGACCAAATTGGGCAAACTAAGGAATTATTGAGCCAAACCAAGATTCAATCACCACCAAGGCTCACCACCACTCACCACCACTCACCACACCAACCACCACCTCCTCTGGTCGTGATCACTGTAGCAAATCACTGTAGTAGCTTGTCTTCTAGTGCTTGGACACTAGAGCTTAACCTCATGTGGGTGTCTTGCCTTGCAAACCTCTTTACTCCCCTTGTAGCTGCTGCACACTGCTCCCTCTGTCCTCTACACACCACCAGAAACCACTCTCCATGCCCACAACATCCTTCTCTGGTTTCACCTCCCTCCCTCACTTGCCCCAAATGGACAAAGTCCATCAAGAACCACTCCCCTTCGATATATATTGCCACAGGCCAGTCCAGCTCTCCCCTCCCTGGCTCATTTGCCCCTCTCCTCCTCACTCACCTCCCCTAGCTCCACTCCTCCCCTGCCTTCCCCTTCCTGGGAGAAGAAAGGAATGGCCTTTCGGCCATTGCTCAAGAACTGAGCACAACCCTCCCTCTCTTGCTCTTCTCTCTCTACATACCAGTCCCTCGATCTCCCCTTGCACCTCTACAGCTGACCCTGCCTTTCTTCCCAACATGCAGCATCCCTGGAAGCAGCTCCGGCGAGCTCCCGAAGCTACCCCTTGACCGACGTCGCGCGAGCCCCTTCCCTGAAGCAAACGGCACCTTGCCGCCCCTCTTCGGAACCGCCGTGGAGAGCCGCGTCTCCCCTGCCAAGCCACGGTCGCCCTCAAGCCCGCAGGCGAACCCCTGGGACCTCTCTACGCGCGCTAGGGTTTCAGATCTATTCGTCTAGGCCAGAGGTTGAAGACGAGGCCACGCCGTCGGATCCTTTTCGTGCGGACGGTCGAGATCCTCGCATACCCGTTCGGTCGCCCGCTCCCACTAACCACAGGGCCCCACCTGTCGGGTTCAAAGGCGTCGCCTCCTGCGCGAGCTAGTGTCGGGTCGGCCGATTCCCCGCAGCGCGGCCCAACTCCCTTGCAGATCCAGCCCACAACACCTTCTTCTCCTTTTCTTTTTAGCAGATCTATTATTTCTAGAATTTACCCTATTGGTTTAAATCGAAATAAAAATGGAAACAACACATTTTGTCCAAATAAAATTTCACCATCTTCATGTATGTTTTGTGCAACATGCAGAATTGGTCTGTTGCCAAAAATAATTTTTATTATTCATTGGCAATTAATCCACTAAAAGATGTCTTTGGCACTAAATAAATTCCTCACGGAGTTGTACATACCCATTTGGGATAAATCAAAGTTCTTCCGGAAGGTAATTGCTATACCAATCAATCAGCATAGGCCTCATGTCAAGGTGAATAGTAGTCTGCCTATAGTAAAAATAAAAAAAACTATTAGTATCTGACTTTAGGATTTTCTCTAGGCCAAACCAATAGAGGTATTGACCCAATTCCAACTCTCTGTGATGTGGTACACTAAGGTCTACCAAAATTCAGGAGATCAAATTTTATGGAGACTCTGAGTAATTTTAATGAATTAAAGCCTTCTTCTTATGGTTGTTTCACTAGATAAATCACTATAGTAGCTCTGCAACTCCAAAGTTAGTATTTGTAATTGGTACTAGAAGGTATTTTCAATACCTACCCATTTCCCCTTGCCCCATATCAAAAGTCCCTGTATATTTAATCTGGTGAAAAGGACAAGTTGTCTAAAGAACTGCCTTTGGGAATTTCCTGAGGGCATTCTGTTAAATATTCTGACATGATTCCAACTCTCAGTGATCAAATACATCAAGCCCTACTTAATCTCCCAAGGAAATAATTTTTGGGCATATAGAACATTTCTGGTGAATTATTTCCTAAAACTAGAGTATTTCCCACTAGAGAGTTCATTATAAATCCATAGAAATTGATAGAATAGTAAAACCACTTTTGTTGGTTTCATTTTATCAATACCTATCTATTGGTATCATGTTTTTACAATGGTGTCATGTAGAATATGCCCTTGGTCCAAAACCCCCTCTTAGGTAGTTCCTCGATAAAACCCTAAGGATTGTTCATCCCCTTCTCCAAGGCCATCTCAATCTCCTCAATCCCATCCTCTCCAAACCCTCTGAATCTTAATTCGGTATTATCCAACTGCTTGTTGTATTGTATTGTTGCTTGTATGCCTATTTTTGATTGTGGTCTTGCTTGTTTGCATGTATACTCGATGACGACGATAGTTGCGCTTGTATTGACGCCGAGAAGAAGATATTTTATTATATTTGGATTATTATGGTTTTCTCAGAAGAAGTCCAGGGACATATTTCCATATTGCTGATCATCAGGCAAGCCACCTTCTTGCTCATATGCCTTGTCCTACTGTTTTACTTATGCATGTTTATCTACTATTTATTAAAACTGCATTGTTTTACTATATGTTGATGTATATAGATGGTAGTGGTTTGGCTCCTCCGAACTATTACAGTTTTGTACTATTAAGTACAACCCCCTTGATGAAACCTACTTGTCCCTAGTAGAATAGATGGTGTATTATACCATACCCTTTGGAGACCCCGTTTTAGCCGAAGCAAAAACTAGAGGATGGGAAGACCCCGGGAAAAAAAATTACCAAATGTTTATGATAAAACCTTGGTGAGGTGGGACCTCCCAGGAGATGTTGAGAAAGAAAAAGGTTTTTTTACAAATGCTGAAGGAAAGAAGGAGGAAAAAGGTTTATGAAAATGCACCTGGTTCTTTGCAGTTTTGCTAGAACAATTCACCCTGTGCAACCACATTACTCTGGAATGGGATAGGGCTAGATTTGATGGTTGTCTATTCTGGTATAAGCTGCCTCGTAACTACTACAGGGGATTGCGATCCCTGGAGGGTGGGCCTTCTCTGGACAAACGGTCCATGTGAGACATCGACCGGGAGAAGGAACGAAGGGTCTACGGACTTCCACGCGTTACTATGGGCCCCTCATTGAAAGCGCACACTCATGAAGTGGAAAAAGCGCTCCGGTTGGCTGTGAACTATATAGGGCGTCCCGGTGTTGAGGGGGATAACACTCATAGGGTAGGCACTTATGTTGGAGTGGGAATCCGGAGAGTCTTGATCGATTACTCGACCCACGATTGGTGTGGATCAGGGTAGTGTACCCGGATGGTGTGGGTAAAGTGTACAACCTCTCGGAGTGTAAATCTATTCAAATATCCGCGTCCGCGGTCATGGACGGTTGGGAAGGTTGCTGTAGAGCGGTGCTGGGTTTTGTTTTCAAAAAGGATTTCAGAAAAGAAATGGCTTTGGAAATGTTTTGACCATGGGATGGTCGGAAAGGAGAAAGGTTTTGACCATGGGATGGTCGGAAGGGAAAGGAAGGGTTTGGTCGTGGGACGACCAGAAGAAAGAAACAAATGGGTGACCCAATCCTAATGTTTTCCAAACTTTTCAAAAAGGTTTCCAAAAATGTTTACAAAAGTTTTCAACAAAGATATGTAGATGCTATATCTACAAGAGAAACTATTTGAGAAAAGAACCTCTCTTGGAGCCCTCCTATTACCACAGCCATATTACATATCCTCTTGCTATTATTATTCTCTTAAGGTGGTTTGCGAGTACATTCAAAGTACTCACTGCCATTGTCCCTGGCTATTAACTTGGTCAGATACCAAGAAGAAAGTGAGGTGGACGACTATGCGCGCTAGGACGTTCTCCCAGTCAGTTGCCTGTAGGTTAAGGCATGGCTCGGGCTCTACGCTTGATGAAGTTCCGCTGATGTTGATCGATGTAGCCATAATGGCAAATAAGGTATGACATGTATTCGTTATGTATTGGATGTTTACTTTGATACTTGTCAGTTATGTGCCACGACTAACTGATCATGGGATCGTGGTTGTATGCATAACAAGGATTCTCGGAGGATTAATCTGTGGGCCCCACAGGTTATCTCCCAATAAGTACTTTTCTTTAATGCCTTTAAGTTAGGCATAAGAAGGAAGAAAAAGAATCAAGTGTTCTCAAATGAAGAAGCATTAAGATCAATACTAGAAATATCTTCAACAAGGCAAGGTATATCATTCAAATAAGTTCTAGAGGATCCTCTCTCAATGCTCTTAGGTTCACTATTTTTTCTACCAGTTTAAAGGGTATTGGTATCTTAGTTTCCTCCCCATTAGGTTCATTTTTGTTCATCTTTTCTCGTGTACCAACAACATCTACACATGAGCCTAGCATATTGAAACGTTCAAAGACTTTTCTAGCTTCCTTGGCAACATCATAGAATTCTTTAAGCAAAGTTTCAAGAATAAAATCCCTCTTTTCAGGGTCCTCAATTTCTTTAAGGTTAAGAAACATTACTTGCATTAAGGGGTTAAGGTTAACAAACCTAGCTTCCAACATGTGATCTAAAGAAGCTGCAGCAACCTCATAGTTTAGAGCAAGTTCTGCAAGGGATCTATCCTCAATATCCTCATGTTTACTAACATGATTAAATAATTCTTCAATATTATGTTTTCCAATTATAGAACCACTCCCTATTGAAAGGTCTTTCAGGGTGAATTTAGGGATCAATATGGTGAGCTAAGGAAGAGGTAACAACTAAAGGAGACTTAATTTTTTTTGTTTTTTAATAAAGAAAGCAAACTAGTAAAACTAATTTTGTGTGTGTTTTTGATAAAGAAAAAAATCAAACAAAACAAAAGTAAACTAAGCAAAACAAAAATAACAAAGTAAAGAGATTGGTTATGAGGGACTCCCCTTGTGAAGATGTCCTTGACTCCCCGGCAACGGCGCCAAAAAAAAAAGGTTGTTGGCCCAAAATATATCGAGCTCATTGGGGAACCCCAAGAGGAAGGTATGATGAGCACAGCAGCAAGTTTTCTCTCAGTATGAAACCAAGGTTATCAATCTAGTAGGAGCAAGGAAACACCCCAAAGGTGTTGCTATCTGAACGTTGGCAGGGCGCACTACCGGTGCTAGCAGCAACGTGGAGACCTGCACAACACAACCACAGAACTCTGTCCCAACTTGCGATGAGGTTGTCAATCTCACCGGTTTTTCTTGAAACAAAGGATTAAACGTATCGAATGGAAGGAAGTAATAGTTTGCAGAAAGTAAACACAAAGCAGTAAACAGTTGATTGAAGATTGAATGTAAAAGAAAGGACCGGGGTCCATAGTTCACTAGAGGTGGCTCAACTTAAGATAGATACCATGTTGGGTGAACAAATTACAACGAGGAAATTGACAAACATCGAGAAAGCATACAAGCATATACTAATCATCTTGACTCCTTTGAGATTCGATTGGGCATTACAACATTATACATAGACCACCATCCAACTGCATCTATGACTAATAATCCACCTACAGGTTATCTCCGAACCCCCTCCAGTATTAAGTTGCAAGCAACAGATTATTGCATTACGAATTGCGTGTAAAGTAAACAATACGATTGTTCTATGAATGAAGGATTATTGTTTTCTCCCTAGTAGCAACAGCACATCTAGTACCTTAGAGATTTATGTCACTTCCCCAGATTACCAGAGGCATGAACCCACTATCGAGCATAAATACTAACTCTTGGAGTTGCTAGCATCTACTTGGCCAACATAGCTACTAACAACGGAAAGCATGCAAGATCACATATAACAAAGACATGATAGAATCAATAATCAATCTGAAATAGCATCTCAATATCCATCGAATCCCCGCAAACACAACATGCAGAATTACAAATAGATGATCTTGATCATGAACAGAGCTCACAAGATCTAGACATGAAAGCACAAAGGAGGAGAACCAGCCATCTAGCTACTACATGGACCCGTAGTCCAGAGATAAACTACTCACGCATCACACCGGAGGCTTGCATGATGATGAAGAAGGCCTCCAAGATGAATTCCCCTCTCCGGCAGGGTGCCGGGAAGAGCTTCAGATCACTCCCGATCTAGGGATGCAGATGACAGCGGCTACATACTCTTTCGTGGAATTTTGATCGGGTACTTAGGGTTTCCGTATTAGAGGCAATAAATAGGCGAAAGGAGAGGCCGAGGGGGTGCCTGGGGCGGCCAGACCACCCCCTGGCGCGGGCCAGGCCTGGCCGCGTGGCCAGGTGGTGTGGCCAGGCCCCAGCCCCTCTCCGTCTCATATTCTGGCTCCAAGTGTCCCCCGGTAAAATAATAATTTTGGCTTTTGTCCTGTCCAATTCCGAGAATATTCATTTTCTGACTTTCCTGGAACCAAAAACAACAGAAAACAGGCAGCTGGCACTGTGGCTCTTGTTAATAGGTTAGTCTAAGAAATCAAATGAAAAGTACTCCAAAGTGTGGCCAAACATAAGAAAGTAGATAAAACCAAGCATGGAACATCAAAAATTATAGATACATTTGCAATGTATCAAGGGGAGGTAAATTCCAACCAACCGTTTGATTTTGCACACCCTCTTCCCCTTCAATTGGTCCACTATCGGCGTCTCCATAAATCATGATATCCTACGTCCCTCAGTGACCTCCTCCTCCTCTTATTGTGGCCTTTTGTGACCACCGTAATAGCCCAGGAAGCCGTCTCAGTGGGTGACATGGAGGTCGGTAGTGAGACAATGAGTGCAACCATCGAGATTCGCACTATAGAACCATGATATTGTCGTAGTAGACTACAAGAGGGAGTAGGCTTTACCCTCATTTGGATATCGATTGCATCGCCGCGTCGTGTGGAGATACGTTGGTGGCCAAACTTGGAAATTGTGGCAGGTTGACAGCAAATTTAGGAGCAGACAAATAGCAGTGAACGGTGGTTGGGTGATCGTGGTGCTTCTATGCTCATGTTCGTGCAAGCGTGCGATAATAAGAAGATGGCCTGACGCTTTGTCGGGCTAGGTGCAGGCTTAGTCCAACAAGATTGAAAGTGCATATTGGCTCTAACTATATTTTGACAATTAATGATAATCCCTATGTACTAATATTTTTATTGACTTTTATTGAATGAATCTTCCATAGGCAATGATTGAATACATTGAGTTGGATTCAACGTTAGATGCCATGAAGATAAAGAAGTACATTGAGTATTGGCATCAGGATTATCATTTTGAAGAGATGAATATGATATGATCAAGAAGAAAGAAATGAAGGATGAAGAAAAGATACAGGTTGACCTATATGAAGAGCAAATATTTGATTCAAGTTGGTTAACACGATGTATTTCATGAGATCAAGTGATCTCGTGGTATCTTTCCACAGACATGCATCGAAAGGATGTTTCTGCGGAGCCCACGAGAGGATGCCATCAAGTGTTGGTGACCATAAAGGTTGAGAATTGCATGTTCAAGATGGTATCGAGGAGATCATATGCTTGAAGCTTTCCATCCATTTGGTCAGGGCCGTACCTAAGAAAACGGAGGCCCGATGTGAAACAGAAAATTTAGGCCCTCACATAAACATTGGCGATTAGAAAAAAACTACTCTAGTACTCCTTGAGAAAAAAACTTTAGCAAAAACGTGACATCCTTCTTGCATTTCTTGAGAAAAAATAGGATGAAACAACCTTTGACTAATTTTGGCAGCGTGTGTGTATGTAGTTCTACTTGTGCGGTTGCGCCTCTAGTCCTCCTCTTGATGAATCGACAACCAATCACTTCGTCTGAGCGTCCAACTCGAATGGATGCACCCAAATCGCAGGGGCGGCAACAAACAGCAAGGGGATCGAAATAAGCATAACACTGGATTGAGGAAATCAGAACAAAACGCCAAATAAATAGAGGCTGAAGTGAGGTTGAGATTGCAACGGACCTTGATTCTATTCATTGCAGCAATGGATCTATTACTGGAAAATAGAGGTGGAATAAATCCACCTATTTTGATTGGAGCTTGAAGAACTGCGCTTGTCGCCTTGTACCCGGGGCCTAGCTCGCGAGAAATAAAATGAGAAGAGAGATGGGAGGAGAGAAGAGGAGGCGTGCGTGAGTGGCTGGCTATGGAGTTAATTACGGGGCAATTTCCTAAGCGGTAGAAAAGGGCAACGTATTTATTGGATCCAATTAAGTCTGTCATTAGCAATACAATACTACTAAATAACGGTTAAGCATGAAAACTGGGGGCCCTCTAATTTTGAAGGCCCTGTTCCGTCGAACATTCTGAACATGCGCCAGATACGGGCCTGTATTTGGTGATAATGTACATGTAAAGATGTGTATATCTAGTGATAATGTAAATGTGAATATGTTTTTTTTGAAATAGCTATCCCATAGTGGTTTAGGAGAGCTAATTGTGAGTTTTCACCAAACAAAATGACCAAGTGAAGCGTTTTGTATTAAAAGAAACATAAAGTAGCGTCATCAAGATCAATATCAAGTGGGATGCACAAGTCAAGGGTATGGACTTGCTAGGTTTTCCAGTAATACCTAGAATTACATTAAATATTTATTTGCAATAGGTCCTTCAAGTTGATCATAATTTGACTTTTGGAACCATAAGCCGTATGGAAAATTCTAGTCCACATTTGAGCTCATCTCGTCTTGTTTGTTGAAAATGACTAGAAGTTTGTTCTAATCGGGATTTGTGAGTATTGGAGGCTCGATGAATATTGGCCGTTAGATGGATTCAGGGATCTAGTTTTCAGTTCGGCTTCAGATTAAAAAATATATATAAAGATCTCCGTTGGAGCTACCCTATCCTCACACCTGACCTAAACATCCCTGGCACCTATACACTGCCGCTGCCGCCACCGCCACCGCCGTTTGGGAACCTGTCGTGGTCTCGCGCCAGCAACCGATCTGTTGCGTGTGTGCCGGTGGCCGTCGCCTGCATCCGTTTTGCCTCGCCTATAGTTGCTTCGCTACCAGGTATGTAAATCCTTCCGATGGCAGCAACACGCGGTAGCTGGTTTGATTTGTAGGCTGACCCGTATGCTCCGTACTAGTTAAATCATCTAGTATGCGAGTATTCCAACGAGCCATGGTATTAGAATACTGGATCTACTTTTTGCCACCAGCCAGTACTACCAATCGTATAGATTAGCTGGATTGGGTGGTCTGATGGTGGCGCTTGATTTGCTGTAACAAGAGGCATATTCAAGGGAAGATTCAGATTAGTAAACTTACTACTGCTCCTTTGTAGATTGCTACACGAAGGCTTCTTGTTAGTTGTTGGACACTAAGTGAATTAATTGATCAGTTTCAGAGTGAGTTCCCCACGATAACCACACATGGGTCCGAGTACTTCGAGCTCCATGACAGAATTAGAACCATGACCACGCGCTATAGTTTAGGTCGTTCCCTTGAGAATAGATTCTAAAACCGTTTTACCTACAGGTTTTGGAATGTCGTTGGTTCTTCGGTTTGAACGTTCATCCTGAGGCAAGTGCATGACGAGTCCTTGTGATATGGTTGCCATCTTTAAATTGTTGGTTGTGTGTTATTGGTTCTTTCTTTGATGTTCATGCGATGTGGTGTTGTCGAGAATTTATTTTAAGCTAGGGTGGTGACGAAGTTACAGGTAACTATTAAAGTTATTGTCTAACTATTCCGGTGTGCTTGAGCTAGGTCGGGGATAAATTTATGTGTTTAACTATTCCATAAGGTCGGTGAGGAAGTTAATGATGAATATTAGAATGCTCCAACCATAAAATACAAGATGCATAAAAATGGATTGCCTTTAAAAGAGTACTGGGCTGTTTATGTGGTTGATGCAGCTCTAAATTGTACTTGTTGAGTAACTTTTTACTCACTCTTGATTTTCTTTGGTTTTTAGGTACAAATCTTAGCGACATGCATGGAAGGGAGTAGTTCACAACCACATTGGTGCACTCGTCTATATTAAACATCATAGTCTTCTACACCACATAATTCTTAGATTATCTGTAATATTTATCATAGTTCTTGGAGTCCTTTGCTCCATGTGAGCTTTTGGTTGCTCCAGTTCTAATGTACGTGCTATGGATTGTTCATACATTATATGAGTTGCGTGAATGCTTTTTTATGTTGCCATTATTGGATACATATATTAAATTATGCTTTGCCTGTCGTGGATGTCCTTTCAAACAAAGAAGATATTGCCGAGTTTTTGTTTTGTCTCTACTTCTGGTAGTATTTTAAAAGTGTGGTAGCACTGCCAGGTAGATAGAATGGGGTGTTACATTTCCTCTTACTAGTCTCATTATTTGTTCGGAAACCAAGTTATTGGATTGATAGTCATACCATCAAGAATGTATTTTCTTGAGTAGCTTGATCACATCGCCATAGTGAGCTCAGTCATTTGCATACTTGAATCTCCCTTATTGCTGCTTATTTGTGTGTCTCTATGTGAGGTTCTTGAGCATCTTGCTAGTTTTCCGACAAGTCCAAGTTCACAAGAAGGGAATTTCCTTGCATCTTATATCACATTTTCGGTGTTGGGGGTTTGTCGGTTCTTCCTTTAGAGAGAATTATCACCTATTCATGATTTGATGGGGCTTATCATTAACTTTCAAACAAGCAAGAGTTCATCGAAATCGGATTTCATGTGCTCATGTTATTGCGCTTTTGGTATCCCCATTTGAGCGTTTTTACCTCTCTCTCTCATGCCCGACTGTCCTTTTGATAGTCTTCGTGATTGAAGTAGTTATTCTTCTCATAGGTTGTTTATCATGTGTTTGATACATCTTGTGTTATCTTGTTTATCTTAAGTTATTGTTGGTACATTTAGTTGACCCTAGTTTATTTTGATTTTGTCCTTGAAAAACTAAATGAGTAGCTTATTTTTGTATTCTTTTAAGCCAAGTCTGTAATCGTTTTAAAAATGTCTTTTCACCCCCTCTAGGCTACATGACAATGTTTCAAAGATGGGCCAATGTCTAGTTGAAAAAGATTAGAAAAAGAAAGAAAGAAAATGTTACAACTAACAAAGCCCACCAAGATGAATTTTAGGGGTCAAACTATAGAGAAAGCTTCTCACAAAATATAAAGGGCCTAAGACTATTTAAACCCAAAATAAAAGGACGCTAAGACTATTTAGAGGCTCTGCTAGAGTTACTCTAGTGATTATATTTACCAAACTATAGTGAAATTGGAGGTGATGTTTTGGCTCCCAGGTGCAAATGAAACTATTAAGAAAAATACATTAAAAAATAAAATTTAAATTGTCAAAAAATTCTGAAAAACAAATTCGCATATTCATTCGGACATTCTATGCCCGTACACAAGTTTTCAGAAAGAATGAACATTTTATGTGGCTTGTGTAAAAAGCACAAAAAACATATGGAACACTAAAATGTATTTTTTTACATGAGATATCTACATGTAAACTTGTGTATAGACATTTAGTATACGGATGTGCAAATATTTTTTTAAATATTTTAAAATACATTTTTACATGGTAGATTTATTTGGATCTGTGAGACGAATTGAATTTCTGTAGTGAAATTGTGGTTCTCACTCTAGTGTTTATATTTACGAAGTTCCGTGCATGGCGTGCACATGGGCCTAGCCTTTTTCTCCCTCGCACTTCCCGTGTTGTGCGTTCTGACAACTTTTTTCCAACCTTTTTCCATCGGCTAGTCGTTTCTTTTCTTGGGCTTTTCGAAAAGATATTTCCTTAAGAGCAAGTACAATAGAGTCATGTCAACTGGCTATAAGAAGTAAAATATAATATTTGTGCTGAGTTGGAAGAGAGAGAAGAGGAGAGAAAAGAGGAGCCGGCTGTAAGTTAAGAGCCAGCTCTAGCACGTGCTTCTAGGTGCTTTGTGAGAGTGAAATGTGGAACACTTTTTAATAAAGTAGTACATCTTTGTGTCCAACTATTGTATGTGTTAGCGACCGACTATAGATGATGTGTCAACATCTTATAGCCAACAACCGGCTACGCTATTAAACTTGCTCTAACACCAAAAATGCTATTACATCCTCGGACAATTGGCATTTTAATTAGCGCCATGAAGTTTAGACTCTATATGAGTTACTTAGAGGCTAGAGTGGTGTACACTCATAGAGTTTGCACTAGGCTGGCTCATGAACTCGCGGCTGTGGGTGCATGTGAAGTTCACGAGACCATGCCGGACGACGAAATGTCATACTGATGCAATCCGTTTGGTGACCGGTGATCATGTTTGTGTCGTAATGGAATATGAGTCATTCATGTAAATAAGTGGTTCTCTTATTTATTTTTATTTCACCCATTTTCATTTTTCTTTCTTAGCTTTCTTTAAAACATCATACTTTTGAAATACACAAACTCTTTTGTGCAATATGCATCAACATTATCCTTATGATGTATGGAAATTATTTTTGTGGTACACGAAATATTCTTTATTCATATACAGGAACATCAAAAAGTTCACTTTCGAGCACGTCCTAGGGGGGGGGGGGGTCCCATCATATTTTTGAATTTTCAAAATTTGATTTCATCATTTTTTTAAAAAAAAAGTGGATGTAGCCAAATATGTATTCGACCAGTGTGTAAACTTACAGCTCGAAATACTTTTTATTTTGAGCTCAGCAAAAATGATAGAATCTCATAAAACGACAAATTCTCCCCTCTAGTGCACTGTCACCACTGTTCTCGAAATAGGCTTTCGCTCCGCTATATTAATATAACAACCACACGATACAATTACTGAGGCATAAGCACAATCAAGCCCAAACGAAATAAAAGAGAAAACAACAGAGAAAATAATGTCAACAACGTCGGATCGACGAAAACGATGATGACTCGTAACCGTTGCGCTCTCCGGAGAATTCCCACCACGCTCCTACACTCTGAATCGCCGCATACAAAGCATAACCTTCAAGAAGGAATGCGACGATGACGATGTTTCTTCCCGGACTGGTCCTAGGGTTTCCTAGTATGCGGAGGAGTGGGAGTGGGGAAGGTGATGGGTTCGTAGCATGGAAAACAAAAAATTTCTACCGCAAGAACGAACAAAACCTAGATCTAATCTGTGTTGTCATAGTAGATGGCCATCGGGTCCAACGCACTGGGAACCACGCCGAGTTCAGTAATGAATTCCTTCATCCAAACGGCTTCTTGTGCAGCCTCCGAAGCAGCTATGTATTCTGATTCAGTTGAAGATTTCGTCACAACGCTTTGCTTCGCACTCCTCCAGCTCACTGCAGCACCATTCAAAATAAATACGTATCCCGACTGTGACTTTGAGTCATCCGGATCGGTGTTCCAACTAGCATCGGTGTAACCGTTTACAACAAGCTGTTCATCACCTCCATAAGAAAGAACTATATCCTTAGTCCTATTTAGGTACTTTAGGATATTCTTGACCGCTGTCCAGTGCTCCATTCCAGGATCACTTTGATATCTGCTAGTCAAACTAACAGCATGTGCTATATCCGGCCTTGTACACAGCATGGCATACATGATAGAACCTATGGCTGAGGCATAGGGAATGTCATTCATTTTCTCTCTATCTTCTGCTGTAGCTGGACTTTGAGTTTTACTCAAGGTCTTACCTGACAACATGGGCACGAACCCTTTCTTGCTATCTTCCATTCTAAACTTATTTAGAACTTTGTCTAAGTATGTACTTTGTGAAAGCCCTATTAGGCGTCTTGATCTATCTCTATAAATCTTGATGCCTAGAATATATGCCGCTTCGCCAAGATCCTTCATTGAAAAACTATTATTCAAATAGGTTTTGACGCTATTAAGAAGTTCTATATCATTCCCAATCAACAATATGTCATCTACATACAGTACTAGGAATGCTACAGAGCTCCCACTCACTTTCTTGTAAATACAAGCTTCTCCATAAGTTTGTATAAATCCAAAGTTTTTGATTACTTTATCAAAACGTTGATTCCAACTACGGGATGCTTGCTTCAGTCCATAAATGGAGCGCTGAAGTTTGCATACCTTGTCAGCATCTTTAGGATTGACAAAACCCTTGGGTTGTACCATATACAACTCTTCCTCAATGTCACCATTAAGGAACGCCGTTTTGACATCCATCTGCCAAATCTCATAATCGAAATGTGCAGCAATTGCTAACAAAATCCTTACAGACTTTAGCTTCGCTACTGGTGAGAAAGTCTCATCATAGTCAACTCCTTGAATTTGTCGGAACCCTTTCGCGACAAGTCGAGCTTTATAGACGGTAACATTACCATCAGCATCTGTTTTTCTCTTGAAAATCCATTTGTTCTCGACAGCCTTACGGCCATCTGGTAAGTCCACCAAAGTCCACACTTGGTTTTCGTACATGGATCCCATTTCGGATTTCATGGCTTCTAGCCATTTGTCAGAATCTGGGCTCACCATAGCTTCTTCATACGTCGCAGGGTCATCAGCGTTGTCTACCAACATGACGTTCAAGGCAGAGTCATACCAATCAGGAGTGGTACGAATCCTCGTTGACCTGCGAGGTTCAGTAGTAACTTCGTTCAAAGTTTCATGATTATTATCATTAGCTTCCTCTTCAATTGGTGCATGCGGCACCAAAACATCTTCCGGTGCTGCGCTACTCTCAAATCCAAGAGAAGGTTCAATAACCTCATCGAGTTCTACTTTCCTTCCAGTCACCTCTTTCGAGAGAAACTCCTTCTCAAGAAAGGATCCATTCTTGGCAACGAAAACTTTGCCTTCGGATCTATGATAGGAGGTATACCCAATCGTTTCTTTAGGGTATCCTATGAAGACGCATTTATCCGCTTTGGGTTCTAGCTTATCAGGTTGTAACTTCTTTACATATGCTTCGCAACCCCAAACTTTAAGGAACGACAACTTAGGTTTCTTACCAAACCACAGTTCGTACGGTGTCGTTTCAACGGATTTAGTTGGTGTCCTATTTAAAGTGAATGCGGCTGTCTCTAATGCATAGCCCCAAAATGATAACGGTAAATCTGTAAGAGACATCATAGACCGAACCATATCTAAGAGAGTTCGATTACAACGTTCGGATACACCATTTGCGCTGTGGTGTTCCCGGCGGTGTCAACTGCGAAAGTATTCCACATTTCTTTAAATGCATGCCAAACTCATAACTCAGATATTCACCTCCGCGATCAGAACGCAGAAACTTAATCTTCTTGTTACGATGATTTTCCACTTCACTTTGAAATTCCTTAAACTTCTCGAAAGTTTCGGACTTATGTTTCATAAAGTAGACATACCCATATCTACTCAAGTCATCCGTGAAAGTGAGAACATAACGATATCCACCACGCGATGCTACATTCATTGGACCGCACACATCGGTATGTATTATTTCCAATAAGTCTGTAGCTCGCTCCATTGTACCAGAGAATGGAGTCTTAGTCATTTTTCCCATTAGACATGCTTCGCATCTTTCAAGTGATTCTAAATCAAGTGATTCAAGAAGTCCATCTGAATGGAGTTTCTTCATACGCTTCACTCCAATGTGACCAAGACGACAGTGCCACATGTATGTAGAATTATCATTCAATTTAATTCGTTTAGCATCTATGTTGTGAACATGTGTATCACTACTATCGAGATTCAGTAAGAATAAACCATTCATCTCAGGTGCATTACCATAAAAGATATTACTCATACAAATCGAACAACCTTTATTCTCAGACTTAACAGAGTAACCGTCTCGCAATAAACAAGATCCAGATATAATGTTCATGCTTAACGCAGGCACCAAATAACAATTATTTAAATTTAAAACTAATCCTGAAGGTAGATGTAGAGGGAGCGTGCCGACGGCGATCACATCGACCTTGGAGCCATTTCCAACGCGCATCGTCACCTCGTCTCTTGCCAGTCTTCGTTTATTCCGCAGCTCCTGTTTCGAGTTACAAATATGAGCAACCGAACCAGTATCAAATACCCAGGCACTACTACGATTACTAGTAAGATACACATCTATAACACATATATCACATATACCTTTCTTCTTGATGTTGCCGTTCTTCAGATCCGCCAGGTACTTGGGGCAGTTACGCTTCCAGTGACCAGCTCCCTTGCAGTAGAAGCACTCAGTTTCAGGTTTAGGACCAGCCTTGGGCTTCTTAGCAGGTGCGGCAGCTTTCTTGCCGTCCTTCTTAAAGTTGCCCTTGTTCTTAGGCTTGCCCCGTTTCTTGAAATTGGTGGTCTTATTGACCATCAACACTTGTTGCTCCTTCTTGATCTCCACTTCAGCAGTTTTCAGCATGGACGATAGTTCAGGCAACGTCTTGTTCATGCAGTGCATGTTGTAGTTCATCACAAAGTTCTTGTAACTTGGTGGCAGTGATTGAAGGAGACGGTGAATCCCCAATTCATTAGGAATCGATATTCCCAACTCTTGGAGCTTCTTTGCGTACCCAGACATGGTGAGCACGATGGAGCTTCCTTCTTCCATCTTACAGTTAAAGAACTTTTCGGAGGCCTCGTAGCTCTCCATGGCCGCACGAGTCTCAAAAATTAGCCTGAGCTCCTTAATGATCTCGAACGGGTCATGGTGCTCAAAACGCTGTTGGAGCTCCGCTTCTAAACCGTACAGGATGGCACATTGAACTGTGGAGTAATGATTCTTCCGAGTGGCGAAAACATTCTTTTCGTCATCGATGGCATTATCTGCAGGTGGGTCACCTAGCGGTGCATCGAGCACATAGGTCAACTGACCAGCCCTGAGGACGATCTTCAGTCCACGGAACCAGTCCGTGAAATTGCTTCCATTGTTTTTAAGCTTTTCTTTCTCTAGGAACGCATTAAAATTGATGGAGGGGGTCGCCATAATCGACAACAATTTGCAAGTAGTTTAGACTAAGTTTATGACAAATTGAGTTCAAATTTAATTCTTAAACTAACTAGGTGAACTCCCACTCAAAACAACATCCCTCACATTGTCTTAGTGATTACACGAACCAAGTCCACTACACCAAGTCCGATCTTCACGAGAGAAGATGTAGTTTCATCGGCGAACAATCTTCATGTTCATCATATCATTTATATGACTCATGCTCTACCTTTCGGTATTCCGTGTTCCGGGACCATGTATGTACATGCTAGGCTCGTCAAGACAACCTTAGTTTCCGCATGTGCAAATCTGGCTTGCACCCGTTGTATGCACACGTAGAATCTATCACATCCGATCATCACGAGATGCTTCAAAACGACGAGTCTTAGCAACGGTGCCAACTAAGGGTGAACACTTTATTACTTGATATTTAGTGAGAGGGATCATCTTATAATGCTACCGTCGCGATCTAAGCAATACAAGATGCATAAAGGATTAACATCACAGGCAATTCATAATAAGTGTGATATGATATGGCCTTTTCTTCTAGCGCCTTTGATCTCCATCTCCAAAGCACGAATATGATCTCCATCATCACCAGCATTGCGTGAAGGTCAGTGGCGCCGCTTCATGGTTGTCCATCATCACCAGCAACTATTACAACTACTTGGAATAAAGCTATTACAAGATGAATAGACACGCAGGTCTTAACAGAATTAAAGACAACCATTAGGCTCCTGCCGATTGCCATATTACAACAAGGATCATTGCATACATCAAATACAATCACAATCACATGTTGGCCATATCACATCACAAAACCCCTGCAAAAACAAGTTAGACGCCTCTAATTTTCTTTGCAAGTTTTACGTGGTTTGGGGCTTTCGCATAAGACCGATCTTACCTACGAACAAGAACCACAACGTTGATACAAGTGTGGTCAAGATGCTCATTGTAAATCGAATCTTAACTATGGTGGGAGAGACAGACACCCGCAAAGCCACTTGTGCAAAGCAAGTTGCACGTCAAGCGTGGAGCAAGTCTCATGTGCGATGACATGTAATGTTAGCCCGAGCCGCTTCATCCCACCATGCCGCAAGATGCAAAGTACACGCTAAGACACCGACAACAAAAGCATCCACGCCCACAAAAACATTGTGTTCTACTCGTGCAACAGATCTACGCATAGATACGGCTCTGATACCACTGATGGGTTCGTAGCATGGAAAACAAAAAATTTCTACCGCAAGAACGAACAAAACCTAGATCTAATCTAGATAAAAGCCAAGATCTAATCTATTAGACATGAGCAACGAGATAGATGGGAACTAACCCTCGTAGATCCGAAAGCGTTAACGAGATTAGATCTTGTGGTTGATGTAGTCGATCACTTGCCGATCTCAAGATCGTGTGGACGATCCTTCCGGCGTCGCGATCCAGCCGCGCTTCCGCCCTCGGTCAAGTAGACGATCCTTCCGGCGTCGCGTTCCAGCAGCGCTTCCGCCCTTGGTCAAGTAGACGATCCTTCTGGCGCCATGATTCGGCAGCGCTTCCGCAGTCGGTCACACGTGCGGAGTCGAAGCAGACCTTCCTCTCCCTGTTCCAGCGAGCAGCGGAGGTAGTAGATCTTCTCCACGGAATCCCAGCAGCACGACGGCGTGGTGGTGGTGGTGGAGTAGAGAATTCTGCAGGGCTTCGCCTATGCCTGTGCAGAATATGGTGGAGGAGAGAGGCGGCAGAGATTGGACGTTATGAGAGCGTGGGAGGAGGGGGCGCCCCTGCCCCTCTATTTAAAGAGGGGAGGCGCCTAGGGAGGGGGAGTCCTTGTAGGACTCCCCTCCCTCTCTAGGCCGGCGGATTGGAGGTGGGGGGAGGAGTCCTCCTCCCCCACGAATCCGTATCTTGACCCACCAGGACTCCTTGATCCCTATCTTGATTTTCAAGCAAACTCCAAGATATCTTCTAGAACCTTCCGGAACATTCCGAAACCTTCTAGAATCCTCATACAAACACTCGGGAACATTTCCTATCTCATAAAATGATCTCCTATATATGAATCTTATTCTCCGGACCATTCCAGATCTTCTCGTGATGTCCCGAATCTAATCCGAGACTCCGAACAACATTCGGTCTCCAACGCATATTCCATATCTACTTAAAACAACTTCGAACCTTAAGTGTGTCACCCTACGGTTCGTGAATATGTAGACATGATAGAGACACATCTCCTATCAATAACCATCAGCGGGACCTGGAGATCCATAATGGCTCCCACATACTCAACGATGACTTCGTGATCGATTGAACCACTTACATACGAAACTAATTCCCTTTGTCTCGCGATACTATACTTATCCGAGGTTTGATCGTCGGTATCTCCATACCTAGTTCTACCTCGTTACTGATAAGTACTCTTTACTCGTTCCGTGATATGTCATCCCTTGTGACCCAGTCACATGCTTGCAAGCTAACTAGATGACATTCCACCGAGAGGGCCCAGAGCATATCTATCCGTCATATGGATGGACAAATCCCAATCTTGGTTCATGCGCTTCAACACATACTTTCAGAATACCCAATGACACTTTTATAACCACCCAGTTACGAAGCGGCGTTTGATGTCATCAAAGTATCCATCCGGTGATGGTGATTAACATAACCTCATGGTCGAAGGAATAGGTTACTATGTGTTTGAAAGCTTACAGCAATACGAACTTAATGACTTGATATTATGCTACGCTTACTATGGGTGTGTGTCCATCACATCATTCTCCTAATGATATAACCTTGTTATTAATCACATCCTAATGTCCATGATCAGGAAACCATGATCATCAATTAATCAACAAGCTAGTTCAACAAGAGGCTTACTAGGGACTCTTATATGTTTACAAAACACACATGTATTAGTGTTTCCTTATAATACAATTATAGCATGTGATGTAAACACTCATCATAAACACAAAGATATAATAATAATCACTTTTATTATTGCCTCTTGGGCATATCTCCAACAGAAGGGGTACACCCGACGCCCTTCGGGAAGAAAGGGCGGTGCCCCCGAGCGTCGCCGCGTTAGTGCCAGCCAAGCCGACATGGATTTCTCCTGACCCCAAAAAAACCACGACCCCGAACGATTCACCGCGCTCCACCAAATGTGTCGCCCACCAACATGAGCCACCATGATCTTGCACTCATCATCGCCATGTCATCGTGGCCAACGTCACGAGACCGGCAAGACCAAGAGGAAGCAGTCGGAAACAAGGAGCGGTAGTACAACAACCACGCGGGAGGGAACATCCTCCACCGCCATTGGCGGTAACCGACCAGACACAGCAACAGCAACAAACCAGGCCCTACAAGACCGACCGAGCCCAAATCAGGCTCGTGAAGCTCCCATCACCGTGCTGTAGTAGGCGTGCTGCCGTCGCCATCATCCTAGGCACGGGCTACTCCTTGGACCGCCGGAGACAGCACAGCAGGCCCTGGCCTAGCCCGCCCAGACCTAAATGGGGCCCCAAAGGGCCTAGATCTGGGCCGGGAGGGCGCCGCTGTCGGCCACCGCACTGCCATGCAGCAAAGGCCGCATCTTCACCACCTAGCCACCTGGATCCATGTCGGAGCTGCTACTGACCGAACCGCATCGCCGCCTAGACGCTGGCCTCCGCACTGTGCCTCCTACGTGCAGGAATTGGTGAGGCCCGCCACCGTCGGCTCTGCCATGGCCCCGCAAGGGCAATGCCCGGCGCCGCCAGCGGCGGCGGGAGGAGAGTACGACAGGGGGAGGTCGCTAGGAGGAACGGAGGCTTGGGCCGCCCAGCCGCCTTGCACGGCGAGGTGGCGCGGGGATACGGGGTGAGAGACGTGGTGTGGCATCCTGCTAAAACCAGTACTAGAAAATCGCTGTGTTTTTGTGCATTGCATCATCATGACCGCATGCTCATGTCATCATGCCACATTGCATTTGAGCATCGTCATCATCATGGTTTTGCCTAAAACTATATTTCGAAAAGTCTGGTTTTGTTTTCTAAACGCCCCGTCTTTTATTCAAACTATAAAACCCGGGTCTCCGGAATATTTTGTTTCGTCTACCAACGGTTTTCAAAAGCCCCGTTTTAAATAATAAAATATTTATTTTATTTTAGGGGGCAGCCAAACCGGGCCGATCCGACCCAGCCGGGCACCCCCAGTACAAAAACCAGAACCACCCAAACCCTTTTCTACCAAATACCCTACCCCTAATCCTAACCAGCCCCCCTCCACCTCACCCCGCCCTATAGCAGCGCGCCACCTCACCAACCCCCTCCCTTTTTCCTCCACCTCACCACCCAGCCGCCACCTGCCTGGCACACCTCCACCTCACCCCGACCAACCCCGTCGCGCCACCTCACCAGACCACCACCTGGCCCCACCTCTTTTTTCCCGCCCAGCCGCGCGCGCCCCCACGCTGCCCGCAAGCGGACAACCACCTGGTCGTCGCCTAGGCCCCACCCCGCTCCACCTGCGGCTCACCTCGATCCCCGCCTCGCACGACACGCCCCGCTTTCCCCCGCCTCCTCCTCTTTTCCCTCTCACCTGCAGCCCCGTTTTTCGCGCCTACCCACCTGCCCCTGGCCCCGCTTCCAACATCTGCCTCTGCGCCCTCCCCAGGTCCACCTCCCCCGACAACCCCTCTCTCACCTCCGCTCGATCCCAGGGCCCCGCCGCCGCCAGGCCACGTCCCCTCCCGCTGCCGCTCGCAGGCCCCCGTCCTCCCGCGTCCGTCGGCCACCGACCAGCGCCGTCCGCCGCCACGGTCCTTCTCCACGCGTCGCCGCCACGCACCCTTCTCCGGCCGTCCCTGGGCACGTCGCCCTCGCCGGTGGCCGCCTCCGACTCGCCGCCCCGCGCTCTCCTTCTCGGCGTCGTCCCCGCCGCCGGGACTCGTCTCTCCCGCCGCCTCGCGCCATTCCTTCCCCGCCTTCCCTCCTCTGCTCTTCCCGCGGCCAGCGCCAGAGCTCCTTCCCCTTGAGCACGAGCTTGCCGGCCCCACCACCTCCGTCTGCAGGCGTCATTTGGCTCCGTTCCACCAGCAGACGTCCCGGCTGCTCCTGCGACCCCGCCGGTGCCTTCCTCCACCAGGCCCCCTCCCGGGACCGCGTCATCGGCTTCCACCCTGACGGCCGGCGCCCTCCTCTGCCTCTCCGGCCACCGCCCCGATGCCTTCTCCCGCCTGGAACCGCGCCCTTGCAAGCACGTCAGCCGCGGTCCCACAGGCGCCGTCGTGCTTGTACTCTCCCACGGCCTCCCCGCGCGAATCGTTGTTTCGTCGCCTCCATGACGCGTTTTGCCGCTTCTCTACGTCTGTTGGTTGTCTCGAGTGGCAGCGTGTTTTTGTTCCTCGTATGCGTGTATGCTCTGTATGGGTGTTCTGTGCGCCAAGATCAAGTCTGAGACCCCTCCGTGCCCCCTCACCGGTGTTGAGCCCGCCACCGGATATCAATTTGGAGCCAAGATCGACCACATGGACATCGAGAGCTTCTTCCCAAAAACCCGAGGAGAACCGAACTCGGCGGTACTAGACGAACCCTCGACAAGATCTCCATCACGGACTCTAAGTACCCCTCGGATGCGACAAGATCCCCTCCTCGGACCCCAAGAACTCCTTCTTGGCTCCGCTAGCCGAAACCCCGAAGGCCGCGATGAGGTTGAACCAAGATCGCCATCGTCAATGGAACCGGCACACCCAGATCTTTGTACAGGGATGCTCACCGACAAGACCGGCCCAATGCCGATGGGTTCGAGGGGTGTACATGGTGCCACTAGAAGACCGCCAAGATCGCCACCGGAACGACAAGCACTTCACCGCGGACGCCGAGTACACCGACATGGAACCGAAGGACGCCAAGTTCTTCATCCCGAACGCCAAGACCGACCATTACGCGGACCCGACAAGATCTTCGCGATGACAAGATCGACATCGACCAGGGCAAATCCGATGCGCCTCGACACCAAACCAAGGCCTTCTTCCCGGAACGCCAAGCTCTCCTTCCGTTGTCCGAGACCGATTCCGTCGAACCGTTCCCCCATCGAACCCTGCCAAACCCCCGAACCCCGGGAACCCAAGATCTGCCGAACCTAGATGTGTGACCCTAAGCCCCTATTTTTATAATATGACATTATCAACTGTTGCATATTAAATGGTTCATGATTGCATCTCATCATGTGGGTTTCAGGCATTTAGTCAATTCATCTAATAATTAAATATGGAGCGCATATGAGGACTATTCTAGTCTTATATTGGCCCCATTTAAATTTGAGTAGCGAACCGATGCCATGTCTTGTCTTGTTAAGAAAACATTTAAATTGCGGGGTAGTTAAATAACTCGAACAGTCTAATTAATTGTCGGGACCCCGGTTCCGCTTAATATTGACTAATTGTACCGCATCTGCATCATATCATAATCGTGCCGGATCTTCTGCCGTAGTATTAAATATTGCATCCGATGTTTCTTCTAGTGTTTGCTTCTTCGCGGACCGATGAGTTGATGCGAGTATCGACATGTTCTCTGGATATGAACCTCCGGCAGTGTTTTCCAGGCGAGCATCTCTCCCTCTTCTACCTATTTTGCATTTATAGTCTTTATTTCCTCCAGTTGATCTATGCTATCTGTGTCGTGATGCTTTAGTTTCCGTACACCTGTTATATCCCGTGCAGCCTCTATATTGCCTTGGACACCTCCCATTACCTGTGTTTGGTAGATAGCTGGCCTTGCGAGTCGTAGTTGCTTGCTCATGAGCGATCTCGTGTTGTCAAGTACCACAATTGTTGGAAGGTTGGCAGATGCTTAGTGGTGGAGATGCTTAATGGTGGAGTGATCATGAATTTAAATACAACTATTAAAATGCTAGATATAACTAATGCAAAGGCATTGGTGGGCAATAGATGTTATTTGGTTCTTCCAAGCTCACTTGTGTCCTATAGGACCCCGAGTACTTGATACTTGTTCCTTGATTTTTTCGCACTATCCACATCCGGGAGGCCGTGGACCCCCCTGAGCCAGAGCTTGATTCATTTCTATTTCTTGGGGACACAAAGTAGTTTGGGGCTTTATTACTATCATGTACTTATGCCATGTTTACTGCTTTATTTAAGATTGTGCGTGGAGCACCTGTACTGTTTTGGATCGCGCCATGTTTTCGCGGTATCGACAAGCCCAGTCACACTTCGGGTTCCCAGTCATTTACAGCCGTCGTCGCAAACTCTGGGTCCGTTCCGGAGCCGGCCAACTTCATTGCGGGTAGCTTAGTGGGGTGGCCCCCTGAAATATTTTTGAATCCTGTGATCGCTTTGTCGTGAATGCCTCGTTGGGTTTTGAGTTGGTTTTTCCGAGGTTGATCGAGTGTGTGTTGCTATTTGTGCACCCCTACAGGGTAAAACTTTCTGAAAGCCGTGTCCGTGGTTATGGACGACTTGGAGCACAGTATCTCGATCATAGACAAGCATAACTAAAGAAGTGCTATAAATTTGACTTAATATGTGACTAGTAATCAGCTTCACTACAATGGAATGGTTAATAAAAATGCCAACAACTGGTGGATCTGTGCTGATCTGTGTCATACTATACCTGCCTAGTAAGTATTGTAACTCCAATGGAATGTGATAAAAGTGCCATCAACTGCTGGGTTTTGGGATTCCTCGGGACAATTATATCTGACTAGTAAATGTTCCAACTACAATGGAATGTTAACTAAAATTGCTCACTACTTCCGCTATCAGGATGACTCATGCGATATATCTGACTAGTAAATGCTACAACTAAAATGGAATGAGTAAAACTGCCAACTGTGTGAGTTCCTTGGTCCGACTTCCTCGTTTGGTCTCGAGAGGGAAATATCAGGATGGGTTTGTTTGGTGTTAGCTTCAGGTTGGATCCGAATAAGTCTTTCTTATCCCTCTCTGATAACCGCCAGTTGTATCGAGTCTCTATAGGTTGTTTAGTGCCGATGCGCTGTCGCTTCAGCCCACCATACCTATGTAGGCGAGAGCCGCCGAAGTCTAGCCTCGTCGTGTACTGGCCTCAGTACTGACGCTCCTCGTTTTCTTTTGCCCTTTGTCGGCACCCCTTTTGTTTTAGCAGGTTTGAGATCGACGTCGTTAGCAGGGTTACCCTTCTGGCTTGGCCTGGGCAGGGTTATGGACGCCATTGGTTATTCTTCAGGGCTCTTAGCCCCATTTGCATCTTGTCCGTAGTCGGACGCTTTATCGTTTGCAAGGTGATTTGGATCTTTGTATTGTATATCTGTATTCTTGACTCGTTGAGTCGCTGTTGTAGATATATCTGTTCTATGGGTCCCATCGAGGACTGTGGTGTAATGGTATTACTTCGTTTTCCACCCGCACAGAAGTGCCTGGTGGGCGTCCTTAAATCGTTTCTATGCGGGTTTGGCGGAAATGACTAAAACTTGCATAGGGCCGATTTGAGGGTGTTACACGTGGTCTCTGTTTCGACTGTCCAACTACGACAAAGTTTTGATTTAACATTTTTTGCTTAGTCTAAAATATAAGGCACTCCTTCCCTTTTAAATCATAATATATTTTAGTCTTTTTTAAACACGTATACTAGACGTCTTTTAGTGTGTAGGTTCAGAGCAAATTAAATGAACTTACACAATAAAGATGTCTAGATAAATGTGTTTCAGAAAAAAGTTAAAACATCTTATATTTTAAAACGAGGAAGTATTTCATATCGAAAATTCACTCCCTCATAAAACAAAGTATTAACTATATCTAGGTATTTTTTTAATTAATTGTAACTACAAATTTAAATTTTCGAAATTTGAAAAATTAGAGCTACCTGGTGCCCGTTCCCCAAGCGGCCGCTCCTAGGAACATCATCACATTTTGCAGACAAGTACGAACATTTCTATATCAATGCATATAAATGTGAACATTTGTGTTCATGTACCCTAGATATTTATCTATTGCAACACTTTTCTATTTATTATAGACCAGCCACCCACCAAACTCCTACCGGTCTACTAGCACCCACCCAGCCTGATGAAGTAGTAATGCTCGTCAGTCGTGACTCACCTACACACCACCTGTCCAGCAGACCAGGAAAAGCTTTGCTCTGCTACTGCTACACCCCATGCTAGCGATGCGTTGGAGATACAAATACACTACCACAACACAACTCTCCCAAGCCGGACGACGAAAAATACTAGTAGCACAGGTATACCCTACACGCGCCTGGACGTCGCTCAAGTTGCGCGCCGCGAGCGCACCGAGCAGATCGTTGCCAATGTCGTTGAGTGCCGGCGCCGATGCCGGCGACGAGGTCGTCCACGACTTCTCTCCGCTCCTCCTGGTATACCAGAGCGGCCGGCTGGAGCGGCCCCTCGTCATGCCATCCGTCCCGCCGGGCCACGACGCCGCCACGGGCGTCGTGTCCAAGGACGTTCCGCTGTCGTCTTCCTCGTTCGCGCGTCTCTACCTCCCGCCGGGAGCAGGCGCCGGCAAGAAGCTCCCGGTCATGGTGTACTTCCACGGCGGAGGCTTCGTGATCGGGTCGGCAGCGTCGGCCGCGTACCACCGCTGCCTCAACGACCTTGCGGCGTCCTGTGGCGCCATCGCCGTATCAGTGGACTACCGCCTCGCCCCGGAGCACCCGCTCCCCGCCGCCTACGACGACTCCCTGGCGGCGCTCAGGTGGGTGCTCTCCGCTGCAGACCCGTGGATCGCGGAGCACGGCGACCTCGCCCGCGTCTTCCTCGCGGGCGACAGCGCCGGGGGCAACATCTGCCACTACCTCGCCATGCAGCAGGACTTCAGGGGAAAGCTCAAAGGCATCGTCCTGATCCACCCGTGGTTCTGGGGCAAGGAGCCCATTGGCGAGGAGCCCAGGCGTGGGAACACGGGTGGCGTGGAGGAGAAGGGTCTGTGGGAGTTCGTGTGCCCGGACGCGGTGGACGGCGCGGACGACCCTCGGATGAACCCGACGGCTGTGGGCGCGTCGGGGCTGGAGAAACTGGCGTGCGAGAAGGTGATGGTGTGCGTGGCCGAGAGGGACTTCCTGCGGTGGCGCGGCAGGGCGTACGCGGAGGCGGCGACACGGGCGGGGGGCCCGGAGCCGGCAGTGGAACTGTTCGAGTCGGAGGGCGTCGGACACGTGTTCTACCTGTACGAGCCAGCCACGGAGAAGGCCAGGGAGCTACTCGACAGGATCGTGGCGTTCGTCACAGTGGAGTGTGAGGCTGAGATCTGAGAGAGTGCGGGGCCTGGTGAAAGGAAATGGTGAAGCCAGGTGGATTATGAAAAGGAATAAAATAATTGGGCATTTTCAATTGATGTGTGTTGTGTCGTTTGAGATTTGACGAAGAGGGATGGACTTTTTTTTTTGAATGCAGAGGGATGGACATAGTATTAAAAAGAGTTTGATGTTTTTTTTACAAGCTTTCAAATGTCTTTTGTAAGTAGGCTGGCAAATCAAAGAGCCCCTAGATCTAGGGCGCGATTGGTAGCCTGTGTGAAGTCCAGCCAAGAGCCGACGAAGCTAAAAACGGGTTGAGTAGGTGCCTGACCTCTACGTGCGCGCTAGGTAAAGCAGGCTCTAGCCAGACCCATTGGAAACTTCTGAATTGATAGTTTTCTGGAGCCATGCTAGAGAGAGCGAAAAAGGCACGTATTGCTACACCGAAGCAACATCATAGGTGATTGTTTTCTCTCTCTTTTAAACGTGCTTATCTCAACCACTTCTGACTAGCGCACAGGGGCGAAGCTAGAATAGGATATCATTGGGGTCACTCTTCTAAGTATAGTGGTATAAATGCAAATTTAAGAGATTAGTTTATTAGTTTTAAAGGAGATTAGCAAAATCCATTGGTGTCATTTGACACCAATGTTTACATGCTAGCTACGCCACTGCTAGCGCATATAAGTTCCGAATCAAAGACATCGATACCAAGTTTCGTAATCCGTATATTCTCATCTTTGTGGATAAAGCTGAAGCTTTTCTAGATGAATTTCTCCAAATTCGTCGCACACAATTAACCGTTCGAAATTTCCTTCCAGTACTAGCTAGATCTTGTTGTTCCCCACAACTTTCATGTTGCAAGTTTTTTGTTTTGGTGGAGATAGAGGAATTCATCCGTAGCTCTCTCAAGGGTACATGAGGTTGAAAATGAACACGTTCTCTCCCCTCTCTCAGACAAACTCTCTCCTAACCTCTTGTAATTAACACAAGATGCTTCGTTTCACATGAAGTTTCACATGAAAAAGATGCATGTTTGATGACGGGATTCCATTCCGATCATCGACACAGAGTTTTGTGAACGGTATCTTTTCAGAATCATGTTCGAAGTGGGAGATTTTTTACAGTTTCATTAGATTCGACTTTAGGAACTAGAGTGTCGTCACTGCACACTGATACCTTTGATTCGATTTTATGGATGTAATATAGTAGTTTTTTCTCTAGTATATCTAGGTTTAATCGAACCTTGGGAAACAATGCTAAATGGAAAATAATTAGGCACATATGTAAAACTTGTTTGTTCGTTTTACCTTACCATTTACCAGACCTTTCTAATTTACTTTGGATCGTTGGTGTTTCAATGGATGAAAATAGGCCAGGGATGAAGATTCACCTACAGCTGCACATCAAATGGGATAAAGATAATAATACTCACATTCATGTGAAATGATTTAACAAAGATAAGATTGTGGGCAGCACATCCTAATATACCAAAGTCCCTACGAGCCACATGCATAGCAATAGTTTTTTGATCCAACCAATACACCACGAAACATCGGGCTATAACAATTATTAAGTAAAATACAGATCAAAGGCTTAAGTAGTGATGTTACAGTTACTCCCAAATGGATCCCTAAATGAAGACCGTACTCCCCTTGTTGTCATTGGGTTTCGCGTGAAATCGCCATTCACCACTCATCTCACCTCAAGTATTTATCAATCCTTGGAATCTTGGGTACCTACAAGTCCATGGATCGAGACAAGAGAGAGAGAGATACAAAGATACAAATCTCTATTCAATCACCACGCAATACTTCCATGAATTAGATTCCCATAATTGCTATGAGGTTTCACCTCAACCCGTAGCACGTGAGTACTACTCATAACAATAAGATCAATGATAAAAAATATTATGCAAAATATTTAGATTGAAATCAAATATTCTTACAATGGTCGCCAATTCATAAGAAGATCTCAAGTACTAGATGATGGCTATGGCTAAATCTAGGACTGGACTTGCAACGTCCAATGGGCTTTGGACCTAACTCACCTTGGACCATGTTGGACTAGACTATATTGGACTTAGACATTGATGCATGTTATATCACTGTTTTACATTGATTTTTGGGGATTACAAATTATCCCCTTTATTTTGGTTATAACCCTACAGGGCCGAAAAACCCTATTTTCAATGTTGTTATGTTTCAGGACCTATACAAAGTCAAATGGACTTGCACTTTTGGGAATACCAATATTTATCCACGAAAAGCTTCTGGAGCACGAGAACCTCACCTGGAGGGCCAGGAGTCCCAAAAGATACTGGTGGCGTGCCTAGCCCAGGTGGGCGCGCCACTTATGCTCTTTTTCTCCTTAGTCGTTCGATCTCCTTGATTCTTTCGCCCACGGAGTTCTCTTGGTCTAAAAATCCCTATATAAGGATCCCCCGAGGAGTCCTCGACATAGAGGATGCGGAGATAGAAAACACCAAGAACAGAGAGTATGTTGGTCGTCATCGAAGGAAGATTGGAGGGGGAACCGCTACCGAAATCGCCTCCGGTCGCGTATCCTCCTTCACCAACGCCTCCTCATCACTCTCCATGATGAGAGGGGAGTAGTACACCCCGTAGACTTTGGGTTTATGGTGGTAACTTGATCTAATCTCTCTATGTATGATCATTGTTGAAGTCCATATGATGTGCCTTGCATGAGTATGGATCTATCTATGTAATTCCTATGGTGCATATTGTGTTATGAGATAGTACTTGTTATTCATTTACCACTGTGTTGGATCTTGTATGGTTTGTCATACTTTGGGAATACTTTATGATGCATGTAATGGTTTAGATCTATACATAATGCCTCGTTTATCCATATCATGAGGTGATTGACACCACCAAGTGGGGGGTAGATGAGAGAGATGTGATAATACTAACAACATATCACAACATATGAATCATTGCACTAGTGTTTAGAATATTTTCCATAAAGACGTATGATGTATGTAGGTAATGGGTGGCCGAGTGACAACATCATATGTATTGAGTGACAGCAATGTAGCCCAACATCCTTTATCTAGGAGTAAAAAAGGATAAGTATGATGTGTGGCGTGACACAAACCAAATGCTAGCCTTATTGCAAGGGTGACCTAGCAACACAAAGGAGTACTTCTTTCCACCTATGTGTTTTAGGACATGTAGCCACCATAAAAGTAGCATTAAAACATTGCAATTGTGTGTAACTTTACTATCCATAACATGATAATCACCACAGATGGAGAAGAGAGGATTAAGTGAACCATGAACCCATGTCCATTGTTCCTATAATAGAAAACCCATTGTCTTGTCCTCTTGCATTGAAGAGGATTGGGACACTTTTTACATTCCTGATTTGTTACATTAAAATTGCATTTATTAAAACAACCATCTTATTGCTTAAAGCTTGTTTAGTGCATAATCAACTAAAACTTGTGACACTTTAGTTCTACAGAATAGATAGCTTTTCCTTCTTGCTCTTGCGGATCGATACCCTACTTCCACATTGAGAGGTACTACGGTGATCCCATGCACTTGGGGGTTATCAAGATACTTTTCTGGCACCTTTGTCGGGGAGCGCGTCGCTTAAGTTTCTATTCTTGTATGCACTAAACAATAGATTTACTTTCGGTTTTATATTACTCTTACTTTGTTTTATATCTTGCAATCATTTAAGCTTGGGGAGGTTTACTTCTTTAACTTGTTTAGTTAAGAGTTCTAGTCTAGTTGTTTTTTAGAGAATGGAAAATATCAAAAATACTTCTCTTATGGGCATAAGCATAGACATAAATGATGCTTTGTCTAGATACTTGCATAGTTATGTGACTGCTAAGAAACATAGAGAATCACAAGAAGGGAAAAGACTAGAGCATTGGTTGAAAAAAAATAGATTCTACTTCTAGTGAGTTGCTTGAATATCATGGTGATGTAAATTGTTGCTCTAAAAAAGATGATAGACACTTTAAATTTCATTGTATGTTCCATAGATATCATGTCATTGCCTCCTACAATAGAGGTGATTATGCTCATTTAGGGATGGTACAAGTAGAGAAATTTGTTACTTTTATGGCAGCTTATGAATTAAAAACCTTCATTGATGAAAATTTTAAAACTAGTGTTGTAGCTTGTAAAATTGATATGAGAATTACTCTTATCCTTAATTATTGTATAGCCAACTTCAAGGATATATATTGTTGACTATAACAAGAGGCTTATTGCTGCCCAAGAGAGCACTGATGTTTTGTAGGGAGAAGATGACAGAAGCATAAGCCCATGCACACCAAAGAAGAGGAGAAAAATCAAGAAGAAGAAGATATGGTCCAACCTAAGATTGGGGATGTATGGGAACCTCTCAACAATGATAGTAACACTCAAACTCAAAACTCATTTGTCATTTATGAGAACCCATGCTATGATAATTGTGAAACTAAAAATTCTATGGCCATGTTTGATAACCCATGCTATTATGATGAAACTAATAACTCTCCTTCACTTGCTACTAATGCTACTAGTCATACTATTCATAATGAGGAGTGGTGCTTAGATATGTTATATGATAATGCTTTAGATGGTGGTCCTATGCTTCTTGATAACCATCCATGTTTAACAAATAAAGATATAAATGATGAAATTGCTGCCCATGATGATGCTCTTATTAGTAAGGGTCCTATATCATTCTTGAATTCTCCTATGTTAACCATAGAGGAGAAATATGAACTTGCTAGGAAATATATATGTGGTTTGCAAAATGTTGTTTGCAACCATGATCTTGATATTGAAAATATTACTAGAAACTATTTTGAAAGAGGAAAGGATGCTAATGAATGACATGATATGTATAATGATACTATTTACATGAAAAACTCTATGAACTCGCATGCTTTGAAGGGTTATAATGATAGATTTGCTTCTAGTGAATGCAACTACTATGAAAGAGGAGGTGATAAGTGCCCTCTTTATGCTTCTAGTTATTATATGTTGTGTTCACCTACTTATATTATGCAATGGCATGCCTCTATTTTCTATGATTTAGTGATATATAAAATGCCAATGCATAGCAAGAAAGTGAGACTTTGTTATTATTATTCCCATATCTTGTGTTGCTTTTTAGCATCTTTCAACTTGACTCTTACTTTGATTGCTATGAGAAAACCATGGGACCCAGGTGTTTTGTAAGAAAACAGTTTCCAACGGATAAGGAGATGGCGCAATAGAATAAGTTATCACATGATCTTCATCTACCCTTAATCAAGTAAGTAAAGCCTAGCTATATGGCTATAAAGAAAGCGCTTTGCGGAGGCAATCCGATTATTTTTTTCTTTTGGATTTTTGTTTTGAACTCTTGCTGTAGCAAGAGAGTTTTTTTTTGGTTTTCTTATGAAGTTTTTAATAAAGTACCAAGTGTAACCCATTTTGGATGTTTTAAAAGTTGTTAAACATATGGAGTAGCAAATTTCTGCAGAACAATTTTTAGTGCGTGAATTTTCTGATTATTATGTAACTCCGATTGCGCTCACATTCATATAGAATTTACAATTTTTCATCCACTGTATGCACAAAAATTAGATAAGATTCCTGACATGTCTAAGTGGACGAAAAAAATCGTTTTGCTATTGCTCAAAATCTGGACAAATTCTGCCATGCTTTGTTTTAACCATTCCCAAGTGTCCTAAGATGATTTGTATGAGTCATATTATATTCTAGGGATATGTAGGAATATTATGTGTTTGCTGGAACATTTAGAAACAATTTTGTCTTTGATATATAGGCAGAAACTACAATATTCTTGTGCCACTAATGTCACCTCTCAGAAAAGAGATGGGAGAAAAAGTTTTATGTTGAAGTTTTTTGACAGGGAATAGAGGAACACCACACCAATAGCAATCCAAGTATGGTTCAAACCATAAGCTTGGGGATGCCCAAGGCACCCCACTATACCAACTCAACTCTCGGTTTGCAAACCCCTAAACTTTATTTTTTGAGCAACATAGAACAATCGTAGAAACTTGGAGCGCCTGTATTGTCATTTTACTTTTTATTTTGCATTAGAAAGACCACCGCCACCATTATTATAAATGCTTATGATTAGATACTTAAAATAAACTTTACCTTGATGAGATTAAAACTGAAAAAGAATGCCATAGAGCAAAAGAAAAGGGGAGATAAAAACAAAAGCTTTAATTCATGTTGTGTCTAGTTCTTAAGCTCAAGTGTTTTATATGAAGCATGATCTATTTTATGCCTATTAAATTGTATCCTTTGCTTGTGCATAAGCAAGGTGAGAAAATAAATGTTGACATTATGAACTAGATGACACACTCCTTAGATCTCTTTTTGTTAAGCCTTTTCTGCACAAGCTAAGACTTGTTCCAAGCCCCTTAAAACTAGACTAGGCATACCCACCTACTTGTAGCAAAAGATACTTTCAAGTATAGTATGTATGTTAATCCTCCAAACACTCTTAAAACACCCTTTTTCATGTATTTTAAAGCTCATAAGAAAGTAAGGTTTGGGGTGATACCACTATGGAAATTTTTGAGCTTCACATATTATTAGTGGTTGTTAGCTAAACCATGACTGACATGGCACAAAGCTTTCAATATTAAATGTTGAATATCAATCATGTTTAAGTTCTACCTATGGATTGCAACGATGTGAAATGAAGTGTGCACACTGGAGTAGGCATGTTGGTAGAAAACGCTCCTGAACCGCTAGCCAAAGCCATGCATGACATGGTGGAAACTTACATCATGATGATCCTTGATGATATGATTCATATGCCTATTTTTCTTGTCTTCTAGAGTAGAGATATTGCCCCTCTCACCTTGAACAGAATCAAGGAATTATATTATCTTTTATACTAAAATCAGCAAATAAGTAAATGCCAAAAAGGGGGCATATAGCTACATAGGGGCAAGAAGTACTTCAGTGATGCGGTTTCACAAGACCAACATGACTATACGATGACAGGTCTAAGTTGAATAGCATGAGGAGTGCAAGGTCATATACTAGGTGCATGAAACAATCAACTTGTAAGATTTTTAGCACATAAACCATATGTATCTTTAAACAAAGTGAAAAAAGATACTGGGAACCTCATCCTTATTAGTATTGTTGACACGAATTGCATAGCTTAGAATTCTATTTTTTATTCTTTATGGAGGATTAAAATATGTATTTAATGCTTACTTTCGGTAAGGGATGCGAAACATCTCAAGGGAAGACATAAAACTAAGAAGTGAGTCTTCCAGTCAAGGGCATGAAACTAAAAAGTGGCCCAAAAATAAAGGCATGAAAACACCAATGCCAATCATGAAAAGAGTATCTAATTCTATAGGTTCATCAAAGTGTGCTTGAAAGTTTACTTTGTTGATCATTTGTTTTATCACACTATCACTTATTGTTTAGCATATTTATAGATGTGTAAAAGATACAACTTGATAGTACACTTGAATATTATGTTTCATTGAAAGGAATTGAGCCTATGAACTCTTCATGATAATGAAGGAAGCTAAGGTAACAAACTCCAAAGTCCATGTTTAGTTTTATCAACTTCATGCTCGAGGACGAGCATAGGTTAAGCTTGGGGATGTTGATGCATGTAAAATGCATACATGAACTTTGTAGTTTGTTAACATGTTTTCCCACATATTTGCATCATATATAATGTTATATCCCTATTTTACATTGATTTTTGGGAATTTACCAATGATCACCTTTATTTTGGTTATAACCCTACAGGGCAGAAAACTCCTGTTTTCAATCTTTTCGATGTTTCAGGACCTATATGAAGTTAAATGGACCTGCACTTTTGAGAATGCCAATATTTATCCACAAGAAGCTTCTGGAGCACGAGAACCTCACCTGGAGGGCCGGGAGGCCCAGAAGAGATTGGGTGGCGCGCCCAACCCAAGTGGGCGCACCACCTATGCTATGTTCCTCCTCGGCCATTCGATCGCTTTGATACTTTCTGTCAACACCCAGATTTTTAATCCTAGATGCCCGTTATGCCATACCTCGCAATCCCAGGATTACCATTTTTGCGGGACATAACAGATTGGATATCACAGTACATCATCCATTACAAACCATACATAAGGTCTTACACGAATAAGGATCTCATGATCCAGTCTTAATACAACAAGCAGCGGAAATAAAAGATAGCGTAGCGGTGGGGTCCATCTTTAGGGGCACAGGCAATGCTGACGAAGACAGATAGTCCTAGTTATCATAGTCGTCCTGTTGGCCATCATCTTGATAGTCTCCTTCATAGTCTGGCCATGATAATAGCCAGGGACAAAAGCCATGAGTACTCTTTAAGTACTCGCAAACTACCACTAACAAGTATTATGAATCTAAGTTAAAGTGCTAACTCTAAGTTTAACTATAAATTTAAGTTTGAAACCTAAGCTGAGTTCTGAAGCAAAGAAAGATAAAGTAAAACTCTAGAATCACTTAAGTTGGGGAAACTATTGTCATAAACACAACCCTGTTGTGGTCAAGTCAAGATTCATCATTCATTTCAAAGTATTTAGAAAACATCTGACAACGAAACAGTATGGCCATTCCAACTGTCCATAACCGCGGACGCGGCTATTCGAATAGTTTGACACTCTGCAGAGGTGGTACACTTTCACCACAAGATTCGATACATATGTCAGGGATAACCCTGAATCATCATACTTAGTATGCAGATAATCAAACATAACCTTCCCTTTACACACCCTAGTATAAGCACCTCTCCTATGAGCATGGCCTCCCAACCATGACCATCAGTCATCTTGGGCACTGCATAGGTGGACAACATGAGAGGTAGCCTCAGCTCAGACCTCTCCCATGAGGTAACTAATACTAATGCATATAAATTTCCAGCTAAGCCTTACCCAATTCAGGTAATGTGGTTGTATGGTAAATTTGGAATGGTATCGCATCCGAATCTAACCATCAGTTTTATAAAAGGGTTAAGGCTCATGCCTCAACATTTTCATCATCATCAACCATTTGTCTTTCTCAACACATGTCAAAACATCTCAATCGAATGACTCATCATTCCAAGGTTTTCATAATTTATTTTCACCAAGTGTTCCCATCTAAAATGACTCAAGTTTTTGGATCTACTCTAGACTACTAAGTTAAGAGTGTTCACTAAGGTGGTAAAGATGGGTTCAATCTCATGCCATAGAATGACATTTAAAGGTTTCTAAATAGGTCAAGTTTTATACTTTTTATGCTACCTTCTAAACAAGTAAAGAACTTTGTATAAACTAAGAGGGTAAAACTTGTAACTGAGACTTGGGGTACCAATAGGTAAAGGGGGTGTGATCAAGACATGCCTAAGGCATCTTAGCTAAACCATCTAGTTGATCCTAGCCTGTTAAACACTAAACTTGCAAGTGTTAGCTTGCATTGTTAATGGTGGCTTGCACTTAAAAGTGCTAGCTTGCTAATAGCAGCTTGCCTTGGTTGGTGCAGTGGTTGAAGTTTTCTTCTTCTTCTTCTTCTTCTTCTTCTTCTTGGTAGAACTCCTCCTCCTCGAAATCTTGGTCGGTACTATCATCTATAAATACATAGGGAGTGCACAATCACCAAACAATACTTAACTAAGCTAAGTAGCATTCTAAGACACACATTTGATGATCTATTATCATCACAAGCATCACAAGTTTAATTCCATAGTTTCATTCTTTTTATTTTAGAAAAGTAATTTCTACTCATTGAAAAATTAACTAAAATTTCATATTCACCACCAAAATATGGGATTATGTGGACACATGTCCTCACCACATATTCTAACATGTGGGAATGAGATTTAAAGGTTGGATCAACATTACTTTGGTTTAAGTTCATTATTTAATGATTTAAAGTGACTAGAAATGCCTATATAGCATTATTTTGGTACTAGTCTAAAGTCACTGCATGTAAACCTTAATATTATTACATATTTAGATAGATATGATAAAATGTGATTTTTGAGAGTTCGAATCAACTCAAAAGCTAACTTGGTTGATTTTATAAAAATGTTGCAATTTGTAAATGCTTCTGTCTTCTTATTTTTATTAGGAGAGATTTATAACTCTAATTGAATTAAATCCACCGGGCTTGGATAGATCATCTTAATACCTTTCAGGAAAAATTAGTTTCATGCAATTTGGATTTGTAAAACTCCTAGAATTGAATTTTAAAATAGTGGACATAAACTAGATTTAACTAAAAATAAAAATCCAGATTTGAATGTGTGGGCTAGCGCGGGAAACGACTTGGGCCGGCCCAGTGGCGCTCCGCGGCGTGGGGCTCAGCTGACAGGGGGGTCCCGCTTGTCAACGTCACTTAACACGCAAAACGGTACGCGCGCTGTGGGCCGTAGGATTAGAAGGCAGATCTACGGCTGAGGGTCGTCGTCGACGACGAACAGGTCGCCGGCGAGCTCCAACCCTAGCGGCTCGGTGGGGGTCTGCTGGAGACGTACCAGGGCTCCAGCGGGGTCGGCGAGGCGGGCAAACAAAGTGGAAGATGACGGCGAGGCGAGGCGCGGTTGCGGCGGAGCTTGGGGTGGTCGCAATCAGCGGCACCCTTCTCCTCCTGCCGCGGCTGCTCCGGCTCCAATTCCGGCGAGGCAGAGCTCGCCTTGCTCCGGCTAGAGGTGGGTGAGGTTCAGAGATGTGAGGGGATTGGAATGGGGTGGAGAGAAGAGGCTGGGGAGGGCTCCTTTTATAGGCCCGACGGTGAAACCGAGCGGGATGGGCAGGCGATGGTGGCGACATGGCTACGGCAGGGTAGAGGCATGGCTGCGGGTGGCGATCGACGTGCGGTTCACTGGTGGTGCTCTAGGCATTGAATGCAGCCGTAGGGGCGGTGGCACGTGGTCTGGGCGAGGTGGCGCTCTGCGTGGCAGAGGCGGCGGTGTCCACGGCGAGCGGTGGCTATGAGGCGTTGGGCGGCCAGTGGGGATCTCTGGGGTGTTCTCTAGGTCGTGGCGGAGCGGCGGGCGCGGGCTGATGCCAAGGGGCGGTCTGTGCAAGTGGGGACCGAGCGCGCTCTGGGGGCGGCATTGGCATGGTGCGGTGGCACTGGGCGCGGTTTGTCCTTGGTGGTCCACTGCACTCCTGGGCTCGGGGAAGGGACAGGGGGTGGCGGTGAGCTCCTGGCTACCTCCTAGACATGGCGAGGGAAGAGTGGATGGTATGCTGCAGCGAGGCAAGGTTTGGCCGGCGAGGCATGGCTCGGCATGGCATGGCCTGGGGGCTAGGGACAAGGGAGAGGGGTGTTAAGGGCCTGGTTAGACTAGGAGGGGACAGAGTAGTTAAATGTAGATCATTTGGGGGCAAAACCCTGTTCAAAACAGTGAGCTAGGATTAGAGTAGAAATTATGCATGCCAAGTGTTTGATTAAATGGCCGCATGAAAGAAAGTTTTGAATTTTGGTTTCAAATTTTTTGGGTGATCTCCACTAGTGCTAGGTAGTCTCTGGTTGCAAGGGTTTTGGAAGTGGAGCTCAAAAAGATGGGTTTTGAAATAGGGGTGATCTATGCATATGCATTATATTCAATTTTAAACTGTCATTTAAAATAGTTAACAGAATGTTTTTAGAAGATCAAAAGGTGGGCCTTGGTACCTCATTATGTGTACTAGCAGGGGGTACAAAGATCAAGAATTGTTTCTGTTAAGAAATGAGTGCTAGGAATAGCCAAAGTAGGCATGAGAGTGAAATTTGCCAAAATGACCATTTCTCCTTTTTAATTCTTTTTGATTTGATTTTCTTTAGGAAAAGTTTGGGAAAGATGTAGATGATGTTTAAATCACCTAAGAAACATTTTAGAAGCAAAGGATCACACAATCATGGCAATTCAAAACAACTCCTATTTTAAATGCACACATATATGAATGCTTTCATTTTAAATTTGGAAAAGTTTTTGTTAACCCTATTTTTGATTGATTTGATCTTGATAAGCTTGGATTGACGTTTTGGGATGTTACATTTTTGCCCACGGAGTTCTCTTGACCTAAAAATCCCTATATAAGGATCCCCCGAGGAGTCCTCGATAGAGAGGAGACGGAGATAGAAAACACCAAGAACAGAGAGTATGCTAGCCACCGTCGGAGGAAGATTAGAGGGGGAACCACTGCCGGAATTGCCCCGGTCGCGTCTCCTCCAACGCCTCCTCATCACTCTCCATGATGAGAGGGGAGTAGTCCACCCCCTAGACTTTGGGTTTATGGTGGTAACTTGATCTAATATCTCTATGTATGATCATTGTTGAAGTCCATATGATGTGCCTTGCATGAGTATGGATCTATCTATGTAATTCCTATGGTGGATATTGTGTTATGAGATAGTACTTGTTATTCATTTACCGTTGTTTGGACATGTAGATCTCTAGAGTTACAACCATGGAGGATATGAGTAAGACTGTAAGAGGCGGAATGTACGAGACGATCTGGTTTAACAATTAGTGGAACCCACAACCTAGGACGTGATGCACACCAGTACGCCATTTGGATTTGGATATCCTTGGACTTCTTATAAGTGGATTTGGATGGACTTGGATGTTATTCATTCTTGTTTGTACATGATTTGGACTGGATGCAGTATATTTGGATAATAGTTGGGTAGTTCAATATTGGACTTGGACATTGATCCATTTCTAGGTTTAGCTATGGCTATGGAGTGGATGGAGGACGGAGAGGATGAACTATGGTGGTGAATCTCGTTTGGTGGTGTTGTGATGCAATCTGAGAATGGTGGCTCTATGCGCGGCGCTTGGAGTCTCGAAATATATAGGTGCATTCACGAAAGTTGCTGCGTTTGACCTAATAGAGTCGTTGTCATACGGTACGGATGAACCATACGGGCCGGTAGGTCACTAAACCTTCTAGAGGTTCCTTTTCAACCCAGTTAACTTGGTTGAGTAGGTAACATCATAATCTTCAATAAATGCTCCTGATTTCGCCTTAAAAGTGTGATTTCCTGCACAACATATTTTAAGACAAAATATTGCACATCTTTGCAATAATTAATCATTAGTAGTGATGAGGGTTTAACTTACTCAGGATTTTTGATCAATTGTTTGACTAAAATGCGATTTAAATGCGAAGAAAGATGGTTATTTTCACAGCCATCAAGTTACCCAAATCTCAACCTTGATCGTCCTCGAGCAAGAAACAAATAAAACCATAAAAACTCAACATTTAAACTGAAATAATGAGAAGATGAATTCACTTGCGGTTGGTAGTCGTATGAATCCAACACCTCTTCCATTTGAAAGGATCATCAAAGTTAGAGAAGTGCCAAGAGTACTATACAAGCTTTGTTAACTCAAAGCAATCGAAATATAGTTTAATATCAGTATAAATAACTAGAAGTGTAACAATCATTCCAATTCCTCTAGTTAACTCATAGCTTGCCAAGAAACACTAGAATATTTCATTTAGCAGAATTAAGTATGAGAGATTATGTCCTAAATGGCATAACCATGAAGTGTCTTATTGAAACCCACATCAATAGATCAAGACTATCAAACACTAATGTTCCATTCATTGTCTTTCAAGAAAATTCATAAAGTAGTAACAAGACCATGCAAAATACTGTTTTGTGTGAATCTTTATTTTTCAAAGATAGTTTTCAACAAGGATCATTGAGTGATCTTTTGAAGTAACATTTTGTACAACCTTTAAGAGTACCGATGTTTTTGCTCGTTATGATAACATGTGATATCCATGTCGTCAACTCATAGCTGAAATCAGGGGTTGTACCATTGATCGTTTGTAGGCTAGCCAAGTTGTTGGCATGCAAAGGTGTGCATCAAAAATATATAAATGAACTTTAAACGGTATCACATTTTGATCCATAATGTTTAGATTTGGCATGAATCACAATTACCACTAGACTTCAATTCAATCAAACAACTCCTTTCAAGAGTTTCATCAATTCTATCAATATATCTATGGGTTAAGTATCTTCATGAAGGGAATATGCCCTCAGAGGCAATAATAAAGTTGTTATTATCGTATTCCAAGTATATGATAGATGTTTATTTTGCATGCTATAATTGTATTTATTGGAAACGTTATTACATGTGTGTTTAATAAACAAATAAAGGGCTCCTAGTTATGCCTCTCTTATAAACTAGCTTGTTGATTAACAAGATGATCAAGGTTTCCTGATCATGGACATTGGATGTTGTTAATAACAAGGTCACAACATTGGTGGAATGATGTGATGAACATTCATCTGAAGTATAGCATTATGATCAAAGACATTGTGTTTAAATTGCTATAACATCATACGAGATCATGTCAATCACTAACACTAGAAGAGTAACTTGATAACATCAAATGTCACACCGTAATAGGGTGACTATAAAGGTTGGTTCAGATACTCCGAAGGTGTTATGTAGAGGCTCATGGATCAAGAGTGGTATTTGTCCACCCCGATGATGGATAAATATACTCTGGGCCCTCTCGATGATATCACATTGAGATAGCTTGCAAGCAAGTGATGTGATCACTAGAATGTTATATCACGGGATAAGAAAAGAGTGCATGTCGATAACGAGATCAAACTAGGTATGGAGATACCGATGATAGAATCTTAGACATGTAATATATCATGTGACAAATGGATTTAGTTACTAGCGTTAAAGGTTCTCACAATTACATAAGTCATCATTGAATGTGTGGGAGTCTGTATGGTTCTCCAGGTCCCGCTACTGATTATTGATCGGAGAAGGTCTCGATCATGTCTGCATTATTCGCGAACTGTAGGGTGACACACTTAAGGGATACTGATACCATTTGGAGCAAATGTGTTCTAGAGAAAAGATTTACAAAGCACTGGAATTATTTCAATGGACACCGGAATTGTTTCGAGTGAAATTGCTAAAATTGGTTCTGCATGTGATATTGAAATATTGCAGGGGGTTTTATGTGAATGTTTGTTAATTAAAGTAATTAACAAAATTCTGAATAAAATAAATAAAAGAGTTTTATTAAATGAGCGTTGCATTAAATTTGGTGGAAATTTAATGCATGTGAGTGGAATTTTGCGTGGAGTCAAATTTATGTGAGTGGAAGCTCCACCACATGAATGTGGAAGAGGTGGGGGCACGTCCCCTTGGCCGCTGGCCATGGAGAGGGGTTGCGACCCTCTCCCTATAAAAGGCCCTCCTCTCCTCCTCACAAAGCACACTTCCTCATGAAGGATCTCTCTCCCCTCTAGAATTATTCCCACATGGTCTCGGATTAGCGAGATACATGTTCCCGATGGATTTTCGTCTAGAAGGAGTTGCTGCTTCCGCTGCATCGCTGGAGCGAGGAGGCGGAGGTTATTCGGTGGATCGGACGTGTGTGCCAGAACGGATGCGCTGCTGATTTGCGGCGCTAGGACTTCCTCTCGATCTTGAGATCGGCAATCAATCGACTATATCATCCACGAGTGCAATCTCGTTACACTTTATCAGTCTTCAAGGGTATGTTCTCTATGGATGTATATCCACCTATTGCTTGTATCTAGGTAGATAGATCTTGGTGCTTAGTAGTTCCCATCGTCTGATTTTTTGTTTTCTATGCTGTGAACCCAACATTTCAGAGGTAAACTCTTAAGATAATCACTACACATACAAGTCAAAAATTGTAGACTTTTTCTTGTTGTACTTGTTTGGCAAGATTATTTACAAGGTAAGACTTGGTTAGCTACAAGACTATATCAAAAGCTTCCACAACTAATTACCGATACAAATAAAAAGCTTTACTCTAACTATTTTGAATTACTCTCACTAGCATATCATCTTAACAAATCTACTAACTAGGATAAACATTTCAAACTTCTAAAGTGGGAGATATAGGACATATCTCTCATGAGTGACTTCATAATCCTCTTCCTTATGGGGATGTGTTCCTTCAAACAAATCAAATCACTCTCATGGTAATAATATTAAAGCAAAGTGACAATAAACAAATCCACTTTCACAAAAAAGGAAAAATATTTTTGTATTATTGAGAAATGGGATTAAAGAATATAAAAGGCTTGCATCCATTTGGAAGTGTCGAAATAATATTATTTTTTAACGAGGTTGGAGTTCAATATTTTTTGTAGGTTATCCATATGGCGTCACACTAGATTCAACTCTGGGCTTCCTCCTCCCAGAACATCAGCAAGAGCCTATGGTTTCTAGATGTAACTGTCTGCCGGGTTTCATGGCGGCGTACTAGTAGATTAAGAGATGTCTAGATGCTGTATGCTCTTGCTTCTGAGATTACTTGTTATCTCTAGATGGTTGGTGTATGTATCAACCCTATCTAATCATTGAATTGTAATAATGTTGAATCAATATCTTCATAATAACCAGTTGTGTGCATCTAAGGTTGTGGAGGCCTGGGTACCCCATTTCAAAAAAGGTGACCTCAAGAAGACCTCTTGAATTATGATTCCAGAATGCAATGCAGACACTTTGCCTTAGCGACATCTCTCTTCAGCTTCTTGATTGTGTCCGACGGCGTTGCATTCTCTTTCAACAGTGTATCCTGCATATATGCGTCGCAAAGAGAGAAATATCAAACTGATAATACACACCGAATCACTGATCAAACAAGTAGGAGACAAGGTGTTGAGGGGTTAACTCATCAATGTCCATCATTGATGGACTTAGGTTCGAGGGATTAGGGAGCACTGGAGGCGTCGATCAACTAGCAAACAAGCACATCGGAGACACGCGGTTTACCCAGGTTTAGGCCCTCAGAAGGGACCCTACTCCTACTTGTCTACTCTTAGTTTATCGGGGAGTCGAAAGTTATAGGGGGTGCACATATGTAATCTGGTGAGGTGTATGCTAGGGTTGTTGATGTCCTTCTCGCTGCCCTCCTAGCCTTTATATAGGGAGGCTAGGTCTTGGGATAGCAGGCCGAGTCGGTTATAGATTAGGGTTTTACCCGTTTGAAAATCTATCTATTGATTGTCCTGTCCTTCAAGGAGTCGCCTTCCTCTGTACTTGGGCCACCTAAATCCTTGTTGGGCTTCAATTGTCCCGTAGGTTCCTCTTGGAATGGACCATATAGGCTAAACACGAGTACCCATAGGGTATACCCATGTTAGTAGCCCCTGAGTGTCCAGCCGAATCGTTGATTCGGGTCGAGACTATAAAGTCTTCGAGTGCGTGGAATGCAAGGTCATTTGAAAGCACTTTCGGGTGCCGCGGTTTGAGTCATAGGGATTGTCGATATGCGTGCCTGATACATCCGATGGATCGGGATTAGTTAACCGCCTTAGGTCAAAACAACGCTATCTACTCAAACTCGAGTCCCCGGACTTGAATTCCGAACATTGCTGGCGTAATTTGACTCCTGTCGAGGAGCTATTACAGAGTCGAATTCCAGTGTTTTGATCTGAGCACTCGACGTGTCCGTCAAGGCTTTTTCATCGTGCCTGTAGGCACGGTTTATTTATGGTAGAGCGCAGCAGGTGCGTTGCCAGACCTTTCGCAGATCTTATCTTCATGTTGCAAACGCGGCATCCGAGTGTTTATTCACTGTGGAGGTGATTCGGGTGGCCCAGGAGACATTGTATCTTGTAGGATATTTCCAGTGGTTGTGAGGTGGAATCGCTGAATGCTTCAAATGCTCATGGTGCGGACGTGGTCAACGCTTTTTTTGCCATGGATAACTATTTTTTCTTTTCATAGGGTGCACAACCAGCGCTCCCTATGGGAGTAGCCCCCGAGTCTTGTATTGTAGTGCCTTGTACTCTTGTATAGGTGGCCTATTCACTGGACCTAGAAAATACTAGGGTGCACGGCCAGCGCTCCTGTTAGGAGTAGCCCCCGAGTGTTTGGTTGAGTCATAGACTCGGACAAAGATTAAAGAAGTTGAAGAAAAATTACCGTTGCATACTTTGGCTTGAGGCTGCTGCCAAGGCTAATGCAAATGACATCATTGCTTATGATTGGATGAGATCAGCCACCAGCGTGAGCGGTGCTGATGGGACGTGATGATGGTGGGCCCTAATGTTTGACAAGAATTTGACTAGTCACACGTAATTATTGGGGTTTAACTGCGTCTCCTTGATTTCCGTGCGAAGTGGGGATCATGCAGCCACGATTCAGTACAAGTGCTGCCACATGTTCTCACTGATGCATGCCACACGTTCCGATGAAGCTTTCTTGGCTATTGGATGACTTATTGTTGATGCTTAAGTAGGGATATGCAGTAGTAATTCTTGCACTATGCTTCTTCTTCCTCCACGCATTGTTGTCATTGCTGCTTTTCAATTCTCCATTGCGCTCTGCCCCTTTTCGCGCTAGACGTGCTTAGGGGGTTTCCAAGTTACTTTCTTTGATCACTCCATCAGAGGAAAATGGGCAAGAAGAAAAGCACCAAGTCCGCCGCCACCATCGCTGGATCTAGTGCCACCACCACGAATCCGAAGAAGGGCGCGGGACCCATGTGGCCAATGGGTCATGGTGGCGCTCAACCCTGAAGGCGCATGAGCTCCAAACTCACCTCCCAGGCTGGTTTGATTCTGGCTAATGAGGATGATTGCCAGATCCCAGGGCTGGAGGTAATTCCTGATCCTCATGCCGAGTTTCGGTTGATGTTTCTTACATTCGTCCTACATGGCCTTTCTCCCTCCTCCACCAATTTGTGCGAGGGTTGCTTTGTTTTTATAGGATTCAACTCCATAAGTTGTCTCCCAACTCTATTTTGCACATTGCGTGCTTCATCACTCTCTACGAGTGCTGGCTCAAAATCGAGCTGGACTTTGGTCTTTTCAAGAAGCTATTTAAGTTGAAGAGACAATCTCGTTCTGGTTCTGTAGTGTATGATCTTGGTGGATGCAGTATATATGTGGACCCTAATGCCCAGTACTTTAGCCTCAATCTTGTCGAGTCCGCTCAAGGATGGAGGGATAAGTGGTTTTATATCTGAGACCAGAAGGTCGACAAAGAAAGGTTCGGGCTTGCTCCCTTTGATCCGAAGACTTTACTGAGGAGAAGGAGATCCTGGAAGAACGTCATGATGCCCGGCAAATCGAAAGTAGTAGAGGTCTTGTACCAGCGGGTTTTGGATCTTCAACTTGTCCAAGGCAAGGAAGTCACCGGCGTGGATCTCATTTGAACGTGGTTGCAGCGTCGGGTGCAACCGCTATAGGCCAGAGCATAGCTAATGTATCTTTGGACCAGCGTGATGGACCCAACCCGCATCTCACCTGAGGATACGTCTTTGGTGGAGATTGATAAGAAGATCAGAGCTCTGACCAAATTCACCGTGAAAGACATTCTTCCTGGAGAGTCAAGCACTCTGCCTTTCCTTGCGACTCGTCCTCCTACTGCTGAATATTTTCCTCTTTTTGTCTGTGAGACCGTTGTATTTGTAATCTCGTGACATTGTCTTTTATGCGCCAGGACTGGAAGGTTGAGAGTTCGCTACCTCCTCAGCCGGAGGGGATACTTCCCCCTGAGGCTATGGAGGATGACGAATCAGGGTTGACTGTGTCCGTTGTCGATGCGTAGGGAGCCCTCGAGTCCAGCAAAGATGGCACTCGCAAGCGTTATCGAAATGAAGATTCGGATGCGTCTATGCCGGGGACGCCGAAAGATCCATCGACCAAGGTAGGTACCGCAGATCCCATTCTGGCGGTGCCTGTTAGCAGCATGGTCCCTCTACCACTGAAGAGGTTTAGGAAGCTGAAGGAGAAGCAGGATGAGGTCTTTGACCTCGATAATTTTAACAAGTGAGTTTTTACTACTTGCTTGATGTTTGTTGAAGTCCATCAGTCTCCTTGTGCTAAATGTATTTATATGCTTGTTGAAGCATGAGTGCGTCATCGTCGTCCAGCATGTACCACGAATAGGAGGACATAGGAGTCGTGGACTCAAAAGATAAGGGTGCAAAAGGATCTGAGCCCTCCCCGAAGACGACGCCAATTGACGAGGGGTTAACTCGCCAATGCCCATCATTGATGGACTTAGATTCGAGGGATTGGGGAGCGCTGGAGGTGTCGATCGACTAGCAAACAAGAACATCGGGGACACGCGGTTTACCCAGGTGACATGGGTATGATTACTCGGATGCTCATTATTTACTACCCTACATTGGTAAAAGGCCTACGGCCCATGAAGATTCCAGATAACAGCCCAAGGAATCAACCGACAAAGACTTTGATTGTATTAGGAAAGAAACTACGAACCGACATTGTGTTGGTATTGTAATTATGCGTGTATGAAACCTATCCGCATACAACTTTGAGACCTGGCCTATTATATATAGGACGGGAGAAGCCCAAGCGAGGGTACCGAAATCTAGTGGACAATTTATAATAGTGTGTTTTTCCCAATATTCAGGTGACTTTGTCTTCATCATTTTCCTGACATCCGACGAAATCCCTAGCGTTCTCTTTTTCGCGAAACCCCAAATCCATCATCATGGGCATTGCCGAGGTTACCCCTCGTCAATTGGCACCGTCTGTGGGAAACTTGAACACTGGAAACACGGATTCGGCAGAACGCTCTCCACCAAGCATCAACTCGACGAAAGAAGATCCCCACCCGCCCACCCAAACAGCTACGTCAACAGAAGTACAGGAACCTTCCGTCGGATCCTCAATGGAAGTCGAAGCACAGATCGAAGAAGACAACGAAAGTGGGAAAATTGATGCAAATCTGGGGGATCCTGATGGTCTCTATGACAATCTCTCCTTCAGATTAGACCAACCGTTCACACCACAACGTGAATCAAGCCCAACCAATTCAGAACCTGAAGAAAGTAGCGAAAGCATCGACTTTGGAATTCAGATGGCAAAAATCTATCTAGAGCAAAAACTGATGGACTTCACTGGCTCATCCGATAGTGTCTCCATCGGCGAAAACGACGATGTTACCAGTTCGTTCGCCACTCAACACCAAGTTTGCGTGATCATCAGAGATGCCACGACCCAGCAAGACTCCAACAGTAACCCAATTCTTAACCCCGACAATATTCTTTCAAGCCATAATACAGGAAGTAATTACAACGAAGGAAGTCGAGGAAACAGGGCAGACCCAACAGTCAACTGGGAAAATGAGGAAGAAGAGAAACCATGTGAAGATGAGAGGCGAACCCTTAACCTACCAGCCAGTGCATGGGACAAGGCAAGAGCAGCAATTTCGGGTGCGGTCCCAATGACAAGAAACGCCACCCACGAAGATCTATTGGCATACCAGTGTCTACTACACCACAAAAAGAGAGACATCCTCAGGATGCAAAGGCAGCTCGACGAAAGAAAAGGGGTAGCCGACGAATCTAGCTTATGACGGGCACATCTAAGCCCCACCCAAGGATCAAGAAGCATAACAGGAGGAGCACCGCTAAGAAGAGGAACATCTAGATTACGAGGCATATCCGAAGAAGGGAGAAGCGGACTAATCCGATACCTTGATCTCTCGTTTATGTCGGTAGACCAACACGGAAACATCAAGGCAAAAACAGCTCAGGCGGCTATTGTGGCCGCGCAAACATACCTAATCACAACACAGCCTGCACCCGACGATTCTCGTGCAGCCCTCCACCGATCCGCCTTAATGAACCTTGGCTTGGTAGGGGAAACTCTCGCGCAAGTAAATAAAGGAACCACGAGGCAACTTGACAGGTCCCCACGCCGTTGCAGCAACCCTCGGCCAGGAGGTCACACCCGACGATCACAGTCGCCACATCGGGTCCACTTTTTAGAACAAGAACCGCGCAACGACGCAAGAAACGACATCACCCAACAAAGGATCAATCGGTCAAGAGAAGAGCGCATCACCCGAGGATACCGTGACGACGAAAGCGAGGATGAATAAGAATTATGTGGAGCTAGTTGCTTTACCCGACGGGTTCGCAAAACTCTGGTGCCGAAAGATTTTAAGCTACCCCAAGATCGACAAAAATACGATGGCCTCCAAGAACCCGAAGCTTGGCTAACAGATTATCTGGCGACTGTCAGATTACAAGGCGGATCCAAAGCCACAACGATGCAAAGCCTGCAGCTCCACTTAATCGGTGCGACACGCTCCTGGCTGAAGCAACTACCAGAAGATTCTATCAGTAGTTGGAATGATCTTGAAGACAAATTTATGAGAAACTTCTAGTCTACATTCAAGCGACCCGCGTCTTTGGAGTAATTGCGTGCCCGCAAGCAAAATCCCGGAGAATCAATACGAGCCTTCATCCAATGATGGAACATTACCAAAAATTTGGTTGAGGAAATATCTGATGAAAGAGCAATCGACGCCTTCAGCGATGGTCTTCATCGTCAGGAGTTCATTGAAGAACTAGGACGAACCAAGCCAAGGACAATTTCATAGCTGATGGAAGCAAGCACATCGAGGACACGCAGTTTACCTAGGTGTAATAAAGACGGACACCATGCCGAGTCAAGCCGACAGGGGTCTCGCCATAATCAAGATCCTCCCCGGAACTAGAATAATGACGCTCCGGACGGAGGCCGGCACGCAGCCGGAAACAATCCACCCGCACCACCCTGTCCACCAAGTAGCCATCATAGCGGCTCTCGAGGGAGTCATGGAGGGCGTCGTGGTGGAGGAGGTGGTGGCAGAAGCAGAAGTCCGGCACCAAGGCACTGCAGCCACAACGAGCAACCACGACGGCATTCTCTGTCACCAAGTGATGCGAGGCACCGGATCAACTCTAACATAGAGGCATGATGCTACGAGTCGGAAAACATATATGTGGGTCCAAAATCTTTAGACCGCGCATTCGACAAACAAACTTCCCGGAAGGATTTGCTATGTCAAGCCACATCCAACCCTACAACGGTGTGACCCGGCCGAACAATTGGCTCCAGGATTTTTTTCCAGTCCTACTGCATCGCCAAAGGCGGAAACAACGTTTTACCCAGAAAGGCAGAGTAACTTCCTGAGATTATCTCAAACAATGGATCGACACCAAGAACTCCTGTGAGGGAGTAAACAATCAGAGCGCGATTGAAGCTTTCATTGCGGAACTCCCAATTGGTTTGCTACGTCACCAATTGAAGTTCGACAAAGTCATCGATCTGGGAGAAATGACAGAGACGGTAAGCAAGTATGCAGATGTCAACGATGATGAAGAAGGACTACTGAATGTCATGGGTGTGCCACAGTCGGCAAAATAGCCAAAACAACAAACACAGAACTACAAAAACACCTCGGAAGAAAAACCCACCATGGAAATAGCAATAGTCAACGCTACTTTCGGGTCTAGAGAACGAGGAGGGCACGGAGGCGTCCGTGGGCGCGGTCGTGGGACATCCAGTCCAAGGTAGAGGAAACTAGCAGCCTAGTAAAACCTACTCTTGGGGCGACATTTCCAACAATCCGTGTGTGCATCACTTAGATGCCAACGGGGGCTCATCCCACACAAATGCCGAGTGTCGTTTCAATGATGACATCAAGAAAGAAGAATCCGCTGGCTACAGGGCCAAGCAACAAAAAGGAAAGAAAAATTCCGATAAAGAAAAAGAGACCAAGGAAGATTCTGACATGGAGGAAGCAGAAGCTTCAAATCCCAAGTCAGATGGAAAGAAGACCTTCCCAATGAAGAAAGACACTTATGTCACTTTCCTTGGGTCTCAACCAGCTAAGGTCAAGAAGGCGGTAATGCATGAGCTCAACACAACTGTTCCGGCTGTCCATTAGTTTTTGGACTGGTCAGAAGTGACAATCACCTTTAACCGCGCTGATCATCCACCTAAGTTGTATAGGCGAGGAAAGTACGCTCTAGTCGTCAATCCACTTATTGACGGCTATTGAAAGGGAAATGGACGTCGCCCTGAGGGGGGGGGGTGAATAGGCATTTTAAAATTTATTACGGTTTAGGCTCTAATAAATGCGGAATAAAACTTTACATTTAATTTATCAAGCCAAAACCTATATTCACTAGGTTCACTAAGTGCACTAGCAACCTATGCTAAGCAAGATAAGTAACAAGGTGATAGCAAGATATAGTACTTCAAGCACGATGGCTATCACAATGTAAATTGCATAAGTAAAGGGCTCGGTTGAGAGATAAGCGATGGGTGTGGAGACGATGATTTGTTTCCCGAAGTTCACTTCCAAAAGAAGCTACGTCTCTGTTGGAGAGGTGTGGTGGCACAATGTACTTCGAATGCCACAAATGGCTCACTTCGAGGTGTGGTGGCTCGATGCTCACCGAACGGCACACAAGGCCTCACCCCAAGATGCTAAGGCACGGAACTCACCGACGCCACAAAAGGCTCACCCTATTTTCCCGTGAGCTCACCACAAAGGCCTACTCACGTTCCACTATGGGACACTTGAGGGTGGTCACCGAACCCGTACAAGGCTTGGGGGAAACTCCACAACAATTGGAGGGCTCCCAAGAAATGCCACAAAGGCTCCACAATGCCACAATAGGCCAACAAGCTTGGGGGAATCTCCACAACTCAATTAGAGCCCCCAAGAGCACACCATAACTCCAGACAACCGTCTAGGGTTCCAAGAACCCAAGAGAAATAAGCCCAAGAGCTTGAACTCGCCGAATCTCCGAGGAGAACTCAAACCTATGCACCAAATGCAAGAGGCAAGTCCTTCACTCTCAAATTCCACCAAAGCTACAAAAGCTCTTGGGGGAATAAGAGAGGAAGAACACGAGAGGAGAACATAAAACTCTCCAAGATCTAGATCCCAAGGATTCCTTCACAAAGAAGAGATTTGGTTTGGTGGGGTTGTAGATCTACAGCTCCTCTCTCAAATCCCTCAAAAAGATGCAAGAATCATAGGAGGGGGAAGAGGAGAGGGCAAGCTTTTCAAGGTCAACAATGGAGGAGAGAGAGAGAGTAAAAAACTATCCAAAAAGAGCTAACCCCACGAAGGGGATGAGGAGACCCTTTTAAAGGGCTCCCGATCTGCCCGTTATGCATAGAATCACGCATGGCCGGTAGTACCGGTGGGTAGCTGGTACTACCGGTGGCACCCATCGAACGGTCCAAATCAGCGACACAGAAAGAGAAAAAAACTGGCCAGAACTACCGCCCGAAATTCCAGTCGAAGTTCCGACAAATAGATGCGACCAAAATAGAGAGAGTACTAAACCAAAAACGGGTTTACCGGAAGTTGGGCCAGAATTAACACCGGTACTACTGGCGGCAAAAATGCCCAGCTGTACTACCGGTGGCCCGCTAGAACTACCGGTCACAAAAACTTCAGAAACCAGAAACACGATAACTTTTGCATCCAAACTCCAAACGAGATGAAACCAATTTTATTGGAAAGATAACGACGTGTAGAAGATATGCAAGGGAGAAAATAATGGTTATCACCAAGGGAGAAAATACCATGAATATATATGTGAGATAGCTCCCAAGGTGTGGAGCCGGAAAACCCGCAAGATCAAAAACACAAAAATATATGCAAGGGAAATTCATTTTTGATGAACTAGAACTTGTTATGAAGATAACCACAAGCTCTAGATCCTCACATGGACAAGAACCAAACAACAACCAAGAAATATGATTCTATGTATACAAAGGCTTGAGATCTCTCCGAAAGATGCGATCTAGCTACTCACTCGAGAGCCTCTATTGATAGTACGGCTATCTATCCTAAACCCGATCTCCCAACACTACAAGAGACCGGTAAAATAGAAACCCTATCAAGATCATACCTTTGCCTTGAGCATCCCACTTGAGCTTGATGTAGACAATCTTGTCACCTTCAAGATGGAACACCTTTCTTGATTTCTCTTGCTCGCTCTTGCTTGATGAAGACTTGCGAATGGCTCCCCCATACTCCATGGGGAAACCTCTTCTTTGAACTTGTCTTCATCACTCCATGAACACCGAGGATGGCAAGCTTCAAGCATGAGATCTTCTAGAGATGGCGCACCTTGAAATTGCCCTTCATTTCTTGATGATGATATTGAACATAGCCATAAGGAGATCCATCTTCTTCTTCTTCAAGACATACTTGATCTTGTTCTTCTTATTCTTCATGATTCCAATGGGAACAAAGCCCTTGGACATTGTTTCTTCTTTTCAACCTTGAATCAACACATGGTCCAAGCGATGCAATGGACAAACCTACATGGGGGCATACATGCCCTTTCAGCTATGGTTTCTCCAAGACCCTCATGGACACCGGCAGCAGCATCAACATCCTCTACGTTGAAACGCTGCGTCGGATGAGGATCTCGAAAACACAGCTGAATCACAACTCTGTGATTTTCCACGGAGTTGTCCCCGGAAGACAGGCAAATTCTCTAGGAGAGATCACTTTGGACGTTACCTTTGGAATTCCAAAGAATTATCGGACGGAGGCACTTTCCTTCGAAGGGGTCCCGTTTAAGAGCACATACCACGCTATTTTCGGACGGCCAGCTTATTGGGATTTTATGGCTCGCCCATGTTACATTTACAATAAGATGAAAATTCCAGGTCCCAAGGGTGTGATCACCGTAAGGGGAGACCCGAAGAAAGAACGAGAATTCAAGGACAGAAATGTTGCCTTTGCTGAAGCCGTACTGCATGCCCAGGAGTATCAGGAGATCAAGAAGACCATCGACCCATCCGAGATGCCCACAACGAAGAAAGAGGTGACAAAGCCGACTCTAGAGTTCAAGGCATCGGAAGAGACGAAGACAACACTGTTGCAGGAAGGAGATCCCTTAAAGGTGACGCAGATAGGTGTAGGTTTAGACCGCGCATAGGAAAGCGTGCTCATCGAGTTCCTCAGAGCTAATAAAGATATCTTCACATGACGACCTTTTGACATGACCGGAGTACCTAGGGAACTTGCCGAGCACTCTATAAATGTACACCCAAACGCTAAACCCGTCAAACAATCCTTACGATGTTTTGGCGATAAAAAGCGAAAGGTAATAGCTGAAGAACTATCCCGACTCAAGTTAGTCAGATTCATAGAAGAGGTCATCCACACTGATTGGTCGGCCAATCCTGTAATGGTCCCTAAAAAGGAAACCACTTATTTAAGGATGTGTGTTGATTATACCACCTTGAATAAGGCTTGTCCCAAAGATCCATTTGCTCTACCTAGAATTGATCAAGTAATCGACTCTACGGCAGGCTCGGAACTCCTATGCTTTCTTGACGCATATTCTGGTTATCACCAAATATGGATGAAGGAATCAGACAAAGTAAAAAACTTCATTCATAATCCCCTTTGGAGCCTTCTGTTTCGTTACGATGCCTTTTGGGCTCAAAAATGCAGGAGCTACGTACCAGCGCACTAGGAAGTGTTGCCTCCACGATCAAATTAGACGCAATGTACATGCATATGTGGATGACATAGCGGTGATGTTCAAAAATAAGGAAACTTTAATTTCCGACTTGGAGGAAACATTCGCCAATCTATGCAAGTACAACATAATGCTTAATCCAAAGAAGTGTTTCTTCAGAGTACCAACCAAAAAATTGTTAGGTTTTATCGTGTTTCAAAGATGCATAGAGGTGAACCGGGGCAAGAATAAGGCTATACTCAACATTTCTAGGTCAACTCGCCTGAAGGACATACAAATACTAACTGGTTGCATTGTTGCAGTCAGTCGGTTTGTAAGCCAGCTCGGTGAGAGAGCCGCACCACTTTACAAGCTTCTCAAAAGACCAAAAAATTCATCTAGATTGATGAAGCTAAAGCTGCACTACAAGACCTGAAAGCGGTACTCTCGTCTGCTCCTATCCTTGTAGAGCCAGAACCTCAGGAACCGATGTTGCTCTATCTAGCTATGACAAATAGAGTCGTCAGTCTCGTCATGGTGGTAGAAAGTCCAGAGGAAAATCAGGAACACCTGGTGCAGCGTCCGACTCACTACCTCAGCGAAGTCCTAACTGAATCTAAGCAGCGGTATACGCACTATCAAAACTTGGCATATGGTGTGTTCTTTGCATCTAGGAAGCTAAGGCATTACTTTTAGGAGCACCAAAGTACCGTGGTGAGCACAGCTCCCATGAGAGACACAATTAACAATAGCGACACCATAGGACGTGTCGCAAAATGGGGAATAGAGCTTTCAGCTTTCAACATTGAGTATAAACCTCGTACAACAATCAAATCCCAAATCCTTGCTGACTTTGTCGGTGATTGGACAGAGACAGCGTAGAACATGAACCTTCCAGAGTCGGAGTACTGGACCTTACATTTTCACGGGTCTAAGGCGCTCGGGGGCTGGCATGGTGCTCAAATCACCCCAAGGAGATAAGATTTTTTATGTGCTGCTGATGACTGTGAAATATAGCCATCTACATCCACATTTAAACTGGATATTATTCATATTTTTTATGAAATATCTCTCTAAACCCTGCCACTAATGCCTAATGATCAAAGGGGTATGCAATCCTTTCTTTTTATTTTTCCCTACGCAGATAATGACGTTTGATGATGGGAATCACAACACTAAAGTCAAAGATACGAGATTTCTAACAACCCAAAGAAACCAGGGGTCGTGAAGTGGAGACAAAAGCTTTAACGACCAACTATACGGCGGGAATAAAATTCCGGCCGTATAGTTGCCATCGACACCGCTAGGTCAAATAGAACAACTTTCGTGAAGGGACTCCTATATAAATAGGCTTCAGGCAACGAGAAACACCCCTAGAACCCCAGAAACCTGCATCCACAACATTGAAGAGTCGCCGGAGGAATAGATTTAGATCTAATCTCCAAACCCTTCTCCACCACCATAGCCATATTCCACCACTTGTAATAGTAGATCTCATCTTCGATTGGCGACACTGTAAGACTATTTGCTATCAATCTCATGATTTCCATTCAATATTTATGATTGTTGATTTCATCTCTATGCGTGAGTAATTCTCTTTGGGCTAAGGGCTTCGGCCTAGCCATGTAGCTTTTGTGCATGTTATTTATCATAGATGGGATCATGCATTAGTTTGTATGACATGATGATTATTTTATACTCTCTTGTCTCAATCCAAGGACTTGTCAAGTACCCAAGACCCCGAGGATTGAGCTAGGTATAGGGAGTATGAGTAATGACTAATCTACAGGTTGGGAACCCCAGTGATAGAAGGGGTAGTACGACTGTTGATACCTTCGATCCAGATTACAAATGTAGTATAGCTTATTTTTCCCTAGTAGACCTAGGTTATTGAATCCTTGGGAAGCGAATGTGTAGTGAAGTTACTTTAATGGACCTTTGGGTGTTTTAGAAGTCCTTTTGTGTTTTTACCATACCAATAGTTTGCATCTTTTTGTTGTTGTCGATGATGGAGAGAGAGGGCCTAGGGCATTAGGTTTCACTTGTAGCTGTGCAAACCATCTGATGGGAATAAAAGATAAAGATTAAGTATGCATGTAATTTTTAGAGCAAGATAAATTATATGTGGGCAGTGCATCCATAATTTTTATTGCCTCCACAACCGCTTATAGCAATAACCTACTAGTCTCATCCATAGAAGAAAGAGAACTAATGATATGCATAGTGATGTCACCATTAATCCCAAGTAAATCCCTCACATACAGCCGTACTACCCCTTCTATCACTGGGGTTCCCAACCTGCAGATCAGTCATTACTCATACTCCCTATACTTGGCTCAACCCTCTAGGTCTTGGGTACCTGACAAGTCCTTGGATTGAGGCAAGAGAGGATAAAATAATCATCATGTCATACGAACTAATACATGATCCCATCTATGATATATAACATGCACAAATGCTACATGGCTAGGCCGAAGCCCTTAGCCCAAGGAGAATTACTCACACATAGAGACGAGATCAACAATCACAAACATTGTATTGAAAATCATAAGATTGATAGCAATAGTCTTCCAATGTCGCCAATTGAAGAAGAGATCTACTATTACAAGTGGTGGAATATAACTATGGATATGGAGAAGGGTTTTGAGATCAGGAGGCAGCTAATGATCTATGGCAAGCGAGGTCGGAGGTGTCTAGTCGTCGAGGGGCTTGTTTTCTCATTGCCCTAGGCTTCTTTCACGAAAGTTGTTCTGTTTGACCTAACGGTGGTGGCGCCAACTATACGACCGAAGCTATATGGCCGAAATTTTGCTCCGGGCGTATAGTTGGTCGTTAAGCGTCTGCCTCCGCTTCACGGCTCCTGGTTTCTTCTAGTTGTTGGAAATCTCGTATCTTTGAATTTAATGTAGTGATTCCCATCTTCAAACGACATTATCTCCGCAGGAAAATATAAAAAGAAAGGATTGCATACCTCTTTGAATATTAGGCATTAGTGGCAGGGGTAGAGAGATGTTTCACCAAAATTATGAATAATATCCAGTTTAACTGTGGACGTGGATGGCTATATTTCAGAGCCATCAGCTGTATGTGAGGGATTTACTTGGGAATAACAGTGACATCACTATGCATATCATTAGTTCTCTTTCTCCTATGGAGGAGACTAGTAGGTTATTGTTATAAGCGGTTGGAGAGGCAATAGCAATTATGGATGCACTGCTCACATATAATTATCTTGCTCTAACAATTATATGCATACTTTATTATTATTATCTTTTATTCCCATCAGACGTTTTGCACAGCTACAGGTGAAACCGAAAGCCCTAGCCCCTCTCTCTCCATCATCGACAACAATAAAACACAGTAAACTCTTGGTCCGGTAAAACACAAAAAGAATTCTGAAATACCCGAAGGTCCGTTAAAGTAACTTCACTATGCTTTCTGCTTCCCGAGGATTCGATAACCTAGGTCTACTAGGGAAAAAGAGCTATACTACATCCGTAATCCGGATCGAAGGTATCGACCCTTTTTCTGGCGCCGTTGTCGGGGAAGCAATAGCTATCCTGGTGAGGTTAGTAGGAACCTTGGTAGTTTGAATTCTTGTTTTTAATTTTGTTAGTTTGCTTTCAGTCTTTATTTGAAAAACCAAAAAAATAGTTAGTCTTTAAAATTCTTGTTTTTACTATCATAAGTCTTTGTTTAAGAAAACCCAAAAACATAAGAAATATGGCTAAAAGAAGCTTGGGGAGTTTGCAACTCCCAACAATGATTATTTGCATACTCCTATTACCTAGCCAGTAATTACTGCTGATGATTATGAAATTAATCCCCACTATTTAATTTTGGTTCAACTGAATGAATTTGGAGGCTCTGTTGTTGAGGATGCAGGTATGCACTTGAACACTTTCACTGAAATATGTGATATGACGCGTATAAAATACGTTGACCCCGATGCGGTCAAATTGCGTCTATTTCCTTTCTCTCTTAGAGGAAGAGCAAAAGAATGGTTGCTATGTTTGCCTAGAAATACTATTACATCATGGGTGGGATGTACTTCTTTTTTTATGACTAAATTTTTCCCACCTGCAAAGACTATGCAACTTAGATCTAATATTATTGGTTTTAGATAGGAAGAGCATGAGCCACTAGCGCTTGCATGGGAGAGGATGAAAGAATGCATGAGAAACTGTCATAGTCATGGGATGGAAGATTGGTTAATTCTCTATTTATTTTATAATGCCCTTGACCCTGTGTCTAAGTCTATGGTTGATACTGCAGCTGGAAGAACATTTATGGGTAAACATATTACCGAAGCAAAGTAGCTTCTAGAAAATATGCAAGACAACCATGCCTAGTGGCATGTAGATAGATCAAACACAAAGAAGGTGAACTTCATCTCATGACAAGAAAATGAAGAACTCAATGCTAAGCTGGATGAGCTCATATTAGCTGTAAAAGGTAAGGAAAACCAGGTAAGAGCTATCCTAGAATCAAATGTTGAAGAAATAGGCTTCATAGCTGGTAACGATTATAACCCTGCTTGGAAGAAGAATTATAATCCTAATTTGCAGAAACATTATTCTAATCCTACGGGTAACTCTAATAATAATATGGGATCAAGCAATGGTAGTCTCCAAGAAACACTTAAGTACTTTATGGACTCACAAAATGAGCAAATCAATAAACTTGTTAAAATAACTGAGAACCATGATGCTATGCTTGGTAAATTATCTAACCAAGTTGTAAGTTTGAGGAATGATTTGCAGGCCCTCCAAGAAAGAACAAGGATTGTTGAGGCACAACTAGGTAAGATAACCGAGAGTCAAACTTTCATTCTAACTAAATTTGCATGTAAAGCTGAGCCCAATCCTGTTGAAGACCTCAAGTTGATGAGAATCCAAAGGAAGGCGCCTGAAGAACTTGATTATAGTAATGCTCCTTCACCAAATTACACTGTTGAAGATCTTGTAAAAAGAATCAATATCAAGATTCCGGTAAGTGAAGGAAATGAGGAAGCTATGTATCAACACTTTATTAATCAGGTAGCAATAAAGGTACGTGAGATTGAGGAAGAATATAAGAAAATTGGTAAAAAATTACCTGTGAAGCTTGATGATATATTTGAGCCTACTATTAAGATTAAAATTGGGACCAATGAGATAGCTGCACTTTGTGATCTAGGTGCAAGCGTTTCAACAATTCCAAAAAGTATTTTTAATAAGTTAAATCTTGGCTCTTTTGAAATCACCGAGTTAAAATTACATCTAGAAGATTCTACCTACAAACAAGCTGTAGGGATTAAAGAAAATACTTTAGTATGCATTAAAGGTTGTCCTGCTCTTATTGATTTTGTTATTGTTGACATGCATGAAGATGCTACTGCTCCTATTATATTAGGTCATCCATTCTTAAGAACTATTAAGACTTTGATTAATCTACATGAAGGGAACGTGAAGCTTCAATTGCCTTCGCGGGATCCTTTTGTTATTCATTTTCCCAGGAAGAAGAAAACCAAGCATGATGAAAAGGAGGCCATCACTTTGAAGGCCAACTATTTTGGAGTGGGTGTTCCACTCATCTGGCCTAAGTGAGCAACATCGAGGTCAAGCTATTGACCATAAAAGAGCGCTTCATGGGTGGCAACCCATGTGAAATAAAGGTTTGAGTCAAGTTTTTAAGTTTTAGTTTAAGTTTTATGTTTAATAAAGAGTGCTAGAAAGCTCTAGTTGAGGAGAAGAAGTTCAGTAGTACTAAAAATCCTGCTCTATATATGCTGATGTTGGTCGAAAATTTTTACTGTCATTTTTCTATCAAAAACAAGGTGTTTCTCTACGTTTCAGGATAAGAAAGAATTCTCAAAGAAATAGAAACTTTTTGATGACTATAGAAGGTTTAACGACCAACTGTATGGCGGGAATAAAAATTCCAGCCGTATAGTTTGGCCGTATAGATATCTTTGCCATCCACAAATTTTCATTCTTAGGTACTGAAGGTTTAACGACCAACTATATGGTGGGAATAAAACTTCCATTCGTATAGTTCCGACCGTATAGTTATCGCTGCCTTTGTAAAATTTCTTTTCAGGATACAGAAGGTTTGACGACCAATTATAGGGCGGAGATAAAAATCCCGGTTGTATAGTTCTGGCCGTATAGTTGCGCCGCCAGGTGAAAACCCTAATTTTTTTACATCATACCAACTATACGGTGGGAAAAAATTGTTTCGGCCGTATAGTTTGGACGTATAGGTGCATCCGACCACAAAATCGCCACGGGAAGGTACCCCCAACACCAAAACTTCAATCTTTTTTCTCTCTTCTACCTCAAAACTCTCTCAAAACCTCAAGAGATCTTCATCTATACTTAATTTCGTTCGATTTCCTCACATATAAGTGATCTACAGCATGTTTCTCCTCTGACCCTCCAATTACTTTTTGCAAATACATTTTTGATCTGTTGTCATTATCAATCTAGGGTGAGACCTACTATGAACTAATTGCCATGATTCTCTTGCCTAGATTATTATTTTGAGGGGACTCTTCAGTGTGCTAAGATGAGGAAATATGTTATGCTTATTACTGTTGGATCAAAAAAAAATTTCTCTCCTTATTATTTTAGATGATGAACACAAGGAGCCAAACTCGTGCTCGTGCCACCGCTAGTTCTTCTCGGGCTGCCGCTCAAGAATGCATGGGGATACGATTCAGGGATGAGCTCCAACGTGATCGCTTCAATAGGATCAAGAACCGAGAAGTGAACACAACCAAGTGGGCTTGCCCCATTATATTGAATCAACTCAGTATTTCTAATGACTTCAATTTACTTTGCAATAGAGTTGGCATGTAAAACTTTGTATTCAATGATGTGCCTACTTATCGCCAGTTAACTCTTAAATTTCTAAGTTCTTTGCAAAGCACCATTAAAGCATGGCATGGAGAGGACATGATTTCTTTCCGACTTAGGAACAACAACTATGCTTTATCACTAGATCAATGGTGCACATGTTTTAATTTTCCAAACAATAATGCTAATGCCTTACACGCATCCTTTACTGGCATAGACCCTTCCCCGAAACTTTTTTATAATGGAACGAGTTTCACTTCTAGAGTAAGCAAGGGGAAGAATATTCAACATCTTGCAATTCGCTATTTGTTCTATGTTATTTCTAACACCTTGCAGGCCCGAAGTGAGTTCACGAGACACGATGAGGAGGACATCTTAGTCCTCGCAAAAGCTGCTTTCAACAACATCGACTTGTCACTCAACTTGGGCGCAATTCTTGTGCGCTACGTGGAGTATCAATCCTCCCAAAGCCAAGGACCAATCACAGGTGGAGGCGTCATCACCGTGCTTTCCATTGCCCTAGGCATCGACCTAGGCGAGTTGCAACCAGTGCTAGGTGAGCGACGTGTTGGTTTCTCTACTTTAAAAGCTTGTGGAATGCTCACTAGGAGAGGTGGTGTTTATTACTTGCATATTGCTGGAGCTGGGCGTCTCTACCCAGCTCCTTTGCCTAATGGTCTTTTCTCTATCGAGGAAGGACGTTTGCTATATGACTTGTAGGTTGAGCAACACTAACCCAAGGAGGATATTCCGGATGAGGACCAAGAAGAGGAGCAAGAAGTTCCTTATGAAGGGGAGCAACCACCAATCCGGTTTGCTACATACCAAGACTTCCAAGAACTTGGAGGAACTGTGGATAGGATGCATAACCTCTCCTTGAACCTCCGAGAAACAACTAGTGATTTATCAACTCAATTTTCGAACTGGAGTTATGACTTTTTCCCGCCACCACAATGATTTGTAGGGCTTGCAAAAGCCTAAGCTTGGGGAAGTTTCCTCATTATCTTTATTTGGCGTTCATTTTCTTTTATTTATTTCAAGGTTATGTTTTTAATTCTAGTTTATAAGCACTCGTGTTGGTTTCCCCAACACTTTATCTTTAGTTATTTCTATCTGTTTTTGAGACTTTCTAGCCGAGCTTTGCCGCCAATTTTCTATTTTTTAATTCCCTCTTTTAAAAAACAACAAAAAAATTCCATTTATCTTTATTTTCCCTCTTCCTTCTTTTCTATTCTCCTTGTGGCTTTCACATATTTGCAGGAGATTGATCGACTTCGAGTTTCCAAGAAGCAAATCAAAAGGGAAAAGAGAAGTGGAACCAATCATGAGAGGTATTCCTTATGTTGGGGATATGCTAAATGGGTATCACCATGGCACGACCTTATTTCGGCTAACCCGGGTGGCCCATAGTTGGTAGCAAGGCCTATGGCCTGCTGGGTGGCCCAGCTAGACAGATCCAGAAGGGAGGCCCATGCCATATAAAGGAAGGCTACGCAGGAGTCACCAACATACTCGGAGCCTTGGAGTGCAAGACATGAAAGACTAGTTCGTATTAGTGTAGAACTCTTTACCTTGTCCGACAAGGACCTTTCCCTGCAAAACCCTAGGTTCTGGTACCTTTATGAACCGGACCGTGGGAGCCTTTAGGGCACAACCTAGATTCCTACGTACAACATGCAATACCTCGCACAATGAACCTATCTATGTAACTCGGTGTACTGCCATTATAGTGATATATAGTAGGACTATAGTTCTGCCACCGTTGTGGGACTTGAACCTAGGTAAGCTGTGTTACCTCGTACCCACCAACTCTCCGCCTTACCCCACATCTGTAAACAAGCACTATGAGGACCCCTCCATGGCGTACTCGTCGGCAATACCACGATAGTTGGCGCCCACCGTGGGGCAAGAGGCACTTCGAGCTCTACACCGGGCGAGGTGCAATCTCTTCGCGAGAATCGGTAACACCATAGCCAGCGGACACGTTCTCTTCTCCAGCAATGTCCCGATCATCCCTCCAGACAAGTTCTAGGTGTCGGCAAAGACGAACCCTACGCACTGCTCCGTCGTCCCCTTCGGAGACATCCACATCTTCATCGGTGAAACCGACTCGAGTCCTAGCTCCCATGAAGTCGGAAAATCGTCAAGCCCCGCATGGACCACCTATGGGCAGGACACGTTCGCGGAAGGATCTGGGTCGTACCTCTCTCTAGAGTATGGCAGCTCAGATCAGGAAAATTCAAGGCCCACCCAAACCGCCCCTATGCAGGATATAAAGGTGGAAGGACCCTGCAAATCTGCTTGGCTTCCCCAGTCGTTATAGATGCGTAGGTCACACTTTGTCGGCATCGTCACCATTTTTTATCTGGCCAGATGCATTCAAAGGGATGGAGAGCCTCCCCGTGAATACCTTGCCAGATGGATGAGGGTGAGGGAAACCCTAGAGGGCGACCGCGCCGACGAGCTCGTGTACCACTTTGTGGAAGGCCTTACACCCGGAACACTCCTCCGGCATACCCTCCAAAGGCGGCAGGCCATGGGTCCTCTGACCCTTGGTGAGATGGTCACAATCGCCAACAAATATGTGGACGCCAATGAGGAGGCTAAGGCCACGATCGTCGTCGTATCCGGAGGAGCAAACAACAACAACAACGGCTCACCTCCATCACCCTCCACATCTACCGTCAACAACACCGAAGTCAACTCGGACTCCGTCCTTTACGCGCTATACGCCGACATCAATATGGATGGCGGCAGCTCGGATGCTAAGTCGGAGGAATATGATGATGTTATGATTGAGATCGAGAAGGAGGAGCGCGCCGAGAAGGCCAACACGTCCCACCAAGTGCTAGTCACCATTGGGAGTGTGATGGAAGAATACGGACAGGAACCGGGTCGTGAGAGAGCTCCGCCCATGCCAGCGGTCACCAGAGAAGTAGCATCCAAGAAAGTCGCCGAGCCTCCGGCTCCGGCCAAGGCCTTACCCCCTCCGGTTATCCGCCCGCAACCAGCGCAGGAACTCACCACGACCCCCAGTACTGCCAGGTAGTCAAACCAGCCACCAATGCCACCATCAATGTCTGCAGCTGGCAACTGATGTCTGCAAGTACACAGATCGTTTGTAGCTAGTTTTGAAGTATAGATATCGATCCCACAGGGAGCCCAAACGTAAGTGTTTATGGGTGAAGTCTCTGTCACACCCGAAGTTGTCAATGGTCTTCGAGTGAATTGACTGCAAGTGTTGAAATAAGAATGGGGTTTTGATTAAATGAGATGTATTTAAATAGAACTAAAATATAAACTTCATAAATATAAAGCATAAAAGTAAAAAACGACTTGGTTGTTTGTTGTTTCCTGCATATGGAAAAAGAAGGCGTGGGGAGATTTAGTTCATGGTGATAGTGACTGTGTCAGGTGGATGAATGATTAATGTAACAATTATAATATTATAAATATATGTGTAGGAGAGCAACCCATAATTAGCCGGAATTCCTCTTGGTAGATTTCATCCCAACTTCAATAATCCTACTAGCCTATTACCAAAACCATGGTTAGACACTAGACGATTAAGACCCTTGAGGTCGCTTAGCGATTAAGCTCCTTGGATCGGACTAATGCAATAAGCATAGTGGTTTCTTGTTACCCTCGAGTCTACTAGTTTTTCATTGATATCCCCGTGTCACCCGAGGCTCGCCGGTCCACTAGCGAACAAGATCTTATCTATGTAGAACAAAGCATCATGTTGTCTGGGCCCTTAATTGGACAACAAGCATTAGGCGTCCCATAGATAATCAAGCACACATAATATAGTAATTAGAATTAATCACAAACTAATGGAAAATATATGAAGGCACATCACATCTCACCAATCCCCTACATCTCCCACACCAAAGGGAATTGCTCACACATGAGATAAGAACGGATCATCAATATAATCAAATAAAGGGAATTCATCTTTGTATTACTGTGGAGATCCATGATACATTGCAAATGTATCTATAATTTTTGGTGTTCCATGCTTGGTTTTATCTACTATCTTGTGTTTTATCCATACTTTGGAGTACTTTTCATATGATTTCTTGGACTAACCTGTTAACAAGAGCCACAGTGCCAACTGCCTGTTTTCTGCTGTTTTTGGTTCCAGGAAGTCAGAAAATGAATATTCTCGGAATTGGACGGGACAAAAGCCAAAGTCACTATTTTATCGGAAGACATCTAGAGCCAGAATATGAGACGGAGAAGGGCTGGGGCCCGGCCAGACCACCTGGCCGCGCGGCCAGGCCTGGCCCGCGCCAGGGGCTGGTCTGGCCAACCCCAGCACCCCCTTGTCCTCTCCTTCCGCCTATATATTGCCTTTGATACCAAAACCCTAAGTACCCGATCAAAAATCCACGAAAGAGTTTGTAGCCGCCATCATCTCCATCCCTAGATCGGGAGGGATCTGAAGCTCTTCCTGGCACCCTGCCAGAGAGGGGAATTCACCCTGGAGGCCTTCTTCATCATCATGCAAGCCTCCGGTGTGATGCGTGAGTAGTTCATCTCTGGACTACGAGTCCATGTAGTAGCTAGATGGCTGGTTCTCCTCCTTTGTGCTTTCATGTCTAGATCTTGTAAGCTCCGTTCATGATCAAGATCATCTATTTGTAATTCTGCATGTTGTGTTTGCGGGGATCCGATGGATATTGAGATGCTATTTCAGATTGATTAGTGATTCTATCATGTCTTTGTTATTTGTGATCTTGCATCCTTTCTGTTGTTAGTAGCTATCTTGGCCAAGTGGATGCTAGAAACTCCAAGAGTTAGTATTTATGCTCGATAGTGGGTTCATGCCTCTAGTAATCTGGGGAAGTGACAGAAATCTCTAAGGTACTGGATGTGTTGTTGCTACTAGGGAGAAAACAACAATCCTTTGTTCATAGAACAATCGTACTGTTTACATTACACGCAATTCGTAAAGGAATAATCTGTTGCTTGCAACTTAATACTGGAGGGGGTTCGGATGATATCCTGAAGGTGGATTATTAGTCATAGATGCAGTTGGATGGCGGTCTATGTATAATGTTGGAATGCCCAATCAAGTCTCAAAGGAGTCAAGATGATTAGTATATGCTTGTATGCTTTCTCGATGTTTGTCAATTGCCCCGGTGTAATTTGTTCACCTAGCATGTTATCTATCTTAAGGAGAGCCACCTCTAGTGAACTATGGACCCCGGTCCTTTCTTTTACATACAATCTACAAACTGTTTACTGCTTTGTGTTTACTTTCTGCAAACTATTACTTCCTTCCATTCAATACGTTTAATCCTTTGTTTTCAGAAAAAATGGTGAGATTGACAACCTCATCGCAAGTTGGGGACAGAGTTCTGTGGTTGTGTTGTGCATGTCTCCATGTTGCTGCTGGCACCGGTAGTGCGCCCTGCCAAAGTTCAGCTAGCTACACGTTTGGGGTGTTTCCTTGCTCCTACTAGATTAATAACCTTGGTTTCATAACTGAGGGAAACTTACTGATGTGCTCATCATACCTTCCTCTTGGGGTTCCCCAACGAGCTCGTTAGTACACGAGTCAGCAAGTATTTCTCTCGCGCCGTTGCCGGGGAGTCAAGGACATCTTCATAAGGGGAGTCCCTCATAACCAATCTCTTTACTTTGTTATTTTTGTTTTGCTTAGTTTACTTTTGCTAGTTTGCTTTCTTTATCAAAAACACACACAAAATAGTTTTACAAGTTTGCTTTCTTTATTAAAAACACACAAAAAATTAAGTCTTCGATAGTGGTTACCTCTTTCTTAGCTCACCATGTTGATCCCTAAATTCACCATGAAAGACCTTTCAATAGGTAGTGGCTCTATAATTGGAAAATATAATATTGAAGAATTCTTTAAACATGTTAGTAAACATGAGGATACTAAGGATAGATCCCTTGCAGAACTTGCTCCAAGCTATGAGATTGCTGCAGCTTCTTTAGTTCACATGTTGGAAGCTAGGTATGTTAACCTCAACCCCTTAATGCAAGTAATGTTTCTTAAGCTTAAAAAAATTAAGGACCCTGAAAAGAGGGATTTTATTCTAGAAACTTTGTTTAAGGAATTCTATGATGTTGCCAAGGAAGCTAGAAAAGTCTTTGAATGTTTCAGTATGCTAGGATCATGTGTAGATGTTGTTGGTACACAAGAAAACATGAACAAATCTGAACCTAATGGGGAGGAAACTAAGATACCAATACCCTTTAAACTGGTAGCAATACATGAAGCCATAGAAAAGACCCTTGATTGGATTGTTCCTGAAAACCCTTTTGATGAAAATAATGAACCTAAGAGCATTGAGAGAGGATCCTCTAGAACTTATTTGGATGATATACCTTGCCTTGTTGAAGATATTTCTGGTATTAATCTTAATGCTTCTTCATTTGAGAACACTTGATTCTTTTTCTTGGTTCTTATGCCTAACTTAAACGCGTTAAAGAAAAGTACTTATTGGGAGATAACCCAAAAGCTTTAGATGAGACTTGGAAGTTATTACTTCATTAATAACCGCTCCTTATCCTTTTTATTTGCTTTTTGTGCCAAGAGTAACCTCTAATGAGAGAGAAGTAATGATTGGGAAAGTTGCTGTCCCGAAACAGATTTCTATGCTTCACCGTAAAAATTCGTGTAAAATCTCAGTACGTCCTTTTGAGGTGTGAATTTTTTTGCTTCTGCCCCAGGTTGTTAGATAAATTTCGTTAGTTGAACACTTTTTGATTTGAGCAACAGAAGGTCTTCGAAAACATTCTTCTTTACCTACTGGTCTGTTTTGACAGATTTCTGCTATTTTCTGCATTTGCTTCTTGTTGGTTCCTTTTCGAGTTCTTTTGGGGAATTGAGCTTTTTGAGGGAAGTGCTATAGTAGCTAGTGTATTAATAGAAGTTTTATTGGTGTTAGAACTGAACCTAAAGACTTATTATCTTGAGTGCACTAATGTTGCTAATAAAGATTGTGTGAAGTTTTGTATGAAGAAATTTTTTTCAGGTGTATGGAAGGAATGAGTAATAAGATGAAGGATGAAATAAATCACAAGCTTGGGGATGCCACGCGTGTCACCCCAAGAAATATCCAAGAAGTACAAGCATCAAAGCTTGGGGATGCCCAAGGCATCCCCCTCTTCATCAATAAAAATCCCAGGTTTCTTTCAAACACTTCATTTTTATTGTTTCATGCACAGTTGTGTTGTTCTTGGAGCGTCTTCCTTTTTGTTTTTGTTTTGGTTTTTTGTTTGCTTTTATTTGCTTAGTTTGCTGAATAAATTGGTTGGACCCCCTCTTTCATACATTGGTTTTCAAATAGTTTGGTTTTGTTTGGAAAAGAGTAGGAAAGCTCATGCTTAAGTGGTAAAGAGAGCTTGTTTTTTACTATGGCCTATGCTTTGTCATGCCATGCTTGATATTGTTTTGGCTTTATGCATAGTATTCTCTACTGTAGCATGACTTGTTATAAAGAATTGAGATTTCTTAATGTGCCTTGGATGAATCATGCGTTGTTTTAGCATATTAAAGCATAGTATAGTGGTATTCTCCTTTGATGCTTTATTTCAGTTGACTTGGCGCATGCTCACACCATGTTATGACTATCACAAGTCACCATAAGCCTTTATGATCCTTTAGTTTTCAACTTGTAGTATCACTTTATGCTTTGATCAATGATGTTTTGTCGCTCTGCATGATTATGGCCATTATTTCTCTCTTAGTTTGTCGCCCCCAGTCTTTTGCTAGCCTCCACAACCAAGTATGAGTTCCACTCATGCATCCAACTCCCTAAACCAAGTTATTCCAAAGATTCCACCATGCCTACCTACTAGCTTATGCTATTCCAAGTATATTCATTCTTTTGTTTACCTTCCAAATTAAACTTGTTATGAGAAAACTAGTGATTAAAGCTCTCACGAACTTGATGGCACACTTTACTTTTCTTGCCCTTAATAAACTTGAACCATTGTGTTGTCTATGTTGTATATGCTTGCACTTATTTGTTGGGAATTAGCAAAACCATGCTGTCATGGGGAACGCTTTCAACATTGCACTGGTACTTTGTACCTAGTTGATATCATGCTCTTTTGTCTATGGAGGTCGTCGGTGTGAAATGAAAGTGGAGCTTGTAAGTCCATGGAGTTATGTATATGTGTTAGAGAAACGCCTGGGCCGCTGGTCTAATCCATGATGACATGGTGGAAACCTACAGCGTAACCATAATGAGCTGTCTATGAAGCATTCTTCTTATAAAAAAAGAGTCCTATATTGAGAAAAAGAGAAAAATAGAAAAAAAAATGAGATTATGAAAAGAGGAAAGAGAGAAAAAAGCACCATATTCCCATGGCAAATAAGAAGATTGCTGAGATGCTCGTTGTCTGCTTGCCTTATCATTTTGATATGGGGATTCTTCCGTATCATCGGGCAAGGGGTACCCTATTGGCGGTTCTCTATGATACACATTTACTTACGATGACAAGAACTTACCGGTGACTAAACTTGAGTAGCATGTGGTGCGGCCCTCGTATTCAAGGGACATGAGATTTCTAACTTATACTTAGTCAAGCATGTACACCATAGTTTGTTCACTTTAACCTTAATCACTTCAATATGCTTATGATAGGGGCAATGAGAGCTAAAAGCTATTAAGTACCATAATTTTTGGAAGCTCTTTATGAGATTTGAATCTCTGCTTCCTTCTATGAAGGCCTTTCTTCCACCATTATATTGAGGCTCCACCTTCTACCTTTATGCACCTACTTTGAGAGCATAGTGGCCATTCTTAGTTCTATGTGCATTGTCCCAAGACTAGTTGATTGATGCATAACTTGATATTTCTTGTTTTAAACTATTTGTATCCAGTCACTCTTATGAACTTTGAAGGTGTCCTATGCATTTATGTTTGCTACTCTATGAGGGACAAGCTGAATACTATTATGCTATGTTTTGTTTATGTGAAACAAACAAATGTCTTGCAAAGCATTGTTATTCATGAATCTTTTGTTTGTGCCTTTTCATGTTGCAACATAGTTTCTTTGTCTTATTGCTAGAACTTTGTCTTTCATGTTATGATTGAAGTACTATGATCCTAACTTTGAATGTTTTACAAATACTTTGATCAAGTTTATGATGGTGCATGTCACCTAAAAAATTATTCTTTCTTTTTATCACTTACCTACTCGAGGACGAGCAGGAGTTAAGCTTGGGGATGTTGATACATTGCTAACGTATCCATAATTTTTGATGTTCCATGCTTGGTTTTATCTACTTTCTTATGTTTTGTCCACACTTTGGAGTACTTTTCATATGATTTCTTGGACTAACCTATTGACAAGATGTCATAGTGCTAGTTGCATGTTTTCTTCTATTTTTGGTTCTAGAAAGTCAGAAAATGAATGTTCTCGGAATTGGACCGGACAAAAGCCAAAGTCGATATTTTACCGGAAGACTCATGGAGCCAGAAGACGAGACGGAGAGGGGACATAGGGTGGCAAAACCACCCCTAGGCACGGGTCCCCCTGGCCGCGCCAGGGCATGGTGTGGGCCCCCAGCCTGGCCACCGACCCCGCCCCTTCGCCTATATATTCCTCCCAATACAGAAACCTAAGTCGTTAATCAGAAATCCACGAAAAGTTCCACAGCGTTGCCGCCACCAAAGGGGAGATTTGGGGGACATAAAGTCTTTGTTCCGGCACCCTGCTGGGACGGGGAAGCGCCCCCAGAGCCATCTCCATCGATCTCCACCACCATCTCCATCGCCATTGCTGATTCCCATGATGAGGAGGGAGAAGTTCTCTCTTGAGTCTAAGGGTTCTACCGGTAGCTATGCGTTCATCTCTCTCTCTATGCATGATCATATTGTGATCATGAGCTTTGTAATCAAGTAGATCTACCTTGCTACTCAAGTGCTTTAATAGATCTCTCCTCTCCCCATGTGTGTGAAGTTGACAGTGTGCACACCATGGTGGCACTTAGGCTAGAGATTACAAATACTTGTTATGAGTTATATTTGGAGTTGGATGTCTTCATCAAATTCTGGTGTTTGTTTGAACCATCTAGTGCTCAAGGTGACAGTGTTGGGTTATCTAGGTTTTGTTATAGCCCTACCAATGATTAGAGTGTCCAACTAGAGAGTAGTTAAGAGTAGTACCATAAAGAGAAGATATTTATATGAGAGTGTTCACTAGCGAAAGTATGATCCCTAGGCCTTGTTTCTAAGCATTGATACACCGTTTGCAATTAGATATGTTACATGTTTGCTTGCTTCCATCTTTATTTCAGTTTGCCTTTAGTCTTTTCCCACGTCAACCACACGCCAGCAAGCTATTTTCTGGCACCGTTACCACTTATAATTATCCATACCACTTGTCTTTTACTATCTCTTCGCCGAACTAATGCACCTATACACCTGACAAGTGTATTGGGTGTGTTGGGGACACAAGAGACTTTTTGTATCTTGATTGCAGAATTACTTGAGAGGGAATACCTTTGAGCACTTCCTCCCTGAGTTCGATAAACCTTGGGTAATCCACTTAAGGGAAACTTGCTGTTGTTCTACAAACCTCTGCACTTGGAGGCCTAACAACTGTCTACAAGAATAGAAGTGCGTAAAACATCAAGCTATTTTCTGGCGCTTTTGCCGGGGAGGTAAGGTAAAAGGTACCCAGATCCTCCGATGTGAGTGCTTGAAGTTATTTCCTTTAGATTCTGCAATTTTGTCTTTTTGTTTGTTGTTTTTATTTTCACTAGTTAGGCTTAATGGAAAACAACAACAAAATTAGAGAGCTTTTTAGTATTTTTCCTAAGATAGAACATGAATTGTCTGAAAAGAAACTTTAAAACCCATGGAACTTTCTTTGCATGCTAATAGCAATGTTATTAGTATGAATCTTTTGAACACCTTTGTTACTAATGCTATGGAAATGTCTAAGCTTGGGGAAGTTGGTTTTTATGAAAATGATTTTTTTAGTTCCCCAGCTTTAAAGAAGAAAATTTTCTCTGATGATACTTTATCTCCCATATGTGGTAATTATAATAATACTTGTGATATTTTAAATCCACATACTAAAAATGTCCCTTTTAAAATACCTATGGCAATTATTGAACGTGTTATGAATAACTCTTATTTTGGAGATGGAACTGTCCATCCTGGTGATCATTTACTCCTTATACATGAATTATGCGGGTTGTTCAAGTGTGCAGGTATTTCAATGAACCAAGTTAAGAAGAAGCTATTCTCTTTATCACTTAAGGGCAAAGCAAGGGAGTGGTATGAGCTACTAGATGATCCTCATCATTTGGAGTGGAAGGAACTTGAATCTCTCTTTAACTCTAAATTTTATCCTCCTCATGAAATTCATAAAGATAGGAATTATATTTATAATTTTCATCCTCATGATGGAGAAAGTATTGCCCAAGCATGGGGGAGATTGAAGTCACTAATGCTCAAATGTCCTATTCATGAGCGCCCCAGGAATATTGTTATTAATAATTTCTATGCAAGGCTTTCAAGACATCACAAGGACTATCTAGATACTTGTTTAGAGGGATCCTTCACAAGTAAGGAGGTCAAAGCTAAGTGGGATCTTCTTGAAACAATTCCAAGCAATACCGAAGATTGGGATAACAACAAAGGTAAAGAACCAGGTATAAACTATGAGTATGATTGCATTAAGTCTTTCGCTGAAACTACTGATTTTCAAGAGCTTAGTGCTAAATATGGTCTTGATCCTCAAATTCTTATTAATTGTTTTAGAACCTTTGCTTCTCATATTAATTCTCCTAAAGAAAAATGGGACATGTATCGTGAGCCTTTTAAAGACACTTGCAGGGAAAATGAAATTGTTATTAATGATAGCAATAAACATGCTCAAACCTCTGAAAGTACTATTTCTTATAAGCATGTTAATTTTTGTGGAATACATAGACCTTTTGAGAATAATCAAATTGAAGAATAATATTGTATCACCCACAGGAACGAAAAAACTAGAATGTGGTATAGGGCTTTAAATGATCTTGGTAAAAAAGTTTGTGCCCTTTATCCTTTTATTTGTGAACTTTGCTTTGAAGTGGGTCATTTCAATTTTCCATGCTCAGGCCATAATAATAGCCCTTCTAATCCAATGAGTACTGCAAGTTTGTATTGTGATGACATGATCACTCCTAATCAGCATGATGAACTTACATTATTTTTGGGGTGTGAAGAGTTATCAAGAAAAACCTCTTGGTAGATATGGGTGCTTTTGATATGAATAGTGTCCTGCATGGTTGTCATCTTTATTGCGTTGATAATTGCCACACAAATACTTACATACAAAATATTGTAGAAGATGAGATTTTACCAAAATATGACAGGACTAATATGTGTTTTAATCTTATTAAAGAAAAGAAAGAATCCTCCAAAGTTTCTTCTATTGTCTCTAACAATAAACCAGGGTATGTGGAGAAGCTTCCTTTCAAGCCTCTCCCTCCTAAAGAGAATAAGAAAAAGAAGAATAGGAGGAGTAAAAGGAGAGAGCAAACAGTATTTTCCCTAAGCATGTTGCTCCTATTATAGTTTTTGATGAGTCTGAACTCGATGATGTTCCTATGCCTATTACCTATAGTAGTGATCATGATTGGGAAAAGCACACTACTTTTGATATTGAAAACCTCTTCGGTACCAATTTTCAAAATGATGATATTAATAATTTCTATACTATTAGTGCTATCCATGTTCCTTCCAATCATGATTAAGAATTCTGCCATTAATTGCATTTGCTTCTTGTTGATTCCTTTTTGAGTTCCTTTGGGGAATTGAGATTTTTGAGGGAAGTGCTACAGTAGCTTGTGTTTTAATGTAAGTTTTATTGGTGTTGAAACTGAACCCAAATATTTATTATCTTGAATGCACTAATGTTGCTAATAAAGATTGTGTGAAGTTTTGTATGAAGGAAAATTTTCAGGTGTATGGGAGGAGTGAGTAATGAGATGAAGAATGGACTAAATCTCAAGCTTGGGGATGCCACGCACGTCACCCAAAGAAATATCCAATAAGTACAAGCATCAAAGCTTGGGGATGCCCAAGGCATCCCCCTCTTCATCAATAAAAATCCCAGGTTTCTTTCAAACACTTCATTTTTATTGTTTCATGCACAGTTGTGTTGTTCTTGGAGCGTCTTCTTTTTTGTTTTTTTTCGTTTGCTTGGTTTTCTTAGTTTGCTTTAATAAATTGGTTGGATACCCTCTTTCATACATTGGTTTTCAAATAGTTTGGTTTGGATTGGAAAAGAGTAGGAAAGTTCATGCTTAAGTGGTAAAGAGAGCTTGTTTTTGACTATGGCCTATGCTTTGTCATGCCATGTTTGATATTGTTTTGGCTTTATGCTTAGTGATCTTTGTTGTATCATGACATGTTATAAACAATTGAGATTGCTTAATGTGCCTTGGAAGGATCATGCGTTGTTTTAGCATATTAAAGCATAGTATTGTGGTATTCTCCTTTGATGCTTTATTTGAGTTGACTTGGCGCATGCTCACCATGTTATGACTATCCCAAGTCACCATAACCTTTATGATCCTTTAGTTTTCAACTTAAAGTATCACTTTATGCTCTGATTAATGAAGTTTTGTCGCTCTGCATGATTATGGCCATTATTGCTCTCTTAGTTGGTGATACGTCCAAAACATATCTACTTTCCCGAACACTTTTGCTATTGTTTCTTCTCTAAACTTGTGTGATTTGGATACAACTAACGCGGACTGACGCTGTTTTCAGCAGAATTGCCTTGATGTCTACTTTTTGTGCAGAAAATCAACTATCACGAAAAATCCCGAAAAATATGCCGAAAATCCTATTTCACCCGAAGACTCGAGGAGCCAGAATACGAGACGGAGAAGAGCCAGGGGTGGCCACACCACCTGGTGGCGCGGGCCAGGCCAGGCCGCGCCAGGGGGTGGTGTGGGCCCCCCAGGCACCCCCTCGGTCTCCCTCTTCGCCTATAAGTTGCCTTCTGACCTAAAAACTCCGGGGGGTTCGACGTTTTTCCAGAAGGAGTTCTGATCCTCCCCACCACCAGATTCCACGAAATAGCAGCAGAAACTCCGTTCTGGCACCCTGTCGGGACGGGGAATTGGAGGAGATCATCGCCATCATCATCACCATCGCTTCTCCATCGACCATCCATGTTTCCCCCATCTATGAGTGAGTAATCCCCCGCTGTAGGCTATGGGGATGGTAGGGATTAGATGAGATCATTCATGTAATGGCATCAGATTGTTAGGGCATGGTGCCTAGTATCTTTTATTAGTGCTTTATGACTTTGTTGAGACTTGTTGTGCTTAATGCTTGTCACTAGGGCCCGAGTGCCATGATTTCAGATCTGAACATGTTATTGATTCATTATGATAGTATTGTTTTTGGTCTTATCTACAAGTTGTGTACACACGTTGTTGTCTAGAACCAATGGCCCCGAAGTGACAGAAATGGGGATAACCGGAGGGAATGGCTTTGATGTGAGGATCACATGTGTACACAGAGTGTTAATGCTTTGCTCCGGTGCTCTATTAAAAGGAGCACCTTAATTGCCAGTAGTTCCCTTGAGGCCCCGCTGGAAACGGGCTGGCAGGACAAAAGATGGTGTGCAAGTTCTCATTGCGAGCACGTATGACTATATATGGAACACATGCCTAGGATTATCTAGCACTTGGATGCTTTATCTTATTTATCTGCAATTGCCCTATTTTGTAGGAACTTTTTGATTTTAAACAGGCAGAAAAAGAGGTATGCCTGAATCTTGGGCAAGGTTTTGTGCTTTGATTCATGCACAAGCTGGAAGTCCACTACCTAAGAATGAGCTTCTTGATATATTTTATAATGGACTAACCGAAGAATCTAGGACATACCTTGATAGTTGTGCTGATTGTGTTTTCAGGAATAGGACTCCTAAGGAAGCTGAGGAATTAATGGCTAAAATAAGCAAGAATTATGAAGACTGGACTCCTCCTAAACAAGCTATACCTGAAGTAATTGTACCTAAACCATCTATTCCGGTGCCTATTCCAACATCAACGAAGAGGGGATTTATTGAATTAAATGATGAAGTGATGGAGGAAGCTAAGAAATGTCTTAAGGAGAAGGGAATTAAAGCTGCAGATGTCAAGAATTTACCTCCTATAGAAGAATTATGTAAGCCTATTCCCTACTCACCCACTATTGAGGTACACTCTCTCCAACACTTTGATGAAGGTGATATCCCTTACTCTAAACCTCCTGATCAATGCTTAGAAGAATTCGATATCTTTATTGTTAAGCAAGATAATTTTAATAAAAGGGTGCAAAATCATCTAATGGAAAACACTAGAGCTATTGTTGAGTTGAAAGATATCGTGGAAAGAACCTCTAATGATGTTAAAATGATTGTTAAACACTTTCAAATGGTTCAAACTCAAATAGATCAACTCGTTAAAGTGCAAAATGACTTGCTAGTTAATGCTGCTAAAGAAAAACATGCTTATGAAATTAGAACTAGAAGTGGAGCTGATACCCAGGATCCTCTATATCCTGAGGGGCATCCCAAAAGAATCGAGCAGGATTCTCAACAAGCTGAAAATAGTGGTTCTACTCGTAAGAAAAGGAGAAAGAAACATAAAACTGTTGTAGAACCCTCTGAACCTGCTATAGATCCTAATAGTATATCTATCTCTGATGCTGAAACTAAAAGTGGTAATGAAGAAAATGAAGTTCCTAATGAAGAAAAGGTTGAAGAAGAACCTGAAAACCACACTAAGAATACTAAATACGCCAAAGAAGATTTTATTGCTAAGAAACATGGTAGTGAAAGAGATCCTTGGGTCCAAAAACCTATGCCTTTCCCTGATAAGAAACACAAGTCAAAGGAAGATGAACACTATAATAAGTTTTGTGAGCGGATGAAGCCTTTATTCTTGAAAATTCCTTTGACTAATGCTATTAAATTACCTCCTTACTCAAAGTATATGAAGGATATTGTCTCGAATAAAAGGAAGATCCCTAATGAAGAAATTTATACTTTGCTTGCTAATTATTCTTTCAATGGTAAGGTCCCTAAGAAACTTGGAGACCCAGGGATTCCAACTATCCCTTTACTCTATTAAGAACAGTTATGTTAGAACTGCTTTGTGTGATTTGGGAGCTGGAGTTAGTGTTATGCCTTTCTCTCTCTATAAAAGGCTTCAACTAGAAAAATTAATACCAACTGATATATCTTTGCGAATGGCTGATAAATCTACCACTATTCCTGTGGGTATATGTGAGGATGTACCTGTTCAAGTGGCTCATAATTTCTTGATATTAAATGATTTTGTTGTGCTTGAAATGCCTGAAGATGATAATATGTCTATTATTCTTGGGAGACCTTTTCTTAATACTGCAGGAGCTATTATTAATGGTAATCAAGGAAAGGTGACTTTCAATGTTAATGACAAGGAACATACTGTCTATTTCCCCAAGAAGATTGAAAGGACTTATGGTTTGAATTCAATTGAACATGTTGAAGGCATTCAAGTTGGAGAAATATATTGTACCATACCAACAGAAAATTTTGAAACTATTATGATTGGGACCACTGCTATCAAGGTTGAGGTAACATAATCATTAGCGGAATACAAAGTTTTGTCTCATATGGAATTGTTTTGGTAGCAAGATTTGATCAACCTTGTTAACAAAAGGATTTCACTAAACAAAACAATGTTTTCATTATGATTATCTCCGTTTATTTCTATCCTTTGCATTTTAGTTGCTTTCATTTAGTTTTCTTTTTGTTGTTACTTGCTTGCATGTTAGAGTAACTTAGAACTTCTATAGTTCTAGCCTTGTTTTTTCTTTGCATCATTTCAAAAAAAAAGAATCTGTCTGCCAGAAAATCATTCTCCTATTTCTGAAAAACGCCCAAAAATAAAGTGTCTCGAAAAATTCCAGAAAATTCATATTAAATTTTTGTGTGAAAAAAGGGGCAGAGGAGTACCTGGGAGGTACCAGGGGGACCACGAGGCAGGCACACCACCTGGTGGCGCGGCCAGCCCTAGGTGGCGCCATGCCCTGGTGTGGGCCACCCCTAGCCCCCCACTAACTCTCTCACCTTCCACTTTCTTCTCTCTCCCGAGTAAGCTCCAGTTCATTGCTCAAAATCACATTCTTGTTGTGCTTGCTCTTGATTTCTTCGATCTCCTTGCTCAGCCCATCTTTCTTGCTGAAATTTGGAGCATTTGTTCCCTGGTATGTGACTCCTCCCCTTGTCCAAGTAGATTTGTGTTTAGTGGATAATTTATTGAGTATTTTGCAGCTATAGGTGACATGTTATGAGAGCTTGTAAGCTTGTTTGATGCTTAGAGATATAGTTTTGATGCATGTTTAGGCCTCTTACAAGTCCCTATGAGTAGAATCCTTCATTATATTTACTTTGCAATCACTTGTTTAATAGGTGTTTAAATTTCAGAATACCAAGCATGAACAACCATACCTTTGGAGAGATATTTGAGGGTGATGCACCTAGGAGGTCAAGGCCCTCAAGAACAGCCTCTGAGGCTAGGCCATCATACAATGAAGATCTCATTGCAACTCGTATTGGTAGTGAAAGGGATGATGGGGATGCTCACCCATCCTCTTTTCCTTGTTTTACTTTCTTACAAGCTGCAGGTATTCTTGATGATTTCTTGCTACTGATTGAGAGGGTTGGTTTGACCTCATATATGCAAGATGAGAGTACGCAATACGCTATGCTCACCAAAACTTTTGTTGAGAGTTTCACGTTTACTAACACATCCTATCAGTCGACTGTCTCTTTTAAAATCTATAATCTGCCCTTCACCATGTCTTTGGAGAGATTTTGCAGTATTGTAGGTGTTCACATGATAGGGACCATTAAGAAAATTCAAGGGCGACCCGCTGATTTGTTGGAGCTCTACCGAGGAGTGACCAATGATGATGACCGCGTGGCGCAGCGCGGAAAGATAAGAAATATCCAGCCCCCTGCTCTTAGATACTTTGCATATTATCTTTCTACTAGCGTACTGGGTAGGGAGAACACAAGTAATATCTCCAACTATCATTTAGCATTCCTTGCTGCTGCGCTTAACAATGACACTCGGTACAACCTGGGCTCGCTTATTGCTCGCCGCCTAGCTGCTAGGGGGCCTATCTATGGGGGCATCATTGCCTCACGTATAGTCAATGCATTAGGTCTTTTAGTGGATCCCAATGATGCTATGCTGGCACCACAAAGGCTTGACCTTGTTGCTATGAAAACTCATCACTTTGTCACTGCTACTTCTGATTTTGATAGTCTATATATAGGATGCTTTTCACTGACGGGGATGAAAGGGAGATCCTTTTGCCACAGGCTTCTTTGTTTAGTGTTCACAGGAGACCGTGGTCGCGCTCCAAGGAGGAGGTGGACGAGCAACTCTGCTTGTTGAGTTTCCACGAGCAGCACCAGGAGGATGTGCCCTCCTATGATTACTCCGCACATTATGGAGGGACGTACTCGAGCTCGCACCAGGACGAGGGTACTTCCTTGTCGTACCACGGTGACACTTCATCTTGGTCGGCTTGGGATTGATACCCACTTAGGCCAAAAGCCTAAGCTTGGGGGGAGGTACGCCGACACCGCACTCATCTCCATATCATGTTGCGTCGGTACTTTGTATATTCATGTTTTCATTCTCTTTTTAGTTTTCGTTCTTCTTTGCTTTTGTTTTCTAAAACACAAAAAGACCAAAACTATTTCTGTTGTTTCTCTCTGGTTTGCTTTTCCCTTTTTTCTTTGTTTGAACTATTTGAAAAAACCAAAAAGATTTTGCTTTGCTTGTTGTTCCTCTTTTGGTTCTTGGTTTAAAAATCAAAAACAACAAAAATATTTGTCGTTCTTCTTTGGTTTTTGTGAGTTTGCTACAGGGTTCGGCAGTCCTTAGTGGATTATTGGTCTCATATTATTATTCAAGCCACATAAGTGAAGAGAAATAATGAGGATTAATGACAACTTGAGGCGTGGTAAGAGGCTGGTAACGAACTCTATTTGTTTTCATTTTTGTACATATACTCATCACTGTGGGCATGCTTAGTCCGTTCATGGAGAGTGTATGTTTTCTTTGGATGCTTAGTAGTTCTTGCTTTCCTATGATTAGCTCTAGCTCGTTAATAGTTTGTAGCATGTCTTATGAATGTTTGCTGGCATTGCTCTATTCATAAATTGGTATGACACCGTGGTATCCTCCTCTGAATGTTTTGTTTGAATTGACTTGGCACATGCTCACGCATGCACATGACTGTGATAATCAGTTAAGCCTTGATGAATTATTTTGCCTTGAGGATCTTGAATCACTTCCATGCCATGATTAGTCCTGTTTTGTTGCAAGTATGATTATGACAGCTATTGCTCTCTCGTTGGTCGCTCCCTCACTATTGCTAGCCTTCACTTCCACTGAGTGTTTTACTCATGTTTCCAACTCCCTAAACCAAATATTTCCAAAGTATCCACCATACCTACCTATTAGCATCATTTGCTACTCCCGTGCATATTCATTATGCCTTGTTTTCTTCTGGATAAAATGTTTGCTTGTTATGAGAAAGTTAGTTAGTAAAGCTCTCACGAACTTGATGGCACACTTTATTTTCTTGCACTTAATAAACCTGAACCATTGCGTCCTTCTTTGTTGCGTATATGCTTGCGCTTTATGAGTTGAAGTTAGTAGAACCATGTATCATGGGGACCACTCTCAACACTTCATTGGTACTTTGTACCTAGTTGATATCATGTTCTTTTGCTTATGGATCCCGGCGGTGTGAAATAAAAGTGGAACTTGTAAGATCATGGAGTTTGTATGTATGTTAGAGAAACGCCTGGGCCGCTAGCCTAAGCCATGCCTAATCATGGTGGAAACTTGCAGCATAACCATAATGAGTATTCTATGAAGCATCCTCAATAAAAATCTATGCACATAGTAAATAAAAAGATCGCCGAGATGCTCATTGTCTGCTTGCCTTGTTATTTTGATTATGGGACAGCTCTCGTGTCATGTGCAAGGGGTACCCCGTTGGCGGTTATCTATGATACGTATATACTTACAATGACTAGAGCTTACTTGTGACTAAAGTTTAGTAGCATGAGGATCGGTCTTCGTAAGTAAGGGGCATGAGACTTCGATTTATAACTTGTCAAGCATATCCTCTTAGTTGTGTCACTTTAACCTTAACCATTTAAAGATGCTTATGATAGGGGAAATGAGAGCTCAAAGCTAACAAGTACCATACTTTCAGCATTTGGAAGCCTTCAAATTATTCAAAACCTTTTCTTTTACTTGTTGAGTCTCCACACATTCTCCGAGCACTTTCTTGAGAGCATAGTTTTCATTCTTTGTGCTTGTCACATTACTTGATTATTTGTGTTATGACTTTGATGCTTGATCTTTGATATATTTACTTCTAGTCATCACTTGAACTTCAGAGGTGCCTTGACATTCACAATCGAAGGCAAGCGAGATACCACTCTGTCATACCTTTTTATGAGCATTTTAATGTTGCTTACGTTTATACTTCATGGTACTTATTATTTTTGAGTTGGAATCTCTTCATAGCTTGCAATGACTATTAAGTAGACTCAGTTGCATACTCTTTATTATGAATTGTCTAAGTAGTTTATCACATTGCTGAGAATATTTACATCATATGAAGCAAATGTGTTCGTGAAAGTTCTTTTATCGCACTCAGTTTTCAACTGAATTGCTTGAGGACAAGCAATAAGCTAAGCTTGGGGGAGTTGATACGTCCAAAATGTATCTACTTTCCTGAACACTTTTGCTATTGTTTCTCCTCTAAACTTGTGTGATTTGGATACAACTAACGTGAACTGACGCTGTTTTCAGCAGAATTGCCTTGGTGTCTACTTTTTGTGCAGAAAATCAACTATCACGAAAAATCCCGAAAAATATGCCGAAAATCCTATTTCACCCGAAGACTCCAGGAGCCAGAATTCGAGACGGAGAAGAGACAGGGGGTGGCCACACCACCTGGTGGCGCGGGCCAGGCCAGGCCACGCCAGGGGGTGGTGTGGCCCCCACCAGGCACCCCCTCGGTCTCCCTCTTCGCCTATAAGTTGCCTTCTGACCTAAAAACTCCGAGGGGTTCGATGTTTTTCTAGAAGGAGTTCCGCTCCGCCGCCACCACCAGATTCCACGAAATAGCACCAGAAACTCCATTTTGGCACCCTGCCGGGACTGGGAATTGGAGGAGATCATCGCCATCATCATCACCATCGCTTCTCCATCGACCATCCATGTTTCCCCCATCTATGAGTGAGTTATCCCCCGCTGTAGGCTATGGGGATGGTAGGGATTGGATGAGATCATTCATGTAATGGCATCAGATTGTTAGGGCATGGTGCCTAGTATCTTTTATTAGTGCTTTATGACTTTGTTGCGACTTGTTGTGCTTAATGCTTATCACTAGGGCCCGAGTGCCATGATTTCAGATCTGAACATGTTATTGATTCATTATGATAGTATTGTTTTTGGTCTTATCTACAAGTTGTGTACACACGTTGTTGTCCGGAACCAATTGCCCCGAAGTGACAGAAATCGGGATAACCGGAGGGACTGGCTTTAATGTGAGGATCACATGTGTTCACGGAGTATTAATACTTTGCTCCGGTGCTCTATTAAAAGGAGCACCTTAATTGATAGTAGTTCCCTAGACGCCCCGCTGCAAACGGGCTGGCAGGACAAAAGATATTGTGCAAGTTCTCATTGCGAGCACGTATGACTATATATGGAACACATGCCTAGGATTATCTAGTACTTGGAAGCTTTATCTTATTTATCTGCAATTGCCCTATGTTCTGATTGCTATGTGAATTTTCTTGTCCATGCAATGCCCGTCCATCCATCCCTATGCCTACCGCACTCGAATCCTATTGTTTACTGCTATTGTTACTACTGTCTTTACTCTACTGCTGCTATTACTTTACTATTCCTACTACAAAACTGTTGCTACTTATAAACTGCTGTGAGCAAGATTATTTCCAGGTGCATCTGAATTGACAACTCAGTTGTTAAGGCTTATAAATATTCTTTGGCTCCCCTTGTGTCGAACCAATAAATTGGGTTTCACTTCCCTCGAAAATACTGCGATACACCCCCTATACTTGTGGGTCATCAGTTGGTTGCTCCAAGTCTTTTGCTAGCCTCCGTAACCAAGTATGAGTTCCACTCATGCATCCAAGTCCTAAAACCAAGTTATTCCAAAGAGTCCACCATACCTACCTATTAGCATATGCTATTCCAAGTATATTCATGTTTTGTCTACCTTCCGAATTAAACTTGTTATGTGAAAATTAGTGATTAAATCTCTCACGAACTTGTTGGCACACTTTACTTTCTTGCATTTAATAAACTTGAACCATTGTGTCCATCTTTGTTGCGTATATGCTTGCGCTTTTTAAGTTGAAATTAGCAGAACCATGTATCATGGGGAACGCTTTCAACATTGCACTTGTACTTTGTACCCCGTTGATATCATGTTCTTTTGCTTATGGATCCTGGCGGTGTGAAATAAAAGTGGAACTTGTAAGATCATGGAGTTTGTATGTGTGTTAGAGAAACGCCTAGGCTGCTAGCCTAAGCGATGCCTAATCATGGTGGAAACTTGCAGCATAACCATAATGAGCACTCTATGAAGCATCCTCAATAAAAACCTATGCAAATAGCAAATAAAAAGATCACTGAGATGCTCATTGTCTGCTTGCCTTGTCATTTTGATTATGGGATAGCTCCTCTATCATGTGCAAGGGGTACCCCGTTGACGGTTCTTTATGATACATATGTACTTACAATGACAAGAGCTTACTTGTGACTAAAGTTGAGTAGCATGAGGTTCGGTCTTCGTAAGTAAGGGGCATGAGATTTCAGCTTATAACTTGTTAAGCATATCCTCTTAGTTGTGTCACTTTAACCTTAATCACTTCAAGATGCTTATGATAGGGGCAATGAGAGCTGAAAGCTAATAAGTACCATATTTTTTGGAAGCTCTTTAGGAGACTTGAATCCCTGCTTCCTTCTATGAAGGTCTTTCTTTTACTTTTATGTTGAGTCTCCACCTTCTACCTTTATGCACCTACTTTGAGAGCATAGTGGCCATTCTTAGTTCTATGTGCATTGTCCCAAGACTTGTTGATTGATGCATATCTTGATATTGCTTGTTCTTAAACTACTTGTATCTAGTCACTCTTATGAACTTTGAAGGTGTCCTATGCATTTATGTTTGCTACTCTATGAGGGACAAGCTGAATGCCACTATGCTATGTTATGTTTTCTTTATGTGAAACAAACAAACATCTTGCAAAGCATTGTTATTCATTAATCTTTCATTTGTGCCTTTTCATGTTGCAACATAGTTTCTTTGCCTTATTGCTAGAACTTTGTCTTTCATGTTATGATTGAAGTACTATGATCCCAGCTTTGAATGTTTTACAAATACTTTGATCAAGTTAATGATGGTGCATGTCACCTCAAAAATTATTCTTTCTTTTTATCACTTACCTACTCGAGGACGAGCAGGAGTTAAGCTTGGGGATGTTGATATGTTGCTAACGTATCCATAATTTTTGATGTTCCATGCTTGGTTTTATCTACTTTCTTATGTTTTGTCCACACTTTGGAGTACTTTTCATATGATTTCTTGGACTACCCTATTAACAAGATGCCACAGTGTCAGTTGCCTGTTTTCTTCTGTTTTTGGTTCCAGGAAGTCAGAAAATGAATATTCTCGGAATTGGACTGGACAAAAGCCAAAGTCGATACTTTACCGGAAGACTCACGGAGCCAGAAGATGAGACGAAGAGGGGCCATAGGGTGGCCAAACCACCCCTAGGCACAGGTCCCCCTGGTCATGCTAGGGCATGGTGTGGGGCCCCTGGCTGGCCCCCGACCTCGCCCCTTCGCCTATATATTCCTCCCGATACAGAAACCCTAAGTCATCAATCAAAAATCCACGAAAAGTTCCGCAGCACCGCTGCCACCAAAGGGGAGATTCAGGGGACAGAAAGTCTCTGTTTCGGCACCCTGCCAGGACGGGGAAATGCCCCCGGAGCCATCTCCATCAATCTCCACCACCATCTCCATCGCCATTGCTGATTCCTATCATGAGGAGGGAGTAGTTCTCTCTCGAGGCTAAGGGTTGTACCGGTAGCTATGGGTTCATCTCTCTCTCTATGCATGATCATATTGTGATCATGAGCTTTGTAATCAAGTAGATCTACCTGGCTACTCAAGTGCTTTAATAGATCTCTGCTCTCCCCATGTGTGTGAAGTTGACAGTGTGCAAACCATGGTGGCACTTAGGCTAGAGATTACAAATACTTGTTATGAGTTATATTTGGAGTTGGATGTCTTTATGAAATTGTGGTGTTTTTTTGAACCATCTAGTGCTCAAGGTGATAGTGTGGGGTTATCTAGATGCAGAAAGCAAACTTTGAAGAGTGTTGTTATAGACCTACCAATGATTAGAGTGTCCAACCGAAGAGTAGTTAAAAGTAGTATCATAAAGAGAAGATATTTATATGAGAGTGTTCACTAGCAAAAGTATGATCCCTAGGCCTTGTTTCTAAGCATCGATACACCATTTGCAATTAGATTGTTACATGTTTGCTTGCTTCCATCTTTATTTCAGTTTGCCTTTAGTCTTTTCCCACGTCAACCACATGCTAGCAAGCTATTTTCTGGCACCGTTACCACTTATAATTATCCATACCACTTGTATTTTACTATATCTTCGCCAAACTAGTGCACCTATACACCTGACAAGTGTATTGGGTGCGTTGGGGACACAAGAGACTTTTTGTATCTTGATTGCAGGATTGCTTGAGAGGGAATACCTTTCACCACTTCCTCCCTGAGTTCGATAAACCTTGGGTAATCCACTTAAGGGAAACTTGTTGCTGTTCTACAAAACTCTGCACTTGGAGGCCCAGAAGACTTACCGACTTAGGCCCATAGTGTTACTTGTAGTTCAAGATGTACTCTGTAACCGACTCTTAGTCGTAGCCGGATAGATCTCTCTTGTAAACCCTAGGCCGGATAAATATATAAGCCGTCCTAGGGAGAGCCTTTAGGGCAACACTCTAGATACCTCAATAGTCTACAATCTCAACTCACACAGGCGAACCCTTGTAACCCATATTCCGGCTCTGCCGTATTACTGGATTGCTAGCAGGAGTAGGATCCGTCCAAAGCCAGCGGATTCGAACCTGGGTAAACTTGTGTGCTCACAGTCCCGGAACACCGTACGCCTTACACCCCTCTCTTCCGCACGCCTCGAGGACCCCCTCATGGCGTACTTGTCATCAATCCGACGATTTTGGCTCCCACCATGGGGCAAGTGAGCTTCGGATCTGCGTTCCGAGCGGAATCTGCAAGAATTGGAATCGGCGAGACTATCGCCGTCGGTCGCATCCTCTATGCTAGGGATGTCCCTCTCATCGTTCTCGACGAGACCTAGATTACGGCTAGGGAGGCTGTGAGTGCCTACACCATCATGTCTTTTGGCGAGATCGATGTCTACATCGGTTTTGCTGAACCTGTCCCACCCACCCCAGCGGTGATGATAGAGGCAGAAGAATCTTATGGGTCCCCTTTGTCCGTGGAGGCGGCAGGGTTCCGGAACTAAAAAAACCCTAATCCTACCTAGCCCACACCAGTTGCGGAGATAGTGGAGAAACCCGAGCGTGAGGAAGACCTAGCGGTCCAAATCGAATCTGGAGTGGATCTCCTTGGAGAAGCCGGATCCCAAATCGACGCACCCGCGGAAGTCGAAATCCAGGAGGAGCATAACAACGACACTGATTCCGGCTCTGATGACGCCGGGACAGACAGGCCTTTCCTGAGGTACACACTGCGACGTATGATACTGCAAGCCGCAAGCACAGATGCAATTCTCGAGACCATCAAAAATTTCGACGAAGGTGATCGCGAAAGCCGCAGGTACCTCAGGAAGCACGCTTCGCACTTCGTCGGTTATGTGGGATCCGGATCCGGCTTTGCCGATGCTGGGGAAAACACTGACTCTGTGCTGGAGGCAATTGGAACAAACGCCGACGTACCCACATCCTCGGATGAATCGATGATGTCAACGGATTTCCGAAAGTTCTCCGTGGAATATGAAGAGGAGTATAACTCCAAAGCTGCAGAAGAAGGAGAATCCATGGACGAAGGATCCGGGGAACACTCTCCCAAAGCGCAGGATGACATGGAAGTCGGAGATAACCCCGAAGTCTAGATGTCCGAAAGTACCGATCAGAGCTTGACTCCGGGAAACGGACCCAAAGCCGTCTTTGCTACCGGCGTTGCCAAGAAGGCAAAGAAGAAGAACAAAACCCCGGCAAAAGACCCTCTGACAGAGGAGGTGATTGCCGAGGAATATGAAGAAGACTCGGATGGAGCACTTATCCCAGACGAGCCGAAAAAAGAAGAATCGATGGATGGACATGTGATCATTGAAGGTGCGCGTAAACTCATCGATGCTGCATTAACCACACCTATTCCTACAGCTACAGAACTTACTACAGAAGAACTGGACGAGAGGGTGCAGGCCCTAGAAGCGCGTCGTCAAGTACTCCTCGATGAAGCCAAAAACATTGAGGAGGAAAAGAAACACATAGCATCTGCGGGGAAGTACAACTCCAGGCAATACCAGAAGACCAGGAAGCGTCACACCAATGACAACAGATTCCCGTAGATCCACGCCGTCCTTTTCGGAGATGAGATGGGGAAGCCTCGGAAAGATAGCAAAGGATATTGGGTATATCCAACCCCAGTACAGAATACCGTGGCGGCCCAAGAAATTCTATCGGCTAATCTAGGACCGGAGGAGATCCGTTTGGGAATCAAACTACTCAACAAGGGACTAGAGCAACAAAAGGTCGCCTTGTCCGGAAGTCAAAAACTGGCCTCGGATTCCGACCAATGTCGCATAGATCCGGCATGGGCTGACGTAAGACCCCATCGCGTTCCAGAGCAGCATCATCGCCCCGAACGCCGGGAAGACAATTATTCGAGAACCGGATCATCAGGACAACACATAGAACTACGCGTGACTGGAGCAATGTCGCCCCAGCGGCCGAACAAGAGGCCATTGCTGCACTGTATCTGAGAAATCCTCCCTGACGAGAGTCGAAGTATCAAAGGGGAGAAGATAAAGAGAAACATCGGGAGGAGGACCGTCAAAGAATGCCACCTCCTAGACATGCAACCCATCCGGCTGAGCCTCAACGTAGTGTCAACGACGGTCGAAGGAACGACGGAAACCATGCTGGCACAAGCCGGCAAGGGGCTCGTCGTAGTGAAGACCCTCCCCGGAACCGGAATAATGACACTCCGAACGGAGGCCGGCGATCAGCCGGAAACAATCCAACTGCCCCACTCTCTCCACCAAGCAGTCATCACAACAGCTCTCAAGGGGGACAAGGAGGACGACGTGGCGGAGGAGGTGGTGGCAGAACCCGAAGTCTGGCTCCAAGGCACCGCAGCCACAGTCGACATTCAGGACGATCTCTATCCCTGAACGACGCAAGGCACAGGATCAACTCCAACATAGAGGCGCGGCGCTACGAAAACAATGATATCTATGTGGGCCCAAAATGCTACGGAGCACGCATCAGAGCTACAAGATTTCCGGAAGGATTTGCTATCTCAAGGCATATCCAGGCCTACGATGACATTGCTCGGCCAGATACCTGGCTACAGGATTTTTTCCAAGCTTGCTGCATCGCCAAAGGTGGAAACAGCCTGGTCGCAACCCGATATCTCCCACTTATGTTGCGGAAGACGGCACGATCATGGCTCAATGAACTTCCGGAGGACACCATCCATAACTGGTATGACATTCAAAGTGCGTACTTTCGGAATTTCGAAGGCACAAATCGGAGGCCCTGTACGGTCGGAGACCTACAACGTTGCACCCAGAAAAGCCGGAGAAACTTGCCGGGATTACCTCGGACGATGGATCCACACCAAGAACTCCTGTGAAGGAGTAAATGATCAAACTGTGATTGAAGCTTTCATTGCAGGTCTCCCAATTGGTCTACTGCGCCATCGCTTGAAGTGTGACAAGGTCACTGATTTGGGAGAGATGATAGAAACAGCGAGCAAGTATGCAGATGCTGACGACGACGCGGAGGGATTGCTTAATGCCCTAGCTGTGCCTCAGTCGGCAAAACAACCAAAGCAACAAGCTCAAAATGGCAAAAATACCTCGAAAGAGAAACCCAACGCCAAAACGGCAGTAGTCACTGCTACTTTCGGGGTCAGGAGGACGAGGAGGACGCGGCGGAGGCCGCGGGCATGGCCGTGGGACTTCGAGGGTCCAAGGTAGAGGAGACCAGCAACCAGGCAAAACCTACCCTTGGGCCGACATTGCCAATAACCCATGTGTGCATTACTTAGACGCCAATGGGGGCTCGTCCCACACTAACGCTGGATGTCGTTTCAATGACGACATCAACAGAGATGACTCCGCGGGCTACAAAGCTAAGCGGAAGAAGGGAAAGAAGAATCCTGAAAAAGATAAGGAGACCAAGGAAGATTCCGACATGGAGGAAGCTGATGCTTCAAATCCCAAGCTGGAAGGGAAAAAAAATTTCCGACCAAAAAAGACACTTATGTCACCTTCCTCGGATCTCAACCAGCAAAGGTCAAGAAATCAGTTCTACATGAGCTCAATGCAATAGTTCCGGCTGTCCCCCAATTTCTAGACTGGGCGGAAGTGGCAATCACATTTGACCGCGCTGATCATCCGCCTAAGTTGCACTGGCGAGGAAAATATGCCTTAATCGTCAATCCACTTATTAACGGTTATGGTTTCTCCAAGACCCTCATGGACGGTGGTAGCAGCATCAATATTCTCTATGTCGAAACGCTAAATCGGATGAAGATCTCGGAGACCCAGCTGAACCACAGCACTATGATTTTTCATGCAGTTGTCCCAGGAAGACAAGCCAATTCCCTGGGAGAAATCACTTTGGATGTTACCTTTGGAACTCCGAAGAATTATCGGACGGAGGCACTTTCCTTCGAAGTTGTCCCATTCAAGAGCATGTACCACGCTATATTCGGACGTCGGACTTACTGGGCTTTTATGGCTCGTCCGTGTTACATTTACAATATGATGAAAATTCCAGGTCCCAACAGCGTAATCACTATCAGGGGAGACCCGAAGAAAGCGCGAAAGTGTGAGGATGGAAATGCCGCCTTTGCTGAAGCCGTGATGCACACCCAGGAGTACTAGGAGATCAAGAAGAGCATAGATCCGTCCGAGATGCCCGCAACGAAGAAGGAGGTGACAAAGCCAAATCCGGAGTTCAAGGCATCGGAAGAGACGAAGAAGACGCCATTGAAGGATGATGACCCCTCCAAGGTGACCCAGATAGGCGTAGGCCTAGGTAGCGCATAGGAAAGCGCGCTCGTCAAGTTCCTCCAAGCAAATCAAGATATCTTCGCATGGCATCCATCTGACTTGACTGGAGTACCTAGAGAACTTGCCAAGCACTCTTTAAATGTAAACTAGAATGCTAAACCAGTCAAATAGTCCTTACGATGTTTTGGCGATGAAAAGCGTAAGGCAATAGCTAAGGAACTAGCATGGCTCGAGTTAGCCGGATTCATAGAAGAGGTCATCCACACTGAATGGTCGGCCAATCCTGTAATGGTCCCTGAAAAGGACACCACTGATTTAAGGATGTGTGTTGATTATAATGCTGATGGCTCAATGCACGGTGCCCAGAAAAATGCTTGATGGCGGTGTTGATGTAGAGCTCGTTGGGAACCCCAAGAGGAAGGTATGATGAGCACAGCAGCAAGTTTCCCTCAGTTATGAAACCAAGGTTTAATCGAACCAGTAGGAGCAAGGAAACACCTCAAAGGTGTTACTAGCTAAGCTTTGGCAGGGCACACTACCGATGCTAGTAGCAACGTGGAGACCTGCACAACACAACCATAGAACTTTGTCCCCAACTTGCGATGAGGTTGTCAATCTCACCGTGTTTTGCGGAAAACAAAGGATTAAATGTATCGAATGGAAAGAAGTAAAAGTTTGCAGAAAGTAAACACAAAACAGTAAACAGTTTGTAAATTGTATGTAAAAGAGAAGGACCGGGATCCATAGTTCACTAGAGGTGGCTCTCCTTAAGATAGATAACATGTTGGGTGAACAAATTACAGCGGGGCAATTGACAAACATCGAGAAAGCAATACATGCATATAATAATCATCTTGACTCCTTTGAGACCTGATTGGGCATTACAACATTATACATAGACCGCCATCCAACTGCATCTATGACTAATAATCCACCTTCAGGTTATCATCCGAACCCCCTCCAGTATTAAGTTGCAAGAAACAGATTATTGCTTTATGAACTGCGTGTAAAGTAAACAATACGATTGTTCTATGAAGAAAGGATTGTTGTTTTCTCCCTAGTAGCAACAGCACATCTAGTACTTTAGAGATTTCTGTCACTTCCCGAGATTACTAGAGGCATGAACCTAGTATCGAGCATAAATACTAATCTCTTGGAGTTGCTAGCATCTACCTGGCCAAGATAGCTACTAACAACGGAAAGCATGCAAGATCACAAATACCAAAGACATGATAGAATCAATAATCAATCTGAAATAGCATCTCAATATCCATCGGATCCCCGCAATCACAACATGCAGAATTACAAATAGATGATCTTGATCATGAACGGAGCTCACAAGATCTAAACATGAAAGCACAAAGGAGGAGAACCAGCCATCTAGCTACTACATGGATCCGTAGTCCAAGGATGAACTACTCACGGATCACGCATGGTGATGAAGAAGGCTTCCAGGGTGAATTCCCCTCTCTGGCAGGGTGCCGGGAAGAGCTTCAGATCCCTCCCGATCTAGGGATGGAGATGACGGCGGCTACAGACTCTTTCGTGGATTTTTGATCGGGTACTTAGGGTTTATGTCCCAAGGGCATCTTATAGTCGGAAGGGGAGGCCGAGGGGGTGTCGGGAGCGGCCACACCACCCCCTGGCGTGGGCCAGGCCTTGCCGCGCGGCCAGGTGGTGTGGTGGCCCCCTGGCCCCTCTACGTCTCGTATTCTGGCACTTGATGTCTTCCGGAAAAATAGGCACTTTGGCTTTTGTCCCGTCCAATTCCGAGAATATTCATTTTCTAACTTTCCAGGAACCAAAAACAGCAGAAAATAGGCAGCTGGCACTGTGGCTCTTGTTAATAGGTTAGTCCAAGAAATCATATGAAAAGTACTCCAAAGTTGGAACAAAACACAAGAAAGTGGATAAAACTAAGCATGGAACATAAAAAATTATAGATACATTTGCAATGTATCAACATCCCCAAGCTTAACTCCTGCTCGTCCTCGAGTAGGTAAATGATAAAAAGAAAGAATAATTTTTTAGGTGACATGCACCATCAAAGACTTGATCAAAGTATTTGCAAAACATTCAAAGATGGGATCATAGTACTTCAATCATAACATGAAAGACAATGTTCTAGCAATAAGCAAAGAAACTATGATGCAACATGAAAAGGCACAAACAAAAGATTCATGAATAACAATGCTTTGCAAGACGTTTGTTTGTTTCACATAAAGAAAACATAGCATAATAGTATTCAGCATGTCCCTCAGTAGAGTAGCAAATATAAATGCATAGGACACCTTCAAAGTTCATAAGAGTGACTAGATACAATAGTTTAAAACAAGCAATATCAAAGTATGCATCAATCAACTAGTGTTGGGACAATGCACATAGAACTAAGAATGGCCACTATGCTCTCAAAGAAGGTGCATAAAGTTAGAAGGTGGAGACTCAATATAATGGTGGAAGAAAGGCCTTATAAAAGGAAGTAGGGATTCAAGTCTCATAAAGAGCTTCCAAAAATTATGGTACTTATAGCTTTCAGCTCTCATTGCCCCTATCATAAGCATCTTTAAGGTGATTAAGGTTAAAGTGACACAACTAAGAGGATATGCTTGACAAGTTATAAACCGAAATCGCATGCCCCTTACTTACGAAGACCGATCCTCATGCTACGCAACTTCAATCACGAGTAAGCTCTTGTCATTGTAAGTACATGTGTATCATTAAGAACCGCCAACGGGGTACCCCTTGCACATGATACAGGAGCTTTCCCATAATCAAAATGACAAGGCAAGAAGATAATGAGTATCTCAGCGATCTTTTTATTTGCTATTTGCATAAGTTTTTATTGAGGATGCTTCATAGAGTGCTCATTATGGTGATGCTGCAAGTTTCCACCATGATTAGGCATGGCTTAGGCTAGCGGCCCAGGCGTTTCTCTAACACACATACAAACTCCATGGTCTTACAAGTTCCACTTTTATTTCACACCGCCAGGATCCATAAGCAAAAGAACATGATATCAACAGGGTACAAAGTACAATTGCAATGTTGAAAGCGTTCCCCATGAAACATTTATCTGCTAATTTCAACTTATAAAGCGCAAGCATATACATAACAAAGAAGGACCCAATGGTTCAAGTTTATTAGATGCAAAAAAGTAAAGTGTGCCATCAAGTTCGTGAGAGCTTTAATCACTAGTTTTCTCATAACAAGTTTAATTTGGAAGGTAAACAAAAGCATGAATATACTTGGAATAGCATAACCTAGTAGGTAGGTATGGTGGACTCTTTGGAAAACTTGGTTTAGGGAGTTGGATGCATGAGTGGAACTCATACTTGGTTGTGGAGGCTAGCAAAAGACTGGGAGCGACAAACTAAGAGAGCAATAATGGCCATAATCATGCAGAGCGACAAAACATCATTGATCAAAGCATAAAGTGATACTACAAGTTGAAAACTAAAGGATCATAAAGGCTATGGTGACTTGAGATAGTCATAACATGGTGTAACATCCCAAAATTTTCATCTGAAAATCATCATCATTGCATTCATATCATCATGGCATGTACTACCTTGCATTAGGTTTGTCCTCCAAAAATTTGGTGAAATTTAGAGACTTTTTGGAGCACTTTTTGCTAAATTCCAAAACCTAGAAAAGAAATACTAAAGGATAAAGAAAAGGAGGGAAAAGAGATTTTAAACAGCAAACCGTTTCTGGCCTTTTGGCCCAAACCGGCCCACACGAACCCCCCTCTCCCCCTCTCTGTCTTTTCGCACATCCCCACAGCTCACCCCACCCAGTTACCTCCAGGCCCCACGCCATGTCGACGCCACCTCAGCGTCTTCCACGCGAACGGCCGACACCCTCTCCCCTCCTCTGCCATTACCAACTCTGGTTGAATTCGCGCGTTACAGCGATTAAATCGCAATCACTACCGCCCCTTCTTAATCCTCTCCCCCTCTTCAACAGAATCCCCCAGCCACAGCCCCTGGAGAGCCCCCAGGCTGCCCAATTGCCACCTCAAACCGCCGCCGTTCGAAGCAACTCCGGCGACAATTCCGGTGAGCCCCAGCCACGCTACGCCCTCCTCTATGCCCTGTATTGTTTGTCGTAACCTAGCGCAAGTTTTAACCCCGGCCGCATGCCTTCTCTTGCCTCAGGTCGACGACGCGAGCAACTTCAGCGAACCCCCTCTCCCGCCGCCATCTAACGCTTTTTCCGGTGAAGGTAGGGTTTCCGCCGCCCCTTTTTGGCCTCTGCTAGACCGTGATGATCCGTGCGCATCTCGCTGACCCCTTTGCTGGCTTGTTCGAGCCCCAGGTCGCCGTCTCCGACACAGAGCCGCGAGCTCCACCGTCGATGCAACTCCGACGAGGGATCGAGGCCAAGCCAGAGCACCACCCACGCCACCGTAACCTCCATCAAGACCGCCACAACCTCCTCGACCTCTGGTACGTGTCCACGAACTCCCTGCCCCTGTAGAATTGCCGGGACGCCATCGGCCGATGCTCCACCGCCGCGCGCAGCTGGTCAGCGCCACCCGTCTCTGGCCAGGCCACCAGGGACCGTTAGATCTTTTGTCTGCGGCTAGGATTAGATCGAGGACGAACCGGTACGGGCTAATCAGATCCGTCTGTTTATCACTTAAGATCCAATGGCCTGTAGCAGTCGATCCGACCGAACCGGTACGGGCCAATGAGATTGCGCCACGTCGCCCAGGTTATTTGTTTAAATAGAAAATTAGATAGATTTCGTATTAAACTTAGTAAATCCATAACTTTTGATCCACAATTCAGAAAAATGCAAATTTGGTGTCTATGGATTTAGAAAAATAAGACCTTTATTATAGAGGCCTTGTTTAACAATTTTGCTTCTGAAAAATTGGAATTATAGGCAGAACCTTTTTAGGACTATTTTGCTCATAAAAATTATTCCATAAATTGTTTTGGGGTATTTCTTATGCCTTTAGATGAGGTATTTTAACCTCTGTATTGTACACTCTGTAAGTTATAGAGTTGTGATCATATCATTGCATTTTGCATGCATTCATATTTTTGTAATGTTTTATTGATTGAATTATTGTTGTTGTATTGTTATTTGTGTAGATTGTGTGGATTGTGAAGTTTGTTGCTGTGAGGATTGTACCTATTCCCCTAACTACCAAGGCAAGTGATATTTCATCTCATGTCCTATTATTTTCACTATTGCACTAGTGTTATTTTGGTAGATCTTAGCATGATAGGATTATTTATATGTTACTATACTATGCTATTCTACCCTATAGACTATATCTTGGTAGTATCTCCTAGTTGAAAGACTTCGTATGCTAGAGTGCTTAGCCATGCTATTAGAATTTGTGGCTGGAAAATACATATAAGATAGTATGGAAAGATATTATTTTGTTTGACTAAGAAAGCAACTAATATTAATGAAACACCTGGGTGGAATTGGACTTGCTTGGATTATGTTGAGTGGTTACTCAGGGGCCATGTCTATGGTCAGCTGGTGTATCGCACTCGTGGACGGCCACCCAGGACCAAAGAGATTGGAGACATTCTTGTCATGAAGCTTCAAGTGCAGCCACATGGCATATGGGCTCTACCTTGACCAACTAAGTTGCAAGAACTCAGCCAGACGGACAGAAGGTGGTAGTTATGATAGGATGGAACGCGTCCGTGGTGGTCTGAGGGATTGCTTCTGAAAAGTCTTGTATCGATGCATGTCGAGTCTTGCGGGGAAAGTGCACCATCTCTCGAGAGGGTAAAACTAAGTACTTAGCCGTGTCCCCGGTTATGGACAATTTCTGAGCCTCAAAATAGTGAAGCAGTTCAATAATCTCCTCATCCAAATTGCTCTAAGTTAAAACTTGTGGGTGAACATGGGTAGAGGTTCAGTGATGTCTATCATTGGTACCTTAGTGTTTGAATAAGAAAACTTACTCTTCAAAAACTATAAGTTAAACCAGCTTTTAGCAAAGTCAGCCAAAACCCCACTTAGCCATATATTCATGTAGTTGTTGGATTATACTAAGTATCTATGGTATCACTTGCCAATAATATTCCAAATGTATTGACCCTTGTGGCTATAACTTATTATGTTGCAGGATACTCTGATGATGAGTAGGGTTGCGGGTCTACACTCGACATGTTTGCCTATGGCGCATGAAGACAAAGACTCTATTATTATCATATGTAATGTGAACCTTGAGTATCTTAGCATTGGGCTAAGTGAGTTGTAAGAACCATTATATTCCTGGATATGCAATGTAATAATGACCTTTGTTTCTGTATACTTCATCTTAAACTGTGGGTGCTAGCATTTTGATCCAGGGACTAGCACTGCAATCACAGGGATCTTACCTTATTATGGTGAGATCTTACAGATGGTATCAGAGCACTGTGTTGCCTGTAGGTTCATGACCCTAGAATGGATTAGACTAAGGAAAATCCTTAGGAAAAATAACTTTATATTCCAACTTTACACTTGTGTTTTCATCTTGTAAAACTTTCCCTAATCATCCTTTCTCATCTATTTTTGTAGATGACCACCATCAATGAATCTGTCAAGACGGGACCACTGATGACTATGACCCTGGAGTGTGAGACGGAATTACCCAAGGCACTCAAGAACCTTATGATCAGCTTGGGAATGAATGGTGAAGCCGTGTACAAGGGATTCCCTGTGATAGATGAAGGACAAGAGTATTGGTGGGTGCAACTCCATTTGTACAAGAACAAGGAAGATGATCCCAAGAGTACGGGATTCTGCATGTTCACAACTCTGAAATGCACACGTCATTCTTTGACTCTACAAGGAATGCTGCGTGGAAAGCTATTGAGGAACTTGGGGAAAGACTCAAGTATAGAATGCTCAATACTCAGGAGGATCTCAAGGAGGAGAAGCGTCTTGTCCAAGACTCAAAGGCCACTGTGAAACGCCTAAGTAAGGATATCATAGGCTTGGCTTTGGAGCTATGCGACCAAGACAAGCAGACTGCTGCCAAGGATGCCCAGATTGCCACCTTGGTTAAGAATGAGTGAGATACTAGTTGGACCACCACCTTTGGCGTTTTATCACGTTAGTATTTTGATCATACCAACCTATGTGGTATGGAAAAAATAAGTTATGTCTGGAACCTTGACTGCTTGAGTTGAATAATGTATTGCTACTTGGAATGTTTTGTTGGTTGATTTTTATTTTGTGACTTGTGTTTTCTTTCTCTATTGTGTGTTACTAATTTTCTCCATACTATGCAAAAGATGCCGAATTTTGTCTATAGCACGGCCGAGGATTTCAAGGGGACTCGCTTTGGGACTCGTATGTTGGAGCTCGTTGGTGTGCTCGCTCTTCCAATCCCTACCATTCAGGGACTTCAGCTGAGGAAGTTTCAGAGGAAGGACTTATGGGGATTCAGAGTTGCCCAGCCAGGACGTGAGACAGAGCCCCAAACTAGGGAGATTGCCTTCAAGATACTCCATGATGACATGGAGAGGGACCTCAACGTCGCTATGTAGGAGTTGTTGGGACGCCTATGTGGACGTCACTCTTCTGAGATTAGGAGCCACTACTTCCACTTCTTTGGGAGGCGCGACGAGGATGGAGAACCTATTGTGTTGGACGAGGCCACTAAGGAGTCTATCAAGCCCATGCGTCACTACCTCCAGGACTTAGAGAGCCTTATCAGACACCTAGATACTGATAGGACTAATGTGATGCTTAGCAACGATGAACTATGAGTCCAACTTAAGGAGAAGGACAAGGCCTTCTAGGAACAGGAAAATCGAATCAAGGAAATGGAGAAGAAGTTTGAAGACCAAGAGAAGAAATTCAAGAGCCAAGAGAAGAGAGTTCAGGAGAAGAACAAGAAGATTAGAGACTTGGAGACCGAGTTAGAGCTTGAGGACATTGAGCTAGAAGCGGATCACGAGGTGATAGAGAGGCTACGCACACAGAAGAGAGAATTACAGACAAAGATCGATGCTTTGACTACAAGCTTGGAGGAATACAAGGCAGGATTCGCCGCAGCAGGACTTGCACTAGTGGAGGAGGAAGTTGACATGGAGGAGTCGTGATACTATTCCATCTACCTATTGTTTTATTACTATCGAGTTGCATAGTTCATACCGACTTGTGGGTGACTATGCTAGTATGTTATTTTTGCAAACTCTGTTATTGTTGTGATGTTGAACCTGCATGTGCTTGTTTGTTTGATTGTTGTTACTTTATTGGGTTATCTATCATTACTTACCCTTATTAAACCCACAGATGCCTCCCCGACGCAACAACGAGGATAACAATGACAATGGCAATGGAATGCAGCAGATGATGGCTGCACAGACACAATTGATGCAAATGATGACTCAATTCATGGCAAACCGGAATCAGAACAATAATAATAACAATAACAACAACCAGAACAATCCACCACATCTGGATATGCTTACAAGATTTCTAAGGCTGAGACCTGCTAAGTTCTCTGGTACTACTGACCCCATGGTAGCAAATGATTGGCTACGCTCTGTGAATAAGGACCTAGTCACGGTTGGATGCACGGATGCATAAAAGGTTAGATTCGCAGCACACTTATTGGAAGGTCATGCAGCTACTTGGTGGGACAATTTCCAAGTTACTCACCCTATTGAGGAAGTGACTTGGGCAATGTTTGAGGATGGGTTTCGCACCACTCACATCTCTTCTGGAATAATGGGGTTGAAGAAAAAGGAGTTTCATAACCTCAAGCAACGCCACCGCAGTATTTCTGAGTACATCAAAGAGTTCAACAGTCTGTCACGTTATGCACCAGATGATGTTGACACTGACGCCAAGAGAAAGGAGAAGTTCCTGGATGGGTTGAATGATGAAATTTCTATGCAACTATCTGTTGCATATGTTCCAACCTATCAATCTTTGTGTGATAAAGCTACCATCCTAGAAAACAAGAGGAAGCAAGTGGAGGGTAGAAAGAGAAAGCACCATTTTGATAAGTTTGGATCAGGATCACCTCACAAGCGCTCTCATGGTGAAGGAAGTGGGAGTTCAGGATTCCACAAGAATGGGAATCATAATAACCATCGTAACAATAACTACCACCATGATGGAAACAATCATCGTGGACATAACAAAAGTGGATTCAGGAACAACCACAATGGTCATGGCCATGGAAACCAAAATGGACAGAATCGTCACAGTCAACCAGCAAAGAAAGACATCAATCAGGTGGAATGTTTCAAGTGTAAGAAGCCAGGGCACTATGCTAATGAATGCCCAGAGAAGAAGGCTGATGGGGCTAAGCCGAACCCATTCCAAAAGGGTCATGTGAATCACATCAATGTGGAGGAAATTCAAGAAGGATCTGATGCTGTGATCGGTAAGTTCAAGATTAATTCCTTTCCCGCACTTATCCTTTTCGATACTGGCGCATCGCATTCATTCATTTCAAGAGCATTTGTAATCAAAAATGAACTCTCCACTAAAACCATTGGATGTCCCATTAAGGTAAGCTCCCCGGGTGGAGAAATGATAGTAAATTCTGGGTGTCGACATATAACCCTAGAAATTGGGAAGAACAAGTTTCTCGTTAATTTATTAATCCTAGAGTCCCAAGGATTAGATGTAATATTAGGGATGGGCTGGTTGACCCGTTATGAAGGAGTGATCGATTGTGCCAAGCGAACTGTTATGCTCATCACCCTAGAAAAGAAAAGGATCAGGTTCAAGTCTAACTTTGAACCCAAGGGGAGCAAGGTTAATTCTCTTAAGGGGGTTAGCCTAGACAGTGTGCCAATAGTGAAGGAGTACCCAGATGTGTTCCCCGAAGAATTACCTGGCATGCCACCAGATAGGGATGTGGAGTTTCTGATAGACCTACTGCCAGGAACTGGGCCTATACCAAAGAGACCTTACAAAATGTCGGTGGACGAGTTAAAAGAACTCAAGAAACAGCTAGGAGAACAGTTGAAAAAGGGATTTATCCAACCAAGTTCGTCGTCTTGGGGAGCACCAGTTTTGTTTGTTGAGAAGAAGGACCGAAGTCAAAGGCTATGCATAGATTATCGTTCGCTTAATGAAGTAACCATAAAGAATAAATATCCCCTGCCTAGAATAAATGATCTCTTCGATCAGCTAGAGGGAGCATGTGTGTTCTCAAAAATTGATCTTCGATCAGGATACTTCCAACTAAAGATTAGAGAACATGACATACCCAAGACTGCATTTACCACTAGATATGGGTTGTAAGAATATATAGTGATGCCATTTGGATTGACTAATGCACCAGCCTATTTCATGAACATGATGAATAAGGTATTCATGGAATTCCTTGACAAGTTCGTAGTGGTATTCATCGATGACATATTGGTATATTCCAAGAGCAACAAAGAACATGAAGAACATCTACGCCCGATTCTAGAGAAACTCAGGGAACACAAACTTTATGCCAAGTTCAGCAACTGTGAATTTTGGCTGAATGAAGTGGGTTTTCTTGGGAACATAGTATCCGGAAATGGTATAGCTGTTGATCCAGCAAAAGTGGCAGCTGTGATAGAATGGGAACCTCCTAAATCGGTTAAAGAAACCCGTAGTTTCCTAGGCCTAGCAGGGTACTACCGGAGGTTCATTGAAAATTTCTCTAAGATAGCAAAGCCTATGACTGATCTGCTAAAGAAAGAGAAGAAGTTTAATTAGACAGAAGCTTGTGAAACCAGCTTTTAGGAGTTGAAGAAGAGACTAGTGTCGGCACCAGTGTTATGTCTGCCAGACCTTGAGAAAGACTTTCAAGTATATTGTGACGCATCTCACCAAGGATTAGGAGGTGTACTGATGCAAGAAGGTAGAGTTGTAGCTTATGCATCAAGGCAACTCAAAAGTCATGAAGTGAACTATCCTACTCATGATCTAGAGTTGGCATCAGTTGTACATGCCTTAAAAACATGGAGGCATTATCTTATGGGAAAACATTGTGAAATGTTCACTGATCACAAGAGTCTGAAATACATTTTTACACAGAAAGAACTCAACATGAGACAAAGAAGATGGCTAGAACTTATCAAAGATTACGATTTAAGTTTGCAATACCACCCTAGAAAGGCAAATGTCGTAGCCGATGCATTAAGCCGCAAGGCTTATGTAAATGGCCTCAATAAAGGAGAATTGTCGGAGGAGTTATGTGCCCAATTTAGAGAGCTGAGACTTGAGATAGTGCCTGAAGGGTACCTTGCATCCTTGGAAGTGCAACCCACACTAATGAACAGAATTCAAGAAGCCCAAAAGATGGACAAAGAAATAGAAGAAATCAAAAGTAAGGTTAGTGAAGGCAAGGCAAAAGGATTTCATGTAGATGAACAAGGACTCTTATGGTACGAAAAACATATCTGTGTTCCGCAGGATCTTGAACTTAAGAAGTTGATCTTACAAGAAGCGCACAACTCACCATATTCAATTCATCCTGGCAACACCAAGATGTATATGGATGTTAAGGAAATATTTTGGTGGAATAATTTAAAGAAGGATATAGCAGAACACATTGCCTTGTGCGACGTGTGCAGTCGTGTAAAGGCAGAACATCAGAAACCGGCAGGATTATTACAACCACTGCCAATACCTGATTGGAAATGGGATAAAATCGGTATGGATTTTATCATTGGACTGCCAAGAAATTTGTTCGGGCTAGACCTAATCAAGGAGGCTGAAGAGAAAGTCAAGATGGTAAGGGATAGGCTAAAAGTAGCCCAATCTCGGCAAAAGAGCTATGCCGATCCAAAACGAAGAGAGGTTACCTATGAGGTTGGTGATAGAGCTTATCTCAGGGTATCACCACTTCATGGTGTGAAGAGATTTGGAATCAAAGGAAAATTAGCACCACGCTATGTAGGACCTTTCAAGATTTTGAGCCGCAAAGGAGAAGTGGCATACGAGATTGAATTACCAGAATCTATGTCAGCAGTTCTAATGTATTTCATGTCAATCAGCTGAAAAAGTGTCACCTAGAGATGGAAGAAACTTCGTTGAAGGACACTATACCATTAGAGGAAGTTCAGCTAGAGAATGATCTCACTTATGAAGAGAAACCTATTAAGATTCTGGAGACAGCAGAAAGAATTACCCGTACCAAGACAATCAAATTCTGCAAAGTATAGTGGAACCATCACACTGAATCAGAAGCAACATGGGAGCGAGAGGATGAACTTCGGAGAGATCACCCTCACCTATTTGCTAGCCAACCCGAATCTCGAGGGCGAGATTCATCTTAAGGGGGTTAGATTTGTAACATCCCAAAATTTTCATCTGAAAATCATCATCATTGCATTCATATCATCATGGCATGTACTACCTTGCATTAGGTTCGTCCTCCAAAAATTTGGTGAAATTTAGAGACTTTTTGGAGCACTTTTTGCTAAATTCAAAAACCTAGAAAAGAAATACTAAAGGAAAAAGAAAAGGAGGGAAAAGAGATTTTAAATAGCAAACCGTTTCTGGCCTTTTGGCCCAAACCGGCCCAACCACCCCACCCGGACCCTCCTCTCCCCCTCTTTGTCTTTTCGCACATCCCCACAGCTCACCCCACCCACTTACCTCCTGGCCCCACGCCACGTCGACGCCACCTCAGCGTCTTCCATGCGAACGGCCAACACCCTCTCCCCTCCTCTGCCGTTACCAACTCCGGTTGAATTCACACGTTACAGCGATTAAATCGCAATCACTACCGCCCCTTCTTAATCCTCTCCACCTCCTCGACAGAATCCCCTAGCCACAGCCCCTGGAGAGCCCCCAGGCTCCCCAATTGCCACCTCAAACCGCCGCCGTCCGAAGCAACTCCGACGACAATTCCGGTGAGCCCCGACCACGCCGCGCCCTCATCTCTGCCCTGTATTGTTTGCCGTAACCTGGCGCATGTTTTAACCCCGGCCGCATGCCTTCTCTTGCCCTAGGTCGACGACACGAGCAACTCTGGCGAACCCCCTCTGTCGCCGCCGTCTAACGCTTTTTCCGGTGAAGATAGGGTTTCCGCCGCCCCTTTTTGGCCTCTGCTAGACCGTGATGATCCGTGCGCATCTCGCTGACCCCTTTGCTGGCTTGTTCGAGCCCCATGTCGTCGTCTCCGACACAGAGCCACGAGCTTCGCCATCGACGCAGCTCTGGCGAGGGATCGAGGCCAAGCCAGAGCACACCCCACGCCACCGTAACCTCCATCGAGACCGCCATGACCTCCTTGACCTCTGGGACGTGTCCACGAACTCCCTGCCCTTGTAGAATCGCCAGAACGCCATCGGCCGATGCTCCGCCGCTGCGCGCAGCTGGTCAGCGCCGCCCGTCTCCGGCTAGGCCACCAGGGACCGTTAGATCTTTTGTCTGCGGCTAGGATTAGATCGAGGACAAACCGGTACGGGCTAATCAGATCCGTCTATTTATCACTTAAGATCCAACGGCCCGCAGCAGTCGATCCGACCGAGCCGTTACGGGCCAATGAGATTGCGCCACGTCGCCCAGGTTATTTGTTTAAATAGAAAATTAGACAGATTTTGTATTAAACTTAGAAAATCCATAACTTTTGATCCACAATTCAGAAAAATGCAAATTTGGTGTCTATGGATTCAAAAAAATAAGACCTTTATTATAGAGGCCTTGTTTCACACTTTTGCTTCTGAAAAATTGGAATTATAGGCAGAACCTTTTTAGGAGTATTTTGCTCATAAAAATTATTCCATAAATTGTTTTGGGGTATTTATTATGCCTTTAGATGAGGTATTTTAACCTCTGTACTGTAGACTCCGTAAGTTATAGAGTTGTGATCATATCATTGCATTTTGCATGCATTCATATTTTTGTAATGTTTTATTGATTGAATTATTGTTGTTGTATTGTTCTTTGTATAGATTGTGTGGATTGTGAAGTTTGTTGTTGTGAGGATTGTACCTATTACCCTAACTACCAAGGCAAGTGATATTTCATCTCATGTCCTATTATTTTTACTATTTCACTAGTGTTATTTTGGTAGATCTTAGCATGATAGGATTATTTATATGTTACTATACTATGCTATGCTACCCTATAGACTATATCTTGGTAGTATCTCCTAGTTGAAAGACTTCGTATGCTAGAGTGCTTAGCCATGCTATTAGAATTCGTGGGTGGAAAATAAATATAAGATAGTATGGAAAGATATTATTTTGTTTGACTAAGAAAACAACTAATATTAATGAAACACCTGGGTGGAATGGGACTTGCTTGGATTATGTTGAGTGGTTACTCAGGGGCCATGTCTATGGTCAGCTGGTGTATCGCACTTGTGGACGGCCACCCATGAACAAAGAGATTGGAGACATTCTTGTCACGAAGCTTCCAGTGCAGCCGCATGGCATATGGGCTCTGCCTTGACCAACTAAGTTGCAAGAACTCAGGCAGACGGACATAAGGTGGTAGTTATGATAGGATGGAACGCGTCCGTGGTGGTCTGAGGGATTGCTTCTGAAAAGTCTTGTCTCGATGCATGTCGAGTCTTGTGGGGAAAGTGCACCACCTCTCAAGAGGGTAAAACTAAGTACTTAGCCGTGTCCCCGGTTATGGACAATTTCTGAGCCTCAAGACAGTGAAGCCGTTCAATAATCTCCTCATCCAAATTTCTCTAAGTTAAAACTTGTGGGTGAACATGGGTAGAGGTTCAGTGATGTCTATCATTGGTTCCTTAGTGTTTGAATAAGAAAACTTACTCTTCAAAAACTATAAGTTAAACCAGCTTTTAGCTAAGTCAGCCAAAACCCCACTTAGCCATATATTCATGTAGTTGTTGGATTATACTAAGTATCTATGGTATCACTTGCCAATACAATTCCAAATGTATTAACCCTTGTGGTTGTAACTTATTATGTTGCAGGATACTCTGATGATGAGTAGGGTTGCGGCTCTACACTCGACATGTTTGCATGTGGCGCATGAAGACAAAGACTCTATTATTATTATATGTAATGTGAACCTTGAGTATCTTAGCCTTGGGCAAAGTGAGTTGTAAGAACCATTATATTCCTGGATATGCGATGTAATAATGACCTTTGTTTCTGTGTACTTCATCTTAAACTGTGGTGCTAGCATTTCGATCCAGCGACTAGCACAGCAATCACAAGGATCTTACCTTATTATGGTGAGATCTTACACATGGTGTGAGCATGTGCCAAGTCAACCCAAATGAAGCATCAAAGGAGAATACCACTATACTATGCTTTAATATGCTAAAACAACACATGATTCATCCAAGGCACATTAAGCAATATCAATTGTTTATAACAAGTCATGCTACAGCAAAGAATACTAAGCATAAAGCCAAAACAATATCAAGCATGGCATGACAAAGCATAGGCCACAGTCAAAAACGAGCTCTTTTTACCACATAAGCATGAACTTTCCTACTCTTTTCTAAACCAAACCAAACTATTTGCAAACCAATGTATGAAAGAGGGGGTCCAACCAATTTATTCAGAAAACTAAGCAAACCAAGCAAACTAAAAACCAAAACAAAAACGAAGAAGAAGACGCTCCAAGAAAAACACAACTGTGCATGAAACAATAAAAATGAAGCGTTTGGAAGAAACCTCGGATTTTTATTGATGAAGAAGGGGATGCCTTGGGCATCCCCAAACTTTGACGCTTTTACTTCTTGGATATTTCTTGGGGTGACACGCATGGCATCCCCAAGCTTGAGCTTTATACCATCCTTCATCTAATTACTCATTCCTTCCATACACCTGAATTTTTTTCCTTCATACAAAACTTCACACAATCTTTATTAGCAACATTAGTGCACTTAAGATAAATAAGTCTTAAGGTTCAGTTCTAACACCAAATAAACTTCCATTAGAACACTAGCTACTGTAGCAATTCCCTCAAAAATCTCAATTCCCCAAAAGAACTCAAGAAGGAACAAACAAGAAGCAAATGCAGAAAATGGCAGAAATCTGTCAAAACAGACCAGCAGGTAAAGACGATTTTTTATAAGACCTTCTGTTGTTCAAATAAAAAAGTTTTTAACTAACGAAAGTTAGATAACAACCTGGGGCAGACGGACAAAAAATTACATATCAATCCGATATACAAATCTCTCTTACGAATTTTTACGGTGAAGCACAGAAATCTGTTTCGGGACAGCAACTTTCCCAATCATTACTTCTCTCTAATTAGAGGTTACTCTTGGCACAAAAAACAAATAAAAAGGATAAGGAGCGGTTATTACAGAGGTAATAACTTCCAAGACTCATCTAAAACTTTTGGGTTATCTCCCAATAAGTACTTTTCTTCAACGCCTTTAAGTTAGGCATAAGAAGCAAAGATAGAATCAAGTGTTCTCAAATGAAGAAGCATTAAGACCAAATTTTGTTTTCATAGGAGAAGCAAAATAAATATTTTCTCTCATTTTAGGGAAGTGTTCTATACCTTTCTTGAGTGGGAGTTGATATATAATGGTGCCTTCTTTCATATCAATGATGGCACCAACAGTTCTAAGAAAAGGTCTTCCCAAAGTAATAGGACAAGAAGCATTGTATTCAACATCCAAAACATAGAAATCAATGGGGACATAGGAATTGTTAACCATAATAAGAACATCATTAAGACTCCCCATGAGTTTTTTTTAACATTATCATCAAGTGGGACATTCAAATAGCAATCTTCAGGAGGAGGCAAATCAAGCATATCATAAATCCTTCTAGGCATAATAGAAACACTACTATCAAGATCACACAAAGCTTTGAAATCAAAGTCATTCACTTTCATATTAATGATGGGTTCCCAACCATCCTCTTGTTTTATAGGAATAGAAGCTTTATGTTTCATCTTTTCTTCTTTTATTTTTATGAGAGCATCAGTAATGTGTTTTGTAAAGGCCATGTCCATAGCACTAGCATTAGGACTTCTAGCAAGCTTTTGTACGAACTTGATAACTTCAGAGATATTGCAACCATCAAGATCAAAATCAAATTTATCATCTAAAGTAGTAGAACTATTACTAGCCTCAACACTAGTGGTGGTAATAGTAGAAACACTAATGTTTCTAGCAATTTCATCTTCTCTTTCCCACGTAGCATGTAATTCAGCTAATAATCTAACATTTTCATCAATTATTACTTGTATAGAATTAGTGGCTGCAAAGGGATTCTCATTACTTTCAGGTTTAGCAGCCATTTTATTCAAAGAAGATTGAGCTTTAGCCAAAGATGCCATATTTCTTTCAGCATTAGAGAGTTTTTCCTCAATAGTTTTATTGAAATCAGTTTGTTTACTAATAAAGTCTTTGAGCATAACTTCAAGTTTAGAGGGAACACTCCTATTATTGTTGTAAGAATTTCCATAAGCATTACCATTGTTGGGAGAATATGGCTTATAATTGTTGTTACCAAAATTACTCCTATAAGCATTATTGCCAAAGTTGTTATTTCTTATGAAGTTCACATCAACTTGCTCTTCTTGAGAAACCAAAGAGGCTAAAGGAACATTATTTGGATCAATATGGGCTTTCCTATTAACAAGCATAGACATAATAATATCAATCTTATCACTCAAGGAGGAGGTTTCCTCAACATAATTTACCTTCTTACCTTGTGGAGCTCTCTCAGTATGCCATTCAGAATAATTAACCATCATATTGTCCAGAAGTTTTGTTGTAGCACCCAAAGTGATGGTCATAAAGGTACCTCCAGCAGCAGAATCCAATAGGTTCCTTGAAGAATAGTTCAATCCTGCATAAAAAGTTTGGATGATCATCCAAGCAGTCAATCCATGAGTGGGACAATTCTTAACCAAAGATTTTATTCTTTCCCAGGCTTGAGCAACATGCTCATTATCAAGTTGTTTAAACTTCATTATTTCACTTCTCATGGATATAATCTTAGTAGGAGGATAGTATTTTCCAATAAAAGCATCTTTGCACTTAGTCCAAGAATCAATACTATTCCTAGTTAAGGAATTCAACCATTCTTTAGCTTTTCCTCTCAAAGAGAAAGGAAACAATTTCAGCTTAATAATATCTCCATCTATATCCCTATGCTTTTGAATCTCACAAAGTTCAACAAAGTTATTTAGATGGGAAGCAGCATCTTCATTACCAATACCAGAAAATTGTTCTCTCATAACAAGATTGAGCAAAGCAGGTTTTATCTCAAAGAAAGTATTTTCAGCCACAGGTGGAGCAATAGGTGTGCTCATAAAATCATTGTTGTTGGTGCTAGTGAAGTCACACAACTTAGTGTTTTCAAGAGTAGTCATTTTTTGGGTTTTCAAATAATAAAGCAAACTAGTAAAACTAATTTTTTTGTGTTTTTGAAGAACAACACAAGCAAACAAAGCAAAAAGAAACTAAGAAAAACAAAAACAACAAAGTAAAGAGATTGGTTATGAGGGACTCCCCTTGTGAAGATGTCCTTGACTCCCCGGCAACGGCGCCAGAAAAGCGCTTGATGGCTCAATGCACGGCGCCCAGAAAAATTCTTGATGGCGGTGTTGATGTAGAGCTTGTTGGGAACCCCAAGAGGAAGGTATGATGAGCACAACAACAAGTTTCCCTCAGTTATGAAACCAAGGTTTAATCGAACCAGTAGGAGCAAGGAAACACCTCAAAGGTGTTACTAGCTGAGCTTTGGTAGGGTGCACTACCGGTGCTAGTAGCAACGTGGAGACCTGCACAACACAACCACAGAACTTTGTCCCCAACTTGCGATGAGGTTGTCAATCTCACCGTGTTTTGTGGAGAACAAAGGATTAAATGTATCGAATGCAAAGAAGTAAAAGTTTGCAGAAAGTAAACACAAAACAGTAAACAGTTTGTAGATTGTATGTAAAAGAGAAGGACCGGGATCCATAGTTCACTAGAGGTGGCTCTCCTTAAGATAGATAACATGCTGGGTGAACAAATTACAGCGGGGCAATTGACAAACATCGAGAAAGCAATACATGCATATACTAATCATCTTGACTCCTTTGAGACTTGATTGGGCATTACAACATTATACATAGACCGCCATCCAACTGCATCTATGACTAATAATCCACCTTCAGGTTATCATCCGAACCCCCTCCAGTATTAAGTTGCAAGCAATAGATTATTGTTTTACGAACTGCGTGTAAAGTAAACAATACAATTGTTCTATGAACAAAGTATTGTTGTTTTCTCCCTAGTAGCAACAACACATCTAGTACCTTAGAGATTTCTGTCACTTCCCCAAATTACCAGAGGCATGAACCCACTATCGAGCATAAATACTAACTCTTGGAGTTGCTAGCATCTACTTGGCCAAGATAGCTACTAACAACGGAAAGCATGCAAGATCAAAAATAACAAAGACATGATAGAATCAATAATCAATCTGAAATAGCATCTCAATATCCATCGGATCCCCACAAACACAACATGCAGAATTGCAAATAGATGATATTGATCATGAACGGAGCTCACAAGATCTAAACATGAAAGCACAAAGGAGGAGAACCAGCCATCTAGCTACTACATGCATCCGTAGTCCAAGGATGAACTGCTCACGCATCACATCGGAGGCTTGCATGGTGATGAAGAAGGCCTCCAGGGTGAATTCCCCTCTCCGGCAGGGTGCCGAGAAGAGCTTCAGATCCTTCCCGATCTAGGGATGGAGATGACGGCGGCTACAGACTCTTTAGTGTATTTTTGATCGGGTACTTAGGGTTTACGTCCCGAGGGCATCTTATAATCGGAAGGGGAGGCCGAGGGGGTGTCGAGAGCGGCCACACCACCCCCTGGCGCGGGCCAGGCCTAGCCGCACGGCCAGGTGGTGTGGTGGCCCCCTGGCCCCTCTCCGTCTCGTATTCTAGCACTTGATGTCTTCTGGAAAAATAGGCACTTTGGCTTTTGTCCCGTCCAATTCCGAGAATATTCATTTTCTGACTTTCCTAGAACCAAAAACAGCAGAAAACAGGCAGCTGGCACTGTGGCTCTTGTTAATAGGTTAGTCCAAGAAATCATATGAAAAGTACTCCAAAGTTGGAACAAAACACAAGAAAGTGGATAAAACTAAGCATGGAACATCAAAAATTATAGATACATTTGCAATGTATCAACTGCCTTGAACAAGGCTTGTCCAAAAGATCCGTTCGCTCTGCCTAGAATTGATCAAGTTATCGATTCTACGGCAGGCTCGGAACTCCTCTGCTTTCTCGACGCATATTCTGGTTATCACCAAATCCGGATGAAGGAATTTGGCAAAGTCAAAACTTCATTCATAACCCCCTTCAGAACCTTCTGTTTTGTTACGATGCCCTTTGGGCTGAAGAACGTAGGACCTACGTACCAGCGCACGATGCAGCGTTGCCTCCACGACCAACTTGGACGCAATGTACATGCATACATGGATGATATTGCGGTGATGTCCAAAAAGAAGGAAACACTTATTTCCGACTTGGAGGAAACGTTCGCCAATCTACGAAAATACAACATCATGCTTAACCCGAAGAAATGTTTCTTTGGAATACTAGCCGGAAAATTGTTAGGTTTCATCGTGTCTCAAAGAGGCATAGAGGTGAACCGGGACAAAATAAAGGCTATACTCAATATTGCCAGGACAACTCGCCTAAAGGATGTACAAAGATTAACTGGTTGCGTCACTGCGGTCAGTCGATTTGTAAGCCGGCTCGGTGAAAGAGCCGCACCATTATACAAACTCCTGAAAAAGACCAAGGATTTTATTTGGACTGACGAAGCTGAAGCTGCACTATAAGACCTGAAGAAAGTACTCTCATCTGCTCCTATCCTTGCTGCGACAAATAAGGTCATTAGTATCATCATGGTGGTGGAGAGACCAGAGGAAAATCAGGAACACCTGGTGCAGCGTACGACTTACTTTGTCATTGAGGTCTTGACAGAATCAAAACAGCGGTATCCGCACTATCAAAAGTTGGCTTACGGTGTTTTTCTAGCATCTCGTAAGTTACGACACTATTTTCAGGAGCATCCAATTACCGTGGTGAGCACAGCTCCCATGAGAGATATAATCAACAACAGTGACGCCACAGGACGCGTCGCCAAATGGGGCATAGAGCTCTCAGCTTTCAATATTGATTATAAACCCCGGACAGCAATCAAATCCCAAATCCTTGCCGACTTGGTCGCTGATTGGATAGAGACAAGGAGAACATGACCCTCCCTGAGTCGGAATATTGGACCCTCTACTTTTATGGGTCTAAGGCTCGAGGGGGCTTGGGGGATGGCGTGGTGCTCAAATCACCCCAAGGAGATAAACTTCTATACGTGTTGCAGATCCACTTCACAGTGACAAATAATATTGCCGAGTATGAAGCACTGCTGCATGGAATCCGGATTGCTAAGGATATTGGCATCCGACGTTTGATGTGTTACGGAGATTCGAATCTTGTTGCTCAACAAGTGTCGGATATTTGTAATCCAAATAAACACATGGTAGCATATAAAGCTGTCGTGGATGATTTATCTAAATCGTTCGAAGGGTTTGAGGTTCAACACATCCCTCGAGCAGAAAATGAGGAAGCAGATGCACTATCTCGGATAGGCTCTGCACGGAAAGAGGTCCCGGATGACGCTTTTTTAGAGCACCTCAAAGTTCCCTCAATAAAGGGAGTAGATGAGGAATATTCGACCAAATCCGGCTCACCTCTAATAGCAGTTTTGGCTGTAATTCCAGCTAGACTCAACCCTACCTAGATTATCTGGTAGATGGTAAATTACTCGAAGACGCGGTGCTGAGCCAACAGATCATCCGACGAGCGAAAGCATATACTATAGTTAAAGGCGAGCTCTATAAGTGGAGTGTTTCTGGGGTTTTTCAGCGCTGCGTATCTCCGGAAGAAGGAGTGGAAATCTTAAGGGAAATCCATGAGCGAGTGTGGTCACCACGCTGCAGCCAAATCTTTAGTGGCAAAAGCTTTTAGACACGGATTTTTCTAGCTTACAGCTCAGGCAGATGCCGAACGATTAGTCAAGACGTACAAAGGCTGCCAAAAGTACGCCAAACAAGCTCATGTTCTGGCGGATCAGCTGCGAACAATACCTATAACATGGCCTTTTGCGTTCTGGGGGATTGATATGGTAGAACCATTTAAACGAGCTCCAAGTGGATTTACTCACCTCTTAGTGATGGTGGATAAATTCACCAAATGGATTGAGGCTAAACCTATCACTAGTTGTGATGGAGCAACAGCCAAAAGATTTGTCGAGGATGTTATAATCCGGTATGGTTATCCACATAGCATTATCACGGACAACGGGAGTAACTTATCTATGGGAGAGTTGGCAGAATTCTGCAATGAGCAAAATATCCGGCTTGACATTGCGTCAGTCGCACATCCACAGGATAACGGACAAGTCAAAAGAGCAAATGGTTTAATCCTACAAGGCCTAAACCCAAGACTCGAAGCACCACTACGACGTGTTGTGGGGGCTTGGGCGGAGGAATTACCCTCTGTAATATGGAGTTTGCGTACAACTCCAAACAGGTCAACCGGATACACACCTTTCTTCTTGGTCTATCGCGCAGAAGCAGTTCTTCCTAGTTATTTAATTCATACTTCTCCTAGAGTGGCCGCGTATATTGAAGAGGATGCCAAGATTTCTCGACAAAATGATCTCAACTTAGTCGAAGCAGTTCGCGTCGTTGCTGAAATGAGATCAACAGCCTATCAGGAGAAGTTACGCAAGTATCATAGCTAGAGAGTCCGAAACGGATCTTTCAATAAAGGTGATTTGGTTCTCCGGCTTGTGCAACAAAGAAAGCACAAACTTTCCCTAGTATGGGAAGGGCCCTTTTTAGTTAGTCGAGTAATGCACAATGGTTCGTACTACTTAACTGACATGAGGCCAGTCAAAGAAAGACCTGCTACTAAGAAGAGAAAGAGAGCTGGAGGCAGTGCAAATCTGGATGAGTTAGACAGACCATGGAATATTGCTCAGCTACGTCCCTTTTATTCTTAGTTTATCCTTCTTTGTAATCATATATATGTACATTTCTATGAGAAATAAAAGTTTTGGTTGCCTCAAGTTTTCCTGAGAAGTTTTTACCATCTTATTTCCGAATGATCATGTCATAGTCGAAAATCCCAGAATGCTTGAAAGTACTTTTTTCTCATGTTCGTTTTGGTTTAGATTTCCGATTCTAAAAATGCTACCTTCGGGTATAACTCTAAAGTTTCTAGTCTATACTTTGGTTCTTTGTCTGATTGCTAGATGCAGGTATTTTCCGAGTAGTGAATTGTTGGTACTGGAAGCCAGCTTTGTTTCCGAGTTTAAACTAGTTTAGCAATTGAGCTCCGTTGCTCGGCAAAGTTTCTGTGCAGAAGGTTTAGCCGGCTCACGAAAGGGATGAGGCGGAAAGCCAGATAAACGATAAGTATAGGCGAAAAAATACAAGTGCTTATGTAAACATTTCAGGCACGCAAAAAATTTAAAGCCAAAAGTGCTGAATATATCAAAAGCTTAGCACTAGCAAAAGTTATAGTACTGCATATTTACAGGCCCATCATATTTTTCAGAATAACACAAATGTTTCTGGTAATCTATGATGCAGGAGAGGAAGGAGCTGTCGGCTCGCTGGATACATCGCCTTGATATCGTTCCGAGATGTCCACATCCGAAATGGTGTGGTCATCGTCGGAAACTTCTGCTGAATCTTCTGGAGGCAGGAGGCGGAGTGTCCACGCGGGTGAAGAAAGGAGTCTCATAGCTGGTCAAATCAGCCACGTGGCACCCATATCCGGCGCAGGAGTCCATAATGGCCTTGATGTCCTGTTCCTGGCCGTCTTCGTCTACCTTGTAGTACCCTCTAGTCACTTGCCATATTTTCACGTTTTCATGGTGGCTCATGACCATGGTGAGAGCGTTCTGCGCTGCGGTCCGGGCGTAGGACATGTTCCAATCCTGGACGAGCTGCGGCATCTCCTTCGCTTTGTCCCGCACCTAAAAATCCGACATGCTATGCATGTCCGGAATCTTGAGAGCTCCACCAATATCCTCAAGGGATTGGCGGAAGTCATGAAGCAGGTCACCAACTTGGGTAAGCCGGTGGGTGCGGGGCTTGGCGGAGGTGGAATCCGTCAAGTTCAGAGGACCTATAAACAAAAAATAGTTAAAGAAAATCCGACATTGAAAGAAGTCGAAGAAAATATACAAGTCAGACAGATGGAACATACCGAAAATGACATCGTCAACCTTGGTCTTCTCTTCTCGAAGACTCTGGAGTTCAGCCCGGAGCGCCTCGGAAAGGTCCCTCTCTCTACACAGCTCATTATTGAGGTCCGAGATTTTTTGATCTTGAGCAGCAATCTTACGATCACGCTCATCAGTAGCCATGGAGGAGGTCTCAAGGATTTGAGCAATGCTCTTTTCATGATCCGCCTTGAGCTGATCCAGCTCTTGGCGAAGCTCCTTGTTCTCCACCACCAAAGTCTTGAGGTTCTCGGCCTCTTCAATCATGGCGCATGACTGTTTTACCAGCACTGTAAGTGAAAAAAAAGAACAACAGTTCAGCAAAAATTCGACTATGAAAACATGAAAGACAAGGTTTGAGTCTCGGAATGTTTACCTTCGGCCTCATCCTTGGCAACTTTAAGCTCAGCATTCTTAAGTCGGAGAGCTTTGATCTCTCTCTGCTTATCACAGACCTTTTTCAACAAATCCTGGTTATAGGAATATACTTTCTGTAAGTCAGAATACCCAAAGTCAGAAAGCTACTAAAGACTCGGGCTAATATTTTTGCTAATATCAGCACGAGCCTTGGGGGCTACACTAGTTCGTTCTTTGGCATCCTAAGGAAGCATAAACCCGGATTATTTATCCTACTTCATGCTTGGGGGCTAGAGGATATGATATGAAATAAAGGGAAAACGGGAGTTAGAATTTCGACTTACATATTGTTCGCGAGTAAGTTTATCCAAACTTGCATTCACTTCAAGAGCGACCTTCTCGGCGAGAGTCAAAGGGGTCACTGGAGCCGTTGGAAGCTCACCGGCCCTTATCCTCTCGCCGCGAAGACGCACTTGTTCGAGAAGGTCAGAGTGCTTGATGTCCTCTACTTCTTGCGCTTCTTCTTCGGCAGATAAGTTTCTTTTCTCTAGGCATTGCCTGGCCAAGCCGCTGGATCTCTTTAGCAGATTTCCGGGACAGGCCAAACTTGGCAAGTCCCGGATTGCTAAGAATGTTTTCGGCAAAAGTTTATGCCGAGGGATCATTACCCAAACAGGGTTCACCCTTATCTAAACCTGACTTGCCCATGGTGAAGTCAGTTTGTGATTCAAGGATCATAGGCTCCGCTGAAGGAGCCGGATCTTCTGCGATAGCCAGAGAAGGAATGATCATCAACGTTGCGGAAGGTTGAGGGGCAGGAGTCAGAGGAGCCACGGTAGGAGAAGCTACCGTGGACTTCGTCTGTCGTAGGGGCTTCGAAGAAGTTCCCTTCCCCTTACCCTTGATAAGCTGCTTAGCTCTGAGAATGTAATAGAATCGAAAACATTACATCTCGGAAGAAAATTCGAGTAAGGTACAAAGGCGGAAGTTGTGATTGAAAGTTACCTCTTCAAACGGGCACCTCCTTTGTGCCAACAGCCACTGTCGGAGCTTTGCGCTTCTTGAGCGCAACGTCCGACAATGGGACCACCTCTGTCTCCTGAGAAAACTCTAGAGGATATCCTTCGAGTGGAGCAAATTCCGACTCGGGGAGGTTAGCAAGCTTAAAAGAAGAAAACATATCAGTATTGCAATGTAACTTAAAGATTGAAACACATAAAAAGGTTTACTGTTAGAAGCTTACCGGAACTACGGGGTTTTCCGCCGTATGCATATCCAGAGAAACCTCCGAGATCCTCCTCTCGATCCACTCCCTTATCAGCCATTTAATCTGGCTTATGTAGCCTTGCGTGGTGTAGGATCTGGAGCTGATGCGGAGGGAGTCTTTCTTGGACGACATGATGGAGTGCATCAGTTGGTCTCCGTGGTACTGAAGGGGCTGGATCCGACGTGACACCCAGCATTGGACTAAGTCAGATCCCTTTAGTCCTTTGTGTTTGATCAAGTATTCGATCCGCCTCTTAGCGAGGATCAGATCAACAGTAAGAGCCGGAGGAGCCTCGTCCCAAGACGGTTGGGCCATGGCAGCTCCGTCGATGAAAGCCGGCAAAGCAGTGGCTTTGCCAGGAGCCGGAATATCCTTATGATAAAAGAATGTGGTTGGCCATTGTTTGACCGAGTCACTAGCTAAGATCTTGGGATATGCGCGCTCGCGTCTAAGTGAAAAACTAATGGCACTGGCGATGTAAGGAACACCGGCAGTGATAGAATTTCTCCGGACATGGAAATAATACCGGAATAAGGTCGAACTCAACCTAATGCTTAGAAATCCCTCACACAAAGCCGCATAGGTGCTCATCTCTAGGAGAGAGTTGGGAGGAAGATGGTGAAGTTGAACGCTATAGTGATCTATCACCTCGGAAAAGAATTCCGAGGGAGGAAACGACAAACCTCTGTCGAGGTGGGTGCTGAAGTGGACCCGCTCGTCGGCGTGCGGGTTGGGGATGGTCTCCCCGGCGCCGCTCCGCCAGTCGCCGGCACGGAGGAGCCCTTCTGTCTCCACGCCGTGGAGCTTCTCATCATCTAACACGCAGGGGATCCAAACCCCGTGGAAGCTTTCCTTCTCCGTCGCCGCTTCTGTCGCCGCCATTGACACCGCTGCCGCCAAGCCAGAAGAGGAAGAAGAAGCCATTTCTCCGGTGAGCAGGTGACCTAGGATGGGCGGCGCTGGGAGTTTTTGGGGGAAAGCAGAGGAGCTCTGTGCATGCGAGGGAGATTTGGAGGAGAGGAAACGGCAAGGGAACAGGTGAAGAAAGGAGGAGGAGAATCCTCTCACCCCTTATATCCACCTAACCACGCCAAGATTCGTGCAAATGTTATAGTTTAACCGCCACGCGTCATGGAAGGAACTGGGAAGGACCCACGCAATGATTACATCGCCTCGATCTTCACGTACGCATTGAAACGATGCCTCGGTTCCGCGAACTGCGGACCCACCAACGGTCGTGCTGACAGGATGTCTGTCAGATGACGTGACTTGAACATGACTTGTGTCACGTGGCATTAGAAACCAAGTTCTGGCTTAGTTTGAAATCAAGTTGGAAAATCCGAGTAACCTGTTGATAGGTCCGACTTATTTTTAAGACCCGAATCGTATTTTTTGTTGTGAAGTTTTAGGAACCATTCAAGATTCTGCAAGCCAAATATCAAGCTAGACGATGATAAATCCGACTTTGGATCTTGGAGGCCTCCGAGGGCTGCTATTGGGGATATACTTTCCGGGTATCCTCACGGTTCCTCACTGACCAGGGTGGCCCACTTCGGGTTAGAGCTTTGCTTCACAGGTGGCCCAGTCAGGGAGAAAAGACGGAGTCCAATCCGGCTACGGGAAGGCCCAGAAGACTTACCGACTTAGGCCCATAGTGTTACTTGTAGTTCAAGATGTACTCTGTAATCGACTCTTAGTCGTAGCCAGATAGATCTCTCCTGTAAACCCTAGGCCGGATATCTATATAAGCCGTCCTAGGGAGAGCCTTTAGGGCAACACTGTAGACACCTCAATAGTCTACAATCTCAACTCGCACAAGCGAACCCATGTAACCCATATTCCGGCTCTGCCGTATTACTGGATTGCTAGCAGGAGTATGATCTGTCCAAAGCCAGCGGATTCGAACCTGGGTAAACTTGTGTGCTCACCGTCCCGGAACGCCGTACGTCTCACACCCCTCTCTTCCGCATGCCTCGAGGACCCCCTCATGGCGTACTTGTCATCAATCCTACGACAAGCAACACTTGCCTCCATAGAACCAATGTATGAAGTACCTTTCCCTAACACTGCACAAAAGCATATTTTTGAATATGAACAGGTCAAAGCAGTATAGGAAAAGAAGGAAGATAAAAGCATGCTAGGAGTCACGGAACACCTGAAAGAAAACAAAGATGAAGTGGTAACCAAGGAAGCAATTATGGATATGTACTCAAACTGTAACATAGTTGAACTTGATGAAGAATCTTTTGTATTGGTTGAAGGTAAAATAAAGGTAAAAGATGTTGGCAAGCCTATTCTTCCCTGCATATTTAAAGAAACCTCTCATTATAGTTATGTGATCTTGGCACCGAAGTTAATGTTATATCTTATGGTTTCTACCTAGAAATAAAATAAGAAATAGAACCGGCTACAATTGAAAATACTGATATAACAATTATGTTAGCCAATAAAAACCTTAGAATTCCAATGGGAGTAGTTGACAATACAATTGTCACAATTGGCAACAAAAACTTTCCTATCGATTTTGTAGTTGTTGATATGCCAGCTGACACTCTTTGCCCTATTATATTTGGAAGAAACTTTTTGGGTGATATAGGTGCCTATGTTCATTTCAAGAAGGATATCGTGTCTCTTAGGCTTGGGGGAACGGAAAATAAATTCCATTTTCCATATTTAAAGACATGCCTCCACAAATACAAGAAGAAGAGGAAGAGAGAACTATTGAGGAAATGGTGGCTCTTTTCTTTGGCAATCAAGAAGAAGAAATAAATGAAGATCCAAATTATGAAGAAATAGTTATGGAGCACAAGTCCCTAGAAGAACAGGAAGATGAATTCAATTCACTTCCCATTTTGGGACCTCCAATCGATGAGGCTTTTGAAGAACCATAAAAGAGAGGGGACGAGGAATTACCACCCCCATAGTTGAAGACTCTACCAGATAATCTTAAATATAGGTTTTTAGATGATACCAATAAATTCATTGTTATTATTAGTGCTAAAATTTCAGGAGAAGAAGAAGAAGAACTCATGAGGATACTTAAGGAGCATCGCCAAGCCTTTGCGTACTCAATGGATGACTTGAAGGGAATTAGTCCCATGATAGCCATCCATCAAATATTCATGGAAGAAGGTGCTAAACCAGTTGTAGAATTTAATAGAAGATTAAAGCCTAAAATGAAAGAAATGGTAAGAAAATTGTACGCCTACTAGATGCAGGTATAATTTATCCTGTTAAAGAGAGTTATTGGGTAAGTCATGTTCATTGTGTCCCTAAAAAGGGCAGTTTTACTGTTGTTCGTAATGAAAACAATGAATTAATACCTACTAGAACTATTGTTGGGCATAGGATGTGCATAGACTTCAGGAAATTAAATAAAAAACTAGGAAAGATCACTATCCATTACCGTTCATAGATCAAACTTTAGAAAGGTTAGCAAACCATACTCATTTTTGTTACTTGGACGGATACTCTGGTTTCTCTCAAATAGTTGTTCATTCGGATGACCAACTTAAAACAACTTTCATAACTTCCTACGGTTTACACGCTTACCGACATATGCCTTTTGGTCTATGTAATGCTCCAGCTACTTTTCAATGATGTATGCCTGCTATTTTTGTGGATTTTATAGAACATATAATGGAAGTATTTATGGATGACTTTTCTGTCTATGGAACTTCATTTAATTGTTGCTTGGATAATCTCAAAAGAGTTTTGTGGCGTTGTGAAGAAACTAATCTTGTTCTAAACTGGGAAGTGCCACTTTATGCTCAAAGAAGGTATAGTCCTCAGACACAAGGTATCAAGTTAGGGAATTGAAGTTGATAGAGCTAAGGTTGAAGCAATAGAGAGAATGTCGCAACCTAGGGATATTAAAGGTATAAGAAGTTTTCTTGGTCATGTGGGTTTTTTATTGGAGATATGCCCAAGAGGCAATAATAAAGTGGTTATTATTATACCTTTATGTTTATGATAAATGTTTACATCCCATGCTATAATTGTATTAACCATAAACATTAATACTTGTGTGTTTTGTAAACATAAAAGAGTCCTTAGTAAGCCTCTTGTTAAACTAGCTTGTTGATTAATGGATGATCATGGTTTCCTGATCATGGACATTGGATGTCGTTAATAACATCATATCATTAGGAGAATGATGTGATGGACACACACCCATAGTAAGCATAGCATAAGATCAAGTCATTAAGTTCGTTTTGCTACAAGCTTTTCAAATGCATAGTAACCTAATCCTTCGACCATGAGGTTATGTTAATCACCATCACCGGATGGGTACTTTGATGACATCAAATGCCGCTTCGTAACTGGGTGGTTATAAAGGTGACATTGGGTATTCTGAAAGTATGTGTTGAAGAGCATGGACCAAGATTGGGATTTGTCCATCCATATGACGGATAGATATGCTCTGGGCCCTCTCGATGGAATGTCATCTAGTTAGCTTGCAAGCATGTGACTAGGTCACAAGGGATGACATATCACGGAACGAGTAAAGAGTACTTATCAGTAACGAGGTAGAACTAGCTATGGAGATACCGACGATCGAACCTCGGATAAGTAAAGTATCGCGTGACAAAGGGAATTGGTTTCATATGTTAATGGTTCTATCGATCACGAAGTCATCGTTGAGTATGTGGGAGCCGTTATGGATCTCCAGATCCCGCTAATGGTTATTGATCAGAGAGGTGTCTCCATCATGTCTGCATATTCATGAACCGTAGGGTGACACACTTAAGGTTCGATGCTGTTTAGGTAGATATGGAATGTACGTTGGAGACCGAATGTTGTTCGGAGTCTCGAATTGGATCTGGGACATCACGAGGAGATCCGGATTTGTCCGGAGAATAAGATTCATATAATGGAGATCATTTTGTAGGTTAGAAAATGTTTCGGAGTATTTATATGGGGATTCTAGAAGGTTTTGGAATGTTCCGGAAAGTTCTAGAAGATTTTTTGGAGTTTACTTGAAAACCAAGAAAGGATAAAGGAAAACTTTGGGGCAAGAAAGGGAAACTTGGGGGGCAAGGACTCTCCCCTCAAGCTCCCTTGTGCGCCGGCCCTAGGTGGTGGGCCTAGGGGTGGGAACCCTAGGCGCCACCCCTCCCTCTATAAATAGAGGCGTGGAGGCGCCACCCCCTGGCCCCTTCCACTACTTACTCCAGCCGCCTCTCTCCTCCTCCTTCGCTCTGCTCTGGCTTAGGCGAAGCCCTGCAGAATTCTCTACTCCACCACCACCACCATGCCACTGTGCTGCTGGGATTTCGTGGAGATATCTACTACCTTTGCTGCCCGCTGGAACGGGGAGAGGAAGGTACACATCGACTCCGCACATGTGACCGTCTGCGGAAGCGCCGCTGGAACGCGCCGCCGGAAGGCTCGTCCACTCGATCTTGAGATCGACAAGTGATCGTCTACATCAACCACGAGATCCGATCTCGCACAAGGCTTTCGGATCTACAAGGGTTAGTATAGATCTATCTCGTGGCACATGTCTAATAGATTAGATCTTGGCTTTTATCTTGATTAGATCTGGGTTTTGTTCGTTCTTGCGGTAGAAATTTTTTGTTTTCCATGCTACGAACCCATCATTTTTATAGAAGGTTCATTAGAAATTTCTCTAGGATATCTAAACCTTTTACTAACCTCTTACAAAAGGGAATGAGATTTAATTTTGATGATAAGTGTCTTGAAGCCTTTGATGAACTTAAAAATGCTTTAACTTGTGCTCCCACCATTAAACCACCTATCTAGGATACAACCTTTGACTTAATATGTGAAGCTAGCGATGATGTTGTAGGAGTGACTCTTGGACAACATAGGTAGTAGATTTAATATTATAAATCATGCTAGTAGAACTCTCAATGGTGATCAAAAGAATTACCCTAAGGAAGAAAAGGAACTTTTTGCTGTATTTTTCTCTTGCGATAAATTTCGTTCTTATATAGTTGATGCAAAGGTGAGAGTTCACATGGATCGTGATGGATTAAAAGAACTCCTTGAAATGAAAGACCATAAGCCAAGGCTGATCCGTTGGATTCTTTCACTTCAAGAATTTGAGTTGCAGATTATGCAGAGGCAAGAAATAAAAAATTAGATGCAGTGTCCATGTTTTCCCAGGAAGACACCAATCTTATTGAGAGGAACTTTAGTCCTGGTGATATTCATTTATGGGAATTATTTAATGAACTAAACTCAATTCCTCCAAAAGAGAAGGAGTCCTTGTTGTGGGAGGAACTTTTCATCCCCGATTAAGCAAATGGTAAGTGCAAGGTAAGTGTTCTTACCCAAATAAGTGATTTATTTTCACAAATTTTACTCCTAAAAATTCTGCCTTTGAAATCCTTGTGTTTTTCTGAAGTTTTAGAGGGGTTTTATCAACTATACGGGTGGAGCTATACAACCGGAGAGGGAGCTCCCACCATATAGTTGGTCGTTAAACTCTCTATATCATCTTTGTGAAATTGTTTTCGATATCTGAGCTTATTCGGTCGCAACTATACGACCGGAGCAAAAGTGTTGGCCGTATAGTTGGTCGTTGAACTCTCAGATAGTTTCGTTTTTTGGTGTCTATATCTATACGGTCGCAACTATACGACCGGAGCAAAAAATTTGGTCGTATAGTTGATCGTTAAACTCTCAGACACTTTTGATTTTCGGTGATTGTATCTATACGATCGCAACTATACGACCGGAGCAAAAATTCTAGCCATATAGTTGGTCGTTAAACTCTCTAACACTTTTCATTTGATATTAAAAAACGTTATTGTCAGTTTCGAGTCATGATTTAATCGACCTGGACTCGAGATATTTGGATATATCTGCCTGGAACCAACTATACGGCCAGACCTATACGGGCCATGCCCGTATAGTTGGTCGTTACGCGGCAGGACTCTTCCAAATCTGACATTTCTTTCCCAGTTTCGTTTGGATTCTTTTCTTGGACGACAATTTGGTGTTTCTCGCGAGTTTTACCGACCTCTAACCCCCCTTATATACTGCCATTGTCTCTCTCTCTCTAATGGCAATCTACAGAAACCAATCTACCTCTTATTTACACGTGAGGGCTCTCAACAAAGGGATAGAAGTCAAGAATAAAAGCTCCCATGGAGATCGGGAGCAATAGCGAGCAAGGCAAGGAGATCAAGACCATCCCTATAGAGTTCCTCGATGCCGACCATGGGTGTCAGAAGAGGGATTTGAAGGCCCTGGAGCTGAAGATTGAAGAGTTGGACAAGGAGAAGCCAGGGACGCCCAAACACCTTCGATTGCTACGACTTTATCTTGATAAACTTGATGAAGACATCAAGTGGACAACCTAAGCAGGTTTTTCTATGAGTCTTAAGGCACTACAAACACTTCAGGATAACAATGAGTTCATTAAAGAACAAGTGAAAGTGCTAGAGAGGAACAATCTTTTCTACAAGCTGCACGTTAAAGAATTAGAACCTATCAATCAACCCCTCCGCCTCAGGCTGGCCCGTGAGGAGAAGATACCACCTGCCATGGCGCCACAGTGATCCACAACAATCACAGTATCAAATAATCGCAATGGATTATTTGATATCGCTTGACTTGATTCCAAGCTTGGGGAGATCTTTAAGACCTTGTAATCTATCCTATAAGTTTTATTATTATTTTTGCATTAGTTCAAACTATAAATAAAGTTTGCATCATTAGAATTCCCTTCAGGAATAGTCGTATCCCTTTTATGAAATTCCGAGTTTATTATTATATATGGAGCAATATTGAGTTTGTGTTTGCTTTAATGATATATGAATGGCTTGAGTATGATTTTACATGCACTTGATTATAGCAATATGAGTCTTCCACACCATTGGTATTAATGGAACACATAAAGATAATTTGGTCAATATGCTGTAAGTCTACGGTTTGATTCACAAAGAAAAATTATCTATACAATTAAGTTAAAAGATAAACCTTGAACAAAGGAAAATGAAAGTGTTATCCAAATAGAGTGAGAACAAGTCGAGGTAGAATCCCCAAGTCATAAGAATGCTTCATATACAGTTGGAATTTGATAATTGTGATCGTTGAACTTTGAATTCCTACATAAAGGTGGAATATATGGCTAGCTCCTTTGCGCGACACTTAAAACAAAAGTGTGAGCATATATGCAAAAGAAAAGAAAAAGAAAGAAGAAAATAGCGAATGTGCAAAGAGTAAATAGGCATATACCACTGCATTGTAGTATGACAAAGAGACACTTTTGAGATTTTGAATCATAAGTGAATACGTTGATCCTAAACACTTGGGACTACCTCATTAACTCATTCGGTTGAATTAGATTCTTTTAAATTATGTTGAGATTCATCTTTTATAAACTGTTGATAACTAAGGTGTTGAAGCCTTCTAATACTATTCAGATGGTTCGAGTAAGATACTGTTCATGAACTTATTCCCCTGTATCGTACATGATAAACACATGCTGCAATTGCCTCATTTATTTTATCGACTCAGCTTCATGAATATGAGGATCACATCCATTAAGCTAAAAACTTGCTCGGGACGATCAAGAGTCTAAGCTTGGGGAAGTTGATGAGTGCATATTTGCATCATGTTTTACACTATTATTTTGCATTATAGATGTAGGATCTTGGTATTTTACGGCGCTCGTGCGTACATTTTATGTCTGTTTTCACCAGGATCAGCACAGATGATGGATCCAATGGATACAATCATTGGAGCAGTTGTACTCTGGAGAAAAGGAGTCAAAAACAACGTAAATCGCTTGTTTGGAAAATGTTAATAGTACCAGAAGAAAACCAGAAGCGAACAAGGGAGGCAGAAGGTTCAACGACCAACTATACGGCGGGAGCAATTTTCTGGCCGTATAGTTGGCGCCGCCTCCGCCTCGTCAAATAGTTTCACCCCGTGCAATTGGTTCGAGGAGATGACATACAGAACACCTAGAAATCGCAGAAACCTCACCTCCGGAATGCATCTGGAGGGGGAACTCATCCACAAGGGATCCATCTTCGCCCTGCGCAGATCCAGGAGGCTAAGGCATCGATCTTCATCATCCACCGCTGCATCACCACCATCTCCATCCATCCCATCTACATCTTGTTGTAATTCCTATACTCGTTGTGGATTTATGCAAGTACTATTCATCTATGATTGTTTCCATTACCATTGCGATGATGTTGATCGCCTCCATGACTGAGTAGATCATTAGTTCTTGGGGAGATGGAGAAACCCTAGTATGAAATTGAAATAAGATAAAGTCTATTATGATATTCATTGTTGTGACCATCTGTTAGATTCTCTACATCTTGATGTTGAGAGAAGTCGACCTCACAATATTTGCCTCTCGTGGGGACTTGATGAAGGGAACTACTTGTTCGTAGACGGAGGTGTGCTAGCACTTATAGTGACTATAAAGCTATTGGCACCCCTTACGTATCAACTTGGGAAACTGAGGAAACTCATGGAACACTATCCATGACATGGGATACGTCCTACGGGATTACGTCCCTTAATAGCGCGGTAATTCAATTGATGTCGATTGCTGACTATTGTGGTTATGAGGATGATGTGAGCAGCGGTTGTTGCCTATTTGTCGAAATACGGAGTTCCTCCGACACATACATAGTTGAGAATTTTCATGATGATAATCTTTATCTTAAATCTTTACAATACTAGTGGTGTATCCGCTACTCCCTGAGAACGCCTTTTCCCTACTACAGTTCCAATCTTTCTTACATACGCGATACTTACTTTCTGTATTAAGTTATTTTGCTTTACTTTATTATTTCTCTTATACCCAAAACTCAAAAACACCTTTTTACACAATACTCGCATTTTATCTTGTCACTTAGAACTTTATCTAGCATTTCTATTGCAATATTAATTTCAAGAATTATTAGACTTCAGACTCCTGCTCCCTCTGGGATCAATATCTTTATTTTGAAACTAGGTACAAACGATATGTGCACTTGCAATCATCAGTAAGCTCGGTGTAGGTATCGTGGCTTGAGAAGCCAAGTACCGCCAACCCTGCCCTATTGCACATGAGGTCGAAGTCCACCTTCAACCCTACCACGGTGAGAAAGTTGTGGTCGGCCCAACATGTGGGCAGCACCCTCCTCGATGAGACAATGTCCAACATGGAGTTGCGCAAGGCTTGGAACTCCAAGCTCGAGCCCTCACCCCATTGGCGCTTGCTCGAACGAAAGAGATTACTGATTTTGTTCATCGTGATGCACTAAAAAATTTCACCATAAAACCTTAGGCATAAAGTTTCTACATGATATATGAACAATCCTACGTGGAAAAATTCAATCTTAACGTGAGAAATTAATAGGTAAAACAAAATAAGCTTGAGTTCATCCATTAGATCAATGTGAGAGTTTGAACCATGGAAATCTGAAAATAAAGCATGGAAAGGGAGAGAAACATACCGATCTATTGATTCCCCCACTCAAACGAATGAAATCTGCGAAGAATCAAGAGTTCTAGGTGGATTTTGAGAGGTTTCGAGAGAGAATATGAGAGAAATAATGAGGAGGGGAGGAAGACCTAGCTGCTCTGGTGCGATTTTGTGGTCACACCAAACTATACGGCTGGAACTATACTGGTGGGTGATGTTGCTCCGCCCGTATAGTTGCGGTGGCGTTGCCAACTAGGGTTTCTTTATGCAGAAAACAGCTATACGGACGCAACTATACAACCGGATCGCAATGATCCCACCATATAGTTGGTCGTTAAACCGTCTATCCCTCGAGATAAATTTTTAAAATTAGCATCGATATCTATACGACTGGAACTATATGGCTGGAATTTTTATTCCCGCTGTATAGTTGGTTGTTAAACTCTCAGTACCTTTGGGATAAATTTTGTACGAAGGCATTAACATCTATACGGCCAGAATTTTTATTCTCGCCGTATAGTTCGTCGTTAAACTCTCAGTACCTTTTAGAGAATTTTATACGAAGGCATCGATATCTATATGACCGGAGATGCGGCCGGAATTTTTATTCCCGCCGTATAGTTGGTCATTAAACTCTCTGTGTCTTCGAAGAAAATTTGTTGATGGAAAATATATCTATATGACCGAAACTATACGGCCAGAATTTTTATTCCCTCTATATAGTTGGTCGTTAAACCATCAGTAATCATCAAAAAAAATTCTATTTCTTTGAGAGTACCTTCTTATCCCAAAACTTAGCGAAATACCTTATTTTTGACAGAAAATTGATAGAAGAAATTGTCGACCAACATTGGCGTATTAAAAGCAAAATTTTAGCTTCTTTAGATGAAAAACTCGAACTTTAATTTTTATTCTTATTCTAAACTCATTCAATCAATTTTTCTACTACTTTTTGACAGATGCATCTTCACAGGCGCGCTTCCGCAAGAATATCTGTGAAAAAGTGGTAGGAATGAGATGAAGCTTTTATTCTCTAGTTTATTTTATTGACGAGATGGGTTGTCTCGCATTAAGAATTTTATTAAGAATTATTGAATAACTCAACCTCTTCTCTATTCTCGAATTCTTACCTTGGGTTGCCCTTTATCAAAGGCACTTACCACATGAACTCGATTTTCTGGTGGAATATTTCTTTCTCTTGCTTCTAGCTTCTTTGGAAAATACCGGATGATCTCAGCATCATAAACATTGAAGATTATCTTTCCTTCAGCACAATCAACTGATGCCCCTACAGTACTAAGGAAAGGTCTTCCAAGTATTATGGATAATTTTCATCTGCAGGCATCTCAAGAATAATAAAATCGGTGGGAATAACTTGTTAATCTATTCTAAGTAGAACATCGTCGATCATACCAATTGGTTGTTTAGTGGACTTGTCAGCCATCTGTAAACTAATAGTAGTAGGAGAATACTCTCCTAATCCTAACCTTTTATAGAGGGAGTATGGCATTACACTAACTCCTGCTCCTAGATCACACAAGGCATTGTGAATATCAGTTTTATCTATTGAGCATGAAATAGTTGGTATTCTAGGATCTCCAGACTTAGACAACAGCTTCCCATTAGCAGGATAACTAGTTACCATGGCAACAGTTTCAGTTATTTCTTTCTTTCTACTAAGAATATCACGGATAAACTTAGAATAAGTGGGAACTTTAATTGCATCCGCAAACAGAATTTCCAGAGAAGGTCACTAAGTTACTTTGTAAAAGAATTATAAATTACCTGATCTGTTCTTTATTTTTTCGATCTGGATAAGGAAGCTTTTTCTCACCTGACTTACTCTTATCTTTTACCTTTTGTGGGGGGTCACGCTCTTTTGTATCTTTATTTTGTTGTTGCTTATTGCTTTTCTTCTTTTCTACTACAACAACTTCATCTTCCTTGCTTATATCTTTCTCTTCTCTTGGATCAACCGTCTCTGCATTAGTGTCGTAGCGGTCATCCTTGGTTTGATTTTTTGTTTCAGTTTCATCTTGAGGATCCACCAATGTATCATCTTCTTGGCTTGCTTAGAGCAAGGCTTTTCTCCTTTCGCTCTCTTTTAGCTTCATATTCCGGTGGTCCTAAGGGTCCTGTAACGACTTCACCCCTTATTGTGACAACATTTGTAGAAACAGGAATATCTTTATCTTCACGGAGATTTTTTTTAACCATATGCTATTTTTTCACATTGGGTTTCAATCATACTAAGATACTTGTGAAATAATTTTATTTCTTGGCCAATCTCATCATAATTTTCCATGAGTTCCGCCAAAATATTTTTGTGTTTTTGAAAATGCTTATGCAAGTTATTATGAGATTTCACTTGTCGATGTTTTAATTCTTGAAAAACTTTTCTAGTTTCATATTCTTCAGTTAAAACTTGTAACAAATCTACTTTGTTTTCCTTAACAATTTCAGAAGGAATACCTTTTTCTTTCATTGTTTTGTGTACCTCAGGCATAAGATCAGGAGTTATCCGAAGTATCCTGTTTTCCAGCTTAGTGCCAAAATGAGGATTATATAAAGAATCATGCTTAGCCCTAGTAGACATCAATTCCAAACATTCTTTAATAGTTAAAGTATTTATCGATCCTCCGGAAGTCAAGCAATTCTCTATATTGAGTATTAAGACCATGGTAAAATAAATGGAAAATAGTTAGTTCAGAATAGCCATGATTAGGAATACTATTGATCATTCCAAAGAATCTTTCCCAGGCTTGTGGGTAGTTTTCTCCCATGTTCTGACTAAAGTTGCCTATATTATTTCTTAGATCAGTTACCTTTTTAAAAGGATTAAACCTGTTTATGAATTTAACAATGCAGTTTTCCCAACATTTAATGTAATGGCGAGGGAGAGAATATAACCAGTCTAGAGCTTTACCTCTAAGAGACCAACAGAATAATTTTAGACAAGAAAAGTCTCTTGGCAAACCTTTTGGTCCAAACGATGTTATCACATCGTTGAACTCTCTAATATGTCTTCCTGGGTCTTCATCTTCCCTTCCACTAAAAGCTTTCTCCTGCAAAATTTTAATAATTCCACCATCAAATCGATATTCGCTAACTCCAGGATTAGGGAATTCTATGGGTTGTTTAAGAAATTCAGAACTTGGAGCACAATACTCTCTGAGAGTTTTCTTAGGTTTCATAGGAGTTGTCCTGTAAATATACATGATTTCCATAATATCACTTAGGTTTTCAACTTCAACTTTGTTTGATCTTAAAAGTTTTTCAATAATTTCTTCACGCCTTTTTGCAGGCACGTGCTCAATATAATCCAGTATATAAGTCCTACAGAGCATGTAGACCCTTTGTCTCCTAGGGAGAACATTTTGTAGTAGCAACACCTGAAATGTCAAAAGACAAACACTTAGCGCTTAGCTCCCCAGCAACGGCGCCAGAAAATAGCTTGATGTCTACAAGTGCACAGATCATTTGTAGCTAGTTTTGAAGTATAGATATCGATCCCAAAGGGAGCCCAAAGGTAAGTGTTTACGGGTGAAGTCTCTGCCACACCCGAAGTTGTCATGGGTCTTTGAGTGAATTGACTGCAAGTGTTGAAAAAAGAATGGGGTTTTGATTAAATGAGATGTATCTAAATAGAACTAGAATGTAAACTTCAGAAATATAAAGCATAAAAGTAAAGAACGACTTGGTTGTTTGTTGTTTCCTGCAAATGGCAAAAGAAGGCGGGGGAGATTTAGTTCATGGTGATAGTGACTGTGCCAGGTGGATGAATGATAAATGTAACAATTATAATCTTATAAATATATGTGTAGGCGAGCAACCCATAGTTAGCCACAACTCCTCTTGGTAGATTTTATCCCAACTTCAATAATCCTACTAGCCTGTTACCAAAACCATGGTCAGACACTAGACAATTAACACCCTTCAGGTTGCTTAGCGATTAAGCTCCTTGGATCGGACTAATGCAATAAGCAAAGTGGTTCCTCGTTATCCTCGAGTCTACTAGTTTCCATTGATATCCCCGTGTCACCCGAGGGTCGCCGGTCCACTAGCGAACAAGATCTTATCTATGTATAACAAAGCATCATGTTGTCTGGGCCATTAATTGGACAACAAGCATTAGGCATCTCATAGATAGTCAAGCACACATAATATAGTAATTAGAATTAATCATAAACTAATGGAAAATATATGAAGGCACATCACATCTCACCAATCCCCTACATCTGCCACGCCCAAGGGAATTACTCACACATGAGAGAAGAACGGATCATCAGTATAATCAAATAAGGGAATTCATCTTTGTGTTACTGTGGAGATCCACAATAAGAATAGAAAAATATCCAACACAATTCAAGATGAGAAGAAATAATCTCAAACCCTAGTCTTGCAAGGTGAAGATCCCTCTCTCTCTCTCTCTCTCAAGTACAAGTAGTGGCTATGGGGTGTATTGGCTAGGAGGTTGAAGATCATGGAGCGAGATGAAGAACGTCTTCCCCTTCTTCTCCGGATCTCTTCTTTCTCCCTTTTGGATGGTATGGCGGTTGTTGTGTTGTGTTTTCGTCCTCGGTCCCTTCACAGAAGTTGTCCCTTTTGACAAGATAGAGGCGACGACAACTATACGGCCGGAAAAATATTCCCGCCATATAGTTGCTCGTTAAAGCTTCTATGAGTTCCCCTTGAGTGCTTCCAAAGAGAGACTTGCTTGTTTTCTCCAGAATATTATGTTTCTCTAGTGAAAACCTTCTGTTGATATTCAGAACCTGAAACACACATTAAAAACCAAGTTTTCTTTGCTACCGAAGTATTAGCGTTAGATAAAGCTAGAAAATGATCAAATCTGAGAGAAAACCATTAATAAAAGCCATAAATATGTGTCGAATCTCACAACTATCAGCAACCCATTGGTTACTCCCACCGGCAAGGCAATCTATGGCGCACTCCGTTGAGCCCATTACCGTCACCCATATCCGGAGCGTTACGGAGCTTGATGAGAAGCGTGTGGCAATCCTAGTGGAGGCCAAGTGCATCGCAGAATAGGGCGCTAAGCTAGACGAAGATATGGCAAAGGCATAGCAATCTATCAAGGCGGCAAGAGCTATGGAGGTTGAATACAAGCAGTTGTTGTTGAAGCATAAGTCAAAGAAAGCACCAGCTCAGGTTGTCGAAGACCCTGGCATTCGGCGCAGGTTGGGGTATGGCGGATCTAAACTGACAAAAGCCACCCCATACATTGATTCGGAGGGGAGGCAAGTCATGCCAACTCCCGCCCTCAACATTTCCATTGCCAAGACCCTCCTGGAGCAGGACAGGCCGCCAAAAGCAGTTGCTTAGGTGTATGATTTTGTTGGCAAGGCATGCAAGCAACATGAAAAGGCTACCTCGCAGAGGCTTGAGTCCTACCCAGAGCTTTGCCAGTCAACCCTGAACAGCTATAGAAGGCCAAGATCTCCCTTGATGAAGGATCTCACATAGGCTCTACGGGGCGAAGACGGAGGGAGGCGCGTAACAGGGCTGACGCCATACCCATATCCTCCGATCATGGAGAAAAGGCTCATTCTCGTTGGTCGTCGCCTCCACCACCATCCTGGCGTCACGAGGAACCATAGCCGCGCCACCGTACAAGCATGCCACCACCTAGGCGTCCCCAGGTTGGTATTGTTATACGCGACCAAGGTGAGCAGCCCCGGCATGCCAGAGAGCATAGCAGCATTGAAGGACACAGGAGCAAATCCTACAAGGAAGCACCACATCCGACAAGCAACCGCGACATGCACGAGGAGTCGCGGAAGGGTAATAGCAAGAAAGCTAACCCACCGCCTCCACCGCGGCCGTCGCCACCTAGCAGCCATCATGGTGGAGGACATGGTGGATCTCATAGATCGCACCGCAATTACCCTCCCCATGACGGAAAAGGGAAGAAACCAGAGACGTACGATGCACGTTCATGGCTGGACAAGATCCAAGAAGCTCGGGAGCTCCCATACCTTGGGCCACATTGTTTTGGACCAGTAATACGGGACACAACCTACCCCTAGGGTCTCCGGATAGACAAGACTATCAAGCCCTATGACGGTATTGCCAGACCAGTTACATGGTTGCAGGACTACAACGAAGCAATTCACATCGCAGGGGGAAACCCCAATGTCGCCGTTAATTACCTCCCACTTATGCTCACTAGTACCACCCAACAATGGATTGACGACTTGCCGGAGAAATCAATATGCAATTGGTTGGACATGCATGAAGCATTCACCAAGAACTTTGAGGGTACGTATAAGCGTCCCTGCACTGTCGGAGACCTACAACGGTGCATACAAGAAAAGGATGAAACCTCTCGTGCCTACCTCTCTCGTTGGCTGGATATGAAAAATTCTTGCGTATGGTTGCACGAACAACCGCTATGGCTGCCTCCATCGACGGTCTGGAGAAGGGAACTTTGCTCTGGCATACGTTGAAGCGCAAGCAAGACAACAATGAGCTCAACCTCAATGCAATGATCGCCATGGCTAGCGAGTTTACCACTGCTGATGACGACACGTGCGGATCGTTGCCGGCAATAGCAATCCCTACCTAGGCCAAGAAGAACAATAATAGTGGAAGACTCCACTTGAAGAAAAGAAAACAACCGACATGGTCGCCGCTACGTTCACTGGCAGAGGCGGAGGCGGACAGCGTGAACGTGGCTGGGGGCTAGCCATGGCCAGCAGAGGAGTGATTCTACACCCTTGGTGCCCCACGTTCCCCAAACGTACAAAGAGTACCACGATATGCCGTGTTTTGTCCACCTTGACGAAAACGGCAAAGCCACCTACACCAACCGCCAATGCAAGTTTGCCAATGATCTCAAGGAAGACCCTGAGTCCGGCTACAAGAAAAGTCGGAAGAATAGACCATGCCGAAAGGGCAAAGGGAAGAAGAAGGAGGAGGAATCCAAGGAATCAAGTGATATGGATGAAGACGTGGCACCTAAATCCTCTAACAAGGGAGAGGGTAAAGGGAAAAAAAACCTTCGAGAAGAAGGCTCCAGTCTACCACACTTTCCTTGGCACTCCCACCGTCTGGCTGAGAAAACCTCTTTGAGGATACTGATGGCTACCCTCCCTCCAGTTCCCCAGTACATCAGGTGGTCGGAGATTCCATTTACTTGGCATAGGAAGGATCACCCAAACCTTATCCCAACAGAGAACCAATATGCCATGGTCATCAACCCTTCGATTGATGGCACAGAGTTCACCAAGTGCCTCATGGATAGTGGAAGCAGCATCAACATCATGTACCTGGATACACTGCACAAGATGAACTTGACAGAGAACCGGCTAAGGAAGAGCAACACCGTGTTCCATGGGGTTGTCCCCGGCTGACAAGCGAATTCCCTAGGCTGCATCACCCTTCCGGTCTCTTTTGGCAACATTAACAATTACCGCCAAGAACGCATGACCTTTGAAGTGGTGCCTTTCAAGAGTGTGTACCATGTCACCTTTGGACATGACATCTTCCACTCCTTCCTCGCAAGGACATGCTCTGTCTACAACAAGCTCAAGATACCCGGACCAAACGGCATCATCACCGTTGACGGAAGCTTCACAAAGGCACGGGAGTAGGAGCTCAGTGAAGCCACCTTCGTCGAAGAAGTTCTCTATGGTGAGGAGTTCAAGGAGATCCAGAACCAAGTCGATGCCTCGGAGATGCCGGCTTCGAAGAAGCAGATCACTGCTGCCGAACCTGCCTTGAAGGCCACCATCAAGACCAAGCAGGTGGAGCTTGTTTAAGGAGATTCCTCCAAGACCACTGCCATTGGCACGGACCTGGATCCCAAATAGGAAAGCGCACTCGTCAAGTTCTTCCGTGAGAACAGGGACATCTTTGCCTGGCAACCTACCGACATGAAAGGTGTACCTAGGGAACTTGCCGAGCACAACTTGAATATTGATCCTAAAGCTAAACCGGTGAAACAACCTCTACGATGCTTTGGTGATAAAAGACGAAGGGCTATAGGCAAAGAAATAGCTAGGTTAATTAAGGTTGGCTTTATCCAAGAAGTTATTCACACCCGATGGGTGGCAAATCCTATACTTTTCCCCAAAAAGGGAACCAATGAATTAAGAATGTGCGTTGATTACACCGGCTTGAACAAAGCGTGTTTGAAGGATCTGTTTGCTTTGCCTCGAATTGACCAAGTCATTGACTCGACGACTGGCTTGGAACTTATGTGTTTTCTCGATGCCTACTCAGGTTACCACCAAATCCGGATGCGAAAGTCAGACCAACTAGCCACTTCGTTCACCACGCCCTATGGCACATATTGCTATGTTACGATGCCCTTTGGGCTAAAAAATGTTGGTGCCACTTACCAGCGGACAATGAAACGCTACCTACACAACCAAATAGGTCGCAACGTACATGCTTATGTGGACGATATCGAGGTAATGTCAAAGAAATCAAATGATCTTATCGATGACTTGAAAGAAACCTTTGACAATCTCCAGAAATACAAAGTCAAAGCCGGCAAATAGTATGCAGAGCAAAAGGCTACATCATCATTGATGGCTAGCTATACAAAAGAAGTACCACAAGAGTTTTCCTGCGATGCATCTCCTAGCAGCAAGGTATTGAATCCTTAGAGAGATACATCTTAGAGATTGCGGGCATCATGCCGCTCCCTGATTGTTGGTGGCCAAGGCCTTCCGACAAGGATTCTACTGGCTAACTTCCAAGGCAGACACCGATAAGTTGGTACAAACATGCCTTGGGTGTCAGTTCTATGCAAGACAACCAAGTGTTCCAGCTGAAGAATTGCGAACAATACCAATAACTTGGTCGTTTGTAGTCTGGGGGCTGGACATGGTGAGACCTTTGCAGACAGCACCCTGTGGATTAACACTCTTGCTAGTAGCAGTGGATAAGTTCACAAAATGGATTGAAGCTAAACCCATTAGAAAGCTTGATGGGGCAACAGCCGTAAAATTTGTCCGAGATCTAGTGGTGAGATTTGGTCTCCCACACAGCATCATCACCAACAATGGAAGAAATTTATCTCTCAAAGAAGTTGAGGAGTACTGTCATGAAAAACGCATCTGTCTTGACCTAGTATCTTTGGCACATCCACAATCAAATGGGCAAGTTGAAAGGGCCAATGGACTAATTCTGCACGGAATCAAGCCACGCTTAGAAGCACCACTACGAAGAGCAGTTGGGTCTTGGGCGGAGGAATTACCATTTGGCTTGTGGAGTTTACGAACAACACCCAACAGATCCACTGGCTTGACTCCTTTCTTCATGGTTTATGGAGCAGAAAACTGTCCAACCATCCGACATCCTCCACGATGCACCAAGAGTCACCGCTTACAAAGAGGGTGAAGCTGAAGAATCCAGACACCTATTTGTGGATCTACTCAAGGAGGAGCACGTGCTGGCATGCCATAGATCCGCCATCTACCAGCAGAAGCTATGTGGCTACCATAGTTGCCATGTAAAGCATCGCTCATTTAAAGAGGGGGATCTGGTGCTCTGACTCAAGCAGGAGAAATCACACAAACTATCCCCACCTTGGGAAGGATCGTTTGTCATAAGCAAAGCATTGCTAAATGGTTCCTATTATCTCGTTATTATTCGCGAGTTGAAAGATAGGCCAAAAAATCACAAGCGCAAGCAACATGACTCCGATGATGATTATCCGGAGACAGATCGGCCATGGAACATAGCACAACTACATCCCTTTTACACTTAGCACATTTCTTTCTATAATAAGTTTCTTATATGATCAATGAAATAAAGCATTTGGTTCACTCATATTCCTCGAGTATTTTACCTCCTTTAGTTGTTCTTTTTTGGATCATATAAACCCTTTATGTGCAAGTTTGCATTTGCACTTGTGAAAATTCCTCCTACGGGCGTTAGCTTAAGTTTTTTTGGTCTACACGTTTTCTGAAGTTTTTATGTGGATTCCGGAGTAGTGACTTCTCGACACTCAAAGCCGGTGATTTTGCTCTTAGGTTCTTGACAGTGATATTAATCATCATCACCTCAGGGCATAGTTTTGTGCTACGAGTCTTTCGTCTCACAAAAGGTCAAGCATACGAATCAGAATAATGGATAAGCCAGCTGTCGTCGGACTGATGACAAGTACGCCATGAGGGGATCCTCGAGGCATGCGGAAGAGAGGGGTGTGAGACGTATGGTGTTCTGGGACGGTGAGCACACAAGTTTACCCAGGTTCGAATCCGCCGGCTTTGGACGGATCCTACTCCTACTAGCAATCTAGTAATATGGTAGAGCCGGCATATGGGTTACAAGGGTTTCGCTTGTGCGAGTTGAGATTGTAGGCTATTGTGTGTTGCCTTAAAGGCGTACCCTAGGACGTCTTATATAGATATCCGGCCTAGGTTTTACAGGAGAGACCTATCCGGCTACGACTAAGAGTCGGTTACAGAGTACACCTTGAACTACAAGTAACATAACAGGCCTAAGTCGGTAAGTCTTTTGGGCCTTTCCGTAGACGGACTAGACTCCGTCTCTTCTCCCTGACTGGGCCGCCCGTGAAGAAAAGCTCTAACCCGAAGTGGGCCACCCTGGTTAGTGAGGCACAGTGAGGATACCTGGAAAGTATATCCCCAACAGCAGCCCCCGGAAGCCTCCAAGATCCAGAGTCGGATTTCATCATCGTCTAGCTTGATCTTCGGCTTGCAGAATCTTGAAGGGTTCCTGAAACTCCAAAACAAAGGATAGGATCTGAGTCTCAAAATGAGTTAGACCTATGAATACATTATTCGGTTTTCCAGCTTGAAATTCAAACTAAGCCGGAACTTGGTCTCTAACGTAATCTGATACCATTCATGGTCAAGTCACGTCACTGATAGACATCCCCGTCAGCACGACCGTTGGTGGGTCCGCCTTTTGCGGAATGGAGGCATCGTTTTAATGCGTGCGCGGAGATCGAGGCGGCGTAATCATCACGAGGGAGTTGCCCGGCTCCTTCCACGATGCGTGGCACGGTTACTATTTTCATTGCACGAATCTTGGCATGGACGAAGGATTTAAGGGGCTAAGATTTCTCCCTTTCCTCTTCACCAGCACTTGTGCTCCTCTCAACGCCTCCCACGAACAATGCTCCTCTACCTTCTCCCCCAAATCTCACAGCACTGCCCATCCTAGGTCACCGAAGCCCAGAGAAATGGTTGAAGCCTCATCCTCCAGCATAGTGGCGACAGCGGCGACGGCGTCGGTACCATAGAAGGAGAGCTTTCGTGGGGTTTGGATTCCCTGCGTCTTGGACGATGCCAAGCTCCGCGTGGTCAAGAACGAAGGGCTCCTCCACGTCATCAACTGGCGGAGCGGCTATGGCTAAACCGTCCCTACTCCCCGCGCCGATGAGTGGGTGCACTTCGGCACCCACCTTGACAGAGGTTTGAGCTTTCCACCCTCAGACTTCTTCTCTGAGGTGATATATTACTATGGAGTTCAACTCCACGATCTCCCCCCGAACTCTCTCGTAGAGATGAGTGCTTATGCTTCTTTGTGTGAGGGGTATCTCGGCATTAGGCCGAGTCTCATTCTCTTCCAGTTTTATTTTCATACCCGGAGAAACTCTATCACCACCGGTAATCCATACATTACCGGGACTCTTAGCTTTTCCGTTAGGAGAGAACGCGTCTATCCTCAAATTAAGGCTAGTGAGTCGGTGAAATAGTGGCCATCCACTATCACAAGGATATTCCTGCTCTCGGCAAAGCTACTGCTTTGCCGGCTTTTTTTGATGGTGCCGCCATGCCCCAAGAGTCCTAGGACGCAGATGCGTCGGCTCTTAGTCATGATCTGCTTCTCACCAAGAGGCCGATTGAATATTTGACGAAGCATAAGGGCCTTAAAGGGCCTGACTTGATTCACTATTGGCTGGCACATCGGATCCAGCCTCTCCAACACCATGGTGACCGGCTTATGCACTCCATCACGACGTCCAAGAAGGACTGTCTCTGGATCTGCTCTCGTCCTTACCTGGAAAAGGACTATGAGTCCCAAATCAGATGGTTGATAAGGGAGCAGATCGAGAGGAAGATCCCGGAGCTGCCTTTGGACATGCATACGGCTGATAATCCCGTAGTTCCAGTAAGCTTCCAACAATAACTCGAATTATGTGTTCAACTTTACATTATTGTCTCTTTTTGCAATGCTCAGATATTTTTTATTTTTAGCTTGCTGACCTCCCCGAGTCAGAGCATGCTCCTATCGAGGGATATCCTCCTAAGATCTCTCAAGATGATGGAGAATTGGTTTCTCTGCCGGAGACCTTTACCGAAAGCGTAAGGCTCCAATAGTTTCTATTGGCACAAAGGAGGTGCCCATTGTGAAGAGGTAACTTTCCTCACAAGGTTTCTGTATTTTATTTATTAATTCTTTCTGAGGTGTAACATTCTTTGTTCTATTACTTCCTCAGAGCTAAACAGCTCACCAAGGGCAAGTGGAAAGGAGGCTCGTCGAAGCCTCTACGCCAGTCAAAGCTGAACTTGACTTCTCCTATCATAGCTCCTCCGACTCTCGCCCCTCAGCCTTCTGCAGTGCCGGAGATTACTCCATCTCTGACCGTCATGGAAGATCCGTCTCAACAAGCAGAGCCAACGATCCTCGGCTCGCAAACTGACATCACCATGGGTGACTCATGTTGGGTCCACAGCATAGAAAACAAAAAATTTCCTACGATGAGAACTATACGCCAAGATCTATCTACTAGGTACAGAGCAACGGGTGGACATACATCCATCGAGAACTTACCCTCGGAGACAACGAGTTTTGTTAACGGGTAGGAACTCGTGGTTGATGTAGTCGTACACTTGCCGATCTCAAGATCGTGTGGAAGTCCGAGCGTCACAACTCAGGAGCGCATCCGTACTCGCACACACGTTCAAGCCACCGAACAACCTCCACCTCCTCGCTCCAGCAATCTAGCGGAAGCAGCAACTCCTTCCAGACAAAATGCCACCGGGAACATGTATCTCGCTAATCCGAGACCATGGGGGAATAATTCTAGAGGGGGAGAGAGATCCTTCACAAGGAGGTGTGAGGACGAAGGAGGAAGAGGGTGTCCTTTTATAGGAGGAGGGGGGAGGCCCTCCTTCATGGCCGGCGCATGGGGGTGTGACTCCTGACCTCCCCATTCATGTGGTGGTAACCCCTCCACATTAAAATGCCTCTTCACATTCCCCTTTAAAGTCCCTACTTTCAATGCATTAAAATTCTCCAAGTTTAATGCTCTCTCATTTAATAAAACTCTTTTATTAAATTTATTCAGAATTTTGTTAATTACTTTAATTAACAAACATTCACATATAACCCCTTGCAATATTTCAATATCACATGCATAACCACTTTCTGCAATTTCACCCGAAACAATTCATGTTTCTATCGAAACAATCCCTGCGCTTTGCAATTCTTTCATCTGAAACATATGTGCTCCAAAATGGTGTCCGGTAACTCTTAAGTGTGTCACCCTACGGTTCGCGAATAATGAAGACATGATTGAGACTCCTCTCAGATCAATAATTAGAAGCGGGACCTAGAGATCCATACTGACTCCTACACATTCAACGATGACTTCTGTGATCATGAGAACCTTTAACGCTAGTAACTAAATCCCTTTGTCTCACGATATATTACATGTCAGAGATTCGATCATCGGTATCTCCATGCCTAGTTTGATCTCGTTGCCGACATGCACTCTTTTCTTGTTCCCGTGATATAACATTCTAGTGATCACATCACTTGCTTGCAAGATATCTTAATGTGATATCACCGAGAGGGCCCAGAGTATATCTATCCGTCATCGGGATTGACAAATTCCACTCTTGATCCATGAGCCTCAACATAACACCTTCGTAGCACTGAACCCATCTTTATAGTCACCCTGTTACGGTGTGACATTTGATGTTATCAAGATACTCTTCCGGTGTTAGCAATTAACATGATCTCATGGTCTAAGGATAAAGATTACTTCGTATGATGTTATAGCAATATAAACATAATGACTTGATCGTAATGCTATACTTCGGATAAATGGTCATCACATCATTTCACAAATGTTGTGACCTTGTTATTAACAACATCCAATGTCCATGATCAGGAAACCTTGATCATCTTGTTAATCAACAAGCTAGTCTATAAGAGAGGCATAACTAGGAACCCTTTTTGTTTATTAAACACACATGTATTGACGTTTCTGATCAATACAATTATAGCATGCAAAATAAACATTTATCATAAACATGGAATAAGATAATAACTACTTTATTATGTCCTCTCGGGTATATTCCCTTCAGTCTCCCACTTGCACTAGAGTCAATAATCTAGTTTGAAAAACTTTGCGTATTGAACACCTATGGCTTTCTGGTATTGCATATACGCGATTGCTAGTGGTTAACATAATCTCCGGATCTGACAGTTTCAGGTCCGTGTGTATTTGCATGTCTTTGCGTCTCTACGCATCACTCATTCTCAAATGAGATGGCATTGTATAAATTTGGTCCTTTGGTGAGACCTTTAGTTCGTTCCGGTTAAAATATGTTGATATTATTGTCACACAATATATCTTCATAGTATTAGCCCACTTTGAACCACACCTAGTTTGATAACAAACTACTTAACACAAATGCCTTCCTTTGCTGCTACTATAGCAGTTATATACTTAGCCTTTTGTTGTAGTATCCGTCACAATGTCTCAACTTTGGAACTCATCCAAATCCATCATGGAACATCCTTTCCATTACATTGAGCCACCCATAGTCTAAATTGAGATAAATTTAATGTGTATCTTGTGACAAAAATAGTATCAATGTAACACTTTACAATGAACTACCTTTAACTATTTGTCACTTATAAATGATATATTCTTAGTTCTTCCAAAGCTCATAAGAATATCTTTACTATCATCCAATGATCATCTTATGAATCATTCTGGTATGTGCTCATAACATTTAGAGCATGGGACATTCTGGATATATATACAAATCATGGTATAATCGATCAAAATCTTCATGTGATTTTACTCACCAAGTGTTGAAACACTTGAATTTTGATACAATCCTTTTGATGCATCAAGAACCTTTCTTGTTGTTTCCATATTGAACCCTTTCAATATCTCATATATGTATTGAAAGGGCATGTATGCCCCCATGTGTGGTTTTGGTAATTAATGACAATCCCTATGGACTAATGTGCAAATTGAGTTTCACTTGTAGGTTTGTCCATTGGCATCGCTTGGACCATGTGTTGGTTTCAAGGATGAAAAAGAAGAAGCATTGTCCAAGGGCTTTGTGCCTATTGGAATCAAGTAGAAGAAGAAGATCAAGTATGTCTTGAAGAAGAAGAAGAAGAAGAAGATGGAGTTCCTCATGGCTATCTTCAAGACATCGTCAAGAATTGTTGTGCAAGCTCAATATGCACCATCTCTAGAAGATCTCATGCTTGGAGCTTGCCTCCTCGGCGTTCATGGAGTGATGAAGACAAGGTCAAAGAAAGAGCTTTCCCCATGGAGTATGGGGGAGCCATTCGCAAGTCTTCATCAAGCAAGAGCAAGCACGAGCAATCAAGAAAGGTGTTCCATATTGAAGGTGACAAGATCGTCTACATCACGCTCAAGTGGGATGCTCAAGGCAAAGGTATGATCTTGATAGGGTTTCTATTATACCGGTCTCTTGTAGTGTTGGGAGACCAGGTTTAGGATAGATAGCCGTACTATCAAGAGGGGCTCTCGAGTGGGTGACTTGTTCGTATCTTTTGGAGAGAGCTCAAACCTTTGCATTCATAGCATCATCTTTCTTGGTTGTTGTTTGGTTCTTGTCCATGTGAGGATCTAGAGCTTTTGGTTATCTTCATAACAAGCTCTAGTTCATCAAAAACGGATTTCCCTTGCATATCTTATTGCGTTTTTGATCTTGTGGGTTTTCCGGCTCCACACCTTGGGAGGTATCTCACATATATATTCATGGTATTTTCTCCCTTGGTGATATCCCATTTTTGGTTCAGTATGCTCTCTGCTTGGTCTGCGCTATTTGACGGAACTTCGGTCGGAATCATGGGCGGTTGTACCGGCCCAGGCGGTAGTACCGGTGACCCACCGGTAGTACTGGCCGGCCTCGTTTTTGTGTTCGTTTGCACCGTGTTTTTGGACCGTTGGCTGAGTGCCACCGGTAGTACCGGCCACCCACCGGTACTACCGGCCATGCACGATTCTGTGGGTAAGGGGCAGATCAGGGAGCCCTTTAAATGGAGCTCCCCTTTCCCCTTCGGCCAAAAAAACACTTGCTTTTTCTTGGTTCTTGCTCTCTCTCTCTCTCCTCCATTGTTGACCTTGAAGAGCTTGCCCAATCCCCTTCTCCCTCCTATGATTCTTGCATCTTTTTGAGGTATTTGAGAGAGGAGATCTAGATCTACAAGCCCCACCAAGCAAAATCCCTTCTTTGTGAAGGAATCCTTGGGATCTAGATCTTGGAGAGTTTTGTGTTCTCCTCTTGTCTTCTTCCTCCCTTATTCCCCCAATAGCTTTTGTAGCTTTGGTGGAATTTGAGAGAGAAGGACTTGCCTCTTGCATTTGGTGCATAGGTTTGAGTTCTCCTCAGAGATTCAGCGAGTTCAAGCCCTGGGGCTTGTTTCTCTTGGGTTCTTGGAACCCTAGACGGTTGTGTGGAGTTGTGGTGTGTTCTTGGGGCTCCAGTTGATTCTTGGGGCTCCAATTGAGTTGTGGAGGTTCCCCAAGCTTGTTGGCCTTTTGTGGCATTGTGGAGCCTTTGTGGCGTTTCTTGGGAGCCCTCCAATTGAGTTGTGGAGATTGCCCCAACCCTTGTACGGGTTCGGTGACCGCCCTCAAGTGTCCCATAGTGGAACGTGAGTAGGCCTTTGTGGGGAGCTCACGGGAGAATAGGGTGAGCCTTTTGTGGCGTCGGTGAGTTGCGTGGCTTCTCATCCTTGGTGAGGCCTTATGTGGCATTGGGTGAGCATCGAGCCACCACACCTCGAGGTGAGCCATTTGTGGCGTTCGAAGTACATTGCACCCCCGCACCTCTCCAACGGAGACGTAGCTTCTTTGGAAGTGAAATTCGGGAAACAAATCTTCGTCTCCGCGTCCATCGGTTATCTCTCAACCGAGCCCTTTACTTATGCAACTTACATTATGATAGCCTTCATGCTTGAAGTATTATATCTTGCTATCACCTTATTGTTTATCTTGCTTAGCATAGGTTGTTGGTGCACTTAGTGAAACTAGTGGATATAGGTTTTGGCTTGATAGTTTTATTCCGCATTTATTAGAGCCTAAACCGTAATTATTTTAAAACGCATATTCACCCCCCCTCTAGGCGACGTCCATTTCCCTTTCATGTATGTCTGGCACAACCATATTTGCGCCTCAATCTATCCATATAGATATTGATGCCAAATATTCTGGGTTTACCCAAGTCTTTCATTGAAATCTTATTTTAATGAAATTCTTAACTTGTGTCAATACAAGATACATCATTTCCAATCGACAATATGTCCTCTATATAATGTGTTAGAAATATGTCTCACCACTCCCACTTAATTTCTTGCAAATGCAAGCATATTCTTCATCTCCGATGAATTTAAACTCTTTTAACAGTTCCATCATGGTGAAGATTCCAACTCTGCTATGCTTACTTCAACTATTGAAGTTTGCATGCCCTTTTAGCACCCTTTGAATTAACAAAACCCTTCGGACCGTGTCTTGTACACGTCCTAGGTAACCATTCTATTAGAAGAACATTGTTTTGTTTGTTCAACTACCATACATCAAATTATATGTAGTGGTTGCTACATTAATCCGTCAAGACTAAATATCGCTATGAAAGATCAAATCTTGTCATAGTCAACTCCTTGAACATTGTCGTAAACTTCTTTCCGACATGTCGACTATTTCATAGATGTTAAACATCCATGTCTTATTTCTTCATAGATCCAAACACGACCGATAGGCTTCACGCCTTTCTGGAGGGTCTTCCAAGTTCAGAAACTTGATTTCTCGTGTAGGGATACTATCACGGACTCTATGACTTCTAGTCATTATATGGAGTTAGGGCCCATCATCACTTCTTTGCATGTAGTCGGTTCATCATTGTCAAAACAATAACGACTTGCTTATCAAATCATACTATTTGATTCTTACCGACCCACACGGTTCAATAGGAACTCTAATCTCCGAGATCACACCCTTTGTAATCACGGGAGCCATGAGCATTGTGGCCGCCACCGGGACACTTTCCGGTGCTACGCTACTTAGCACATATAGCTAAGGTTCAACAACCTTATCAAAGTTCTATTGTCCTCCCACTTAACTTTTCACGAAAAATTCCTTCTCAAGAAACTTGACGTTCCAAGTAACAAACTCTTTTGTCCTCGGTGTTATGGAGAAATTCCCAACAAATTCTTTGGGATAACCTACAAAGACGTGCTTATTCGACTTTGGTTGTAAAGATTTTACTTATGCTTAGCATACCAAAATTTAAAAAAAGACAATTCGGGTTTTATCCCAAACCATAACTTATATGATGTCATTTCAATAGATCACGATGGTGCTCTTTTCAATGTAAAAGCGGTAGTATCTAAAGATTCAATCCTTAAAACATAATGGCAGTTTTATAAATGACACCTTTGATCTTACCATGTCAAACATGGTTTGATTTCATCTCTCGAATATGCCATACTCCTATGGTTTATCGGGAAAACACAAATCATGGAACAATTCCTCAAATCTTAGGTGTTTTGCTAAACCTGTAACTCAAATATCTTCCTTTATGATCAAATCATAAACTCTTTTATTTTCTTGTTACAATGATTTTCCACTTCATCTTGAAAGTCTTTGAACAATTTTAGAATGTTTCATACTTCTTCCTTATTAAATATACATATATATTCACTTAAATTTCTGGAGAAAGCATATGAAGCAAAAGGATCCATCGCATATGGCTACACATAATGGACTATATACATCAACATGCATATTATCCAATAAGTTAGTCATCCGTTCCTCTTTGGCCTATGGATGGAGTTTCAATTATCTCGAGGAAAGTCTCACAAGCATCAATTGATCAAAATCAAAGACTCCAAAAATCCATCAACATGGAGTTTCTTCATGTTTTCTTTCCAATATAATTTAAAACAGCGATGTCACTTTATAAGTGATCTTTCAATCATTTGTCTTGCGACATTTTAGCAATAGTGTTTATGGATGTGATTTCTCCCACTAGACTTGCAAAAGTTCATCCCTCCTTTATGGAATACGGTAATTATTTGAACAACCATTGTTCTCGTAATACTGGAACAAAATAACAATTATTAAAACAAATCTTGAAGGCTAGGTTTGACGACAACGAAAAACACAATAACACTTTATTTGTTTTCGATGAACATCATCACTTATTCTCTTGCTAGTTACTTAGGCCATTGTAGTTCATGAATTGCGTTGTCCTATATGACACTTCATACCAATCAATTCGGTATCCAATACCGGTATCCAATACCTCATAACCACGTTGTTTAACAAGCAAGGAATACAGCCATAACATGTATGTCTTCTATATACCTAAGTTGGACATGTCCAACTTTTTATTTTCTGCCAAATATTTTATAGATTCTCTTTCAGCAATTCCTTTTCCTTTTAAAAGAATCTATCAACATCAATAGTGGTGTCATTCACATGACACATAGTACAAAGCGTATATAGTCAAATACTAATACCTTTGGACTTGCACTTTGAAGTGGAGCCCCATCATCAAATGTTTGGTGTTCTTTCAAAAATCCATTATTTAGTAATCTTTTTGTTGGATTCTACACGTCGTTATCTTTCCAACAAAATTGGTTTCATCTCGTTTGGAGTTCGGATGCAAAAGTTGTGGCATTTCTGGTTCTGAAGTTTCTCTGACCGGAAGTACCGGCCATACGCCGGAAGTACCGCCCGGGCAGAAATGCCGCCGGTAGTACCGGTGTTAATACCGGCCCAACTTCCGGTGAACCCATTTTTGGTTCAGTATGCTCTCTGCCTGGTCTGCGCTATTTGACGGAACTTCGGTCGGAATCTTGGGCGGTTGTACCGGCCCAGGCGGTAGTACCGGTGACCCAACGGTAGTACCGGCCGGCCTCGTTTTTGTGTTGGTTTGCACCGTGTTTTTCGACCGTTGGCTGAGTGCCACTAGTAGTACCGGCCACCCACTGGTACTACCGGCCATGCGCGATTTTGTGGGGTAACGGGCAGATCGGGGAGCCCTTTAAATGGAGCTGCCCTTTCCCCTTCGGCCAAAAAAAACACTTGCTTTTTCTTGGTTCTTGCTCTCTCTCTCCTCCATTGTTGACCTTGAAGACCTTGCCCTCTCCCCTTCTCCCTCCTATGATTCTTGCATCTTTTTGAGGGATTTGAGAGAGGAGATCTAGATCTACAAGCCCCACCAAGCAAAATCCCTTCTTTGTGAAGGAATCCTTGGGATCTAGATCTTGGAGAGTTTTGTGTTCTCCTCTTGTGTTCTTCCTCCCTTATTCCCCCAATAGCTTTTGTAGCTTTGGTGGAATTTGAGAGAGAAGGACTTGCCTCTTGCATTTGGTGCATAGGTTTGAGTTCTCCTCGGAGATTCGGCGAGTTCAAGCCCTTGGGCTTGTTTCTCTTGGGTTCCTGGAACCCTAGACGGTTGTGTGGAGTTGTGGTGTGTTCTTGGGGCTCCAATTGAGTTGTGGAGGTTCCCCAAGCTTGTTGGCCTTTTGTGGCATTGTGGAGCCTTTGTGGCGTTTCTTGGGAGCCCTCCAATTGAGTTGTGGAGATTGCCCCAAGCCTTGTACGGGTTCGGTGACCGCCCTCAAGTGTCCCATAGTGGAACGTGAGTAGGCCTTTGTGGCGAGCTCACGGGAGAATAGGGTGAGCCTTTTGTGGCGTCGTTGAGTTGCGTGGCTTTGCATCCTTGGTGAGGCCTTGTGTGGCATTGGGTGAGCATCGAGCCACCACACCTCGAGGTGAGCCATTTGTGGCGTTCGAAGTACATTGCGTCCCCGCACCTCTCCAACGGAGACGTAGCTTCTTTGGAAGTGAACTTTGGGAAACAAATCTTCGTCTCCGCGTCCATCGGTTATCTCTCAACCTAGCCCTTTACTTATGCAACTTACATTATGATAGCCTTCATGCTTGAAGTATTATATCTTGCTATCACCTTGTTGTTTATCTTGCTTAGCATAGGTTGTTGGTGCACTTAGTGAAACTAGTGGATATAGGTTTTGGCTTGATAAATTAAACGTTAAGTTTTATTCTGCATTTATTAGAGCATAAACCGTAATTATTTTAATTCACCCCTCCTCTAGGCGACGTCCATTTCCCTTTCATGTATGTCTGGCACAACCATATTTGCGCCTCAATCTATCCATATAGATATTGATGCCGAATATTCCGGGTTTGCCCAAGTCTTTCATCGAAATCTTATTTTAATGAAATTCTTAACTTGTGTCAATACAAGATACATCATTTCCAATCGACAATATGTCCTCTACATAATGTATTAGAAATATGTCTCAGCGCTCCCACTTAATTTCTTGCAAATGCAAGCATCTTCTTCATCTCTGATGAATTTTAACTCTTTTAACAGTTTCATCACGGTGAAGATTCCAACTCTGCTATCCTTACTTCAACTATTGAAGTTTGCATGCCCTTTTAGCACCCTTTGAATTAACAAAACCCTTCGGACTGTGTCTTGTACACATCCTAGGTAACCATTCTATTAGAAGAACATTGTTTTGTTTGTTCAACTACCAAACATCAAATTATATGTAGTGGTTGCTACATTAATCCGTCAAGACTAAATATAGCTATGAAAGATCAAATCTTGTCATAGTCAACTCCTTGAACATTGTCGTAAACTTCTTTCCGACATGTCGACTATTTCATAGATGTTAAACATACATGTCTTATTTCTTTATAAATCCAAACACGACCGATAGGCTTCACGCCTTTCCGGAGGGTCTTCCAAGTTCAGAAACTTGATTTCTCGTGTATGGATACTATCATGGATTCTATGACTTCTAGTCATTTTATGGAGTTAGGGCCCATCATCGCTTCTTTGCATGTAGCCGGTTCATCATTGTCAAAACAATAACGACTTGCTTATCAAATCATACTATTTGATTCTTACCGACCCACACGGTTCAATAGGAACTCTAATCTCCGAGATCACACCCTTTGTACTCACGGGAGCCATGAGCACTGTGGCCATCACCGGGACACTTTTCGGTGCTGCGCTACTTAGCACATATAGCTAAGGTTCAACAACCTTATCAAAGTTCTATTGTCCTCCCACTTAACTTTTCACGAAAAATTCCTTCTCAAGAAACTTGACGTTCCAAGTAACAAACTCTTTTGTCCTCGGTGTTATGGAGAAATTCCCAAAAAATTCTTTGGGATAACCTACAAAGACGTGCTTATTCGACTTTGGTTGTAAAGATTTTACTTATGCTTAGCATACCAAAATTTAAGAAAAGACAATTCAGGTTTTATCCCAAACCATAACTTATATGATGTCATTTCAACGGATCACGATGGTGCTCTTTTCAATGTAAAAGAGGCAGTCTCTAAAGATTCAATCATTAAAACATAATGGCAGTTTTATAAATGACACCTTTGATCTTACCATGTCAAACATGGTTTGATTTCATCTCTCGCATATGCCATACTCCTATGGTTTATCGGGAAAACACAAATCATGGAACAATTCCTCAAATCTTAGGTGTTTTGCTAAACCTGTAACTCAAATATCTTCCTTTATGATCAAATCATAAACTCTTTTATTTTCTTGTTACAGTGATTTTCCACTTCATCTTGAAAGTCTTTGAACAATTTTCAAATGTTTCATACTTCTTCCTTATGAAATATACATATATATTCACTTAAATTTCTGGAGAAAGCATATGAAGCAAAAGGATCCATCGCATATGGCTACACATAATGGACTATATACATCAACATGCATATGATCCAATAAGTTAGTCATCCGTTCCTCTTTGGCCTATGGATGGAGTTTCAATTATCTCGAGGAAAGTCTCACAAGCGTCAATTGATCAAAATCAAAGACTCCAAAAATCCATCAACATGGATTTTCTTCATGTTTTCTTTCCAATATAATTTAAAACAGCGATGTCACTTTATAAGTGATCTTTCAATCATTTGTCTTGCGACATTTTAGCAATAGTGTTTATGGATGTGATTTCTCCCACTAGACTTGCAAAAGTTCATCCCTCCTTTATGGAATACGGTAATTATTTGAACAACCATTGTTCTCGTAATACCGGAACAAAATAACAATTATGAAAACAAATCTTGAAGGCTAGGTTTAACGACAACGAAAAACATAATAACACTTTATTTGTTTTCGATGAACATCATCACTTATTCTCTTGCTAGTTACTTAGGCCATTGTAGTTCATGAATTGTGATGTCCTATATGACACTTCATACCAACCAATTCGGTATCCAATACCTCATAACCACATTGTTTAACAAGCAAGGAATACAGCCATAACATGTATATCTTCTATATACCTAAGTTAGACATGTCCAACTTTTTATTTTCTGCCAAATATTTTATAGATTCTCTTTCAGCAATTCCTTTTCCTTTTAAAAGAATGTATCAACATCAATAGTGGTGTCATTCACATGACACATAGTACAAAGCGTATATAGTCAAATACTAATACCTTTGGACTTGCAATTTGAAGTGGATCACCATCATCAAATGTTTGGCGTTCTTTCAAAAATCCATTCTTTAGTAATCTTTTAGTGTAGTAAACATTTTACTTACATCTTCTATTCATCCTTATCATGACAACTTTCATGATCAAGCTACTATAGCTTATAAGGAAGAATGACGAGTATAATTTTAGTTCCCAAAACCTTTTGGGAGATTTGGATGCCTAGCATCTCCACCCTTCACAAATTCTCATACAATATGAGAACATGTATTTTGCTAAATTATACTCTATCATAATGCAACCAAAAAAATTGTTTTAGATATCACAATATCTTCCACACATGATGGTTTCTGAAACAATTTTTCAGCTCCTAGATAATCTTGATATTAAAACAACTTTTGAATATCAAAAATCATGGAGGCAAATATGATACTTTAGATACTAACATTGGAATTCTTACTCTTGATTTAATACTACTTATTAAACTTCATGGAGTAAATAGAGTTTGCTGAAAGTTTGCAATAGGACTTCTAAACATTAAATTGACATTCAAAACAATACGATACCAGTTCGTAAAGTAAATATCCAGAATTCTATAGTTCTATTATCTCAATTAAAACTAAGTATAAGGTAGTGAACAAACGCCAATGACTACAACAAATTATGCAAATTCACTTTGATTTAGTTTATGACAAATTGAGTTCGACTAATCCAAATTAGAAATGAACTCCCACTCAAAAATGACATCCCTTGTGCCTTTTTGGTGATTACATGAACCAAATCCACTACACCAAGTCCGATCATCACGTGAGTTGATGTAGCTTCAAAGGCGAGCATCTATATGGGCATCATATCAACTATATGACTCATGCTTAACCTTTCGGTCCGTGTTCCGAGGCCATGTCTATACATGCTAGGCTCGCCAAGTAAGAACCTTAGTACTCGCATGTGTAAAACTGTCTTACACCCGTTTGTATGAAAGCATAGAGTCGAGTACACTCGATCATCACGTGATGTCTCGAAACACGATCCACAAAACGGTGCATACTTAAGGAAGAACACATTTTTATCTTGATATCTAAGTGAGGGATCATCTTACAATGCTACATAAAGAGCCAAACTAGCAGTATAAGATGCTAACATCTAATGTGTAAAGTGAGATGATATGGTCCATGCATTTGATCTCTATCATTTGCATCATGGTATGATCTCTATCATTCCTTTGTGTGTAAGGCCAAGGTCTATGGAACTTACACGTTGAGTGTGTTGTAAGAGTATATATCATACATCTACTTACAAAAATACCATATCAAGACACTAGCCAAGCAATGATCTAAACTAGACGCCTCTAATTTATCAATTGCAAGTTTTACGTGGCTTAGGGCTTTCGGAGATAGAACCGTTCTTACCTACGAACATGGAACCACAACGATGATAACTAAGTTATTAGCAACTCGTTGTAAATCAGATATTGACTATAGTAGGAGAGATGGACACCCGCCAGCCACTTATACAAAACAAGTTGCATGTCAGTCATGGAATCGGTCTCATGTACGATGACATGTAAGGTTGGTTCGGGCCGCTTCATCCCACTATGCCACCAATATCCAAAATAAATAGAAGATGCAATAACATGACCATCATTGCCCACATATAAACATATGTGTACTACCCGTGCAAAGCACCTACGCATAGAAAAGGCTCTGATACCACAGTTGGGTCCGCAACATAGAAAACAAAAAAATTCCGACGATGAGAACTATACGCCAAGATCTATCTACTAGGTACAGAGCAACGGGTGGACATACATCCATCGAGAACTTACCCTCGAAGACAACGAGTTTTGTTAACGAGTAGGAACTCGTGGTTGATGTAGTCGTACACTTGCCAGTCTCAAGATCATGTGGAAGTCCGAGCGCCGCAACTCAGCAGCGCATCCGTACTCGCACACACGTTCAAGCCACCGGGAAACCTCCACCTCCTCGCTCCAGCGATCCAGCGGAAGCAGCAACTCCTTCCAGACGTAATGCCACCAGGAACATGTATCTCGCTACTCCGAGACCATGGGGGAATAATTCTAGAGGGGGAGAGAGATCCTTCACAAGGAGGTGTGAGGAAGAAGGAGGAAGAGGGTGGCCTTTTATAGGAGGAGGGGATGCCCCTCCTTCATGGCCGGCGCATGGGGGGTGACTCCTCACCTCCCCATTCATGTGGTGGTAACCCCTCCACATTAAAATGCCTCTTCACATTCCCCTTTAAAGTCCCTACTTTAAATGCATTAAAATTCTCCAAGTTTAATTCTCTCTCATTTAATAAAACTCTTTTATTAAATTTATTCAGAATTTTGTTAATTACTTTAATTAACAAACATTCACATATAACCCCTTGCAATATTTCAATATCACATGCAGAACCACTTTCTGCAATTTCACCCGAAACAATTCCGGTTTCTATCGAAACAATTCCTGCGCTTTGCAATTCTTTCGTCTGAAACATATGTGCTCCAAAATGGTGTCCGGTAACTCTTAAGTGTGTCACCCTATGGTTCGCGAATAATGAAGACATGATTGAGACTCCTCTCAGATCAATAATTAGAAGCGGGACCTAGAGATCCATACTGACTCCTACACATTCAACGATTACTTCTGTGATCGTAAGAACCTTTAACGCTAGTAACTAAATCCCTTTGTCTCACGATATATTACATGTCCGAGATTCGATCATCGGTATCTCCATGCCTAGTTTGATCTCGTTGCCGACATGCACTCTTTTCTTATTCCTGTGATATAACATTCTAGTGATCACATCACTTGCTTGCAAGCTATCTTAATGTGATATCACCGAGAGGTCCCAGAGTATATCTATCCGTCATCAGGATTGAAAAATTCCACTCTGGATCCATGAGCCTCAACATAACACCTTCGTAGCACTGAACCCATCTTTATAGTCACCCTGTTACGGTGTGACGTTTGATGTTATCAAGATACTCTTTCGGTGTTAGCAATTAACATGATCTCATGGTCTAAGGATAAAGATTACTTCGTATGATGTTATAGCAATATAAACATAATGACTTGATCGTAATGCCATACTTCGGATGAATGTTCATCACATCATTTCACAAATGTTGTGACCTTGTTATTAACAACATCCAATGTCCATGATCAGGAAACCTTGATCATCTTGTTAATCAACAAGATAGTCTATAAGAGAGGCATAACTAGGAACCCTTTTTGTTTATTAAACACACATGTATTGACGTTTCCGATCAATACAATTATAGCATGCAAAATAAACATTTATCATAAACATGGAATAAGATAATAACCACTTTATTATTGCCTCTCGGGCATATTCCCTTCAACTCGGGTTTTGATAAGTATGAACCCTCTTCGGGTAATGATCACTCGGCAGAGGTCTTCGCTGAAAACCTCCTCAACAATCCGGGTCTTGCCAAACTTGGCATTACTCAGAAATCTGTGGAGGAGATCCAATAGCTAGCCCAGCAATGCTTGGAAAGCCGGAACATTACTCTGAGGAGGAGGCACAAGAAGCGGAGGACGTCAAGTACTTTGAACTCCTTGAACAGATCCGTCTTTGCGACGAGAGGCTAAGAGCCGGCGTGGTTCCTCCCCCACCGGTAATCTCGTTGACCCTCACCGAGAAGGTTAGCACTGAGGTGACCATGAGCTTAAGCAAGCTCACTCATGAACATCATGTAAGTTGAATTCCAACTCACCTTTTTTACTTTATTTCATATCATATCCTCTAGCCCCCAAGCATGAAGTTGGATAGATAATCCGGATTTATGCTTCCATAGGATGTCGAAGAATGAACTAGTGTAGCCCCCAAGGCTCGTGTTGATATTAGCAAAAATATTAGCGCAAGTCTTTAGTAGACTTCTGACTCTGGGTATTCTGACTTACAGAAAGTTAATTTGTATAACCAGGAATTGTTGAAGAATATCTGGAACTAGCGAAGAGAGATCAGAGCTCTCCGGCTTGAAAATGCTCAGTTAAAAGTGTCAAGGGATGAGGCTGAAGGTAAACATTTCAGTCCTTTAACTTTTCTCTTTCTTTGATAGTCGAATTATTTATTCAACTATTGTTCTTTTTGCTTACAACACTGTTCAAACAATCATGTGCTGTGACTGAAGAAGCCAAGAATCTAAAGACCCTGGAGGTGGAGAACACCGACTTACGTCGGGAGCTGGACAAGTTGAAGGCGGATCACGAGCAGAGCATTGCTCAAGTCCTCGAATCTTCATCTATGGACACTGAAGAACGTGATCGAAGGATCGCGGCCTAGGATCAAAAGATCTAGGATATCAACGATGGATTATTCAGAGAGAAGGACATCACCGAGGCACTCCGGGCTAAACTCCAGGGCCTTAGGGAAGAGAAGACCAAAGTTGACGATGTCATCTTCGGTATGTTTCCTTCTTTCCGACTTTCTGTTTTTCTGACTTTTGGAGTTCGGATATGTTTTCTAACCTTTGCTTTGTACACGCAGGTCCTCTGAACTTACTAGATTCTTCCTCCACTGAGTCTCGCACCAGCCGTCTTTCACAAGTCGGCGATTTACTTCACGATTTTCGCCAATCTTTGGACGATATTGGTGAAGTGCTCAAGGTTCTGGACATGCATAGAATGTTCGGCTTTGAAGTGTGAGACAAAGCCAAGGAGATACCCTAGCTCATCCAGGACTGGAACATGTCCTATGCATGAACCGCAGCACAAAACGCTCTCACCATGGTTATGATCCACCATGGAAGCATGGAAATCTGGCAAGTAACCATAGGGTATTCGACTGTGGATGAAGATGGACAGGAGCAGGACATCAAGGCCATTATAGACTCATGTGCCGGATATGGGTGTCACGTAGCTCATCTAACCAGCTACAGCACTCCTTTCTTCACTCGCATGGAGACGCCTCCTCTGCCTGCTGATGTCTACGCACTTCTATTCTTGTAGACAGTTGTTGGGCCTCCAAGTACAGAGGTTTGTAGAACAGCAGCAAGTTTTCCCTTAAGTGGATCACCCAAGGTTTATCGAACTCAGGGAGGAAGTGGTCAAAGGTATTCCCTCTCAAGCAATCCTGCAATCAAGATACAAGAAGTCTCTTGTGTCCCCAACACACCCAATACACTTGTCAGGTGTATAGGTGCACTAGTTCGGCGAAGAGATAGTGAAATACAAGTGGTATGGATATAAGATAACGGTGCTAGAAAATAACTTGATGGTGTGGAAGAGACTAAAAGCAAACTGAAATAAAGATAGAAGCAAGCAAACATGTAACAGATCTAGTAGCAAATGGTGTTTCAATGCTTAGAAACAAGGCCTAGGGATCATACTTTCACTAGTGAACACTCTCATATAAATATCTTCTCTTTATGATACTACTCTTAACTACTCTCCGGTTGGACACTCTAATCGATGGTAGGGCTATAACAGCACACCTCAAAGTTCATCTTTCCCATCTAGAAAACCCCACATTGTCACCTTGAGCACTAGATGGTTCCAACAAACACCGCAATTTCATAAAGACATCCAACTCCAAATATAACTCATAACAAGTATTTGTAATCCCTAGCCTAAGTACCACCATGGTGTGCACGCTGTCACTTTCACACACATGGGGAGAGCAGAGATCTATTAAAGCACTTGAGTAGCAGAATAGATCTATATATTACAAGCTCATGATCTCAATAAGATCATGCATAGAGAGAGAGATGAACACATAGCTACCGGTAGAACCCTTAGCCTCGAGAGAGAACTACTCCCTCATCATCTTGGGAATCAGCAATGGTGATGAAGATGGTGGTGGAGATTGATGGAGATGGTTCCGGGGGCACTTCCCCGTCCCGGCAGGGTGCCGGAGCAGAGACTTTCTGTCCCCCGAATCTCCCCTTCGGTGGCGGCGGTGCTGCGGAACTTTTCGTGGCTGGAGGCTTGACGATTTAGGGTTTATGCCTCGGGAGGAATATATAGGCGAAGGGACAAGGTCGGTGGAGGTCGGAGGGGCCCACACCACCTGGTGGCGCGGCCAAGGGGGACCCGCGCCACCCTATGGTGTGGCTGGCCCCTAGCCCCTCTCCATCATGTCTTCTGGCTCCGTGATTCTTCCGGTAAAATATCGACTTTAGCTTTTGTCTGGTCCAATTCCGAGAATATTGATTTTCTGACTTTGCTGGAACCAAAAATAGCAGAAAACAGGCAACTGGCACTGTGGCATCTTGTTAATAGGTTAGTCCAAGAAAGTCTATGAAAAGTACTCCAAAGTTGGAACAAAACATAAGAAAGTAGATAAAACCAAGCATGGAACATCAAAAATTATAGATACATTTACAATGTATCAGGTTCCAATAAACACCACAATTTCATAAAGACACCCAACTCCAAATATAACTCATAACAAGTATTTGTAATCTCTAGCCTAAGTGCCACCATGGTGTGCACGCTGTCACTTTCACACACATGGGGAGAGCAGAGATCTATTAAAGCACTTGAGTAGCAAGCTAGATCTACTTGATTACAAAGCTCATGATCACAATATGATCATGCATAGAGAGAGATGAACACATAGCTACCGGTAGAACCCTTAGCCTCGAGAGAGAACTACTCCCTCCTCATCATGGGAATCAGCAATGGCGATGGAGATGGCGGTGGAGATCAATGGAGATGGCTCCGAGGGCACTTCCCCATCCCGGCAGGGTGCCGAAACAGAGACCTCTGTCCCCCGAATCTCCCCTTCAGTGGTGGCGGCGCTGTGGAACTTTTCATGGCTAGAGGCTGGACTATTTAGGGTTTTTGCATCGGGGGGCATCTTATAGGCGAAGAGGCAAGGTCGGTGGGTGGCCAAGGGGCCCACACCACTAGGTGGCGCAGCCAGGGTGGACCCGCGCCACCACATGGTGTGGCCGCCCTGTGGCCCCTCTCCGTCTCGTCTTCTAGCTCTGTGAGTCTTCCGGTAAAATATCGACTTTGGCTTTTGTTCGTTGCAATTCCGATAATATTCATTTTTTGACTTTCCTGGAACCAAAAACAGCAGAAAATAGGCAACTAGCACTGTGGCATCTTGTTAATAGGTTAGTTCCAGAAAATGTGTAAAACTACTCCAAAGTGTGGAGAAAACATAAGAAAGTAGATAAAAACCAAGAATGGAACATCAAAAATTATGGATACGTTAGCAACGTATCAACATCCCTAGGCTTAACTCCTTCTCGTCCTCGAGTAGGTAAGTGATAAAAAGAAAGAATAATTTTTGGGGTGACATGCACCATCATGAACTTGATCAAAGTATTTGTAAAACATTGATAGCTAGGATCAAAGTACTTCAACATAGCATAAAAGATATAGTTCTAACAATAAAACATAGCAACTATGTTGCAACATGAAAAGGCACAAACAAAAGATTCATACATAACAATGCTTTGGAAGACATTTGTTTGTTTCACATAAATAAAACATAGCATAGTGGCATTCACCTTGTCCCTCATAGAGTAGCAAATATAAATGCATAGGACACCTTCAAAGTTTATAAGGGTGACTAGATACAAGTAGTTTAAGGACAAGAAATATCAAGTTTATGCATCAATCAACAAGTCTTGGGACAATGCACATAGAACTAAGAATGGCCACTATGCTCTCAAGGTAGGTGCATAAAGATATAAGGTGGAGACTCAACATAAAAGGTAAAAGAAAGATGAAAGGGCATGTATGCCCCATGTGTGGTTTTGGTAATTAATGACAATCCCTATGGACTAATGTGCAAATTGAGTTTCACTTGTAGGTTTGTCCATTGGCATCGCTTGGACCATGTGTTGGTTTCAAAGATGAAAAAGAAGAAGCATCGTCCAAGGGCTTTGTGCCTATTGGAATCAAGTAGAAGAAGAAGAAGAAGAAGAAGAAGAAGATCAAGTTTGTCTTGAAGAAGAAGAAGAAGATGGAGTTCCTCATGGCTATCTTCAAGACATCATCAAGAATTGAAGTGCAAGCTCAAGATGCGTCATCTCTAGAAGATCTCATGCTAGAAGCTTGCCATCCTCGGCAATCATGGAATGATGAAGACAAGTTTGAAGAAGAGGCTTCCCCATGGAGTATGGGGGAGCATGTCTCAAGACTTCATCAAGCAAGTGCAATCAAGAAAGGTGTTCCATCTTGAAGGTGACAAGATCGTCTACATCAAGATCAAGTGGGATGCTCAAGGCAAAGGTATGATCTTGATAGGGTTTCTATTTTACCGGTCTCTTGTAGTGTTCTTGTAGTGTTGGGAGACCGGGTTTAGGATAGATAGCCATACTATCAAGAGGGGCTCTCGAGTGGGTGACTCGTTCGTATCTTTCGGAGAGAGCTCAAACCTTTGCATACATAGCATCATCTTTCTTGGTTGTTGTTTGGTTCTTATCCATGTGAGGATCTAGAGCTTGTGGTTATCTTCTTAACAAGCTCTAGTTCATCAAAAATGGATTTCCCATGCATATCTTATTGCGTTTTTGATCTTGCAGGTTTTCTGGCTCCACACCTTGGGAGGTATCTCACATATATATTTATGGTATTTTCTCCCTTGGTGATATCCAATATTTCTGGTTATCTTTCCAACAAAATTGGTTTCATCTCGTTTGGAGTTCGGATGCAAAAGTTGTGGCATTTCTGGTTCTGAAGTTTCTCTGACCGAAAGTACCGGCCAGACGCCGGAAGTACCGCTCGGGCAGTTTGCTGCCGATAGTACCGGTGTTAATTCCGGCCCAACTTTCGGTAAACCCGATTTCAGTTCTGTACTCTCTCTGCCTGGTTTGTGCTATTTGATGGTACTTCAGTCGGTATTTTAGGCGGTAGTACCGCTAGGACATTCTTGCCGCCGGTAGTTCTGGCGAAGCGGCGGTAGTACCGGCCAGGCTCGCGTTTTTGTTCTTTCTCTCACAGTTTTCTGACCATTGGCTGGGTGCCACCGGTAGTACCGGCCACCCACCGTTACTACCGGTCGTGTGCGATTCTGAGGGTAACGGGCAGACCAGGGAGCCCTTTAAAAGGAGCTCCCCTTTCCCCTTCGGCCCTATCGCTTTTTCTTGGTTCTTGCTCTCTCTCTCTCCTCCATTGTTGACCTTGAAGAGCTTGCCCTCTCCCCTTTCCCCTCCTATGATTCTTGCATCTTTTTGAGGGATTTGAGAGAGGAGATCTAGATCTACAAGCCCCACCAAGCCAAATCCCTTCTTTGCGAAGGAATCCTTGGGATCTAGATCTTGGAGAGTTTTGTGTTCTCCTCTTGTGTTCTTCCTCCCTTATTCCCCCAATAGCTTTTGTAGCTTTGGTGGAATTTGAGAGTGAAGGGCTTGCCTTTTGCATTTGGTGCATAGGTTTGAGTTCTCCTCGGAGATTCGGCGAGTTCAAGCCCTTGCGCTTGTTTCTCTTGGGTTCTTGGAACCCTAGACGGTTGTGTGGTTGGATAGTTGACCTTTTGTGGTCTTGTAGCTTGATGGCCGCATTCTCCTTCATGGATTTCTCGTAAGATTTCCATTTCTTCTTCAGGAGATACACAACATTGAAAGACCCCAGACACACTCCGCTTATAGAGATCACCATTTACTATAGTATAGGTTTTTGCTCGTCGGACGATCTGCCGGCTCATAACCTCGTCTTCGGGTAATTTTCCATCTACCAAGTAATCAAGGTAGGGTTGAGTCCAGCTAGAAATTACAGCCAGAACTACTACTAAAGGTGAGTTGGATTTGGTCAGATATTCCTCGTCTAGTCCTTTTATAGAGGGAACTTTGAGGTGCTCTAAAAAGCGCCATCTGGGACCTTTTTCCGCGTAGAGCCTATTCGAGATAATGCATCTGCTTCCTCATTTTCTATTCGAGGGATGTGTTGAACCTCAAACCCTTCGAACAATTTAGATAATTCATCCACGACAACTCTATATGCTGCCATGTGCTTATTTGCATTATAGATATCCGACACTTGTTGAGCAACAAGATCCGAATCTCCATAACACATTAATCGTCGGATGCCGATGTCCTTAGCAATCCGGATTCCATGCAGCAGTGCTTCATATTCGGCAATGTTATTTGTTGTCGTGAAGTGAATCTGCAACACATAGAAAACTTTATCTCCTTGGGGTGATTTGAGCACCACGCCAGCCCCCGAGCGCCTAAGACCCATGAAAGTGTAATGGCTAGTATTCCGACTCTGGGAGGGTCATATTCTTCGTTGTCTCTGTCCAATCAGCGACAAAGTCAGCAAGGATTTGGGATTTGATTGCCGTACGTGGCTTGTACTCAATGTCAAAAGCTGAAAGCTCTATGTCCCATTTTGCGACATGTCCTGTAGCATCGATGTTGTTGATTATATCTCTCATGGGAGTTGTGCTCACCATGGTAATTGGATGCTCCTGAAAATAATGTCGTAACTTCCGGGATGCAAAAAACACACCGTAAGCTAGCTTTTGATAGTGCGGATACGGCTACTTTGATTCAGTTAGGACTTTGCTGAGGTAATAAGTCGGATGTTACACCAGGTGTTCTTGTTTTTCCTCTTGTCTCTCCACTACCATGACGACACTAACGAATCTATTTGTCACAGCGAGGTAGAGTAACATTGGTTCCCGAGGTTCCAGATGCTGCAAGGATAGGAGCAGATGAGAGTACTTCTTTCAGGTATTGTAGTGCGGCTTCAGCTTCGTCAGTCCAAACGAATTTTTTGGTCTTTTTCAGGAGCTTGTAGAGTGGTGCGGCTCTTTCACTGAGCCGGCTTACAAACCGACTGACTACAGCAATGCAACCAGTTAGTCTTTGAACGTCCTTCAAGCGATTCGGCCTGGAAATATTGAGTATAGCCTTAATCTTGTCTCGGTTCACCTCTATGCCTCTTTAAGACATGATGAAACCTAACAATTTTCTGGCTGATATTCCAAATAAACACTTCTTCAGGTTAAGCATTATGTTGTATTTGCGTAGATTGGCGAACTTTTCCTCCAAGTTGGAAATTAAGGTTTCCTTCTTTTTGGACATCACCGCAATGTCGTCCACATATGCATGTACATTGCGTTCGATTTGATCGTGGAGGCAACGCCGCATAGTGCGCTGGTACGTAGCTCCTGCGTTCTTGAGCCCAAAGGGCATCGTAACAAAACAGAAGGTTCCAAAGAGGGTTATGAACAAAGTTTTGACTTTGTCTGATTCCTTCATCCAGATTTGGTGATAACTAGAATATGCGTCGAGAAATATAATAGTTTCGAGCCTGCCGTAGAATCGATAACTTGATCAATTCTAGGCAGAGCAAATGGATCTTTGGGACAAGCCTTATTCAAGGTAGTATAATCAACACATATCCTTAAATCAGTGGTGTCCTTTTTAGGGACCATCACAGGATTGGCCGACCACTCAGTGTGGATGACTGATACACTTCAAATGTATCTATAATTTTTGATGTTCCATGCTTGGTTTTATCCACTTTCTTGTGTTTTGTTCCAACTTTGGAGTACTTTTCATATGATTTCTTGGACTAACCTATTAACAAGAGCCACAGTGCCAGCAGCCTGTTTTCTACTGTTTTTGGTTCTAGGAAAGTCAGAAAATGAATATTCTCGGAATTGGACGGGACAAAAGCCAAAGTGCCTATTTTTTCGAATGTCATCAAGTGCCAGAATACGAGACGGAGAGGGGCCAGGGGGCCACCACACCACCTGGCCACGTGGCCAGGCCTGGCCCGCGCCAGGGGGTGGTGTGGCCTCTCCCGGCACCCCCTAGGCCTCTCCTTCCGACTATAAGATGCCCTCGGGATGAAAACCCTAAGTACCCGATCAAAAATCCACAAAAGTGTCTGTAGCCGCCGTCATCTCCATCCCTAGATCGGGAGGGATCTGAAGGTCTTCCCGGCACCCTGCCGAAGAGGGGAATTCACCCTGGAGGCCTTCTTCATCACCATGCAAGCCTCCGGTGTGAGGCGTGAGTAGTTCATCCTTGGACTACGGATCCATGTAGTAGCTAGATGGCTGGTTCTCCTCCTTTGTGCTTTCATGTCTAGATTTTGTGAGCTCTGTTCATGATCAAGATCATCTCTTTGTAATTTTGCATGTTGTGTTTGCGGGGATCCGATGGATATTGAGATGCTATTTTAGATTGATTATTGATTCTACCATGTCTTTGTTATTTGAGATCTTGCATGCTTTCCATTGTTAGTAGCTATCTTGGCCAAGTAGATGCTAGCAACTCCAAGAGTTAGTATTTATGCTCGATAGTGGGTTCATGCCTCTGGTAATCTGGGGAAGTGACAGAAATCTCTAAGGTACTAGATGTGCTGTTGCTACTAGGGAGAAAACAACAATCATTTGTTCATAGAACAATCGTATTGTTTACTTTACATGCAATCCGTAAAGCAATAATTTGTTGCTTGCAACTTAATACTGGAGGGGGTTCAGATGATAACCTGAAGGTGGATTATTAGCCATAGATGCAGTTGGATGGCGGTCTATGTATTATGTTGTAATGCACAATCAACTCTCAAAGGAGTCAAGATGATTAGTATATGCATGTATTGCTTTCTCGGTGTTTGTCAATTGCCCCGCTATAATTTGTTCACCCAGCATGTTATCTATCTAAGGAGAGCCACCTCTAGTGAACTATGGATCCTGATACTTTCTCTTTACATTCAATCTACAATCTTTTACTTCTTTGTGTTTACTTTCTGCAAACTTTTACTTCTTTCCATTTGATACGGTTAATCCTTTGTTTACCACAAAACACGGTGAGATTGACAACCTCACCGCAAGTTCGGGATAAAGTTTTGTGGTTGTGTTGTGCAGGTCTCCACGTTGCTACTAGCACCGGTAGTGCGCACTGCCAAAGCTCAGCTAGTAACACCTTTGAGGTGTTTCCTTGCTCCTACTGGTTCGATTAAACCTTGGTTTCATAACTGAGGGAAACTTGCTGCTGTGCTCATCATACGTTCCTCTTGGGGTTCCCAACGAGCTCTACATCAACACCGCCTTCAAGCATTTTTCTGGGCGCCGTGCATTGAGCCATCAAGCGATTTTTCTAGGCGCCGTGCATTGAGTCATCAAGGACATCTTCACAAGGGGAGTCCCTCATAACCAATCTCTTTACTTTGTTGTTTTTGTTTTGCTTAGTTTTCTTTTTTCTTTGTTTGCTTGTTTTGTTCTTCAAAAACACAAAAAATTAGTTTTACTTGTTTGCTTTCTTATTCAAAAACGCAAAAAAATTAAGTCTCCTATAGTTGTTGGTCTATTATTGCCTTGCTTTGTCATGCTTCCTATCAATGGTTGGTTTCTTTGAAACTGAATCTTATTGGCATGGTGGGTTCACGGAAGAACAAAAATATTATTATAAGGAACACCGCTTGTCACAAAAAGGGAAACACTTATGGGAACAAATTGATAAATTGAATACCATTGCTAGAAACGTGTGCTCTACTTACAATGTTACTTATTGCTTTGATAAATGTTGTTTCTGTAGGAGGTATAAACACCTCCCATTTCAATGTGAGTATAATGATAATGTTACCATATCTTCTTATGTTAAGGGAAATTATGACTTTTATGATGTGGAACAAATTGAAGAATTTATTGCTTGGAAGGGTGCATTCGAACTTGCTTATTTGCTTGAAAATATTGATGATGCACCTTATAAATATGAGGTTTATGATATACTAATTTTTTTTTGATAATTACAACAAAGAAAATGGCTATATTCTTGAATATCTCAATAGATGCTCTCCACCAATGGAAGAGACTAATGCCTTGCAAGAAACTATGGAAGAAGAAATCGCTGAAACTGGAAGCTCATTGGATGAAAAGGAGGAGGAGAGTGATGATATAGAGGAGGAAGAATGGATCTACCCATGCCTACCTTCTAATGAGAGTAACTCTTTACCCCTTACATTATTTGATTGTCCCCCATGCTTACCAAAGGAGGACGAATGTCATGTTCCTGAGGATTCTTTTGAAAATATTTATAATAAAGCTCTAGTGTTTGTAGATCATGAAAATCATGCTTTATGTGATATTTATATTGTTGAGTTTATTCATGAGGCTACTGAAAACTATTATGAGAGAGAGAAATATGGTTGTAGAAGTTTTTATGGTAATGAAACACCTCTCTATGTGCTGAAAGTTTTGAAGTTGCTCTTATTTTACCTACCCATTCTTGTTACTATGTGCTTCTTTGATTTATTTTCTTACAAGATTTCTATACATAGGAAGTGGGTTAGACTTAAATGTGTTTTGAATTTGCTTCTTGATGCTCTCTTTTACTTTAATTCATATTTCTTATGTGAGCATCTTCTTAAACTATCATGCGTAACTTAAAGACGTTAAAGAAAAATACTTATTGGGAGATAACCCAAAAGTTTTAGATGAATCTTGGAAGTTATTACCTCTGTAATAACCTCTTCTTATCCTTTTTTATATAGCTTTTTGTGCCAAGAGTAACCTCTAATGAGAGAGAAGTAATGATTAGGAAAGTTGTTGTCCCGAAACAGATTTCTGTGCTTCACCGTAAAAATTTGTGAGAGATCTCTGTATGTCGGATTGAGCTGTAATTTTTTGTGCTTCTGCCCTAGGTTGTTATACAACTTTCGTTAGTTCAACACGTTTTTATTTGAGCAACAGAAGGTCTTTGAAAAAATTCGTCTTTACCTGCTGGTCAGTTTTGACAGATTTCTGTCATTTTCTGCATTTGCTTCTTGTTGGTTCCTTCTTGAGTTCTTTTGGGGAATTGAGCTTTTTGAGGGAAGTGCTACAGTAGCTAGTGTTATAATGGAAGTTTATTTGGTGTTAGAACTGAACCTTAAGACTTATTTATCTTAAGTGCACTAATGTTGCTAATAAAGATTGTGTGCAGTTTTGTATGAAGGAAAAATTTCAGGTGTATGGAAGGAATGAGTAATGAGATGAAGAATGGACTAAAGCTCAAGCTTGGGGATGCCACGCGTGTCACCCCAAGAAATATCCAAAAAGTACAAGCGTCAAAGCTTGGGGATGCCCAAGGCATCCCCTTCTTCATCAATAAAAATCCCATGTTTCTTCCAAATGCTTCATTTTTATTGTTTCATGCATAGTTGTGTTTTTCTTGGAGCGTCTTATTTTTCGTTTTCGTTTTGGTTTTTAGTTTGCTTGGTTTGCTTAGTTTTCTGAATAAATTGGTTGTACCCCCTCTTTCATACATTGGTTGCCAAATAGTTTGGTTTGGTTTGGAAAAGAGTATGAAAGTTCATGCTTATGTGGTAAAAAGAGCTCGTTTTTGACTGTGGCCTATGCTTTGTCATGCAATGCTTGATATTGTTTTGGCTTTATGCTTAGTATTATTTGTTGTAGCATGACTTGTTATAAACAATTGAGATTGCTTAATGTGCCTTGGATGAATCATGCGTTGTTTTAGCATATTAAAGCATAGTATAGTGGTATTCTCCTTTGATGCTTTGTTTGGGTTGACTTGGCACATGCTCACACCATGTTATGACTATCTCAAGTCACCATAGCCTTTATTATACTTTAGTTTTCAACTTGTAGTATCACTTTATGCTTTGATCAATGATGTTTTGTCGCTCTGCATGATTATGGCCATTATTGCTCTCTTAGCTTGTCGCTCCCAGTCTTTTGCTAGCCTCCACAAGAAAGTATAAGTTCCACTCATGCATCCAACTCCCTAAACCAAGTTATTCCCAAGAGTCCACCATACCTACCTACTAGCTTATGCTATTCCAAGTATATTCATGCTTTTGTTTACCTTCCAAATTAAACTTGTTATGAGAAAACTAGTGATTAAAGCTCTCACGAACTTGATGGCACACTTTATTGTTTTGCATCTAATAAACTTGAACCACTAGGTCCTTCTTTGTTGCGTATATGCTTGCGCTTTATAAGTTGAAATTAGCAGAACCATCTACCATGGGGAACGCTTTCAACATTGCACTTGTACTTTGTATCCCGTTGATATCATGTTCTTTTGCTTACGGGTCCCCGCGGTGTGAAATAAAAGTGGAACTTGTAAGATCATGGAGTTTGTATGTGTGTTAGAGAAACGCCTGGGCTGCTAGCCTAAGCCATGCCTAATCATGGTGGAAATTTGCAGCATCACCATAATGAGCACTCTATGAAGCATCCTCAATAAAAACCTATGCAAATAGCAAATAAAAAGATCGCTGAGATGCTCATTGTCTGCTTGCCTTGTCATTTTGATTATGGGAAAGCTCCCGTATCATGTGCAAGGGGTACCCCGTTGGCGGATCTTAATGATACACATGTACTTACAATGACAAGAGCTTACTCGTGACTGAAGTTGAGTAGCATGAGGATCGGTCTTCGTAAGTAAGGGGCATGAGATTTCGGTTTATAACTTGTCAAGCATATCCTCTTAGTTGTGTCACTTTAACCTTAACCACTTCAAGATGCTTATGATAGGGGCAATGAGATCTGAAAGTTATAAGTACCATAATTTTTGGAAGCTCTTTATGAGACTTGAATCCCTACTTCCTTTTACAAAGGCTTTTCTTCCACCATTACATTGAGTCTCCACCTTCTATCTTTATGCACTTACTTTGCGAGCATAGTGGCCATTCTTAGTTCTATGTGCATTGTCCCAAGACTAGTTGATTGATGCATACTTTGATATTGCTTGTTTTAAACTATTTGTATCTAGTCACTCTTATGAACTTTGAAGGTGTCCGATGCAATTATATTTGCTACTCTATTAAGGGACAAGCTGAATACTATTATGCTATGTTTTCTTTATGTGAAACAAACAAACGTCTTGCAAAGCATTGTTATTCATGAATCTTTTGTTTATGCCTTTTCATGTTGCATCATAGCTTCTTTGCTTATTGCTAGAACTTTGCCTTTCATGCTATGATTGAAGTATTATGATCCCAGCTTTGAATGTTTTGCAAATACTTTGATCAAGTCTTTGATGGTGCATGTCACCTTAAAAATTATTCTTTCTTTTTATCACTTACCTACTCGAGGACGAGCAGGAGTTAAGCTTGGGGATGTTGATACATTGCAAATGTATATATAAATTTTGATGTTCCATGCTTGGTTTTATCCACTTTCTTGTGTTTTGTTCCAACTTTGGAGTACTTTTCATATGATTTCTTGGACTAACCTATTAACAAGAGCCACAGTGCCAGCTGCCTGTTTTCTACTGTTTTTGGTTCCAGGAAAGTCAGAAAATGAATATTCTCGGAATTGGACAGGACAAAAGACAAAGTGCCTATTTTTCCGGATGTCATCAAGTGCCAGAATACGAGACGGAGAGGGGCCAGGGGGCCACCACACCACCTGGCCGCGTGGCCAGGCCTGGCCCGCGCCAAGGGGTGGTGTGGCCGCTCTCAGCACCCCCTCAGCCTCTCCTTCCGACTATAAGATGCCCTCGGGACGAAAACCCTAAGTACCTGATCAAAAATCCACGAAAGAGTCTGTAGCGGCCGTCATCTCCATCCCTAGATCGGGAGGGATCTGAAGTTCTTCCCGGCACCCTGCCGGAGAGGGGAATTCACCCTGGAGGCCTTCTTCATCACCATGCAAGCTTCCGGTGTGATGCGTGAGTAGTTCATCCTTGGACTACGGATCCATGTAGTAGCTAGATGGCTGGTTCTCTTCCTTTGTGCTTTCATGTTTAGATCTTGTGAGCTCCGTTCATGATCAAGATCATCTATTTGTAATTCTGCATGTTGTGTTTGCGGGGATCTGATGGATATTGAGAAGCTATTTCAGATTGATTATTGATTCTATCATGTCTTTGTTATTTGTGATCTTGCATGCTTTCTGTTGTTAGTAGCTATCTTGGCCAAGTAGATGCTAGCAACTCCAAGAGTTAGTATTTATGCTCGATAGTGGGTTCATGCCTCTGGTAATCTGGGGAAGTGACAGAAATCTCTAAGGTACTAGATGTGCTATTTCTACTAGGGAGAAAACAACAATCCTTTGTTCATAGAACAATCGTATTGTTTACTTTACACGCAGTTCGTAAAGCAATAATATGTTGCTTGCAACTTAATACTGGAGGGGGTTCGGATGATAACCTGAAGGTGGATTATTAGTCATAGATGCAGTTGGATGGCGGTCTATGTATAATGTTGTAATGCCCAATCAAGTCTCAAAGGAGTCAAGATGATTAGTATATGCATGTATTGCTTTCTCGGTGTTTGTCAATTGCCCCGCTGTAATTTGTTCACCCAGCATGTTATCTATCTAAGGAGAGCCACCTCTAGTGAACTATGGATCCCGGTCCTTTCTCTTTACATTCAATCTACAATCTTTTACTTCTTTGTGTTTACTTTCTGCAAACTTTTACTTCTTTCCATTCAATACGTTTAATCCTTTGTTTATCGGAAAACACGGCGAGATTGACAACCTCGTCGCAAGTTGGGGACAAAGTTCTGTGGTTGTGTTGTGCAGGTCTCCACGTTGCTACTAGCACCGGTAGTGCGCCCTGCCAAAGCTCAGCTAGTAACACCTTTGAGGTGTTTCCTTGCTCCTACTGGTTTGATTAAACCTTGGTTTCATAACTGAGGGAAACTTGCTGCTGTGCTCAGCATACCTTCCTGTTGGGGTTCCCAACGAGCTCTACATCAACACCGCCTTCAAGCATTTTTCTGGGCATCGTGCATTGAGCCATCAATGACCCTTCTATAAATCTGGCTAACTCAAGCCGGGCTAGTTCCTTAGCTATTTCTTTTCGTTTTTCATCGCTGAAGCATCGTAAGGACTGTTTGACGGGTTTAGCATTCGGGTGTACATTTAGGGAGTGCTTGGCAAGTTCCCTAGGTACTCCGGTCATGTCAGATGGCTGCCATGCAAAGATATCTTGATTTGCTTGGAGGAACTTGATGAGTGTGCTTTCCTATGCGCTATCTAGGCCTACACCTATCTGGGTCACCTTGGAGGGGTCATCATCCTTCAACGGCGTCTTCTTCGTCTCTTCCGATGCCTTGAACTCCGGAGACGGCTTTGTCACCTCCTTCTTTATCGCGGGCATCTCAGACGGATCAATGGTCTTCTTGATCTCCTGGTACTCCTAGGCATGTAGCACGGCTTCATCAAAGGCGGCATTTCCATCCTTGCACTCTCGCGCCTTCTTCGGGTCTCCCTTGATGGTGATCACGCCTTTGGGACCTGGAATTTTCATCATATTGTAAATGTAACATGGACGAGCCATAAAAGCCTAGTAAGCCGGACATCTGAATATAGCGTGGTACGTGCTCTTGAATGGGACCACTTCGAAGGAAAGTGCCTCCGTCTGATAGTTCTTTGGAGTTCCAAAGGTAACATCCAAAGTGATCCCTCCTAGGGAATTTGCTTGTCTTCTTGGGACAACTCCGTGAAAGATCACAGAGCTGTGATTCAGCTGTGTCTCAGAGATCCGCATCCGGCGTAGCATTTTGACATATATAATATTGATGATGTTGTCGCCGTCCATGAGAGTCTTGGAGAAACCATAGCCGTCAATAAGTGGATTGATGACCAAGGCATATTTTCCTCACATGTGCAACTTGGGCGGATGATCAGCACAGTCAAAGGTGATTGCGACTTCCAACCAATCCAAGAATTGTGGGACAGCCGGAACAATTGCGTTGAGATCATGCAGAACCGCTTTCTTGACCTTAGCTGGTTGATACCCAAGGAAACTGACGTAAGTGGCTTTCCATCCGTCTTGGGATTTGAAGGGTCAGCTTCCTCCATGTCGGAATCTTCCTTGGTCTCCTTCTCTTTTCTGGGATTATTTTTTCCCTTCTTCCGCTTAGCCCTGTAGCTAGTGGTATCGTCTTTCTTGATGTCGTTGTTGAAACGACACTCGGCATTTGTGTGAGATGAGCCCCCACTGGCATATAAGTGATGCACACATGGGTTATCGGCAATGTCGTCCTAGGAATAGGTTTTTCCATGTTGTTGGTCTCCTCTACCCTGGACTCTTGATGTCCCACGACCGCGACCGTGGCCACCACCGTGCCCTCCTCGTCCTCCAGACCCGAAAGTAGCAGTGACCACTAGCGTTTCCACGTTGGGATTTTCTTCCGAGGTATTCTTGCCCTTCTAAGCTTGTTGCTTTGGTTGTTTTGCCAACTGTGGCACAACTAGGGTGTTCAGTAATCCATCTATGTCGTCGTCAGCGTCTGAATACATGCTTGTTGTTTCTATCATCTCTCCCAGATCAGTGACCTTGTCGCACTTCAAGCGGTGACGTAGTAAACCAATTGGGAGTCCTGCAATGAAAGCTTCAATCGCAGTTTGATCATTTACTCCTTCACATGAGTTCTTGGTGTCGATCCATCGTCCGAGGTAATCTCGGCAAGTTCCTCTTGCTTTCTAGGTTTAACGTTGTAGGTCTCCTACCGTACAGGGCCTCTCCTCCGATATGTGCCTTCAAAATACCAAAAGAACGTGCTTTGCATATCATACCAGTTGTGGATGGTATTCTCTGGGAGTTCATTGAGCCATGATCGTGCCGTCTTCCGCAACATAAGTGGGAGATATCGGGTTGCGACCAAGCTATTTCCGCCTTTGGCGATGCAGCAAGCCTAGAAAAAATCCTGGAGCCAAGTATTTGGCCGGGCCACACCGTCGTAGGGTTGGATGTGTCTTGAGATAGCAAATCCCTCCGGGAAGTTTGTTTGTCGAATACACGGTCCAAAGCACTTTGGACCTACGTAGATATTATCCGACTTGTAGCGCCGCGCCTCTATGTTGGAGTTGATCTGGTGTCTCGTGTCAATTGGTGACAGGGAATGCCGTCTTGGTTTTTCGCTATAGCTGCGGTGCCTTGGAGCCAGGCTGCTGCTTCTGCCACCACATCCCCCGCCAGACGCCCTCCTTGGCCTCCTTGAGAACCGTTGTGATGGCTGCTTGGTGGAGAGGGTGGTGCAGGCGGATTGTTTCCAGCTGATCGCCCGCCTCCATCCGGAGTGTCATTATTCCGGTTCCGGGGAGGGTCTTCATTGCGACGAGCCCCCTGCCGGCTTGACTCGACACGGAGTCTGTCGTTCCTTCGTCCATCACTCCCACCACGATGGGGTTCAGTCGAACGACTTGCATGTCTAGGAGTGGTATCCTTTGACGGTCCTCATCCTGATGTTTCTCTTTGTCTTCTTCCCTGCAATTGTTTGACTCTCGCCGGGGAGGGTTTCTCGGATACAGTGTAGCAATCGCTTCTTGCTCCGCGGCTGGAGCGATGTTGCGCTAGTCACATGCGGTTCCGTGGCACTGCCCTGAAGATCCAGTTCTTGAGTAGTTGTCTTCCCGACGGTCGAAACGGTAATGCTGTGTAGCATCCCAATTGTCTAACAATTGTAATGCTACTTGGTCTAGTAAGATAATGGCTACTTCCTGTATATAATTGTTGCATCATCATTATATCATGCTCATGTCATCATGCCACCTTGCATTGAGCATCATATAAAACCCTTTTCCATTCGGTTATTCTCTCATATGCATTATTAATTGTATTTGACTCTTATTAAATTGTATTTGATTCTTGATAAATGCTTGGTGCCCAAATTGAGTTGGGGGTATATCTTTTATTCAACTCCATCACCTTTCTTTGTCACCACCTTATAATTCCACCATTCTACCTACCCATGGGCTTTTATTTTCTTTTGGTATTTAATCTAGCCCATGTGGGTTGGGATGGATCCAATTCCATTTTCTTTTGCTTTGCCCTTATTCCACATTTTGGTAATGCATGGAATCATGCCATGTTATAATAGCATTGTTTTCAAAAGAATAAAACATGGCAATTGATTATTATGCATGGGCCATGCAAGTGTATCACCATCTTTAGGTCATTTGTTTTCTCTTTGTTTTGGTGGATCTTCCTTTTATGAGATTCTCTCCACCATCCCCATGTTCCCAACAAAACCCTTTTTCCTCCATCATGCATGTTCATATGGGATCTTCTTTTTATTTATTTTTAAACCCCACCTCTCTCTCTCTTTTGTGTTTTCCTCACCATCACCTTGTGCTCCACTACAAAACCCTCCCCTCTCCATCTCCTTTCCCCTTTAATCAAAATTTGCAAAAATTTCCAAAAAGGTTCATTTTATGAGCTTGCTTAAATCTGCAACAAAACAAAAACAAAACAATTATTTAAAATAAAAAGAAAATAACAAGAAAAGCCTCACCTGCAGCCCAGTAGCAGTGCCAGTGCAACAGCCCAACGACGCAGCCCTCTCCCGGCCCATTCCCCTAGCCGCGGCCCAACCTCCTCCCCAGACCGTATCGGTTCGAGCCAGACAACACCGACACCATCTCTATTCCTCTTCTTCCTTCGCTGACGCCGTCTCCTTCTCCCTCTCTGCGCGCAGACGGCAGCGAGCAGGTGACCGTCGCTGTTATCCACGTCACCACCCCTCTTCTTATCCCCGAGTCGAGCCCCAGAAACCCTAGCTTTTTCCCCTTCCTCACGCGCTCCAATTCGTCGCCTATGACCACAGCAGCACCGCCCCCCTCGCCACCGTCGCTGCGGTTCTGAACGCCTTCCGAAGCAATTGGCCACGGCGGGAGCTTCGTCTACTTTGTCTTCATCGATTCAGCCTGCCAGGAAGGAACTGTAGCAGCCGTGGCCCCTCTTCTCCTTCCCGTACGAGTTCGCGCGTGCCGTCTACTTCCTCTGCTTCTTCCCGGAGTTCCGGCCCGCCTCCAACCTCAACTCCTGCCGGAATTCCTCGAGGTGAGCGCCACCCCTCTTTCCCCTTCCCTTTTTCTTCCCTGCATCCGTTCCGCCGCCGGTTTGTGGTCACCCTCACCGCCGCGCGCTCGCGCTTGCAGTAGAGCCTCTGAAAGCCGCGCCCGTGGGCCTCTGCTCCCATCCCTGTTCCGCCCGCTGCAACTTTTCCCCACCCGCGAGCCCTGAACGAAAGTGGTAGCCGGTAATCCCCTCTGCGTTTTCGTTTTGGCCACCGAAGCGAGTTGCACAGCACAACTGCCGCCAACCTCGTCGGAAGACGGTACCGCCGCCGGCTCTAGCAGATTCAGAAACGCTGCGTTTTTCAGATAGTCGACGTAGCTTTTGTAGTAAACCCCCTGCAGCGTTTCGCCGGTCAAGAGAAGCCCTTTAGGCCCACCTGCTAGCCGCTGTGGGTTTTTCACAACAAGGCCCCCCAAGTTTGAGCAGCCCCAACCCGCGGCCCCTAGCGCCGCCAGGTGTCACGCCCGCATCGGACGCGCGCGCGCGCGTGGGTCCGCTTTATCCCGGCCCCGCCCGTAAGTGGGGGTGGCTAGTTAGGTCCCAAGTGAGAAAAGTCGCTGCGCCGTTTTCCGCCAGCTCAGCGCCACGCCAGTTTCGGGCCCGCATGTCGGTCTCCGTGGCTAGCTATCCGTGAGTGTAAAAAGCCCCAGCGCCTTTTCCTGTTAAATAAAAATAATCCAGAAAATTGCATATATGTTTATAAATACAGAAATTAATATCCATATTTTGGTAATTCCAAATAATACTTATAATATATGTTTTTGAATCAGAAAAATGTGAGGAATTCAAATATGCTATTCAAAATAATGTTTGAACACTTTAAATTTTCGAGATGATTAAAATTACAATAAAATGCCCTTTTCTTAATAAATTAATAACTTTAAATCTATAACTCCAAAATTGACAAATAATATGTCTAAATCGATCAGCACGACGAGCCCGTTCTATCTATGCATTCCTTGTTCTGAATTGAAGCATGCATCATGTCATTAGTACAAATCAGAACTGTTTATGACAATAAAACATGGCTAAATAATTAATAAAATGCTTTATTCTTGCACCTCACACCTCACCCTTGCCATGCTACTTTAATGCCATGTAAATTGTGCATCATTCATCATGGCATGCTTCTTTGCTTGTCGCATTTTAATTCATATGCTTGTGCACTTTATTTATGTTGGCCCTTGTTTGTTTGGTTCTTCTTCGAATAGACGCCCAGCCGGAGAATTACCAGGAATCACAGGAGTACTACCCAGATCCATCTCTCGCTTCAACTGAGCTGCCAGGAAAGCACTACCACATGCTTGCATACATATAGTACCTATTGCCTCTATCTTATTCTTGCATCATCGAGTCGCGATTGCATTAAATTGAATCCCAAGTACTGCATAGCCTTTAATTTTTTAAACCCCACCGAAGCTTGTTCCTCCATCCCATGAGCCATTACTACAGGAGTTGTTTGAGCCATGCGAGTCGTAGAAAAGCATGTGTAGGGTATGTGAGCGTCTGATGCATAATGAGGTACCTAAACAACATAACCTGAGTAGTAATGGGATAATTAATGAAAGAGGCACCGGTGAGCAATACCTGCTATTTGGTTTTCATGCTCACTTGTGTCCCGTAGGACCCCGAGTACTTGATTCCTGTTCCTTGACTATTCGCACTATCCACATTCGGGAGGCCTTATGGACCCCCCTGAGCCAGAGCTTGATTCCTTTCTATTTCTTGGGGCCACAATTAGTTTGGGGCTTTATTACTATCCGGTACGTATGCCATGTTACTGCTTTATTTCAGATTGTGCGAGGAGCACCTGTACTGTTTTGGATCGTGACACGTTTTCGCTGTATCGACAAGCCCAGTCACATTTTCGGGTTCCCAGTCGTTTACCGCCGTCCACACAAACCTTGAGTCCGACTCGAAGTCAGCTAGCTTCGTTGTGGGTAGCTTAATGGGGTGGCCCCCTGAAATATTACTGAATCATGTGATCGCTTTGTCGTGAATGCTTCATTGGGTTTTGAGTTGGTTTTTCCGAGGTTGATCGAGTGTGTGTTGCTATTCGTGCACCCCTGTAGGGTAAATCTTTCTGAAAGCCGTGTCCGCGGTTATGGACGACTTAGAGCACAGTTTCTCGATCATAGACAAGTATAACTAAAGTGCCGCTTTAATCTGAATAAGTACCTGATTAGTAAATAGTGCAATACTCATGAAATGGTTAATAAAACTGCCTACGGATGGGGGGGTTGTTCGTCCGCTTCCTCGTTGGTAAGCGAGGAGGAGGATGGATCTGTTAATTATACTGTTATAATTGTTGCTCTAAATTCACGGACATCCGTCTATCATTGGTTAGGCGGATGGTTAGCGAGTATCTATAGACTTGTTAGTTATTATCTTTTGCTGCAATTGCGTCACCCCAGGTTGTGTCCCCTTTAGTGGCATAAAGACTTGCTGAGTACCCCTAGGGTCTCACACGATAAACTGTTTGATTCAGATGAACAGGTGTACCCGCAAGATGGATACTGGGTGGAGGAGACAGATGATGTTGGCAACGATCACTCGGTTTAGAGATTCCGGGAACGGGGATCCGTGAGATCTGTGGGCGGGATGTGTTTATTGATGTGGCATCTTATGCCGATTTGCTTCTTATCCGTACTCGGATCTTGTTTTCCGCTTCCCCCTGATACTCTGATGTTTGATGTATGAGGAGCTATCCTAAAATATTATCTCTATCTAGGATATTTGAATCTTCTTGTATGGCGTTGCAATATTTCTATTTCCTTTAGATGGAGTGGCTCTGAGAACTGTTGTATGTGGCTTGCATACATACTCACTTGTGTATGTAGTTGATCCCTTCGCATGCCGATTACGCCGCTCGTTCTTGTCCCGTTGTTCTGAAAGTGGTTAGGACGGCCGAAAGGTCTACAGTGAGTGGCCCTGGGGCCCACCATACTATTTTAACCACTTTCGCTCATCCAAGCATGTAACTAAGAGCGTAATTCACCGAGGTAGTTACAATTGGTATCAGAGCCATCCCGCCCTTCAGGGTCTCAGCCAAAATGGTCGTTGTCAGTCTAGCAAATATTTTTGGTAGTTATGTATACTAGGGAAAAACAAAACGCGAGTGTAGGACTGCTTCCATTTTTCTTCTTACCCACCCACCCACCCTTTTCTGGTAAGGAAGTGTAACGTTTTCAATCCTCTCCTAAAAATTCAAACTAGGATTCACGTGTTCTGGGTTCCGTAGTACCATAGGTTGTGTGTGTGTGTGTGAATTCCTTGTCTATCTGTTGCATCCAAATGTTATCACTATCTGCCTTTTGGTTATCAACTGTTGGTACATTCCATACCGACAGGCCTTTGTAAACCGACGCGATCTATCCGATTCGTTGTATACCGATGCGATCTATCTTACTCTTTGTTATCCGACGTTATCTTGTTGGGGTGTTCTTTTTCGTAGATACCAATCTTTAGGTTCATCTTAAGAAGAAGGTGTTGGGATATGTGTTTTACTGATTCATGTGCGGAGTAATGATTTGAGTGCGGGATGGATTCGCGACCATACCACTACTTTTATCATTCGCTCTTGTATATTGAATTAGTAGAGTTACTAATCTTGATTCGTTAAGTGGTTTTGCGCATATAGTGGTATTTTAATGCCGAAATTTGCGGAAATTTTTTCTTTCTTAGCTTGTGTACCACACTCCTTGTTCAGTCGTGTGCGATATGCTTAATATCTTCTAGGTGCTTTGAACTTTGTTGATATTTTGATATCATCTCAGTGAATTGTATCCTTTAATCTTGGTTAATTCCATTTTGGTACTATTTTGGATTATTATTATTCTCCATCATAGTACTGACTTGTGTTTTATATCAATCACAGGATGGCACCACCACGCCATTCTGAGGAGGACATACCACCCGAACTGGGGGCTACTTTGGCAAGTATTGCAAATGCCTTGGGCACTATGCAGCAGAACCAGCAGCGCTTCGAAGAAAGCGTGAGGAGGAACGAGTTTGTCCCGCTACCTCCACCTCCCAAGCGTGGAGACATCAAGAGTTTTCTCAAGTTCAACCCACGCCAATTTGAGGTGTCTGATCAGCCACTTGATGCGGATGATTGGCTGCGTGAAGTGTCAAGGTTGCTGATGACTGCGGATGTTCCCGAGCAAGAATGGGTCAAATGTGCCACTCACCTTCTGAAGGGAGATGCAGCTCTGTGGTGGGAAAATTAACTCAAGGCAGACCTCTCTGGTTTTCAGCCTACTTGGGAGCAATTCACTGCTGCTTTCAAAGAGCAATATCTGTCAGAAATTGTCATGGAAAGGATGAAGGAAGTGTTTCTCAACCTCAAGCAGGGCACTGACAATGTCAATACCTACATCAGAAACTTCATGAACCTTTCTCGGTATGGTGGCGATGAGATCTCTGATGACAAGAAGAAGCAAAAGAGGTTCCGGCAAGGCCTCAATGCATCCATCAAATATGCAATCACTCATGCAAGGCCGGCGTCTTTTATGGAACTCCAACACACAGCTCTACAGGAAGAAGCAAGTAGGCAAGTGTTTGAGGAGTCAAAGAAACACAGCCGTGATGCAGCAAGTTCTTCTGCTATGATAGCTCCTTCTAAGCATCGTGTCTGGGTTCCTAACACCCCATCGTCGCTCCCGGCTCCACCAAGACCGTCAAGCTACGCGGCAAGGCCACCAAACTCCTTCACTGCGGCTCCCAGGGGCTACAACCACAACTACCCTAGAGCGCCTGGCGGAGTCCCTGACTACATTGCTCCACGTCCACCTGGTGCTTGCTATACTTGTGGAAACACTGGGCATCAGCACTGGAATTGTCCTATGAACAACAAAGCTCTTCCACCACCACCTCCAAGACCTGCGGCAAGTTCTCCTATGGTTCGTGCACCTCCACCTCGGGCTCTCAACATCAACACTAATCCTGGGTCTACGGTTGCTCGTGCCAACTGTGTCAACACCGCTCAAGCTAAGCATGCACCTAGAGTTGTGATGGGTATGCTTCCTGTTAACTCAGTCCCTGCACGAGTTTTGTTTGATTTTGGTGCTTCGCATTCTTTTGTTTCTCACAAGTTTGAGCATGCGCATGATCTGGCTATGGTTCCTTTATTGCATCGTCTTGTGGTACAATCTCCTGGGTCAAACATGAGGGCTCAGCCATGGCAATCAAATTGAGATTGGTGGCTCTTCGTTTCCGGCTTCCTTAATTATTCTGGCCAACTCTGATATTGATGTTATATTGGGCATGGATTGGTTAACAGCAAATGCAGCTGTGATTGATTGTGCTGAACGGTCGGTTTCTCTGAAAATTCCTGAAGGCCATATAGTCTATTCTCCAAGTCTGACTCCTGCAATTCAGCTTTACTCTTTGGCGGCTCTGAATGATGATGCTATGGAAGGTATTCAGAGTGTTCTGGTAGTCTGTGAGTTTCCAGATGTTTTTCCTGAAGAGTTACCGGGGATGCCTCCTGATCGGGAGGCCGAGTTTGTCATTGAACTTGAACCTGGTACCGCTCCTATCTCCAAGCGGCCTTATAAAATGGGTCCTGCTGAGTTGGCTGAACTCAAACATCAGTTGGATGAACAAGAGAAGTTGGGTTTCATTCAGCACAGTACTTCTTCTTGGGGTATCCCAACCATCTTTGTGAAAAAGCGAGACAAGACTGATAGACTTTGTGTTGACTATCGGGCATTCAATGCTAAAACCATCAAGAATAAATATCCCCTTCCGCGGATTAATGATCTCTTCGATCAGCTAGCTGGAGCTGTGGTATTCTCTAAGCTTGATTTGAGAAGTGGTTATCATCAAATCAAGATCCACAAGGAAGATGTTCCCAAAACAGCTTTCACCACCCGCTATGGTCTGTATGAGTACACGGTCATGTCTTTCGGTCTCACCAATGCACCTGCCACCTTCTCGAGGCTTATGAACTCGGTTTTCATGGAGTATCTTGATAAGTTCGTTGTGGTCTATCTGGATGACATTCTAGTCTATTCTAAATCTAAGGAAGAACATCAAGAACACCTTCGGTGTGTCCTAAACAAGCTTCGTGAGAACCGCCTGTATGCAAAGTTCTCCAAGTGTGAGTTTTGGCTGCCTCAAGTCACCTACCTTGGTCACGTCATCTCTGCCAAGGGCATTGCCGTCAACCCAGAAACTATTAAGACAATTATGGACTGGCTTCCACCCATAAATGTCAAAGAAGTCCGGAGTTTCCTTGGTTTGGCCAGTTACTGCCGTCGCTTCGTTCAAAACTTCTCGAAGATTGCGAAGCTTCTTACCGATCTCCTCAAGAAAGGCAAGAAATACCTTTGGACTCCTGCATGTCAAGCAAGCTTTGAAACACCCAAAGAGAAGCTCACTTCCACACCAGTCTTGGTTCCTCCAGATACATCAAAGCCTTTCCAGATATTCTGTGACGCCTCATTGCAAGGATTGGGTGCGGTCCTTATGCAAGAAAAGCAAGTTGTTGCTTATGCCTCTCAACAGTTAAAGACGCATGAGATCAACTATCCTACACATGACCTCGAACTCGCAGCAGTTGTCTTTGCTTTGAAAGTATGGAGGCATTACTTACTTGGCAACCGTTGTGAGATCTTTTCTGATCACAAGAGTCTGAAGTATATCTTCACACAGCCTGATCTCAACCTTCGTCAGAGGAGGTGGATTGAAACAATCAATGATTTCGATTTGACCATTAACTACACTCCGGGCAAAGCTAATGTGATGGCCGATGCTCTCAGCCGAAAATCTTATGTCAACAACCTCATGGTGGAAGAACAACAGCCTCTCTTGTGCGAGGAATTCCGCAAGCTCAACCTTGAAATTGTGGATCAAGGGTATCTTCTGAACCTTCTGGCAACACCGCTCTTGGAAGAAAAAGTTCGCTCTATTCAACTTGGTGATCCTTACACTAAAAATATCATCTCCAACATTCAGCTTCCGAAGTATGAGTCTTTCCATGTTGACGACCAAGGCACTCTTTTCTTTGAACACCGGATGTTTGTTCCGAACTACTCGGGTTTAAGAGAGCAAGTTCTCAAGGAGGCGCATGATTCTGTTCTTTCTATCCACCCTGGCAGCACTAAGATGTACATGGACTTGAAAACACAATATTGGTGGCCTAGTTTGAAACGATATTGTGCCAAGTATGTCTCGAAGTGTGATGTCTGTCATAGAGTTAAAGCTGTCCATCAGAAACCTTCCGGTCTTCTACAGCCATTGAAGCCTCCGGAATGGAAATGGGAGAAAGTAGAGATGGACTTCATCACTGGTTTTCCAAGGTCGCAGAAGGGCAACAATGCAATCTTTGTTGTCATCGACAAGCTTTCTAAAGGAGCTCACTTCTTTCCCGTCAAGGAAACAATTTCTGCAATTCAGTTGGCTGAGCTCTATATCAACAGAATTGTCTCTCTGTATGGGGTTCCTCTTGAGATCAGTTCAGACCGTGGAAGCATCTTCACTTCCAAGTTCTGGGGAAGTTTCCAAAATGCTTTGGGAACAAAATTGAACTTCAGCACAACTTACCACCCTTAGTCGCAAGGACAAGTTGAAAGGATCAATCAGATTCTGGAAGATATGCTCCGTGCTTGCGTTATCTCTTTCGGCATGAAGTGGGAAGAATGTCTTCCTTATGCTGAATTCTCTTACAACAACAGCTTCCAGAAAAGTCTAAAGATGGCACCGTTTGAGGCTCTCTATGGTCGCAAATGCAGAACTCCGATTGGTTGGTCAGGCGCAGGTGAAAGAATATTGTTTGGCCCTGACATTGTATCTCAAGCGGAGGAGAAAGTTCACATCATTCTTGAAAACCTTAAGATTGCTCAAAGTCGCCAGAAGAGCAATTATGACAAAAAGCACACGGACATGGAGTATGTTCCTGGTGATCTCGTTTACCTTCGTGTCACTCCCATGAGGGGCATGCACCGCTTTGGTATCAAAGGAAAGCTGGCTCCTAGATACATCGGTCCTTTCAAAATCCGTGGAAGAAGAGGAGAAGTTTCTTATGCTCTTGAGCTTCCTGAAAAACTCAAGGTCCATGATGTTTTCCATATCTCTCAACTCAAGAAGTGCTTCAAGGATCCCGGCAGGACCGTGGACCACGAACTCATCAATCTCCAAGAAGATCTGTCTTATCAAGAACACCCCATAAAAATTCTAGAAGTCGCAGAAAGAAGGACTCGCAACAAGTCCATCAAGTTCTGCAAGGTGCAGTGGTCGCACCATTCCATTGATGAAGCCACTTGGGAACGTGAAGATGAGCTCCGTGCCAAGTATCCTACCCTCTTCGAGTCTTCTTCTTCTTCCTAGAATCTCGGGGCGAGATTCCTGTTTAGTGGGGGAGAGTCGTAGCATCCCAATTGTCTAACAATTGTAATGCTACTTGGTCTAGTAAGATAATGGCTACTTCCTGTATATAATTGTTGCATCATCATCATATCATGCTCATGTCATCATGCCACCTTGCATTGAGCATCATATAAAACCCTTTTCCATTTGGTTCTTCTCGCATATGCATTATTAATTGTATTTGACTCTTGTTAAATTGTATTTGATTCTTGATAAATGCTTGGTGCCCAAATTGAGTTGGGGGTATATCTTTTATTCAACTCCATCACCTTTCTTTGTCACCACCTTATAATTCCACCATTCTACCTACCCATGGGCTTTTATTTTCTTTTGGTATTTAATCTAGCCCATGTGGGTTGGGATGGATCCAATTCCATTTTCTTTTGCTTCGCCCTTATTCCACATTTTGGTTTTGGCCACCGAAGCGAGTTGCACAGCACAACTGCCGCCAACCTCGTCGGAAGACGGTACCGCCGCCGGCTCTAGCAGATTCAGAAACGCTGCGTTTTTCAGATAGTCGGCGTAGCTTTTGTAGTAAACCCCCTGCAGCGTTTCGCCGGTCAAGAGAAGCCCTTTAGGCCCACCTGCTAGCCGCTGTGGGTTGTTCACAACAAGGCCCCCCAAGTTTGAGCAGCCCCAACCCGCGGCCCCTAGCGCCGCCAGGTGTCACGCCCGCATCGGACGCGCGCGCGCGCGTGGGTCCGCTTTATCCCGGCCCCGCCCGTCAGTGGGGGTGGCTAGTTAGGTCCCAAGTGAGAAAAGTCGCTGCGCCGTTTTCCGCCAGCTCAGCGCCACGCCAGTTTCGGGCCCGCATGTCGGTCTCCGTGGCTAGCTATCCGTGAGTGTAAAAAGCCCCAGCGCCTTTTCCTGTTAAATAAAAATAATCCAGAAAATTACATATATGTTTATAAATACAGAAATTAATATCCATATTTTGGTAATTCCAAATAATACTTATAATATATGTTTTTGAATCAGAAAAATGTGAGGAATTCAAATATGCTATTCAAAATAATGTTTGAACACTTTAAATTTTCGAGATGATTAAAATTACAATAAAATGCCCTTTTCTTAATAAATTAATAACTTTAAATCTATAACTCCAAAATTGACAAATAATATGTCTAAATCGATCAGCACGACGAGCCCGTTCTATCTATGCGTTCCTTGTTCTGAATTGAAGCATGCATCATGTCATTAGTACAAATCAGAACTGTTTATGACAATAAAACATGGCTAAATAATTAATAAAATGCTTTATTCTTGCACCTCACACCTCACCCTTGCCATGCTACTTTAATGCCATGTAAATTGTGCATCATTCATCATGGCATGCTTCTTTGCTTGTCGCATTTTAATTCATATGCTTGTGCACTTTATTTATGTTGGCCCTTGTTTGTTTGGTTCTTCTTCGAATAGACGCCCAGCCGGAGAATTACCAGGAATCACAGGAGTACTACCCAGATCCATCTCTCGCTTCAACTGAGCTGCCAGGAAAGCACTACCACATGCTTGCATACATATAGTACCTATTGCCTCTATCTTATTCTTGCATCATCGAGTCGCGATTGCATTAAATTGAATCCCAAGTACTGCATAGCCTTTAATTTTTTAAACCCCACCGAAGCTTGTTCCTCCATCCCATGAGCCATTACTACAGGAGTTGTTTGAGCCATGCGAGTCGTAGAAAAGCATGTGTAGGGTATGTGAGCGTCTGATGCATAATGAGGTACCTAAACAACATAACCTGAGTAGTAATGGGATAATTAATGAAAGAGGCACCGGTGAGCAATACCTGCTATTTGGTTTTCATGCTCACTTGTGTCCCGTAGGACCCCGAGTACTTGATTCCTGTTCCTTGACTATTCGCACTATCCACATTCGGGAGGCCTTATGGACCCCCCTGAGCCAAAGCTTGATTCCTTTCTATTTCTTGGGGCCACAATTAGTTTGGGGCTTTATTACTATCCGGTACGTATGCCATGTTACTGCTTTATTTCAGATTGTGCGAGGAGCACCTGTACTGTTTTGGATCGTGACACGTTTTCACTGTATCGACAAGCCCAGTCACATTTTCGGGTTCCCAGTCGTTTACCGCTGTCCACACAAACCTTGAGTCCGACTCGGAGTCAGCTAGCTTCGTTGCTGGTAGCTTAATGGGGTGGCCCCCTGAAATATTAATGAATCATGTGATCGCTTTGTCGTGAATGCCTCGTTGGGTTTTGAGTTAGTTTTTCCAAGGTTGATCGAGTGTGTGTTGCTATTCGTGCACCCCTGCAGGGTAAATCTTTCTGAAAGCCGTGTCCGCGGTTATGGACAACTTGGAGCACAATTTCTCGATCATAGACAAGTATAACTAAAGTGCCGCTTTAATCTGACTAAGTACCTGATTAGTAAATAGTGCAATACTCATGAAATGGTTAATAAAACTGCCTACGGATGGGGGGGTTGTTCGTCCGCTTCCTCGTTGGTAAGCGAGGAGGAGGATGGATCTGTTAATTATACTATTATAACTGTTGCTCTAAATTCACGGACATCCGTCTATCATTGGTTAGGCGGATGGTTAGCGAGTATCTATAGACTTGTTAGTTATTATCTTTTGCTGCAATTGCGTCACCCCAGGTTGTGTCCCCTTTAGTGGCATAAAGACTTGCTGAGTACCCCTAGGGTCTCACACGATAAACTGTTTGATTCAGATGAACAGGTGTACCCGCAAGATGGATACTGGGTGGAGGAGACAGATGATGTTGGCAACGATCACTCGGTGTAGAGATTCCGGGAATGGGGATCCGTGAGATCTGTGGGCGGGATGTGTTTATTTATGTGGCATCTTATGCTGATTTGCTTCTTATCCATACTCGGATCTTGTTTTCCGCTTCTGCCTGATACTCTGATGTTTGATGTATGAGGAGCTATCCTAAAATATTATCTCTATCTAGGAAATTTGAATCTTGCCGTATGGCGTTGCAATATTTCTATTTCCTTTAGATGGAGTGGCTCTGAGAACTATTGTATGTGGCTTGCATACATACTCACTTGTGTATGTAGTTGATCCCTTCGCCTGCCGATTACGCCGCTCGTTCTTGTCCTGTTGTTCTGAAAGTGGTTAGGACGGCCGAAAGGTCTACCGTGAGTGGCCCTGGGCCCCACCGTACTATTTTAACCACTTTCTCTCATCCAGGCATGTAACTAAGAGCGTAATTCACTGAGGTAGTTACATGCTATTCCGGAACCTGTTGGGGTCTTACATCATTCCAGGCTGGATCCGTGCGATATTGGTCAAATTGAGAGACCAGTTTTCCGCTCCCGGATTTCACGACCTTCTGTTGCTCCAGATCCTTGGTGAGTAACTTTACATGCCAAATTTAGGGTTTTCTGAGATCCGCAACAGGTGCAGGCTGGGTGGGATTAGGGTTTTCTGAGATCCGGAACTCTGCCGCCTCCGCGACAAAGTGGACCTAGAGATTTCTTCTGCCTCTATCATCACCGCTAGGGTGGGTGGGGCAGGTTCAGCAAAATCGATGTACACATCAATCTCGCCAAAAGACATGATGGTGTAGGCAGTCACGACCTCCCTAGCCGGAATCCAGGTCTCGTCGAGAATGATGAGAGGGACGTCACTGGTGTAGAGGACGCGACCAACGACGATGATCTTGGTGATTCCGATTCTTGCAGATTCCACTCGGAACGCAGATCTGAAGCTCACTTGCCCCACGGTGGGCGCCAACTGTCATCGGATTGATGACAAGTACGCCATGAGGGGGTCCTCGAGGCGTTCGGAAGAGATACGTACGGTGTTCTGGGACGGTGAGCACACAAGTTTACCCAGGTTCGAATCCGCCAGCTTTGGACGGATCCTACTCCTGCTAGCAATCCAGTAATACGGCAGAGCCGGAATATGGGTTACAAGGGTTTCGCCTGTGCGAGTTGAGATTGTAGGCTATTGTGTGTTGCCCTAAAGGCATACCCTAGGACGGCTTATAAAGATATCCAGCCTATGGTTTACAGGAGAGACCTATCCGGCTACGACTAAGAGTTGGTTACAGAGTACATCTTGAACTACAAGTAACATAACAGGCCTAAGTTGGTAAGTCTTCTGGGCCTTTCCGTAGCCGGACTGTACTCCGTCTCTTCTCCCTGACTAGGCCGCCCGTGAAGCAAAGCTCTAACCTATGGGCCACCCTGGTCAGTGAGGCACAGTGAGGATACCCGGAAAGTATATCCCCAACACCAGCACTTGCTTAAAAACTATATACATTATGGAAACAAATAAGTAGCAGGAAACTTGAGCACAAGTTTTTCTGCCTTAACAAAACACATAAGTTTTTCCCCATACACATTGCAGAGATATATTTAATACAAATATTGTTTTTCATGGCTCTACTGTAGGGGACTTCATGGTGGCATCATCAGCAATAGGAGAGCCAGGCTAGGATAGCTCATCAAACTTGGAAGGAGATGGGCTAGACTCAGACGAAGCCATATATTCATCAAGGATCTCGGCGGGCACGAAGATGTCCACCTTGATCATTCTGGCAAATCTGGTGTCAAAGCCGGCGAGGGAATTCCAAATAGCTTCGCTATCAATTTCTTTTCCTTCCTCGTCCAGCTTGGACATGCCAGAGGTCACCAGATCGATGTTGGCGTTGTCATAGTGTTCCTTGACCAAGGACAAGGCCATCCTAGCACCAGCCTGGATGCAAAAGGCTTTCTAGTCCTTGACTTTCTCGGGGGCTCGGCGTAGGATTTCCGAGTATTTGGCCACTGAGTCTACCGCCTTGATGTTTATTCCTAGAGGCTGGGATATCTCCTTGGCCTGGGCAATGGCGGTGCTGATGAAGTTGCCGGCAAGAATCATGCATTCCTTGCAATCTAGAGCACCTTCACCCAAGTTGTCCAAGACAATAGGAGCTGTGGTTTGCATAAGATACAAGGATCATGAGTACAAGCAAATCAAACATTTATCCAAAGTACAGAATTGACCAAGACGGGGGAAAGTTACCGAAGATGCTCGTCTCAACTTGCTTGCATGTCTCCGCCAAGACGTCCCTCTCCTTCTGAACTGTCTTGTACATCTCATGGTTCCTCTCATTCTGCTCTTTGGCAGCTTGGTTCTGTTCCTTGAGTTGTGCAATTTCGTTCTTTAGGCGTTGCATCTCGGCCTCAGCAGACTCTTGCATCACCCTCATCGCCTCTTCATGGCCCTTGACAGCATCAGTCAGGTCTTTCTTCAAGATTTTATTTTCATTGTCAAGCTCATGAATATGCTTGGATTGCTCGACGATGCTCTTGGCTTTGGCAATAGCCTCTGTAAGATGGAAAAAGGAAAGCATTATGAGAAGACGGCAGAAATGGATCCGTGAGAAAAAGAAATGAGTTGTTAAAGGAAACAAACTCTGGCTATTTTTGATCGGTTGCTTCAGCAAGGCTGTTTTACCCTGTTCAAGGTCCAGATCCTTCCGCAAGGTAGCAAATCTCTCATTGGCGGTTATCCTCCGTCTCTGCTCATTTTGCAACAACTAAACATGATTAGTTTCTCTAGAGCATATAGTTGGAACTATATAGTTTCAACTACACACTCGGGGGCTACAGTACAAGATTTTAATCAGCAAGTATGCTACATCTAGCCGAAACTTTTCTAAGTTTCCACCTAGACGCTTGGGGGTTACATTATCAATTTCTACTCTTGGTTCTTTGGAGCACTCACGCTAATAACTTTTGTTTATCTGCCTAAGAGCTCGAGGGCTACAAAGGGATATGTTACGCGAAGTAAAAGAAGTGAAGTTTAAAAGACTTACAATAGCAATAACTTTGAGATTGTTGGCCAGATTGGCATATGCAGTATGGAACATGTCGGCATTGTTATACATGGGATCTGCCTGTGCAATAAGGTCATCCAAGCACAACGTCGGAGGAGTCGCGGCCAGAGGAGTTGTTGAAGTCGGAGGCATGGATGATTCCCTAGCCGCGTGCTGTGTTAGCATAGCAGTTGATGGCTCAGAGGCTCCCGCCTTGTCTGTTGCCACAACTGCCTCTGCCTCCTCTCCTTCCATTACATGTTTCCCTTTCTAGGTGGCATCCTTAGCCAGAGCTTTAGCCACTTTGGAGGAGGTACTCTCCTACGTCGCCTAACCGCTCGGAGCGACGTCCACCTCGATAGAGCCTAAGATATCAAAGATAGGATTGACATCTGTCTCCATGGCGGAGATCTCAGGGATGATGGGAGACGAAGGCCCATCAGGACCAGCAGAGGGCTTGGTGGTAGGAGTGGGGGGGCAGTAGTGGGAGACGGCTTGGCGGCCATATCCCTGGTCAACATATCACAAATGTTTTTGGACCCTCCAGCATCTCTGGAGGATCACTTCAAGCTAACACCGGCTTTCCTCTTGAAACGTGTAAAGTATAAGTACAGGAGTTGAATAAGGTACGAGCTAAAAATACAAGCCGGAGAATGAATACACTTACTCCCCGGCAGGAGCCTTGGTTAGGGGAATGCCGGTGGATCTCTTCTTCTTCGCCTCTAAGGTGGCGGTGGATCGTCTGGAGACTCCACTCTCTGATTTCTTCTTCTTCTTGGCCTTGGCAACAACGTTAGAGGTGGAGCTCTTTCGCTTTCGTGCTGTCAGAGCTGGCTGATCCTTGGCGGGTGTCATCGTCGGACACCACTTGAATATCCTTCATCTTGGGATCATAGACCTGGGAGGCCATCTAATCTTTCGCAAGGTCGTCAGCTGGGAAACAAAGGAGTGTTAGCCTGACAACTTCAAGACAGAAAAACCTTAGAGTATATGACGAGCAACAAAGGAAACAAAAGCTACCTCTAGGCATTTGTCGCAGTCAAACATGTCATAGGTGATCTTGAAGCCACACTTCATGTCCTTCACCTTGACGATGTCCTTAAGCCGGAGTTTGATAGAGTCCGTGCAGTAGTTGTGGCATGAAATTTGCATGGGATCCCTCTTGTCCTGGGTGTACTTGCACATCAACTCGGCACGATGCTGCATAGGCTAGATCCGCCTAACAAACTAGCACATGGATAGGTCCATGACCGTCAGACCTCCGTCCATGAGCCATTCGATCCTCCTTACGGCGCGATTGGCCTCATCGTCGGACGGAAGGGAGGCTGGGGTCCTCCAGGTAGGCACTTCGGCGATGGCTCCATCGACAAAGTCGGGGTACATCTCAAGATGGTTAGGCAGGGGAATATCTGAGCCATAGAAATATGTGCGCTGCCAGTTCTTGCATGACTCATGCCCTACGATGTCGAGGAAGCGCCAGCTAGGCTGGATCTTAAAGCTAATGGTTCCACAAGTCTGCAATTCGTCCTTAGACTCTACAAACTCTCTCTTGACGGTAAGAAAGTATACAAATAGATATAATCTAGGTTTGATGCCTAGATAACCTTTGCACAAAGCTACAAAGTTGCTAAGGATGAGGATGTTGTTAGGGGAGAGGTTGTAGGGAAGTACCCGGAAGTGCTGGAGGACGTCCAGGAAGAAGTCGAAGACTGGCAGGCTTACACCTCGTACCATCTGGGCTTTGAGGTACACCTTCTATCTAGCTTGGGGAGAAGGAACCACCTCGCTGGCCGGCGCCGGCTGCCATACCAAATCCTTCGCCGCGGGGAGATACCCCTCGGTTACCAGTTCTTGCAAGTCTTTGATGGAGAGGTCAGAGCCCCTCCACACTCCCTTGTGGGAGTCATTGTCCTCTTCAGCGGCTTCTGGCGCTGCCCGTTCTTGGTCATCGCCGGTGGTTTCCGCCACGGCGGTGACAGGGACAACGGCCCCCTTCGACAGGACCATCACTCCCTAAGATAGCTCTGGTGTAGCATCTGGGGTCCCCGTCGTCGAAGGGGTGGAGCTGCTGGAGGCCATTGTGATGTTGGGAGTGGGTGGAGAAAGAGGATGCTCTTGCTAGGGTTTTCCGAGGAGGAGCTCGAACAGGCGCGCAGCTGGAGGAAGATGAAGACAAGGGAGTGAATGTGGGTAAAAAGAAAATAACCTAGATGCAGTTCAAATATATAGGCCCAACGTCAAGATTCGTGCAAAAGGATCTGATTGACAGAGCGTTGTCGACGTGGATATGAGCATGCACGATAATTTCGCCACGTCCTCCGTCTTTGCCGCTTTACCGTTTCGAATTTCGCGCGTGTAAAAACAAATAATGATTAATTCTCTGCCTTCTGTGAGTTTCGAGGTAGCGTAGGATGTACCCTACGTCATCCTCTAGGCAGTTGCAGTGAAGGGTCACGTCTGAAGATTCCATCGAAGGCAGAAAATATCTAGCTCTGGAAACAAAGACTCAAGGAATCTCCTGAAGGGTTCCGCAGCAGAAAACAAGAATTTCCCTACGTTGGAACCTCCTAACGCCCAAGATCTATCTATGTAGTAATGCAGTAACGGCCGGAGCGTATAGAATACATACCCTTGTAGACCGTACGCGGTTAACGTTCCGAGGGGAACGTGGTTGAAGTAGTCGAAGCCGTAGCCGACCTCAAGGTCGCGATGCTCCTCGCAGGTCACCCCTTGCTCCTTCTTCATCGTGTAGCAGCTCCAGCTCACGATATCCAAGGTGCCTCAAGTGAGGCCCCTCGTGGTTTTGTACACATACGGTGTACGATGACGACCTCCGACTCCTTGATCCCTGTCGGGAGTGCGGAAGTAGATCTCCGGCTTGAAATCCCTGCAGCGCAACGGCGTGCTGCAGGTGCAGTGTCTCATGCTCGGACAGTCCTTACTTGGGACCGTACCAACGCATGGAGACGAGAGAGAGAGAGAGAGAGAGAGGGAAGGAGAAAGTCAACCAAAGGACTTTTCCAAATATTGGTGTGTCTATTCCCACCCATGGGCACCCCTTTATATAGGGGGAGGGGGTGTGCCCTCCCCTTTGGGTTTCCCATGTGGGACTAAACAAGGGAGAGAGGGGGGAGGCGCCATGGGCCTCATGGGCCAGCCGGCCAGGGGTGGGCCCCACCCCGCGCACAACCCTAGGCTGGCCGGGTGGGCCCCCTTGAGGCGCCTGGGCCTTGGCCCTTGGCCCTTCCCTCCTTCGGTTTTCCCTAATGGGCCCTTTTCCCTAGGAAGTTTGGCCCATTAGTGGAATACCCCTTCAAATTAGATTTTAATATTATATTTAATATGAATTACATTAATTAATATGTCAATACATATTACAAAATCTTATTTGACCCGAAACACCTTCGGATCCCTTTTTATTTCCTCCGAACGACTTCGGAACTTTCCCGGAACGATTCCGGTTCTCTCACGGAACTTTTCCGGTTTCCTTTTCTCTTTCATATGGTGATTCCAACTTACAGAGGATCTCTAGTTCATCGTACCCTTAAGTGTATTTTCCCACGGCTCGGGAATGGCACAGACATGATCTCCATCAATGATCAATAGCGGGACCGGGATGCCCATATTGACCCCTGTGCATTCCATGATGACAATGTCGTTTGAACCATAAACAGTCATTTCCCATTCCCTTTGCCTCTTGATACCTAGTTCATCCGAGATTTGATCTATGGTATCTCTATACCTTTGTTCGATCTCGTTACCGATGAACTTGTTTTCTCGTTTTCGTGTCGTTGCATTCTGTGACCCAGTCACATGCTTGCAAGCTTCGTTAATGCAACGTCACCGAGATGGCCACATATGTATCTATCCGTTACATGGATTGGCAAATCCTGGTCTTGATATGTACTCCTCTACACGCTCCTTTGGGAAACCTAAGTAGCACCTTTTCGATCACCCAGTCACGGAGTGATACTTGATAACCATCTAAGCTCCCTCCAGAACGGTGATTTGCATTATCTCACGGTCTAAGGACGGGTTGCGAGGTTTCCTTAGTTTTATCATTAATGCTGAACTTTGTAACTAGATCTCATTAAGATATAACTGGTTGGGTTGTTTGTCTATCACACCATTCAACTAATGATGTGACCTCATTGTCAATTGGCATAAATGCCCATGATCTCGAAACCCTAGATCATCCTCATGACCAATGAACTAGTTCGCTAGAGGTAACTAGAGACACGGTTTGTTTACATACCACACGTGTATTAACGTTTCGTATTAATACAGTTATAGCATAGTATGAAACTATTATGAATTAATTGAGATATGACAATAAAAACCTATTTATTATTTGCCTCTAGGGCATATCTCCTTCATCTCTGGCTACATTGCAAAGCCGGAGAGGATTGTAGGGTTCTTTGGGAGACCTTTGAGATATTGCTTGACGAATTGCCGACATCACCTAGACGGAGCATTCAAGACTATAAGCAAGATGGCGCAAGATCTCGAAGTCCTCCAAGGGCTACTATTGGGGATATGCTAAATGGGTATCACCATGGCACGTCCTTATTCCGGCTAACCCGGGTGGCCCATAGTTGGTAGCAAGGCCAAGGGCCTGCTGGGCGGCCCAGTTAGACAGATCTAGAAGGGAGGCCCATCCAGGATAAAGGAAGGCTACGCAGGATTCACCGACATACTCGGAGCTTTGGAGTGCAAGACACGAAAGACTAGTTCGTATTAGTGTAGGACTTTATACCTTGTCCGGCAAGGACCTTTCCCTGTAAAACCATAGGTTCTGGTGCCTTTATAAACCGGACCTGTGGGAGCCTTTAGGGCACAACCTAGATTGCTACGTACAACGTGCAACACCTTGCACAACGAACCTATCTTTGTAACTCAGCGTATTGCCATTATAGTGATTTATAGCAGGAGTAGAGTTCTACCACCATTGTGGGACTTGAACCTGGGTAAGTTGTGTTACCTCATACCCGCCAAATCTCTGCCTTACCCCACATCTCTAAACACGCACTGTGAGGACCCCTCCATGGCGTACTCGTTGGCAATACCACGACACCTTAAGACTCCCCACTTTTGAAGTTTGAGAAACACATGCTAGTTAGTAGTAAATGTTAAGATATTATATTGGTGGAGTGAGTATTTATATTGTAGTAAAATTTTGTTTGCATATGTATTCTATTGGGTACATTTTGTTCTAGCTCTGTAGTTAACCAAGTCTTGCCTAAAAATTTGGTAAACAATTGTAATAAGAAAAAGTCTCACAATTGAAGGCTTGGGTGTTGTAGTGTTTAGTCTTGAAGGCTTATTTCTAGAGACACTCAACACCACATAAAATAATGATTAACTTGATAGCTTTACGCGTGTCGAACTTCATGGGATGCCAACAACTCCGCTAGCCTACGAACAATCTTCGTGGAGGAAACTCCTAGATTTCAGCTATGAGTTGATTAAACATATGTAGAAGCAAAGCTATAATGGGTAAGATTCTTGGTATTCTCGGGTAGTTGTGTTCATGATGGAATCACTCCTCTAGCTGATATGAGTAATCATTATGCAAAAGGAACAAAAACCTTAGTGATGCCACGAGTGTCCATCACAGCCTGATAAACTATTTTTTTGGCATGCTCTCAATTACTTAAGAACTGAAATTCTTGAAGGACAATGAACAAAAAAGTAGTACTTGAAAAGTCTTGACTTATTGATATGCGAGAATTGAGATACTCTAGTGTATATGTTTGTCATGACAAACTCTCACACTCTCAATTTTACATGATTATACTTTATTGTTCAAAGGCAACCCTATGAGTTGATTACATGACATGGAATAAGGTTTACTCATTTGAATCATCCATGTTAACAATAATTTTGCTATGCTATAAGGATGCATAAAAACCCGTATGATATGCTTGCCATTACTCTATCTATGCTGAAGTTTTTTAGATTAATAAAGTGGAGGAAGCATGAGAATACCAATCATGAGTAAGATCATCATCTCGTTATTTAGTTTAAATGTTGAGTTCCTTTTTGATTTTGGTTTTCTTGCTCGAGGATGATCAAGTTTAAGCTTGGGGAGGTTGATGGCTGTGAAATATAGCCATCTACATCCACATTTAAACTAGATATTATTCATATTTTTGATGAAATATCTCTCCAAACCCTGCCACTAATGCCTAATGATCAAAGGGGTATGCAATCCTTTCTTTTTATTTTTCCCTGCACAGATAATGATGTTTGATGATGGGAATCACAACATTAAAGTCAAAGATACGAGATTTCCAACAACCCAAAGAAACCAGGGGTCATGAAGTGGAGACAAAAGCTTTAACGACCAACTATACGATAGGAATAAAATTGCGGCCGTATAGTTCCGACTGTATAGTTGCCATCGACATCGCTAGGTCAAACATAACAACTTTCATGAAGGGAACCCTATATAAAGAGGCTTCAGGCGACGAGAAACGCCCCCTCGGAACCCTAGAAACCTGCATCCACAACACCGAAGAGCCGCCGGAGGAATAGACTTAGATCTAATCTCCAAACCCTTCTCCACCACCATAGCCATATTCCACCACTTGTAATAGTAGATCTCATCTTCGATTGGGGACATTGTAAGACTATTTGCTATCAATCTCATGATCTCCATTACAATGTTTATGATTGTTGATTTCATCTCTATGCGTGAGTAATTCTCTTTGGACTAAGGCCTTCGGCCTAGCCATGTAGCTTTTGTGCATGTTATTTATCATAGATGGGATCATGTATTAGTTTGTATGACATGATGATTATTGTATCCTCTCTTGCTTCAATCCAAGGACTTGTCAGGTACCCAAGGCCCGGAGGATTGAACCAGGTATAGGGAGTATGAGTAATGACTAATCTGTAGGTTGGGAACCCCAGTGACAGAAGGGGTAATATGGTTGTATGTGAGGGATTTACTTGGGATTAACGGTGATATCACTATGCATATCATTAGTTATCTTTCTTCTATGGATGAGACTAGTAGGTTATTGCTATAAGTGGTTGCGGAGGTAATAGCAATTGTGGATGCACTGCTGATGACTGGATTCCTGCACCAACAACAGGGTTATTGCAGTACTTGTAGCAGCAAATATTTAAGAGTTTGTCCCGATGGGAGATCGGCTAACGGAAACAACACGACCTTGTAGCCACGTTGTCAATGCAGCCACATTTCGTACCCAAATCGTGGTTTGGAAATAGCCTATTCTATAAGTTACTAGAACAGCGATAATTGAGAGAGGTTTAAAATATCTAATAACAAAGAACTTTTAACAAGAACAAAATAAACTAAGATGGAAAGTAAATAGGAATATGAACTGACTTAAAGAGATTGTAGTTGTATGATTGAATGGAACGAGAGAGGGCTTCTAGGATTCGGTCTCACTAGTACTAGATGGGCAAATATATGTGTGATCTATAAGAGATTTCTTAGATAAATAAACGTTCCCCAATTGATTACCGGGTTGTCACACTATGTGCACTATGCATGGTTCTCGCGCGTCACCGCAAGGCAAAAGGCACTTCCGGACCAAAGGATCACATAAACTCATCTTAGATCACAATAAATTCTAACTTAGCGCACTAGATCATACCTCAACCTAGAATTGAATCAATCACTCACACATGGATGAACAATGAAACATATATAAATATATAATAATATCACAACCGTGTTCAATCTTACAATTACTAAACACAAGAGAGAGAGGGAGATGATGATGGAGATGGAGATCGATGCGTGGTGGTGGTGATGTCTTCCTGATCCTCCCCTTCTTCTTGCTTAGATTCCTTGATGGTGTTGGTGTTGAGGGAGATCTCGGAGGTGTGGTTGAGGCAGAGCTCCGCCGCAATAGAGATTGGATGGGTGGCGGCGGCGGCAGAGCTCCGCCCTTGAAGGGCTATGGCTTGGTGACTCTCTCTTGGGTCCTCCCTCCTTTATATAGGTCTTGGAGGTGCCCTAGGGTTCCCCCAATACCATCATATGACTTAGGGAAGGTTCTAGAGCTTTCCTAGGGTCAAATCCATTGTTTGCGACCTTTTTGGTAACTATACGGGCGGAGCTATACGACCAGAAAAATAGCTTCGGCCGTATAGTTGCTCGTCAAACCGTTTGTCCCCTTTAGTATTTTGGCCGCCATTTCTTCATACGAACTCCGTTTTGGGTGTTCTTGGGCTCATTGAGTTCGTATCGTCAAGGGATACAACCTCATGGTCTTGGATATTTATTTTCAGGAGTTGGAAAATTTCACTTTTTCAACCTCTCAAATGGCTAAGTCTGGTCCCTATAGCTCCTCCATACTATGCTCTCTTTGTCCATTTTGCCTTTGTTTTATCCATAATCATCATCAACACCTACACACATGTCATAGACAAGGAAAATTGATAAAATTCTACCTAAACTACTAATGTGCAAAGCTCGTATGAAAGTAAATGAGAACTAGAAGTCATGCATATAAGGCATAGCTATAGCTAAAATAAACATGATATGAGAGATGAATGGCTCATTTTATATGGCTAAAAGAGGTGGTATTTCATAGCCATCAACTGCTCACATATAATTATCTTGCTCTAACAATTACATGCATACTTTATTAGTATCTTTTATTCCCATCAGATGTTTTGCACAACTACAGGTGAAACCGAAAGCCCTAGGCCCTCTCTCTCCATCATCGACAACAACAAAAGACCACAAACTCTTGGTCCGGTAAAACACAAAAAGAATTCTAAAACTCCCGAAGGTCCGTTAAAGTAACTTCACTATGCTTTCTACTTCTCGAGGATTCGATAACTAGGTCTACTAGGGAAAAGAGTTATACTACATCCGTAATCCGAATTGAAGGTACCAATTGCAGATCCACTTCACGACAACAAATAACATTGCCTAATATGAAGCACTACTACATGGAATCCGGATTGCTAAGGATATCGGCATCCAATGACTTATGTGTTATGGAGATTCGGATCTTGTTGCTCAGCAAGTGTTAGATCACTATAATGCAAACAAGCACATCGCAGCATACAGGGCTGTCGTGGATGAACTATCTAAATTGTTCAAAGGGTTTGAGGTTCAACACATCCCTCGAACAGAAAATGAGGAAGTGGATGCATTATCTCGAATAGGCTCTACACGGAAAAAGGTCTCGGACGGTGCTTTTCTAGAGCACCTTAAAGTTCATTCTATCACAGGAGTTGACGAGGAGTATCCGACCAAATCCGACTCACCATTAATAGCAGTTTTGGCTGTGATTCCTAGCTAGACAAAACCCTACCTTGATTTCTTGGTAGATGGAAAATTACCGAAGACGAGGTTCTGAGCCGGCAGATAGTTCGATGAGCAAAAACCTATACAATATTAAATGGTGAGATCTATAAGTGGAGTGTATCTGGGGTCTTTCAGCGTTGTGTATCTCTAGAAGAAGAAGTGGAAATCTTAAGGGAGATCCACGAAGGCGAATGCGGCCATCATGCTACAGCCAAATCTTTAGTGGCAAAAGCTTTTAGACACGGATTTTTCTGGCTTACAACCAAGGCAGATGCTGAACGGTTGGTCAAGATGTGCAAAGGCTGCCAAAAACATGCCAAACAAGCCCATGTTCCGGTTGATCGGCTGCGAATAATTCCGATAACATGGCCCTTCACGGTCTAGGGGGCTTGACATGGTAGGACCGTTCAAACGGTCTCCAAGTGGATCTACTCTCCTCTTAGTGGTGGTGGATAAGTTCACAAAGTGGACTGAGGCTAAACCCGTCACAAGTTGTGATGGAGCAATAGCCAAAATATTTGTCGAGGATGTTATAATCCGATACGGTTATCCGTACAATATTATTATGGATAATGGGAGCAAATTTTCCATGGGAGAGCTTGCCTAATTCTGCAATGATCAAAAAATCCGGCTTGACATTGCATCAGTCGCACATCCACAAGCCAACGGACAAGTCGAAAGAGAAAATGGTTTAATCCTTCAAGGACTCAAACCAAGACTCGGAGCACCACTTCATCATGTTGCAGGGGATTGGGTGGACAAATTGCCGTCTATAATATGGAGCTTGAGAACAACTTCGAATAGGTCAACAGGGTACACACCTTTCTTCTTGGTCTATGGCACGGAAGCAGTTCTTCCTAGTGATTTGATTCATACTTCTCCTCGAGTTGCTACGTATATCAAAGAGAATGTTGCAGTTTCTCGACAAGATGATCTCGATTTAATCGAAGAAGTTCACGTCATTGCTGAGCAGAGATCAACAGCCTATCAACAGAAGTTACACAAGTATCATAGCCAGAGAGTCAGGAGCCAGTCTTTCAATAAGGGCGACTTGGTTCTCCGGCTTGTGCAAAAAATAAAGCACAAACTTTCCCCAGTTTGGGAAGGGCTCTTTTTGGTTAGCAGCGTATTGCACAATGGTTCTTACTATCTAACTAATATGCGGCCAATCAAAGAAAGACCTGCTACTAAGAAGAGAAAGAGAGTTGGAGGCAATACAAACCCAGAAGAATTAGACAGACCATGGAATATTGGTTAGCTATGTCCCTTTTATTCTTAAATTTTCTTTCTTTGTAATCATATATGTGTACATGTTCAAAGTGAAATAAAGTATTGGTTGCCTCAATATTTCCGAGAAGTTTTATATTACCATCTTATTTCCGAATGATCATGTCACAATCGAAAATCCCAGAATACTTGAAAGTACCTTATGCTCATGTTTGTTCTGGTTAGATTTCCGATTCTAAAAAATGCTACCTTCGGGTATAAGTCTAAATTTTCTAGTTTATACTTTGGTTTTTTATCTAATTTCTAGATGCGGGTATTTTCCGAGTAGTGAATTGTTGGTACTAGAGGCTAGCTTTGTTTACGAGTTTAAACCGATTTAGCAATTGAGCTTCGTTGCTCGGCAAAGTTTCTGTGTTGAAGGTTTGCCAGCTCACGAAAGGGACAAGGCGGGAAGCCAGATAAACGATAGGTATAGGCAAAACAAAAAGTGCTTATGTAAATTTTCAGGCATATCAAAATAAAGCCAAAAAGTGCTAAAGGGAGTAAAAAGCATCAGTTTTTACAAGCTTAACACTAGCAAAATAATATACTACTTATTACAATCATATTGTTTCAGGATAACACATTGTTTTCTGGTACATTGTGATGCAGGAGAAGAGGTAGGATCTACCGGCACGCTAGACACATCATCTAGATCACCCCGATATCTTTCCGAGACAAGTAAGTCAGTCTCGCTTTGCTCATCATCTTCGGAAACTTCAGCAATTGCTTCTATGGGGGGGTGGTGGCACTTCAACTGGAGTGAAGAATGGAGTGTCGTAACTGGTCAACTCAGCTACACGACATCCATATCCGGCACAAGAATCCATGATGTCCTTGATATTCTGCTCCTTGCCATCTTCGTCAACAGTTGAATAACCCTTGGTTACTTGCCGAATTTCCATGCTTCCATGGTGGCTCATAACCATTGTTAGGGCATTATGTGCCACGGTTCATGCATACGACATGTTCCAATCTTGGATAAGCTGGGCATCTCCTTTGCCTTGTCCCGTACTTCAAAGGCAGACATTATGTTTATGTTGGAACCTTTAAGGCTTCACCAATATCCTCTAGTGACTGGCGGAAATCGTGAAACAGATCTCCGACTGAAGTAAGCCGGCTAGTGCGAGACTCGGATTAAGAAGAATCCAGAATATTCAAAGGACCTATATATATAAAGAAAAGTCAGAAATATATCTAAACTCCTAGAGTCGAAGAAAGGTTAGAGACAAAAAAATTACCAAAGATGGTATCGTCAACTTTGGCTTTCTTCGCTCGAAGATTATGGAGTTCATCCTAGAGAGCTTGGGTGATGTCCTTCTCCCTATACAACTCATCCGTTAGATCCGAGATTTTCTTGTCCTGGATAGCGATCTTGCGATCATGTTCCTCGGTGTCCATGTTGGATGATTCAAGAACGATGTTGATACTACGCTCATGATCTTCCTTAAGCTTATTCAGCTCTTGCCTCAAGTCGGAATTCTCCACCTCCAGGGTCTCGAAATTCTTAGCATCCTCAATCATTTTGCATGACTGTTGGACTAGTTCTGTAAAAAACAAGACAACAGTCGAATAAACATTTGGTTATGTAGAAGAAAAATCAAAGAACAAGTATGAGGACTGAAATGATTACCTTCAGCTTCATCCTTGGAAATTTTCAATTGAGCATACTCTAGACGGAGAGCTCTGATCTCTCTCGGTTTATTGCAGATATTTGATACGTCTATTTTGCATCACTATTCTATATCATAATTTACTGTTATTCATTGATATATTTCATATTAAGAGATGATACTTATGTTATTTCATCTATTTTTGTATGGTTGATGACTTTTGGAGCATGGACCGCTGCAGTCAGGATTCTGATGGAAAAGGTGCTGTTTGGAGGCAAAATTCACGAAGATCAGAAAATTCGGGAAAATATATGGAAAATCCTATTTTTCGAGAAGACGAAGACTGCTAGAAGGAGGAGTGGAGATGGGCCACAGGGGGCCCACAACACCCTCTGGCGCGGGCCACCCCAGGCTGCGCCACCAGGTTGTGTGGCTCCCCTGGTCCACCTCCAGCTCTCCCCTCTGGCGTATATTATCCTCCCGAAACCCTAAGACTCGGGGGGAGGCCACAGAAAGATTTCGCGCCTCTGCGAGGCGGAAAACACCGAGAGAGAAAGATCTCTCCGGCAGACAGAATTCTGCCACGGGAATTCCTTCCCGGAGAAGGGGAGATTGTCGCCATCAACACCACCATCAAGCTGGACTTCATCGGGATCATCATCATCATCACCATCATCACCATCTCCATCTTGTTGTAACAATTGGGTCGAATCTTGCATAGTTCTTAGGGGAAACTTTCCCGGTGTTGATTACTCTTTGTAGTTGATGCTATTGAGTGAACCATTGAATTATTGTTTATGTTCAAATTGTTATACATCATTATTCCATCTCTGATCATGATCCAAATGATGTCTTGTGAGTAGTTCGTTTTGTTCTTGAGGACATGGGGAGTCATGTTGTTAGTAGTGGAATTGTGTTGAGAAAGATTCAATAGTTTGATATTTAAGTTGTGGTGTACTTCTTCTAGTGGTGTCATGTGAACGTCAACTACATGACACTTCACCTATATGGGCCTAGGGGAATGCATTGTGTATTTGTCTACTAATCGTAGGGGTTGCCGGAGTGACAGAAACCTGAACCCCCGTTAGGAAACCATTGCACAAGGGACGTCAGGGTCTTAGAGTTTAAAGTTGTGGTTAGGTTTCTACCTTAATTACTTTCTTGTACTTGCGGATGGTTGCAAGGGGTATAATCACAAGTATGTATTAGTCCTAGGAAGGTTGGTACATTAGCACAGGTTCACCCACACAACACTTACCAAACTAAAGAATATTAATCAACTATATGAAGCAAATGCACTTGACGGAATTCCCGTGTGTCCTCGAGAACGTTTGGTCATCTTAAGTAATACAACCGGCTTGTCCTTTGCTACAGAAAGGATTGGGCCACTTGCTGCATTTATTCTTATTGTCTTTTATTTACTCGTACTTCATTTACCTGCATTATCAAAAACCCCTAAAAATCCGTTTGCTAAGTATTTACAGAGAATTCCTACTCCAAGCCACTAGCCAGCACCTTCTGCTCCTCGTTGGGTTCGACACTCTTACTTATCGAAAATACTGTGATACACCCCCTATACTTGTGGGTCATCAATTGTGCAGACAATTATCAAAAGAAGTTCCATGAATACTTCCACAATATAGAACCAGATGCAAAGGTAGAAAGAAATGGAGGTACTGAAGAAACACCGAGGGGCTATGGGCTATACTCTGGATGATTTAAAAGGGATTTCTCCTACTATATGTCAGCATGCTATCAATATAGAACCAGATGCAAAGCCAGTGGTCGAGCACCAACGGCAGTAAAATCCTAAGATGAAGGAAGTGATAAGAAATGAGGTATTGAAACTCCTTGATGTTGGTATTATTTACCCTATTGCTGATAGTGAATGGGTTAGTCCTGTTCATTGTGTCCCTAAAAAGGGGGAATTACTATCGTCCCTAATGATAATGATGAGCTTATTCCCCAAAGAATAGTAGTAGGCTATAGAATGTGCATTGATTTCAGGAAAGTTAACAAAGTTACTAAGAAAGATCATTACCCACTTCCTTTTATCGATCAAATGTTAGAAAGGTTGTCTAAAAAGACCCATTTTTGTTTTCTTGATGGATATTCTGGTTTCTCTCAAATTGTTGTAAAACAACAAGATCAGGAAAAAACTACTTTTACTTGCCCTTATGGAACCTATGCTTATAGACGTATGCCTTTTTTTATGTAATGCTCTTGCTACTTTTCAAAGATGCATGTCAGCTATCTTTCATGGTTTTTGTGAGGAAATTGTGGAAGTATTCATGGATGACTTCTCCGTCTATGGAACTTCTTTTGATAATTGTCTGCACAACTGATGACCCACAAGTATAGGGGGTGTATCCCAGTATTTTCGATAAGTAAGAGTGTCGAACCCAACGAGGAGCAGAAGGTGCTGGCTAGTGGTATGGATCAGGAAGTCTCTGCAAATACTTAGCAAACGGATTTTTAGGTTTTTTTGAAAATGCAAGTAAATAAAGTACGAGTAAATAAAAGACAGTAGGAATAAATGCAGCAAGTGGCCCAATCCTTTATTCAGCAAAGGACAAGCCTGTTGTATTACTTAAGATGACGAAACGTTCTCGAGGAGACACGGGAAGACTATCAAAGGCTTTCGCTTCATATAGTCAATTAATCTTCTTTAGTTTGCTAAGTGTTGTGTGGGTGAACCTGTGCTAATGTAAACCTTCCTAGGACTAATACATACTTGTGATTATAACCCTTGCAAACATCCGTAAGTACAAGAAAGTAATTAAGGTAGAAACCTAACCACAGCTTTAAACTCTAAGACCCTGATGTCCCTTGTGCAATGGTTTCCTAACGGGGGTTTAGGTTTCTGTCACTCCGGCAACCCCTACGATTAGTAGCCAAATACACAATGCATTCCCCTAGGCCCATATAGGTGGTGTCATGTAGTCAACGTTCACATGAAACCACTAGAAGAAGTACACCACAACTTAATATCAAACTATTTAATCTTTCTCAACACAATTCCACTACTAACAACATGACTTCTCCCATGTCCTCAAGAACAAAACGAACTACTCACAAGACATCATATGGATCATGATCAGAGATAAAATAATGATGTATAACAATCTAAACATAAACAATAATTCTACGGTTCACACAATAGCATCAACTACAAGCAGTAATCAACACCGGGAAAGTTTCCCCTAAGAACTATTGAAGATTCAACCCAATTGTTACAGCAATATGGAGATGGTGATGATGGTGATGATGGTGCTGATGGTGGTGATGATGATGATCCCGATGAAGTCCAGATTGATGGTGGTGTTGATGGCGACGATCTCCCCTCTCTAGGAAGGAATTCCCCTGGCAGAAATCTGTCTGCCGGAGATATCTTTCTCTCTCGGTGTTTTCCGCCCCGTAGAGGTGGCGGAATTTTCTGTGGTCGCTCTCTGAGTCTTAGGGTTTTAGGAGGATACTATACGCCAGAGGGGAGAGCTGGAGGTGGACCAGGGCAGCCACACCACCTGGTGGCGCGGCCTAGGGTGGCCCGCGCCAGGGGGTGGTGTGGGCCCCCTGTGGCCCATCTCCACTCCTCCTTCTAGCAGCCTTCGTCTTCTGGAAAAATAGGATTTTCCATATATTTTCCCGGATTTTCTGATCTTCGCGAATTTTGCCTCCAAACAGCACCTTTTCCATCAGAATCCTGACTGCACCGGTCCATGCTCCAAAAGTCATCAACCATGCAAAAACAGATGAAATTACATAAGTATCATCTCTTAATATGAAATATATCAATGAATAACAGTAAATTATGATATAGAATAGGGATGCAAAATGGACGTATCAACTCCCCCCAAGCTTAGACTTCGCTTGTCCCCAAGCAAAACTGAGCTCAATAAACATGGCCTCAGGTTTATGGAGTGAAGAGTCGATAAAAGAATATGGACAAGAAGCATCACATTCATCAATACATAGATCATAATAGAAGACAACTCATTATTCTATAACTCAACTTGCAATAAGTAAAGGAAACACAATAAAGATACATGAAGTGAATCATATTAGTAATGGCAAACTTAGCTCTTGGTCGAAGAATAGTTGACAATTTGCTGGAGTTCACAAATAACTGATTTTTAAAGATAGTTTTCAAAGTAGTGGACACCTAGATAAGAGCAATGTGCAAAACAAGGAACATAAGAAACATGATTGAATAAATCATCATATGAATGAATGAAACAGAACAACTCAGAATACTTGCTGAGATAGAAGGGGATACGTTTACTGACTCAACTGAAAAGTAAAAGAAAGGCCCTTCATAGAGGGAAGCAGGGATTTCTACTTATTAGCTTTCAGCTCTCATTGCCCCTATCATAGGCATCTTTAGGTGATTAAGGTTAAAGTGATCAAATATGAGGATATGCTTGACAAGTTGTAAATTGAAAATCTCATGTCCCTTGAATACGAGGGCCGCTCCTCATGCTACTCAAGTTTAGTCACCGGTAAGTTCTTGTCATAGTAAGCACATGTGTATCATGGAGAACCGCCAACGGGGTACCCCTTGCCCGATGATACGGAAGAATCCCCATATCAAAATGACAAGGCAAGCAGACAACAAGCATCTCAGCAATCTTCTTATTTACCATGGTAATATGGTGCCTTTTCTCTCTTTCCTCTTTTCTCATCTTTTTTTCTTTTTATCTTTTTCTCAACCTCTATCTCTTTTTTTATAAGAAGAATGCTTCATAGATGCTCATTATGGTTACGCTGCAGGTTTCCACCATGATAACATGGATTAGACCGGCGGCCCAGGCGTTTCTCTAACACACATGTATAACTCCATGGACTTACAAGCTCCCCTTTCATTTCACACCGACGACATCCATAAACAAAAGAACATGATATCAACTAGGTACAAAGTACCGGTGCAATGTTGAAAGCGTTCCCCATGATAGCATGGTTCTGCTAATTCACAACTTACAAAGCGCAAGCATATACGCAGCATAGATGGGCACAGTGGTTCAAGTTTATTAAATGCAAGAAAGTAAAGTGTGCCATCAAGTTCGTGAGAGATTTATTCACTAATTTTCACATAACAAGTTTAATTTGGAAGGTAGATAAAAACATGAATTTACCTGGAATAGCAATAATGCTAATAGGTAGGTATGGTGGACACAAATGGCATAGGTTTGGTTTAAGGATTAGATGCACGAGAAGAATTCCCTCTCAGTATAGGTTTTTGGCTAGGAAGGCTGGGTAGCAAGTATAAGAGTTGAAGGAAACAAACAAACATACAAGTGATAAAAACAAACATGCAATCTTCCTTGGAATCACAAAAGATCTTAACTAGAGAATACTAAACTTATGAGAAAATCAAGAAAGAAAAATGATGAAATTATATTTCTTTAGAGTACTTTTGTCTTTTTCATTCAATTCTCAAAATTTTGTTGCTACTTACCGAGCCAGGTTTGCCAAAACCAACTAAATTAACTCAATGATCCCAAAGTGATACCAATACTAACAACAAGATCAATCATATAACCACGAATTGAAAACTAATATAAGATATGCAAAAGAGTAAATGATAGAACTTCTCATTAATATTCCATAACGGCAACTCACACCAAGGGATACATATCTAACGAGAGAGGGGACACTTCCAAAATGCAAACCATCCTACATGATAACTTATCTATTCATGATATGACTCTACTAAAAAGGTAAAAAGATAGAAGATAGTGATGTGATACTGTGGCACTCCCCCAAGCTTGGAACAAACCAAGGGGATGCCAAACCTGATGACGAATTACTGCTTCGGTGGTGGTGGTATCCTCTCGTTGAGCTCTTTGATCAGTTTCCCCAAGTCCTCAATCTCAAAGGTGATAGTATGAATCAGCTCTGAGTTGTGCTTGATGCGGTGCATGATCATGTCAGATTGTGGATCCCAGCTCTTGCGATTCTTTTCCCACTCTTCCTCCTTGAAGTCTTCTTTCCCTGTTGGCTAGAACGAGGCGAATCCCAATTGGAGGGTAATTTTTCCTTGGGCATATTCTGGTGTTGATGCTTATAGAAAAGATTCTAGGTGCGCGGAGGAAGTGACTGTGGAGCCAAATAGTGACGTGGAGTTTTCACTCTAGTTGACATCTGTGCAGTCCTCCTGACCTTGACAGATCTTGCCAACACTCCAATACTTGCAATGGTAGTGCCGGTGTGAGGATGTTGGTCTTGCTTTGTCTCCTCTTCACCTTCACTCTTGATCTCCTTCTCCTGCTCCGGGTCTTGGAGATCTTCCTCCATAGGATCCTTTCCCTTATCCTTGGAGAACACCATTGCGCTTCTAAACTTTCAAGAATAGTTCCTGGAAGAAACAGATCAAAACAAAAACACGACAAGAACATGATATATGAACCTCGGAAGATCCGGGGGATTATATATTACGAAGTTTCACAACAAAAGGAAGGTACTGGGAGAAAACGGGTCGAAGACGGAGTCCGGAGTGGCCACACCGCCTGGTGGCACGGCCAGGGGTGGGCCCGCGCCACAAGGTGGTGTGAGCCACCTTGGCTCCGTTTCCGTCCCTCTTTCGCTTTGTAGCTTTCCTTATTGGCTAAAAACTGCAAAAAAATATAATTGGACAGATCTTTCGCGGAACTTTTCTTACCAGAACTATTACCTATTTGAAAACAGACTCTGCAGGTTTCTGAATTTGGTCTTTAGTAGATTCTTCCGGAGTCACCACTTTAATAACATCAATATCTTCATCTTCATACACTTATTTCTTGAGTCATGAAACCTTTCACTTCCTTATTACACCATTATCTCCACTAACCTGGAAATTTCTTTCACACAAAACTTCACACAGTTCTCATTAGCAACATTAGTATAAGTGAAGTGATGAAACCTTTTGAGTCCAATTTCAACTAAAAACCATCAAAAAATAAGCTACTATAGGAACTCCTTCCGAAAATACAAAAATAATTCAAAAAGGAAATTGATTAAAGAAGCAAATGCAAAAGTGGCAAAATCTATCGAAATAGACCAGCAAGTAAATATCATTTTTTTTCAAAAATCTTCTGTTGCTCAAATCAAAAAGTGCAAAACTAATGAAAGTTAAATAACAACCTTGGGCAGAATCACAAACAATTACAGCTCAATCTGACATACAGAGATCTCTTACGAATTTTTACGGTGAAGCAGAAAAATCTGTTTTGGGACAGCAACTTCCCCAAATCTTACTTCTCTCTCATTAGAGGTTGATCTTGACACAAAAAACCAAACAAAAGGATAAGGAGAGGTTATTACCGAAGTAATAACTTCCAAGAATCAAAGAAACAAAACCAAACTGAAAGCAAAAAATAAATTGGGTTGTCTCCCAAAAAGCTCTTTCTTTATAACCATTAAGATGGGCATGATAATTTTGAAGATGCTCACATAGGAATATGAATTGAAGTGAAAGGGAGCATTAAGAAGCAAAAACACACGAGTTTAAGTCTAACCAACTTCCTATGCAAGGGGATTTTGTAAACAAAAAAGTTGTTGAAACCAGAGGCTACTAGCATAGGAAGGCAAAAGAAGTGCAACATAAAAACTTTCAGCATAAAACGAGGAAACTTGGTATTATTGAGATGCATTAGAACACTTTTCCCTCTCTCATAATAACTTTCAGTATCAAGCATAAACTTAACAATATAACTATCACAAGGACTATCAGCAATGATCACTTATTCTAACAGAAAACACAGGAACACTAGCTCTCATAACACTTTGTGAAACAATATTAGAGGTATCCTTACAAAGGATAGGGTGTCCCTCTTCTACATATTTAGTGACAAAATCTTTCACATTTGCCATTATAGGTTCATCATCCATTTGTTTATCAGGTTCAATAGTTTTACTTGTACTTTCATTAACCATACTAGCTATCATAGAATGTTCCTTTATCTTAACTGGGAAAAGCCATTCTCTCAATGTAAGGTTCAGGTAAAACATGATTAGTAGTATAAAATTCAGTATTTCTTGCAGGAACACTCTTAGTAATATCTTTATAAGGTTCATGATACTTATTCCACTTCTTTTTAGGCACATCAATGTAGGAAGCAAAAGCCTTAAAATAAGAAGCAATAGCTTGAGAGTCTAGACCATAAGCATTTTAAATATTTTGAAAGTCATCAGTTCCCATAAAAGATTCAATGCATTCATAATCATAATTTATACCTAACTTTATACCTTTGTCATTCTCCCAAGCTTCAGCATTGTCTTGAATACGGTCTAGAAGATCCCATTTAGCTTCTTCTTCCATGCGAGTGAATGATCCAGCACAAGAAGCATCCAATAAATCCTTATCATGTAGAGAAAGCCTTGCATAAAAGTTATTCATAATAATATTGTTGGGGAGCTCATGAATGGGACATTTGAGCATTAGTAACTTCAATCTCCCCCAAGCTTGAGCTGTACTCTCTCCATCAAGAGGCCAAAAGTTATATATTTGACTCCGATCTTTATGAATCTCACTAGGAGGATAAAACTTTGAATAAAAGAGAGGCACTATTTCCTCCCATTCAAGAGCTTGACCATTCTTCAGCAGCTTATACCAGTCCTCAGCTCTTCCTTTAAGTGATAATGAGAATAACTTCTTCTTAACTTGATCTGTAGTGATACCTGCAGACTTGAACAACCCGCATAATTCGTGTATAAAGAGCAAATGATCACCGGGATGGACAGCTCCATCCCCAACATAGTAGTTATCCATAACACGATAAATAATTCTCGTAGGTATTTTAAAAGTATCATTCTCAGCAGGTGGTGGTTCATCTACTACCTTAGCAGTGGTAGTAGCATTACGAAATAAGAAACTCAGCGAATTATCCATAACGAAAGTAAAGCAACTAATAGAAGTAAACGATACTCACAGTAGAAGTTTCCTTTACCAGTTCCACTCTCCAATAGTGCTTCACTCCCCAGCAACGACACTGGAAAATAGTCTTGATGACCCACAAGTATAGGGGGTGTATCGTAGTATTTTCGATAAGTAAGAGTGTCAAACCCAACGAGGAGCAGAAGGTGCTGGCTAGTGGTATGGGTCAGGAATTCTCTGCAAATACTTAGCAAACGGATTTTAAAGGTTTTTTGATAATGCAAGTAAATAAAGTACGAGTAAACAAAAGACAGTAGGAATAAATGCAGCAAGTGGCCCAATCCTTTATTCAGCAAAGAACAAGCCGGTTGTATTACTTAAGATGACCAAACGTTCTCGAGGACACACGGGAAGACTGTCAAGTGCTTTCGCTTCATATAGTCAATTAATCTTCTTTAGTTTGCTAAGTGTTATGTGGGTGAACCTGTGCTAATGTACCGACCTTCCTAGGACTAATACATACTTGTGATTATACCCCTTGCAAACATCTGTAAGTACAAGAAAGTAATTAAGGTAGAAACCTAACCACGGCTTTAAACCCTAAGACCCTCACATCCCATATGATGTCTTGTGAGTAGTTGCGGATGCCTGCAAGGGTCTTAGAGTTTAAAGTTGTGGTTAGGTTTCTACCTTAATTACTTTCTTGTACTTGCAGATGCTTGCAAGGGGTATAATCACAAGTATGTATTAGTCCTAGGAAGGTCAGTACATTAGCACAGGTTCACCCACACAACACTTACCAAACTAAAGAAGATTAATCAACTATATGAAGTGAAAGCACTTGACGGAATTCCCTGTGTCCTCGAGAACGTTTGGTCATCTTAAGTAATACAACTGGGTTGTCCTTTGCTACAGAAAGGATTGGGCCACTTGCTGCATTTATTCTTATTGTCTTTTATTTACTCGTACTTTATTTACCTACATTATTAAAAAACCCTAAAAATCCGTCTGCTAAGTATTTATAGAGAATTCCTGCTCCAGGCCACTAGCCAGCACCTTCTGCTCCTCGTTGGGTTAGAAACTCTTAGTTATCGAAAATACTGTGATACACCCCCTATACTTGCGGGTCATCAATATTCTTCAGCAATTCCTGGTTATAAGCATTAACTTTCTGTAAGTCAGAATAATACCCAGAGTCAGAAGTGTACTAAGGACTCAAGCTAATATTTTAACTAAGTTAAATATCAGCGTGAGCCTTGGGGGCTACATTAGTTCGTTCTTTGGCATCCTATGAAAGCATAAATCCGGATTTCCTATCCAACTTCATGCTTGGGGGCTAGGGGATATGATATAAAATAACGTGAAAGAGAGAGTCAAATTCCAACTTACATAATGTTCATGGGTTAGCTTTTTTAGACTCATGTTCACCTCAGAAGAAACCTTCCCGGCGAGAGCCAGAGGGATCACTGGTGGTGGCGGAGCCACATCGGCCTTCAACTTTTCATCACAAAGACGAACTTGGTCAAGAAGCTCAGAGAGTTTTATGTCCTCGACTTCTTGTGCTTCTTCTTTAGCAGTGATATTCCGGCTCTCCAAGCATTGTTGAGCCAACTTATGGATTTCTTCTACAGTTTTCCGAGTAATGCCAAGCTTGGCAATACCCGGATTGCTCAGTAGGTTATCCGAAAAACTTTTGCTAGGGTTCACCCTTATCAGTTGCCGAATCACTCATGGTGACGTCGGTTTGCGAGCCAAGGATCGCTGGCTCAGAGTGCTGAGCCAGATCTTCTGCATCACGAGGAGATGAGGTAACCTCTGGTGCTGTAGAAGGTGTTGGGTTAGGAGTCGGAGGCGGAGCAGCAGGCGAAGTCAAAACTAACTCTGACTGATGCAGGGGCTTTGTCGTGGTTCATTTCCCTTTGCCCTTGACGAGATTTTTAGCTCTAAAGAAGTGACAGTTCAAGATCGTTACGCTTCGGAAAGAATGTGAGATAAAATATAAGACTTTGTGAGGAAAGTTACCTCTTCACAACAGGCACTTCTTTCGTGCCGATGGAAACAGTCAGAGTTTTGCATTTCTAGCTAAACTCCTCTGGCAGCAATATAAGTTCTCCTTCCCCATGAGGAGCCGATTCCTCAGGTGGATATCCCTCGAGAGGAGCAACCTCCGACTCGGGGAGGTCAACAAGTTGAAAGAAGTATCATCTTAGTATTGCAAAAAACTAAAACAAAGTACGGATAAGCACATATTCAAATATAAGAGTAACAACTGGAAAACTTACTGGTGTCACAGGATCGTCATCCGTATACATGTCCAGAGAGAGATCTAGAATCTTCCTCTTGACCCGCTCTTTGATCAGTCATCTAATTTGGGAATCATATTCCTTGTCCGGGATTGATCGCAAGCAGATCCTGAGAGAACCCGTCTTGCTCTTGGTAATTGGGCGCATGAGCCGATCACCATGGTGTTGGAGGAGTTGAATCCAGCGTGCCAGCCAGTAGTGAATCAAATCGGATCCTTTAAGCCCCTTGTGCTTCATCAGGTACTCGATCCGCCTCTTGGCGAGAAGCAGATCGTTAGTGAGAGCCAGAGCTTCCGCATCCTAGGACTCTTGGGGAGTGGCGGCACCATCGACGAAAGTCGGCAAAGCATGTTCTTTGCCGAGAGACGGTCTGTCCTCCTGGTAAAAGAACATGGATGGCCATTTCTTCACAGACTCACTAGCCTTAATCTTAGGATAGACTCAGTCTCTCCTAACAGTTAGGCTAAGATTTCTGGTAATATAAGGATTACCGGAAGTGATAGAATTTCTCCGGGTACCGAAGTGGTACCGGAATAAAACAAGACCCAACCTAATTCTAAGATAACCCTCGTACAAAGATGCGTAAGTGCTCATTTCTAAGATTGTGTTAGGGGGGAAATCGTGGAGTTGAACTCCATAGTAATCTATGACCTCATAAAAGAAATCTGAGGGAGGAAAGCTCAAACCTCTGTCGAGGTGAGTGCTGAAGTGCACCCGCTCGTCGGCGCGAGAGGTGGGTGATACGTCGTAAATGTATCTATAATTTTTGATGTTCTATGCTTGTTTTATATCTACTTTCTTATGTTTTGTTCACACTTTGAGGTATTTTTATACATTTTCTAGAACTAACCTATTAACAAGATGCCATAGTGTCAGTTGCCTATGTTCTACTATTTTTGGTTTCAGAAAAGCTAGTAAAGAAATATTCTCGGAATTGGACCGGACAAAATCCCAAGTCAATATTTTACTAGAAGGAACACGGAGTCTGGAGGGGAGACGAAGTGGCGCACCTGGGCGGCCACACCTGGTGAGGCGCAGCTTGGGGGCGCCACCAAGGGGTGTGGGCCCCCTAGTACTTGATACGTCCATTTTGCATCACTATTCTATATCATAATTTGCTGTTATTCATTGATATATTTCATATTAAGAGATGATACTTATGTAATTTCATCTGTTTTTGCATGGTTGATGACTTTTACAGCATGGACCGCTGCAGTAAGGATTCTGATAGAAAAGGTGCTGTTTGGAGGCAAAATTCGCGCAGATCATAAAATCCGGGATAATACATGGAAAATCCTATTTTTTCCAAAAGACGAAGAAAGCCAGAAGGGGAAGTGGAGATGGGCCACAGGGGGGCCACACCACCCCCTGGCGCGGGCCACCCCAGGTCACGCCACCAGGTGGTGTGGCCGCCCTGGTCCACCTCTAGCTCTCCTCTCTAGCATATATTATCCTCCCGAAACCCTAAGACTCGAGGAGTGACGACAAAAAAATTCCGCCGCCTCTTCGGGGCGGAAAACACCGAGAGAGAAAGATCTCTCCGGCAGACAGAATTCTGCCGAGGGAATTCCTTCCCAGAAAGGGGAGATCGTTGGCATCAACACCACCATCAAGCTGGACTTCATCCGGATCATCATCATCATCACCACCATCATCTCCACCAGCACCATCATCACCATCTCCATACCATAGTAACAATTGGGTTGAATCTTGCTTAGTTCTTAGGGTAAACTTTCCCGGTGTTAATTACTCTTTGTAGTTGATGCTATTGAGTGAACCGTTGAATTATTGTTTATGTTCAGATTGTTATACATCATTATTCCATGTCTGATCATGATCCATATGATGTCTTGTGAGTAGTTCGTTTTGTTCTTGAGGACATGGGAGAAGTCATGTTGTTAGTAGTGGAATTGTGTTGAGAAAGATTTAATGGTTTGATATTTAAGGTGTGGTGTACTTCTTCTAGTGGTGTCATGTGAACATCGACTACATGACACTTCACCTATATGGGCCTAGGGGAATGCATTGTGTATTTGGCTACTAATCGTAGGGGTTGCCGGAGGGACAGAAACCTGAACCCCCGTTAGGAAACCATTGCACAAGGGACGTTAGGGTCTTAGAGTTTAAAGCTATGGTTAGATTTCTACCTTAATTACTTTATTGTACTTGCGGATGCTTGCAAGGGGTATAATCACAAGTATGTATTAGTCCTAGGAAGGTCGGTACATTAGCATAGGTTCACCCACACAACACTTAGCAAACTAAAGAAGATTAATCAACTATATGAAGCGAAAGCACTTGACGGAATTCCCATGTGTCCTCGAGAACGTTTGGTCATCTTAAGTAATACAACTGGCTTGTCCTTTGCTATAGAAAGGATTGGGCCACTTGCTGCATTCATTCTTATTGTCTTTTATTTACTCGTACTTTATTTACCTCCATTATCAAAAAACCCTAAAAATATGTTTGCTAAGTATTTACAGAGAATTCCTGCTCCAAGCCACTATCCAGCACCTTCTGCTCCTTGTTGGGTTCGACACTCTTACTTATCAAAAATACTGCGATAAACCCTACTTGTGGGTCATCAGTACTCCATCGACCTTGCCCCTTCGCCTATAAAAGCCTCCCGGGACGAAAACCCTAAGGACCCGATCAGAAATCCATGAAAGAGTCTGTAGCCGCCGCCATCTCCATCCCTAGGTCGGGGGGATCCGAAGCTCTTCCCGGCACCCTGCCGGAGGGGAGAGATCACCTAGAGGCCTTCTTCGTCACCATGCCTACCTCCGGTGTGATGCATGAGTAGTTCATCCTTGGACTATGGGTCCATGTAGTAGCTAGATTGTTGGTTCTCCTCCTTTGTGCAATCATGTTTAGATCTTGTGAGCTCCTTTCATGATCAAGATCATCTATTTGTAATCATATATGTTGTGTTTGCGGGGATCTGATGGATATTGAAATGCTATTTCAGATTGATTATTGATTCTATCATGTCTATGTTATTTGTGATCTTGCATGCTCTCTGTTGTTAGTAACTATCTTGGCCAAGTAGATGCTTGCAACTCCAAGAGGGAGTATTTATGCTCGATAGTGGGTTCATGCCTCTAGTAATCTGGGGAAGTGATAGGAATCTCTAAGGTTGTAGATGTGTTGTTGCTACTAGGGAGAAAACAACAATCCTTTTTCCATGGGGCAATTGTATTGTTTACTTTACACACTTTGCTTAATGCAATAATCTGTTGCTTGCAACTTAATTCTGGATGGGGTTCAGATGATAACCTGAAGGTGGATTATTAGTCATAGATGCAGTTGGATTACGGTCTATATATAATGTTCTAATGCCCAATCAAATCTCATAGGAGTCAAGATGTCTAGTATATGCATTGTATGCTTTCTCAAATCTATTAATTGCCTTGCTGTAATTTGTTCACCCAACATGATATTTATCTTAAGGAGAAACACCTCTAGTGAACTATGGACCCCAGTACATTCTTTTACCATTGATATACCATCTATTGTTTACTGTTTACTATTTTCTTTCTGCAAGCAATTACTATCTTCCACACTATACGTTTAATCCTTTGTATTCAGGAAAACCGGTGAGATTGACAACCTCACTGTAAGTTGGGGCAAAGTTATGTGGTTGTGTCGTGCCGGATTCCAAGTTGTTAGCAACACCTTGGAGTTGTTTCCATGCTCCTACTGGTTCGATAACCTTGGTTTCACAACTGAGGAAAACTTGTTGTTGTGCTCATCATACCTTCCTCTTGGGGTTCCCAACGAGCTCGGGATATCTTGAGCCATCAAGCCTTTTTCTGGCACCGTTGCTGGGGAGTTAAGGATAGCTTCACAATGGGAGTCCCTCACAACCAATCTCTTTAGTTTTTTTTTTGCTTTGTTTGCTTATTTCTTTTTATCAAAAACACACAAAAATAGTTGCACTAGTTTGCTTCTTTTATCAAAAACACAAAAAAATAGTTCCTATTTCAGTCTCTATTTCTGTTGGCTTGCTTTAATCTTACAAAAATGAATACTCCTGAAAATACTAAGTTGTGTGGCTTCACTAGCATAAACAACAATGATTTCATGTGCACACCTATTGCTCCACATGTTCTTGAAGCTACTTTGTTTGAAATTAAACCTTCTTTGCTCAATCTTGTTATGAAAGAACAGTTCTCTTGTGCTGGTACTGATGATGTTGCTGCTCACCTTAATAACTTTGTTGAACTTTGTGAGATGCAAAATCATACTCCCTGACTAGAAATAGTATTGATTCTTGGATTAAATGCAAACATGCCTTCATTGGAAAATACTATCCTCGTGCTAATATTATATCTATGAGAAGTGAAATAATCAAATTTAAACAATTTGATAATGAACATGTTGCTCAACCTTGGGAAAGAATGAAGTCTTTGGTAAAGAATTATCCCACTCATGGACTAACTACTTGGATGATTATCCAAACTTTTTATGCAGGACTGAATTATTCTTCAAGAAATCTGTTGGATTCTGCTGCTGGAGGTACCTTTATGACCATTACTTTGGGTGCTACAGCAAAGCTCCTTGATAATATGATGGTTAACTATTCTGAATGGCACACTGAGAGAGATCCACAAGGTAAGAAGGTAAATTCTGTTAAAGAAACCTCCTCCTTGAGTGATAAAATTGATGTTATTATGTCTATGCTTGTTAATGGAAAAGCTCATATTGATCCAAATCATGTTCCCTTAGCCTATTTGGTTGCTCAAGAGCAAGTTGATGTGAAGTTCATTAGAAATAATAATTTTAGCAACAATGCCTACATGAATAATTTTGGTAATAATAATTATAGGCCACATCCTCCCAATAATGGTAATGCTTATGGAAATTCCTACAACAACAATAGAAGTGCACCCTCTGAACTTGAAGTCATGCTTAAGGATTTTATTAGTAAACAAACTGCTTTCAATAAAACTATCGAGGAAAAACTTTCAAATGCTAAAAATATATATCATCTTTGTCTGAAGTACAATCTTATTTGATTAATAAAATGGCTGCAAAACCTGAAACTATGGAAAACCCTTTGCTGCTACTAATGCCATACAAGTTAAAATTGATGAAAATTTTAGACTGTTAGCTGAATTGCATGCTAAGTGGGAAAGAGAAGATTAAATTGCTAGAAATAATAGCATTTGCACTATTACCACCGCCAATGTTGATGCTAGCAAACCACATGAACCCCCATTCCTTTTGCAACAATGCCTAAAACCAATGGAACCTTTTCCAATAAAAATGCTGAAATTCTTCGAAATATGGGAAACAATAGCTCTACTACCTTGGAGGGCAATCATGATTTTGATCTTGATGGTTGCAATATTTCTGAAGTAATTATGTGCCTACAAAAGCTTGTTGAAAGTGCTAATGCTAGTGCTATGAATATGGCCTTTACAAAACACATTACTGATGCTCTCATAAAAATTAAAGAAGAAAAGTTGAAACATAAAGCTTCTATTCCTAATAAATTAGAAGATGGTTGGGAACCCATCATTAATATGAAAGTGAATGATTTTGATCTCAAAGCTTTATGTGATCTTGGTACTAGTGTCTCAATTATGCCTAGAAAGATTTATGAAATGCTTGATTTGCCACCATTGGAAGATTGTTATCTAGATGTCCAACTTGATGATAATGCTAAAAAGAAACTCATGGGGAGTATTAATGATGTTCTTATTATGGTTAACAATACCTATGTCCCCGTTGATTTCTATGTTTTGGATGTTAAATGCAATGCTTCTTGTCCTATTATTTTGGGAAGACCTTTTCTTAGAACTGTTGGTGCCATTATTGATATAAAAGAAGGCACCATTAAATATCAATTCCCACTCAAGAAAGGTATAGAACACTTCCATAAGAGGAGAGATAAGATACCTTTTGCCTCTCCTATTAAAACAAAGTTTGCTCTTAATGCTTCTTCATTTGAGAATACTTGAATCTTGCTCCTATTCCTAGCTCAAAGGCGTTAAAGAAAAGCACTATTGGGAGATAACCCAAATTTTTATTCAGTAAGTTTTTATTTTGTTGAGTCTTGGAAGTTATTGCCTCAGTAATAACCTCTCCTTATCCTTTTTGTGTGCTTTTTGTGCCAAGAATAACCTCTAACAAGAGAGAAGTAAGACTTGGGAAAGTTGCTGTCCCGAAACAGATTTTTTGTGCTTCACTGTAAAAAAAATCGTGAAAAATCCTTGTACGTCGGATTGAGATGTAATTTTTTCTGCTTATGCCCCAGGTTATTATCTAGCTTTTGTTAGTTTATCACTTTTCAATTTTAGCAACATAAGGTGTCGTTGGATTGAGGACAAGTACGCCATGAGGGGGTCCTCGAGGCGTGCGGAAGAGGGGTGTGAGACGTACGGTGTTCCGGGACGGTGAGCACACAAGTTTACCCAGGTTCGAATCCGTCGGCTTTGGATGGATCCTACTCTTGCTAGCAATCCAGTAATACGGCAGAGCCCGAATATGGGTTACAAGGGTTTCGCCTGTGCGAGTTGAGGGTCTAAAGTATTGGGTGCCCTAAAGGCTCTCCCTATGCCGGCTTATATAGATATCTGGCCTAGGGTTTACAGGAGAGATCAATCCGGCTACGACTAAGAGTTGGTTACAGAGTACATCATGAACTACCAGTAACATTATGGGCCTAAGTCGGTAAGTCTTCTGGGCCTTCCTGTAGCCGGATTGGACTCCGTCTTTCTCCCTGACTGGGCCGCCCGTGAAGCAAAGCTCTAACCCGAAGTGGGCCACCCTGGTCAGTGAGGAACTGTGAGGATACCCGGAAAGTATATCCCCAACGGCAGCCCCCGGAGGCCTCCGAGATCCAAAGTCGGATTTATCATCGTCTAGCTTGATCTTCGGCTTGCAGAATCTTGAAGGGTTCCTGAAACTTTACAACAAAAAATACGATCTAGGTCTTAAAAATAAGTCGGACCTATCAACAGGTTACTCGGATTTTCCAGCTTGATTTCAAACTAAGCCGGAACTTGGTTTCTAACGCCACCTGACACAAGCATGGTCAAGTCACGCCATCTGACAGGCATGTCGTCAGCACGACCGTTGGTGGGTCCGCAGTTTGCGGAACCGAGGCGTTGTTTCAATGCGTGCGTGGAGATCGAGGAGACGCAATCATCGCGTGGGTCCTTCCCAGTTCCTTCCACGGCGCGTGGCGGTTACACCGTAGCATTTGCACGAATCTTGGCGCAGTTAGGTGGATATAAGGGGTTTGGATTTTTCCTTCTCCTTTCCACCAATCCTTTGTCGTTTCCTTTCTTCCCAATCCTCCTACGCGCATAGAGCTTCCTCGTTCTTCCCCCACAGAACTCCCAGCGCCGCCCCTTTTAGGCCAATCTCTCGCTGGAGAAATGGCTTCATCTTCTTCCTCCGGCTTGGCGGTAGCGGCGATGGCGGAAGCAGCAGCGGAGAAGGAGAGCTTCCGGGGAATCTGGATCCCCTGCGCCCTCAACGAGGAGGGCCTCAAGAACGTGGAGAAGGAGGGGCTTCTCGTCGCCGGCGACTGGCGGAGCGGCTATGGTGAAACCGTCCCCAACCCGCGCGACGGCGAGCGGGTCCACTTCGGCACCCACCTCGATAGAGGTCTGTCTTTTCCTCCCTCGGAGTTCTTCTCCGAGGTGATAGATCATTACGAAGTTCAACTCCACAATCTTCCTCCCAACTCTCTCTTAGAGATGAGTGCGTATGCTTCGCTTTGCGAGGGCTTTCTCGGCATTAGGCCGAGCTTGACTCTCTTCCGGTACTACTTTCATGTCTGGAGAAACTCCATCACTACCGGTGTTCCTTACATCACCGACACTATCAGCTTTTCACTTAGATGTGACCGGGCCTATCCCAAAATTCTAGCCAGTGACTTGGTCAAACAATGGCCAGCCACAATTTTCTATCATAGGGATATTCCGACTCCCGACAAAGCTACTGCTTTGCCGGCTTTTGTCGACGGAGCCGCCACGGCCCAACCTTCTTGGGACGAGGCTGCTCCGGCTCTCACCGATGATCTGATCCTCGCTAAGAGGCGGATCAAATATTTCATCAAACACAAGGGTCTGAAGGGATCTGACTTAGTCCAGTGCTAGGTCTCTCGTCGGATCCAGCCCCTTCAGTACCACGGAGATCGACTGATGCACTCCATCACGTCATCCAAAAAAAACTCCCTCCGCATCAGCTCCAAAGCCTACACCACTCAAGGCTACATAAGCCAGATCAAGTGGCTGATCAAGGAGCGGATCGAGAGGAGAATTCCGGAGGTTTCTCTGGATATGCACACGGCGGAAAACCCCGTAGTGCCGGTAAGTTTCCATCAGTACACCTTTTTATGTGTTTCAATCTTTGAGTTTATACTGCAATACTGATATGTTTTCTTGTTTTCAGCTTGCTGACCTCCCCGAGTTGGAACTTGCTCCGCTCGAAGGATATCCTCCTGAGTTTTCTCAGGAGACAAAAGTGGTCCCATTGCCGGACCTTGCGCTCAAGAAGCGCAAAGCTCTGACAGTGGCAGTTGGCACAAAGGAGGTGCCTGTTGTGAAGAGGTAACTTTCAATCACAATTTCTGCCTTTGTACCTTTCTCGAATTTCTTTCTGAGATGTAATGTTTCCGACTTTATTACATTCTCACAGCAAAGCCGCTCATCAAGGGTAAGGGGAAAGGGATTCCTTCGAAGCCCCTGCGACAGATGAAGCTCACCATAGCTTCCCCTGCCGTGGCTCCTCCGACTCCTGCCCCTCAACCTTCTGCAACTCCGGCGATCACTCCTTCTCCGGTGGTTGCAGAAGATCCGGCTCCTCCAACAGAGTCTGTGATCCTTGGGTCACAAACTGACGTCACCATGGGTGCGTCAGATCAAGATAAGGGTGAACCCTCTTTGGGTAATGATTCCTCGGCAGAAACCTTCGCCGAAAACCTCATCAGCAATCTGGGACTTGCCAAGTTTGGCATGTCCCCGAAATCTACAGAAGAGATCCAGCGGCTAGCCAGGCAAGTCCTGGAGAAAAGCCATTTATCTCCCGAAGAAGAAGCGCAAGAAGCAGAGGACGTCAAGTTCTGTGACCTTCTCGCTCAAGTCCGCCTTCACGATGAGAGGATTAGGACTGGCGAGCTTCCAACAACCCCAGTGATCCCTCTTACTCTTGCCGAGAAGGTGGCCGCTGAAGTGAACGCAGGTTTGGATAAACTCACCCGTGAGCAATATGTAAGTCGGAATTCCAACTCTTGTTTTTTCCATTATGCTATATCATATCCTCTAGCCCCCAAGAATGAAGTAGGATATATAATCCGAGTTTATGCTTCATTAGGATGCCAAAGAACAAACTAGTGTAGCCCCCAAGGCTCGTGCTGATATTTAGCAAAAAATATTAGCCCGAGTCTTAAGTAGCCAAGAGCTGGATAAGCTCAAGGCGGATCATGAAAGGAGCATAGCTCAAGTCCTTGAATCCTCCTCCATGGCCACTGATGAGCGTGATCGCAAGATCGCAGCTCAAGATAAAATAATCTCGGACCTCAAGAATGAGCTTGGCAGAGAGAAGGACATCTCCCAGGCGCTCCGAGCTGAACTCCAGAGTCTCTGGGAGGAGAGGACCAAGATTGACGACGTCATTCTCGGTACATTCCATCTGTCTGACTTGTCTTTTTCTTCGACTTCTATCAATGTCGGATTTTCTTAACTTGTTTTGTGTATAGGTCCTCTAAACTTGATGGATTCTTCCTCCTCCGAGCCCCGCACCCACCGACTTACACAAGTCGGTGACCTACTTCATGACTTCTGCCAGTCCCTTGAGGATGTTGGCGAAGCTCTAAAGATTCTGGACATGCCAAGCATGTCGGATTTTCAGGTGCGGGACAAGGCTAAGGAGATGCCGCAGCTTGTTCGAGACTGGAATATGTCCTACGCGCGGACTGCTGCGCAGAACGCTCTCACCATGGTCATGAGCCACCATGGAAACATGGAGATATGGCAAGTAACCAGAGGGTACTGCAAGGTAGACGAAGACGGCCAGGAGCAAGACCTTCAAGCCATCATGCATTCTTGCGCCGGATATGGGTGTCACGTGGCTGATCTGACCAGCTACGAGATCCCCTTCTTCACCCGCGTGGCTATTCCGCCTCTTCCTCCAGAAGAAACCGAAGAAGTTTCCGACGATGAACGCACCAACTCGGATGCGGACATCTCGGAACGATATCAAGGCGGAGTAACCAGCGAACCGGCAGCTCCTTCATCTCCTCCTGCATCATAGACTAGAAATTTATGTATTATTCCGGAAAAACCTGATGCAATTGTAAATATGTAGTATTTTAACTTTTGCTAGTGCTAAGCTCTTAATCTATTCAACACTTTTTGTCTTTGAAATATTTTGCGTGCCTGAAATGTTTACATAAGCACTTGTAATTTTTCGTCTCTACTTATCGTTTATCTGGTTTTCCGCCTTGTCCCTTTCGTGAGCCGGCTAAACCTTCAGCCGGAAACTTTGTCGAGCAATGGAGCTCAATTGCTAAACCAGTTTAAACTCGAAAACAAAGCCGGCTTCCAGTACCAACAATTCACTACTCGGAAAATGCCCGCATCCAGCAATCAGACAAATAACCAAAGTAAAGTCTAGAAATTTTAGAGTTATACCCGAAGGTAGCAATTTTAGAATCAGAAATCTAAACCAGAACGAACATGAGCATAAAGTACTTTCAAGCATTCTGGGATTTTCGACTATGACATGATCATTTGGAAATAAGATGGTAAAAACTTCTCAGAAAAATTTGACGCAACCAAAACTTTTATTTCTCTCAGAGCATATACATATATATGATTACAAAGAAGGATAAACTAAGAATAAAAGGGACATAGCTGAGTAATATTTCATGGTCTGTCTAACTCATCCGGATTTGTACTGCCTCCAGCTCTCTTTCTCTTCTTAGTAGCAGGTCTTTCTTTGACTGGCCTCATGTCAGTTAAGTAGTACGATCCATTGTGCAATACTCGACTAACTAAAAAGGGCCCTTCCCATACTGGGGAAAGTTTGTGCTTTCTTTGTTGCACAAGCCGGAGAACCAAATCACCTTTATTGAAAGATCTATTTCGGACTCTCTGGCTATGATACTTGCATAACTTCTGCTGATAGGCTATAGATCTCATTTCAGCAACGACGCAAACTTCTTCGACTAAGTCGAGATCATTCTGTCGAGAAATCTCGGCATCCTCTTCAATATACGCGGCCACTCTAGGAGAAGTATGAATCAAATCACTAGGAAGAATTGCTTCTGCGCCATAGACCAAGAAGAAAGGTGTGTATCCTGTTGACCTGTTTGGAGTTGTTCGTAAACTCCAAATTACAAAGGGTAATTCCTCTGCCCAAGCCCCCGCAACACGTCGTAGTGCTGCTTCGAGTCTCGGTTTTAGGCCTTGTAAAATTAAACTATTTGCTCTTTCGACTTGTCTGTTAGCCTGTGGATGTGCGACTATGTCAAGCCGGATATTTTGCTCGTCGCAGAATTCAGTCAGTTCTCCCATAGAAAAGTTACTCCTGTTGTCCGTGATAATGCTATGCGCCTAACCATACCGGATTATAACATCCTCGACAAATCTTTTGGCTGTTGCTCCTTCACAACTAGTGACGGGTTTAGCCTCAATCCATTTTGTGAATTTATCCACCATCACTAAGAGGTGAGTAAATCCACTTGGAGCTCGTTTAAAAGGTCCTACCATATGAAGCCCCCAGACCGCAAAGGGCCATGTTATAGGTATTGTTCGCAGCTGATCAGCCGGAACATGAGCTTGCTTGGCGTACTTTTGGCAGCCTTTGCATGTCTTGACTAATCGTTCGACATCTGCCTGAGCTGTAAGCCAGAAAAAACCGTGCCTAAAAGCTTTTTCCACTAAAGATTTGGCTGCAGCATGGTGACCACACTCGCCTTCGTGGATTTCTCTTAAGATTTCCACTCCTTCCGAAGATACGCAGCGCTGAAAAACCCCAAAAACACTCCGTTTATGGAGCTCACCTTTAACAATAGTATAGGCTTTTGCTCGTCGGATAATCTGCCGGCTCAGCACCTCGTCTTCGGGTAATTTGCCATCTACCAAATAATCGAGGTAGGGTTGAGTCCAACTGGGAATTACAGCCAGAACTGCTATCAAAGGTGAGTCGGATTTGGTCGGATATTCCTCATCGACTCCCTTTATTGAGGGAACCTTGAGGTGCTCTAGAAAAGCGCCATCCGGGACCTCTTTCCGCGCAGAGCCTATCCGAGATAGTGCATCTGCTTCCTCATTTTCTGCTCGAGGGATGTGTTGAATTTCAAACCCTTCAAACGATTTAGATAGATCATCTATGACAACTTTATACGTTGCCATGTGTTTATTTGCATTACAAATATCCGATACTTGATGAGCAACAAGATTTGAATCTCCGTAACACATCAAACGTTGGATGCCAATATCCTTAGCGATCCGGATTCCATGCAGCAGTGCTTCATACTCGGCAATATTGTTTGTCGCTGTGAAGTGGATCTGCAACACGTATAAAAGTTTATCTCCTTGGGGTGATTTGAGCACCACGCCAGCCCCCTCGAGCCTTAGACCCATCAAAAAAAGAGTCCAATATTCCGACTCAGGGAGGATCATGTTCTCCTTCGTCTCTGTCTAATCAGCGACAAAGTCAGCAAGGATCTAGGATTTGATTGTTGTTCGAGGTTTATACTCAATGTCGAAAGCTGAAAGCTCTATGCCCCATTTGGCGACGCGTCATGTGGCGTCACTATTGTTGATTATATCTCTCATGGGAGCTTTGCTCACCACGGTAATTAGATGCTCCTGAAAATAATGTCGTAACTTACGAGATGCTAGAAAAACACCGTAAGCCAACTTTTGATAGTGCGGATACCGCTGTTTTGATTCTGTCAGGACCTCGCTGAAAAGTAAGTCGGACGCTGCACCAGGTGTTCCTGATTTTCCTCTGGTCTCTCCACTACCATGACAATACTGACGACCTTATTTGTCGTAGCAATGTAAAGCAACATCGGTTTCTGAGGTTCCAGTGCTGCAAGGATAGGAGCAGATGAGAGTACTCTCTTTAGATTTTGTAGTGCAGCTTCAGCTTCGTTAGTCTAGACAAAATCCTTGGTCTTTTTCAGGAGTTTATACAATGGTGCGGCTCTTTCACCAAGCCGACTTACAAATCGACTGACCGCAGCAATGCAGCCAGTTAATCTTTGTACGTCCATCAAGCGAGTTGGCCTGGAAATATTGAGTATAGCCTTGATTTTGTCTCGGTTCACCTCTATGCCTCTTTGAGACACGATGAAACCTAACAATTTTCCGGCCGGTATTCCAAAGAAACATTTCTTTGGGTTAAGCATGATGTTGTATTTTCGTAGATTGGCCAACGTCTCCTCCAAGTCGGAAATCAGTGTTTCCTTCTTTTTGGACATCACCGCGAAATCATCCACATATGCATGTACATTGCGTCCGAGTTGATCGTGGAGGCAACGCTGCATCGTGCGCTGGTACGTAGCTCCTGCGTTTTTCAGCCCAAAGGGCATCGTAACGAAACAGAAGGTTCCGAAGGGGGTTATGAATGAAGTTTTGACTTTGTCAGATTCCTTCATTCGAATTTGGTGATAACCGGAATATGCGTCGAGAAAACAGAGGAGTTCCGAGCCTGCCGTAGAATCAATAACTTGATCAATTCTAGGCAGAGCAAACGGATCTTTTGAACAAGCCTTGTTTAAGGCAGTATAATCAACACACATCCTTAAATCAGTGGTGTCCTTTTTAGGGACCATTACAGGATTGGCCGACCACTCAGTGTGGATGACCTCTTCTATGAATCCGGCTAACTCGAGCCACACTAGTTCCTTAGCTATTGCCTTACGCTTTTCATCGCCAAACCGTCGTACAGACTGTTTGACGGGTTTAGCGTTCGGGTTTACATTTAAAGAGTGCTCGGCAAGTTCCCTAGGTACTCCGATCATGTCAGATGGCTGCCCTGCGAAGATATCTCGATTTGCTTGGAGGAACTTGACGAGCGCGTTTTCCTATGCGCTACTTAGGCCTACGCCTATCTGGGTCACCTTGGAGGGGTCATCATCCTTCAACGGCGCTTTCTTCGTCTCTTCTGATGCCTTGAACTCCGGATTTGGCTTTGTCACCTCCTTCTTTGTTGCGGGCATCTCAGGCGGATCTATGCTCTTCTTGATCTCCTGGTACTCCTGGGCATGCAGCACGGCTTCGGCAAAGGCGGCATTTCCATCCTCGCACTCTCGCGCTTTCTTCGGGTCTCCCTTGATAGTGATCACACCGTTGGGACCTGGAATTTTCATCATATTGTAAATGTAACACGGACAAGCCATAAAAGCCCAGTAAGTCGGACGTCCGAATATAGCGTCGTATGCGCTCTTGAACGGGACCACTTCGAAGGAAAGTGCCTCCGTCCGATAGTTCTTTGGAGTTCCAAAGGTAACATCCAAAGTGATCTCTCCCAGAGAATTAGCTTGTCTTCCTGGGACAACTCCGTGGAAGATCACAGAGCTATGGTTCAGCTGGGTCTCCGAGATCTTCATCCGGCGTAGCGTTTAGACATAGAGAATATTGATGCTGCTACCACCGTCCATGAGGGTCTTGGAGAAACCATAACCGTCAATAAGTGGATTGACGATTAAGGCGTATTTTCCTCGCCTGTGCAACTTAGGCGGATGATCAGTGCGGTCAAATGTGATTGCCACTTTCGACCAGTCCAGATATTGGGGGATAGCCGGAACTGTTGCATTGAGCTCGTGGAGAACTGCTTTCTTGACCTTTGCTGGTTGAGGTCCGAGGAAGGTGACGTAAGTGTCTTTCTTGGTGGGAAAAGTTTTCTTCCCTTCCGACTTGGGATTTGAAGCATCAGCTTCCTCCATGTCGGAATCTTCCTTGGTCTCTTTGTCCTTTTCAAGATTTTTCTTTCCCTTCTTCCGCTTAGCTTTGTAGCCCGCGGTGTCATCTCTTTTGATGTCGTCATTGAAACGACACTCGGCGTTGGTGTGGGACGAGCCCCCATTGGCGTCTAGGTGATGCACACATGGGTTATTGGCAATGTCGGCCCAAGTGTAGGTTTTGCCTGGTTGTTGTTCTCCTCTGCCTTGGACCCTTGAAGTCCCACGACCACGCCCGCGGCCTCCGCCGCGTCCTCCTCGTCCTCCAGACCCGGAAACATTGGTAACCACTGATGTTTCCCTGACTGGGCCGCCCGTGAAGCAAAGCTCTAACCCGAAGTGGGCCACCCTGGTCAGTGAGGAACTGTGAGGATACCCGGAAAGTATATCCCCAACATAAGGTTTTCTAAAAAAATGGTTTTTACCCATTGGTCTGTTTTGACAGATTTCTGTCATTATTTGCATTTGCCTCTTAATGTCTTTCTCTTTGAGTTCTATTTGATCACTTGAGCTTTTAGAAGGAATTGATACAGTAGCTTGGAAAAAATCCTGTAGCCAAGTATCTGGCCGAGCAATGCCGTCGTAGGCTTGGATGTGCCTTGAGATAGCAAATCCTTTCGGAAATCTTGTAGCTCTGATGCGTGGTCCGAAGCACTTTGGGCCCATGTACATATCATCGTTTTCATAGCGCCGCGCCTCTATGTTGGAATTGATCATGTGCCTTGCGTCGTTCGGGGATAGAGATCGTCTCGAATGCCGGCTGTGGCTGCGGTGCCGTGGAGCCGGACTTCGGCTTTTGCCACCACCTCCTCCGCCATGTCGTCCTCCTTGCCCTCCTTGGGGGCCGTTATGATAACTGCCTGGTGGAGGGGGTGGGGCAGCTGAATTGTTTCCGACTGATTGCCGACCTCCGTCCGGAGCGTCATTATTCCGGTTCCGGGGAGGATCTTGACTACGACGAGCCCCCTGCCGGCTTGTCCCAGCATGGTTTCCGTCGTTCCTTTGTCCATCGTTCCCACCATGGTGAGGCTCAGCCGGACGGCTTTCATGTCTAGGAGGTGGCATTCTTTGACGATCCTCCTCCTGATGTTTCTCTTTATCTTCTCCCCTTCGACCGTTAGATTCTCGTCGGGGAGGGTTCTTCGGATTCAGTGCAGCAATGGCATCTTTCTCGGCCGCTGGAGCGGCATTGCTCCAGCTATGCGTAGTTCTGTGATGCTGTCTTGATGATCCGGTTCTTGAATAATTGTCTTCCCTGCGTTCGGGGTGATGGTACTGCGCCCAGACGTAATGGGATCTTACGCCAGCCCATGCCGGATCTGTGCGACATTGGTCAGAATCCGAGACCAGTTTTTGACTTTCGAACAGGGCGACCTTTTGCTGCTCCAGTGCCTTGTTGAGTAGCTTGATGCCCAAACGGATCTCCTCTGGTCCTGGATTAGCCGATAGAATTTCTTAGGCTGCCACGGTATTCTGTACTGGGGTTGGGTATACCCAATCTCCGTTGCTATCTTTCTGTGGCTTCCCCATCTCATCTCCAAAAAGGACGGCACGGACACGTGGGAATTGGTCGTCATTAGTGTGACACTTCCGTGTCTTCTGATGCAACCGAGACATGTAGTCCTTAGTTGTCATGCGTTTCTTCTCCACCTCGATGTTTTTGGCCTCATCGAGGAGTTGTTGACGACGTGCCTCTAGGGCTTGCACCCTTTCGTCCAGCTCATCCGCAGTGAGTTTTGCAGCTGTAGGGATAGGTGTGGTTAATACGGCATCGATGAGTTTACACGCACCTTCGGTGATCACGTGTCCATCAACTGATGTTTCTTTTTTCGGCTCGTCTGGGATAAGTGCTCCATCTGAGTCTTCCTCGTATTCCTTGGCAATCACCTCCTCTATGAGAGGGTCTTTTGCCGGGGTCTTGTTCTTCTTGTTCTTCTTCTTTGCCTTCTTGGCAGCGCCGGTAGCAAAGACGGCTTTGGGTCCGTTTCCCGGAGTCAAGCTCTGATCAGTACTTTCAGACATCTGGACCTCGGGATTATCTCCGACATCCATGTCATCCTACGCTTTGGGAGAGTGTTCCCCGGATCCTTCATCCATGGCTTCTCCTTCTTCTGCAGCTTCGGAGTTGTACTCCTCTTCATATTCCGCGAAGAACTTTCAGAAATCTGCCGACGTCATAGACTCATCCGAGGATGCGGGAACGTCGGCGTTTGTTCCAATTGCCTCCAGCACAGAGTCGGTGTTTTCTCTAGCATCGGCAGAGCCAGATCCGGATCCTACGTATCCGACAAAGTGCGTCGCGTGCTTCCTGAGGTACATGCGGCCCTCGCGATCAGCCATGTCGAAACTTTTGATGGTCTCGAGGATTGCATTTGCGCTTTCGCCTTACAGTATCATACGTCTTAGTGTGTACCTCAGGAAAGGCCTGTCTGTCCCGGCATCATCAGAGCCGGAATCAGTGTCGTTGATATGCTCCTCCTGAATTTCGACTTCCACGGGTGGGTCGATCTAGGATCCGGCCTCTCCAGAGAGATCCACTCCAGATCCAACTTGGACTGCTAGGTCTTCTTTAGGCTCGGATTTCTCCACTATCTCCGCGATTGGTGCGGGCTGGGTGGGATTAGGGTTTTCTGAGATACAGAACTCTGCCGCCTCCGCGGACAAAGGGGACCCAGAAAATTCTTCTGCCTCTATCATCACTGCTGGGGTGGGTTGGGCAGGTTCAGCGAAACCGATGTAAACATCGATCTCGCTAAAAGACATGATTGTGTAGGCAGTCACAACCTCCTTTGCCAGAATCCAAGTCTCGTCGAGAACGATGAGAGGGACATCGCTGGCATAGAGGATGCGACTGATGGCGATAGTCTCGCCGATTCCGATTCTTGCAGATTCCGCTCGGAACGCAGATCCGAAGCTCACTTGCCTCACGGTGGGCGCCAACTGTCGTCGGATTGAGGACAAGTATGCCATGAGGGGGTCCTCGAGGCGTGTGGAAGAGAGGGGTGTGAGACGTACGGTGTTTCGGGACGGTGAGCACACAAGTTTACCCAGGTTCGAATCCGCCAGCTTTGGACGGATCCTACTCCTGCTAGTAATCCAGTAATACGGCAGAGCCGGAATATGGATTACAAGGGTTTTGCCTGTGCGAGTTGAGGGTCTAAAGTATTGGGTGCCCTAAAGGCTCTCCCTAGGCCGGCTTATATAGATATCCGGCCTAGGGTTTACAGGAGATATCAATCCGGCTACGACTAAGAGTTGGTTACAGAGTACATCGTGAACTACAAGTAACATTATGGGCCTAAGTCGGTAAGTCTTCTGGGCCTTCCTGTAGCCGGATTGGACTCCGTCTTTCTCCCTGACTGGGCCGCCCGTGAAGCAAAGCTCTAACCCGAAGTGGGCCACCCTGGTCAGTGAGGAACTGTGAGGATACCCGGAAAGTATATCCCCAACATAAGGTTTTCTAAAAAAATGGTTTTTACCCATTGGTCTGTTTTGACAGATTTCTATCATTATTTGCATTTGCCTCTTAATGTCTTTCTCTTTGAGTTCTATTTGATCACTTGAGCTTTTAGAAGGAATTGATACAGTAGCTTGTGTTTTAATGGAAGTTTTACTTGTGTTGAAACTAAACTCAAAGACTTATTATCTTAAATACACTAATGTTGCTAATGAAGATTGTGTGAAGTTTTGTATGAAGGAAACTTTAAAGTGTAGCGAAGAATAATGTGATGAGATGAAGAAGGGACAAAAGCTCAAGCTTGGGGATGCCACCCGTGTCACCCCAAGAAATATTCAAAAAGTACAAGCGTCAAAGCTTGGGGATGCCCAAGGCATCCCCTTCTTCATCAATAAATATCTCAGGTTTTCTTCCAAACACTTCATGTTTATTGTTTCATGCACAATTGTGTTGTTCTTGGAGCGTCTTAGTTTTTGTCTTTAGTTTTCTTTTGTTTGGTTTGCTTAAATAAATTGGTTGGACCCCCGTATTCATACATAGTTTCAAATAAGTTGATTTGTGTTGGAAAAGAATAGGAAGCTTCATGATTATAAGTGGTACAAAAGGAGCTTGTTTTGACTATGGTCTAGACTTTATCATGTCATGTTTGATATTGCTTTGACTTTATGCTTAGTGATTATTGCTGTAGCATGACTTGTTCCAAACAATTGAGATTGCTTAATGTGCCTTGAAAGAATCATGCGTTGTTTTAGCATACAAAAGCATATTATCGTGGTATTCTCCTTTGATGCTTTATTTGGGTTGACTTGGTGCATGCTTACACCATGTTAAGACTATGAACCAGTCACCATAGCCTCTATGATCATTTAGTTTTTGACTTGTAATATCACTTTATGCTTTAATTAATAATGTTTTGTCGCTTTGCATGATTATGGCCATTATTGCTCTCTTAATTGGTCGCTCCCAGTCTTTTGCTAGCCTCCACATGTACGAAGTATGAGTTCCACTCATGCATCCAACCCCCAAGAAAACCAAGTTATTACAAAGAGTCCACCATACCTACCTATTAGCATTATTGTTATTCCAAGTATATTCATGTTTTTATCTACCTTCTGAATTAAACTTGTTATGTAAATTAGTGATTAAAGCTCTCACAAACTTGATGGCACACTTTACTTTCTTGCACTTAATCAACTTGAACCATTGTGTCCATCTATGTTGCGTATATGCTTGCGCTTTATAAGTTGTGAACTAGCAGAACCATGTACCATGGGAAACGCTTTCAACATTCCACTTATTATTCAGTTGATATCATGTTCTTTTGTTTATGGATCCCGACGGTGTGAAATAAAAGAGAAGCTTGTAAGCTCATGAAGTTTGTATATGTGTTAGAGAAACGCCTAGGCGGCTAGCCTAAGCCATGCCTAATCATGGTGGAAACTTGCAGCATAACCATAGTGATCATTCTGTGAAGCATTCTCAATAAAAACCTATGCAAATAGCAAATAAAAAGATCACTGAGATGCTCATTGTCTGTTGCCTTGTCATTTTGATATGGGATAGCTCCTGTATCATGGGGCAAGGGGTACCCCGTTGGCGGTTCTCTATGATACACATGTACTTACAATGACAAGAACTTACTCGTGAATAAAGTTGAGTAGCATGAGGTTCGGTACTCGTAAACAAGGGGCATGAGAGTTTCAACTTATAACTTGTCAAGCATATCCTCATATTTGTGTCACTTTAACCTTAATCACCTCAAGATGCTTATGCTAGGGGCAATGAGAGTTGAAAGCTAATAAGTACCATAATTTTTGGAAACTCTTTATGAGACTTGAATCCCTGCTTCCCTCTATGAAGGGCCTTTCTTTTTACTTTTATGTTGAGTCTCCATCTTCTATCTTTATGCACCTATTGAGAGAGCATAGTGGTCACTCTTAGTTTAATGTGCATTGTGCCAAAACTTGTTGATTGATTCATAACTTTGATATTGCTTGCTCTTAAATTATTTGTATCTAGTCACCCTTATGAACTTTGAAGGTGTCCTATGCATTTATGTTTTGATATACCATGAGGGACAAGCTGAATACTATTCTTATTATGTTTTCTATATGTGAAACAAACAAACGTCTTTCAATGCATTGTTATTCATAATCTTTTGTTTGTACCTTTTCATGTTACAACATAGTTGCTATGTCTTATTGTTAGAACTATATCTTTCATGTCTATGTTAGAGTACTATGATCCCAGCTATCAATGTTTTACAAATACCTTGATCAAGATTGTGATAGTGCATGTCATCTAAAAAATTATTCTTTTTATCACTTACCTACTCGAGGACGAGCAGGAGTTAAGCTTGGGGATGCTTGATACGTCGTAAACGTATCTATAATTTTTGATGTTCCATGCTTGTTTTATATCTATTTTCTTATGTTTTGTTCACACTTTGAGGTATTTTTATACATTTTCTGGAACTAACCTATTAACAAGATGCCACAGTGCCAGTTGCCTGTTTTCTGTTGTTTTTGGTTTTAGAAAAGCTAGTAAAGAAATATTCTCGGAATTGGACCGGACAAAAGCCCAACTCAATATTTTACCAGAAGGAACACGGAGTCCGGAGGGAGACGAAGTGGCGCACCTGGGCGGCCACACCTGGTGGCGGCACGGCTTGGGGGGCACCACCAGGGGGTGTGGGCCCCTAGTACTCCACTGACCTTGCCCATTCGCCTATAAAAGCCTCCCGGGATGAAAACCCTAAGGACCCGATCTGAAATCCACGAAAGAGTCTGTAGCCGCCGCCATCTCCATCCCTAGATCGGGGGATCCGAAGCTCTTCCCGGCACCCTGCCGGAGGGGAGAGATCACCCTAGAGGCCTTCTTCATCACCATGTCTGCCTCCGGTGTGATGTGTGAGTAGTTCATCCTTGGACTATGGGTCCATGTAGTAGCTAGATGGTTGGTTCTCCTCCTTTGTGCTATCATGTTTAGATCTTGTGAGCTCCGTTCATGATCAAGATCATCTTTTTGTAATCCTATATATTGTGTTTGCGGGGATCCGATGGATATTGAGATGCCATTTCAGATTGATTATTGATTCTATCATGTCTATGTTATTTGTGATCTTGCATGCTCTCCGTTGTTAGTAACTATCTTGGCCAAGTAGATGCTTGTAACTCCAAGAGGGAATATTTATGCTCGATAGTGGGTTCATGCCTCTAGTAATCTGGGGAAGTGACAGGAATCTCTAAGGTTGTAGATGTGCTGTTGCTACTAGGGAGAAAACAACAATCCTTTGTCCATGGGGCAATTGTATTGTTTACTTTACACACTTTGCTTAATGCAATTATCTGTTGCTTGCAACTTAATACTGGATGGGGTTCGGATGACTGAAGGTGGATTATTAGTCATAGATGCAGTTGGATTACGGTCTATGTATAATGTTCTAATGCCCAATCAAATCTCATAGGAGTCAAGATGTCTAGTATATGCATTGTATGCTTTCTCAAATCTGTCAATTGCCCCGCTGTAATTTGTTCACCCAACATGCTATTTATCTTAAGGAGAAACACCTCTAGTGAACTATGGACCCCAGTCCATTCTTTTACCATTGATATACCATCTACTGTTTACTGTTTACTTTTTGCAAGCAATTACTATCTTCCACACTATATGTTTAATCCTTTGTTTTCAGCAAAACCGGTGAGATTGACAACCTCACTATAAGTTGGAGCAAAGTTCTGTGGTTGTGTTGTGCAGGATTCCAAGTTGTTAGCAACACCTTAGAGTTGTTTCCTTGCTCCTACTGGTTCTATAACCTTGGTTTCACAACTGAGGGAAACTTGCTGTGGTGCTCATCATACCTTCCTCTTTGGGTTCCCAACGAGCTCGAGATATCTTGAGCCATCAGTGGGGATGCTTTGATTGAAGCCACTCCGCTAGTTGCCGACGCGGAGGAGGCCTTCCTTCTTAATGATGCGGAGCTTCTCGTCATCGAGGACGCATGGGATCCATACCCCGCGGAAGTTTTCTTTCTCCGCCGCTGCAAAGGTTGTCGTCGTGGTCGCCTCCGTGCCAGAAAAAGAGGCCTCAGCCATTTTGTGGACGGTGGAGACCGTAGATGGGTGGCGCTGTGCGTTTGGAGGAGGAATCAGGGGAGCTTGTGCGCGGTGGCGTTGGGAGGAAGGAGAAGGCAATGGCGCTGGTAAGGAAGGAAAATGAGACCTTGAACCCTTATATCCCTCACGTGCACCAAGATTTGTGCAAAATAAACAGTAATTGTGCCACACGTCATGGAAGGAGCTAGGTAACCTCCTCGTGAGGATTATGCCGTCTCGATCTCCGCGTACGCATTAAAACGATGCCTCGGTCCATGAAAGTCGGATCCACCAACGGTCGTGCTGTCAGGAATGTCTGTTAGTGACGTGATTGGACCTTGACTGATGTCAGGTTACGTCAGAGACCAAGTTCCGGCTTAGTTTGAATTTCAAGCTAGAAATCTGAATAAAGTACTCATCGGTCCCACTCACTTTAAGACTCTGATCCTACCCTTTATTTTGAGTTTCAAGAACCCTTCAAGATTCTGCAAGCCGAAGATGAATCAAGCTAGACGATGAAATCCGACTCTAGATCTTGGAGACTTCCAGGGGCTGTTGTTGGGGATATACTTTTCGGGTATCATCACTGTGTCTCGCTGGCCAGGGTGGCCCACTTCGGGTTAGAGCTATGCTTCACGGGCGGCCTAGTCAGAGAGAAGAGACGGAGGCCAGTTCGGCTATGGAAAGGCCCAAAAGACTTACCGACATAGGCCTCTATAGTATTTGTAGTCCAAGATGTACTCTATAACCAAGTTTTAGTCGTAACTGGATAGGTCTCTCCTGTAAACCCTACGCCGGATATCTATATAAGCAGTCTTAGGGACCAGCCTTTAGGGCACCCCAGAATAGTCTACAATCTCAACTCGCACATGCGAAACCCTTGTAACCCGTCTTCCGACTTTGCCGTATTACTGGATTACTAGTAGGAGTAGGATCCGTCCACCATCGGCGGATTTGAACCTAGATAAACTTGTGTGCTCACCGTCCCGAAACACCGTACGACTCACACCCCTCTCTTCCACACGCCCCGAGGACACCCTCATGACGTACTTGTCCTCAATCCGACGACATCAGGTCCTCAGAAGGGACTCTACTCTTGCTTGTCTGCTCTTAGATTATCGAGGAGTCAAAAGTTACGGGGGGTGTGCAGATGTAATCTGGCGAGGTGTATGCTAGGGTTGTTGATGTCCTTCTCGCTGCCCCTCCTAGCATGTATATAGTGAGGCTAGATCTCGGGATAGTAGGCCAGGTCGATTATAAATTAGGATTTTACCCATTTGAAAATAAATCTATTGCTTGTTGTGTCCTTTAAAGTTGCCTTCCTCTAAACTTGGACCATCCGAATCCTTGTTGTGCTTCGTTATCCCGCGGGTTTCTCATGGACTGGATCGTATAGGCTAAACACGAGTAACTATACCGATGTTACGAGGTACGCAAAATGTTGGGTTGGGTGATAAGTGCGATTGGTTGTTGTGCCTTGTAATCCACTCGTCGGCCCCGCAGACTCCCAAATCGATGGTAGATACAACAATCCGTGGCAAAGAAACTTGTCCTATGGTCGCCGCCGCGGCTGAGGCGGCCGGGTGCGATCACGAGCACGGGGTCAAGCTGCTCGACACATTCGCGGAGGTTCTTGGCGGCGGCCTGTCGCTGTCGCTGGGCGAGCTGAGTGGCATCCCCGTGGCCTCAGCATCGCGTGATAAATTGCGACACGAACGGGCCAAATGAATAAATGGGCCTCAGCAGCTGATAGTCCACAGCACACCAACGACAGGGCCAAGCCCACAAAGAGAGCCAGTACAGATCCAACGGCTGGGAGAACGCTCAATCCACGGACAGAAAGGTTTCGCGGGGCCATCAACTCCGCTACTCTATAGCCCAACGACCCCGGCCGCCGTCTTCCTCCTCCAGCTCTCTCAACAGAGCTCCTGAAGCCCTAGCTAGCACTCGCCGCCACACCTCCCTCCACAAGCGCCGTCGACGAGAGCGTGCGTGGCAGTATCGAGGACATGTCCTCGAAGGGCGGCGGCTGGGGCGGGGGCGGGGGCGTGGGGACGCTCAAGTCCACATCCATCAACGGGGTCAAGCTCTACTCCGTCACCGGCAAGAACTACGTCGCGCCCTGGGTCCTCGCCAAGAAAAAGCGCTCCCTCCGCAAGGACACAGGCACGAACTCCCAGCGATTTCTCCATTTGTTTTCTTGTCTGCTGGTGTGCTGTAACAGTTTTATCGATTGGTGTATTGGCGCTGTTGCTGTTTGTATGGCTGTAGAGTACCAGAGGAGGCTAGAGCTGATCCATGACCTGAGGTTTGAGACTGCCACCACCAGGATCAAGGTCACCCCCGACGGCCAGTATGTGATCGCCTCAGGTATGATATTCTTCCTTGTTTTGGCTGGTTTTTTGCGTTGCTGTGATATAAAAACCGACGCCAAATTCAGTGGCGGAGCGTGTCACAAAACAAAGGGAGGGCCAATTGCCTGTATGTCAAACAATCACTTGCAAGTCTTGCAACAAATGTGACCTTTAAATCAACAAGAATTGCCACATAAAGATATACTGATAGCATATATAAGATGTTCACATATTACCATATTAGAGCACTGATTCAGATTTAATGCTCTAAAGCAGAAGACGTTATACCAAAATACAAGCAAACCAAGCTAGCTAGACTATGTGAATTGCAGCCGTGGGGAGTTGGATACTAACTACAGAGTTGCTCTCCTGTTTTTGCGAGCCTTGAAGTTCGCTATTATATCTTCATAGCTATATTGTGCAGCAATTTCTCGTTCTACTTGTATCAGCAAGCTATTTGCAAGATAACCATCTTCCATCTTGTTGCGCAATCTCGTCTTGATAATTTTCAAGCTAGAGAATGCACGCTCAGCACTAGCGGTCGAAACCGGGAGAGTAATGAGCAAGCGAAGCAATCTATCAAGCAAATTGTAGATCATGTGACGTCATGTAACAACAAGGCATCAACAAAATGCAGTCAGTGTTGAAATTTTCTTTAAATCTTCACTGATGGAAGCATCATGAGAAAAATGGTTCAACTGATGCTCTAATCCAATCATATCTTGTCGTGTGAAATCTGCTGGATAGTAGTACTTTCCAACCATTTTGCATATGTCTTTAGCATTGAAGGATGGAAATCCATGTTTCGGAATCAGAGTACCTTCTATGGACAAAAGACCCATCACCTTCTCATTAAACTTCAGATTTTATGTATTAAGCTAGCTGTCCAATGTTGCTCGAAATATTTCCACTCGGAAATAACGCTCCTTAGTAAAATGATCAGGCTGACGACGAGCACGACCACCACGTAAAATGTATGTCTCATTCATGTCCGGAACATCAATTCCATGATCCGTGCAGAACTCGACAACCTGGAGATAAAAATATTCCCAACCCTCATCTGACCGCATTTCTTCTAGAAGAGCTTTAGTGGATAACACAAGATGGATTGCATTTACTATATCCTGTGATTTCTTTTGTAATGCTTCTCCAAGCACATCACACATCCCAATATTTCTCTCATCATACATAGGACAAATGCAAACTCATAAGAGGTCAAGTAATTGAAAGCGGTGTCTCCATCAGCATGGTTTGACCCAGCTGTTACATCGGAGCCAATAGTTTCTAGAACTGAACTCACGACATTAAACATATCCATGAGACTAGAAATTGAAGCCAAATGAGATCCCCATCTTGTGTCTCCAGGTTGCTTAGTGCCCTGATCTGACTAGCCCCTTTACCAGTCTCAGTTTGATCCAAATCTAACAAGCGTGCCAGCTCAAGAATTTGGGCATCATGCAGCTCATCACGCCGTTTGGAAGAGGAGTCAACCGTGTTTATGATAAATAGAAGTTGCTGAAAGAATTGGCTAATAGGAACAACATCCCTAGATGAAGCAACAAGTGCAAGCTGCAAACGATGGGCATAACAGTGAACATAATATGCGTAAGGACAATCTCTGTGGAAAAGTGCTTGCAATCCATTAAAATCCCCCCTTCATGTTGCTTGCCCTGTCGTACCCTTGCCCGCAAAGATTTTGGACATCAATGGAATGGTTGGATAATTCAGCACATAACTCTTGCTTTAGTGTTAATGCTCTGGTGTTCCTTGCATGTATCAGCTGAAAGAAACGCTCTTGTAAAACTCCATCTTTATCAACGAATCTGAGAACAACTGCCATTTGCTCTCTTTTTGCCACATCACACACATGTTTCATCCACTAGAATAGAGAACTTTGCATCTCCAAGTTCATGACGGATATGGGCTCTAACCTTCATTGCGTAGATACTCAGGATCTCCTGCTGGATCTCATGAGATATGTATCTGGAACAACGTGGAGCATTCTCCAAAATGACAGCTGCAATATCAGGATTGAATTCTCCAAGAAGCTTTAACATTTCAATGAAATTTCCTGTTTCTTGAATTGACTGTTTCATCGTGGCCTCCAAAAGCACAAGACTGAAATGTGAGTCACTTGACGGTTGCAACTGCTGTTCTTAGCCAGTGTTATTTTAAGCATACGCTTAAGCGCGCTTTAGCGCTAAGCAGAGGGCAAACGCTCAGGCCGCTTAAGCGTTTAATTGTGCTTTAAGCATGCCCTTAGCGCTTAAGCCTTCGTTGTGTGAAAAAGCGGCCGGAAAACGCTCGCTCAGCGCTCAACGATTTTTTGAACCTTGTTCTTAGCCTTAATCGATCTTTTTCTCTGTCCTTGTTGCTTTGCACCTCTATAATGGTTGCTATATGATTTGACTGATTCAGTATAGCTTGACAGTCTCTCACTGCATTGTTGTGTTGTGAGCAAGGTCCAGATCCAACATGAGCTAAAAATGCACACTTCTTTCCATCATTTACTCTTTTCCAGCCATCAAAACCTAGCACCGTGAAGACATCAAAACCACTTCTTTTATTTGATGTTTTTGCTGCAGAGAAAGCAAAAGAAGCAATAGGCATGACCGCTACTAACAGAATACTCCAACCATGATGGAAAAAGATGGAACCAACTGAACTGAAAACGTCTTTGATGTCCTTGTGGTCCAGAAGGTTTATACTTCTTCAGTTTGGGCTGCATAGGACTGAGCTGCATATAAGCTCTTCTTATTTCATCTCTCACATGTTGCGGATATTCCCATATTTGTGGGCATAACGCGGGATCTCGCTCCAAAAACTCAATGCCTCTAAATATGACTGGTTCAGCTGGCTGTTCTTCTTCATTTTATCTCGGTTGTTCAGCTGGCTGTTCTTCATTTTGTCTCGGCGGTTCAACTTTAACCAATGCCAATGATTCATGTTCAGGTTCAGCAGCAGAAGAACCTTGAGCAGTTGCAGATGCATCGTCTCTTTTTCTTTTGAGAAATCTATCCATGGTTTATCTTTAAGGCTTGAACCAAATCAGAGCTACCTAATGTGTATGTGCTGCCAAAATAAAAACTACAAATATCACAATCGCATGGAGTTAAATGTGCAATTAGACAATCCAACAAATCAACAATGTAAGGATACCACGTAGCAAAGGGATTAAACATTCGATGACTTGATTTCTTGCATACCTTCCTCGATTTGATGCTCCACTAGCAATGTCCATGGTGGCTGGGTGGCAGACTGCTCACAGCCATCACGATCTGAAATTGGGGCTCGCAGATTGCTTCAATTTGGGCTGGTTTGAGCCAGAATGGAAGAAATAGAGCTGCATACGAGGAGTCGAGGGCCCTGGGGATTAGAGGGTTGGAGCAGTGATTGGAGAGAAGAAGGAAGACCTAGAGATGGGGATTTTATTGGCTTGGAGCTGTGCGTACGAGGACGACTCGGTCGGTCGTAGTCCTGGTCGGATGGACGGTTGGGCTTGGGTTGTATGCAGTAATAATTTTTTTTGCACTTTGAGAAGACTGGGCTGGAGCCCAGTATGGCCTCCAAGACGCTCCGCCCCTGGCCAAAGTAATGCACTTGCTCTGTTTCAAAGTATAATATGTTTTGGTAGGCTAATATATAGCCTACCGAAAAAACGTCTTATAATTTGAAACAGAGGTCGTAGCTCTGAATGAATGCAGCACACTGATAAATAGGGAGCGATGTTATTTTACCGAACACTGAAGGAATGAGCGGCCAAGTAAACATAGACCGTGTTTAGGTGTCTTTATATGATGTTCCTCTCATCACCCAGCCAAACCTGTAGTTGAGCTTTGGTCCTTGCTTCACTAGGAAGAGTTAGCGCAGGGGAGCAAAGTGAGGATGAAAGATAAGATGGCTTGGTGTGGGTCGCTGGTCCGAAGAGTTACACTTTGAATGGTCATACTCGTCAAAAGCTGTTTAGGAAATGATCATCCATGGAATGCACAGTTTAGAAATTTACTGCCTTGTTCATGTTTATGTTTTGCTTTGAGTATCAATGTTGTAATTTTAGCCAGATCAATCAGAAGCTGACATACTGTTAGTTACTGGTATTCTTACATTTATTGTTTTCCAGGTATCTACCCCCCACAAATGAAAGTCTTTGAGTTGAAGGAATTGTCAATGAAGTTCGAGAGGCACATGGTTTCAGAAATTGTAGATTTCGAGGTACTTATGTGGACCATATATATTATCTAGTATTCCTCCGTTCCATAATTTCTGTCGTGATTTTAGTTCAAAATGGTTTTAACCATGACAAGAATTATTTTGAACTAAAACTACGACAAGAATTATGGGATGGATGAAGTACTGGTCAACCTTCTTCTTTAATATTCCATTCTAGAAAACAGAGGTCACAGACCTGTGTAGTACTTTCTAAGTCTGTGGTCTAATTGTCTGCTTAACAAAATCAATAGTAGATTAATATATTGTTTGTGCACCTTATAGTTGTTGCATATGGCGATCTCAAGCACTTTACAAACTAGATTGCTAACACTCAGGTGGGCCACCGGCCACTTTATAGTTTTCTTATTTCTTACCTTTTGTACTTGTATTAACTTTCTGTCTTTAGCTTTTCTCATGTGATCTGGGTACACCAGCACATTTTTATCCGTGCGACATCCTCTAAGGATCTAAGCAAATGATTTGCCTCCACTTCACCACTAGTATTAACTTCTATTTAGAGGGTGGTTTCTTCCCCCTGGAGGGAAAATAGTGAATAACTTGGTGAGAAGTTTCAACGGAGTTGATTTTATATACAATGTAAAATCTTGCCTACTGTGCTAGTTGGAGCCAGCCTCAGTGTCTTTCTCTCTCTCTGACTTGAGCTGCTTTAATGTTTTCCGCATAACAAACTGGACTGCATCTTTCTTTAGGTCCTTGGTGATGACTACTCAAAACTCGCTTTCTTGTGTGCTGATCGTTCTGTGTGCTTGCATGCAAAGTATGGAAGCCATTATAGCGTGAGAATTCCAAGGTTAGTTTGTCCTGGTATTTGTTTTCATTGGTTCTTATTGCTTTTCAGATCTATATACACATCTTTTCTAGTTAGACATGTAGTTTATTGTGTACTAGAAATAGTAATCCCTCCATTTGTAATTACTAGTCATTTGTCACTTTTTATTCAAGCACGTTGAGGTTTATCCACCAATAGCTTTGTGAGTTTGTGTTTACATATTCTTAATTTTTTTACTTTGGTAATTTATGTTTATAGCTATATACATTTTTTACTAATTATTAAGAAGTAAGAATCAAACCTTGCAGATGTTTTTTACCTTTTCTATTATGTCTATTATGAGTAAATTATTCTGTCTAAATTTTAGTATATCTGTTCTCGTGCTGTTTGTTTAAACAGAGAACTTCTGTGTTGGATGATAACAGACAGTTATACAATAGCAACAATGTTTATGTATAGTCCTTGCTTGTCCAAATATTAATTTCACATGTTGCTATAATCCTTATTGACAGAATGGGAAGGGACTTGGCCTACGACTGCTGGTCTTGTGACTTGCTATGTGCTGCTTCATCGCCAGACCTGTATAGAATCAACTTAGAGCAGGTCAGATTTGAGTTCTTAAGTTTTCATGGTATATGAGTTATTTGGTTACGGGTACTGTCTCGCATAATTTAGGGGCTGTTTGGTTTAGAGGATGTCATTTAGGGGATGAGGATATCCCCAACCAGCTGGTTAGGGGTAGCCTTTTTTCTGTTTGGCTAAAGTGGGATAAAAACTGGTTAGGGATAGCCAGTCAAAATCTATGGGCCCAAGTGTTTTTTTTTTCATTTTCCTCTTTCTCCTTGTCTTCTTCATCCGCCTCACCACTTCCCTAGCAGTGGCCATGACCACCGGCAGCTCGCCACCCTTTTGCCCCTGTCGACCCCGTGTCAACCTGCCTGCCTGTGTCCCCTCTGCCTGCCCACTCTGCCCGGCGGCCTACACCCGCGTGCGTATTCGAACACCCGCTCTGCCCGGCGGCCTACGCTATGGCCGCCCTCTTTGCCGCTCCCTGTCGAGCCCATAGGAGAGAAAAGATGGTTATTTTCTCTCGAGAGGAAGGGTGAACGAACAAGAAAACGCTTCGGAGGTGCTATCCAAAAGTTGTTGAGCTCATCCAGCTCTTTTTGTGGGATATGCTCAACCACCATTTTGAGCCAAAAGTGGTTATCCATATCCCCTCCACCCTCTAAACCAAACACTGGATAACCACAAAAAAAGTGTATATCCCTTGTCATCCACTGGATAGCCACTGAACCAAACAGCCCCTAAACGTGAGACTGCTACTATAGAATTAATATTATATAAATACATGAGCACTTTATTTTGAGAGTCACTATAGCTGTGTCACATCATTATCAGTTTGATTTATGGCAGTATCCCTAAATATACTAATCTTTCTAGTCAGTGTGTCACTAGTGCATAGAGGCACAATGATGCCGTTTCTTCTTATGCTTCCAGTCTTTCTAGAATAAACATTCGCACATTTTAAAACTGTAATTTCTGCAGGGACGATTCCTCGCATCTCTTTCTTCCCAATCACCAGCAATAAATGTTGTTACACGGAGGTATTTCTTTTTTACCGGCTTGTGTCTTTGGAGAGACATTCTTCTTGAGTATTGTTAACCTATCATTGTCTTTGGTGGTACTCCCAGTAACGTCCACGGGCTTGTTGCTTGTGGTGGTGAGGACGGTGCAGTTGAGTGCTTTGATATGAGGAGAAAGTCTTCTGTTGGCAGAATTAATACAGCTTCTTCTTCTGAAGATGTTGATCAGGTATCTTATTGTGCCTTATCAGCAACTTGTTAGTAATAATACACTAATTCTACAATTTCTTGACATTATTTTGTGTATTCTCATGCTTCAAAACTGCAGGAGGTCACATCTTTGCAATTCGATGAAAATCAGGGGTACCTTATTGCAGTAGGAAGCAGCATAGGAAAGGTTTGGTTCATCCTCTATTATGTTCTTGTTTGATTTTCACTGCTAATTTATAGATTGTTGCATGTTTTCTCCTCCGTTATCCTGTCAGAACTGACAAGCAGGGATGTCACTGTTGCAATGCATAGTAAATCTGGCGTTATTTCTGCCGGTAGAACGGTTCATGTAGTTAACTTGGTCTCAAGTTGATGCGCTAGACATCTAATATTTGCTATTGTTTGATTTTCACTGCTAATTTAGAGATTGCTGCATGTTTTTCTTATTCCCTCCTCCATTATCCTGTCAGAACTGACAAGCAGGGATGTCACTGTGTTGCAATGCATAGTAAATCTGGTGTTATTTCTGTCGGTAGAACGATTCATGTAGTTAACTGTCTTAAGTTGATGCGCGTAACATCTAATATTTGTTCAAATTGTATACTTGCTTCTGAAGGCTAGTTCTTATGTCTTTATTTATTTCAAGAAACAATGATCTGCAATCGATTATCTTGCTGCTAGTTTACATGTAATTTTGCGTGGTTCTGACATCTTTGGTTGTTTTTCCTAGAGTAATGTGATGTTTTTTCTGATTTTGTTGTGTACTCTCTAACGAATTAATAATGCTAATACCTAACTCCTACAGATTTTGATCTTAATTTATTCGTTAGCTTGTTATTCAATACACTTCGGCTATGTTTTGATTTCTGCAGGTAGCGATATATGACATACGCATGTCTTCTCCTCTGCGAGTCAAGGATCACATGTAAGCTCTGCATCTTTTATTACAGGAAAATATTTTTTTGCTTGTTATTCATTATCAGTTTCAACCATTTAAAAAATCTTCCTTAGACTCCATTAGGATTGCGTGAAATCTATTGAATTTATGAAAAGAAAACATCTACTCTCACTACATGCTGTGTTTCTGACGAAACTCATATGGGACCCTTCATTCCAAATGGGACCTTAATTTTTTTTTGCGGGACCTTGTATTTCTAATATCATGTTATCCTGGCCATGCATCAGGAAGAGCTGATATAAATACACTTCTATGCCTTCAAAACTATTTATGTTTCTACCTGAATCTTGTAACTCCACATAGAATAAGCTTTAGATGAAAGGAAGATCAAGCTTGACTAAATCCTAACTGTAGTAAAAGATAGCTGATTTTTTTTGTTATGTGTGTAACAATTTTTTATATTAATTACAGGTATGGCAGCCCAATTTTAAATATCAAATGGCACCAGTCACTTAATTCTACCGAACCTAAACTGATAACTGCTGATAAGCATATAGTGAGAGTTTGGGATCCTAATACAGTGAGTATTTCCATTCTTCTCTGAAAATTGGTGGCCTCATTTTTTAATGGATAGAGTTGACTTCTTTGCTAAATGATGACCTGGTGCTGCTATTGTTTTAATAGGGAAATAACATGACTAGCATTGAACCTGATGGTGGTTCTATCAATGATGTTTGCATCTCCCCGAATAGTGGTTTAATGCTATTAGCCCTGGACAACAGCCAGATACCTGCCCACTTTATTCCTGCACTTGGCCCTGCTCCAAAGTGGTGCTCACATCTTGATAACTTGACTGTGAGTGAATTTCCTCGCATTGGTTTTGTAGCTAGTTTTGTAAAACTTTACCTTAACAATTCCTTCTATCGATTCCTTGAACAGGAGGAGATGGAAGAGAAACAAGAAAACACATTATATGATGATTACAAGTTTTTGACCGAAGAAGAAATGGAGCGATTGGGTCTCTCTGAGTACAAAAATAGTGATGCTGTCAGAGCACATTTACATGGATATGTGATACGATACGATCTATATAAGAAGGTATAATTTGTTTTCTGTTTATCCATTTCTGGTGCTGTAATTTATATGAGCAGTCCAGTCAGTGTTGAGGTCGACTACCCACCTGAAGACATTTTTATTTTGTACACATACTAGTTTATTCTTTTTAAAGTTGTTTCTATGTATTAGGTATCTGGCGATATAGTTAAACTTAAACATGAATTTGGACTTCCTATATCTATTTGTGTGTTGGTGGATGAGTTGAACAAATGAACACTTCATGCATGCCCTTTACTAGGATTTGCATTTTTTTTCAGCAACGGGCTAAACTTGATATTGTTGATTATGCGACTCTTCAAAAAGAGATGAAGAAAAAGAAACTAGACGCGCAAAGGAAATCTCGTATAACGGTATATTTGCTCATCTGTTCCTAATGTCTATTACATCTGTCAGTCTGTGATTCTTCCCCTAATGAGTGTCATTATTTTTCTCTCATGCAGCAAGTTGTCAAAATACCCAAGGTTAACCGGCATATTTTGGATGATATACGTGCAGACGAAGAGGAATTGGATGCTGTGGATAATGTTGATAAATCAAGCACTAGGAAGAAGATAAAAAGAATAGAAATGAAAAAGTCACTTATGACTGATCCGCGTTTCGATAAAATGTTTGAAGATCCGGTATGCATTCCAAATCCCAACTTGATTTCGGATTAGATTTCTCTAAACACTTGCTCTTTTTGAAAACCATGACAGAATCTCATGTTTAGATTCTTTTTTTGATAATCGTTCCTAAATCGGTAATCATGTGTGATTTTCTAATCCCAATTGTCTTATTGGCAGGACTATGAAATCGATGTAAACTCAAGAGAATACATTGCACTCCATCCTCAAGTGGCTACAAAGGAGCCTGATCCAATTGGGGAATATTTTGAGAGTGTCAGTGAGGATGAAGACGAGCAAGACGCTGGTTCTTCTGATGCATCAGCAGAGTCTGACAGTGACGATGGCATGCATAATTCAAAGCGTCCAAGGTGAGATTTTATGTTATTTCGGTTGGGGTGAACTGCATATTTGCCACCAGTATTTTCTGTTTTGCTTGTACGGATATGTGTGTTATACTCTCATTCGCTGAATATGATGTTCTGCTGTTGCATCGGAAATCTGGTAATTACTTTCTACATTGCAGGCTGTACGAAATCAAGGATGACCGCCATGCTGAAGCATTCTTGAACAGTGTTTCCCTGGGCGGCGAGGATGCTTTGCCCCTTGCGGACAGGGTAGCTGCACTGGACAGGCAACAAAACTCCCGTGCACTTGACAAGGTGAAGTATGGACCTGGTGGCTCACGGGAGATCTCATTTATCGCTAGAAGCTCAAGAAGGCGCAACGAAGAAGGGGATGAACACAGCGAAGAGGAGGATACAGGTAACAAGAGGAGAAGTGTGCAGTCCCTGGGGTTGAAGCAGGGCAAAGCAGAGTTCTATTTGTTTGGTGGAAGTCGTGGCAGAGGAGGCGGCGGGGGGTGGTCGCGGCAGAGGCGGCGGAGGTGATCGTGGTAGAAGAGGTGGAGGTGGTCGTGGAAGAGGAGGCGGAGGGAGAGGTGGCCGCAGAGGAGAATTTGGAGGTGGTGGAGGCGGAAGCGAATTCGGGGGCAGAGGTGGAGGGGGAGGCAGAGGCAGAGGCAGGGGTATGAGCAGGGGCAGGGGAAGGGGAAGGGACTGAGCAGTGAGCTCCCTCTGATTTCAAGGTCGAATAGACCGCCGTGCTGCCCAGTTGATGCTCTCGCATGGCTGTGGGAGCTTTTAAGATGGTGAATATTTCGCTGGGATTTCAGTCAGTTACAGGTGGCTGTAAAATTTCACATGGTGGAAACACCAGGGCTGTGAGATGCAATGCGATCTTGAGGTCAAATTCAACAGCTTCCTGGTACACGCGTTGTAGTTCATAAACTATACCGCGCTTTGCGCAATATCTAGGGTAACCAAGACAATTGCTTCAAATTTTGGCCGTGTGAGAAATTATAGCAACGACAATTGCTTCAATGAGCTTATGTTGTACTAATATCCAAAAGAGAAGATAACATTGCTTCAGTTTCTACATTGTTATTTTGTTTGTGTTCTGAGTTCTGGGGTAATACTACCAAATTCTAGCCGAGTCTCAGAAAACTATTTTCAGCATGACCCGAAAGCGCTGTGCTATCTGGCATGCTTGTGTGTTAATGTTTGTAGGAACGGCAAGAAAAAACATTCCGCTATGTTTGTGGGAACGTTGCACCTTTTTTCTGCTGCGGCGAGTGATCTGGTTCTCTATCCTTATCTGTGTACAGATACCCTGTATTGAAGCTGGTACTTGATGGTATGCGTGCTCATACACGTAACCGGCATGCTCCAGCTGTATGGTAAAACATGCCAATACTCCCTCTTAAAATAGATGTCGGAAATTTATCTAAATTTGGACGTATCTAGACACTATTTAATACTTGCTCAGTCCTAAAATAAGTGACTTGGATTTGTCTAGATTTGAATGTATATAAACATTTTTTAGTATGTAGATGATGCGAATAAATCAAGTCACATTTTAGGACAGAGGGAGGACTAGATGCATTCAAATTTGCGACATTTATTTTAAGATGGAGGGAGTACTGAAATTGGTGTACATGTATAAGAAGTTTGTCTGTGTATACCTCTTCTCATTACAACAAGTAGTGTAAGATGCTGGAAATCTAATTTACCTCACGGATGCAAATGAACCTATTGCTAGAAAGTACATTAAAAAAATGCATTTACATCTAGACATTATATGTTCATACACAAGTTTTTGATAAAAAAAAACAATTTTGTGGTTTTTGGTAAAAAAGAACAATTTTGTACCCCACGTAGAAAAGACAAATTTCGGTGTTGTAACATAACCATTCGCTGATATTTTATTTCTTCTTTTTTACACAGTTCACATAAAATGTTCATTTAAAAAAAACTATGTATTATATAGAATGTTCAGATGTACATGCATAATTTTTGTTCAATTTTTTTTGACATTTTAAATTTTGTTTATTATGCATTTTTCATAATAACACCACCTCTGTTGTAGGATGCCGGAAATTTAAGCTGGCCCTGATGTATGAATCATCTAGTTACTTCTGCAATACGCCTACGGGCATACTAGGATATTATGGACCCTTGAGAAATTCCGAACTAATGAAACAGCAGCTGGTGTCTGTTTACTCCGGAACTACCGTAAACAGCGTTTACAAGTGATTCCTAGTTCAGCTTTTACTTTGAATTACAATGAGGAAATACTCCCTCCGTCTTAAAATAGATGTAGTAGATTTTGATAAAATTTAGATGCATCTAGACACTATTTAGTATATAGATTTATCTAAATTTGACAAACCCGCGACATTGATTTTTAGACTGAGAGAGTACATAACGTGTTCAGTAATTTGTGAATAAGTTAACTATTATAATACTCCTTCCGTTTCGAAATATAAGATGTTTTAGTTTTTATGAAATAAGTGTATCGAGTGAACCTACACTAAAATGCATCTAGATTCATTTCTTTCAAAAAACAAAACAAAATTATATTTTGGAGCGAATTTATATTTTGGAACGAATGGAGTACTCCCTCCGTCTAGAAATATAAGACGTTTTAGCTTTGTGAAACGGATGTACATAGATGACTTCTATTATAGATTTAGAGTGAACATATACATTAGAAAGACATCTAGAGATATTTGTTTCACAAAACTAAAATATCTTATATTTCTGAACAGATGAGTACAGTTAGTGTGTAAGGCATGTGCTATGGGCCGCGCGGCAAGCTCAAACACGCTGAGTTCATATGGTCTACGTACCGTGTATTTTTTTTAACTCTACAAACGTGTAGTTAGTCTAGCTCTAATCTTTTGCTGTGTTATTTTTCTTTATAGGCGTTTGGACTAGGCAACATAACGTGCATTTTTAATACGGAACGAAAGGTCCATGCACGCAGAAGAATATTCCATGCCATATTTTCTTCATGCCATATCGACTGTACCTAATTCTGTACAAAAACTTGTATTGAATTGGATCTTCACTGAATTTTCTTTATCTACGACACATATATTGACAAATAAATAGTACTCCTTCCGACCCATTTTTTTTTCGAAATTCCGACCCATATTAGTTGACTTAGATTTGTATAGATATGAATGTACGGAGACAAGTTTTAGTACTAGATACATCCGTATTTAAACAAATTCGTGTCAACTAATATGGGTCGAAGGGAGTACTACATTATTGATACTTAAAAAATAAAGAAACAAAAAAATTCAAGGTTATAGTATTTTTTTTATTGCGAGAAAGATTTGGATTATTCCATGAGTTCATAAGAAGTACAAGACTCACTAAACATAATAAAAATTACATTAAGGTACTTGGACCACCTAACGACCACTACTGCCGCCAGAGCGAGTCGCCGACGCGCCGCTGTCGCCGCTCATTTACCAGAGTCGACATGTCGTTGTTGATGATAGTCGGAAAGTCTTCGTGCACGTGCCCCTAAGGACCAGCGCCCCAGAGCCGAGTCATCGCCATTGAACCCTTGAATTAATCTGAATCTTCAAACATCAAACCTAGACCGGACGAGATCGACCACTCCATGGAAGCAGCGACCAGACGAATTTCCGCCCTCCTCGGCACCACCGGCGAGATCGTCGACGGCGAGATGGAAGAGAAGGTGGGTATATCTTATTCTTGTCCCGCACAACACTGCCATTGCCACCATAGCATCGATGTCGTTTGACCAAACTCTAACTTTAGGGACCCTTCAACTGTGCCGAGCGCAGGTCCGAGGTTCCCACCCACTCCGATCACCGGAGCGACAAGCGAAATAGACGGGGACCCGTCGATTTGCGATCGTAGATGGCGAAGACCACACACAGATGGTGGCGGCAGGCTAGGGTGGACCCGCCTCCTTTTCTTTGCAGGAGAGATACGGACGTACGGTTGTTGTATGTGCATTGTGTAGGCGTTCTACATAACTGAGTTTGTACACTAAACATTATTTCCGTGAGATATGGGTAATATGAAAAGTTATTCTTAAAGCATTGTGAAAGAAAATCTCTATATATTTTAATCGTACAAGCATTTAGTAAAAACACGTGAAACAAAGATTCCGTAAGAGTAAATTACACGATTATTTTGTTGAGAGGAAGTATATTGTGTTGACTGGCATAATATAGAAGTCTGCAACACTAGATTATAACTCTTTCTCGACATGTATTAGAGCATCTCTACCAGAATCTCTTAAAAACACGAAACCCTTATAACTCCGGCGAGTATACAGTTTTGGGCCGATTTTTTTGCCAGAATAGACCCCGTGTATGAGGGCTATACGAGGGCCAGCCCGTAATTTTTTTAAGGAGCTCAGTAAATCGGCCCGTCTGATCCGTATACATAAGGGTTTCCTCGTGCGATACGGGATGAGATAAGGTTCAGTCCCACCGCCCCCTCCATTGCTCTGCCGCACTCTACTGCACGCCGCCCACCAAATCAAGCTTCGCTGACGAGCAATTACCGATATGCCGCAGCAGATCCGGCACCCTACCGCCCCCATGGCTCGTCCTAGAAGCTTGCGTGGCGCGTACGAGGCCTCCAGCTCGCACGGCGCGTACGAGGCCTCCAGCTCGCACGGCGCGTACGACTACGACGACGAGGAGCGCCGCCGCGCCCTCAACTACATCAACCGTGGGCATGAAGTGCTGGCAAAGCTCTGCAACCGCCAGCTCGAGCAGTTCGAGGCGCGACGCCGTGCGAGGAAGGGGAGCTCCGCTCGCGCTCGTCTGCCGCCGCCGAAGCCGGATGTAGAGGGGGAGGAGCAGCTCCCGCCCGTGCCCAGCCGCGTCGTCACCTCCAAGGACTTCGTCGACGACGACGACTTCGAGCGCTGGACCAAGGTCCTCCTCGAGCGCAGCATCGCCGACGAGAAGGAGCGCCGCACGCACGCTCGTCAGGGACTAGGAGCTCGACGACCTGCTCCTGGAGCAGGGGATTGCCAGCGAGCGTGACGTCCTAGAGAAGAAGGTCGAGTGAGACCTTGAGCGCGCGGTCCAGGTGGAGAAGGTCATCGACCTTGTCTCCGACGATGACGAGTGAATCTTGACGCCGGCGCTGTCGCTGTCGCACCCTGAGGCTCCCCGGTGAGCCAATTTTTGGGCAAAGGGTTAGGGTTTAGGGCGGCGACGGTGGTAGATCCCCTCCTAGTAAATATTGGGCGACTTTTGTATATATGATCGCGACGAACTCCGTATGAACTCGATGAATCTCCCACGAATGTTTAAATTTCCAAGTTTTACTGTTTGCATTTAGTGTTTATGTTCTGCGCGTCGTGTTTTTTGAGTTAAAACGGCCAAAAACTCTGCCCTTATACTCATTATAAGGGGCAGGCGGATAAGGGGTCTGCTAGAGATGCTCTTAGTACAATAGCTCGAAGTAAAATAAAGTGGAAGAGTGGACAAAAGAAAAGGAACCAACATATTTTCTTGCAAGATTATATAATACTCGATCTGGGAAAGGGATGGTGGGTGGATGGGACGTGGTGAGGGGCGCGGTGAGAGGGCGGCGCCGGTGTGATTCTGGGGGCAGCGCCGGTGTGATTCTGGGGAAGGCGTGCGATGCAAGGTGGGGTGGAGGTGCGGGCGGGTTGGAGAGAGGTGGAGTGTGACACGCGCGTACGCTAGACTTCTTGGCCCACAGACAGCGACACAACCAGGAGAGGAGGCACGGCAAGTGCCCTGAAAACGTCCGCTTTTTAGCATGTTTAAGCTATTATATAATTATGTATACCCAAATTGCATTTTCCCATAATTGATCATGCATAACTAAATTAGTTGTAAAGGCAAGTATGAATTATGGACTCACACTATTATTTTGCCAAGCCCAAGTATGCCACACTGGTCAAATTTAGAAGACTAAAAGACTAGAGTATATCGCTTTCTCTATTATGAATATAGGTTGATGTACTATCATAAACCATGCAAAGTGAACAAAAGAAGGATTTATAGTAGCGAGAATACATTATGTATCCCTAAAATGCTCTCCGCATAATACATAATATGCACCTCAAATAGTTTTGAACCTGATATGAATCATTGCTAAATATAGCAGTGCATAATGACATGGGTATTTGAGTTGTATGTTCTATATATTATTTTGCTAATTCATCTGCTAACTGGTTAAATTTAGAAGATTGGGATCTAATATATATCTCTTTCTCTGCATGTACTCTTATGGTCGAAAGGTATTTCGGAGTAATAGAGATTTATAATATACATTTATATATGTTAATTATGAATTAATATATACTAAATAAATATTAAAGCGCAACCTTCGCTAATGGGCCGACTCGCCGGAGGGAAACAACCCAAGAGGGAGGCCACCCAATAGACACCATGCACCACAGGCCCAAGGCAGGGCACGGGCGAGGGCGCGCGCAGGCGCGGGGCTGGTGGGCCGCCGCAGCTAGGCCCACCCAGCCGCCACCACCTTGCTGGACCCTGCTAGGCCGCGGGCAGGCTGGCGCGCGAGGCAGGCCCAGCCAGCCGGCGGCTGCTGCTCCCTCCTCTCCTTTTCCTTTAGTCCCACCCCAGGATTTTAGGGGTGAGATTTTTACTTTTTCGCTTATATAAAGGGATCTATATTGGTGAAAAAAGCCACACAAAAAGGGGATTTTCTAAAGACTATTTTCCTCAGAGAATTTCCCCTCCTCTTTCTCAGTTGATTCTCACGAGTGTGGTTCCACGAAGAACTGCACACGAGAGAGTTGACAACACCGGCACGCCGTCGCGCTGCTGGATCCCGGTTCCAGAGGGTCTACTTCTGCATCTCGGCTAGATCAGGGAGAACACGTACATGTGCGATACCTTGGATAGTGCTGCCACTTGTGGCGCTGAGCTATTGTGCAAGGACCAGGAGGAGACGAGCGAGGAGCTTCGCGATCTTGAGGTCGGCCACGAGTTCGACTACTTCAGCCACGTTCTCCGCGGGACGTTAACCGCATTCGGTCTACAAGGGTATGTAACCAAACCTCTATTTCTGTTACTGCATTAACTCGTAGATAGATCTAGGCGTTTGGGTAGTTCTACAATAGATTTTTTTTTCTGCCGCGGATCCCCTTCAGTGGTATGAGAGCCAATCTATACGTAGTTATGCTAGTACGGGTAGACCACGTGCTGAATGTGGAGCGTTGATCGCATAGTTGTCACCTTCCCACATATAAGTGTTCATATTGTGGTATTGTGAGATGAAATGACCCGGACCGACCTTACGCGTAATCCTACGCGAGACTGGTTCCACGGTAGACATACGACTTGTACCGTATAAGTGGCCAGAGGGTGTCTGTCTCTCTCATAATAGTTAATATGACATTTACAACAGAAGGCCCCGTGATGGGAGAAATAAGACAACTACAAGATAAATGTTGTGGTTGATAATCGTATGTATGAACGCTTCTATCTTGATAGCCCTAGCAGTCACGTAAAATCTGCAACTAATAAAGTAGGAGCTCTATATTGCGGGTAGGGGCTAGTAATGTGATATTGTCATATCCCCAAGAACTTCATGTAGAACGACTAGCTGGTAGCGCCACACAAATGGCGTCATACTGGTGGCATGTGATGATGATCATCCGCATGACACGAAGGACCACGTCATGCCACTGTTATAAAATTGCATATGATGTTGTTTTGTGCATGTTGTTTTGCTTGGTTGCATTAGATACATGACGGTAGTAAAACATGATGATTCCTAAATAATACCAACTTTAGTGTTCTCCCTAAAGTGTGCAACACTAAAAAAGTTCATCGTTATGAAGCAGGACGCGATGATCGGGTGCTAGACATCTCTATGTTTGCATACGATGGGTGCGACCCATGTATGCATATTGAATACACTTAGGTCGAATTGGCGAGCCTAGCATGTACATACATGGACTTAGAACTTGGTAAGATCAAAAGATCGAGAATGAGTTACATGGACGATGTGATCGACGGATATAGTCCACCTTGACAGCTACATCAAAGGCCCTAATGATCAGGGATGATGTGGTGTAAAGGGATCGTGTGATCACTATAGTCATCTTAGGGATGATGATTGTAGTGGGAGTTATTGTGATAATTTGATTCTAAAACTAGAACCCAAATTATGAACTTAGTATTATGTCTTTGCAGATGTCTTTGTAAACCATGGCAAATAAAATTCTGCCATTCAACCCTGGATCTCTATCCGTGATGAGTTGCTTAGAGTAGACGGGTCCAATTTCATAGACTGGTATCAATGCTTAGGATATACTCGTGAAAAATGACACAATCTACACTATACAAGACTCACTTGGAGATCCTCCCAAAAGCAATGCAAGTCAAGAGGACCATGATTAATACCGCGATCCTCCCAAAGTGCCTATTTTTCCAGAAGTGATTAAGTGCCAAAATACGAGACGGAGAAGGGCCAGGGAGCCACCACACCACCTGGCCGCACGACCAGGCCTGGCCCGCGCGGCCAGGCCTGGCCCGCGCCAGGGGGTGGTGTGGCCACTCCCGGCACCCCCTCAGCCTCTCCTTCCGCCTATATATTGCCCTCGGGACGAAAACCCTAAGTACCCGATCAAAAATCCATGAAAGAGTCTGTAGCCGCCGTCATCTCCATCCCTAGATCGGGAGGGATCTGAAGCTCTTCTCGGCACCCTGCCGGAGAGGGAAATTCACCCTGGAGGCCTTCTTCATCACCATGCAAGCCTCCGGTGTGATGCGTGAGTAGTTCATCCTTGGACTACGGATCCATGTAGTAGCTAGATGGCTGGTTCTCCTCCTTTGTGCTTTCATGTCTAGATCTTGTGAGCTCCGTTCATGATCAAGATCATCTCTTTGTAATTCTGCATGTTGTGTTTGCGGGGATCCGATGGATATTGAGATGCTATTTCAGATTGATTATTGATTCTATCATGTCTTTGTTATTTGAGATCTTGCATGCTTTCCGTTGTTAGTAGCTATCTTGGCCAAGTAGATGCTAGCAACTCCAAGAGTTAGTATTTATGCTCGATAGTGGGTTCATGCCTCTGGTAATCTGGGGAAGTGACAGAAATCTCTAAGGTACTAGATGTGTTGTTGCTACTAGGGAGAAAACAACAATACTTTGTTCATAGAACAATCGTATTGTTTACTTTACACGCAGTTCGTAAAGCAATAATTTGTTGCTTGCAACTTAATACTGGAGGGTGTTCGGATGATAACCTGAAGGTGGATTATTAGTCATAGATGCAGTTGGATGGCGGTCTATGTATTATGTTGTAATGCCCAATCAAGTCTCAAAGGAGTCAAGATGATTAGTATATGCATGTATTGCTTTCTCGATGTTTGTCAATTGCCCCGCTGTAATTTGTTCACCCAGCATGTTATCTATCTTAAGGAGAGACACCTCTAGTGAACTATGGATCCCGGTCCTTTTCTTTTACATACAATCTACAACTGTTTACTGCTTTGTGTTTACTTTCTGCAAACTTTTACTTCTTTCCATTCAATACGTTTAATCCTTTGTTTTCCGCAAAACACGGTGAGATTGACAACCTCATCGCAAGTTGGGAACAAAGTTCTGTGGTTGTGTTGTGCAAGTCTCCACGTTGCTACTAGCACCGGTAGTGCGCCCTGCCAAAGCTCAGCTAGTAACACCTTTGGGGTGTTTCCTTGCTCCTACTAGTTCGATTAAACTTTGGTTTCATAACTGAGGGAAACTTGTGGTTGTGCTCATCATACCTTCCTCTTGGGGTTCCCAACGAGCTCTACATCAACATCGCCATCAAGCATTTTTCTGGGCGCCGTGCATTGAGCCATCAAGCAATTTTCTGGCGCCGTTGCCGGGGAATGAAAGAAAAAGCTCCCTCGTCAACCACACGCCATCAAAGACGATTTTTTGGCGCCGTTGCCGAGGAGTCAAGGACATCTTCACAAGGGGAGTCCCTCATAACCAATCTCTTTACTTTGTTGTTTTTGTTTTGCTTAGTTTCTTTTTGCTTTGTTTGCTTGTTTTGTTCTTCAAAAAACACAAACAAAAAATTAGTTTTACTAGTTTGCTTTCTTATTTCAAAAACACAAAAAAAATAGTTTTACTAGTTTGCTTTCTTATTTGAAAACCCAAAAAATGACTACTCTTGAAAAAACTAAGTTGTGTAACTTCACTAGCACCAACAACAATGATTTTATGAGCACACCTATTGCTCCACCTGTGGTTGAAAATACTTTCTTTGAGATAAAACCTGCTTTGCTCAATCTTGTTATGAGAGAACAATTTTCTGGTATTGGTAATGAAGATGCTGCTTCCGATCTAGTTAACTTTGTTGAACTTTGTGAGATGCACAAGCATAGGGATATAGATGGTGATATTATTAAGCTGAAATTGTTTCCTTTCTCTTTGAGAGGAAAAGCTAAAGAATGGTTGAATTCCTTAACTAGGAATAGTATTGATTCTTGGACTAAGTGTAAAGATGCTTTTATTGGAAAATACTATCCTCCTGCTAAGATTATATCCATGAGAAGTGAAATAATGAAGTTTAAACAACTTGATAATGAGCATGTTGCTCAAGCTTGGGAAAGAATGAAATCTTTGGTTAAGAATTGTCCCACTCATGGACTGACTACTTGGATGATCATCCAAACTTTTTATGCAGGATTGAACTATTCTTCAAGGAACCTATTGGATTCTGCTGCTGGAGATACCTTTATGACCATCACTTTGGGTGCTGCAACAAAACTTCTGGACAATATGATGGTTAATTATTCTGAATGGCATACTGAGAGAGCTCCACAAGGTAAGAAGGTAAATTCTGTTGAGGAAACTTCCTCCTTGAGTGATAAGATTGATATTATTATGTCTATGCTTGTTAATAGGAAAGCCCATATTGATCAAAATAATGTTCCTTTAGCCTCTTTGGCTGCTCAAGAAGAGCAAGTTGATGTGAACTTCATAAGAAATAACAACTTTGGCAATAATGCTTATAGGAGTAATTTTGGTAACAACAATTATAAGCCATATCCTCCCAACAATGGTAATGCCTATGGAAATTCTTACAACAATAATAGGAGTGCTCCCTCTGAACTTGAAGTTATGCTTAAAGAGTTTATTAGTAAACAAACTGCTTTCAATAAAACTATTGAGGAAAAACTCTCTAATGCTGAAAGAAATATAGCATCTTTGGCTGAAGCTCAATCTTCTTTGAATAAAATGGATGCTAAACCTGAAACTAATGATAATACCTTTGCAGCTACCAATGCTATACAAGTAAGAATTGATGAAAATGTTAGACTATTAGCTGAGTTACATGCTAACTGGGAAAGAGAAGATGAAATTGCTAGGAACATTAGTGTTTCTACTATTACCACCACTTGTGTTGAGGCTAGTAATAGTTCTACTACTTTAGATGATAAATTTGATTTTGATCTTGATGGTTACAACATCTCTGAAGTTATTAAGTTCCTACAAAAGCTTTCTAAAAGTCCTAATGCTAGTGCTATGAACATGGCTTTTACAAAACACATTACTGATGCTCTCATAAAGATTAAAGAAGAAAAGATGAAACATAAAGCTTCTATTCCTATAAAACAAGAAGATGGTTGGGAACCCATCATTAATATGAAAGTGAATGACTTTGATTTCAAAGCTTTGTGTGATCTTGATAGTAGTGTTTCTATTATGCCTAGAAGATCTATGATATGCTTGATTTGCCTCCTCTTGAAGATTGCTATTTGAATGTCCCACTTGATGATAATGTTAAAAAGAAACTCATGGGGAGTATTAATGATGTTCTTATTATGGTTAACAATTCCTATGTCCCCGTTGATTTCTATGTTTTGGATGTTGAATACAATGCTTCTTGTCCTATTACTTTGGGAAGACCTTTTCTCAGAACTGTTGGTGCCATCATTGATATGAAAGAAGGCACCATTAAATATCAACTCCCACTCAAGAAAGGTATAGAACACTTCCCTAAAAAGAGAGAAAAGATTTCTTTTGCTTCTCCTATGAAAACAAAATTTGGTCTTAATGCTTCTTCATTTGAGAACACTTGATTCTTTCTTTGCTTCTTATGCCTAACTTAAAGGCGTTAAAGAAAAGTAATTATTGGGAGATAACCCAAAGTTTTAGATGAGTCTTGGAAGTTATTACCTCTGTAATAACCTCTCCTTATCCTTTTTATTTGCTTTTTGTGCCAAGATTAACCTCTAATGAGAGAGAAGTAATGATTGAGAAAGTTGCTGTCCCGAAACAGATTTCTCTGCTTCACCGTAAAAATTCGTGAGAGAGCTATGTATGTCGGATTGAGCTTTAATGTTTTGTGCTTCTTCCCCAGGTTGTTATCTAACTTTTGTTGGTTCAACACATTTTGATTTGATCAACACAAGGTCTTCAAAAAAATTCGTCTTTACCTGCTGGTCTGTTTTGACAGATTTCTGCCATTTTCTGCATTTGCTTCTTGTGGGTTCCTTTTTGAGTTCTTTTGGGGAATTGAGATTTTTGAGGGAAGTGCTACAGTATCTAGTGTTCTAATGGAAGTTTATTTGGTGTTAGAACTGAACCTTAAGACTTATTTATCTTAAGTGCACTAATGTTGCTAATAAAGATTGTGTGAAGTTTTGTATGAAGGAAATTTTTTAGGTGTATGGAAGGAATGAGTAATGAGATGAAAAATGGAATAAAGCTCAAGATTGGGTATTCCACGCGTGTCACCCCAAGAAATATGCAAGAAGTACAAGTGTCAAAGTTTGGGGATGCCCAAGGCATCCCCTTCTTCATCAATAAAAATCCCAGGTTTCTTCCAAACGCTTCATTTTTATTGTTTCATGCACATTTGTGTTTTTCTTGGAGCGTCTTCTTTTTCGTTTTCATTTTGGTTTTCGTTTTCTTTGGTTTTCTTAGTTTGCTGAATAAATTGGTTGGACCCCCTCTTTCTTACATTGGTTTGCAAATAGTTTGGTTTGGTTTGGAAAAGAGTAGGAAAGTTCATGCTTATGTGGTAAAAAGAGCTCGTTTTTGACTGTGGCCTATGCTTTGTCATGCCATGCTTGATATTGTTTTGGCTTTATGCTTAGTATTCTTTGTTGTAGCATGACTTGTTATAAACAATTGAGATTGCTTAATGTGCCTTGGATAAATCATGCGTTGTTTTAGCATATAAAGCATAGTATAGTGGTATTCTCCTTTGATGCTTTATTTGGGTTGACTGGCGCATGCTCACACCATGTTATGACTATCTCAAGTCACCATAGCCTTTATGATCCTTTAGTTTTCAACTTGTAGTATCACTTTATGCTTTGATCAATAATGTTTTTTCACTCTGCATGATTATGGCCATTATTGCACTCTTAGTTTGTCGCTCCTAGTCTTTTGCTAGCCTCCACAACAAAGTATGAGTTCCACTCATGCATCCAATTCCCTAAACCAAGTTATTCCAAAGAGTCCACCATACCTACCTATTATCTTATGCTATTCCAAGTATATTCATGCTTTTGTTTACCTTCCAAATTAAACTTGTTCTGAGAAAACTAGTGATTAAAGCTCTCACGAACTTGATGGCACATTTTACTTTTCTTGCCCTTAATAAACTTGAACCATTGTGTCTTCTATGTTGTATATGCTTGCACTTATTTGTTGGGAATTAGCAGAACCATGCTTTCATGGGGAACTCTTTCAACATTGCACTTGGTACTTGTACCTAGTTGATATCATGCTCGTTTGTATATGGATGTCGTCGGTGTGAAATGAAAGGGGAGCTTGTAAGTCCATGGAGTTATGTATATGTGTTAGAGAAACGCCTGGGCCGCTGGTCTAATCCATGCTGACATGGTGGAAACCTACAGCGTAACCATAATGAGATGTCTATGAAGCATTCTTCTTATAAAAAAGAGTCCTATATTGAGAAAAAAGAGAAAAAGAGAAAAAAAGAGATACTATGAAAAGAGGAAAGAGAGAAAAAAGCACCATATTCCCATGGTAAATAAGAAGATTGCTGAGATGCTCGTTGTCTGCTTGCCTTGTCATTTTGATATGGGGATTCTTCCGTATCATTGGGCAAGGGGTACCTCGTTGGCGGTTCTCTATGATACACATATATACAATGACGAGAACTTACCGGTGACTAAACTTGAGTAGCATGAGGAGCGGCCCTCGTATACAAGGGACATGAGATTTCTGACTTATACTTCGTCAAGCATGTACACCATAGTTTGTTCACTTTAACCTTAATCACTTCAAGATGCTTATGATAGGGGCAATGAGAGCTGAAAGCTATAAGTACCATAATTTTTGGAAGCTCTTTATGAGACTTGAATCCCTACTTCCTTTTACAAAGGCCTTTCTTCCACCATTATATTGAGTCTCCACCTTCTATCTTTATGCACCTTCTTTGAGAGAATAGTGTCCATTCTTAGTTCTATGTGCATTGTCCCAAAACTAGTTGATTGATGCATACTTTGATATTGCTTGTTTTAAACTATTGTATCTAGTCACTTTTATGAACTTTGAAGGTGTCCTATGCATTTATATTTGCTACTCTATTGAGGGACAAGCTAAATACTATTATGCTATGTTTTATTTATGGGAAACAAACAAATGTCTTGCAAAGCATTGTTATTCATGAATCTTTTGTTTGTGACTTTTCATGTTGCATCATAGTTTCTTTGCTTATTGCTAGAACTTTGTCTTTCATGCTATGATTGAAGTACTATGATCCCAGCTTTGAATGTTTTACAAATACTTTGATCAAGTCTTTGATGGTGCATGTCACCTAAAAAATTATTCTTTCTTTTTATCACTTACCTACTCGAGGACGAGCAAGAGTTAAGCTTGGGGATGTTGATACATTGCAAATGTATCCATAATTTTTGATGTTCCATGCTTAGTTTTATCCACTTTCTTGTGTTTTGTTCCAACTTTGGAGTACTTCTCATATGATTTCTTGGACTAACCTATTAACAAGAGCCACAGTGCCAGATGCCTGTTTTCTACTGTTTTTGGTTCCAGGAAAGTCAGAAAATGAATATTCTCGGAATTGGACAGGACAAAAGCCAAAGTGCCTATTTTTCCGGATGTCATCAAGTGCCAGAATACGAAACGGAGAGGGGCCAGGGGGCCACCACACCACCTGGCCGCGCGGCCAGGCCTGGCCCGCGCCAAGGGGTGGTGTGGCCGCTCTCAGCACCCCCTCAGCCTCTCCTTTCGACTATAAGATGCCCTCGGGACGAAAACCCTAAGTACCTGATCAAAAATCCACGAAAGAGTCGGTAGCGGCCGTCATCTCCATCCCTAGATCGGGAGGGATCTGAAGTTCTTCCCGACACCCTGCCGGAGAGGGGAATTCACCCTGGAGGCCTTCTTCATCACCATGCAAGCTTCCGGTGTGATGCGTGAGTAGTTCATCCTTGGACTACGGATCCATGTAGTAGCTAGATGGCTGGTTCTCTTCCTTTGTGCTTTCATGTTTAGATCTTGTGAGCTCCGTTCATGATCAAGATCATCTATTTGTAATTCTGCATGTTGTGTTTGCGGGGATCTGATGGATATTGAGAAGCTATTTCAGATTGATTATTGATTCTATCATGTCTTTGTTATTTGTGATCTTGCATGCTTTCTGTTGTTAGTAGCTATCTTGGCCAAGTAGATGCTAGCAACTCCAAGAGTTAGTATTTATGCTCGATAGTGGGTTCATGCCTCTGGTAATCTGGGGAAGTGACAGAAATCTCTAAGGTACTAGATGTGTTGTTGCTACTAGGGAGAAAACAACAATCCTTTGTTCATAGAACAATCGTATTGTTTACTTTACACACAGTTCGTAAAGCAATAATCTGTTGCTTACAACTTAATACTGGAGGGGGTTCGGATGATAACCTGAAGGTGGATTATTAGTCATAGATGCAGTTGGATGGCGGTCTATGTATAATGTTGTAATGCCCAATCAAGTCTCAAAGGAGTCAAGATGATTAGTATATGCATGTATTGCTTTCTCGGTGTTTGTCAATTGCCCCGCTGTAATTTGTTCACCAAGCATGTTATCTATCTTAAGAAGAGCCACCTCTAGTGAACTATGGATCCCGGTCCTTTTATTTTACATACAATCTACAACTGTTTACTGCTTTGTGTTTACTTTCTGCAATCTTTTACTTCTTTCCGTTCGATACGTTTAATCCTTTGTTTTCCGCAAAACACGGTGAGATTGACAACCTCATCGCAAGTTGGGAACAAAGTTCTGTGGTTGTGTTGTGCAGGTCTCCACGTTGCTACTAGCACCGGTAGTGCGCCCTGCCAAAGCTCAGCTAGTAACACCTTTGGGGTGTTTCCTTGCTCCTACTGGTTCGATTAAACCTTGGTTTCATAACTAAGGGAAACTTGCTGCTTGCTCATCATACCTTCCTCTTGGGGTTCCCAACGAGCTCTACATCAACACCGCCATCAAGCATTTTTCTGGGCGCCGTGCATTGAGCCATCATTCATGCACACTCAATCATATGAGATAATGGTCGAGTTGAAGGTGATGTTCGAAGGACAAGTACGTCTTATGAAGTTTGAGCTCCTTGACAAGTTTCTTTCACAAAACATGGATGAAAACACGTGTTTGGACATTCATTTGGAAATTATGCATGACATGCATGAGTCACTCGTGTTTGATGCTAACTACTAGATGGATGAAAAATTCGCGGTAGATGGGTTGCTGTGTTTGCTTTCCCCATCTATGAAAGTGTCGTCAAATGATATATCATGAAAGAGGAACAGTTTTCCTTCATAGATTCCTAAAACAGTTGGGAACTATGAAGGTCGAACCATTGCTGGGAAAATCATCGATTGAGCAGGTATATGTGATGTACACTTTATAAATATGTTTCTCACAAAATATTATTGTTGTTTTATCAAGTATACTGATGCTTGTTCTTGTTTTATGAAAATAGGATCGTATGCAAGAGCGTTGCATGGAGAAGACAAGGAGACAAGGCGTGTTGATGGCATACAAGACATTGATAGCCGACAACATTTCTCCTTCCACTTTTATCATCTAGATTACTTGAGAGTAGAATAGTTTTGTAATCGATTTGAGAGTGTGAACATAGTAGTGTGTCTTGCATCTCGCGAGATGATTATTCATGATGAATTTGTAGCAATCAATTATTCAATTATTATGAATGGTTTCTATTATAAATCACATTGTTCGATTATGAATGTGTTATTCTCGTTATAGTCTTGATGATAAAACCCTATGCATTTATAAAGCTAAAAGATATCCAAACTTGATAATGAATAATACCATTGTTTAATCATAATAGTGTTGTGTGCATTCGTGTTTATGAAAACATGAAGTCATGGGATGTTCAAAATCCTTTGAAATTTTCAATACTAGGCCGCATGGCAAATATGACTAAGACCAATACGTTCTGGTAATACGGAATATGTAAATTGTTGAATACTGTACATGTTGATTTATTATCCATCAATACAGTGGAAATCATTATTTCATAGAAACTATTGTGAAATCAGGTGAATAAAAGAGGTATTCACATGATAAACATAAGTTTGAAACAGTTTGAAATGTTCAAATGTTTTTGGATTATAAGATGGATATGATATTAACAAGAAAGTGCAAATCTCTATGATTCGATCATAGTGACTGACATTTGAGTTAAGATTTTAGTGCATATAAGACTTGTGAAAACCATTTCATAAATTATGTTGATTGGAGGTATCAAAAGCGTATTGATATACCCCAAACATCATAAGCATAGTGTACTAGACACATGTGGTGTAAAGAGAATCTTTGCATAGGTTATCATATAAAGTTAGAGCTATAAGTCATAGAATTAGCAAACACTTATGAAATAGGAGATCATCCAGATTTGCGGAAATAACACCATAAGAGTTATGGCACGTTCAAGATTTCTAGAGACTTTGATAAAGTCGTTGCAAACAATTCTTTGTACAAGTATTAATAAGCAGTTATACATACAAAACCTTCCATAAGACAAACTGGTTGTTGTCCAAATAATCCTTATCAAGAAAATTTTCTGGATAAGAATTTGATGGAAGAAAGTGAGAGTTTGAAATTAAGATGTTCAATCTTACCCAAATTAGAGTCGCGCAATGAAATGTGGTCCATGAAACGAAATTCTACTATAAAAAGGGTGAAACTGATGATTGTGGTCATAATGTTTCGATTAAAGGCTTTACTTAAAAAGGTAGGATTCAATGGTGCATTTCTAAACTTGTGGAAATACATTGCTTCACTTGACATGTTAATTGAACATGACATACCTACGAATTGCAAAAAAACGATGGTGAACCTAAATGCAAGAAATGATAAAATCCAATATAAGTTACATTTAAGATTGCAAAAGCAATATGATTACTTGATCTTATCGAAGTAAGTGATTACTTGATACTTCCTAAATAACTTAGAGTTATAAGGAAGAAATGTAATATTAGAAAGGACCTGAAACCTCAATTTGTCATAAAGAGCGTCTTGAAGAAATTAATGGTTAACTACAAAAATGTAGCAATGCTTGAAGTCCTGAGGATTTAATTAGCAATTAAAATGCAATTATGAATTTCTGGTCGATTTAACAAAATCTACAAATTCTCCAATTTAAAATTGAAGAAAGTTGTAACATGCAAAAGTTTGCTAAATCACATGGATGCTAAAAATCTCTCGTAGTGAGAAATTCTCAATTTGATAATTTGATCAAATGATTTTGGAGATTACCAGAATTTCGAGAAAGCCCATACTTATGAAGCACTTGAGTGGGAGGTATAGGAATATCGTAAAATGACTCATATGTGATGGCATATTTGACTGGGAGCATGACAAACATCCTAATATATGTGTTTGACATATATTGGACGATGAGATTGATATTAGTGGTATTTAAAGGTTAATCTGTGAATGAAGTTGAACAAAATATTAAATATTGAAATCTATCAAGATGGATTGGTATATTTAATAAAGCATCGTAGCCAGAATGTTTCCATTTTGATTCTGAAGGTAGTTCAGAACGACCTAGCTTGGATTCTGAAGAAATTTCAGAATAAGAATAAGAAAAGTTTGTTTGCTTGTTAAACTAGGAGAAAACATTGGTATAAACAAATGTTGATGAATATACTTATCCCATATGAATATGTCATATGTTTCTTCCACGAAATCAATATGTTGTGTACTAGGATAGAATGTGACCCATGGTTCTTTAATAGAACAGGTTCTGAGGTGGTTCATGAATCATTGAACCAGAAATAAGCAAATCTCAAAGACTTAGGGAATAATCTACATAGATATTGAAGTAGGTGACTAAGAGTATGACTAGTGAAGTTCGACTTCAACTAAACATGTTTCTAGTATAATGACGACAGTGGAAGTCTTCATGATTGATCGACTGTCATTGGAAATACTCAGAAACAAGTCTCACTTTTCCACCAAATGAGTACTTCAGTACATTATGAGATAATGTTACAAGTGTAGCATTAAGAGACACTTAATGATTTGCAAAAGACATACAGATCTGGTAAAACAGATCAAAGACATAAAGTTTCCCATAAGCAAGCATGATCAAAACAATTGTGTTTATGATCAGTAAAAATACAACTAGATTATTTATACGCTAGTGTAAGTGGGAGACTGAAGGAGGTTCCCTAGAGGCAAATAATAAATAGGTTTATTATCATATCTCAAATTAGTTCATAACAGTTTCATACTATGCTATAATTTTATCAAGAGAAAACACTGATACAGGTGTGGTATGTAAACATACCAAGTCCCTAATAGCCTCTATTCAACTAGTTCGTTGGGCAACGGATGATCAAGGTTTCTTGATCGTTGATCTTTTATGTTAGTTGACAATGGAGTCGTACCATTAGAGAATGATATGATGGACATCACCCACTTAAGTATTACAGTGAGATCAAGTCACATGGTTTATCATTGCAATCCTTAGAAACTAAGTGACCTTATTCTTAGACCGTGAGATCATATTAATCACTGTCTCCCGAGGTTGCTTTGACTACACCAACCGTCATGTCTATAATTGGGTGGCTATAAAAGTGTATGTTGGGTATTTCAGAGGAATAATTGAGACATGTGCATCAAGATCAGGATCTGTTCACCCGCGTGATGGGAAGATACACTGGGCCCACTCGGTGATACTGTATCCAATAAGTTGCAACCATTGACTAGGTTAGGGGATACAATATCATAATAATGAGATAAGTGGACTTTTTGGTGACGGGATATGTATGTTGATGCCATAGATCAAATCTCGGACAAGTCATGTATCGAAGAAACAAAGGGATAAGGACACGGAGTTTATGGCCCGAACACGACAAAGTTTTATGGAATGCATGGGGGTCATTATGGACATCCCGGTCCCGCTATCGATCATTGATCGAGAGTGATCTCGATCATGAATGTGCCATTCCCGAACCATAAGGTAACACACTTAAGGGTCATACGACGTTATGAGATTGTTATGGAAGCAAAGGGATCACCGATGATAAAATGAGAATCAAAATCGTTCTGATAAAACATTGTCGAAAAAGTTTCGAAGAGGATCTGAAGTTATATCGGAAGAAGGAAATAGGCCGAAAGGTGTTTCAGAGTAATAGAGATTTATAATATACATATATATGTTAATTATGAATTATTATATATTAAATCTAAATTTAAATTAATATTAAAGGGCAACCTCCGCTAATGGGCTGAATCCCCGGAGGGAGGCCACCCCAATAGACAGCACTCAGGTCCCAGCTACCGCTGCTAGGCCTAGTTGGCCGGCCCACGTGGGCACACAACACAGCGCGCAGGTGAGCAACAGCAGGCGGGCTGTGGCAGGCCAGCCCACACGGTGTCGCGGGCCCAAGGCGGGGCAGGGGCGCGTGCGCATGCGCGGGGATATCGGGCGCCGCAGCCAGGCCTACCTGACCATCACCACCTCGTTGGTCCTTGCTGGGCCGCAGGAAGGCTGGCGCGCGGGGCAGGCCCAACCGGCTGCTGCTCCCTCCTCTCCTTTTCCTTTAGTCCCACCCCGGGACTTTAGGGGTGGGAGTCCTACCTTTTCGCCTATATAAAAGAGTCTATATTGGTGGAAAAAAGACACGCGAAAATGGAGATTTCCTAAGGACTAGTTTCTTTAGGGAATTTTTTCTCCTGTTTCTCAGTTCATTCTCACGAGTGCGGTTCCATGAAAAACTGCGCACAAGAGAGTTGACAACACCGGCACGCTGCTGGATCCCGATTCCAAAGGGTCTACTTTTGCATCCCGACTGGATCAGGGAGAATGTGAATCATCGTCGGATAGTGTACGTGTGCGGTACCTCGGATAACGCTGCCACTTGTGGCACTGGGCTGTCGTGTAAGGACTAGGAGGAGACAAGCGAGGAGCTTTGCGACCTTGAGGTCGGACACGAGCTCGACTACTTCAACCACGTTCCCCGCGGGATGTTAACCGCGTTCGGTACAAGGGTATGCAACTAAACCTCTATTCCCGTTACTAAATTAACTCGTAGATAGATCTGGGCGTTTGGATAGTTCTACAGTAAAATAAATTGTTTTCTGCCACGGATCCCCTTCAACGACATAGAAGTCATGAAATCTCTACCCTTAAAATGTTTACAATTTTGTATGCAAAGCTTCTTACAAATTCATATTTTTGTGCATGTGACATCCCAATTGTGTCTTATTTGCAATTCATGTCTTTTCAAAGAATTAATATGCATAGATTCATGTGTCAAACAAGCCAATGAGAAGTGTAATAAGTTTATTGTAACGTGCAAAACAATATTGACATAGTAAGAAAGAACCAACCCGTCAAGAGTGAGAGAAAGAAATATAATTTACCAATTTTAAACTGTAGATGTTGATATTACATATGTCACTGAGGACCAGATTATTGAATTTGGAAGAACGAGCATGCATAACAATACATAATATTGCACAACCGAAAGGATTACAAGCATACGAGTCCAATGATATTATGTGTAAGAATAATACACAATATGTAGGTTTAATCCAATGGTAGCTGAAGTATTTTATTTTATAAATAAGCTAGAAGTCAACCCTAGTGTGGTAGGTGTTCTGCTTTGTCATGTCCTTATAGATACAAACAATCTAATACAACAAATGAAAAGATTTTTTAATAGATCAACAATTTGTACTTTAATTCCAAATGATAAAACAATACTTAAAGGATGCCAAATAATTTGTGGTCAAGTATTTGACTAATTGTTAACCAAGTAAGTATTATGTTGGTATTTCAATGGTTTCAAATGTTTGCCAAACTAACTATTAGTAAAATAAAGACATAGACATATAAATCAATATACAAATCTAGCCACGTTAGTGCGTGGGTAAGCATGCTAGTTGTACTAGTAGTGACAAACATTCACGTTGACTGGTATCACTAGGCTATATACCTTGGAGTTGTGGGGTGGCTAGAATCTTCGTCGAGTGGTCCAACTAGTGGCCCTAGCTATGTCGGATCAGAAATGGCAGGAGATGATCCCTCCATGTATTCCACCGCTCCTTTCTGCACACCAGATGACAAGTGAGCATTGTGCTGATGAGGGCATCACTGTGGCATGGTTAACCAAGGCGGCTAGGGTTTTGTACCTTTTGCTGGTGTTGCCGTCGGTCTGCCTCGCCTCCGATGGCCTCTCGGGCCTTGGAGGTGCGACGGTCCCTGGCCTCGCCCGCGAGAGAGTTTTCGTTTTTCGTTTTAGTTTTCTTCTATGTCTATTTCGGAATGATGAGGCAGTGGAGCCATCTTTAAGTCTGAATAAGGTCATCCCTACCCTATCCCTGTTCCGACGGTGCACATAGTGCTGGGAGGGAGCGTGGAGTTGTATGCCCGATGGATCTCCTGGGATTGCTCGGTTTTTATGTTCGCCGACGTGGTTTCAAGCTTGGCTCTTCCAATCTACGGTTCTTTTCATTGACGATGGATGTTGCTCTGGTGCGCTGATCCTTTTGGGCTTTCGCAAGATGACTCCCCGTCTATCTACTAAAATAAGCTCTACTTTGATAAACTTGCCTGGCTTCAGTGATGGAGGTGCGAGGATAGCGGCACGCCTTTGGCTCACTCCAGTGTTTGTAGTCGGCGTTGTAGGTGGTTCAATCACTTATTTGTTATTTTTATTACTTTTAGAGCTTTCATACATTTGTTGATGATTACTAATACTCCGTCCGTTTCAAAATATAAGATGTTTTAACGTTTTTTTAAAACACGTGTATCTAAACGACTTTTAGCGTGTAGGTTTAGAAATGTGCGTATAGATGCATGTGTTTGAGAAAAAAGCTAAAATATGTTATTATTCACGGAGAACTTTTTCCCAAAAAAATGTGCGAAGCACATCTTCGATCAAACGTGGTAACTTTTGTGTGATCCAATTAGTGTCCATTTCGAACATAAACTAGTTCAAACGAGTGTGCCGTGTGTATCAGTGTAAGGACTCTTTACAATTACGATTCCACGGATGTACATATACCACATATACACATAGTCTCCGTCACACGAACCTTCCCCAAAAGACGCATATATACACCGGCATGTTCGGCCGTTTTGCACACGTCTGCCTCTCGCACTGCCGCCGGTGGGCAGGCAGGCAGGCAGCCGGTCAAATCAAATCTAGTCACGCACGTAGCTGCCAGGAAATCAGCGGAGTCCGTGACGGAAATGCAATTTTCTCGCCCTAGTTTGACTAATTGCCCGTCGCTTTCGTCTTCCCGGCCGGCGGCTACGTGGTCGCCGCGCGCAAATTCTACCGCCCTTCCGCGGCTAGTCACCGTGACGTCTGACCACCCCACGCCCACGGCGACGGCGTGCCGACTACCGCGGACGCGGCGGCGGAGGAGCCGGAGACCGGTATGCCCATGGCCACGCGGCACCACCCGGGCTGCACGGCCGCGGCTGCGCGGACGACCTCGACGTCACCGATGACGCGCACCGCGAGGTGGACGACGCCGTGGCCGGCGCCGAAGCTGCGGGGGCAGCGGAGCGAGTAGCTGAGCCTGCGGAGCGCGCGGGGCGGGCGGAGGCCGTCGAGGACGTCGGCGGGGAGGACGCGGCACCAGCCCAGCGGCGTGTCGCCCCCGGCCACGAGCCGCCGCGCGCAGCCCGACTCCGAGAACACCGCCACGCGCACGTCGTCACGGCCCTCCAGGAACCCCACGCCCACGGCCACCACGAGGCGCGCGTCGCCGCTCTCCCACGAGTGCTCGCCGGCGCCGGACGACGACGATGACGACGCCACGTCCGTGCTGCTGCTGGAGCAGTCGGCGGACGAGGACACCGCCACGTACGGACGCAGCCGGCGGGGCAGCGGCGAATAGGTCGGCGGCAGGCGGAGCGACTCCGCCGACAGCACGGTCACCTCCAGCGCCAGGCCTCCTGGCCCTTCTTCCGGGCCGCCGTTCTTGGACGACGACGACATCGCGCTGCGCGCTGTGCCTCACGTACGGCAAGTATATAGGCAGGTGGTCCCCGTTGATTGATCGGCGACGTGCGGTGGCGGCGAGGGGAATGTAGCCGGTCGCCCGTGCGTTTATATCCATGCGTGGGTTTGAAGGGTTCGTCGGGAGGAACTGAACGAGGAAGGAGGCTAGACGGGCGGGACGCAGCTTCTGGCATGGAGCGCGCGAAACCGCAGAGAAGGTTGGCGCGCGGGAAGCTTTTGCTTTCAGTGCTTGCCCGGCCGCGTTTCGTTTCGTGGCACCTTCGCGCTGCCTAGGTGGAAGACCACGTCCGTACGTGGTCGTGTCCAGACCAGTTTTTTTTTTTTGAACGGGAAAGAGTCCAAAGACCCGGGAAGCTGCTTCATTAAACTAGGCGGACGGGTACAGTTTACAAGGAAACCCCTAAAAGAGGGGGAAAACGAAAGCAGTACAGCAATATTTGCATAAAAGATCCTAAGACTAAATGATAAAAAGCAATCAGGTCCCTGTGTCTCCTCTCCACCGCAACCAACACCGAGCGCCATTCGCCGCCAGAGCGTCGCCGAGGACGAACCACTTAGCAGTGCTTAGGGGGGAAATCCGGCGAGGAGCTCCAACTAGGGCCTCCGCACTAGAGGTTTGAGAGAGCGCAACCATGGCGCATCTTGGCCACCCTTCGACCAGAGCAGGCAGCAGCCCAGCGGTGTTCGCCGCTAACCAGAGGCCACTGCGGATGAACATCAGAGGGAATCACAGCTTTAGAAGGAGCTAGAGAAAGTCGATGAAGAAGGCCCCTCTTAGCGCAAGCACCATGATGACCCACAAGTATAGGGGGTGTATCGCAGTATTTTCGATAAATAAGAGTGTCGAACCCAACGAGGAGCAAAATGTGTTGACGAGTGGTTTGGAGCAGGAATTCTCTGTAAATACTTAGCAAATGAATTTTTAGGGTTTTTTGATAATGCGGGTAAATAAAGTACGAGTAAATAAAAGACAATAAGAATAAATGCAGCAAGTGGCCCAATCCTTTCTTTAGCAAAGGACAAGACGGTTGTATTACTTAAGATGACCGAACGTTCTCGAGGACACACATGAATATCGTCAAGTGCTTTCGCTTCATATATTTGATTAATCTTCTTTAGTTTGCTAAGTATTGTGTGGGTGAACCTGTGCTAATGTACCGATCTTCCTAGGACTAATACATACTTGTGATTATACCCCTTGCAAGCATCCGCAAGTATAAGAAAGTAATTAACGTAGAAACCTAACCACATCTTTAAACTCTAAGACCCTGACGTCCCTTGTGTAAAGGTTTCCTAACGGGGGTTCAGGTTTCTGTCACTCCGGTAACCCCTACGATTAGTAGCCAAATACACAATGCCTTCCCCTAGGCCCATAAAGGTGAAGTGTCATGTAGTCGACGTTCACATGACACCACTAGAAGAAATACACCACAACTTAAATATCAAACCATTGAATCTTTCTCAACACAACTCCACTACTAACAGCATGACTTCTCCCATGTCCTCAGGAACTAAACGAACTACTCACAAGACATCATATGGATCAAGATCAGAGATGAAATAATGATATGTAACCATCTGAACATAAACGATAATTCAATGGTTCACTCAATAGCATCAACTACAAGGAGTAATCGACACCGGGAAAGTTTCCCCTAAGAACTATGCAAGATTCAACCCAATTGTTACAGCGGTATGAAGTGGCGATGATGGTGCTGGTGGAAATGATGGTGGTGGTGATGATGATGATGATACCGATGAAGTCCAGCTTGATGGTGGTGTTGACAGCGACGATCTCCCCTCTCCGGGAAGGAATTCCTCCAGCAGAATTCTATCCGTCGGAGAGATCTTTCTCTCTCGGTGTTTTCCGCCCCGTAGAGGAAGCGAAATCTTTTTGTGGTCGCTCCCCAGGTGTTAGGGTTTTGAGGGGATAATATACGCCAGAGGGGAGAGCCTAGAGTGGGCCAGGGCGGCCACACCACTTGATGGCGCGGCCTAGGGCTGCCCGCGCCAGGGGTGATGTGGGCCCCCTGTGGCCCATCTCCACTCCCCCTTCTGGCAATCTTCGTCTTTTGGAAAAATAGAATTTTCCATGTATTTTCCTGGATTTTTTGATGTTCGCGAATTTTGCCTCCAAACAGCACCTTTTCCATCAGAATCCTGACTGTAGCGGTCCATGCTCCAAAAGTCATCCACCATGCAAAAACAGATGAAATAACATAAGTATCGTCTCTTAATATGAAATATACCAATGAATAACAGTAAATTATGATATAGAATAGTGATGCAAAATGAATGTATCAACTCTCCCCAAGCTTAGATTTCGCTTGTCCCCAAGCGAAAACTAAACTCAATAAACATGACCTCAGGTTTATGGAGTGAAGAGTTGCTAAAAGAATACGGACAAGAAGCATCACATTCATCAATACACAAATCATAATAGAAGAAAACTCGCTATTATATAACTTAACTTGCAATAAGTAAAGGAAACACAATAAAGATACATAAAGTAAATCATAATTGGTAATGGCAAACTTAGCTCTTGGTCGAAGAATAGTTGACAATTTGCAGGAGTTCACAAATAACTGGTTTCCAGTGATAGATTTCAAAGTAATATTCACTAAGATAAGAGCAATGCGCAAAACAGGGAACATAAGAAACATGATTGAATAAATCATCATATGAATGAATGAAACACAACAACTCAAAATACTTGTTTGAGATAGAAGGGAATAGGTTTACTGACTCAACTAAAAAGTAAAAGATATGCCCCTATCATAGGTTTACAGAGGGAAGCAGGGATTTCAAGTTTCATAAAGATCTTCCAAAAATTATGATACTTATTAGCTTTCAGCTCTCATTGCCCCTATCATAGGCATCTTTAGGTGATTAAGGTTAAAGTGATCAAATATGAGGATATGCTTGACAAGTTGCAAGTTGAAAATCTCATGTTCCTTGAATATGAGGGCCGCTCCTCATGCTACTCAAGTTTAGTTACCGGTAAGTTCTTGTCATAGTAAGTATGTGTGTATCATAGAGAACCACCAACGGTGTACCCCTTGCCCGATGATACGGAAGAATCCCCATATCAAAATGACAAGGCAAGCAGACAACGAGCATCTCAGCAATCTTCTTATTTACCATGGGAAAATGGTGCTTTTTTCTCTCTTTCCTCTTTTCTCATCTCTTTTTTATTTTTTTATTTTTCTCAATCTCTATCTCTTTTTATATATAAGAAGAATGCTTCATAGATTGCTCATTATGGTTACGCTGCAGGTTTCCACCATGATTAGGCATGGATTAGACCGGCGGCCCAGGCGTTTCTCTAACACACATACATAACTCCATGGACTTACAAGCTCCCCTTTCATTTCACACCGACGCTATTAGACAAAAGAGCATGATATCAACTAGGTACAAAGTACAAGTCCAATGTTGAAAGCGTTCCCCATGACATCATGGTTCTGCTAATTCACAACTTACAAAGCACAAGCATATACGCAGCATAGATGGGCACAATGGTTCAAGTTTATTAAGTGCAAGAAAATAAAGTGTGCCATCAAGTTCATGAGAGATTTAATCACTAATTTCCACATAACAAGTTTAATTCGGAAGGTAGATAAAAAAACATGAATTTACTTGGAATAGCAATAATGCTAGTAGGTAGGTATGGTGGACACAAATGGCATAGGTTTTGGTTTAAGGATTGGATGCACGAGAAGCATTCCCTCTCAGTACAAGTTTTTGGCTAGCAAGGCTGGGTAGCAAGCATAAGAGTTGAAGGAAACAAACAAACATACAAGTGATAAAAACAAACATGCAATCTTCCTTGGAAGCACAAAAGATCTTAACTAGAGAATACTAAGCTTATGAGCAAATCAAGAAAGAAAGATGATGAAATTATATTTCTTTAGAGTACTTTTATCTTTTTCATTCAATTCTCAAAATAGTGTTGCTATTGACCGAGGCAGGTTTGCCAAAACCAACTAAATTAACTCAATGATCCCAAAGGGATACCAATGCTAACAACAAGATTAATCATATAACATGAATTGAAAACTAATATAAGATATGCAAAAGAGTAAATGATAGAACTTCTCATTAATATTTCATAACGGCAACTCACACCAAGGGATACATAGATATCTAACGAGAGGGGGACACTTCCATAATGCAAACCGTCCTACATGATAACTTCTCTATTCATGATATGACTCTACTAAAAAGGTAAAAAGATAGAAGATAGTGATGTGATACCGCGGTTGACATGGGTATACCCTACAGGTACTCGAGTTCAGTATATACGGTCCGGATACGGAGGAAGCCCACGGTGTTGCCAAGGCCCAATACAGAATTTGAGTGGCCCACGGACTCTCAATTGCTCGCGAGACAAGAAGAAGCTTAAGATAGAAAGTTCAAAGGGAAAAACCCTAATCTGTAACCGACTCGACCTGCTACCCGAGACCTAGCCTATATATATAAAGGCTAGGAGGGGGCAGCGAGGAGAACTACACGCAACCCTAGTTTCCACAACTCTCGCCAGATTGCATCTGCGCACCCCTATAATCTTCGATTCCTTCGTTAATTCCAAGAGCAGACAAGCAGGAGTAGGGACCTCTACGAGGCCTGAACCTGGTTAAACCTTGCGTCCCTGTGTGCTTGTTTGGTAGCCGACTGATGCCTCCAGCGCTCCCTCCTTCTCCAAAACCCAAGTGCATAACAATGGGCATTGATGAGTTAAACCCTCGTCAATTGGCGCCGTCTGTGGGAATTGGGAGTGCTGATGTCGCGGCTTCTTCGGCCCCATCAACCGTGATCTACAACTCCGCAACAATGGAGATTCGCCAGCTCTTCGGCGCGTTCGACTTCACCATCCACACGCTGGCCTCTCACTCGGCTTTCGAGTCCGTAGGCGATGGAATTAGTCTGGTGATTGGGAGCTTCTGCTTCCAGGTTGGTCAGATGGGCATGCTTCGCATGCCTGACCAGCCAACAGCACCCGCGATTGCTCTAGCATCGTGGTTCCCGCCACCAAACGGCACCCTCAGCGAGCTCAACACCTCAGCAACAGCTGGGAGCATAGACAGTGACAACAGTCGCGGATCCGATCTGGGTGACCTAGCAACAGAAGATGGAGTCTGCGGCTCCGGATCCGAAAGTTGCGGAAGCAAAAGCTTCCCCAACCACTTCATGTGTGCTGTCATCAACGCTAGCGACACCGCCGCCAATCGCGAAAATGGTGGCAACGGATCTGGCACCGATCCGCCCAACGGTGGCATACCTAATGGCGGACCACCCAACGGCGGCCCCACCAACAGCGTCAATGGCGCGCCCGTCAACAACGGAGGGGCGGTCGAACCACCAACCATGGTGAACGAGCACACCGGTGAATGTGTCGTGATTAAACTCAACAACAAGTGGGCCCGCTGCCGAGAAGCTCTGCGAGGCAATCCAGTGCCCTCGGCACGCCGCAAGACATGCTGATGGGCTACCATTGGCTACTAAAGGAGGAGTACAGACGCCAACTACATGCAATCGCGCAACTTGAAGCGCGTAAAAAGGTGGCAGATGAGTCGAGTCTTCGTCGAGCTGGGCTCTCCTCCCACGGAGGATCCTCCTCCAAGGGCAACGAGTACGTGGCCAACAAGAGGCAATCTCGGATGGCCCATCTCACCGAGCAAGAACGGATAGAAGCTGCGAAAGTCCTCGACTTTAGCTCTATGACAGTCGACACACGGGGCAACGTGGTCCCAAAGACACCGCAAGCCGTGGTGACAGCAGCCACCATGTACCTCCTCAACAACCAGCCACCAGCTGGAGATCCACGAGCCGCTATGCACCGATCTATGATCACGGGCTTGGGATTAGTCGAGGCCGCTCTCGACAAAGAGCCAATGACGGAGACAAAGAATGGCAAAGCTCTGGCAAAACGCTATTCCTCACTGATGGCTCAATGTTGATGTAGAGCTCGTTGGGAACCCCAAGAGGAAGGTATGATGAGAACATCAGCAAGTTTCCCTCAGTTATGAAACCAAGGTTTAATCGAACCAGTAGGAGAAAGGAAACACCCCAAAGGTGTTGCTAGCTGAGCCTTGACAGGGCGCACTATCGGTGCTAGTAGCAACGTGGAGACCTGCACAACACAACCACAGAACTTTGTCCCCAACTTGCGATGAGGTTGTCAATCTCACCGGTTTTGCTGAAAACAAAGGATTAAGCGTATCAAATGGAAGGAAGTAAAAGTTTGAATAAAGTAAACACAAAGCAGTAAATAGTTTATACATTGTATGTAAAGAAAAGGACCGGGATCCATAGTTCACTAGAGGTGGCTCTCCTTAAGATAGATAACATGTTGGGTGAACAAATTACAGCGGGGCAATTGACAAACATCGAGAAAGCAATACATGCATATACTAATCATCTTGACTCCTTTGGAACTTGATTGGGCATTACAACATTATACATAGACCGCCATCCAACTGCATCTATGACTAATAATCCACCTTCAGGTTATCATCCGAACCCCGTCCAATATTAAGTTGCAAGCAACAGATTATTGCTTTACGAATTGCGTGTAAAATAAACAATACGTTTGTTCTATGAACAAAGGATTGTTGTTTTCTCCCTAGTAGCAACAGCACATCTAGTACCTTAGAGATTTCTGTCACTTTCCCAGATTACTAGAGGCATGAACCTACTATCGAGCATAAATACTAACTCTTGGAGTTGCTAGCATCTACTTGGCCAAGATAGCTACTAACAACGGAAAGCATGCAAGATCACAAATAACAAAGACATGATAGAATCAATAATCAATCTGAAATAGCATCTCAATATCCATCGGATCCCCGCAAACATAACATGCAGAATTACAAATAGATGATCTTGATCATGAACGGAGCTCACAAGATCTAGACATGAAAGCACAAAGGAGGAGAACCAGCCATCTAGCTACTACATGGATCCGTATTCTAAGGATGAACTACTCACGCATCACATCGGAGGCTTGCATGGTGATGAAGAAGGCCTCCAGGGTGAATTCCCCTCTCCGGCAGGGTGCCGGGAAGAGCTTCAGATCCCTCCCGATCTAGGGATGGAGATGACGGCGGCTATAGACTCTTTCGTGGATTTTTGATCGGGCCCTTAGGGTTTTCATCTCGAGGGCATCTTATAGTCGGAAGGGGAGGCCGAGGGGGTGCCAGAGGCGGTCACACCACCCCTGGCACGGGCCAGGCTGGGCCGCGCCGCCAGGTGGTGTGGTGGCCCCTGGCTCCTCTCCGTCTCGTATTCTGGCATCTGATGACTTCCGGAAAAATAGGCACTTTGGCTTTTGTCCCGTCCAATTCCGAGAATATTCATTTTCTGTCTTTCCTAGAACCAAAAACAGCAGAAAACAGGCAGCTGGCACTATGGCTCTTGTTAATAGGTTAGTCCAACAAATCATATGAAAAGTACTCCAAAGTGTGGACAAAACACAAGAAAGTGGATAAAACCAAGCATGGAACATAAAAAATTATAGATACATTTGCAATGTATCACTCACCTTCATCCAGCGACGACAGTCACGATCTGTCTCGGCGTCGCCGCTCATGGCGGCATGATCGTGACTACAATGCGCGCGATGACCTCACACAGTGCAAAATCTACAAATTAAGGGCAAGACGCGCTCGTTCGACTGACTCCGAAGAGGACGAGACTGAACTCTGCGGCGCCATATGCTTCAGCAGGGCCATGAGGCAGAAGCGAATGCCTAAAGGGTTCAAATTCCCGTCGGAGAACCCAAAGTTCGACGGCCTACAAGACCCTAAGATCTGGTTGGAGGACCACATCTCCTCTGCTAGGCTACATGGCGAGAGTCGAAGCACGGCCATGCAATGCCTGTAGCTACAGCTACAGGGCGCCGCTCGCGCATGGCTCAACAATCTCCCGCGCGGATCCATTCAACAGCTGGGAAGAGCTGTTCTACAGCTTTGTATGCAATTTCAAGGGCACTTACAAAAGGCTTGCATCAATCGAAGAGCTGAGGAGCTGTCAGCAAAGATCGGGTGAATCTCTACGCTCGTACATCCAGAGGTGGTCCATCATCAAGAACTCCGCATAAAACATATCGGAGGACCGCGCAATCGACGCATTCAATGGCGGTGTTCGCCGCATAGAGCTCAGGGAAGAGCTAGGCCGCTTGAAGCCCAAAACAATCGACCACCTGATGGAAATTGCGAATAGGTGGGCCGATGGAGAGGATTCGGTAAAAAACTGCACCTACTCCGATGACGACGATGATGACCTCGGGCGTAGATGCGACCATCGAGGCAAGCGGCGGATGCGCATCTACGATGACCGTGACGACGTCGACATGGTCGCAGCTGGCTACGCCGACAAACGCAACGACAACCGCAACAACAGCTATCACAGCGGTGGATACCACGAGTCCGGGAAAACCACACAGGTGTGGCAGCGCCGCACTCGCAACAACCATCGAGGACAAACTGTCCAGGCCATGCAACGTGCACTTCTACATCGACAAGCACGACGACAAGAAAAAATCTAGCCACCTTCTCAAAGACTGCCACGAGTTTCTCAAGCTCCACGAGGGTCTGGCTCGGATGAATCGCCACGCAGTCAACATGGGCTATGGAGTCGCCCCAGGCGCCGTGGCACACAGAGCTCCTCCTCCACCGCCCGGAATACCACCACCCGTGGCCGCACCGGTCCAGAATCATGGTGGCGAATCATACCCACGACCCGTGGGCAACATGGGGATGATCCAAAAGGGGCGTCCCTCAAATCGAGTGCAGAAGGCCATCACTCGCCAAGTCAACTTGGCAATCAACTCTCCACCCTCCACCACTGAGTACCTTAGTAGAAGCGACTCCTGCATCACCTTCGACCGACGTGACCACCCGTGCCAAGTCCCTCGTCCAGGCCACTGTCCCCTCATACTCGAGGCACTGATTGGGGGCTTCGACATGAGCCATGTCTTCATGGACGGCGGCAACGGCATCAACCTAATGTTCGCCAGTACCTTGCGTGCAATGAGGATCCCTCTGACGTGTCTGGAAGTTTCAGACACAATGTTCCACGGCATCGTCCTAGGGAAAGGTGTATATCTCCTTGGCAAAATTAACCTCGACGTCATCTTCGGTACGCTGCAAAATTTTCGGCGAGAGCGCATCGACTTTGAGGTCGTCGACTGGCCTTCACAATATCACTGCATCCTCGAACATGTCGCGTTCGCAAGGTTCATGGCGGTGCCACACTACGCCTACCTGCAGATGAAGATGCCAGGCCCAAACGGCGTAATCACAATCAACTGCAACTTTGAGAGGTCTGACAGTTGCGATAGGGAATTCAACAGAATCTCCCAGTCCTTCGGTATGCAAGAGGAACTCGCAAGATTAAAGAAGTCGACAGACAATAGTCTGCCTCCCCTAAGTCGGCCAAGTTCACCTGCCCTATCCTTCGACTCGTTGGTGCACACGAAGAAAGTCCAGGTCCACCCAACGGACCCGACCAAGACGACCCTCATCGCCAACAACTCGAGTTCCGCATAGGAACTCGCGCTCGTCGAATTCCTCCGTGAGCACAGGGAAATCTTCGCCTGGTGTCAGAAGGCTTCTTATAGGCGAAGAGGGAGACCGAGGGGGTGCCTAGGGCCACAACACCATGCCCTGGCGCGGCCAGACCCAGCCCGCGCCTGGGGGTGGTGTGGCTAGGCCCTGGCCCTCCTCCGTCTCGTATTCTGGCTCCGTGAGTCTTCTGGAAAAATAGGCACTTTGGCTTTTGTCCCGTCCAATTCCGAGGATATTCATTTTCTGACTTTCCTAGAACCAAAAACAGTAGAAAACAGGCAGCTGGCACTGTGGCTCTTGTTAATAGGTTAGTCCAAGAAATCATATGAAAAAGTACTCCAAAGTGTGGACAAAACACAAGAAAGTGGATAAAACCAAGCATGGAGCATCAAAAATTATAGATACATTTGCAATGTATCAACATCCCCAAGCTTAACTCATGCTCGTCCTCGAGTAGGTAAGTGATAAAAAGAAAGAATAATTTTTGAGGTGACATGCACCATCAAAGACTTGATCAAAGTATTTGTAAAACATTCAAAGCTAGGATCAAAGTACTTCCATCATAACATGAAAGACAAAGTTCTAGCAATAAGACAAAGAAACTATGATGCAACATGAAAAGGCACAAACAAAAGATTCATGAATAACAATGCTTTGCAAGACGTTTGTTTGTTTCACATAAAGAAAACATAGCATAGTGGCATTCAGCTTGTCCCTCAAAGAGTAACAAACATAAATGCATAGGACACCTTCAAAGTTCACAAGAGTGACTAGATACAAATAGTTTAAAGCAAGCAATATCAAGGTATGCATCAATCAACAAGTCTTGGGACAATGCACATAGAACTAAGAATGGCCACGATGCTCTCAAGAAAGTGCTCATAGAATGTGTGGAGACTCAACAAGGAAATGAAAAGGTTTTGAATAGTTTGAAAGGGTTCCAAATGCTGAAAGTATGGTACTCATTAGCTTTGAGCTCTCATTGCCCCTATCATAAGCATCTTTAATGTGGTTAAGGTGAAAGTGAGGTCCAATCTGTGTTATATGCTTGACATACTATAAACTGAAAATCCCAAGTCCCTTGAGTACAAGGGCCGCTCCTCATGCTACTCAACTTTAGTTACCGGTAAGTTCTTGTCATGGTAAGTATGTGCGTATCATTGAGAACCGCCAACGGGGTACCCCTTTCCCGATGATACGGAAGAATCCCCATATCAAAATGACAAGGCAAGCAGACAATGAGTATCTCAGCAATCTTCTTATTTACCATGGGAAAATGGTGCTTTTTTCTCTCTTTCCTCTTTTCATAAAACCCTTTTTTATTTTTCTCAATAGCCATCTCTCTCTTTTTTTATAAGAAGAATGCTTCATAAATATCATTATGGTTACGCTGCAGGTTTCCACCATGTCAGCATGGATTAGACCAGCGGCCTAGGCGTTTCTCTAACACACATACATAACTCCATGGACTTACAAGCTCCCCTTTTATTTCACACCGACGACATCCGCAAACAAAAGAGCAAGGTATCAACTGGGTATATATTTACAAGTGTTGAAAGCGTTCCCCGTGACAACACGGTTCTGCTAATCCCCAGCCTATAATTTGCAAGCATATAACTTTCATGGAGAGTTCACAATGGTTCAGGTTTATTAAGTGCAGGAAATAAAGTGTACCATCAAGTTCGTGAGAGCTTTACTAACTAATTTTCTCATAACAAGCAAACATTTTATTCGGAAGAAAACAAAGCATATTGAATATGCACGGAAGTAGCAAATGATGCTAATAGGTAGGTATGGTGGACACTTTGGAAATATTTGGTTTAGGGAGTTGGAAACTTGAGTAAAACACTCAGTGGAAGTGAAGGCTAGCAATAGTAAGGGAGAGACAAACGAGAGAGCAATAATGGCCATAATCATGCAGAGCGACAAAACATTATTGATCAAAGCATAAAGTGATACTACTAGTTGAAAACTAAAGGATCATAAAGGCTTATGGTGACTTGGGATAGTCATAAGGTGTGAACATGTGCCAAGTCAACCTAAATAAAGCATCAAAGGAGAATACCACTATACTATGCTTTAATATGCTAAAACAACGCATGAGTCATCCAAGGCACATTAAGCAATCTCAATTGTTTATAACAAGTCACGCTATAGCAAAGAATACTAAGCATAAAGCCAAAACAATATCAAGCATGGCATGACAAAGCATAGGCCACAGTCAAAAACGAGCTCTCTTTACCACTTAAGCATGAACTTTCCGACTCTTTTCCAATCCAAACCAAACTATTTGAAAACCAATGTATGAAAGAGGGGGTCCAACCAATTTATTCAGAAAACTAAGCAAACCACGCAAAATAAAAACCAAAACGAAAATGAAAAAGAAGACGCTCTAAGAACAACACAACTGTGCATGAAACAATAAAAATGAAGTGTTTGGAAGAAACCTGGGATTTTTATTGATGAAGAAGGGGATGCCTTGGGCATCCACAAGCTTTGACGCTTGTACTTCTTGGATATTTCTTGGGGTGACACGCGTGGCATCCCCAAGCTTGAGTTTTAGTCCATCCTTCATCTCATTACTCATTCCTTCCATACACCTGAAATTTTTCCTTCATACAAAACTTCACACAATCTTTATTAGCAACATTAGTGCACTCAAGATAAATAAGTCTTAAGGTTCAGTTCTAACACCAAATAAACTTCCATTAGGACACTAGCTACTATAGCGCTTCCCTCAAAAAGCTCAATTCCCCAAAAGAACTCAAAAAGGAGCCAACAAGAAGCAAATGCAGAAAATGGCAGAAATCTGTCAAAACAGACCAGCAGGTAAAGACGAATTTTTTCGAAGACCTTATGTTGATCAAATCAAAAAGTGTTGAACTAACTAAAGTTATAAAACAACCTGGGGCAGAAGGACAAAAATTCACGCCTCAAAAAGACGTTCAAAGATTTTAAACAAAGTTTTACGGTGAAGCACAGAAATCTGTTTCAGGACAGCAACTTTCCCAATCATTAGTTCTCTCTCATTAGAGGTTACTCTTGGCACAAAAAGCAAATAAAAAGAATAAGGAGCGGTTATTACTGAAGTAATAAGTTCCAAGACTCATCTAAAACTTTTGGGTTATCTCCCAATAAGTACTTTTCTTTAACGCCTTTAAGTTAGGCATAAGCAAAAACTAAAATGGATAGAATAGAAGTAAGGGAGATAATCACGGTGAAAACATTGTTTTGTTCAATGAAATCCTTTTGTTAACAAGGTTGATCAGGTCTTGCTACCAAAACAATTTCATATGAGACAAAACTTTGTATTCCACTTATGATTATGTTACCTCAACCTTGATAGCAATGGTCCCAATCATAATAGTTTCAAATTTTTCTCTTGGTATGGGACAATATATTTCTCCAACTTGAATGCCCTCAACATGTTCAATTGAATTCAAAGCATAAATCCTTTCAATCTTCTTGAGGAAATAGACAATGTGTTCCTTGTCATTAACATTGAAGGTCACCTTCCCTTGATTATAATTAATAACAGCTCCTGCAGTATTTAAGAAAAGGTCTCCCAAGAATAATAGACATATTATCATCTTCAGGCATAATAGTTTGAGAGGATGCTCACATAAGAAATAAGAATTGAAGTAAAAGATAGCATCAAGAAGCAAATTCAAAAAACATTTAAGTCTAACCCACTTCCTATGCATAGGAATCGTGCAAGCAAATAACAAAGTGACAGGCGTAGGAAGATAAAAAAAGAGTAACTTCAAAAATTTCAGCACATAGAGAGGTGTTTCAATACCATGAAAACTTCTACAACCATATTTTCCTCTCTCATAATAATTTTCAGTAGCCTCATGAATAAACTCAACAATATAACTATCACATAAAGCATGCTTTCATGATCTACAAGCACTAGAGCTTTATCATAAACATCTTCAAAAGAATCCTCAGGAACATAACATTCATCCTTCTTTAGTAAGCATGGGGGACAATCAAATAATGTGAGGGATAAAGAGTTACGCTCATTAGAAGGTAGGCATGGGTAGCTAATCCATTCTTCCTCCTTTTGTTCATCAGTCTCCTTCTCTTTTTCATCTAATGAGATTTCAGGTTCATCAATTTCTTCTTCCATAGGATCCTGCAAGGCATTAGTCTCTTCCATTTGTGGAAAGCATCTATTAAAATATTCAAGAATATAGCCATTTTCATCCTTGTAATTATCAAAGCAAAATTTAAGTATACCATAAACCTCATACTTATAAGGTGAATCATCAATATTTTCAAGCAAACTAGCAAGTTCAAATGCACCCTTCCAAGCAATAAATTCCTCACTTTGTTCCACATCATAAAGGTCATAATTTCCCTTAACATAGGAAGATATGGTAACATTATCATTATACTCACATTGAAAAGGGAGGTGTTTGTACCTCCTACAGCAACAAGATTTATCAAGGCAATAAGTAGCATTATAAGTAGAGCACACATTTATAGCAATGGTATACAATCTATCAATTTGTCCCCATAAGTGTTTCCCTTTTTGTGACAAGCGGTGTTCCTTATAATAATATTTTTCATCTTCCGTGAACCCACCCGTCCAATAAGATTCAGTTTCAAAGAAACCAACCATTGACAACAAGCATGATAAAGCAAGACAATAACAGACCAACGAAAATAACAACTAGAGTAGGAACCAATTTTTTTTGTATTTTTGATAAAGAAACTAGCAAACAAGGGGAAAATAAACTGAGCTTGAACAATAGTGATTCCAAGTGGACTTGATAAATAAAGCTATGCTCCCTGGCAACGGCGCCAGAATATAGTCTTGATGACCCACAAGTATAGGGGGTGTATCGCAGTATTTTCGAGGGAAGTGAAACCCAATTTATTGATTCGACACAAGGGGAGCCAAAGAATATTTATAATCCTTAACAACTGAGTTGTCAATTCAGCTGCACCTGGAAACAATCTTGCTCACAGTAGTTTATCAGTAGCAACAGTTTTGTAGTAGGAATAGTAAAGTAATAGCAGTAGTAAAGCAAAGACAGTAGGAACAAAAGCAGTAAATAGTGGGATTCGAGTGCGGTAGGCATAGGGATGGATGGACGGGCATTGCATGGACAAGACAATTCACATAGAAATCAGAACATAGGGCAATTGTGGATAAATAAGATAAAGCATCCAAGTACTAGACAATCCTAGGCATGTGTTCCATATATAGTCATACGTGCTCGCAATGAGAACTTGCACAACTTCTTTTGTCTTGCTAGCCCGTTTGCAGCGGGGCCTCTAGGGAACTACTGGCAATTAAGGTGCTCCTTTTAATAGAGCACCGGAGCAAAGCATTAACACTCCGTGAACACATGTGATCCTCACATCAAAGCCATTCCCTCCGGTTATCCCGATTTCTATCACTTCGGGGCCATTGGTTCCGGACAACAACGTGTGTATACAACTTGCAGATAAGACCAAAAACAATACTATCATAATGAATCAATAACATGTTCATATCTGAAATCATGGCACTCGGGCCCTAGTGACAAGCATTAAGCACAACAAGTCGCAACAAAGTCATAAAGCACTAATAAAAGATACTAGGCACCATGCCCTAACAATCTGATGCCATTACAAGGATGATCTTATCCAATCCCTACCATCCCCATAGCCTACAGCGGGGGATTACTCACTCATAGATGGGAGAAACATGGATGATCGATGGAGATGATGGTGGAGATCGATGGAGATGTATCCGAGGGCACTTCCCCGTCCCGACAGGGTGCCAGAACAGAGACTTTCTGTCCCACGAATCTCCCCTTTGATGGTGGCGGTGCTGCGGAACTTCTTCTAGAAAAACGTCGACCCCCCCGAAGTTTTTAGGTCAGAAGGCTTCTTATAGGCGAAGAGGGAGACCGAGGGGGTGCCTAGGGCCACCACACCATGCCCTGGCGCGGCCAGACCCAGCCCGCGCCTGGGGGTGGTGTGGCCAGGCCCTCCTTCGTCTCGTATTCTGGCTCCGTGAGTCTTTTGGAAAAATAGGCACTTTGGCTTTTGTCCCGTCCAATTTTGAGGATATTCATTTTCTGACTTTCCTGGAACCAAAAACAGCAGAAAACAGGTAGCTGGCACTGTAGCTATTATTAATAGGTTAGTCCAAGAAATCATATGAAAAAGTACTCCAAAGTGTGGACAAAACACAAGAAAGTGGATAAAACCAAGCATGGAGCATCAAAAATTATAGATACATTTGCAATGTATCAGGTATCTCATCTCCGCGAGGGGTATTGAGGCGGACCCGAAGAAAATAAAAGCCATACTGGCCATGGAGAAGCCGAAAAACGTAAGAGGCGTCCAACAACTAGCTGGGCGAATCGCGGCGCTCAGTCGATTTATCAGTCGAATGGGCGAAAAAGCACTGCCTTTCTACCAACTTCTCTGCAAAACTGACAAGTTCGAGTGGACCAACGAGGCGCAGGAAGCATTCGAAGACCTCAAGCGTCTACTATCTACCTCGCCAGTACTAGTGACTCCACGCGAAAAAGAACCACTGTTGCTCTACATCTCTGCCACCAACCAGGTGGTCAGCACGGTGCTCGTGGTGGAACGTGCCGAGGAAAACAAGGTCCACGGGGTGCAACGCCCAGTCTACTATGTCAATGAGGTGCTCACGCCAACAAAGCAGCGGTACCCGCACTACTTCCAGGAGCACCCAATCGTGGTGGTCAATGACGCCCTGCTTGGGCATATCCTCAACAACCCCGATGCCACCGAACGAATCGCGCTTTGGGGAATCGAGCTGTCTCCACGAGACATTACATACGAAAAGCGTGACACAATCAAGTCACAAGTCCTCCCTGATTTCCTCGTGCACTGGATGGAGAACCAGCTCCCTAAAAAGCCAGATATGTCTTACCTCTAGACAATGCACTTCGATGGATCCAAACGAAAGGACGGGGCTGGCGCAGGTGTGATACTGACATCGCCCCAGGGAGACAAGCTGAAATACATTCTGCGAATGCAGTTCACTACCTCCAACAACGGAGCTGAATACGAGGCCCTGCTGCATGGGATGCGGATGGCGAAAGCCTGCGGCGCCAAGAGGCTCATCATCTACGGCGACTCCAAACTGGTCGTCAACCAAATGATGCACGAGTGCGACACGGTGAACAACAATATGATGGCCTACCACGACCTCTATGACACACTCGAAGGGGACTTCGATGGCTGTGAGCTGCAGCACATAGGCCGCGAAATCAATGAAGAGGCGGACGCACTCGCCAATATTGGTTCCACCTACGCCCCTATACCACCTGGGGTATTTCTCGAGCGTATCTGTGAACACTCCATCAAGCCAAAGGCCACAGAGAAGAAAACAAGACATGGGCGCTACGCCACCCAATGGGCCAATGGCACTCGATGACCTGGAGCTTGACACAGGACTCGAAGGACCAATGGGTGTCATGATGATCGAGCCATCTTGGACTCAACCCTACATCACATATCTTCTCAGCAAGAGGCTTCCGGATGACCCGACTGACGTGCGACACATAGCGCGGCAATCCACGGCATTCGCCGTCATCAACGACGAACTATACAAGCGCAGCATCACAGGAGTACTCCAACGGTGCGACTTCAACACAGACGGAAGGGCCATCCTCCTCGACATCCATGAAGGGACTTGCGGGCACCATGCCGACAGTCGTGCCCTCGTCGCTAAAGCTCTACGAGCTGGATTCTACTAGCCTAGCATGTGCGACCCCAAGGACATCTTCCAGTGATGCAACGCTTGTCAACGATTCGCGCACAAACCGCACGCACCTGGCGCGGAACTCCGGCCAATACCATTGGCTTGGCCCTTTGCACAATGGGGACTCGACATGGTCGGCAAGCTCCCAAAATCCTCGCGAGGGGGCTACATCTACCTCCTGGTCGCAGTCGACAAATTCACCAAGTGGATAGAGGCCATGCCGATGACAAACTAGTCAGGAGCCAGAGCCATCAAGTTCTTCGAGTCCATTGTCTATTGCTTTGGAGTGCCACACAGCATCATCACGGACAACGGAATGAACTTCACCTCTAAGGAGTTCCAGGGTTTCTGCGAGAACCTAGGAATCAACATAGGCTATGCCTCCGTAGCTCATCCACAGACCAACGGTCAAGTCGAAAAGGCCAACGGCCTCATCTGCGGTGGAATCAAGAAGCGACTCCTCCGACCACTCTAGCAAGCCACCGGATGTTGGCCAGACGAGATGGAGTCCATACTTCGGAGCCTGCGCACAACCCCAAATAGCGCCACGGGATATACCCCGTTCTTCATGGTGCACGATGCCGAAGCAGTGCTACCCGCATAAGTACGCTTTAAAGCCCCATGGGTAGTCGCGTACAGCGAGCAGGAGTCAACACTTGCACTTGAAGACTCCGTTGAACTCCTTGATGAGGCATGGGATATCACAGCAGAAAGATTGATGATCTACCAGCAAAACCTGTGCAACTACCACAGCAGAAGGCTATGCCCCAGATCCTTTGTCGAAGGAGACCTGGTCCTGCGACTGAAGCAGCAAGGGCACCTCAAGCTCGAGTCCCCTTAGGAGGGACCATACGTGATTACAGAAGTAATCCCAGGTGGAGCCTATTGCCTCAAAGATTTCGAGACAGGAGTCGCATACTCCAACCCTTAGAACGCCGCGCAGCTGCGGCGCTTCTACCCCTAGTAGTCTTTTTTCTTACATTACAAATAAGGCTATTTAGCCAGGCTACTTAGCCACACATTGTACCTCATACTGTTCTGCGAATAAATAAAGCTAAGTGCCCCGAAACTCTGTGTTCTTCCTTATTTTTCTGGCAATATTATCACTCGAGGGCTACGCCACCCTTTACATATTCGTTCTACAAACAAGTCACAGTATCCCGAGTAGCTGACGCAATATCAATCGAACCCTTGATCAAACACCAACCCAGTTGCAACGCACCTGACAGGTTGGCAAGGTGTTGAGATAAAACAAGTTAGGCTAATGAAAAGGAACTGCCGAGTACAACTACACTCGCAAAACATATAAGCTAGCAAGCTCTTTACATATCAATATAAATTAATTACATACAATATATCCATACGGACTTTTACAACACTGGTATACTTATGTGCAGGATACAAGTTAAACTACTGCTGCAGTAGAAGAATGTTTGTCTGTTCTTCAAAGAAGTCGACAATTTCTTCTGTTGGACGATCCACCGCCTGGTAATGTGGAACCATGTTCCAGGTCGAACCTGCCTGCGGAGTCGGCGACCCAGCAGCAAAAGCCGCAACATTTACATCAGGCCTATGTAGTCGCACCAGCGACAAAGCAGCCTTGGCACCAACCACTAACTGCTGCCGCACGCACTCGCGAACTGCACTCAAATCCTGAAACTTAGCCAGGAGAGCCAACAGGCTCGACGGGACGGTGTCCATTCTGGTATATATTCCTCAGGCGCGACTGCACTTTCTTCGGAAAGTGGAGTACTCGAGAAGCATGATCCTACAGGGTCGCAAGTGCGATCGCACGATCATGATCCACCCAGAAGTACCCACTTGCCTGAAGCTGTTCCTGTGTCATGTCGTTCATTTGAATGGCGATCCTGTCTTTCTCATCCTGCGGATGACGAGCGCTGACAACTACACCAGGCAAAAAAAGGCAAAATGTGAAGACAAGGAACTACCGCGATTGGCTACAAGAAAAGATAAGAGAGTAGGAAGCTAACACTTGAACTGATTGCCCAGCTGCGTCACCTGCTCCAATAGATATTGCTCTCGGGCGGCAGCCTTCTCTGCCCTCGACTTCCATACATCTACGTTACCGCGGAGGATGGGAAACTCACATTCCAACTTCTTAACGCGATCGCCCAGTCACGAAAGCAGGGACAACTCATCCACCCTTGAACGCGACTGTGCCAAGGTCCCATCAGCGGGTGGCGGATCCCAACGATCACTCGAAGGACCACTCGAGGCACCCTATCACGAACCAAACAAAAGAAAAATAAGAGGCTGAAGATACACTGACGAAAGGCCTGGATACATTCAAACATAACAAAGTCTTGACTGGGGTACCCCCATAAAAGCATTGTCTCACGGACACGAAAGGTCAGACACTAGAGCTATTACATATAAAACTAAGGAGCAACATGTTTCTTCGACTTCGAATTCGGTCTTGGGGGCTTCATCGTATCCATGGTAGTTTCCGACGCCACAGACTTGCCGGTGGCACCCCAGACACCACAGCCTTCGCACCTTTCACTTGACGCCGCTCCTCGGAGTACTTGGCGAGTGTCTCGATAAGCTGGGGACCATAATTTTTGCATTTACCAGCAAAGGGAGCAAACACTACCTGCTGGCCTCCAGCGTCGACATGCATCGCCTCAAAGATAGCGGTAGGATCCATCTCCACACCATGGGCCTGCACCATTGCGAGTGCCATGGTGGTGTCGACGGAGCGCTGCAAGTTCTTGAAGTCAACAGGGATTCCTCCAGCCAGAGACTCCACCAAGTCACCGAGATTGTCGATCATCCTGGCCTTGGGAGTTAAGTCCTCACGGATGCGAATGAGCACATCCTTGGCCTTCCCTAGCGTCTCCTGGAGGGATACACTGCGGTCCTCGACTGCGGCGATGGCACCAGCCAAAGCATCCGCGTGGCGTAGAGATTGGGCATCAAAACTCAAGCCGACGGCATACGCACACACAAAAGCATTAGTATAACAATCATACGCCAAAGTACAGAAGAGCAAAGCATATCCAGATGAAAAAGAAATACCTAGGAGGGACTTGGCAATCGAGAGAAGCTGCTCCTCGAACAACTTCTCCCTCTCAGCAGTGGAGGCAAGGAGATCCTGCTCTCGCTTCCGCGAATCCTCCAAAGCTATGACCGCCTTGTCGCGATTCTTCGTCGTCGTGGCCAACGTCTTCTCCAATGCAGCAGCATGGCGAAGTAATTCGTTATGCTCAGCTGCAACATACGGGGAGTGTTACAAAATCCAATCAATAATATTCGCAAAATACAAAGGCGAAGTCAAGACTTACTTTCGACAATGCGATGGCGATTGTCTAGTCGTGCATGCTATCGACCCATGTTAAGGACCTGCTCTGCCAGGTGGGCGGCTTCCTTCACGATGAGCTGCATCAGAGACATTTGAAGTTCAAGAAAAGCACGCCAAGAATAAATTCGACTGGCAACTAAAAGATACATACATGATCCTCCACAGACTCCGAAGAAGGTTGTCGCACAGTCATCCTGGTAACCATCTGATGCTCCCCAGCATGCGGGGAACTCGATGAATTATGCCTGGAGTGGGCCACCAATGGAGGAGAAGGAGACCGTGAAGTCACCTTCTTGGACTTGGAGTCCGCGACTCCGGACTCCTTCACAAATTGGACGTTGTCAGAAGATGACGTCACCGTTTGACTGAAACACAAAACAAGCAAAAGCTTCAGGACAAATGGCAACTCAAAGAAGAAACCAAAACAAGGTCGCGAATACAGAACTTACTAGTCAAATCTATCAAGATCGAAGGACTGCTCCTCCGACTCCGATGATTCCTTTGGCAGTCGAAGCTTCTTCCGGGCAGGAGGAGCCATAGAGCGCACATGAACGGTGGGAATCGGCTCCTCGGCACCAATAGATGGGCCTTCTGGAGTCGAAGGAGACTAAGCATCCAAATCCTCGTTGCGAGAACGCTTGCAAGTGTCCGGATCACTGTACTCAAGGGCTCCCTCCTCTTCAAGTGGGACGATCAATTCCGACTCATCCTCTTCATCCACTTCACGAGGAATAACCCCCTCAGGAAGAGGGGGAAACTAGGAGACACCTTCCAATCATGCATTCAGAAAACAATTCATTATACATCAAGTAATTAACGCCAATCGACAAATAAAGCTACTTCGTAGCACAAATCTACTTCAGGAGGAGGGTTAGAGGCGTCGAAGGGAGGCACGACTGGTTCGCTTGGGAGAACCTCCTTGGTGGTATATTTTGTCACCAGTCGCAACCTCTTATCTTCTTCACCCGCAGAAATGCCATCGGCAGATACGCAAGTGGCATCATCCGCACCAGCCCATTGGAACATGGGGTGGACTCTGGTCCGCAGAGGCTGGATGTGACGGCGCAACCATGTGCAAATGAGGGCGGCGCCTCCCTCTTCTTTACCCATGTGGCTCTCGAGGTCGCAGACGCGCTTTTACAACACTTCAGTCTCCTCGGACTCACCAGGCATCACCACGTTCTTCCAAGAATGCCTCCTCTTGCACGGTGTCGCGGGATCGAAGGGCGCGAGTCCGTAGTGCTCTCCATCGGCCTTCTGGTCGCGGATGTAGAACCACTTGTCTCTCCACCCTTAGACGGATGCCATGAGCTTGATATCGAAATATGTGGCGGAGGAGTCGACATGGATTCCATAGCCTCCTACGTCGTAGACTACGAAACCAGATGCCGACTGGCGCTTCAGCTTGAAAATCCTCTTAAAGAGGCCAAAGTGTGGCTCGACTCCGAGCCAGCACTCGCAAAGAGTAATATAGCAGGCGATGTGGAGAATAGAATTTGGGGACAGCTGATGCAGCTGGAGCCTGTAGAAACAAAGGAGGCCCCTCAAGAAAGGATGTAGGGACAGAGAAAGACCACGGATGATGAACGCAAGGAACATCACCCAGAAACTAGCAGGAGGACTAGGAATTACCTCGTCACCTGGCACTCGCGACTCATCCTCCACGGGTGACAGAACTCCATCTTGATGCAGAAGACGGAGCTCGGAGGACTTGATGATGGATACACGCCATGCACCATTAGTGACGCGGGTACCCGCACCCTTCTTCTTCCTAGCGCCGGCGACGCTGGTGCCCACAGTGGCGGAGCCGCCCTTCTTCTTGGCGGTGGCAATGACGGCGGCGGACTCAGCGGTGGCGCCTCCCTTCTTTTTGCCCATCTTGCGATGGCGGTGCGAGTGGAGGAAGTAGCTCGGGAAGACACGGAGTTGGTCCAGCACCACGAAGAGGACGAGCTCTAGGAAGCAGAAAGTAGCGGCAATGGGAATGGAAGCACAAGTAGAGAAAGGCCAGATGGGAAAATTACCGCAGCTGCGTTGCTACTTAACCCCCTTGCGGATGCCATCCAACGGCCAGCAGAAACCCTACTAGACGCGTGGCGCACATCGCTGTCGACACGTGGAGAGGCCAACACATGAACCTTCCCCCACTATCTCCATTACGCGTGGAAATCGAGGAGACGTAGTTAAAACGAAAGATTATGCATGCCCGGTCAAATCAAAGTCAGAAAGTGGGACCCACAACTCGTCACGTCCTGTCAAAGCTGCTCAGCGGGCAACTGAGGTCATCACATTGTCAGCACTGATGTCATCAGGAGGAGCATCAGAGGATTTCGACTATTAAGTCCTTGCTTGAGTCTTCGACTCCACCAAGCACTCGGGGCTACTCCCATAGGGAGCGCTGGTCGTGCACCCTACGATTCATTTTTATGCAGGAATTTGAACATTAAAAGCACATCCACCACCCGAATCTACGATTCGATTATGGATCATGGGTTACTCCCATAGGGAGCGCCGAAAGCAAATTCGACTGAAACAAGCAACAAAAGACGACAACAGTCGAAAAAGCTCTTTAGTCCCTGCCTGAGTCTTTGACTCAACCAGGCACTCGGGGGCTACTCCCATAGGGAGCGCTGGTCACACACCCTATGATTATTTTCCTTGCACAACGTACTGTGTGTTGATAACATCCACATTTGAATGCTATGGCGACTCCGCCTCATATTTTCCCTACAAAGAGATTACGTCTCCTAGGTTACCCGAATCGTCTCCACGATGACAAAAGTTCGGATGCCACGCTTATAGCGTGAAGGTAAGACCTGAATAAGGCCTGGCAATGCATCTGCCGCGCACTACCAGAAACATATCCGTGCCTACAGGTACGATGAATATGCCTTGACGGACGCGTCGAGTGCTCACACCCATACACTGGAATTCAACTCCTATAAGACCTCCGTGGCCTGAGTCGAATTACGCCAGTAATTTTCCGAATTCGAGTCCGAGGACTCGAGTTTGAGTAGATTGTGTTGTTTTCCCCTAAGGCAGTTAACTGATACCGATACATCGGATAAATCAGGCACGCACATTAACGATCCCTATGACATGAACTGAAACACTCGAAAAATACTCAATCATGCACTCGAAAGGCTTCATAAAGTCCCTAGACGGATCTGCGATTCCACTAGACACTCGGGGGCTACTGACATGGGTATACCCTACAGGTACTCGAGTTCGGTATATACGGTCTGGATATGGCGGAAGCCCACGGTGTTGCCAAGGCTCAATATAGAATTCGAGTGGCCCACGGACTCTCGATTGCTTGCGAGACAAGAAGAAGCTTAAGATAGAAAGTTCAAAGGGGAAAACCCTAATATATAACCGACTCGACCTGCTACCTGAGACCTAGCCTATCTATATAAAGGCTAGGAGGGGGCAGCGAGGAGAACTACACGCAACCTAGTTTCCACAACTCTCGCCAGATTGCATCTGCGTACGCCTGTAATCTCCGATTCCTTCATTAATTCCAAGAGTAGACAAGAAGGAGTAGGGACCTCTACGAGGCCTGAACCTGGGTAAACCTTGCGTCCCTGTGTGCTTGTTTGCTAGCTGACTGATGCCTCCAACGCTCCCTCCTTCTCCAAAACCCAAGTCCATAACAATGGGCATTGATGAGTTAAACCCTCGTCAGCGGCACTCCCCAAGCTTGGAACAAACCAAGGGGATGCCAAAACTTGATGACGAATTACTCCTTCTGTGGTGGTATTCTCTCGATGAGCTTTTTGATTAATTCCCCCAAATCCTCAATCTCGAAGATGAGAGTACGAATCAACTCCGAGTTTTGCTCAATGCGGCTCATGATCATGTCGGGTTGTGAATTCCAGCTCTTGCGATTCTTTCCCCACTCTTCCTCCTTGAAGTCTTCTTTTCCTGCATGGTTAGAACGAGGCATATCACAATTAGAGGGTAGTTTCTCCTTGGGCATATTCTGGAATTTATGCTCATGGATAAGGGTATGGAAGGGATTCTTGGTGCGTGGAGGAAGTGACCGTGGAGCCAAACAGTGATGCGGAGGCTTCCCTCCAGTTGACATCCGTGTAGTCCCTTTGATCTTGGCAGGGTTTGCCAACACTCCAATGCTTGCAATGGTAGTGCTGGTGTGCGTATGCTGGCCTTTCTTTGCCTCCTCTTCATCTTTACTCTTGATCTCCTTCTCCTGCCCGGGGTCTTGGGGATCTTCCTCCATAGGCTCCTTGCCCTTATCGTTGGCGGAGACCATTGTGCTTCTAAACTTTTAAGAATAGTTCTTGGCAGAAATAGATCGAAACGAAAACACGACTAGAACAGGATATACAAACCTCGGGGGATCCGAGGGATTATCTATTATGAAGTTTTACAACAAAAGGAAGGTACTAGGAGAAAACAGGTCGGAGGCGAAGTCTGGGGCGGCCACACCACCTGCTAGCGCGACCAGGGGGCCGCGCCAGGGGGTGGTGTGAGCCACCCTGGCTCTGCTTCTGTACCTATTTCGCTTCGTTGCTTTCTTTGTTGGACAAAAACTCCAAAAATATAATTGGACAAAATTTTCATGGAACTTTTCTTACTAGAACTGTTACCTATTCGAAAACGGAATCTGCAGGTCTCTGAATTTGGTCTTTAGTAGATTCTTCCAGAGTCGCCGCTTGAATAACATCAATATTTTCATCTTCATACACATGTTGCTCGAGTCATGAAACCTTTCACTTTCTTATTACACCATTTTCTCCAATAACCTAGAAATTTCTTTCACACAAAACTTTACACAATTCTCATTAGCAAAATTAGTGTAAGCGAGGTAATAAACCTTTTAGGTTCAAATTCAACTGAAATCCATCAAAACATAAGCTACTATAGCAACTCCTTCTGAAAACCCAAAAAGAATTCAAAAAGGAAATCGATTTAAGAAGTAGATGCAAGAGTGGAAAAATCTGTCAAAACAGACCAGCAGGTAAAGATCATTTTTTTCAAAAATCTTTTGTTGCTCAAATCAAAAGGTGCAAAACTAATCGAAAGTTAAATAATAACCTGGGGCAGAAGCACAAAAAATTACAGCTCAATCCGACGTATAGAGATCTCTCACGACTTTTTACGGTGAAGCACAAAAATCTGTTTCGGGACAGCAACTTCCCCAAATCTTACTTCTCTCTCATTAGAGGTTGATCTTTACACAAAAACCAAACAAAAGGATAAGGAGAGGTTATTGACAAAACAATAACTTCCAAGACTCAAAGAAACAAAAACAATCTGAAAGGAAAAATATATTGGGTTGTCTCCCAAAAAAGTTCTTTTTGTATAGCCACTAAGATAGGCATGATAGTTTCAATGATGCTCACATAAGAATATGAATTAAAGTGAAAGAGAGAGCATTAAGAAGCAAAAATATACATGTTTCAGTCTAACCCACTTCATATGCAAGGGAATTTTGTAAGCAAATAAATTGTTGAAACCAGAAGCTGCAAGCATAGGAAGGCAAAACAAGTGCAACATAAAGTCTGTCAGCATAAAACAAGGAAACTTAATATTATTGAGATGCATTAGAACAGTCTTTCCTCTCTCATAATAACCTTCGGTATCATGCATAAATCTAATGATATAACTATCACAAGAACCGTTGTAGCAATGATCACTTATCCTAACAGAAAACACAGGGACACTAACTCTAATAACACTACTTTGTGAAACAATATTAGGGATAACCTTACAGAGGATAGTGTGTCCATCTTCTTCATATTTAGTGACAAAATCTTTCACATTTTCTATTATATGTTCATCATCCATTTGTTTATCAGGTTCAATAGCTTTATTCCTACTTTCATTAACCATACTAGCTATCATAGAATGTTCCTTTATCTTAACTGGGAAAGGTATTTTATCAATGTAAGGTTCAGGTAAAACATGATTAGCAGTATAAACTTCAGTATTTCTTGCAGGAACACACTTAGCAGCATCTTTATATGGTTCATGATACTTATTCCACTTCTTTTTAGGAACTTCAATATAGGAAGAAAAAGCCTTAAAATAGGTTGCAATAGCTTGAGAGTCTAGACCATAAGCATTTTTAATATTTTGAAAGTCATAAGTTCCCATAAAAGATTCAATGCATTCATAATCATAATTTATACCTGACTTTCTTCCTTTGTCATTCTCCCATGCTTCATCATTGTCTTGAATATGTTCTAGAATATCCCATTTAGCTTCTCCTTCCATGCGTGTAAATGATCCAACACAAGAAGCATCCAATAAATCCTTATCATGAAGAGAAAGCCTTGCATAAAGGTTATTGATAATAATATTGTGAGGGAGATCATGAATAGGACATTTGAGCATTAGTAAGTTCAATCTCCCCCAAGCTTGAGATGTACTCTCTCCATCAAGAGGCCAAAAGTTGTATATTTGATTCCGATCTTTATGAATTTCACTAGGAGGATAAAGTTTTGAATAAAAGAGAGGTACTATTTCCTCCCATTCAAGAGCTTGACCATTCTTCAGTAGCTTATACCATTCCTCATCTCTTCCTTTTAGTGATAATGAGAATAACTTCTTCTTGACTTGATCTGTTGTAATACCTGCACACTTAAACACCCCGCATAATTCGTGTATAAAGAGCAAATGATCACCGGGATGGACAGTTCCATCTCAACATAATAGTTATCCATAACACGATCAATAATTCTTGTAGGGATTTTAAAAGTATCATTCTCAGCAGGTGGTGGTTCATCTACTACCTTAGCAATGGTAGTAGCATTACGAAATAAGAAACTCAGCGAATTATCCATATTAAAAATAAAGCAAGTAACAGAAGTAAACAATACTCACAGTAGAAGTTTCCTTCAGCAGTTCCACTCTCCAATAGCACTTCACTCCTCGGCAACGGTAACAGAATATAGTCTTGATGACCCACAAGTATAGGGGGTGTATCGTAGTATTTTCGATAAGTAAGAGTGTCGAACCCAACGAGGAGCAGAAGGTGGTGACGAGTGGCTTGGAGCAGGAATTCTCTGTAAATACTTAGCAAACGGTTTTTAGGTTTTTTTAATAATGCAAGTAAATAAAGTACAAGTAAATAAAAGACAATAAGAATAAATGCAGCAAGTGGCCCAATCCTTTCTTTAGCAAAGGACAAGCCGGTTGTATTACTTAAGATGACCAAACGTTCTCTATGATAGACGGGAATATCGTCAAGTGCTTTCGCTTCATATAGTTGATTAATCTTCTTTAGTTTGCTAAGTGTTGTGTGGGTGAACCTGTGCTAATGTACCGACCTTCCTAGGACTAATACATACTTGTGATTATACCCCTTGCAAGCATCCGCAAGTACAGAAAGTAATTAAGGTAGAAACCTAACCACAGCTTTAAACTCTAAGACCCTGACGTCCCTTGTGCAAAGGTTTCCTAACGGGGGTTTAGGTTTCTGTCACTCCGGCAACCCCTACGATTAGTAGCCAAATACACAATGCATTCCCCTGGGTCCGTCAAGGTGAAGTGTCATGTAGTCGACGTTCACATGACACCACTAGAAGAAATACACCACAACTTAAATATCAAACTATTGAATCTTTCTCAACACAACTCCACTACTAATAACATGAGTTCTCCCATGTCCTCAAGAACTAAACGAACTACTCACAAGACATCATATGGATCAAGATCAGACATGAAATAATGATATGTAACAATATGAAAATAAACGATAATTCAATGGTTCACTGAATAGCATCAACTACAAGGAGTAATCAACACCGGGAAAGTTTCCCCTAAGAAATATGCAAGATTCAACCCAATTGTTACAGCGGTATGAAGTGGTGATGATGGTGCTGGTGGAGATGATGGTGGTGATGATGATGATGATACTGATGAAGTCTAGCTTGATGGTGGTGTTGATGGCGACGATCTCCCCTCTCCGGGAAGGAATTCCCCTGGCAGAATTCTGTCTGCCGAAGAGATCTTTCTCTCTCGGTGTTTTCTGCCCCGCAGAGGTGGCGAAATCTTTCTGTGGATAATATACGCTAGAAGGGAGAGCCTGGAGTGGGCTAGGGCGGCCACACCACTTGCTGGCGCGGCCTAGGACTGCCTGCGCCAAGGGGTGGTGTGGCCCCCCTATGGCCCATCTCCACTCCCTCTTCTGGCAATCTTCGTCTTCTGGAAAAATAGAATTTTCCATGTATTTTCCCGGATTTTCTGATCTTTGCGAATTTTGCTTGTAAACAGCACCTTTTCCATCAGAATCCTGACTGCAGCGGTCCATGCTCCAAAAGTCATCAACCATGCAAAAACAGATGAAATGACATAAGTATCATCTCTTAATATGAAATATATCAATGAATAACAGTAAATTATGATATAGAATATTGATATAAAATGGACGTATCACACCATCACCGAGATGGCGTTGACGAAGAAGCAAGGCTTTCCTCCTCGGGTGCTCCAGCTCTAGGATAAAGGCCCCCTGCACCAGAGTCTAGGGAACCGGCCAGATCAAAGCAGGGGCCGCTGCATCACATCTCCACCCTCCCACGCCACCACGGCAGGCCAAGGGGAAGACGATGACGCCGACCAGCATACGGCGAAGCTGCTCCTCCTCGTCGCCACGGCCGGCCAGGAGCTGCTCCACCGCATCACCACCGCAGATCTGGTAGTGGTCAACAACCACCACAACTTTATTGACGAAGAAGGGATCCACCCCAGCCCTCACTTCATCTGGCTCAGACCACCTGAGCACCGCCGTGAGTGACAAAAGGAGGAGCACACCCGAGATCTAGCCGGAAGGATCTAGAGCCTTCTTCACGGCAAGACGCCAAACTACAGCACCAGGCCAAACACTACAAAAGGAAAAACTAGGAAACCCTAAAACTACTCCGGCGTCTCCCCCCACCGCCACCTCCTGCCAGCTACTCCGGCGAGAGGGGCTCAAGAGCGACCCGGTTCTTCAAGCACGACTCTCAAAGCACCTGAGGAGGAGAGGGGGGATGGTGGAATTCCAGACCAGTTTGTTACTACTTACAGTACTCTGTACTCGTGAAATTTGGACGACATATGTGACTTTCCTCGGTGCTCCACGGCGTTGTGGTTAAAACTAGTTTATGGACGTGACAATTTTGCCTTGTTCATATTCATCTTTGAGCCAAATCACACAGTGGCATTGGGAATCCCACATAAACAGTGAAATCAAAACAAATACAATTGTAAATAATAAAAATATATAAATTATTTTTTGGGTGTCGAGGATGCGCGCATGCACATTCCTGCCAAGTTTTACTTCCAAATTTGGAAGTATGTAAATCATGTGAAAATGATAAATTTCTCGGTGAACAGTATGAGCAACTTTTGGTTAAGTTTACTTAAGTTAAAAATAGTTCAAAACTTAATTGTGAGAGTATGAAACTTAACTAAAATGTCAAAAAAATGAACAATTTAAAACTTCAGGTTCAGGAGTACACAGGTTCTAAATATTCACTCTCATCTTGGAGAATTATCTCAGTGTGATTCCACCGGTTGTTTCGACATCCCGGTCTTATCACGATTACAACCTGCGCATTGTACACTTTCTCTCCCTATAGACAACCAAAGTGTACCATGTACATCCTCTGTACACGAGCAAGCTACAAGAGGAGCTCCACCGACGGCCGGGACACCGACGTACCTTCGAGGACACAGCTCCCTCCCTGCTAGGGTTGAAAATCGAAATCGTTTCCAAAGAAAAACAATATACTTCCCTCTATCCCAAAATAGGATATATATAGCTTTTGATCAAAGTCAAATTTTTCAAGCATTGATCAACTATATAGAGATATTTATAGCCCTAATCAATATTGTTAGAAACATTATGAAATATTATCTATAGGCTTAAACATGGTTGCATGCAAGTTCTCTAAGATCATTTGCCGCGCATACTGCCGCTGGTTGTGGGCTAATGTTGTCCGCTGTCGCTGCTTATGGGCCAGGAGGGTGGTCTTCGTGCGCTGCAGTTGGTTTCCACACGTTGGCCCATTGCCATGCAGGGCCTAGTATCGGTCGTATTTTCCCTCTCTCTCTCTCCCTTCTCTCTTCCGGCAGCGGCCACGCCGGGAACCAGGTTGCCATGAGGACTCGCCCCTCCCTTGTCGCTTCCATTTCCACTGGAGGGCCCTTGCCGCCCTCCTTCACCTACGAGAGCACAAGACATCATATGGATCATGATCAGAGATGGAATAATGATGTATAACAATCTGAACATAAACAATAATTCAATGGTTCACTCAATAGCATCAACTACAATGAGTAATCAACACCGGGAAAGTTTCCTCTATGAACTATGCAAGATTCAACCCAATTGTTACAACAATATGGAGATGGTGATGAGGGTGCTGATGGTGATGATGGTGGTGATGAGGATGATGATCCCAATGAAGTCTAGCTTGACGGTGGTGTTGATGGCGACGATCTCCCCTCTCCGGGAAGGAATTCCCCCGGCAGAAATCTGTCTGCCGGAGAGATCTTTCTCTCTCGGTGTTTTCCGCCCCGCAGAGGCGGCGGAATCTTTCTGTGGTCGCTCCCTGAGTCTTAGGGTTTCGGGAGGATAATATACGCCAGAGGGGAGTGCCAGGGGTTGACCAGGGCGGCCACACCACCTGGTGGCGCAGCCCAGGGTGGCCCGCGCCAGGGGGTGGTGTGGGCCCCCTGTGGCCCATCTCCAGCCCCCCTTCTGCCTTTCTTCGTCTTCTGGAAAAATAGGATTTTCCGTATATTTTCCCGGATTTTCTGATCTTCGCGAGTTTTGCCTCCAAATAGCACCTTTTCCATCAGAATCCTGACTGCAGCGGTCCATGCTCCAAAAGTCACCAACCATGCAAAAACAGATGAAATAACATAAGTATCACCTCTCAATATGAAATATATCAATGAATAACAGTGAATTATGACATAGAATACTGATGCAAAATGGACGTATCACCGAAGTCTTTTGAGGTGTGTGGGTCCCGGACATCAGTGTCTCTAGCGAACCATACTTTTCGGTCGCGCCTCCCTGATTTGAACTTGATAACATTGCTCGATGCGTTTGCCTAGTTAGGCTGCTAGGTCCCACACGTCAGCCTCTCATTAGAAGGACAGTATGTATGATGGAATTTTTTTCCTTCGCTCGCGCTACCCTGTTCCAAAGTTGATAGCGATGCTCGATGCATCTACCGTTTAATCAACCTCCTGGGACCCACATGTCATCCTCTCATTAGAAGAAACGTGTGTATAATGGAATTTTTCCCTTGGCTATTGCCTCCTTGATTTCAACTTGATAACGCTGCTCGATCTATCTGTCGTCTAGTCATGCTGCTGGGTCCTTCATGCCAGCCTCATATTATAAGAATCGTGTGTATGATGAATTTTTTTCTTCGCGCGTGCTACCCTATTCCGAACTTGATAGCGCTGCTCGATGCAACTACAGTTTAATCAAACTCCTGGACCCCACATGTCATCCTCTCATTAGAAGAAACATGTGTATGATAAAAAAAATCCCTCGGCCGCGCCTTCGTGTTCTAAACTTGATAGCATTGCTCATTGCATCTACCGTTTAATCATGATGCAGGGCCCCACCCCCACATGTCATCCACTTATTAGAAGAAACGTGTGTATGATGTAATTTTTTCTCTCAGTCGCGCCTCCGTGTTTCGAACTTGATAGCATTGCTCGATGCATCAGCCATTTTTCCAGGCTGCTGAGTCCCCCATGTGAGTCTCCCATTAGAAGAAACGTGTGCATGCTGGACTTTTTTCTCGCTCGCGCCTCCCTATTTCACTTGGCAACGTCGCTCGAGGCAGAACCTATATAAGGCCGAGCTACTGGGTCCCACATGCCGGTCTCTCTGTATATTAAACCTGCGATGGAATTTTTTTTCGGCCGCGTCCACTATTTTGACCTTGGCAACGTTTCTCGATGTGGCAGTCATGTATGGTCTTGCTGCTGAGGCCCCCATGTCACCCTCTCTGGTATGTTCTGGCAGGTGGGTCCCTGATGCCAGTCTCTCTATACAAGTATTTAACTTTTTTTTCAAACCCGACCATTAAACTCGAGGGATGCTACAGGCTGGTGGGTCCGCGATATCAGCCTCTCTGTAATGCGATATTAAAAAGTAAACCCTTTCTCAGAAAAAGTAAACCCAAGATATATATAAATATGTACACACAGTGGATTCGAACTAAAGACCTTCAAATCAAATAGACATAAACTGAGTGTTTTGCTACAATACCAAAGATACTAATATAAATTGAATCATTAAACATGTATTAGTACTACAACTTATGTATCAGTCATCTAAAAAATATTGTTGTTTTTCCATGTTATCTCTCTTAAAATAAAAGAGCAGTGCTACTGGAATCTCGATTTATAAAAAGCCACATAATGGATTAGTTTTTTAAAAACATGGGTTGGCAGAGTTTTTTTAGAGGTGGGGGGCAATGCCAAAAAGGCCAAATTAAAAAGTTTTTGGGCTATGGTCAATGGGCACCTACCTCAAATTTCATTGGGCTGTGTCTTGCGAGATTCAAACACAGACCTCTTCGAGGGAGGAAAAAAAGCGATAATTACTTTGACAGATATTCATGTAAAAATATCTAATGAACACACACCACATGCGCTAAAACAGGGTTGCTATCCAATGACTTCACTTGGTGAAATCATGTTGTATATCTTTACCCTCTCATCTCTGTCCAAAATGCATCCAACGGTTTCGATGATACAAAGGCTAAAGCTCTAGAGCAAGCAGCCAGCAACAACGGCAGAACTTTTGACAAATTCAATACCATTTGAAAGATTAAGGAGTACAAAATAATAAGACATAAACAATCAACATATTCCTAGTTCATATTCAGCAGCACTTGACCAATTCAGAAGCATTTCAAAGTGACTGATTCGGCAATACAAACATTGAAATTCAATATCACTATAGAAGAGACAGTTCTTGTTTCAGCTCTAAAAACCATGCCACGCGATCAATTTGCCCTTTTCTCCAAACACACTCGATCACTGGAACACAATCATTGTCATAATATTTGGCTATATAAGGAACCGTCATATAGATACAAATATACCATACCAGTACGTACTAGTCATAGCTCCAATAAAGCGAAAGGTTATCACCGTTTTACCACCCATATATGATCAGTGGAGATAAGACCACCACATAATTAATTACAATAGCATGCGGCCAAAGAGCTAGACAGCTAGGAAGTTCATGAACAGCATGCCGCATTCAGGGCGGCGAGATACATCGACCTTGACTGTTCTTCCAATAGTAAGTTTGGCTGCTTTTCAGAACTTGATCCACCTAGAAGTAGCTGCTAAGCGCTCATCAGTCGAGTTAATGGTGTAGCGTCCCTCGATTCGCAATCCTTCGCTCTACATCGTGAAGACTATTGTGCCCTTTCGTTTGGCCTAGAGTTGCTTTGTGGCACTCTTGGGCAATTTCTGAGTCAAAGCAAGAGATAGACGCATAATTACTATGAGCAATGCACTGAATCATGTGAAACTTGAGAAGACATTCAGAACCGTTTATCTGTCGCCATATACTCACAAATATAATCTGGTGCGACCTTCTGATGACACATGTGTAGGATATGGTCTGACAAGGTGCTGCCCGGGGTGATGAAGGAGCTTGTGCTGGTGTCTGTGCTAGGGCTGGTGCTAGTGCAGGAGATGGTGCCACTAATTGTAGAGGGGCTGGTGCAGGAGCCAAAAGGCCCAGAACCGGTGCCGGTGCCAGCAGATTGATGCTAGATTCCTTCTAAGGGGTAGCTAAGCTGACTGCAGGGATGGTAGAGGCAGATGAGAAGTGTACAAGCAAAATGGTCTCTTATACAACAGTTACTCACAAGACAGTGATCAGAGGATATGATGAGTATACAAGCAAATTAAGTTACTACCTCCATTATTTCTACTTGGGTCAACAGGTGCCGGAGCAGGAACTAGGGCCAGTGCCGTTGGGGGTGCCAGCAGCTTGGTGCTGGTTACCTTCTGAGGGGTAGGTAAGGGGACTGCAGGAGTGGTCAGAGAGGCATATGAGATGTGGACAAGCAAAATGGTTTCTTATACAACAGTAACTCCTAGACAGAGATGAGAGTATACAAGTGAATTAAGTTACTACCTCTATTCTTTCTCCTACTGATGTTAATAGGTTTGTTGCAGGAACTGGGGCCGGTGCTGGTGCCGGTGCCAGCAGCTTGATGCTGGCACCCTTCTGGGTGGTACATAAGGGGAAGTAGACTGCAGAAGTGGTCAAGATCATATGATGAGTAAAGACAATGGTGCATAATAGTTAGTCACAAGAAAATCATTAGAGGTTGTGATGAGTACATAATCAATTTAATTGGTACTACCTATGTTCTTGGTCCTTCGGTCAACATGTGTACGATGGCACGCAAGTATCTGCTCAGACTTGCTAAAATTGAATGTTACCTTGTCCCCCTGCTTCAGACCATTCTCACGAACATACTTGGACCAACCTCAGCCACCCAAATAGGTGGTGGCCATCGTCTGGGAGACATCCACATCATATAGTTGCCGCATGCCTTTAGGGCCCTCGCTATACAGAGTTAGAAACTTGTCGTTTCTGAACATCTTGTTTATAATGGGGCGAGCGACACAAGGGACAACCTTCATGAGAAAATTGATAGAGAAGTAAGGCGACAGCAAAAAAAGTGAGATACGAGATCTTACATCAAGTCGGTCTAAACCACTTGGAATCCATACCTGATACCATGGGTACCCTTTGAGGAGGGTGGCCATGCACCATTTTTCATCCCTGTACCTTTGGAATGGCATACATGGGCCCCCTTTCAATCCACAAGCTTGAAAAGAGGAGGGTAGCAGAAAGGGCTAAGCAGCTGGTGCGTGGTACTGATTGAAATTAAGTGGAAAGGTTAAATTATATAAAGAGCAAGTAAATGTAGTAATATAAGACAAAACCATTGCCTGCAAAGCAAATATATTTTATTTTTGTGAACTTCCAATGAGCGTAAACATAAAGTACCAGATGATAACAATAACATGGAAAATCATAACATGTGAAATTGTGGATTTCCAAATTATACCCACTTCTTAGAGAGGTCACTGCCCACCTGGGTACTGTGTTGGCGCTTCCTCGTTGTGTATAGGATGTCTTCTTTTGGTGCGGGCATCAGAAATCTACTAGCCTCTACAGCAGCCTCAGCCTCCACAGCAGCACCTTCAATCTGCATAAATAGCAATAGAGCTCAATAGTTCAATACTATGTAAAGTTTGGTCAAACTTTCCGTCACTTGACTTTTCAAAAAATACAGTATATGCCGAAGCCTTGGGATGGAGGGAGTACAGTACATAGTAGTCATATACTGACTGTATGAGACAGTCTGACAAATCTAGATCTGGATTCACATAAACATAGTGCTAGAATCTAACGTAAAATCCATTGCACATTATATTACGAGTAGCAATAAAGGTTACAGAAGTAAAGAACACTGAAATCGAACCCGACCAAATGCTCCAATCAGAACAGCAGTGATCATGCCCTGATCCGGAGTCCATACGAAATCAGTACCACCTCCCCCACCCCTAGCCCCACCACCACCCCCACCCCACCCAAATGACCCAATCGATTAGAGAAGAGGAAAAATATCTTTTTTAGGTGATTCATAGGTGAGCAATAAGCGAGAACTCCACAATCAAAGCATACCGAATACTACTACTCCTAGTACAAATAGTACCCCCAATGGCCCAATCGGAAGAAAATTAAGCAAAGCCGGATTTCGAGGTGAGCAAATACACCCACCTATTTCAATAAGACTCCCCAATCGGAGGTTGCATTAGTTCCAACAGTTGCTTGCTGGATGTGAGCTAGCTAGTGATGGTTTTTTGTCTTGTCGTCGCTAGAAAGGCATGGGCAAGGGAGTAGTAGTACTAGTAGTAGTAGGGCTGGGCAGTACACTTTTTTATACAGTAAGTATTTTTAAGTGGCAGTGGCAGGAACATTTTGTCGGGAGAGAATCCCGAATTTTTGATCCCGGCTATCACGTGGTGGCCTACAGCTGTTTCAAGCGGGACCCACGTCAGGGGTGAGTTAAAGCAGGTCCCACATCAAGTGGGTGAGATAATTGACCGAGCCAACCTCCTCCTTCCCTTAGTACCAGTACTAGTTCTCCCGGGTTCCTCTCCAAGGACAGAGAAAATCGCCCCTCTTCGAATCAAATTGATCCCAACTTATTATCCTTTTGCTGATTCGTCTCACGGAGCAGTGGAAAAGACATCGGTAGTTGCAACATAGGGCACCAGCGCTGGGACCTCAAAAACAGTTTAGGGACCGATAAAATCATAAGCTCGGATTTCAGACTAGAAACACACACAAACACACATATACTCTGTATATACTAATATACGGAATAGTTTCCAATTACAGTTCTGCTAACAAAGGCCTAGAAATCATAATAAGGTAACTCCATATTACAGAACTACGATAGTAGCGAACCAATCATGAGATAGCTCTACACCCCAAGATTTTTGTAGTTGGGCTAGTGGTCATGAATGGCACCAAAAGTACACCCCTGATGATCAGCAGCCCTGCATCAAATCCATCCAGAAGCAGTGTACCTGATCTACAGGCTTAGGTACAGGCTCATGAATGAACATGTCATCATCATTACCATCAAAGTCATCTTCGGTCGTCTGCTTCTGCGATTAGTAGATTAACAGATACGTTTATAGAGAAACATCAAAGACACACAACCTGAACATTTTTTGTTCTACAGATATACCTTGTCATCTAGCATAGCGGTAGTACCAGAAATGAAACATGTTTTATGTAGCTTGCGCTTTTTCTCTCCTCCCCTTCTCCAAGTTGATCTAGATGCTCAGGAGCTGCCTCTGTCAATTGATCTAGTTGATCAACATCTGCTTCCCCTACTTGATCTTGATGATAAAGATGTGCTTCCCCGGTTCATATGGAGGATCATATGGTTCACCATGAAATACCCATCTAACATATGTGCTTAGCATCCCAAATGTAAAAATATGTTCTTCCACTATACTTTGAGGTAGCACCCTACGATTCGCACACAACCAGCAGGGGCAATGTACTTTTGAGTTGTCACAATGAGCTCTAACAAATCCCATAAATCATAGAACATCAAGGATACGTTTAGTGCTACCTAATGGAGCAATCTCTATCCAAAATCTGCCCATCTGTTTAATTAAGACATACAAGGTTGGTTATTATTAAAAGAAAAGCAGGAAACACATAGATTTAGTACAAAAACTATATATGCCTATACGTTTCAGCAAACATATTGACAACAAAAATCGCCGAAGGTATTTAGGAACACAGATTCAGCGTAGAATAAACTATGACCATGCAGATTGAGGACAAATTAAACTACGTAGGAGTATTTGAAAGAGCAATAAAATGCCAACCGGATTGAGCTAGAGATAGAAGGACTACCGTGGGATCGATGTGCCCACCGGTGCGTCTCAAGAAGACCGACAGTAGGGAAAGCTTCTTCGTGCACGTTGGTGATGAGGTGCGGCCGTAAGCGCGTCTATTTTGTGGGGAAGGGGTGAGGCCTAGGCGGCGGAGGGTGGAAGTTAATACACAGCGTGAAGGGGTGCGCAGGGTTAACTTTGGAAATTCTGACCTACCCTACTTTGGGCACCACCATATACGTGGCCCACCTACCAGTCACCATAGATCAAAATTGATCCAAAACTTGTCAAAATACAAGTTTATGTTTTACTATGGAAACTAATGCACATAGTATTGCACTTTGCGAATGAATGGCTTTATGTCAAAAAGTTATTTAATTTTAGCATCTTCAGCTAGGAAGCTTAGAAACTCATAAAAGTAGGGCATTATCCATCAAATCTAGAATCTCCTTTGTAAACAATTGCTTCAAATGCCAAGATGCACCGATCTACCAAATATGGGCATGTTTGTAAGCTTGGTTGGCGAAGATGCTTCAATCTATGGAGTAGTACAAAACATGAAAAGGTACAGAAACTATGGATGTGACCTTACTCCTCTTATTTGGAAGCCTTGAATTAATGTTCATTAATTTCGGCAGATGTCTATAAACTCATTAAATGCTGGAAAGCATACATGCCTGTGGGTCTATCTGACGGAGACAACATCCCAAGTGGGAGTAGCGTACCTTAGAAGCTTCAACTTCAAAATTTTGGCAGAGCGCCGAAATATGCCGCCCACCCATTCAAACATCCCACCCATCCATTCAAACATCTAGCCCCAAAAATTATTTTATTGCACAAATTTAGCCTGAAAGCTTGAAAGGGCGTTATACATTATGTGAAAAAAGGGGGCGGTGGTATTTTGAGCCATCGTCTTTGTAATTGCTTCACAACAAAACACATTGTTGTTACTTGGAAATTCGAAAACAAACTTCAAATTTGGAAGCAGACATATTGGTTGATTTGCAAAGATGCACCAATCTACCAAATATGGACACGTCATCATAAACTATTTCCATGACCTTGGACACCTTTTTTTGGATGATGGTCATCTTATTGAAAGCCTTAAATTGTTTGAAAATTTCAAAAAATGCCTATAAACTCGTTTAAACGCTGGGAAGCAACTCTCGCTGGCATGTGGGTGTAGACGGTGACAGCGCGTCTGAGATGCCCCACGCTGGAGTAGCGTATGCTAGAAGCTTCGACCTCAAAATTTGGTACGGCGCCCAAACATCGCACCCATCCATTAAAATATCCCGCGCATCCATTCAAACATGCTTCACCTCTTTCTAGAATGCAAAATTCATCTTCTATCCCTGCTCCAGAAACAAGAATCTGAAGGAGCACTACAATAACAGAGGGATATAGGTGGTAAATTTGCATTCTCCCAATTGCATCACCCCATCCACGTTTCCCAACCCTTCTTCAATATTTACATACACGCCCACTCTGACCTACGCTGACTTTTTGGACCCACTATGCAAGTGACCCACATGTCAGTGAGCCAGAATTACAGGAAGTAGAGATTCCCATTTCTTGTTGTTCAAAATTCAAACGTTTTTGCTAAACCGAGATAAAAACGTTAAAATCATCCTACTTGTCTTATACTATCATTCCACGATGTCAGAGTAAAAGCTAAAAAAACAAAGCCAAAAACACGTTCGTAGCTTTATAAGACAAAAATCAAAAGCCAGAATTAGAGCCCAACCAAACATCGCCTAAATCTCAAGGAACTCTTCATGTTTCTCCGTTGTTTTAGTACTTGGGTACCTTCAATTTTGTTTAACAAAAACTATGACCAAGAAGGATATCATCGACTTGTAGATCAATTTTTGAGATACTTTCATTAAATTGCGGTAACACCATTTTGTTCCATGAATATGTATAACCATAAAGTTTGAAAATATTATTGAGAATTCATGAAATCCTAAACCATAAAATCTAAACCCCTAAACCTGACCAAGCAGGTATCGTGCAACTATGGATAAAAAATTGAGATGCTTTCGTTAAATTGGGTGACACCATTCTATTCCATGAATATAAGCATAAAGCTTGAACATTATTGAAAATTCCCGAAAACTGAAACCCCTGAAACCCAAATCCTAAACCCCTAAACCCTTTAACCCTAAACCCTAAAACCTCACCAAGCACGTAGCATGCACTTATAGATCAAAATTTAAGATAATTTTGTTAAATTGGGTAACGCCATTCTATTTGACGAATATAAGCATAAATCCCGAATAATATCAAAATTCCCTTAAACCCTAAACAACCCCTAAAACTTAAACCCTAAACTCCAAAGCCCTAAACCCTCAGCCATAAACCCTAACCAAGTAGGTGTCATGCACACATTGATCAAAATTTGAGATACTTTCATTAAATCAGCTAACACCCATTCTGTTCTACGAGTATAAGCATAAATCTTGAGCATTATTGAAAATTCTCTAAACCCTAAACCCTAAACAGCCCATAAAACTAAACCGTAAAAACCTATAACCCTAAACCCTCGACCCATAAACCCTAACTAAAGCAGGTATTGTGCACTTATACATCAAAATTTGAGATAATTTCAATAAATTGATGTAATGCCATTCTATTCCACGAATATAAGCATAAAGAAACTTGAACATTATTGAAAATTTCTAAAACCCAAAACCCCTAAAACCTGAATCCCTAAACCCTTACCAAGCACGTAGCATGCACTTATAGATCAAAATTTGATATACTTTCGTTTAAGTTGGTAAAGCCATTTTATTTGACAAATATAAGCATAAATCTTGAGCATTATCGAAAATTCCCTAAACCCTAAACCCTAAACAACCCCTAAAACCTAAACACTAAAACCCCAAACCCTCAACCCATAAACACTAACCAAGCAGGTATCATGCACTTTATAGACCAAAATTTGAGATACTTCCAATAAATTAGGTAACGTCATTCTATTCGACGAATATAACAATAAAGCTTGAGCATTATTCTAAATTCGCTAAACTCTAAAGCCTATACAACCATAAAACCTAAACTATAAAACCCTAACCAAGCATGTATCATGCACTTATAGATCAACATTTGTGATACTTTCATTAAAGCAGGTAACACCATTCCATTCGACGAATATAAGCATAAATCTTTGAGCATTATTGAAAAACGCTAATCCCTAAACCCTAACCAACCCATAAAACCTAAACCATAAAACCCAAAATCATCGACCCATAAACCTTAAACCAGCAGGTATCGTGCACTTATAGATCAAAAATTGAGATACTTTCGTTAAATTGTGGTAACACCATTCTATTACATGAATATAAGCATAAAGCTTGAACATTATTGAAAATCAAAAACACTTAACCATAAACCCTAATAACCCTAGAACCCTAACTTCCTAACCCTTTAACCCTAAACCCTTACCAAGGAGGTATAATGCACTTATAGATCAAAATTTTGAAATACTTTTATTAAATTGCGATAACGCCATTCTATTCGATGAATATAACCATATATATAAAGCTTGAACATTATTATTGAAAATTCCCTAAACCCTAAAACCAAACAATCATAAACCCTAAACAACCCTAAACCACTAAACCCTAAAAGTCTAAACCCTAAAATCCTAAACCATAAGCCATGAACCCTTAAACCCTCAACCCAAAATAAAACCCAGAACCCTAAACTTAACCCTAGGGTATATATAATTTGAGTGAAAACCGGGGCAGTGGGATTTTAAGCCATGTTTTGTAGTAGCTTCATGACTAAAGCCATTGGTGTGCCTTAGAAAATTGAAATAACTTCCAATTCGGAAGCTTCCTTTGTAAATAATATTTTAAATCTCAATAAACACCATAACAAATATGGATAGGTTATTATAAACTATAGAAAATATATGGCCATGACCTTGGTCATCTGGTTTGAAAGCCATGCATATTCTTACATGGTACTCCATATATTGTGATACAATTTTTTCTCAGAAATTATCAGATTTCAAGATCATATTTTTCCATGGAAACTAGCTAGTGCACATAGTGAGACACAAAGAGAGAAAATAATGGATGCATTTCTTTTTATATTTTGTTTCTTTGTATTTTTTAAAATGACCGAAATTTTATATTTTGGTGTCATTACCATTCATATCAAAAACTTGAATTTTCCGAAACTCTCGGTGGTTCTCCAATATTTGACTACTTGATATCTTTGAATTATTTTAAAAAGTCAAGAGCAAGGTATATCACCCACTTTCTAGTTCGAAATTAGACATATTTACTTTAGATTGTCAAAAAGTCATTTTATTGCATAGATTTAGCTAGAAAGTTTGGAAATTCATGAAAGTTGGGCATTGTCCATCAAATCTAGAATCTTCTTTTGAAATGCCAAGATGCAGCTATCTACCAGATATGGACACGCTATTATAAATTATAACAGAGATATGGCCGTGACCTTGGTCATCTTGTATGAAAGCCTTCAAAATATATTGTTTATCAATTTTGGCAAATGTGTGGAAACTCATTTATATGTTGGTAAGCATACTGTTGCTGACATGTGTGGGTCTAGACGGGGCCAACACATGAGAGCGGTCGCGTCGGAGTAGCGTGCATCAGAAGCTTCAACCTTAAAATTTCTGCATGGTGCCGAAACTCCCGCGCACATCTATTCAAATATCCCGCACATCTATTCAAATATCTCGCCCCGCTTTTTGCAAATGCAAAATTCCTCTTCTACCCCTGCTCCGGAAACAAGGACCGTGGGAGTACTGCAATAATAGAGGGGTCTAGGTCGTAAATGTGCATCATCCCACATATACCCCCATCGTCTCTTCCCCACCCACACCCCTCCAACCTCGACCTTCCTCTAGATGCTTCACCATCGGCCCTCTCTTCTACATCGGAGCTTTTCCACTACAGGCGCTCTTCACGGGAACTATTTCACCGACTCCCTCGCAACACCGAATCTGCTTCGTCAACGCCGTTGTCTACCCTACTAGGGTCGCTTCACTGAATCATTCATTGCTGACCAAGAAATGCCGAGCCACCGCCCCCACCCACTTGCCCGTCCCACCTGTCCTCACCGTGTAGTGGTAATTTCTCTTGCCCGTTTGCTATATTTTTCGTACTCGTAAGCTACGAAATCTTTAGAATGTTTCTCAATATCCTGGATGCTATTGACATTTAGGTTGCACCCTTCATCTTGTAGGTCCTATCCACCTCATTACCTTCTCTCTTTTATTCCCTTTTTTTATTCTCACGCTATCAGTTTAATCCTCCAACATGAACTCATAGATTCTATTCTTTCCGAGCGCTCGCACGGGTCATGCAAACAGCTCACAGAGGATCCAACTCTGGTAATTTTACGCCCAGCAAGGCTGAATCGTGAGGTTTCCTTGTCTTACTTAGGCCAGTTTCTTGTCATGTTAATTAGTTGTATAAAATGCATGCCTAATAAGTTAATAAGTCATTCTACCTAAGAACTTGCCATGACATTTGCAATTATGTTCAATTGTGAATATATGTGTGAATGCTTAGTTCGGAAAATATCCATCTAGTTTGGATGATATATCTGGTCATTTTTAATGCTATATGTTGGTGTTTTCACCTGCTTTCATCCTTCCAAACCAGCTATCTAGTTTGAAACATACATCTGGTAATTTTTAATGCTATGTTTTTGGTGTTTTTCAAGAGTTTCATCCTTCCAAACCAACCAACTTGGTTTCAAATGTCATGAAGATAAATGACAATGGAGTACAAGGACCAGAGTTCCAACTACTCTGCTCAGATTCTTCTGGCAGATTACCCAGGAGTCGCATCCGCTCGAGAAGGAGCTATTGTCAGCCTAAACGTGGTACTATAAGTTCATACTTACTTTAAATGACCTCTGCTTTATATAATACAACTTATTTCCCTTGTTGTTTGTTTTAACCTGTTTCACCATATTTTAGCAGACTGTAGTTAAAACCTAGCAGGAGTCCTTGGAAGGCAGGACTGAAAGTTGTGATCCCTCGTCCCATTCATCCTCCCATTGCATTTTGGAAGCAAACAACTTACTTAACAGTTCACCTAGAACAACTCCTGCAGGTGATAAATATATAAATGATATATTGCATACAGAATAAAAGGGTGTAGCTGCTCTTAGATCTGTAGCTAAAATGTTGAATAAGATGACATGATACATTGAAGCGAATCGCCATGTACGGATCTCTTATTAATGGAACTGACATGTTGTAATCTACCGGAATTACGATCTTGTTGTATAACATGTTGTAACAAAATTTTATTATTGTGATATAAGTAATTTTAATTTCCGTGTGTTTATTAATTGATGTCCTGATATTCACCTGTTCTGCGAAAAGTATGCGCTAGCAAAAAAGTCCGAAACAGTAACAGGCCGGAGCAGTAGCATGTCGAATGTTGAAACAACATGCGCATGGACGACCCAAAATGAAAAGAACAGTAAAAGGCTAGAACAGGAAAAGGCCAGAACAGGAAAATGCTAGAACAGTAGAAGGCCAGAACAGTAAATGGTCGGTACAATAAAAGGCTAGTACAGTAAAAGGACAGAACAGTAAAAGGCCGTAGCAGTAAAAGGCCAGAACAGCAAAAGGCCAGAATAGTAAAAGACTAGAACAGTAAAAGGCGAGAACAGAGAAAAGGCCGGAACAGTGAAAGTCCGGAACCGTAAAAGGTATAACAAAAGGCCAGTACGGTGGCAGGCTAGTACAGTAACAGGCCAAACAGTGCCGGCCTGAACAGGCAAAATCCCAAACACTAAAGGGCCTAAATAGTAACGGGTCGAAATTCCTAAAAGGCTGAAATTCCTAAAAGGCTGGAACAGTAACATGACTGAACAGTAAAAGGCTAAATTGGCAACATGCCTGAACAATGCCGGGCTGGATTTGTGCAGGCTTCAAGTGGCAACACAGTATTGGACCAACATGGGTCTTCTGTAGGCCGAAATAGAATCGAGCCTGAAAGTTTGCGGGCCGCTGCTAGCTGCATTTTTGGGCCCATTTCAAATAGTACAGGACAAAATAGTAATAGGCCATCTTCTTGTTGGGATATCTCCTGATGGGCTGGCCCAGTTAGTATTTAGCAGGCCTTGGCTGGGCCTGACTTCTGCCACGGTTTCTATGACCATTAACAGTGGTAACCGGCCGCTAACGACGGCTGCCATGTGGTAGTTTGCATGACGTCAGCCGTCAGCATGTCTAGCGAACAGATCTATGACGGAACAAGTTTTCGTGGTTGAAGGGTGCGATCTGCCACAGTCGAAAAAAAACCATGATTAATTCATTTGTGACGGGGCTTTTACCACGAAGGCCATCCGTCGCGCAAGACTCTTTGGCCACGAAAAACGGGCCTTCAACCACGAAAATCGTCCATTTTAAAAGCCAACTTTTCTTGTAGTGAGTCTTTTTCTTCACATTTTTGTTTATTAACTTCTTGCTCAATATTCAGGAATAGCATTGTATAAGGCTCTGATATTTCTGGAATCAGATTGTGAAAAAATGAGAATTTACACTAATTCCTTTGTTCCATCAATGTTTATGAACAAATCTGAATGTGGGAAATCTTTTCTAACAGAGTATATTGAAATCTGAATGTGGGAAATCTTTTCTAACAGAGTATATTGATCTGTGAATTACATTTTTCTGAGGAAGCTTCTTTCTTTATAGGCTCTGAGCTGCAAAAATCTACTTCAAGTTTTTTTTACTTGTGTTGTTTGACCATGGTTTCTTCCGAATTTTATGGTTTTGTACGCAGCTGAGCACTACTATTTATTTTTAATGTTCACTACATTCGTATTTTTTTGAAATGGGGAGCGAAGCATCGGCCTCTGCATCAAGCGATGCACACAACCTTTATTTATTATTAAAGGAACAAAGTGTCGCAAAAGCCATTACAAAGATCATACAAACCGGAATTGCAAACTAAAACACCGAGCAAAACGATAAATATATTGCCAGCTACCCGACGAGATCTAGCAAACACTTAGCTGCCTCATGCAGTCCAGGAGACCAGATATGTCCAGCCTATCCATGAAATGGTGCCCACGCACACTCTCCGGATGTCGTCGCCTCTACTATCTTCCGCCAAATCATCATCAGCATGTATATCAATGTGAAGACTCTCTCCGCACCAGCCACCAACACCACCGCGGTGTCAAGTAGCACCACCTACCTGCGCCCTATCTCCAAAGCACGTCGCGGATGCTACCAGTACCCCGCAGCACCATGCCGCCAAGTACCACCAGCAACACAGCTTGAAGTCTTCGGAGGATCTGTCGTGTGTAGCACCTCCCGAATAGCCATGACTCAACGTAGCACATGTCGGTCAAGCATGACTTGGCATTGCCGCCGAAGCTCCGTGCAAGACAAAGCTGCTCCACCTGTCCTGCCTCCTTCATCCAGTGATGCTCCCAAGAGAAAACACGACATTGCGGCGCCGCCATCGCCCGATCCAAAGATCTTAGGGTTTCCCCCGGAGTAGCACGATTGAGGTCAACACTAGGTGCATGACGATGCCTTCATCAAGGTAACGACGTGTTAAAACCGCCATCGACCGCCAACGGCTCGGTTTTCACCGGCACCATGGTCTCCCCGCCTAGCTGCCAGGACTAGATGACGGATCCCGAGATCCACGAAACTAGCCTCAGGAGGACCACCTTCGATGGAGAAGATGCCCACCGCCACCAAACCCAAGGCCTCCGCCCGAGTGTCCTCACTACATTCATATGTCTACTCTAATGATTCGATTATACATGGGCATTCTAATGATAGGTGGTTGAGGCCTATTATTTTCCAAAATTACATATATTTTCTTACTCGGTTCTTCATATGGTATTTAAATAAGTGGATTAGGTCTATTAATTTTCAATTGAAAAAGTTACTTGATTACCGGTCATACATTTTCAAAGTACATACTTAGAGGCACATCATTGTTTCACATGGCCAGTAGTTTGTGCAAAAGAAATGCACAAGGGCTATCTATCCAAGGAACTATATTTTTTTGTTAGATCTCCGGCTAGTGACAAGTAGTTCAATAAGTCACATGTAAGTGCAGTTTGTCGAAGGTCAGCTCAAAATTATCCCAATGATATGTTTTCATAATTCATAGCCTTTTTTATACTGGGACAACATCATACATGGAGGTTCAAGATTGTCTCTATTTAGGTTATGCTATTATGATGGTCATCTTAAACTAAAGAAAGAATAAGAAGTACTTTAGTTGGCATTGAAAATGCTAAGTTTGCTTATTTTTCTAGTTTGTTAGCCTATCCCTAGATCTGTTCATTGTTCCATTGAGTCAGCCTACCTGAAGGTCTAGGCAAAAACATATGTCTCTCTTGCTCTAGTTAGTTGACCAGGTGAGCTCGCAACCTCCCTTAGGCAAATGTGCTTATTTTTCTGTGCAGGTTTATTCTTGAGGGACATGTCCGATAATGACATCTCGAGGCAATCAAAGGTGTTGTCACTACTATAAGATGTTGTTGATTCTATGTTCTTTTGCACATATTGCCCTTGGGTGTATCGTTTTGTTGTTGCATGTTGCAAAGTTACAACCTATCATCAAAATATGTTGCATTCCGGTCTTATGGATCTGAAAATAAACATTTGCAACCTTTTCATTGAATATGCTATCTTTATGAGATGGTTATATAGTAAAACTAAAAGATAGCATTCTGCGTAAGGTAGTCCTATAACCTATGGGTACATTTTATAAGATCATGCATCTATTTATAATGTCATTCATCTCATGCCATCACATCATTTTTTTCTATATTAGGCGATTCTATTGTTCAAAATAGCAAAACCAGAATCATCGTCAATGTATTATTCAGCTCACCAAAGTGAGGGTTCTCGCACCATCAAGATTACAATTAGCGGGTAAAATCCAATTTGTGAACAAAATTATATTTAATACCTTTGTTATCGTAATTTGATGCATGATCATGATAATTTTCTTAGTTCGATGTTATAGTTTAATATACTGTGTTTGCATTTTCACAGCGTGACCAAGAATGTCTCTTTTGGAGCTACATATTTTTTGGCTTGGATAATCAAGAAAACAAGTTTGTCATAGAGACCCCTGTTTCAAGGGATAGGGCTTAGAACATGGATGGAGACTCATCACTTCCTATTTGGCTATAGCAGGAGCATGAAAGCCTCACAACATTGCTGAGGTATCTTATCATTTTTGGATTCTTATATTGTGTCTTTTTGTTGCATAGAGCCCAAAAGATGGTATAGATAATACATAAGTATAGCTATGAGCCATGTATGCCTGAAACGAAGGCACGGCTGGAAGTATACATATCTTTTAGATTGATGTTTTCCCGCTCAAACGTCTAGTGATTATTCCACTCATAGATAGTAATAGTTTGAACACTGCCGTGCCAAAGTGAGCTCTTATTTTTGGATTACTAAAAATTCTATGGGGCTTAGCCTCCCGTTGGTAAATCTTCGCTGACAAAGTTGGCAGGTATACCTAGTTGTAGATCAGGAAATATATTACACCCATTATTTTCCTATTTTCCTTATTATCTTAGTATTCAAATTGCGGAAGGTTAGAGTTCATAGTAATGATGAACTTGCTATTATATTAGTCTGCAAAAGAGTATTAATGTACTAATGGATTTTTTCGTTTTTGTATTTACTTTGCCCCCTAAGTTATTTTTTAGCAACCAATGCACATGTTAGCATGTTAAAACATTGTCTGGTTTTGGACATTGCCGTGTTCAGTTCACGCAATTTGCCAATTCTTTTGATTTACTTGTATGAGTATTTTATCTTGCTTCAAGAGACCTCTCATTTCATGTAGTATGTGTACGCGAGTGTTTTGGTTTAACAACTTGAAAATCTATAGAGATCTCTCCTTTGCTTTATGTTTATGTTTTATTTTCAGATATCTTTTAATAGTTGTCCACTTCTTGGTTAGTTCCTTTCCAAATAATAAGTAAGGTAGTCCTAATGCTCACATCGTATTTTTCTTCTTCTCTTTGGTATAATTGTGCTATGCTTAGCTGACTGAAATTCAACAAAACTAGAGAATATAATCTACAGAATCCTCTCTAGGAGGATTGAAGTAAGTATTGTTTACACAAATAATATATTTTCCACACATAGTGAGCCGCATAATTTAGTCCGACTGATAATTCACATTAAATATAGGCTTAAGCATGGAGACATGCATGGGCACTGAGGCCATCTGCGTGTTCCCGCACGTGGTCGCTTGTTGTGGGCATTCATGGTCTATGCCGCTTGCTGTGGGCCAGGGACGTCTATGCACGTCCGTTCTAGGGAGGGCCTTGGGCGGTGCATGGCTGGATAGAAAGAAAAGGAACGACCCCAGCTTGCCCAGAAGCTTAGGGTTTTGCCTACCACTCGATATCACTGACATGCACAAAGGCATTGGGCTGCAGACCTCGCATGAGTTCGGCATAGATAGGTACATCCAAACCAAGAAGTTCTTCATCCAGCCCTAGACTGGCTGCCCCCAAAGGCTCCGCTCCCCATCTATGACGACGGCAGCTGGCGCCGGCGTAGGGAGACTCGACAAATGCGCAAGACGAACAAGGAGATCCTGGAGCACGACCGAAAGCGCAAGGTGGATTTATGGCTAGTACTATCGAGGGACACCCTTGAGGAGGAGGGCTACACGGAGGCCGAGATCGACAAGTGCGGTGAGGAAGCCGAAATTGAGGCTACTTCTACTGCTAGTGTCAAGGAGGTGGTAGGCCACGGGGAGGCACTAGCAGGACGTCCGAGCAAAGGGTGTGGATCTACTAATCAGTCATGCCTGTGTGTTTCTCTTTATTTGTGTGGAATTGATGAAGAGTGTACATGATAGATATGTGAGCAACACATTTATGTTTTATTTTACTATAAAAGAAACCTTTATTGATCATATAATAGTTGGTTTGTCTAGCTAATCTGCTACTGCCTTAGTAAGACAATAGTCAAAGGTTGTTCTTTTAACTTTCATGGCAAGATTCTGCGCACAATGGGCAAGAAGTAGTAGCTGACAGACCCAACAATACTTCTGCTCCCCTATTGTTTTCCCTTCCTCTGTTTGTGCCTATAGTCCTTTTTCGATTCTTATCGGTTGTTTTCTCCTTTGTTCCAGGTGCATTGTGTCAGTTCCCTGACCGAGATGTTTGTTTGTGGTTATTTTTCTGTTTGCAGGTTGTCATGTGGAGATGAAGAAGGGCATTGGTCGATGTGTGCGTCTTTCATTTTCTTGCTCTGCTGAGGTGCGATTTCCGCGCTGCCCCTGAAAGCAACTTACAATGCGCAATAGGCAAAACCCATAACAATGCTTTGAGCCATCAAATTTAGAAGTATTGTTTGATGATGACACAAAGAGTTCAACAGTATGGTTTGATTACAACCACGTAATCTTACTTAAGGTCTTGAACTAGCCGATAAGGAGGTGCATGTGTTTTGAACATATTTCCTTTTCATTCAGACCATCTGCTAGGTGTACTTCCAGCCCCTTTCAGGTTTGTATATTCACTGCCATGAAGGATGATGTCAAATATACTACCTTTTCCTTTAGGCCATCTTCTAAGTGTAGTGCCAACCCATTTCAGGCTGGTCTCTTTACCACAGTGATGGATTCTGTGTCAAATATTTGTAATTCCCTTTCTACGGGCCAGATTTGAAATACTCATCAAAGTTTTTATAGGTATATGTAATCGGAACTAAGTTGTATTCACCGAATCACCAACGGATAAGGTGGGGACTCAAACATGGAATGGAGACCTGTAAGCTTTGATTTCCCTTTAGTCTTTCTTCCATTTACCTTTCCTTTTTTAGATAGTAGATTGGATGTTATGTGCTCCGTTACCTCTGTTGGGAATATGCCCTAGAGGCAATCATGTATGATGTTATTTCCAATGTATTCATAAATTTATTATCCATGTATGAACTACTGATATGTATCATTGAATATGTGATTCGATTGTGGAACTATATATTCATGTTGTTCATACTAGTTGTCTTTGGTCATTGAGGTTGTGTTGGACACACAATTTAGACTAATGTGAAAGTTAGTTGATAACTCGGTTCCACTTGTCATGGGCATGGCGATGCCGTTCCGACTTACACGCATTCAGCTAAAGATTTTAGCAAGTTGGACTGACCCATATTGAGATGCAACGAACAAGTCGTCATTTGTATGTCTCAATCAATGTAATCCTTAAACCTGAGATTATTGCACAATCTGAGTTAAGGATCACCGACTTAGGTTCTGTCAAACGTTGTTCCATCACTGGGAAGTTATAAAGACAGAGTTCGGGTCGACTGAGAATCAAGCTGCGTGATGTGGATGACCAAGATTGGATTTTGCCCTCTGACTAGAGAGATATTCTCTAGGCCCTCTTGGAAGATATGATTCGTAAAGTATGGCCATGCATGACTTGGTTAAATGTTAACCAAGGCGATCGACCAAGAGTTAGTCGGATGAATCACTTATCTCGAATCGATAAAGAGAGTCGAACTATTTAAGGGATGATGATTATTCGCCTATAGTTCGACAAGGCATATCGTGAGGAAAAAGGGACTTGGACGAAAGTCGCATTGGAAGGTATGTCGTCATGACTCTTTGGTACTTGGGAGTCGGCACGCTCTTCTAGGATCCTCTACCGACTGATCGGTCACGAGTAAGCTCGGATCGTGTCCGAGTCACCATGAGCCTGTCGGGTCACACACTTAAGAGCGGGAGCAAGTTTGGGTTAGACCTGAACCAAAAATCTGTTTGGGTTGGACCCAAATCAGACATGGACTAAGTCAGTGAGTTGGACTCGCAGTGACTAATATAGGCCTTTTAGTGAATGGGCCACAAGTGAGTGGAGCCCACTTCCACTCCCTATATAAGCTGGGGCACAGGTGCTTAGAGCACATGGTTAGGTCATTCCATGCGCTGGAAACCCTAGCTCCAGTTCAATCTAGCCGATGTACCGGACCTAGCAGTCCACTGTCGGTACTCCTCCTTGTACGTGTGGATACTGGTGGAGGTGTTATATGTTCAGCACTTCGACGATCGGATCGTGAGGACTGCACTACAACAAGCGATGTGCTTCATCGATTCCACAACTACGCGCTAGTGGTAATTCTCGTGGCCTACTACCTCAGTTAGATCTTGGGATCACCGCATAGGGAAGAAGTTTTGTTTATCTCTACGTGGCCCAATAGTAATATCAGAGTGTTAGCTTCTGGCTTTAGGCTCGAGATTGTGCATATGTGATATGGTTGGAATTAGATTGGATCTAATTGCAGTTTTCGTGGTCGGTCTATGAGATAGATCGGTTTTGTACGAGGTTGTTGGATCAACTGTACTCAGCGGAATTGGATGATCTGTTTTCCGTGATCTACTGCCGTGGTCGTGGAACAACATACCCCTACTGGTCGGCTTCCGTCATCGGGGTAGACTATGACACGTAAATCCGGATGCAGTGATCGAAGGTCAAAGAGTTTGATCAAATCGGAGTACGGATCCAATTTGGGTAAAATTGTTTTATCCGATAAAGAAATCCATGTTCGAAATGCAGACGAGATCTGCGTTTTTAGAAAATTCGTTGAGCGCTGCCCGCACCCGCGGAGGACGCTGCCCCTTCAATCCCCGCCCGCTATCTGGCTAGCGGGACCGTCGGCTTTGCCCTGCCGTTGCTACCGACTGATCGGTCACGAGTGACACTCAGATCGTGTTCGAGTCACCATGAGCCTGTCGGGTCACACACTTAAGAGCGGGAGCAAGTTTGGGTTAGACCCGAACCGGAAATCTATTTGGGTTGGACCCAAATCAGACATGGACTAAGTCAGTGAGTTGGACTCGCAGTGACTAATATAGGCCTTTTAGTGAATGGGCCACAAGTGAGTGGATCCCACTTTCACTCCCTATATAAGCTGGAGCGCAGGTGCTTGGAGCACACGGTTAGGTCATTCCATGTGTTGGAAACCCTAGCTCCAGTTCAGTGCAGCCGTTGTACCAGACCTAGCAGTCCACCCCTGGCGCTCCTCCTCGTACGTGTGGATACTGGTAGAGGTGTTGTATATTCAGCACTTCGACGATCGGATCGTGAGGACTGCACTGCAGCAAGCGATGTGTTTCATCGATTCCGCAATTGTGCATCTAGTGGTAATTTTCGTGGCCTACTACCTTAGCTAGATCTTGGGATCACCGCGTAGGGAATTTTTTTTGTTTATCTCTAGGTGGTCCAACAACCTCGGTATTAGATTAAAAGCATGTTGTCTACTATTTATTTGTTGTTATTGGAATTTATATGCTATTTTCACAAATTGTTTGTCTGGATATGTAGCTTTGGAGAGGAAAAACAGGGAGCTGCATGTTTGGTTCATGTTTGTACATAGATCATTGAGGTGTTTATATGTTGGATATATACATGCTTTCTACGTTTCCTATTTTTGTCTAAAGAAAGTGGCTGGCAACTTTCCCGTCATAAATGTGACGTTTCCACCTTGGAGACACTCTATAGGTAGTTCAACATTCGTGCTTTATATAGTGTATCTATCAAATGCGGTTATAAAGAAATGTTGTATACTTTCATAGTCCACTATGCTAAATCCATGTCTTAGAATTGATTTTCCGTTCTTCGTGATATGGTCATGTTCATTAGATATAGCCTTTTGTGATTGAGGTGGTATTGTTATAGAATGCAGCTTGGTAAGCAACTATCAGTTAGATATCACTTTAGCGGTGTAGCCTCATACTAAACTTTTTTGTGTGCACTGTAGGTATAACAATTAATTTATGTTCGGTACGATCTACAAAATATATCATATTTTATAGTAACATCTTTCAACACATAATTGTGTACTTAACCTTCATGTAGATTGCAACTAGAGGAACCATCACAGTTTAAAATCATTTGAATGTTTGGTTATGCTTCTATTATTGCAATGTAGAATTTGAGATAATTACATGTTCAACGGAATAAAGACCACCATGTGTATTTTATGCTATGTTATTGATATCTTCTTGTTTTACTAACATTAGCACTAGAAACTCCCTGTGGACAACACAATGCCTTGGATTTTTCTTCATGAAAAAAGAAAGAGGTTATTGTAGAAGTCAATCCTTCGTCAATTGTTTCTTGGAAAAATACTACTCATACTATATTTGTCCATTTTCAATGTTGCTAAAATGTCCATTTGTTTTGCGTAGGACTCATCTGAAGCACTCTCTTCTCAATAATGCCGTGTTCCATGCAGATTTTTTCTGAACTGAAGTATTGCATATTTATGAGATGCAAAAACATTCCGTGACGAGAAAACATGTGTATGCTTGGGGAGTGAACCAAGGCATCGTGTTGTCGGGGAATGCCAGACTTTTAGTAGTCCAATTTCAAATTACACTTAACATGGTTGCTTGCTGATTAGATTGGAAAGGTTCCACCTATATTAATAAGCCTGGTGAGCTTGGTCATTTTGTTTCATATCATAATTTTGGTTCAGGAATGTGTGGGCAAGTATTAATTGTTATCGACATATATGATTTATCATACACAACAATCTAGTCTACAATTGAATTTACACTTTTCTTGATTAAAATTCTTCAAAATATTCATCTAAGTAGCTTTGTTGTTTTTATGGTGATTATTCAGGTTACATGCTTGGGCATCCTTTTTAGTGAAATATTCTTAGTTCTGTGCAAATATACAAAGTGTACTTTTAGAAAAGACTGGTTTTTGTTTTTCTTCGACAACAGTCTCATCAATCTGGCAACCAAGACATTGTATGACCTCAGTAATATTGGTGGAATTTGTAATCACTTTGTCCATTCTAATGAATAAGGAATAGCTACGTCTTTGTTTACTCTCTATTGTATCGCTGCAAATCATTCAATGCTCAAGTATTGCTTAGTATGGACTAGAATGAACCATTCAATGCTTGTAGGTATATGTACCTCTGATTCAGGAAAAAAAGATGAGAAATAATTTCAAACATGCTATTTTTATCATACCTCTAACCTCGAACATATAGAAATGTGTTATATTTATTGATTATCATGTAAAGTATAATTAACTGTAGCTACACAGGCAAGCGTATTTTATCCTCCTATCAACTATCCAGACTGTCTTTGGTGAGAACACTAGGTGACCAAGAAGGCTTGGTTGCCAGAGAAGAGCAGGTGTGCTGCCATTACACCCGGATGCCTCACGGATTAGCGTCCATGAGTGTACCATAATGGGCACAACGTGTGACAATATCATGCGGCGCGGCGAAGTGCGCTTGTTCGTCTATTATCTTTATATGGTGTGCATTTGATAACATAAATGTTGATAATTTTCTCTATATAGTTGGTCAAATTTTAAATTTATTGACTTTTAACCAAAAACTATATGGGTGCTAATTTGGGATAGAGGGAGTATGCAACTAGGACCTATATCACACATGGAACCAGGCTAGACTATGTACTAATCAAGTGAGTATCTTAGTATCTACGTAAAACCATTTATGTGAACTTATGTGTTTGTTGTGTTGAACTATTTGTGTTACTCTATGTTCAATTGTCGTTTGTGGAACGTGAGATATTTCTTATTATGTTGTCTATGTGTTTATGTGTTCCTTTTGGTATATATACCAAGGTATTATCCCAATATTGTGTTCCGACAAATGTCCATTTTCATATCGTATTTGTTCTCTATATGTATCCGCTTATCTCTGGTGAGTTTCGATTCCGTATTTGTTTTGTAGTTTTCTATTCCGTTTCCGATACCGGTGAGACAAGCGGAAACAGAAACGACAAAGCATGTTTCCATTCCATTTCCAACCTTACTGCCTTCCGCTGACCATATCCATGGTGGCCACGATCTCCTCTCCCTTCCATGGCCACCACAAGCTCCTCTCACATCCATGGTCACCACCATCGAGCAGTCGTGGTGTCATCGGGCGCCGCACATGACGGATGCCATGAGCTCAACCGACCTCCATGGGCCGCCGACCTCGCCGGATCCGGCCTCCACAAGCCGAGCATTCTTCATCATTGTTCTTCCCCAAAAATTCTTGTCAAATTCTTTTAATGTAGGAGATCTTTATCTTGCACAAATTTGTTTCCACGAGCAGAAAAGCGTTGCCATGGTGACTCTTGAACATGAAGCAGGCCAGCCCAAGGCAAGGTGAGAGCTTATCCAGTACTCAAGGCTTGGAGTAGAGCCCATGACGCGGTTTTTTGGAGCCTGATCACTCCTGGACGCAAGATCTGGTCTATTGATTAGTTGGAGATTCGGTCGGAAGGTTCATATGAGATCCATCGTTTTTCATAACTTAGTCGTCAGTTATCTATAACTTAGACGTAACTTAGTGGTTAGTTGACGTAACTTAGACCAGCATGATGTAACTAACTAACTAGTACTACTGCGTCCCCCACGTTGGTGGGACCCATCAACACATGGTAGTGCTCTGATTGGCCAAGAACTTGAGTCTATGAGCACCCCTTTCTATCTAGTATTTCAGTTGGAGTACACCCTATGCACGTGGCCACTCTAGCATGTCTAAAAGTTTCAAAACAATACATAAAGTACGAGGACACTAACAATACATGCATATATTATACCATAAAAAGTAAAATCCAAAGTAAAAAGTAAAATCCAAAGTGAGTCACTAGCTAAAAAAGGAAATTGACGCTTGATGGGCCGAATTCAAATCCTGAATTAGATTAGTTACTAGCCATAGCTACATTCTTCTATGCTCGTAGATATGTGTTTCGAATTCAGGTTTAAATTGTGCGACTTTGTAGATAATATCGTATACCACAACCTTTTTTTAAATCTTTTATTACTATTTTTATGACCATTATCCAAGCTCAAGAGCACCAAGAGTACTCTGAATACAAATGCGCAGGTACTCGCTACTCCGAGTATGTTTTAGGAGCCAAAAGGCCTATGTTCGGAAATCCTTAGCCCCTTTTTTTATCAGATAAACGGAGTGATCCAACTTTTCCTTTTTTGACAATCAATACTACACATATTTATCATAGTAAATAGTACATTGTATTGATACATGTGCTGCCTTTAGCAATTACAAAATAAAGTCTATAAAAACTAACAAATCTCTGAGGTGTTCAAACTATTTCTTCTTTTGTGATATATAGTGTTATATTTTTTTTCCGAAGGCAGCTGCCTAAAAAGACATTAGCATCAGATCACAAATCTGTAAAAACCAACTATAGTTCTCTTATAATTTTAATTTAAGCACCAGTGTCAATATTACGTACACGTGCGGAACTATTAGAGTAATCAACTGACATTTGGAAGAATACCAACACTAATACCCTCCGTTCCATAATATAAACCATTTTAGCAAGTTGTTCGATAAAGCTAATGAAACAGCTTGCTAAAAAACTTATATTATAAAATCGGAGGTAGTATTTCAGAAAAGACAAACCAAATAGCCCGGTGCACATAGCTGAGGAACCGAACAGCCTGGTGAACTGATCGATCTTTAGTCCGGAAAACGTCAAAGAGGATCTAGCTTGAAGAAAAATATTATCAAGAAGTTCAAGTGGCGAGTAGCACCAATTTGACGACTGTGACGGAATAGTATATTACTTGATGAGAACGTTCGAGATTGCCACGGCGCCGTGGGCCATCGTGCCGGGTCGCGCTGAATCTGATAAGATATTCTTCCTGCCTCCTGGCCTGACTCGAAGTAGTGGCATCACCTCATCAAAAGGTTCGTGCCTATATCTACTCGTGGCTGGAGCTGTACACGCAACCATGTTAGCCTGCCGGAAACTGCGGAGCAAGCGAGCCCTAGAAATGTTGACGATGCCTTCTAATTAACCGGACATCGTGTAAATTAAATGAGTTAGTAACTTTTTTTAGAAACTAGGCCAATATGTCCGGTATTAAATTAATAACGCCAACAACGGTGAAACACATACACAGTGCTGAACCTAGCTTACAGTGCAGCCCTACACACTAACACAAGAAACTAGGCCTATTGGAGGAGTTACAAACGGAAAACGTGAAACCACCGGCGACTATTACAATAGACTACGCATGGAAGGAGCAGACACTGGACGAGCTGCGTGTCGGGCCGGCACTCACCCTAGGCGGGTAAACCGACATCCACCAGTCGAGACGGCTCCACCATCGCAGGGAACGCCACCAGAGGCCGGCCACCACCAGGAATCAGCCGACGGTTCACAACTGAAATGCAGCACCAGGGACCATCCCGACAAGGAACGCCGAGAGCGCAGAACACAGAGTAAGCTTTGCCAAGGAGAGTGGGGAAGAACCACCCAACCATCAGAGAGTCGGTCGCCTTGAAACTCCAAGACGACATCTTCAAGAACATCACGGTGCATACGCGCCGCTACCGTCTGATCCGAGGATCTTGGGTTTTCACCCGGAGTTCGCGGACAACCGAGCACCGCCACATCGACGCCTTCAGGAAGGGGACGACGTCCACAAATGCCGCCATCGAGGCCCAAGGGGCAAGGGTTTTCCCCGGCAAAGGTGCTCAGCCAAGCCGTAGACACGACGCGCGGCTTGCTGACACCCCGTCGTCCACACGACCGAGGAAGCCGGCCAACACCAGAACCTCTAGCATGCCAGCCAACCAAGAGGACTCCCACCGACCGGGGCCGCCGCCCCGGAGACCAAACAGAGCACACCGAAGAACATGGAAGACGTCGAGAGGCACCACCGCGAGGTCCCCATAGACAGGATAGACGACGGTGAAGGATCCCTTTCCGGATCGACGCCCTGCGGCCCCCTGGCCACCCACGCCTTGTAGATCTGGGGCGAAAGAGGATGGGCTCGAGGTCCCTGCCTCGGCCCAAGGTCCCTCTCCCTCTCCAAGCTCACAACCCGAAGCCGGCAAGCCACCACCGCCCTAAGCCGCGGCGGCATACGCCCCACTCCGGCGAGCTCACTCGTGTTCTAGGTCACCGGGACGCCAGCTCGCGCCACTAACTATCGTCTCCGCGCTGTCGCGCCGCCACCGCTGTCATAGCACCTCACCGACGCCACCGCCGCACCACCGCCAATAGCACGCACGCCCGAGGAGCCGCCACACCGCCGCCGAGCGGTCGTGCCGCCATGCCCTCCCCCAATGCCGTGCCCCCATCACACGGAGCCTCCCATGACGCCTCCGCAGGACGAGGGAGAGGAGAGTACCCCGCCGACGCCACCGGGGCTTCATCCGGCAACGCTCTCCTGCGGAGGCAAGGGGGGAAGAGGTGGGGGAGTCGGCAGCGGTGCGCTACTAGGGTTCGCATGTGTCCGCTCACAGGAGCGGACCCTAGCTAAGCGTTTGATCCTGCTCATAAATGAGTTAACTCCTGCCACTCAAACCTCAAAATGAGTGGGCTACGTGAATGACAATATGACATCTCCTAGAGCGTAGGTCAACTCAACAACGTTACTACGGTGATGTTTAGTAGCTTGCACCACTTTCGCGACCCATCTTGGCAGTGCGCTGGTGCCTAGTGGCATGGGCATATGAAAACAGAGGTTAGTCTATGTTCCGTAGCCTGTTTGGTAGCCTATAGATTTTTTTTTGCATCTACCTCACACAAGATTAATGTTGTTTGGTTGTCTGGATGCATGTATAAAAACAAGGCTGTCGTGGTGGTGTCACGGCAGATGCCATTGATAGGCTAAAGGTGGGGCCAATATGCATTAGAGGAATCCAGGGAGGGATAGTGTGGTGATTCCACACACAGATGTTTTGTATTCTCTTAGTTCACCAAGTTTACAGATGCTCCTTGAGCTGTATTGGGGAGAGGATGAAGAAGCCCTCTTACTCTCACCACTACTTCTACTCAATAAACCAACTACCCACGCGCCAGCCAGTCACTCGTGATCCCCTTCTACTGATGTCCTGGCGTTCCTTATAAAGGGGAGGCCAGCCTACTAGTTAGGGCATACGTGGAGGCATATGCCTCTCCCAAAATAGCAAACCGACCGGGTCACCTTTTACCTTCGTAAGCCATGCAGAGGCTACGTAAGCCTCTGCGGCGCCAGCGTCAGCCGACATAGGCTGTGTTACCTTTGTCGGCCACGCCTCGCTGGTCCCTCCCTCTGTTCTCTTCGCTCACGCTCCTGCGCACAGAGACCACCTTTTGACCAGCGGGATACCTTCCTTCTCTTGCAAGCCTGATATAACCCGGATCATGCCTGGTTAATCCGGCCCCGTGGGTACCTGCATACAAATTACAAATAGCCCATCGGCATACGATATATGTCGGCTGGGACACAGTCAGGTGGACATCCTCCGGTCTGGGTCATTCCGTAAGTCGGCCTGCCTTGAGGTGACTCAGCCAGCATACGCTTTGACCTTGTTGTACCTCGGCTAACTCGGCCTCTATACCCCAACGTGACCCTACCCGAGGGTGTCCCCCCCACATTAGTGCCTGAAGTTGGTGCGGTCTTAGCAACTTTAGCTGCTAAGGCCACGACAGGTTCAATCTATTGAGCTTTTTGCTCCCTTTTCCGAGTTACCTCATAGCTCGGATTTCGTGGTGTAGCATTCCCTTGGCACATTCTGAGTCATCACTCGCTGGCCGAGCTACCCCTCAGTTTCCCGGGTTATCCTTCCTTCTCTCATACACTTTCCCACGTCCCACGTGGAGGATAATCATTATCTTGCCTCATTTTAAGGGCCTGCGCCAGTTACTACACTTATTTTCAGGGGTTACTGTTGCACACGTCGCGTCGTAGCTGCCTCCTCGTTAACTGCATCACCACGTCGCGTCATGGGATCCCCTATTTCCTGTGGCCCTTCCTATGGCTTGCCTCTGATTGGCTGATCCGGCTGATACACAGCCACACCGTGTGGCCTCGACGCATAGCACGATCCCACTACCCACTGTCGGGGCATGGTTAAATAGGGGAGGGGGCGCGTCCATTGGGTGTTTTCCCCTTCTCAATCCCCTTAGCCTTTCTGCCTCTTCTTCTTCTTCCTTGCGACAGCGCCGCCGCCGCCGCATCTGCTCTACAGCGTCGCCGCCGCACCGTGCTTCTTCGCATTAGCCTCGCTGCCGCTCCCACGCTGCTTCAACGTCACGGGTCCACGCCAATCCAAGCCTCTGCCCCTACCTCCGAACTGGCCGGTGAGGACAGTGACCTGGAAATGACTGAGGAGGAGCTCGCCGTTGTCGAGGAAGAAGAGATGGGGGAGGAGGGCGAAACTCTGGGGCGCGGTGGCTGGGCTGGTTCCTGGGTGTGCCTGGATGACCTGGATTGGCTTTACCGCACCCACCGCATCCCCGAAGGCGTGATTTCTCGTCTTGCCTCCGAGGAGCTCGCCCCCTCACCCAATCCGGGTGAGTTCGTCGTCTTCCTCTCTCACTTCTAGCGCGGCTTCAGCCTGCCAGTGAGTGATTTCTTCCATGATTTCATCAACATCTACGAACTCCAACCTCACCATCTTCCGGCGAATGCCATTACATCTCTTTCCTCCTTCGCATCCGCCGTAGAGGATACCTCGGCCTGTGGCCTACCAAAGAGCTCTGGATCCGGTTCTTCGGTCTACGGAGGAACGTGATTCCGAATAAGCTATGTGCCCCAGAGGACAAGCACCTGACCCAATGTGGTGCGGCCTCCATCTCACCCCAGAAGCAATCTGTCTTCCCCCGGGTCACGGGGCTTGAATCTTGCAAGGGCTGGGCCCGGACCTTCTTCTATGTGAGGAATGGCACGGATGAGGATCTGATCCGGCTGCGCCCCTTTGCGATGGGTCCTCCTAATCCGGATCTGTGGGACCGGGTTCCCAAGAAACCAACTGCCTTAGCGAATCAAGTTAATAAGCGGTTCCAGGAGCTGAAGGATCTAGGGCTGCGCAACGAGGATGTGATGTTCACATTCGTCCGTAGTCGGATTTCTCCCCTACATAAGCGCACGCACAAACTTTGCCACATGAGCTGGCGACTTGACCCCAACCGAACTTCCTCCTTCGAATTGAACAACACCGAGATCCTCCGCTGGGTCAAGGCCCTCTTCACGACCGACAAGGACTTTAGCTCTGACTGGGAGTGGGGGTTGGAGCATTACTGCCGAGATAAGCCTCCTCCTGCAGTGAATCTCATTACCCAATCCTTCTCTGAGTTATATTTTATGTCGGAGCATGTTGTTTATTTGATCCCTTTGCATTTTCATTTTAGTTGTTTCTTCAACAGACCCTTGAAGATGGCACCGAGCCTTCCCTCAAATGGGGGAAGGATCGACTTGTCTCGGACGATGAAGAGCCGGATCATGAAATGTTCTTGCCTGCTCCAGACGCAACCAAGCGACCCACTGGTAACTTCCTTTCCTTAAGGGATTGGCCTGACGATGAAGATGATTCCAATTTTGAGATGTTGGAGGTATATAACCCGGCGCCTATTTCTTACGCATTTCCGGCTCCAGCTAACCCGGCTGGGCAGGTCCACGAGGATCCCCCTCTTGCTACGGGTGAGCCGGTTCCTGCTGATACATTGCAAATGTATCTATAATTTTTGATGTTCCATGCTTGGTTTTATCTACTTTCTTATGTTTTGTCCACACTTTGGAGTACTTTTCATATGATTTCTTGGACTAACCTATTAACAAGAGCCACAGTGCCAGTTGCATGTTTTCTGCTGTTTTTGGTTCCAGGAAAGTCAGAAAATGAATATTCTCAGAATTGGACGGGACAAAAGCCAAAGTTCCTATTTTACCAGAAGACTCACAGAGCCAGAATACGAGACGGAGGAGGGCTAGGGCCTGGCCACACCCCCCAGGCGTGGGTACCCCCAGGCCGTGCCAGGGCATGGTATGGGCCCCCTGGCCGCCCACCGACCTTGCCTCTTCGCCTATAAGTTGCCTTCCGATGCAGAAACCCTAAATAGTCAAGCCTCCAGCCACGAAAAGTTCCGCAGCACCTCCGCCACCGAAGGGGAGATTTGGGGGACAGAAAGTCTCTGTTTCGGCACCCTGCCGGGACGGGGAAATCCCCCCAGAGCCATCTCCATCGCCATTGCTGATTCCCATGATGATGAGGGAGTAGTTCTCTCTCGAGGCTAAAGGTTCTACCGGTAGCCATGTGTTCATCTATCTCTCTATGCATGATCATATTGTGATCATGAGCTTTATAATCAATTAGATCTACCTTGCTACTCAAGTGCTTTAATATATCTCCCCATGTGTGTGAAAGTGACAGCGTGCACACCATGGTGGCACTTAGGCTAGAGATTACAAATACTTGTTATGAGTTATATTTGGAGTTGGATGTCTTTATGAAATTGTGGTGTTTGTTGGAACCATCTAGTGCTCAAGGTGACCGTGTGGGGTTATCTAGATGGGAAAGGCTTACTTTGAGGTGTGCTGTTATAGCCCTACCATGGATTAGAGTGTCCAACCGGAGAGTAGTTTAGAGTAGTATCATGAAGATATTATATTTATATGAGAGTGTTCACTAGTGAAAGTATGATCCATAGGCCTTGTTTCTAAGAATTGAAACACCGTTCGCAACTAGATCTATTACATGTTTGCTTGTTGCTATCTTTATTTTAGTTTTGCCTTTAGTCTCTTCCCATGTCAACCACACGCCAGCAAGTATTTTCTGGCACCATTACCACTTATACTTATCCATACCACTTGTATTTCACTATCTCTTCGCCGAACTAGTGCACCTATACACCTGACAAGTGTATTGGGTGTGTTGGGGACATAAGAGACTTCTTTATCTTGATTGCAGGGTTGCTTGAGAGGGAATACCTTTGACCACTTCCTCCCTGAGTTCGATAAACCTTGGGTGATCCACTTAAGGGAAAACTTGCTGCTGTTCTACAAACCTCTACACTTGGAGGCCCAACAACTGTCTACAAGAATAGAAGTGCGTAGACATCACCTGCCGCGTCTAAGAAACGGGTCGCTACCTCGGTTGCTTCTTCCAAGCCTCCCCAAGCAACCAAAAGGTGGAAGAAGTCCGCTGACAAGGCCGCCACCAAGCCTCCGACTAAGGCCATAGTTCGGAGAGCTCGAAAGCCCAAGGAGCCTTTGACTTCTGACGAGTAAGTCACTTTTCCCTTTTATCCAATTCTCTGCTTCATGATTCTCTGTCTATGTGCCTTTCTTTTTGTTATAACCTGTTATTCGTTGTCTGATTCGATAGGGTTGCGATGGAGGTTCCCCAGAGCGGCTCCAGCATCGCTTCGCCCCTCCGGCGTACCCCATCTCCCCCTCGTGGTGACAATACACGCCCACTAAGCCTAATTCAGGAGGGTTCAGTGGCTGCTCCGGGTCCTAGCTCACCTCGTCCAAAGGAGGTCAACCTCGAAGTAGGGGGAAGTGGCACGGCTGAGGCAGCTGATGCTCCCAGCACTTCATCGGCTCAGCCGCAACCCATCACCTTCGAGGTACCAGCAACAACAGCAGCACCACCGCCAACACCAGCACCAGCACAAGCACCAGCGCCAGCACCAACAGCAGCACCAGCAACAACTCCTTCTGCCTCGTCCGAGTCTTCCAAGACCCCGCGAGAAGACCCCGCTAGCACCAAGGCTGCACCCAAGTCCAAATCTGCAGCTCAAGCTTCAGCCTCCCAATAGGAGTCCAAGTCTAAGAAAGGTTCTGGAGCCACCAAGGCAATATCCATCGAGGCTGGACAGCGCACGCTCGTGTCCATGCTACCGAAGAAAGATGCCCCCTCTGGGTCAGCTAGAAGCAAGCAACTCACGCTGCATACCAGCCCTGCTGCCGCCCAAGTTGCAAGGAGGGAGGCCCACGCCAAAGGCTTGGTCGCGCCCCACATGCTTAGTGGAGAGGGCTATCCTCCGGCTCTGATCGAATATGTGAATAATTGGAATAGAGCGGAGTTCGTCAATCCCAACGATGATCTCCCAGAGAAGTTTGGGCCCGCCGAATTTAGCGCACAAATGAACACAGCAGCCAAGGCTATCAACATTGCTGGCCGGATGATGGAGGTATGCTACTTTGTCTTTTACTTAATACGCACAATTGCTTAGAGACATATCCATTAGTCCCTGAGCCTCCGAGGGAGTAACTTATTACTCGGCCGGATGCTCCTTAGCAAACTAGCATAACTCCTTAGTAGCTTAGCATATGAGCCGGGTTAAGTTCCACTTGACCCGGATTTTGTACACTTCGAATATGCACACACCTAGAGCCGGGTTAAGTTCCACTTGGCCCAGATTTTGTATACTTCGAATATGCACACACCTAGAGCTAGGTTAAGTTCCACTTGGCCCGGATCTAATACACTTCGAATATGCACACACCTAGAGCCGGGTTAAGTTCCACTTGGCCCGGATTTTGTACACTTCGAATATGCACACACCTAGAGCCGGGTTAAGTTCCATTTGGCCCGGATTTTGTACACTTCGAATATGCACACACCTAGAGCCGGGTTAAGTTCCACTTGGCCCGGGTTTTGTACACTTCAAATATGCATACACCTAGAGCCGGGTTAAGTTCCACTTGGCCCAAATTTTGTACATCGAATATGCACACACCTAGAGTCGGGTTAAGTTCCACTTGGCCCGGATTTTGTACACTTCGGATATGCATATAGCTGAGCCAACCTTGCTCTTTTCAGGTCACCACCAATCGTCGGACTGCTGAATTTCAGTGCCTCTTAGACTCACACAAGGTGCTGCGCTCGAAACATGCTACGCTTCTCGCTGAGTTCGAGAAAAGGGGTAAGTTTTCTCTTTGACTTTTTCCCCCCATTTTTTTGTTTTTTTTCGCCGAACTAATCTGTCATTCGGATTGCACAGCCGGAGTGGAGGCCAAAAACACTATCATGAGGAAAAACTTAGATGAGATAAAAGGTAATTCAGTCTGGTCAACCCTCTTCTGCGCACTTTCTCCTTTCTTCTTGGCTCGGCAAATATTTATGCCTCGGCTCTGCCGGGTTAACACACCGTTGCAGCCTCCCTTGAAGATAGTGTGTTCGTGCCTGATATGATGCTGCATTTTCTCAAACAAGCAGGGCAACATCAGGCCGAGCTCAAGAAGAAGGATGACGAACTTGCCAAACTCCAAGTCAAGGATGATGAAATTGCCAAGCTTAAGGCTGATATGAAAAAACTCAAAGAGCTCCACAAGATTGAGATGGACAAGGCTGGCCAAGACTTTACCGAAGAGCGAGAATTTCTTAGCCTTCAACTTTCAAAGGATCAAGAGCTACTGAAGGAGGCCGACGTCAAGCTTGACTCGGCTAATGTTGAACTTGAGAAGCTCTGGAAGAGGCGTGCTGATTGCACCAACGAGCTGACCCGGATCCATAGTCATATCTCACGTAAGCTCTTTTCCTTCAGCCGACATGTATTTCTCCGGGTTAGACTCTTTTACTTATTTCACTTGTTTTGTTTTCAGGCAAATTCCCAGAGAGTGATGCCATTGCAGCCACTGCCAGTGTCAAGTTCCGCCGGCAGAGGGGTACTCCAACTGATCCGGGCTTTGAACCCATTCCTTATGACATGGAGGATCTGCTAGTCAGCCTCTCTGCCCGGGTTGAAATTGTGAAGAACTATGGTTCGGGTCTCCTGGATGCAGCCGTCCGGATCTTCCGTGCCCTTTGGCCTGACGAGAATGTTCCGGAGGGATCCACTGCTTTGATCAACAAGCTGATGGACTGCGAGACCCAGCTCGACCTCTGGAGGGAATCCGCCGCTCGAGCCGGAGCTGATACTATCCTCCACTTTGTGCTCACTTGGTATGAAAAATTAGATCTGAAGATTCTCGAGCGCTTGCGCACAGGGTCCAAATGGTCAAATGATCCGAATTGGGTTGCTCGGCGCAAGGCTTGTGCCCACAACCTTATCTAGTTTGCCCCTATCCACCAATGGAATGAAGGACCAAGCTTCCTCGGCGCCGTTGACGACGAATACGTCGAAGATGGTTCGGATAACGAGGAAGAGGACGAAGCCTCGGATCTTCAAGAAAATGAAGATGACGATGAGGCCAAAGCCGGAGTTCCACCCGCTGGCGCCGAGTTACCCCCTCCTGCTTCTGCTCCTTGAGCACCAAAAACACTTTGAAACTTATCAGATCCCCTGTATGCCGGGTGCAGATGTATTAAGCATATTGATTATGTTTTGCTACTAAGTTGTTCATGCTGGATTAACTTGGGCGTAGTCCCCGAGTTTTATTTTCTTGTTTCTTCAATTTCATGGCTCGGCTCGCGTCTACCTTGATTCGGTTTTGTGACTTACGAGTCCGAGTTTCAAAAATTGACTTAACAATACTTGGAAACTTTAGGATTAGCTCAAAATAATCCAGCGTAGTAAAAGTAAAGTAAACATAGAGTTAGTTCGAACAAAGAATGTCGGCTCAATTACGTTCTTTTCCTTAGTCGTTTTTCGTGTGCTTCGCAATTCCAAACTTGTTCTCTTGCTTGCCATGAAGCCAATTCTTGTTGGACAGCAGCAAGTCGAAGAGTTGAGTTTTTGGTGCTCACACACTACTAATCCGGCTTAGGTAGAAGCAACTTAATCCAGCCGACATAAAAAAAACAAATACAGAAGACAACAAATATTACTAAGGCAGTCCCTGAGTTACTGCTCGAGGTGCCAAGATTTCATTGATAACCCATTGCCGGCATACATACCAACATAGGAGAAACTCGGATACACACACTTCTTTGTTAAGTGTAGAATGGACGAAGTAGGGCTACATTCCATGTACGCTTAGATTCCTCGCCAGACCTGTGCGCCTTGTTCTTCTCCTGTGGCTGTGCATCAATGAGATAATAAGAATCATTGTGCAATGCTTTGCTCACAATGAATGGCCCTTCCCATGGGGGGATAACTTATGCATGCCAGTAGTATGTTGTACCAGCCAGAGTACCAGATCACCTTCCCGAAAGACTCGGGGGTTTACTTTCCGGCTATGATAGCGTCGGAGATTTTTCTGCTATATGGTGGATCTGGACAATGCCAATTCTCTCGCTTCTTCCAGCAGATCAACATCATTTTGCCGGGCTTCGCGCACTTCGCCTTCTATGTATTGGGTGACCCTAGGCGAATCATGCTCTATGTCGGCTGGTAATACAGCTTCTGCCCCATATACTAGAAAGAATGGCGTATAGCCTATTGATCGATTCAGAGTTGTTCTTAAACTCCACAGTACCGCTGGTAGTTCTTCTATCTAGCACCCCGCTGATCTTTGCAGCGGCTCAATGAGCTGGGGTTTTATCCCGGATAAAACTAATCTGTTGGATCTTTCCACTTGTCCGTTCGATGCGGGGTGGGCTACTAAAGCAACGTCCAGCCGGATCTTCTTATCCTCGCAGAATCGCGCAAATGCTCCTTCAGCAAAATTAGTGCCGTTATCTGTTATGATACTATGAGGGTAGCCATATCTCAGGATGATATCTTTGAGGAATGTCACGGCTGTAGCTCCATCACATTTTCTTATTGGCTTTACTTCATTTTGTAAACTTGTCAACCATAACCAAGATATGGGTCATGTTTCCTCTCGCCGGCTTAAATGGGCCAACCATATCCAAACACCATACGGCAAATGGCCAGGTAATTGGTATGGTCTTGAGCATCGACATTGGCATGTGCGTCTTGGTAGCGTACCTCTAACAACCATTGCATTTTCTTACTAGATCCTCTGCTTGCTCCAAGGCACTTGGCCAATAAAACCCATGCCGGAAAGCTTTTGCTACTAAGGCTCTAGATGAGGCGTGATGTCCACATTCCCCTTGATGTATATCTCAGAGGATGTCAATCCCTTCTTCCGGGTCAACACACCGTTGGAGGACATTCGTGACACTCCTCTTGTATAGCTCGGCATTGATAATCATGTATGACTTTGCGCGCCTCTGAATTTGCCTTGAAAGCACTTCTTCATTGGGCAAGGATCCATCCTCCAGGAACTAGAATATGGGCAGTGCCCAAGCTGGAATAGCTCGCACCGGAAACATATCCTCGTCAATTTCCATTTTATCCACCGACATAACCTCCACCAGGTTTGCCGAAGCAGTCCCTGGGTTTCATGAATCACTTCCCACATCAATGTCCATGGGTACAGCTCCGGGCTCCGGATCGGCCGGGATATAGGTTGACTCGGATTCTGGGGATGGCCTGATAGATGGCTTCCTGAGATGTTCTAGCGCTACACCCGGTGGAATTGCTTGTCGGGTTGATACGAGTTTCGACAATACGTCGGCAGCCTCGTTTTCCAGCCGGGGTACATGGTGAAACTCGCATCCCTCGAAATATCCTGATATCTTTTGCACATGAAATCTGTACAATGCCATGTTTGCATCCAAAGCATCCTATTGCCCTGAGACTTGCTGAACTACCAGATCCGAGTCACCAAAGCACTGGATCCGACGTATTCCAATTTCTTTCGCCACTTTGAGCCCATGCACAAGTGCTTCATACTCTGCAACATTGTTTGATGCTGCGAAGTGGATCTGCAGCACATACTTCAGTTGGTATTTCTTGGGTGAGGTAAGCACAACACCGGCGCCTAACCCGGTTTTCGTTTTTGATATGTCAAAATGCATTCTCCAATAGTTCGGATCTAGCACCGGTGGCTCATATTGTATCTCAGCCCAATCCACGAAAAAGTCGGCCATAGCCTGAGACTTGATCGCATCTCTCCTGTCGTATTGTGGAGCATAAGGGGCTAGCTCGATTGCGCATTTTGCGATCCGGCCGCTTGCATCCTTGTTGCTCATTATTTCAGATACGAGGGCTTCACATATCACTTTGATTTGGGTGTTCCTCAAAATAGTGTTTCAGCTTCTTTGCTGCCATATACACACCATATGCCATCTTCTGATAGTGAGGATAGTTTTGCTTTGATGCTGATAATACCTCGCTCAAGTAATAGACTGGCCTTTGCACCGACTTACCCTCTTTGTCACGCTCTACCACTACTACTGCACTTACAACTCGGTTGGTTGCGGCTATATGGAGCAACATTGGCTCTTTTGATAGTGGAGAGGCTAACACTGGTCCAGTGGCTAACATTTTCTTTAACTGGATGAAGGCTTCATTGGCGCGGCGTCCATACGAACTTGTCCGACTTTTTATCAGCTGGTAGAGAGGCAATGCCTTTTCTCCCATCCGACATACAAACCGACTTAAGTATGCCAAACAACCAGTGAATTTCTGGACATCGTTAAGACACTTCGGCAATTCCATTCGCTCGATGGCTCGGATTTTAGTTGGGTTAGCTTCGATTCCTTGGCTGGATACAAGAAATCCGAGTAATTTTCCAGCCGGGACACCGAAGGTACACTTCTCCGGGTTAAGCTTCATTCGGAACCTCCTTAGGTTCACGAACGTTTGCCTGATATTATCATGGAGCGTTTTGCTTTCCTTGGTTTTTATAACCACATCATCCACATACACTTGCACATTTCGGCCAATTTGGTCATGTAAACATTTTTGCATACATCTTTGGTACGTTGCCCCTGCATTACATAAACCAAAAGGCATGGTGCGATAGCAATAAGCCCCGTACGGGGTAATAAACGCAGTCTTTATTTGATCATTCGGGTTTAGAGGTATCTGGTGGAAACCAGAATATGCGTCTATGAATGACAATAACTCACACCCAGCAGTAGAGTCTATGACCTGATCTATCCTTGGTAGTGGGAATGGATCTTTTGGGCTTGCCTTATTCAGGTTCATGTAATCGATGCACATACGCCAAACCACTGCCACATTCGGATCATCTTTCTTCTTTTCCACCAGCACCGGATTAGATAGCCAATCTGGGTAAAGCACTTCCATGATGAACCCGGTTGCGAGGAGCCGAGCTATCTCATCTCCAATGACTTTTCTCCTGTCTTTGGTGAAGCGGCGGAGAGATTGCTTCACCGGCTTTGCTCCGGGTCTCACATTCAAAGAGTGCTCGACCAACTCCCTCGGAACACCTTGCAAGTCCTATGTGGACCAAGCAAATATGTCCCGATTCTCACAGAGGAAGTTGACGAGCTCGCTTTCCTATTTCTCATTTAACCACACACCAATTGTTACGGTGTGCTCTGGGAACAGATCATCAACAGGTACTTTCTTTGTATCCTTTGTTGCTTGAAATGAGACACTTCCATGCAGGTTACTTAGCACCGGTATATATTGCTGTGTGGACTGAGCCAATGCCGCTACTTCCTGGATCTTTCTCTTTTCTAGTGCAATCACGAGTGACTCGGCCAGGTTAGACCCGGTTGACGCACACTCAATGGAACGTTGGAAATCCCCAGCTATGGTAATTACTCCATTTGGCCTAGGCAACTTCATATTTAGGTAACTGATGTGAGTACTTGCCATGAATTTGTTCAGGGCTGGCCAGCCGAGCAACGCGTGATATGCGCTTTCTAAGTTCACAACCTCAAACTCCAAATTCTCAGTTTGGCAATTAGGAAAGTTGTCCTTGTGGCTTGGAGCATGTTCTCCGAGATACCCAACTTGCGCATTGTATCCACGTACATAATATTGATGCTGCTGCCATTGTCAATCAGCACCTTAGAGAACCTCACATTGATATTTGGCCCGATGAACGTTGGGTCCAGTACCAATGCATACGAACTAGGGCTCGGCATGAGCTTGGGATGGTCCTTGATACTCCAGGTAATTTCTTGATCCGACCAAGGCATATACCTCGTCACTGCCGGCATAACCGCACTCACTTCCATATGTCGGCGCTGCAAGCTTTTTCTATCCGATTCCTCCGTGGTAAACACACAGTAACTCTGGTGGTGCTCCCTATATTCATTTCTCCCCTCATTGCCGGGATACCTTTGATCTGGTTGATGCTGGTTTTCCACCTGATGCACTGCATCCCTTCTTTCATGATTCTCATACCTCGGCGGAGGTGGTGGTAACATTAACTGTTGCGTATTTGCTCCGGAGAGCAACTGCTGCCGAGGTAACTCCTGTGGAGGTTGATCACTCCGAGGTGCCTGAGCATTCCCCGAGCCACTTTGCTCTATCTTCCTCATCCACTCACATTGCCGGGTTGTGTGACCCGCCGGGTTACTCGGATTTGGCGAGTGAAATTTGCATGGCTGATCCAGCATTGCCTCATACGTATACATCGCCCGGTCTTTCTTTTCTTGCCACTGTCTCTTTTGTTCGGGCGTCCAAGTTTTCTTGCCATCGTTTCTTGGAGTCCACCGTTGCCCTCCAGTTTTCTGACGCTGATTACTCCCTGCTCCGGGTTGATCTTGGTTTACAGCAGCAACTTGTTGCGAACTGTACCTGTAATCCGGTCTATCATCTCTTCTCTTGCCCCGGTAATCATTTTGTCGGGATGACCTGGCTCCATCTTGCTGATAGTATGTTGGGTCCACAGCATAGAAAACAAAAAATTTCCTAAGATGAGAACTACACGCCAAGATATATCTACTAGGTACAGAGCAACGGGTGGACATACATCCAACAAGAACATACCCTCGAAGACAACGAGTTTTGTTAATGAGTAGGAACTCGTGGTTGATGTAGTCGTACACTTGCCGATCTCAAGACCGTGAGGAAGTCCGAGCGCCGCAACTCAGCAGCGCATCCGCACTCCCACACACGTTCAAGCCACCGGACAACCTCCACCTCCTTGCTCCAGCGATCCAGCGGAAGCAGCAACTCCTTCCAGACGAAATGCCACCGGGAACATGTATCTCGCTAATCCGAGACCATGGGGGAATAATTCTAGAGGGGGAGAGAGATCCTTCACAAGGAGGTGTGAGGAAGAAGGAGGAAGAGGGTGGCCTTTTATAGCAGGAGGGGGCTACCCCTCCTTCATGGCCGGTGCATGGGGGGGTGACTCCTCACCTCCCCCATTCATGTGGTGGTAACCCCTCCACATTAAAATGCCTCTTCACATTCCCCCTTAAAGTCCCTACTTTAAATGCATTAAAATTCTCCAAGTTTAATGCTCTCTCATTTAATAAAACTCTTTTATTAAATTTATTCAGAATTTTGTCAATTACTTTAATTAACAAACATTCACATATAACCCCTTGCAATATTTCAATATCACATGCAGAACCACTTTCTACAATTTGACCCGAAACAATTTCCGGTTTCTATCGAAATAATTCCTCCGCTTTGCAATTCTTTCGTATGAAACATATGTGCTCCAAAATGGTGTCTGGTAACTCTTCAGTGTGTCACCCTACGGTTCACGAATAATGTAGACATGATTAATCAGAAGCAGGACCTGGAGATCCATACTGATTCCTACATATTCAACGATGGCTTCTGTGATCGTGAGAACCTTTAACGCTTGTAACTAAATCCCTTTATCTCGCGATATATTACATGTCCGAGATTCGATCATCGGTATCTCCATACCTAGTTTGATCTCGTTGCCGACATGCACCTTTTCTCGTTCCCGTGATATAACATTCTAGTGATCACATCACTTGCTTCCAAGCTATCTTAATGTGATATCACCGAGAGGGCCCAGAGTATATCTATCCGTCATCGGGATTGACAAATTCCACTCTTGATCCATGATCCTCAACATAACACCTTCGTAGCACTGAACCCATCTTTATAGTCACCCAGTTACGGTGTGACTATTGATGTTATCAAGATACTCTTCCGGTGTTAGCAATTAACATGATCTCATGGTCTAAGGATAAAGATTACTTCGTATGATGTTATAGCAATGTAAACATAATGACTTGATCGTAATGCTATACTTCGGATGAATATTCATCACATCATTTCACAAATGTTGTGACCTTGTTATTAACAACATCCAATGTCCATGATCAGGAAACCTTGATCATCTTGTTAATCAACAAGCTAGTCTATAAGAGAGGCATAACTAGGAACCCTTTTTGTTTATTAAACAGACATGTATTGACGTTTCCGATCATTACAATTATAGCATGCAAAAGAAAAATTTATCATAAACATGGAATAAGATAATAACCACTTTATTATTGCCTCTCGGGCATATTCCCTTCAGTCTCCCACTTGCACTAGAGTCAATAATCTAGTTTGAAAACCTTTTGCGTATTGAACACCTATGGCTTTGTGGTGTTGCATATTCGCGATTGCTAGTGGTTAACATAACCTCCGGATCTAACAGTTTCAGGTCCGTGTGTATTTGCATATCTTTGCATCTCTACGCATCACTCATTCTCAAATGAGATGGCATTGTATAAATTTGGTCCTTTGGTGAGACCTTTAGTTCGTACGGGTTAAAATATGTTGATATTTTTGTCATACAATATATATTCATAGTATTAGCCCACTTTGAACCACACCTAGTTTGATAACAAACTACATAATACAAATACCCTCCTTTGTTGCTACTATAGCAGCCATATACTTAGCCTTTTGTTGTAGTATCCGTCACAATGTCTCAACTTTGGAACTCATCCAAATCCATCATGGAACATCCTTTCCATTACATTGTGCCACCCATAGTCTAAATTGAGATAAATTTAATTTGTATCTTGTGACAAAACTAGTATCAATGTAACACTTTACAATGAACTACCTTTAACTATTTGTCACTTATACATGATATATTCTTAGTTCTTCCAAAGCTCATAAGAATATCTTGACTATCGTCCAATGATCATCTTATGAATCATTCTGGTATGTGCTCATAACATTTAGAACATAGGACATTTTGGATATAGACATATCATGGTATAATCGGTCAAAATCTTCATGTGATTTTACTCACCAAGTGTTGAAACACTTGAATTTTGATACAATTCTTTCCATGCAGCGAGAACCTTTCTTGTTGTTTCCATATTGAACCCTTTCAATATCTCATATATGTATGTCTGGCACAACCATATTAGCGCCTTAATCTATCCATGTAGATATTGATGCCAAATATCCTGGGTTTGCCCAAGTCTTTCATCGAAATCTTATTTTAATGAAATTCTTAACTTGTGTCAATACAAGATACATCATTTCCAATAAACAATATGTCCTCTACATAATGTATTAGAAATATGTCTCAGCGCTCCCACTTAATTTCTTGCAAATGCAAGCATCTTCATCATCTCCGATGAATTTGAACTCTTTTAACAGTTTCAGCATGGTGAAGATTCCAACTCCGCTATGCTTAATTCAACTATTGAAGTTTGCATGCCATTTTAGCATCCTTTGAATTAACAAAACCCTTTGGATTGTGTCTTGTACACGTCCTAGGTAACCATTCTATTTGAAGAACATTGTTTTGTTTGTTCAACTACCATACATCAAATTATATGTAGTGGTTGCTACATTAATCCGTCAAGACTAAATATCGCTATGAAAGATCAAATCTTGTCATAGTCAACTCCTTGAACATTGTTGTAAACTTCTTTCTGACATGTCGACTATTTCATAGATGTTAAACATCCATGTCTTATTTCTTTATAGATCCAAACACGACCGATAGGCTTCACGCCTTTCTGTAGGGTCTTCCAAGTTCAGAAACTTGATTTCTTGTGTATGGATACTATCACGGATTCTATGACTTCTAGTCATTTTATGGAGTCAGGGCCCATCATTGCTTCTTTGCATGTAGTCAGTTCATCATTGTCAAAACAATAACGAGTTGCTTATCAAATCACTCTATTTGATTCTTACCGACCCACGTGGTTAATTAGGAACTCTAATCTCCGAGATCACACCCTTTGTAATCACGGGAGTCATGAGCGTTGTGGCCGCCACCGGGACACTTTCCGGCGCTGTGCTACTTAGCACATATAGCTAAGGTTCAACAACCTTATTAAAGTTCTATTGTCCTCCCACTTAACTTTTCGCGAAAAATTCCTTCTCAAGAAACTTGACGTTCCAAGTGACAAACTCTTTTGTCCTCGGTGTTATGGAGAAATTCCCAACAAATTCTTTGGGATAACCTACAAAGACATGCTTATCCGACTTTGGTTGTAAACATTTTACTTATGCTTAGCATACCAAAATTTAAGAAAAGACAATTCAGGTTTTATCCAAACCATAACTTATATGATGTCATTTCAACGGATCACGATGGTGCTCTTTTCAGTGTAAAAGCGGTAGTCTCTAAAGCTTCAATCCTTAAAACATAATGGAAGTTTTATAAATGACACCTTTGATCTTACCATGTCAAACATGGTTTGATTTCATCTCTCGAATATGCCATACTCCTATCGTTTATTGGGAAACACAAATCATGGAACAAGTCCTCAAATCTTAGGTGTTTTGCTAAACATGTAACTCAAATATCTTCCTTTATGATCGAATCATAAACTCTTTATTTTCTTGTTACAATGATTTTCCACTTCATGTTGAAAGTCTTTGAACAATTTTCAAATGTTTCATACTTATTCCTTATTAAGTAAATATACAGATATATTCACTCAAATTTTCGGAGAAAGCATATGAAGCAAAAAGATCCATCGCATATGGCTACACATAATGGACTATGCACATCAGCATGCACAATTTCCAATAAGCTAGTCATCCGTTCCTCTCTGGCCTATGGACGGAGTTTCAATTATCTTGAGGAAAGTCTCACATGCGTCAATTGATCAAAATCAAAGACTCCAAAATTCCATCAACATGGAGTTTCTTCATGTTTTCTTTCTAATATAATTTAAACAGCGATGTCACTTCATAAGTGATCTTTCAATCATTTGTCTTGCGACATTTTAGCAATAGTGTTTATGGATGTGATTTCTCCCACTGGACTTGTAAAAGTTCATCCATCCTTTATGGAATACAGTAATTATTTGAACAACCATTGTTCTCGTAATACCGGAACAAAATAACAATTATTAAAACAAATCTTGAAGGCTAGGTTTGACGACAACCAAAAACACAATAACACTTTATTTGTTTTCAATGAACATCATCACTTATTCTCTTGCTAGTTACTTAGGCCATTGTAGTTCATGAATTGCGTTGTCCTGTATGACACTTCATACCAACCAATTTGGTATCCAATACCGGTATCCAATACCTCATAACCACATTGTTTAACAAGCATGGAATACATCCATAACATGTATATCTTCTATATACCTAAGTTGGACATGGCTAACTTTTTATTTTCTGCCAAGTATTTTATAGATTCTCTTTCAGCAATTCCTTTTCCTTTTAAAAGAATCTATCAACATCAATAGTGGTGTCATTCACATGACACATAGTACAAAGCGTATATAGTCAAATACTGATACCTTTGGACTTGCACTTTGAAGTGGATCACCATCATCAAATGTTTGGTGTTCTTTCAAAAATCCATTCTTTAGTAATCTTTTAGTGTAGTAAACATTTTACTTACATCTTCTATTCATCCTTATCATGACAACTTTCATGATCAAGCTACTATAGCTTATAAGGATTAATCGTGAGTATAATATGAGTTCCCAAAACCTTTTTGGTAGATTAGGACGCCTAGCATCTCCAACCATCACAAATTCTCATACAATATGAGAACGTGTATTTTGTTAAATTATGCTCTATCATATTGCAATCATAAACATTGTTTCAGATATCACAATATCTTCCACACATGATGGTTTCTGAAACAATTTTCAGCTCCTAGATAATCTTGATATTAAAACAACTTTTGAATATCAAGAATCATGGAGGCAAATATGATACTTTAGATACTAACATTGGAATTCTTACTCTTGATTTAATACTACTTATTAAACTTCATGGAGTAAATAGAGTTTGCTGAAACTTTGCAATAGGACTTATAAACTTTAAATTGACATTCAAAACAATACGATACTAGTTCGTAAAGTAAATATCCAGAATTCTATAGTTCTATTATCTCAATTAAAACTAAGCATAAGGTAGTAAACAGACGCCAATGACTACAAAAAATTATGCATATTCACTTCGATTTAGTTTATGAAAAAATTGAGTTCGACTAATCCAAATTAGAAATGAACTCCCACTCAAAAATGACATCCCTCGTGCCTTTTTGGTGATTACATGAACCAAATCCACTACACCAAGTCCGATCATCACGTGAGTCGTTGCTTCAAAGGCGATCATCAAAATGGGCATCATATCAACTATATGACTCATGCTTAACCTTTCGGTCCGTGTTCCGAGGCCATGTCTGTACATGCTAGGCTCGCCAAGTAAGAACCTTAGTACTCGCATGTGTAAAACTATCTTACACCCGTTTGTATGAAAGTGTAGAGTCGAGTACACCCGATCATCACGTGATGTCTCGAAACACGATCCACAAAACGGTGCATACTTAAGGAAGAACACATTTTTATCTTGATATCTAAAGGAGGGATCATCTTACAATGCTACAGAAAGCGCCAAACTAGCAGTATAAGATGCTAACATCTAATGTGTAAAGTGAGATGATATGGTCCATGCATTTGATCTCTATCATTTGCATCGTGGTATGATCTCTATCATTCCTTTGTGTGTAAGGCCAAGGTCTATGGAACTTACACGTTGAGTGTGTTGTAAGAGTATCTATCATACATCTACTTACAACAATACCATATCAAGACACTAGCCCAGCAACGATCTAAACTAGACGCCTCTAATTTATCAATTGCAAGTTTTACGTGGCTTAGGGCTTTCGGAGATAGAACCGTTCTTACCTACGAACCTGGAACCACAACGATGATAACTAAGTTATTAGCAACTCTTTGTAAATCAGATATTGACTATAGTAGGAGAGACAGACACCCGCCAGCCACTTATGCAAAACAAGTTGCGTGTTAGTTGTGGAACCGGTCTCATGTATGATGACATGTAAGGTTGGTCCGGGCCGCTTTATCCCACTATACCACCAATATCCAAAATACATAGAAGATGCAATAACATGATCATCATCGCCCATATATAAACATATGTGTATTACCCGTGCAAAGCACCTACGCATAGACCTGGCTCTGATACCACTGTTGGGTCCGCAACATAGAAAACAAAAAATTTCCTATGATGAGAACTACACACCAAGATCTATCTACTAGGTACAGAGCAACAGGTGGACATACATCCAACGAGAACTTACCCTCAAAGACAACGAGTTTTGTAAACGAGTAGGAACTCATGGTTGATGTAGTCGTACACTTGCCGATCTCAAGATCGTGAGGAAGTCCGAGCGCCGCAACTCAGCAGCGCATCCGCACTCACACACACGTTCAAGCCACCGGACAACCTCCACCTCCTCGCTCCAGTGATCCAGCGGAAGCAGCAACTCCTTCCAGACGAAATGCCACCAGGAACATGTATCTCGCTAATTCGAGACCATGGGGGAATAATTCTAGAGGGGGGAGAGATCCTTCACAAGGAGGTATGTGGAAGAAGGAGGAAGACGGTGGCCTTTTATAGGAGGAGGGGGGTGCCCCTCCTTCATGGCCGACGCATGGGGGTGACTCCTCACCTCCCCCATTCATGTGGTGGTAACCCCTCCACATTGAAATGCCTCTTCACATTTCCCTTTAAAGTCCCTACTTTAAATGCATTAAAATTCTCCAAGTTTAATGCTCTCTCATTTAATAAAACTCTTTTATTAAATTTATTCAGAGTTTTGTTAATTACTTTAATTAACAAACATTCACATATAATCCCTTGCAATATTTCAATATCACATGCAGAACCACTTTCTGCAATTTCACCCGAAACAATTTCCGGATTCTATCGAAACAATTCCTGCGCTTTGCAATTCTTTCGTCTGAAACATATGTGCTCCAAAATGGTGTCCGGTAACTCTTAAGTGTGTCACCCTACGATTCACGAATAATGCAAACATGATTAATCAGAAGCGGGACCTGGAGATCCATACTGATTCCTACATATTCAACGATGGCTTATGTGATCGTGAGAACCTTTAACGCTTGTAACTAAATCCCTTTGTCTCGTGATATATTACATGTCCGAGATTCGATCATCGGTATCTCCATACCTAGTTTGATCTCGTTGCCGACATGCACTCTTTTCTCGTTCCCATGATATAACATTCTAGTGATCACATCACTTGCTTGCAAGCTATCTTAATGAGATATCACCGAGAGGGCCCAGAGTATATCTATCCGTCATCGGGATTGACAAATTCCACTCTTGATCTATGAGCCTCAACATAACACCTTCGTAGCACTGAACCCATCTTTATAGTCACCTTGTTACGGTGTGACGTTTGATGTTATCAAGATACTCTTCAGGTGTTAGCAATTAACATGATCTCATGGTCTAAGGATAAAGATTACTTCATATGATGTTATAGCAATATAAACATAATGACTTTGATCGTAATGTTATACTTTGGATGAATGTTCATCGCATCATTCCACCAATGTTGTGACCTCATTATTAACAACATCCAATGTCCATGATCAGGAAACCTTGATCATCTTGTTAATCAACAAGCTAGTCTATTAGAGAGGCATAACTAGGAACCCTTTTTTTATTAAACACACATGTATTGACGTTTCTGATCAATACAATTATAGCATGCAAAATAAACATTTATCATAAACATGGAATAAGATAATAACCACTTTATTATTGCCTCTCGGGCATATTCCCTTCATTGTACTCCTCATTTGACTCGTTTGACACAAGTCGGGGTTGAGTCGGATCACCCAAAGCATACGAATCAGCAATCCGGATTGTCTCTGCCAGTATAGTAGGCATATCCCTTTGTAACCTTTGCCACAACATGCTTTCATACCTACACCCTTGTGCAAACCAAGCTATGGCCTGAGACTCAATCACGCCTTCACATGAGTTTTTCACGGTGCACCAGCGGGTTAGGAACTCCTGGTCTATTTCATTTGGTGTTTTCTTGCACATTGCTAGGGTCTGTGGCCTATTTGGCCTCTGATATGTGCTCGAGAAGTTACTGACGAACATTTCCTCAAAATTGTTCCAGCAGTTGATACTATCGGGTGGTAAATTTTTTAACCATACCCTCGCTGGCCCCTCCAGCATCAGAGGTACGTATCTCACTGCCCATCTCAAATTGCCTGTCGCAATTTTCACTGTCGTTGCATAGTTGATTAACCAATCCTCCGGCTTGGTGCTGCCGTCATATGTTTTCGTGCCTCTTGGTAACTGGAAGTTGGCTACCGAAGGCTCTTTCATGATCCGGGGTCCAAAGCACACTGGACCCGGAGGACCTTGCCCCTCAATTAGCTTCGACCTATAGAGCAGATCTAGTTTTAACCTGGCGTCATCAGGCAACAAGTTCCTGCTTCCCAACCTTGACACTATCACATGATGATCTGGCCTATGGTATCCTGCATTTACCATTTCCGAATCTCCATCGTTGTATATGTCTTGCTCTTGTGGAGCACATCTCTGTCGCATACCTTGGCCGGCACTTCGCTCTTGCCGTGGTATATTCCGCTGCTGCGGTTGCCCTGCACCCGCTGAGTTACACTGTCCGGCATTGCCGTTTCCAGCGTTTCTCTGACCGGCATTGCCTTGGTCATGGTTACCTCGGCCAGCTTCACCTCGACTGACATTTTGTTGATCCTCATTTCCTTGTATTGCTTTTCCTTTCCCTGCCCTCGCCGGGTCATACGGGACTATCTGTTTATTTATCCTTGCCGAGGTTACCACTTCCTCTCTCTTGGGCCATCATGAGGGGACGATGCAGCTCCAGCAGATTTCTCCGGGTTGCCCATTGCCGAATAAATGACCTTGGAAGCCCCTGCTCTTGCCGGGTTAGCCCTGAGTAACTCTTCATTCTGTCTGTTAGCGATCTGAACTAACTTGTTGACCCTCTCCTGCTGTCTTTGCCGGGCTTCACCCATCAAACCTTCTAACTCGGATGCCGCTGCATCTGCTGCTCTGAGGTTCTTTGTCGGGGTGTTGTACTTCGGCAGCCCCATGGACAAAATGTTCTCTGATTCCTCAACTCTAGTCTCACCCTCTTTGTTCATTTCACTGATGATGTTTCTCCCTTTTACTTTTACAGCATCTACCTTATTTGCTTTCGCGTACTCGCGCAGCGTCATGTTCAACGACTTCTGAGCCGCGACTATCTTTTTCGCACCCTCTAGTATTTTCTGCCTAGTTTCCTCTAACTCGGCCTGTGCCTGAGCCGGATATACCATAGGTGCTATGGGGCTTGCCAAGCTATCTATCGCCTGCTGTAGCACATTTTCTAGCCTCTCTAGCGGAGGACCTCTACTTTTCCTAGGCGCTTTGGTTGTTACCTCCGGATCTGGTGTCGGGTCCTTGCTTGCGCCAGCGTCAGGCGCTGTTATCATCACCTCAGCACGGTCAGGAGAGCGAGTGATACGCGTACCATGATCCGTGCTAAGGGGTGGCTTGCCTCCCTCGACGACGTGCCGCGGGTGAACGCAAGACACATCGACGCCGACGTAGATCCTGTGGGTGCCAAGCTTGATGAAGATGCCATTGCGTAGTGGAGGTTGCTTGACGAAGCAACCAGCATTGTCGCTGACGTAGTCCAGCGCTCCAAAGCGCTGAACGAGCCCAGAGATGATGCGCTCGCCGTTGTCGATGATGCTTCCCGTCTGGATCTTTACTCCTGCTAGCGTCGCTAGCCCTACGGTGGGTGCCAACTGTCGTGGTGGTGTCACGGTAGATACCATGGATAGGCTAAAGGTGGGGCCAATATGCACTAGAGGAATCTAGGGAGGGATAGTGTGGTGATTCCACACACAGATGTTTTGTATTCTCTTAGTTCACCAAGTTTACAGATGCACCTTGAGCTGTATTGGGGAGAGGAGGAAGAAGAAGCTCTCTTACTCTCACCACTACTTCTACTCAATGAACCAACTACCCACGCGCTAGCCAGTCACTTGCCATCCCCTTCTACTGAGGTCCTGGCGCTCCTTATAAAGGGGAGGCCAGGCTACTAGCTAGGGCATACGTGGAGGCATATTCCTGGGAATATGCCTCTCCCAAAATAGCAAACCGACCGGGTCACCTTTTGCCTTCGTAAGCCTCTACGGCGCCAGCGTCAACCGACATAGGCTGCATCACCTTTGTCGGCCACGCCTCACTAGTCCCTCCCTCTGTTCGCTTCGCTCACGCTCCTGCGCATAGAGACCACCTTTTGACCAGCGGGATACCTTCCTTCTCTTGCAAGCCTGATATAACCCGGATCATGCCTGGTTAATCTGGCCCCGTGGGTACCTGCATACAAATTACAAATAGCCCACCGGCATACGATATACGTCGGCTGGGACACAGTTAGGTGGACATCCTCCGGTCCGGGTCATTCCGTAAGTCGGCCTGCGTTGAGGTGACTCGGCCAGCATACGGTTTGACCTTGCCATAACTCGGCTAACTCGACCTCTATACCCCGACGTGACCCTACCCGGGGGTATCCCCCCAACAAAGGCTTTGCAATATACCATTGTGTTTGGTTGCTTGCACCATTGGTATTACCGTAACCTCTTTTTGAGAGGGGTGAGGTTATGACAAGATCATAAAACAAGACAGTATGCCACATATCATATTACTAGTAGCAAGTCCACAACAGTAGACAACACACAAGTTCATCATAGGGCATTACAACACATCTTATTAAAATCCACATTTCCTAACATCAACATGCCAAGAGATGGAACTCATTGTTCAATGATGATCCTCCAGAGGCTTCTGGGTGCTCTTGGCACCTCTTGACAATCTCCGCCTGACTGTAGTTGTAGATCACCACCTTAAACACCTTTGGGAATATCTTATCGAAGGTGAGCAGGTATCAATCTTCAGGTCATGAGCTATTGCAAAACTTCCCACGCTTAATCGAAGCAGACTTTCCTGTTAACATGTGTGATCGTGATGTCCCATTAGCAGCCAACCGTCTTTAGTGTGACCTTATCAGGGGCGTTGTCTAGATATGGCCTAAAAGCATCTAGGGTGGGAAGCATTCTGTAAGGGTAATTGTCCCCGCGTGTGGTTTTGGTAATTAATTATAATCCCTATGGTCTAATGTTTTCATTAAATTTTATATAAATGTGTTTTGTATGATGGAATATTCCATAGGTGATGCTTGTAGTGAAGGAGCCCTAGAGGAAAATAATAAAGGGTTTTTATTATCATATCTCAGTTATCTCAAATAGTTCATAATAGTTTTATACCATATTATAACTGTGTTAATGGGAAACATTGGTATACATGTGTTAGGTAAACAAACCAAGTCCTTAGTAGCATATATTCAACTAGTTCGTTGGTCAACTGATGATCAAAGTTTCCTGATCATGGGTGTTTATATCAATTAAGAATGAGGTCATGTCATTAGTGAATGATGTGATGTACACCCTTAGCCAACATATGCATTTTAACATGATCAATTCACAAAGTTCATCATTGTAATAATTAGGAAACAAAGTATCCTACTCTTTAGACTGTGATATCATATCATCTAATCACTATCACCTGATGCTGCCTTGACTATCTTAACCGTCGCACCTTAACAGGATGATCATAAATGTGTCTATTAGGTATTCCAAAGGGATAGGTTGAGGCGTATGTATCGATATCGAGATTTGTTCTCCCATGTGACAGGAAGATACATCGGGCCCACTCCGAGAGATTACATCGATGAAGCTGCGCAACTTATACTAGGTCATGAGGATAAAATATCACGGGATCAAGTTAAGCAACACTTGTAAGTAATGAGATCAAACTAGGTATAGTGATACCGACAATCAAAACTTGGACAAGTCAGGTATCAAAATAACAAAAGGAATTGGACTCGAGGTTTATGGTTCAAACGACATTTATATCGTGGAATGCACATGGATCATTATGGCATCCATGTCCCGCTGATATCATTGATTAGAGAAGTTTCTATCATGTCTATGATGTTCCCGAACCGTAGGGTAACACACTTAAGGGTTCAATGATACTTAGAGATAGTTTTGGATTCATCAGGATCATTGGAGTGAAGAGAAGAGAAAGCCGAAAGTGTTCTGTGAGAGTCCGAAGGATGTTCGGAGTGATCAGAAAGGTGTTTAGGGTCATAGGGAATTAAATAAAAATTTATATTAATTAATTGAATTAATATTAAATACATGGTTTCAGTTATTCTTATGGGCACCCCCCTAAATGGATGATGGCTGCAAGTGCACAGATCGATTGTAGCTAGTTTCAAAATAAGAGTATCAAACCCACAAAGAGATATTTGGTTAAGGTCTTTATGCCCCTCATCACTATCTACCAAAAGATACTTGTAAGTTGTCTTTTATTTCAAGTAAAGGTGTTTTAAAGGTTTTGTTTGAATGCAGAAAAGTAAATAAAATAAGTAAAGAAAAGCAAGTAACAAATGCGTTGGAAATGGTGTTGGAACTCAATAAGGCGAAAGTGTTCTCGGGGATTTAGGATACACCTCTAGCATGGGATAATTAATCATAATTAGGATAATCTATTTTTTCATCATGATATGTGTGGAGAGAGCTCAACAATAAGATGTTCACTAAAACACTCGTGGGAAGTCGCTTTATTGAGTCAGAGAATGAGGTCATCTCTAAATAACCATGGCGATGCCCGAGACCAGTCACTCATATAGACCACCAAAATTAAGAATTTCCCCATGGATATCGTAATAAGCTTAGTGGATCTCTCTTTATTCCCCCTTTGACCGTAGAGGTAATAAGCCAATGCTTGTAGTCACGAAAGTAACACTGGGCATATACTCTCATACATGTCCTAAGGGTATCACCCTCTCTTTAGACCGGGAGACAAATGATATGTGCCCGACTACACATACCATCTAGAGAGAGATCAAACACAACATCATAGATCAACGGATCATAACCAAAGTAATATATCATCTTTATTTAATTTCATAATAATGTTAGGGTTTCTCCATCTCCCCAAGAACAAAGGGAGATACTCACACATGTAAACAATCAACAACATCATCATATTCAAATGGATGGATAAAAGTATGGGGATAAATCTAGTGCAAACCACAACTGAATTTGGAATTACAACAAGATCTAAAGTATGGAAGAGGGGAATGGTAATGGTGATGAAGATGGAACGGTTGATGATGAAGGGGATGATGTTATGTCCTCCAATGATCCGTAGAGAAGCAAGGATTTTCCCCTTCTCTTAGTTCCTCCTCCAGATCCCTCTTTGGTGTGGTATTTCGAGGCTTGTGGTTTTTGTGAATGTCGGATCTCATATACGTCTTTGCGAGGTGAAAGTATTTGACGAGGCGGACGCTTTGACACGTGGTACCTGTACCACAACTCGTTAAGACCTGTATAGGCTTCCTCCATGTTTGCTATTCTCCCATATGCGAGGATAAATCAAATAAATGAAATTTATCACTTAGAAATATCATATTACTAGATAATATGACAGTCCCAATTGATATGTTCACATGAGACTTAGTAATTCGGGATCCTGCTGAAACAAAGACAAAAGAGTTCATGTGTGCGTAGTAAAATACCAAAATCCTACTCTACTTATGCAAAAACAAGATGTAAATAAGCTTCAATTTTGGACTCATCAATGGGCCTTTCTCGGAGGGAAGGCCCACATGAGGGCTAGCCATCCCAAGGAGGAAAGGAGAGGGTCGACCGGCCTAGGGCATGGCATGGGGTGGGGCCCACCCAAACACCACTGCCTCCTCCCACTTGGTCGCCGCCCTTTAGTCCCACCTTGGTCGCTCTCCCTTGGGAGTCCTTCCCCTTCTCCTATATAAGGAGAGGCATGTGGGGAGGGGAGAACACACCAGTCCCTCAAGCCTAGAGGCTCCCCTGGAGCTCTCTTCTCTCTCTCTCATTGGCTCTCGCGGTTCCAAGAAGAACTGTGCAGCTGGAAACTTCACCACCGACATGCTGTCACACTATTGGATCCCCGATCCAAAAGATCTACTTCCACAATCTCAGCTGGATCAGAGAGACCAGGAGTCGTTGTTGAGCACCGAACATGTGCAGCTGCCAGTTGTGGCACCTAGATTGTCATGCGCGGAGCAATATGGCTCTAAGTCGGCGTCATGATTGTCTCATGAGTTGATATATGGTTGACTAATATTTAGAGCATGCAATAAAATTAAGAGTTCTTTATGTACCTCAAGACATTCAGATAAAGCGTGAGAAGATACATGTTTTACAAATATAAAGAGTGAAGATATTCAAGTTGGTCAACATATGAAGCATAAAGAATGAACCACATGGGATCTTGTGGTATGGTAAGCTTTGTCAATTATGCTTCATGAAATAATCCATTATGTATGCGCCTTGTGTTCTCTATGTAGGTTAGGTATCTTTCCATGGCATGCATCAAAAGTAAAGATTTCTTATAGACCATGAGAGGGTGACATCAAGTGGTGATGGTCATCAAGGTTGAGAAGTGAAAGTTCAATATAAGCATGTCAAGAAGACCAAGCTTGCCATCCATTTGGTGATAATGGACATGTGAAGATGTTTTAAAGAAGCTATCCCATAGTGGTGTACGGGGGAGCAAATTATGAGTCTTCACGAAGCAACACGATCAAGTGAAGCATTCTATCTTGAATGGAGCATGAAGCGTTGTCATCAAGATCAAGCGGGATGCGCAAGGCAAAGGTCTAGTTTCCGGCCTACCGGTATTGGCACCAGAAATTTCCAGCCTACTTTCCGACCCGTCGGGACTAGAGCCTGAATGTTCTAGCCCAGAATCTGGTACAACCAAACTTACCACTGGTTTTTCCTATACAGCACGATTTTGGCTCCAACAGTCATATTTTATTTTTATATAAAAGGGGCTTCTTCCCCATTGTTAGGTTATGGTTCTTGAGCATGAAATTGACCTCCATTGCTGACACTTTTGAGCTTGCTTCCTCTCCCTTTGCTTCTTTGATTCTTACATATTTTTTAGGGCTTTGGAAGATGAGATATAAATCTACAATCCCCACCAATGAATTCCTCCTCTAAATGAGGGGAACCCATTGGATCTAGATCTTGGAATGTTTTGTTGATTTCCACCACTGTTCTTCCTCTTGAATTCCTCCCTAGCACTTATTGCTTTGGTGGGATTTGAGTGTGAAGGATTTTAAGATCTTTGGTGTTCTTTCATTGCATTCTTGCATAAGTGCTGATCTCTCCATTACGATTTGTTCGAGTGAGAGACCGTGATCTTGTTACTCTCGGAGGTCATGAGAGACCGTGATCTTGTTACTCTTGGAGGGTGACCTCCAAGTTTTCTTGGCGGTTGGTGTCGTGGTGTCTTCCTCGTGGAAGATTGTGAAGAGGCCTAGGCTTCTCCTTCTTGGAGATTGCCATCCCGGAGTGGAGGAAAATCTATCCATAAGAAAAGGTCCTATTTTTTTGAAAGGAAAACGGTGGGGAAACCCCCATAGCAAGTTGATTTTCGGAATAATAAGAACCCAATTTCGCATCCGTGGGGAGTTGAACTTGGGTGGTTGGGTCGTATGGCCACTGCCCTAACCAAGTGAGCTAGGCTCATTTCTTTAGTAAAGGTCCTATTCCTTCGTGGGATAGACTCGGAGAAGAAGTTGATCCTTTGTGGCATTGGGGAAATCCTTCGTGGAATCCCACACCTCTCCTATGTGATGTACCTTACCTTTTGTCGAGAAACACGGGAATACATTCTCGTCTCTGTGTGCCTCGGTTATCTCTATACCCGATTTTACTTTGCTTGGGATAGCCATCGAGCGTGGAGTACTTATATATTGTGTTATCTTGGTTAGCTTATCTTGCTGTTGGTGCACTTAGTTGAGTCTAGTGTATTTATGTTTTGTGCTTGTAAAATAAACATTAGTTTAATTCCGCATTCTTTCAATCCAAAAACTGTAATAGTTTTATAATTTCCTATTCACCCCATATAGGCGACATCTCTATACTTTCACATTCCCAGCGCAGGTGCTATCAACACCTTGTTGGGGTCAGTCCCTCATCCCAATGGCCAACATTCTTGTTTTCTTCAACCTCTTGTTAGAGCCCTTGTCCCCACCCTTGCCCAGGCCATCAATATTCAAATCCTAATGATAGAAATAACATGCTTAGCAAGGCAAAGGAAAAATATGATCATCCAACCATAACTAGGTCCTCATCGACAGAACACAAAAACACTTTGACAGGGTTAACTACATTGCCTCATATATGCACACATCATATTCAGGAATGTTGTGAGTGAATGAAATCACATGCATAAGCATAATGGCTTGTACACATAACTGCGTTCAATCAACCATTCCTGAAATTACATTGTGTAACTTTTTAATCATTGGCATAACACAAAAAACAATTGTGATGACCTAGTGCTCCGATGCATGTTGTAGAGCACGAGTCGTAGGCATAACACGTGAGAGTCCTTTCCCGTAAATATTACACCCTTAGAGTGGTACAATAGAACCGTTGCGGGTCCAACTAATATTTTATTACTTACTCATAATATAAGGGAAATTAAAGCTTTAAGATCCTCCTCGGTCTATGCGGTGACCCATCATACCACTGCATGATGTAGTACACTATAGTCATTGACATAACACCAATGAAACACCGTTCACTAGTATTACATCCCTCAGAGTGGTACAACAGAAACACAACAGGTCCAAGACATGACTATAGATTACAACTCGACTCTTTACAAAAGATCCTGAGAACACTCTAGGTTCAATAGAGAGAAAGAGACTTCTTACAAAGAAGAACCAGAAATAACATCTCAAAACTATCTGGTGACTAAGACTAGTATCTAAACTATCTGGCTTGCAATTTCTACTAATGCAATGCTCTACAGAAGTAGGTTTTATGGCTAGAGTATCTACTCCTATCTAATCATGAAATTCGTCTTCACTTCGGTTGATGTATATGTTGACTTCATTGACTTTATTGAAGAACTTGAGCTATTGGTGACGATTGCCTTGAGCATAAGTTGTTGTTGACGTTGTATTCAATGGCTTAGAACCTAGCAAGGGTTAAGAAGGTACGGTTGAGTACGAGCATACTCAACAAGTTCACTTAAAAAGGAGTGTTTGATGCAGTAACTATAGCCACAGACCAAAGGTTGTAGGCAATGCAAGTTTTCATAAAAAAATCTTAAAAAGGTTGCTTTTATTCTGAAAACTATGTTCGTCGGCCTTCACAGGTTTACTAGAACTTTCGTGGAGTTCTTTTCCTGCCGCGTTCGTAGCTCCTTCCCGGAATAGGGAGTAACATGTCATAGTTCTTACACTCTGCAGAGGTGCGTCACTTTTCCCATGAGAGACCTTAAGCTTTGTTGCATGGTTTGGAGTATGTCCCCGTTCAAACTTCCATGCTTTGAGACCCAACCTAAGATCCAATCCAATCACTGCCCTTCTCCGTGACCCTGCATGAAGACATGATCCTCCAGGACATTCCCCACCTCTGTTAAGCCCCATATAGGACTGGCTATAACCCTGATAGGCACCTGAAGACTCTATGAGCCGGTTATGCCCTGGCAAGCTCCCTTAATGGTCCACCTAAACCACTAGCAGCCTCTCTAGATAATCTAGACACCAAAATCACGGGAAACTAAGGGGTTCCACCCATGTGCTAGGTTTCTCCACGAGAAATCCTCAGCCTCATGATCAGGTCATCCATCCATGCAAAAGGAAGAAGATCTAGTTGACTTCTCCGTCCCATTCCAAATCTCATGGTTAACGCGTAATATATGATGCTAGAATTACTGGCGACATTGGTTGTTAACTCCTAGATGATACATTCCTGTACAATGGTGTTTCCATTGCCAGTTATAATAGATTAGTTGATCACCCTGGATTAGTAACCGATACTTCCAGTTAATTATGAAAATAGTGTTTTCGACCTTTTTGAAATGCAGGTTATGAAAACATTTGAGTTACAAGCATAGAAAATAATCAAAGGACATGAGCAAGTGTGGACTTGCCTTTTGTGATTGCAAGATTATGCACTCATGGTCTTCAAGATACTAGAAGATCCAAAATCTGTAAATAGCATCATTGGTCCGGTAAGGACTAAAGTTTAAAGAAGCAAGATGCAACTATGCATAATTAATGTAATGCAATTTGGTAAACGTGAATCCCTGGAATAATTGTATCTGATCTAGGGTTCAGAAACTAGGGATGGTTTCTTTAGAATGTGTTTCTGACGAGGGTTAAACTCATTAATTCCCATCACAGATGGACTTAGGTTCGAGGAAGTTGGGAGCGCCGGAGGCATCGATCGGCTAGCAAACAAGCACACATGGATGCAAGATTTACCTAGGTTCAGGCCTCGTAGAGGATCCTACTCCTGCTTGTCTGCTCTTGGAATTATCGAGGAGTCGAAAGTTACAGGGGGTGCGCAGATGTAATCTGGCGATGGTGTGGAAACTAGGGTTGTGTGTTGTCCTCCTTGCTGCCCCCTCCTAGCCTTTATATAGATAGGCTAGGTCCCGGGCTAGCAGGTCGAGTCGGTTACATATTAGGGTTTTCCCTTTAAACTTCTATCTTAAGTTTATCGTGTGCCGCAAGCAGTCGGAGTCTCCTTTGGTTACCCGAATCTTGATGGGGCCCTGGTAACATTGTGGACTTCTACTAGACTAGATCGTATATGCCAAACTCGAGTACTTGTAAGGTATACCCATGTCAGTAGCCCCCGAGTGTCTGGTTGAGTCGCAGATTCGAGTGGAGACTTATGAAGCCTTCGAATGTATAGTTGAGCATGTTTTCGAATGCTCTAATTTGTATCATAGGGATTGCCGATGTACGTGCCTGATTCATCTAATGTATCGGGATCAGTTAACTGCCTTAGGGCAAAACAACGCAATCTACTCAAATTCGAGTCAAATTTGGAAAAGTGTCGGTATAATTTGACTCAGGCCATGGCGGTCTTATAGAGTCAAATCCTAGTGCTTAAGTGTGAGCACTCGACGCGTCTGTCAGGGATTATTTCATCGTACATGTAGGCATGGATTATTTCTGGTAGAGCGTAGCAGGTGCGTTGCCAGGCCTTCTTCAGGTCTTATCTTCACGCTGCAAACATGGCATCCAAATTTTGTCATCGCAGAGATGATTCGGGTGGCCCAGGAGACGTAATCTCTTTGTTGGGAAAATATGAGGCGGAGTCACCAAAGCTTTCGAGTGTGGACATACTGTTATGTATAAGAAAAGATCATAGGGTGCCCGACTAGTGCTCCCTATGGGAGTAGCCCCCGAGTGCCTATTCGAGTCGTAGACTCGAGTGGGGACTATAAGTATTTTGCGATTGCTGTCGCTTTTTTCTTATTTCAGTCGAATATGCTTCCAGCGCTCCCTATGGGAGTAACCCTGAGTCCATACTCGAATCATTGATTCGAGTGAAGGGTTTTGAGAGAAAATACATTGTCATAATGCTTGGAGGTCTATATAGTTCATCAGATGCGTGGTCAGTGCTCCTGTTAGGAGTAGCCCCCGAGTGCTTGGTCGAGTCGAAGACTAGAGTAAGGACTAGAGTAATCAGAAGATGTTCATGCTTGAGTTATATGACGTCAGTGCTGACGATTAGATGAGCTCAGTTGCCCGCGTGAGCGGTTTTTATAGGACATGATGAAAAGTGGGTCCCATTTTCTGACTCGGATTTGACCAGGCGTGTGTAATCTTTGTTTTAACTGTGTCTCCTTGATTCTCGCGTGTAATGGGAGGAGTGGAGCGACGGTTCGTGGTTTTACACTGCCACGCGTTGACATTGATTTGTGCCATGCGTTTGGTTGATTTCCTCGTGGCCGTTGGATGGCATCTTCCGTGAGGTTAAGTAGGGATCTGTTGTGCGGTAATTTCCCCATAACTCATCTTCTTCCTCGTGCACTGCCTCCATTGCTGCTCCTTGCTGCTCAATTGCTTGCACCCTCTTGTGGCGCTAGACGGTCTTCACACTTTTCGTAGCTACTTTCTGTGCTCCCACCGCAAGCGACAGATGGGGAAGAAGAAAGGTGCTTCTGCCGCTAGATCTGTAGCCGCCACTGTTGCATCCAAGAAGAAGGGCGCCGCCGCCATTGGTACCAGTTTTGCCGCCGCTAGAAATAAAAAGGGCCTAGGAACACGCATCACGAATGGGTCTTGGTGGCAAACCACCATCAAGAGCACATAACTCTTCAACCAGCGCCAAGATGGTGCTCTCCATGCCGCGGAAGATGACTACTGAATCCCCATGGACGAGGTAATCCCCAGTCCCCCCGTTGGGTTTCGGGTGATGTTCTCGCATTTATCATTCGTGGTCTTTCTCTCCCCCTTCACAAGTTTGTGAGGGGGTTACTTTACTTCTACGGGCTCCAGCTACACCAGTTGACCCCAAACTCCATCCTCCATATCGCTTGCTTCATTACCCTCTACGAGTGATGGCTCGGAATCGAGCCACACTTTGGCCTCTTTAAAAAACTTTTCAAACTCAAACGCCAGTCGGGCTCTAGGTCGGTAGTCTATGATATAGGAGGCTATGGAATCCATGTCGACTCTAATGTCATATATTTTTCCATCAACTTCAATGCGTCTGTCCAAGGTTGGAGGGAGAAGTGGTTCTACATTCATGACTAGAAGGTTGATGAAGAGCACTACGGACTCGCGCCTTTTGATCCAATGGCAGCATGCAAGAGAAGGAGGTCGTGGAAGAACATTGTGATGCCCGATGAAGCCGAGGAAACAGAGACTCTATACCAGCGTATGCGACCTTGAATGCCCCATAGGCAAGGAAATAGGCGCCACCGACCTCATTCGCACTTGGATGTGCTGTCGAGTGCAGCGGTAGCAGGCTAGGGTGCATCCAATGTGTTGTTGGACTAGTTCTAATGATGTGACTCGCATCTCACGAGAGAACATCTCTTCGGGCAAAGTAGATAGGAGGTTTCGACTCCTGACCAAGCACATCCCCAAGGAGGAACTCCCAGGTGACTCAGTCGTGGCTCCCTTTTGTGCAAGTCATCCTCCGCCTGAGGTGGATTTCTTTTAAAGTTCTTGTTTTTCGATAACTTGCTAAGTATCTTTTATACTGATGTTTGGTCCTGGTTTTAGGACTGGAAGGTGGCCACTATGTTGCCTCCTCGGCCCAAGGGAATGATCCCTCGTGAAGCCGAAGAGGAGGACGAGTCGGGCTCCACTGTCCCCATGGAGGAGGAGCGTGAAGCCCCCGAGTCCGATGGGACTCGCAAGCGCTCCCGAAGCGAGGACTCGGATCCCTCATCACCAAAGACGCAGGAGGGTCCTCCTACTGTAGTAGAGGAGCCGATTCCTGCCGTGCCTATGCACGCCATGGCTCCTTCTTCACAGAAGAAGTTGATGATACCGAAGGAGGCATCTGAGGACTCCTTCGACCTCGATAACTTTAACGGGTATGTTTTTATATTCTTGCGAGTTCATCCTGTCCTCCCGAAATCTCCTCTTCTGAAGTAGTTCTGGATATTTTGTAGTCAAACAGTATTGTCATTGTCCGATGACCTTCGCTTTTTCAAGGAGACTGGAGTCACAGACTCCAAAGACAAGGAGACGACGGTACGATCTCCTTCTCCTCTGGTGGCAGCCCACTCCGGTGCCAATTCTTCGAGTTCCCCCCATGTTGGGAGGCACCAGATGGTTGCCCCGGACGTCGACTCAGAAAGAAACTTTGGAGTCCGTAGAGGAACATGTAAGTTTTTCCTGTCGTTGGCAGTCGAATTTTGGTTTGATACTCACACTTTTATTTTTCTAGTCTGTCTTGAAGGAATCTACTCGCCTCACCGAGTAGATCATTTCCTTGGGTCGCCATCACACTTTGCTGGAAATGCGTCATCGTGCCTTTGAAGGTGAATTTACATTTGTTTTTTCATTTTTCTTGTGTAAAAGATGGTGGGCTCAAGTTTTGCCATTTTATTCTTTGAAGGTGAGAATAATGACCTTCTTCGTCACGTCGACTCCCTCTAGAAGGGACTTGTCATGGTGGAGAAGAAATGCAATGAGGCACTCGAGGCCCTTGAAAAGTCGAAGAGACGTGAGGAAGATTTGCATTCCTCCATAGCTAATTGGGAAAAGTTATTCGTAGAACAGCTCTTCTCTGTCGCTAAAGCACTCTCAGGTACGATACTGCCTCTTTTGTGTTCACCATGTACCTTGCATGTATGTTCTATGCTCATGTGCATGTTTTGCAGATGCTGCTGGTGTGGATTTTGACGCCCAGGCCTTGACCCGCTCCGATGCTTTGGTTGGCGCCGTGGCTGCAGGCGAGTGATACGTTGTAAACGTATCTATAATTTTTGATGCTCCAGGCTTATTTTATATCAAATTTCTTATGTTTTGTTCACACTTTGAGGTATTTTTATACATTTTCTGGAACTAACATATTAACAAGATACCACAGTGCCAGTTGCCTGTTTTCTACTATTTTTGGTTTCAGAAAAGCTAGTGAGGAAATATTCTCGGAATTGGATGGGACAAAAGCCAAAGTCAATATTTTATCAGAAGGAAAATGGAGTCCGAAGGGAGCTGAAGGGGGGCCACGAGGCAGCCACACCCTATGGTGGCGCGGCCAAGGGGGGCACGCCACCAGGTGGTGTGGGCCCCTCGGGCCTCCACCGACCTTGCCCCTTCACCTATAAAAGTACCCCGAGACGAAAACCCTAAGTACCAGATCAAAAATCCATGAAAGAGTCTGTAGCCGCCGCCATCTCCATCCCTAGATCAGGGGATCCAAAGCTGTTCCCGACACCCTGTCGGAGGGGAGATATCATCTCGGAGGCCTTCTTCATCACCATGCCAGCCTCTGGAGTGATGCGTGAGTAGTTCACCCTTGGACTATGGGTCCATACAGTAGCTAGATGGTTGGTTCTCCTCCTTTGTGTTATCATGTTTAGATCTTGTGAGCTCCGTTCATGATCCAGATCATCTATTTGTAATCCTACATGTTGTGTTTGTGGGGATCCGATGGATATTGAGATACTATGTCATATTCATTATTGATTCTATCATGTCTACGTTATTTGTGATCTTGCATGCTCTCCATTGTTAGTAGCTATCTTGGCCAAGTAGATGCTTGCAACTCCAAGAGGGAGTATTTATGCTCGATAGTGGGTTCATGCCTCTAGTAATCTGGGGAAGTGACAGAAATCTCTAAGGTTGTAGATGTGCTGGTGATACTAGGGAGAAACAACAATCCTTTATCCATGGGGCAATTGTATTGTTTACTTTACACACTTTGCTTAATGCAATTATCTGTTGCTTGCAACTTAATACTGGAAGGGGTTCGGATGATAACCTGAAGGTGGATTATTAGTCATAGATGCAGTTGGATTACGGTCTATGTATTATGTTGTAATGCCCAATCAAATCTCATAGGAGTCAAGATGTCTAGTATATGCACTGTTATGCTTTCTCAATCTGTCAATTGCCTCGCTGTAATTTGTTCAGCCAACATGCTATTTATCTTCAGGAGAAACACCTCTAGTGAACTGTGGACCCTAGCCCATTCCTTTACCATTGATATACCACCTACTATTTACTGTTTACTGTTTACTGTTTACTTTCTACAAGCAATTACTATCTTCCACACTATACGTCTAATCCTTTGTTTTTAGCAAAACCAGTGAGATTCACAACCTCATTGTAAGTTGGGGAAAAGTTATGTGGTTGTGTTGTGCAGGATTCCAAGTTGTTAGCAACACCTTGGAGTTGTTTCCTTACTCCTACTAGTTCGATAACCTTGGTTTCATAACTGAGGGAAAACTTGCTACTGTGCTCATCATACCTTCCTCTTGGGGTTCCCAACGAGCTCTACATATTTTGAGCCATCAGCGGGGACCGTGGTGTCTCCGTCAAGGACTCGCTTGAGAAGGACAAGGGCGTGCTTGGGATCTTCGTAAGGAGCTGGGCCACACAACCAAGCTGATCGAGCATCTCGATGGCTTGGTGGAGTCCTTCGCAGGAGGCGTGCCCATGGACTTTAAGAACGCTCTGTGGGGGGTTTGAGCGACTATGGACTCGCGATGGCGCAAGCTCATGGTGTTTATCTGAACCCCTGTGCAGTCTCCTCGGCGATGCCGGTCACAGCAGATGGCCAGCAGGTAGTGTTTGCTCCCTTTGCCACTAGTTGCAATAAATATGGGCCTTGGCTCATTGAGACAGTCGCCAAGTATTCGGCGGAGCGGCGGTGGTTGAAGACGGCAAAAGCTATGGCATCAGAGGCTGTAGTCAAGAAGAATGTGGCCTCAAAGACTTCCATAGATTCAAGGAAGCCCCCGAGTGCCAACGCGTAGTCATAGAATGTTGCTTAGCTACTTTTTGTAATAGTCTAGCTTTCCTCTATTGGATTGTGCTTTGTGGGGGTACCCCTTTTGAGACTCAGATGTTTTCTTCTTTTTATTGATGAATGGTTGGTCTTATTTGCCTCTTTCTCTGGCTATAATAGGGTCCTTCGAGTGGTCCGCCTGACTCCCCTCCCACCGATGAAACTGTGGTGCGGCCACGTTCAAAGGTGGAGGAGCTGTCGCTGCTCTCGCGACTGCGCGACTGCATAAAGCATTTGGAGCAAGAGATGCCCATGATCCGTGGTAACATGGACGTGTGGATGTCGAAAGCTGAAAAAGCCGGTGCGCACGAGAAGTACCTTCTGGGAGAGGTGGCCCAATTGAATGAGCAATTTAAGTGTTAGTTCTCTAGCTTCTTATCCTTTCTTAGCCACTCATGGCGGCGCTTTGTCTTTACGCTTTGCACTGCTTTTTGCAGTTGTTAGCGCTCGACATCCGTAGGATGAGAGGGATCGAGTCGCCATTCAACTGAATGGCTTGACCCAGGAGCAGCTGGAAGCTAGTGGGTACTTCTGGGTTGATCGCGATCGCGCGGTCGCTTTGGTGACGCTGCAGACCGTGCATCGCTGGTGCTGCTTTACTTGAAGAAATTGCAGTCGTGCCTCAAGCATATTTTTCAGGCTATGTTTCCCTTGGATGTGGTTCCTTCAAGCTTCCTAGCTTTACTGAAGAAGTTCCAGGATGTCAGCGCGCTCCGCGAGTGCGTGCACCAGCAATTAGTTGCGGGTGCCAAGGCTGCATTGGCGCTTATTCGCCTGCATCAGCCTAATTTTGATTTTGCAGCTGTTGCTGTTGGGCCACCTCCCCCACCTAAAGGAATGGCATGGAACATGGTGCCACATTATCGGGCGGTTGATCAGCCAGCCGAAGATATCGTCGTGTTCTTCGAAGAGCGTACTAATGTTCTCCTTTTGCGGTAGTAGTGTAGTATAGACCTGCGCATAGATGCATAGGTGTTGTAAAGTTCGTATGAGTGTGTTTGGGTGTTTTGTTACCCATTTATATGCAAAAGCTTTCTAGCTTGTATGTTTGTTCGAGTAGCTTGTACTCTGTAGTTCCTTTTTGTTAGCGTGGCGCATATTCACCTCAGCACCTTGCCAACCTGCCAAGTGCGTTGCAGCTGGGTTGGTTTTATCAAGGGTTCGATTGATAGTACGTCAGCTACTCAGGCTACTTCTTTATTCGTGTAACAAGGTGTAAAGGGTGGTGCATCCCTCGAGTGATGTAATTGCAAGTAAAATAGAAAACACAAAGTTGGAGGCACTTAGCTTTATTTATTCATAGAATATCACGAGGTACAATGTATGGCTAAGTTGCCTGGCTGAATAGCCTTATGTGTAAAGTAAAAACATCTAAGGGTAGAAATGATGCAGTTGCGTGATGTTCCAGGGATTGGAGTATGCGACTGCACTTTCTAGATCTTTAAGGTGGTAGGTGCCACCTGGGATTACTTCAGTAATCACATAGGGTCCCTCCCAAGGGGACTCAAGCTTGAGGTGCCCTTGCTGCTCTAGTCGCAGGACCAGGTCTCCTTCAACGAAGGACCTGGGGTGCAACCTTATGCTGTGGTAGTTGCGGAGGTTCTGCTGGTAGATCGTGGATCTTTCTGCTACAATCTCGCATGCTTCATCGAGGATATCGACGGAGTCTTCAAGTGCGAGGGTTGATTCTACATCGTTGTATGCTACTACCCGTGGGGCTTTCTAGTGCACCTCTGCGGGTAGTATCGCCTCGGCACCGTGTACCATGAAGAATGGAGTATAGCCAGTGGCGCTATTTGGAGTTATGTGCAGGCTCCATAGTACCGACTGTAGCTCCTCGGGCCAACACCCGACGACTCTTTTGAGTGGCCAGAGGAGCCTTTTCTTGAACCCGCCACATAAGAAGCCGTTGGCCTTTTCGACTTGACCGTTGGTCTGAGGGTGCACCACTGAGGCGTAGCTCATGTTGATTCCCAGGTTTTTGCAGAAACCCTGGAACTCGTTTGAGGTGAAGTTTGTGAAGGAAATATGCCCTGAGAGGCAATAATAAAGTTGTTATTATGTATTCCTTGTATATGATAGATGTTTATTTTGCATGCTATAATTGTATTGATAGGAAACGTCAATACATGTGTGTTTAATAAACAAAAAGGGTTCCTAGTTATGCCTCTCTTATAGACTAGCTTGTTGATTAACAAGATGATCACGGTTTCCTGATCATGGACATTGGATGTTGTTAATAACAAGGTCACAACATTTGTGAAATGATGTGATGAACATTCATCCGAAGTACAACATTACGATCAAGTCATTATGTTTACATTGCTATAACACCATACGAAGTAATCTTTATCCTTAGACCATGAGATCATGTTAATTGCTAACACCGGAAGAGTATCTTGATAACATCAAACGTCACACCGTAACAGGGTGACTATAAAGGTGGGTTCAGTGCTACAAAGGTGTTATGTTGAGGCTCATGGATCAAGAGTGGAATTTGTCAATCCCGATGACGGATAGATATACTCTGGGCCCTCTCGATGATATCACATTAAGATAGCTTGCAAGCAAGTGATGTGATCACTAGAATGTTATATCACGGGAACGAGAAAAGAGTGCATGTCAGTACCGAGATCAAACTAGGTATTTGGATACCGATGATCGAATCTCGGACATGTATTGTATCATGAGACAAAGGGATTGAATTACTAGTGTTGAAGGTTCTCACGATCACAGAAGTCATCGTTGAATGTGCAGGAGTCAGTATGGATCTCCAGGTCCCGCTTCAGATTATTGATCTGAGAGGAGTCTCAATCATGTCTGCATTATTCGCGAACCGTAGGGTGACACACTTAAGAGTTACCGAACACCATTTTGGAGCACATATGTTTCAGACGAAAGGATTGCAAAGCATAGGAATTGTTTTGATAGAAACCGGAATTGTTTCGGGTGAAATTGCAGAAAGTGGTTCTGCATGTGATATTGAAATGTTGCAAGGGGTTTTATGTGAATGTTTGTTAATTAAAGTAATTAAAAAAATTCTGAATAAAATTAATAAATAGTTTTATTAAATGAGAGAGCATTAAACTTAGAGAATTTTAATGCATTTAAAGTGGAGACTTTAAAAGGGAATGTGAAGAGGCATTTTAATGTGGAGGGGTTACCACCACATGAATGGGGGAGGTGAGGGGTCACCCCCCATGAGGCGCCGGCCATGGGGAGGGGCACCCCCTCCTCCTATAAAAGGCCCCCCTCTTCCTCCTTCTTCCTCACACCTCCTCGTGAAGGATCTCTCTCCCCCTCTAGAATTATTCCCCCATGGTCTTCGATTAGCGAGATACATGTTCACGATGGCCTTGCGTCTGGAAGGAGTTGCTGCTTCCGCTGATTCGTTGGAGCAAGGAGGTGGAGGTTGTCTGGTGGCTTGAACGTGTGTGCGAGGACGGATGCGCTGCTGATTTGTGGCACTCGGACTTCCACACGATCTTGAGATCGGCAAGTGTATGACTACATCAACCACGAGTTCCTACTCGTTAACAAAACTAGTTGTCTTCGAGGGTAAGTTCTCCATGGATGTATGTCCACCTGTTTCTCTGTATCTAGTAGATAGATCTTGGCGTATAGTTCTCAACGTAGGAAATTTTTTGTTTCCTATACTGCGAACCCAATAGTGGTATCAGAGCCTGATCTATGCATAGGTGCTTTGCATGGGTAATACACATATGTTTATATGTGGGCGATGATGATCATGCTATTGCATCTTCTATGTATTTTGGATATTGGTGGCATAGTGGGATGAAGCGGCCCAGACCAACCTTTCATGTCATCGTACAAGAGACCGGTTCCATGACTGACATGCAACTAGTTTTGCATAAGTGGCTGGCGGGTGTCTGTCTCTCCTACTATAGTCAATATCTGATTTACAACGAGTTGCTAATAACCTGGTTATCCTCGTTGTGGTTCATGTTCGTAGGTACGACCGGTTCTATCTCCGAAAGACCTAAGCCACGTAAAACTTGCAATTGATAAATTAGAGGCGTCTAGTTTAGATCGTTGCTGCGCTAGTGTCTTGATATGGTATTGTTGTAAGTAGATGTATGATAGATACTCTTACAACACACTTAATGTGTAAGTTCCATAGACCTTGGCCTTACACACAAAGGAATGATAGAGATCATACCACGATGCAAATGATAGAGATCAAATGCATGGACCATATCATCTCACTTTACACATTAGCTGTTAGCATCTTATACTGCTAGTTTGGCGCTTTTGGTAGCATTATAAGATGATCCCACAATTAGATATCAAGATAAAATGTGTTCTTCCTTCAGTATGCACCGTTCTATGGATCGTGTTTCGAGACATCACGTGATGATCGGGTGTACTCGACTCCGCGCTTTCATACAACTGGTGTAAGACAGTTTTACACACGCGGAATACTAAGGTTCTTACTTGATGAGCCTAGCATGTATAGACATGGCCTCGAAACACGGACCGAAAGGTTAAGCATGAGTCATATAGTTGATATGATGCACATATTGATGCTCGCCTTTGAGGCTACACCGACTCACGTGATGATCAGACTTGGTGTAGTGGATTTGGTTCATGTAATCACCAAAAGGACACGAGGGATGTCATTTTTGAGTGGGAGTTCATTAGTAATTTGGATTAATTGAATTCAATCTATCATAAACTTAGTCTAAATAAACTTTACAAATTATGTTGTAGATGGCACCACCTGCTTTTAATTTCAATGTGTTCATGGAGAAAGAGAAGTTTGCTGCGAATGGTAGCAACTTCACCAACTGGGTTATGAATTTGAGGATTCTCCTCACTGCTTCACAGAAACAATATGTGCTAGAGGCGCCGCTAGGCCCCCCACCATCTCCTGGTGCCCCTGTGATACATTGCAAATGTATCTATAATTTTTGATGTTCCATGACTGGTTCTATCTACTTTCTTATGTTTTGTTCCAACTTTGGAGTACTTTTCATAGACTTTCTTGGACTAACCTATTAACAAGATGCCATAGTGCCAGTTGCCTGCTTTCTGCTGTTTTTGGTTCCAGGAAAGTCAGAAAATCAATATTCTCGGAATTGGACGGGACAAAAGCCAAAGTCGATATTTTACCGGAAGACTCACGGAGCCAAAAGATGAGACGGAGAGGGGCCAGGGGCCAGCCATACCATAGGGTGGCGCGGGTCCACCCTGGCCGCACCACCAGGTGGTGTGGGCCCCTCTGGCCTCCACTGACCTTGCCCTTTCGCCTCTAAGAAGCCCCCGATGCGAAAACCCTAAGTCGTCAAACATCTAGCCACGAAAAGTTCCGCAGTGCTGCCGCCACCGAGGGAGATTCGGGGGACAGAAAGTCTCTGTTCCGGCACCCTGCCAAGACGAGGAAGTGCCCCCGGAGCCATCCATCAATCTGCATCCACCATATCCATCACCGTTGCTGATTCCCATGATGATGCGGGAGTAGTTCTTCCTTGAGGCTAAGGGTTCTACCGGTAGCTATGTGTTCATCTCTCTCTCTATGCATGATCATATTGTGATCATGAGCTTGTAATCTATAGATCTACTTTGCTACTCGAGTGCTTTAATAGATCTCTGCTCTCCCCATGTGTGTGAAAGTGACAGCGTGCACACCATGGTGGCACTTAGGCTAGAGATTACAAATACTTGTTATGAGTTATATTTGGAGTTGGATGTCTTTATGAAATTGTGGTGTTTGTTGGACCCATCTAGTGCTCAAGGTGACAGTGTGGGGTTATCTAGATGCGGAAAGATGAACTTTGAGGTGTGCTGTTATAGCCCTATTGTTGATTAGAGTATCCAACCGGAGAGTATATAAGAGTATTATCATGAAGAAGAATATATTTATATGAGAGTGTTCACTAGTGAAAGTATGATCCCTAGGCCTTGTTTCTAAGCATTGAAACACTGTTTGCTATTAGATCTATCACATGTTTGCTTGCTTCCATCTTTATTTCAGTTTGCCTTTAGTCTCTTCCACGCCATCAAGTTATTTTATAGCATTGTTACCACTTATAATTATCCATACCACTTGTATTTTACTATCTCTTCACCTAACTAGTGCACCTATACACCTGACAAGTGTATTGGGTGTGTTGGGGACACAAGAGACCTCTTGTATCTTGATTGCAGGGTTGCTTGAGAGGGGATACCTTTGACCACTTCCTCCCTGAGTTCGATAAACCTTGGGTGATCCACTTAAGGGAAAACTTGCTGCTATTCTACAAACCTCTGCACTTGGAGGCCCAACAACTGTCTACAAGAATAGAAGTGCGTAGACATCAAGCTATTTTCTAGCGCCGTTGCCGGGGAGGTAAGGTAAAAGGTATTCACACCGGAGGATTAAAGAAGAAGAACCTCCAACGGCGAATGCCTATTTTCTGGCGTCGTTGCCGGGGAGGTAAGGTAAAATGTATTCACACTGGAGGATTAAAGAAGAAGAACCTCCCACGGCAAACGCCTCTTTTCTGGCGCCGTTGCTAGGGAGGTAAGGTAAAAGGTACTCACATCCTCCAGTGTGAGTGCTCGAAGTTATTTCCTTTAGATTCTGCAATTTTGTCTTTTTGTTTCTTGTTTTCACTAGTTAGGCTTAATGGAAAACAACAACAAAAATAGAGAGCTTTATAGTATTTATCTTGAGTTAGGACATGAAGTGTTTGAACAGAAAATTAAAAAACCTATGGAACTTTATTTGCATGCTAATAGCAATATTGTTAGCATGAATTCTTTGGACACCATTATTGCTAATGCTATGGAAAAGTCTAAGATTGGGGAAGCTAGTTTTGATGAGCATGATATTTTTAGTCCCCCAAGCATGGAGGATAAAATTTACTTTGATGATACTATGCCTCCAATATATGATGATTACAATGATGAGTATGATATTTTCAGTCCACATACTATTGAGGACAAAATTAATGATTACAATATGCCTCCTATATTTGATGATTATGGTGATGAGAATAATAATGATAGCTATTTTGTTGAATTTGCTCCCACTACAATTAATAAGAATGACTATGTTCATGTGGAGAGTATTAATTCTTTTATGCATGTGGTTCATGATAACAATGTTTTATGTGATAGTTATATTGTTAATTTTATTCATGATGCTACTGAAAGTTATTATGAGAGAGGGAAACATGGTTTTATGCATCTCAATAATATTAAGTTTCCCCTCTTTATGTTGAAAGTTTTGAAGTTGCACTTGTTTTGCTTTCCTATCCTTGTTGATTTGTGCTTTCATGACTTGTTTATTTACAAGATTCCTATGCATAGGAAGTGGGTTAGACTTAAATGTGTTTTGAATTTGCTTCTTGATCCTCTCTTTTACTTCTATTCATATTTCTTATGTGAGCATCTTCTCAAACTATCACACCTAACTTAAAGGCGTTAAAGAAAAGTATTTATTGGGAGATAACCCAAAAGTTTTAGACGAGTCTTGGAAGTTATTACCTCTGTAATAACCTCTCCTTATCGTTTTTATGTGCTTTTTGTGCCAAGAGTAACCTCTAATGAGAGAGAAGTAATGCTTGGAAAAGTTGCTGTCCCGAAGCAGATTTCCGTGCTTCACCGTAAAAATTCGTGTAAAATCTCTGTACGTCCTTTTGAGGCGTCAATTTTTTGTGCTTCTGCCCCAGGTTGTTATCTAACTTTAGTTAGTTCAATACTTTTTTATTTGAGCAACAGAAGGTCTTCGAAAAAATTCGCCTTTACATGCTGGTCTGTTTTGACAGATTTCTGCCATTATTTGCATTTGCTTCTTGTTGGTTCCTTTTTGAGTTCTTTTGGGGAATTGAGCTTTTTTAGGGAAGTGCTACAGTAGCTTCTGTTTTAATGGAAGTTTTATTGGTGTTGTAACTGAACCTAAATACTTATTATCTTGAGTGCACTAATGTTGCTAATAAAGATTGTGTGAAGTTTTGTATGAAGGAAAAATTTCAGGTGTATGGAAGAAATGAGTAATGAGATGAAGGATGGACTAAAGCTCAAGCTTGGGGATGCCACGCGTGTCACCCCAATAAATATCCAAGAAGTACAAGTGTCAAAGCTTGGGGATGCCCAAGGCATCCCCTTCTTCATCAATAAAAATCACAGGTTTCTTCCAAACGCTTTATTTTTATTGTTTCATGCACGGTTGTGTTGTTCTTGGAGCGTCTTCTTTTTCGTTTTCGTTTTGGTTTTTCGTTTGCTTGGTTTTCTTAGTTTGCTGAATAAATTGGTTGGACCCCCTCTTTCATACATTGGTTTTCAAATAGTTTGGTTTGGATTGGAAAAGAGTAGGAAAGTTCATGCTTAAGTGGTAAAGAGAGCTCGTTTTTGACTGTGGCCTATGCTTTGTCATGCCATGATTGATATTGTTTTGGCTTTATGCTTAGTATTATTTGTTGTAGCATGACTTGTTATAAATAATTGAGATTGGTTAATGTGCCTTGGATGAATCATGCGTTGTTTTAACATATTAAAGCATAGTATTGTGGTATTCTCCTTTGATGCTTTATTTGGGTTGACTTGGCGCATGCTCACACCATGTTATGACTATCCCAAGTCACCATAGCCTTAATGATTCTTTAGTTTTCAACTTGTAGTATCACTTTATTCTTTGATCAATGATGTTTTGTCGCTATGCATGATTATGGCCAGTATTGCTCTCTTAGTTTGTCGCTCCCAGTCTTTTGCTAGCCTCCACAACCAAGTATGTGTTCCACTCATGCATCCAACTCCCTAAACCAAGTTATTCCAAAGAGTCCACCATACCTACCTACTAGCTTATGCTATTCCAAGTATATTCATGCTTTTGTTTACCTTCCAAATTAAACTTGTTATGAGAAAACTAGTGATTAAAGCTCTCACGAACTTGATGGCACACTTTACTTTTCTTGCCCTTAATAAAACTTGAACCATTGTGTCGTATGTGTTGTATATGCTTGCACTTATTTGTTGGGGATTAGCAGAACTATGTTGTCATGGGGCACGCTTTCAACATTGCACTGGTACTTTGTACCTAGTTGATATCATGCTCTTTTGTCTATGGATGTCGTCGGTGTGAAATGAAAGGGGAGCTTGTAAGTCCATGGAGTTATGTATATGTGTTAGAGAAACGCCTGGGCCGCTGGTCTAATCCATGCTGACATGGTGGAAATCTGCAGCGTAACCACAATGAGCTGTCTATGAAGCATTCTTCTTATAAAAAAGGAGTCCTATATTGAGAAAAAAAGAGAAAAATAAAAAAAGAGATTATGAAAAGAGGAAAGAGAGAAAAAAGCACCATATTCCCATGGTAAATAAGACGATTGCTGAGATGCTCATTATCTGCTTGCCTTGTCATTTTGATATGGGGATTCTTCCGTATCATCGGGCAAGGGGTACCCCGTTGGTGGTTCTCTATGATACACATGTACTTACAATGACAAGAACTAACCGGTGACTAAACTTGAGTAGCATGAGGAGCGGCCCTCGTATTCAAGGGACATGGGATTTCTAACTTATACTTCGTCAAGCATGTACACCATAGTTTGTTCACTTTACCCCTAATCACTTCAAGATGCTTATGATAGGGGCAATGAGAGCTAAAAGCTATTAAGTACCATAATTTTTGGAAGCTCTTTATTAGACTTGAATCCCTGCTTCATGTTGGGTCCGCAGCATAGAAAACAAAAAAATTCCTACGATGAGAACTACACGCCAAGATCTATCTACTAGGTACAAAGCAACGAGTGGACATACATCCAATGAGAACTTACCCTCGAAGACAACGAGTTTTGTTAACGAGTAAGAACTCGTGGTTGATGTAGTCGTACACTTGCCGATCTCAAGATCGTGAGGAAGTTCGAGTGCCGCAACTCAGCAGCGCATCCGCACTCGCACACACGTTCAAGCCACCGGACAACCTCCACCTCCTCGCTCCAGCGATCCAGTGGAAGCAGCAACTCCTTCCAGACGAAATGCCACCGGGAACATGTATCTCGCTAATCCGAGACCATGGGGGAATAATTCTAGAGGGGGGAGAGATCCTTCACAAGGAGGTGTGAGGAAAAGGAGGAAGAGGGGGGCCTTTTATAGGAGGAGGGGGGTGCCCCTCCTCTCCATGGCCGGCGCATGGGGGTGACTCCTCACCTCCCCCATTCATGTGGTGGTAATCCCTCCACATTAAAATGCCTCTTCACATTCCCCTTTAAAGTCCCTACTTTAAATGCATTAAAATTCTCCAAGTTTAATGCTCTCTCATTTAATAAAACTCTTTTATTAAATTTATTCAGAATTTTGTCAATTACTTTAATTAACAAACATTCACATATAACCCCTTGCAATATTTCAATATCACATGCAGAACCACTTTCTACAATTTCACCCAAAACAATTTCGGGTTTCTATCGAAATAATTCCCCCGCTTTGCAATTCTTTCGTATGAAACATATGTGCTCCAAAATGGTGTCTGGTAACTCTTAAGTGTGTCACCCTATGGTTCGCGAATAATGTAGACATGATTGACACTCCTCTCAGATCAATAATCAGAAGCGGGACCTGGAGGTCCATACTGACTCCTGCATATTCAACGATGACTTCTGTGATCGCGAGAACCTTTAACGCTTGTAATTTAATCCCTTTGTCTCTTGATATAATACATGTCCGAGATTCTATCATCGGTATCCAAATACCTAGTTTGATCTCGTTACTGACATGCACTCTTTTTTCGTTCCTGTGATATAACATTCTAGTGATTACATCACTTGCTTGCAAGCTACCTTAATGTGATCTCACCAAGAGGGCCCAGAGTATATCTATCCGTCATCGGGATTAACAAATTCCACCCTTGATACATGATCCTCAACATAACACCTTCGTAGCACTGAACCCATCTTTATAGTCACCCAGTTACAGTGTGACGTTTGATGTTATCAAGATACTCTTCCGGTGTTAGCAATTAACATGATCTCATGGTCTAAGGATAAAGATTACTTCGTATGATGTTATAGCAATGTAAACATAATGACTTGATCGTAATGCTATACTTCGGATGAATATTCATCAAATCATTTCACAAATGTTGTGACATTGTTATTAACAACATCCAATGTCCATGATCAGGAAACCTTGATCATCTTGTTAATCAACAAGCTAGTCTATAAGAGAGGCATAACTAGGGGCCCTTTTTGTTTATTAAACACACATGTATTGACGTTTCCGATCATTACAATTATAGCATGCAAAATAAACTTTTATCATAAACATGGAATAAGCTAATAACCACTTTATTATTCCCTCTCGGGCATATTCCCTTTAGTCTCCCACTTGCACTAGAGTCAATAATCTAGTTTGAAAACCTTTTGCGTATTGAACACCTATGGCTTTCTGGTGTTGCATATACGCGATTGCTAGTGGTTAACATAATCTCCGGATCTAACAGTTTCAGGTCTGTGTGTATTTGCAAGTCTTTGTGTCTCTACGCATCACTCATTCTCAAATGAGATGGCATTGTATAAATTTGGTCCTTTGGTGGGACCTTTAGTTCGTTCGGGTTAAAATATGTTGATATTTTTGTCATACAATATATATTCATAGTATTAGCCCACTTTGAACCACACCTAGTTTGATAACAAACTACATAACACAAATGCCCTCCTTTGTTGCTACTATAGCAGTCATATACTTAGCCTTTTGTTGTAGTATCCGTCACAATGTCTCAACTTTGGAACTCATCCAAATCCATCATGGAACATCCTTTACATTACATTGTGCCACCCATAGTCTAAATTGAGATAAATTTAATTTGTATCTTGTGACAAAACTAGTATCAATGTAACACTTTACAATGAACTACCTTTAACTATTTGTCACTTATACATGATATATTCTTAGTTCTTCCAAAGCTCATAAGAATATATTTACTATCGTCCAATGATCATCTTATGAATCATTCTGGTATGTGCTCATAACATTTAGAGCATACGACATTTTGGATATATACATATCATGGTAGAATCGATCGAAAGCTTCATGTGATTTTACTCACCAAGTGTTGAAACACTAGAATTTTGATACAATTCTTTCCATGCAGCAAGAACCTTTCTTGTTGTTTCCATATTGAACCCTTTATATATCTCATATATGTATGTCTGGCACAACCATATTAGCGCCTTAATCTATCCATGTAGATATTGATGCCAAATATTCCGGGTTTGCCCAAGTCTTTCATCGAAATCTTATTTTAATGAAATTCTTAACTTGTGTCAATACAACATACATCATTTCCAATCAATAATATGTCATCTACATAATGTATTAGAAATATGTCTCAGCGCTCCCACTTAATTTCTTGCAAATGCAAGCATCTTCATCATCTCCGATGAATTTAAACTCTTTTAACAGTTTCATCATGGTGAAGATTTCAACTCCGCTATGCTTACTTCAACTATTGAAGTTTGCATGCCCTTTTAGCATCCTTTGAATGAACAAAACCCTTCGGATTGTGTCTTGTACATGTCCTAGGTAACCATTCTATTAGAAGAACATTGTTTTCTTTGTTAAACTACCATACATCAAATTATATGTAGTGGTTGCTACATTAATCCGTCAAGACTAAATATCGCTATGAAAGATCAAATCTTGTCATAGTCAACTCCTTGAACATTGTCGTAAACTTCTTTCCGACATGTCAACTATTTCATAGATGTTAAACATCCATGTCTTATTTCTTTATAGATCCAAACACGACCGATAGGCTTCACGCCTTTCCGTAGGGTCTTCCAAGTTCAGAAACTTGATTTATCGTGTATGGATACTATCACGGATTCTATGACTTCTAGTCATTTTATGGAGTCAGGGCCCATCATCGCTTCTTTGCATGTAGTCAGTTCATCATTGTCAAAACAATAACGACTTGCTTATCAAATCACACTATTTGACTCTTACCGACCCACACGGTTCAATAGGAACTCTAATCTCCGAGATCACACCCTTTGTAATCACGGGAGCCATGAGCATTGTGGCCGCCACCGGGACACTTTCCGGCACTGCGCTACTTAGCACATATAGCTAAGGTTCAACAACCTTATCAAAGTTCTATTGTCCTCCCACTTAACTTTTCACGAAAAATTCCTTCTCAAGAAACTTGACGTTCCAAGTAATAAACTCTTTTGTCCTCGGTGTTATGGAGAAATTCCCAACAAATTCTTTGGGATAACCTACAAAGACGTGCGTATCCGACTTTGGTTGTAAACATTTTACTTATGCTTAGCATACCAAAATTTAAGAAAAGACAATTCGGGTTTTATCCCAAACCATAACTTATATGATGTTATTTGAACGGATCACGATGGTGCTCTTTTCAGTGTAAAAGCGGTAGTCTCTAAAGCTTCAATCCTTAAAACATAATGGCAGTTTTATAAATGACACCTTTGATCTTACCATGTCAAACATGGTTTGATTTCATCTCTCGAATATGCCATACTCCTATGGTTTATCGGGAAAACAAAAATCATGGAACAATTCCTCAAATCTTAGGTGTTTTGCTAAACCTGTAACTCAAATATCTTCCTTTATGATCAAATCATAAACTCTTTTATTTTCTTGTTACAATGATTTTCCACTTCATCTTGACAGTCTTTGAACAATTTTCAAATGTTTCATACTTCTTCCTTATTAAGTAAATATACATATATATTCACTTAAATTTCTGGAGAAAGCATATGAAGCAAAATGATCCATCACATATGGCTACACATAATGGACTATATACATCAACATGCATAATATCCATTAAGTTAGTCATCCGTTCCTCTTTGGCCTATGGACGTAGTTTCAATTATCTCGAGGAAAGTCTCACAAGCATCAATTGATCAAAATCAAAGACTCCAAAAATCGATCAACATGGAGTTTCTTCATGTTTTCTTTCCAATATAATTTAAAACAGCGATGTCACTTCATAAGTGATCTTTCAATCATTTGTCTTGCGACATTTTAGCAATAGTGTTTATGGATGTGATTTCTCCCACTAGACTTGTAAAAGTTCATCCATCCTTTATGGAATACGATAATTATTTTAACAACCATTGTTCTCATAATACCGGAACAAAATAACAATTATTAAAAAAAATCTTAAAGGCTAGGTTTGACGACAACGAAAAACACAATAACACTTTATTTGTTTTCGATGAACATCATCACTTATTCTCTTGCTAGTTACTTAGGCCATTGTAGTTCATGAATTGCGTTGCCTGTATGACACTTCATACCAACCAATTCGGTATCCAATACCTCAGAACCACATTGTCTAACAAGCAAGGAATACAGCCATAACATGTATACCTTCTATATACCTAAGTTGGACATCTCCAATCTTTTCTTTTCTGCCAAATATTTTATAGATTCTCTTTCAACAATTCCTTTTTTTAAAGAATCTATCAACATCAATAGTGGTGTCATTCACATGACACATAGTACAAAGTGTGTATAGTAAAATACTAATACCTTTGGACTTGCACTTTGAAGTGGATCACCATCATCAAATGTTTGGCATTCTTTCAAAAATCCATTCTTTAGTAATCTTCTAGTGTAGTAAACATTTTACTTACATCTTCTATTCATCCTTATCATGACAACTTTCATGATCAAGCTACTATAGCTTTTAAGGAAGAATGACGAGTATAATTTTAGTTCTCGAAACCTTTTGGGAGATTCAGATGCCTAGCATCTCCATCCTTCACAAATTCTCATACAATATGAGAACATGTATTTTGCTAAATTATACTCTATCATAATGCAACCAAAAACATTTTTTTAGATATCACAATATCTTCCACACATGATGGTTTCGGAAACAATTTTTCAACTCCTAGATAATCTTGATATTAAAACAACTTTTGAATATCAAAAATCATGGAGGCAAACATGATACTTTATATACCAACATTGGAATTCTTACTCTTGATTTAATACTACTTATTAAACTTCATGGAGTAAATAGAGTTTGCTGAAAGTTTGCAATAGGACTTATAAACTTTAAATTGACATTCAAAACAATATGATACTAGTTCGTAAAGTAAATATCTAGAATTCTATAGTTCTATTATCTCAATTAAAACTAAGCATAAGGTAGTAAACAGATGCCAATGACTCCAACAAATTATGCAAATTCACTTCGATTTAGTTTATGACAAATTTAGTTCGACTAATCCAAATTAGAAATGAACTACCACTGAAAGGAAGAGCATTCACCTGGAGTAACATGCAAGATCCCCCTCTTCTAGAAAAGCTAGATTGGATTTTTTACATGCCCTTTATGGACTACAACTTTCCCCAACACTATGGCTCATCCTCTCTCCAGAATTGGCTCTGATCATACACCCATCAGTATCCAAGTGGGCACAACCATTCCCAAAGCACAATTATTCAGATTTGAGAACCTCTGGCTGGAATTTGATGGCTTTTATGGTATTGTGAATACCCTCTGGAACTCAGCTCCCTATATCAGTGATACTGCCCTTGCTATCAACTGCAAATTCAAACATCTCAGAGCTGGCCTTAAAAAAATGGAGCAAAAAACATTCAAACCTAAATCAGACTATTAAGAACTGCACATTTATCCTAGCTTTACTTGAAGGAATAGAAGATCAGAGACCACTTGCTCTACATGAGAAGAATTTTAAAATGATTTTGATGAAACATACCAATAATCTCCTGGAGGCTAAAAATAATCTATTGGAAAAGCAGGGCTAAAATTAGATGGGCCAAATTGGGAGATGAGAACACCAAATTCTTCCATGCTGTGGCAACCCAGAACTTCAGGAGGAATCTCATCACTCATATCAAGTCTGAAGACAATTTGGTTCTGACTGAGCATGAACTTAAAGCTGCTGCAATTTGGCAATCTTACAAGCACAGACTTGGCACAAGTGAAAATATTACTAATGACATCAACCTTGATGATTTGATTTTACCTCATGATCTTCTTCACCTAGATGCTCCATTCACAAATGAAGAGATTGAATCTGTGGTCAATGAATTTCCTTTTGACAAAGCACCTGGTCCTGATGGATTCAATGGGAAATTCCTTAAGAAATGCTGGCATATTATCAAAGAATATTTTGTAAAACTGGTACAGGATTTCTATGATGAATCAGTGAATTTGAGTGCCATCCACACTGCCTTTATTACTCTCATCCCCAAGATAAATGATCCTGAGACTATGAATGACTATAGACCCATTTCTCTGGTTAGCCTTCCACTTAAATTCATCACCAAGATTATGGCCAATAGACTCCAGAAGGTTATCAAACCCATTATCCATAACAATCAATATGGCTTTATTAAAGGGAAAAATATCCATGATTGTTTGGGATGGGCTTTTGAATATCTCCACATCTGCCATGTGTCTAAGAAACCCATTATTATTCTGAAGATTGATTATGAGAAAGCATTTGATAAGATTGAATATAATGCAATTATTAATATGCTGAATGCCAAAGGTTTTGGCCCCAAATGGATTTCCCTGGTAAGATCTATATTGCTCTCTGCCTCCACCTCAGTGTTACTAAATGGTGTTCCAGTGAAAAAAATATGTTGTAAAAGAGGTGTCAGACAAGGAGACCCCTTATCCCCCCTTCTATTTGTCTGCACAACTGAATTATTACAAGAAATTGTCAATGATGCCTGGCACAGAAATGAAATCAGCATGCCACTTGATAATGATTATGGACAAAAATATCCTATTATTCAATATGCTGATGACACCCTGCTGATTATGCCTGCTGATAGTTTGCAACTTAATAACCTGAAGATTAGACTCCAATAATTCAGCAATATGACAGGTCTCAAGGTAAATTATGACAAATCTACCATGGTACCTATCAATATAACAGTGGAGTATGCATATCAACTGGCATCTGAATTTGGATGCAAATTGGAGAGTTTACCTTTCACCTACCTGGGTCTTCCACTTGGTACCACAAGACCATCTGTCGACAGCTTGATGCCCATTGTTTCCAAATTTGACAGAAGGCTTTCTGGACTATATTTTCTCATGTCATATACAGGAAGACTCACATTACTGAATTCTGTATTAAATTATATGCCCATCCATGCCATGTGCTCTTTTAAAGTCCCCATAACAATTTTTACCCATTTTGAAAAAGGTGGCAGACAGTTCCTTTGGGCAGGGAAAGATATCCATAGACATGGCAAATGTCTTGCTAAATGGGATTTTGTATGTAGACGAAAAGAACAAGGAGGGTTAGGTGTCATAAACCTCAGGGTACAAAATCAGGCCCTTTTACTGAAAAATATTCATAAATTCTACAACAGGGCTGATATACCATGGGTTGATCTCATTTGGAAAGCTTACTACCAAGGAGACTCTGCCCCACATTCAATCAATCATATATGATCCTTCTGGTGGAGAGATTGTATGAATTATGTTGATATTTACAGAGATCTGACTCACTGCAAAATTGGCAATGGAAAATCTATGTTACTGTGGAAGGATCTATGGAAAGGTGAATGCTTCGAAGATAAATACCCACACCTACACTCTTTCTACCACAATGATACTTTAACCACGGCCAAGCCCGTCTCTGCAGCTGAGAATGATTTCTATGACCTCTTCCAACTCCCCTTATCCATTATTGCTCATGAGGAATTTAATGATATGTTGGAGAATATCAGAAGAATAAACCACACTGATGACCATGATTCATGGTACATTTCCTAGGGTGAGACTTTCAAAACCAGAAAAATCTACAGAGCACTGATTGGGGCACACCCAACACCAAAGCCCATACTTGATATTTGGAAATCATGTTGTCTCCCAAGACACAAATTTTTTGCCTGGCTACTACTGAATATGAGATTAAACACCAAGGACTTAATGGCAAGAAAGAACTTCTTTGTGGAATTCAATGATTGTGTAATATGTGACACCTATCCTCAGGAAACCCTTTGTACACCAAGGCTCAACCATTTGTACATTATAAATTTATAAAATGACACAGTAGGGGCCTTTCCTACTGTCTTTATCAAAAAAAAACTCCCACTCAAAAAACGACATCCCTCGTGCCTTTTTGGTGATTACATGAACCAAATCCACTACACCAAGTCCGATCATCACGTGAGTTGATGTAGCTTCAAAGGAGAGCATCTATATGGGCATCATATCAACTATATGACCCATGCTTAACCTTTCAGTCCGTGTTCCGAGGCCATGTCTGTACATGCTAGGATCGCCAAGTAAGAACCTTAGTACTCGCATGTGTAAAACTGTCTTACACCTGACTGTATGAAAGCGTAGAGTCGAGTACACCCGATCATCACGTGATGTCTCGAAACACGATCCACAAAACGGTGCGTACTTAAGGAAGAACACATTTTTATCTTGATATCTAAAGGAGGGATCATCTTACAATGCTACAGAAAGCGCCAAACTAGCAGTATAAGATGCTAACATCTAATGTGTAAAGTGAGATGATATGGTCCATGCATTTGATCTCTATCATTTGCATCATGGTATGATCTCTATCATTCCTTTGTGTGTAAGGCCAAGGTCTATGGAACTTACACGTTGAGTGTGTTGTAAGAGTATCTATCATACATCTACTTACAACAATACCATATCAAGACACTAGCCCAGCAACGATCTAAACTAGACGCCTCTAATTTATCAATTGCAAGTTTTACGTGGCTTAGGGCTTTCGGAGATAGAACCGTTCTTACCTACGAACATGAACCACAACGAGGATAACCAAGTTATTAGCAACTCGTTGTAAATCAGATATTGACTATAGTAGGAGAGACAGACACCCGGCAGCCACTTATGCAAAACAAGTTGCATGTCAGTCGTGGAACCCGTCTCATGTACGATGACATGTAAGGTTGGTCCGGGCTGCTTCATCCCACTATGCCACCAAGATCTATCTACTAGGTACAAAGCAACAGGTGGACATACATCCAACGAGAACTTACCCTCGAAGACAACGAGTTTTGTTAACGAGTAGGAACTCGTGGTTGATGTAGTGGTACACTTGCCGATCTCAAGATCGTGAGGAAGTCCGAGCACCGCAACTCAGCAGCGCATCCACACTCGCACACACGTTCAAGCCACCGGACAACCTCCAACTCCTCGCTCTAGCGATCCAGTGGAAGCAGCAACTCCTTATAGACGAAATGCCACCGGGAAAATGTATCTCGCTAATCCGAGACCATGGGGGAATAATTCTAGAGGGGGAGAGATCCTTCACAAGGAGGTGTGAGGAAGAAGGAGGAAGAGGGGGGACTTTTATAGGAGGAGGGGGGTGCCCCTCCTCTCCATGGCTGGCGCATGGGGGGTGACTCCTCACCTCCCCCCATTCATGTGGTGGTAATCCCTCCACATTAAAATGCCTCTTCACATTCCCCTTTAAAGTCCCTACTTTAAATGCATTAAAATTCTCCAAGTTTAATGCTCTCTCATTTAATAAAAGTCTTTTATTAAATTTATTCAGAATTTTGTTAATTAATTTAATTAACAAACATTCACACATAACCCCTTGCAATATTTCAATATCACATGTAGAACCACTTTCTGCAATTTCACCCGAAACAATTTCCGGTTTCTATCGAAACATTTCATGCGCTTTGCAATTCTTTCGTCTGAAACATATGTGCTCCATAATGGTGTTCGGTAACTCTTAAGTGTGTCACCCTATGGTTCGCGAATAATGTAGACATGATTGAGACTCCTCTCAGATCAATAATAAGAAGCGGGACCTGGAGGTCCATACTGACTCCTGAATATTCAACGATGACTTCTGTGATCGTGAGAACGTTTAACGCTTATAATTTAATCCCTTTGTCTCTTGATATAATACATGTCCGAGATTCGATCATCGGTATCCAAATACCTAGTTTGATCTCGTTACCAACATGCACTCTTTTCTCGTTCCCGTGATATAACATTCTAGTGATCACATCACTTTCTTGCAAGCTACCTTAATGTGATATCACCGAGAGGGCCCAGAGTATATCTATCTGTCATCGGGATTGACAAATTCCACTCTTGATCCATGAGCCTCAACATAACACCTTCGTAGCACTGAACCCATCTTTATAGTCACCCAGTTACGGTGTGACGTTTGATGTTATGAAGATACTCTTCCGGTGTTAGCAATTAACATGATCTCATGGTCTAAGGATAAAGATTACTTCGTATGATGTTATAGCAATGTAAACATAATGATTTGATCGTAATGCTATACTTCGGATGAATGTTCATCACATCATTTCATAAATGTTGTGACCTTGTTATTAACAACATCCAATGTCCATGATCAGGAAACCTTGATCATCTTGTTAATCAACAAGCTAGTCTATAATAGAGGCATAACTAGGAACCCTTTTTGTTTATTAAACACACATGTATTGATCTTTCCGATCAATACAATTATAGCATGCAAAATAAACTTTTATCATAAACATGGAATAAGATAATAACCACTTTATTATTGCCTCTGAGGCATATTCCCTTCACTTCCTTCTATGAAGGCCTTTCTTCCACCATTATATTGAGTCTCCACCTTGTACTTGTATGCACTTACCTTGAGAGCATAGTGGTCATTCTTAGTTCTATGTGCATTGTCCCAAGACTAGTCGATTGATGCATAACTTGATATTGCTTGTTTTAAACTATTTGTATCTAGTCACTCTTATGAACTTTGAAGGTGTCCTATGCATTTATATTTGCTACTCTATGAGGGACAAGCTGAATGCTACTATGCTATGTTTTATTTATGTGAAACAAACAAATGTCTTGCAAAGCATTGTTATTCATGAATCTTTTGTTTGTGCCTTTTCATGTTGCATCATAGTTTCTTTTTCTTATTGCTAGAACTTTGTCTTTCATGTTATGATTGAAGTAATATGATCCCAGCTTTGAATGTTTTACAAATACTTTGATCAAGTCTTTGATGGTGCATGTCACCTCAAAAATTATTCTTTCTTTTTATCACTTACCTACTCGAGGATGAGCAGGAGTTAAGCTTGGGGATGTTGATACATTTCAAATGTATCTATAATTTTTGATGTTCCATGACTGGTTTTATCTACTTTCTTATGTTTTGTTCCAAATTTGGAGTACTTTTCATCACTTTCTTGGACTAACCTATTAACAAGATGCCACAGTGCCAGTTGCCTATTTTCTGCTGTTTTTGGTTCCAGGAAAGTCAGAAAATCAATATTCTCGGAATTGGACCGGATAAAAGCCAAAGTCGATATTTTACCGGAAGACTCATAGAGCCAGAAGATGAGACGGATAGGGGCCAGGGGCCAGCCACACCATAGGGTGGCGCGGGTCCACCTTGGCCGCTCCACCAGGTGGTGTGGGCCCCTTCGGCCTCCACCGACCTTGCCCTTTCTACTATAAGAAGCCCCCGATGTGATAACCCTAAGTCGTCAAGCATCTAGCCACGAAAAGTTCCGCAGCGCCGCCGCCACCGAGGGAGATTCGGGGGACAGAAAGTCTCTATTTCGACACCCTGCCAGGACGGGGAAGTGCCCCCGGAGCCATCTACATCGATCTCCACCACCATCTCCATCATCGTTGCTGATTCCCATGATGATGAGGGAGTAGTTTTTCCTCGAGGCTAAGGGTTCTACCAGTAGCTATGTGTTCATCTCTCTCTATGCATGATCATATTGTGATCATGAGCTTGTAATCTATAGATCTACTTTGCTACTCGAGTGCTTTAATAGATCTCTGCTCTCCCCATGTGTGTGAAAGTGACAGCGTGCACACCATGGTGGCACTTAGGCTAGAGATTACAAATACTTGTTATGAGTTATATTTGGAGTTGGATGTCTTTATGAAATTGTGGTGTTTGTTGGACCCATCTAGTGCTCAAGGTGACAGTGTGGGGTTATCTAGATGCAGAAAGATGAACTTTGAGGTGTGATGTTATAGCCCTACCATTGATTAGAGTATCCAACCTGAGAGTAGTTAAGAGTAGTATCATAAAGAAGAATATATTTATATGAGAGTGTTCACTAGTGAAAGTATGATCCCTAGGCCTTGTTTCTAAGCATTGAAACACTGTTTGCTATTAGATCTGTTACATGTTTCTTGCTTCCATCTTTATTTCAGTTTACCTTTAGTCTCTTCCACGCCATCAAGTTATTTTCTAGCACCATTACCACTTATAATTATCCATACCACTTGTATTTTACTATCTCTTCACCGAACTAGTGCACCTATACACCTGGCAAGTGTATTGGGTGTGTTGGGGACACAAGAGACTTCTTGTATCTTGATTGCAGGGTTGCTTGAGAGGGGATACCTTTGACCACTTCCTCCCTGAGTTCGATAAACCTTGGGTGATCCACTTAAAGGGAAAACTTGCTGCTGTTCTACAAACCTCTGCACTTGGAGGCCCAACAACTGTCTACCAGAATAGAAGTGCGTAGACATCACCCTGATGAGGAAAAGAATGTCTATATAACTCGTCAGGAGGACCACAACTTAGTTCATTATGGCATACTGTATGGGATAGAGCCAGAACTTCGAAAGCGCTTCGAAAATGGCAATGCCTTTGATACCATCGGAGAATTGAAAATGATTTTTGATACCCATGCTGCCGTAGAGAGTTATAATGCTTCTGAAAAGTTCTTTAGCTGCATGATGGAAGAGAACAACTCCGTTAGTGAGCACGTACTCAAAATGTCTGGGTACGCCGATAAGCTTGTGTCCTTGGGAATAACGATTCCCATTGACTTAGGCATACATCGTGTTCTCCAATCTCTGCCACCTAGCTACAAGATCTTCGTGATGAACTATAATATGCAGGGCATGAAGAAGTCTCTTCTCGAGCTTCTGTCAATGCTTAAGACTGCAGAAGTGGAGATTAGGAAAGAACATCAAGTGTTGATGATCAATAGAACCACCGGTTTCAAGAAGGACAAGAAAGGCAAGCAGAAGGGAAAGAAGGGTGGCAAATCTGTTGCCGCACCTGAAAAGAAACCTCGAGCTGGCCCTAAGTCTGACACCGAGTGTTACTATTGCAAGGGGACTGGCCATTGGAAGCGCAATTTCCCCAAGTATTTGGCGGACAAGAAGGCCGGCAAGGCAAACAAAGGTATATGTGATATACATGTTATTGATGTGTACTTGACTAGTACTCACAGTAGCACTTGGGTATTTAATAAGGGATCGGTTGCTAATATATGTAACTCAATTCAGGGGCTGCGGAACAAGCGACAGCTAGCAAGGGATGAGGTCACGATGTGGGTCGGCAATGGATCAAGAGTTGATGTGATCGCCGTCGGAACGCTGCCTCTCCATATGCCATCGGGATTAGTGATAAATCTAAATAATTGTTATTTTGTGCCTGCACTAAGCATGAACATTGTATCCGGATCGTGTTTGATGCGAAGTGGTTATTCCTTTAAATCTGAAAACAATGGTTGTTCGATTTATATGGATAATATCTTTTACGGTCATGCACCTGTTGAATGGTTTATTTCTATTGGATCTCGATAGTAGTATTATGCATATTCATTGTGTTGATGCTAAAAGGGTTAAACTTGATGACGATATATCTACATATATGTGGCACTGCCGTCTAGGTCATATTGGCATTAAACGCATGAAGAAACTCCATTCTGATGGACTTTTGGAATCACTTGATTTTGAATCATTTGATACATGTGAGACATGCCTTATGGGCAAGATGACTAGAATGCCGTTTTCCGGTTCAATGGAACGGGCGACAGATTTATTGGAAATCATACATACTAATGTGTGTGGACCAATGAGTGTGTCGGCGTGAGGTGGATATCGTTATTTTGTTACTTTCATAGATGATTTGAGTAGATATGGGTATATCTATTTGATGAAACATAAATCTGAAACTTTTGAAAAGTTCAAGGAATTTCAAAATGAAGTGGAAAATCATAGTAATAGAAAGATCAAATTTCTGTGGTCCGACCATGGAGGAGAGTATCTTAGTTACGAGTTTAGCACACATATGAAAAATTGTGGAATAGTTTCACAACTCACGCCTGCCGGAACACCACAACGTAATGGTGTGTCGGAACATCATAATCGTACTTTATTGTATATGGTTCGATCTATGATGTCTCTGACTTGCCACTGTCATTTTGGTGTTATGCACTAGAAACCACTGCATTCACTTTAAATCGGGCACCATCAAAATCCGTTGAAATGACACCGTATGAATTATGGTTTGGAGACAAACCTAAGCTGTCATGTCTTAAAGTTTGGGATGCGATGTTTATGTGAAGAAACTTCAGCCAGATAAACTCGAACCCAAAGCGGAAAAATGCGTCTTCATAGGATACCCTAAGGAAACGATTGGGTATACCTTCTATCACAGATCCGAGGGCAAGGTTTTTGTTGCCAAGAATGGATCCATTCTTGAGAAGGAGTTTCTCGCGAAAGGTGTGAGTAGTCGGAAGGTACAACTCGAAGAGGTTGTTGAACCTTCTCTTCATAAAATGGCGAGTAGCACAGCACCGGAAGTTGTTTCGGAGTTGACTTCACCTAATGAAGAGAGATCTAATGATATTGATCATGAAACTCCGAAAGAGGACACTACTGAACCTCGCAGGTCAAGTAGGACACATGCAACTCCTGAACTGTACGGCAATCCTATTATGAATTTCATGATTGATGAAATAGATGACCCTGCGACGTATGAAGAAGCGATGATGAGCCCGGATTCCAACAAATGGCTAGAAGCCATGAAATCAGAGATGGAATCCATGTACGAAAACCAGGTTTGGACCTTGGTAGACTTACCTCACGATCGAAAGGCTGTTGAGAATAAATGGATTTTCAAAAGAAAAACTGATGCAGATGGTAATGTGACCATATATAAGGCTCGACTTGTCGCAAAGGGGTTTCGACAAATTCAAGGAGTTGACTACGATGAGACATTCTCTCCCGTAGCGATGCTTAAGTCGGTTAGGATTATGTTAGTGATTGCTGCATATTTTGATTATGAAATATGGCAGATGGATGTCAAAACTGCATTCCTCAATGGTAATATTGAAGAAGAGTTGTATATGATACAACCTAAGGGTTTTTTCGATCCTAAGGATGCTAATAAGGTATGCAAACTTCAGCGATCCATCTATGGACTGAAGCAAGCATCCCGGAGTTGGAATCTCTGTTTTGATGAGGTGATCAAAGAGTTTGGATTTGTCCAAACTTATGGAGAGGCTTGTGTTTACAAGAAAGTGAGTGGGAGCAATGTGGCATTTCTGATATTATATGTGGATGACATATTATTGATTGGAAATGATATAGATCTTTTAAATAGTGTTAAAAGTTATCTAAACAGCAAATTTTCGATGAAAGACCTTGGTGAAGCTTCATATATATTAGGCATTAAAATCTATAGAGATAGATCAAGACGCCTAATTGGGATATCGCAGAGTACATACCTTGATAAGATATTAAAGAAGTTTAATATGGACGGAAGTAAGAAGGGGTTATTACCTATGTTGCAAGGCAAGACATGGAGCAAGACTCAAAGTCCGGCTATGGCGGAAGAAAGAGAGATAATGGATAAGATCCCCTATGCCTCAGCCATAGGCTCTATAATGTACGCCATGCTGTGTACAATACCAGATGTGGCACATGCTATTAGTTTGACTAGTAGGTACCAATCTGATCCAGGTTCGGAACACTGGATAGTAGTCAAGAATATCCTTAAGTACTTGATAAGAACTAGGGATATGTTTCTTGTATACATAGGTGAAGAAGAGCTAGTCGCTAAGTGTTATGTCGATGCTAGCTTTGACACTGATTCGGATGACTCTAAGTCTCAATCCGGATACGTATTTCTCTTGAACGGAGCAGCAGTTAGTTGGAGGAGTTCCAAACAACCTGTGGTGGCTAGATCAACGACGGAGGCGGAATATGTTGCTGGTTCAGAAGCGGCGCAGGAAGCGGTTTGGATGAAGGAGTTCATAACAGAACTAGGTGTGGTTCCTAGTGCATTGGACCCAATGGTGATCTATTGTGACAACAATGGAGCCATAGCCAACGTCAAGGAACCAAGGTCTCACAAGAATTCCAAGCATATTAATCGCCCGTTTCACTCCATCCGCGGGCATGTCAAGGATGGAGATATAAAGATTTGTAAAGTACACACGGACCTAAATGTAGCAGATCCGTTGACTAAAGTTCTCCCTAGGGCAAAACATGATCAACACCAGAACTACATGGGTGTTAGATTTATCACTATGTGAACTAGATTATTGTCTCTAGTGCAAGTGGGAGACTGAAGGAAATATGCCCTGGGAGGCAATAATAAAGTTGTTATTATGTATTCCTTGTATATGATAGATGTTTATTTTGCATGATATAATTGTATTGATAGGAAACATCAATACATGTGTGTTTCATAAACAAAAATGGTTCCTAGTTATGCCTCTCTTATAGACTAGCTTGTTGATTAACAAGATGATCAAGGTTTCCTGATCATGGACATTGGATGTTGTTAATAACAAGGTCACAACATTTGTGAAATGATGTGAAGAACATTCATCCGAAGTATAGCATTACGATCAAGTCATTATGTTTACATTGCTATAACATCATACGAAGTAATCTTTATCCTTAGCCCATGAGATCATGTTAATTTCTAACACCGGAACAGTATCTTGATAACATCAAACGTCACACTGTAACAGGGTGACTATAAAGGTGGGTTTAGTGCTACTAAGGTGTTATGTTGAGGCGCATGGATCAAGAGTGCAATTTGTCAATCTTGATGATGGATAGATATACTCTGGGCCCTGTTGGTGATATCACATTAAGATAGCTTGCAAGCAAGTGATGTGATCACTAGAATGTTATATCACAGGAACGAGAAAAGAGTGCATGTCAGTAACGAGATAAAACTAGGTATTTGGATACCGATGATCAAATCTTGGACATGCATTATATCATGAGACAAAGGGATTAAATTATTGGCGTTCAAGTTTCTCACGATCACAGAAGTCATCGTTGAATGTGCAGGCGTCAGTATGGATCTCAAGGTCCCGCTTCTGATTATTGATCTTAGAGGAGTCTCAATCATGTCTGCATTATTCGCAAACCGTAGGGTGACACACTTAAGAGTTACCGGACACCATTTTGGAGCACATATGTTTCAGACGAACGGATTGCAAAGCACAGTAATTGTTTCGATAGAAACCGGAATTGTTTCGGGTGAAATTGCAGAAAGTGGTTCTGCATGTGATATTGAAATGTTGCAAGGGTTTTATGTGAATGTTTGTTAATTAAAGTAATTAACAAAATTCTGAATAAAATTAATAAAAGTTTTTTTAAATGAGAGAGCATTAAACTTAGAGAATTTTAATGCATTTAAAGTGGAGACTTTAAAAGGGAATGTGAAGATGCATTTTAATGTGGAGGGGTTACCACCACATGAATGGGGGAGGTGAGGGGTCACCCCCATGAGGCGCCGGCCATGGGGAGGGGCACCCCCTCCTCCTAAAAGGCCCCCTCTTCCTCCTTCCTCACACCTCCTCGTGAAAGATCTCTCTCCCCCTCTAGAATTATTCCCCCATGGTCTCGGATTAGCGAGATACAAGTTCCCGATGGCCTTGCGTCTGGAAGGAGTTGCTGCTTCTGCTGATTCGCTGGAGCGAGGAGGTGGAGGTTGTCTGGTGGCTTGCACATGTGTGCGAGGACGGATGCGCTGCTGATTTGCGGCGCTCGGACTTCCACACGATCTTGAGATCGGCAAGTGTACGACTACATCAACCACGAGTTCCTACTCGTTAACAAAACTAGTTGTCTTCGAGGGTAAGTTCTCCATGGATGTATGTCCACCCATTGCTCTGTATCTAGTAGATATATCTTGGCGTATAGTTCTCATCGTAGGAAATTTTTTGTTTTCTATGCTGCGAACCCAATAGTTTGTTCTGTTGTCCGTGATGATGCTATGTGGCATCCTGAAACGGAAGACGATGGACTCGAAGAATTTAACGGTGTTGGATCCTGATTGGTTTATCAACGGCATGGCCTCAAACCACTTGGTGAATTCGTCGATCGTGACGAGGAGGTAGACGTATCCTCCAGGTGAAGATTTTTGGAGCTTGCCGACCATGTCGAGTCCCCATTGTGCGAAGGGCCATGCCACATGTATTGTCCTGAGCTCTACGCCAGGTGCATGCGGCTTGTCCGCGAATCACTGGCAAGCGTTCCATCGTTGGACGATGTCCTTGGCATCACGCATTGTCGTTGGCCAGTAAAAGCTAGCTCGTAGAGCTTTGGCGATGACGGCACGACTGCTGGCATGATGGACGCAAGTGCCTTCGTGTATCTCGAGGAGGATGGCTCTTCCGTCTCTGTTGGAGACGCATCGTTGAAGCACTATTGTGATGATGTGCTTGTATAGTACGTCGTTGATGAGGGCAAAAGCCTTGGACTGCCATGCTATATGGCGCGCATCTGTCGAGTCATCTGCCAACCTTTTGCTGAGGAAGTACGTGATGTATGGTTGTGTCCAGGATGGCTCGATCATCATGACCTCCATGGGACCTTCGAGTCCCGTTTCTGGATCCATGTCCTCATGTGTATTGGGTTCATCGGGTGGCTAATGACTGCAAGTGCACTGATCATTTGTAGCTAGTTCCAAAATAAAGATATCAATCCCACAGGGAGCATGAGTATGAAGTCTAATAACTCTTGAAATAAATATTACGATAGAAATGCTAGATAAAGTTCTAAGTGACAAGATAAAATGTGAGTATTGTGTAAAAAGGTGTTTTTGGGTTTTGGGTATAAGAGGAATAAAGTAAAGTAAAACAACTGAGTATAGAAAGTAAGTATCGCGTATGTAAGAGATATTGGAACTGCAGTAGGGAAAAGGCCTTCTCAGGGAGTAGCAGATACACCACTAGTATTGTAATGATCTAAGATAAAGATTATCATCATGAACATTCTCAACTATGTATGTGTGGGAGGAACTCCGTATTTGGACAAATAGGCAACAACCGATGCTCACCTCATCCTCATAACCACGGCAGTCAGCAATCGACATCAATCGAATTACTGCGCTATTAAGGGACGTAATCCCGTAGGACGTATCCCATGGCATGGATAGTGTTCCGTGAGTTTCCTCGGTTTCCCAAGCTGATACGTAAGGGGTGCCAATAGCTTTATAGTCATTGTAAGTGATAGCACGCCTCCGTCTACCAACAAGCAGTTTCCTCCATCAAGTCCCCACAAGAGGCAAATATTGAGAGGTCGACTTCTCTCAACATCAAGATGTAGAAAATCTAACACATGGTCACAGCGATGAATATCATAATAGACTTTATCTTATTTCAATCTCATAGTAGGGTTTCTCCATCTCCCCAAGAACTAATGATCTACTCAGACATGGAAGCAATCAACATCATGGCAATGGTAATGGAAACAATCATAGATGAATAATACTTGTCCAAATCCACAACGAGTATAGGAATTACAACAAGATCTAGACAAGATGTAGATGGGATGGATGGAGATGGTGGTGATGCAGCGGTGATGATGAAGATCGATGCCTTAGCCTCCCGGATCTGCGCAGGGCGAAGATGGATCCCCGGTGGATGAGTTCCCCCTCCACATGATTCTGGAGGTGAGGTTTCTGCGATTTCTTGGTGTTCTATATGTCGTTTCCCCGAACCAATTGCACGGGGTGAAACTATTTGATGAGGCGAAGGCGGCACCAACTATACGGTCGGAAAATTGCTCCGGCTGTATAGTTGTTCGTTGGACTCTCTGCCTCCCCTTGTTTGCTTCTGGTTTTCTTCTGGTATTATTAATATTTCCCAAATAAGAAATTTACGTTGTTTTTTACTCCTTTTCTCCATAGTACAACTGCTCCAAGAATTGTATCCATTGGATCCATCATCTGTCCTGATCTTGGTGAAAACAGACATAAAATATGTGTGTGAATGCCATAAAATACCAAGATCCTACATCTACAATGCAAAATAATAATGTAAAACATGATGCAAATATGCACTCATCAACTTCCCCAAGCTTAGACTCTTGCTTGTCCCGAGTAAGTTTTAGCTTAATGGATGTGATCCTCATATTCATGAAGCTGAGTCGATAAAATAAATGAGGCAATTGCAGCATGTGTTTATCATGTACGATACATAGGAATAAGTTCATGAATAGTACCTTACTCGAACCATATGAATAGTATTAGAAGGCTTCCACACCTTATTGATCAATAGTTCATAAAAGATGAATCTCAACATAATGTAAAAGAATTCGGTTCAACCGAATGAGTTAGCGAAGTAGTCCCAACTATTTTAGGATCAACATATTCACTTGGGATTTAGAATCTCAAAAGTATCTCTTTGTCATACTATAACACAGTGGTATATGCCTACTTGCTCTTTCCACACTCGCTCTTTTTATTCTTATTTTTTCTTTTCTTTTGTATATATATGCTCACACTTTTGTTTAAGTGTTGTGCAAAGGAGCTAGCCATAGATTCCACTTCATGTAGGAATTCAAAGTTTAACAATCTCAATTACCAAATTCCAATTGCATATGAAGCATTCTTATGACTTGAAGATTCTACCTCGACTTGTTCCCACTCTTTTCTGAGAGCACTTTTATTTCCCTTTGTTCAAGGTTTCTTTTTCAACTTAACTGTATCGATAATTTTTCTTTGTAAATCAAACTGTAGACTTACATCATATTGACTAAATTATCTTTAAGTGTTCTATTAATACCAATGGTGTGGAAGACTCATATTGCTATCATCAAGTGCAAGTAAAATTATACTCAAGCCATTCATATATCAATAAAGCAAACACAAACTCAATATTGCTCCATATATAATAATAAACTCGGAATTTTATAAAAGGGATCGACTATTCCTGAAGGGAATTCTAATGATGCAAACTTTATTTCTAGTTTGAACTAATGCGGAAATAGTAATAAAACTTATAAGATAGATTACAAGGTCTTAAAGATCTCCCCAAGCTTGGAATCAAGCCAGGCGGGATCAAATAATCCCTTGCGATTAATTGATACCGTGATTATTGTAGATCACTGTGGTGCCATGGCACGTGGTATCTTCTCCTCATGGGCCAGCCTGAGGCGAAGGGATTGATTTACAGCTTCCAATTCTTTTGCACGCAGCTTGTAGAAAAGATTGTTCCTCTCCAACACCTTTACTTTTCCTTAATGAACTCATTGTTATCCTGAAGTGTTTGTAGCACCTTAAGACTCATAGAAAAACCTGCTTCGGTTGTCCGCTTGATATCTTCATCTAGTTTATAAAGATAAAGTCGCAGCAATCGAAGGTGTTTGGGTGTCCCTGGCTTCTCCTTGTCAACCTCTTTGATCTTCAGATCCAGAGCCTTCAAATCCCTCTTTCGACACCCATGGTTGGCATCAAGGAACTCTATAGGGATGGTCTTGATATCCTTGCCTTGCTCTCTATTGCCCCCGATCTCCATAGGAGCTTTTCTACATGACCTCTATACCTTGGTTGAGAGTCCTCGCGTGTGAATAAGAGGTGGATTGGTTTCTGGAGATTACGATTAGAGAGAGAGAGAGAGACAATGACAGTATATAAGGGGGTCAGAGGTCGGTAAAACTCACGAGAAACACCAAATTGTCGCCCAAGAAAAGAATCCAGATGAAACAGGGAAAGAAACCACGGATTTGGAAGTTCCCTGCCACATAACAACCAACTATACGGGCGCGGCTCGTATAGCTCAGGCCGTATAGTTGGTTCCGGGCAGATATTTCCAAATATCTCGAGTCCAGGTTGATTAAATCATGACTCCGAACCGACAATAACGTTTTTTTGGTTAGACGAATAATAAACGAAAGATCGAACGAAAAAGTGTCTGAGAGTTTAACGACCAACTATACGGCCAGAATTTTTGGTTCTGGTCGTATAGTTGCGACCGTATAGATACAGACATCAAAAGCAAAAGTGTCTGAGAGTTTAACGACCAACTATATGGCCGGAATTTTTTGTTCCGGTCATATAGTTGCTACCGTATAGATACAGACATCAACCGCAAAACCATCTGAGAGTTTAACGACCAACTATACGGTCGAAATTTTTGGTTTCGGTTGTATAGTTGTGACCGTATAGACTCAGATAGCGAAACAAATTTCACGAAGATGATACAAAGAGTTTAACGACCAACTATACTGCAGGAGCTCCCTCTCTGGTTGCATAGATTCGCTCGTATAGTTGGTAAAACCCCTCTAAAACTTCAGAAAACACAAGGAATTCGAAGGCAAAATTTTCAAAAGTAAAAATTGTGAAAATAAATCACTTATTTGGGTAAGAACACTTACCTTGCACTTACCATTTTCTTATTCGGGGATAAAAAGTTCCTCCCACAACAAAGACTTCTTCTCCTTTGGATAAATTGACCGTAGTTCATTGAACAATTCCCGTAAAATGAAAATCACCAGGACTAAAGTTCCTCTCAACAAGATTGGTGTCTTCCTGGCAAACATGGACACTGCATCTAACATTTTTATTTCTTGCCTCTTGCATAATCTGCAACTCAAATTCTTGAGGTGAAAGAATCCAACGATCAGTCTTGGCTTATGTTCTTTCCTTTCAAGGAGTTCTTTTAAGCCATCACGATCTGTGTGAAGTCTCACCTTTGCATCAACTATATAGGAACGAAATTTATCACAAGATAAAAATACAGCAAAAAGTTCCTTTTCTTCCTTAGGGTAATTCTTTTGAGCACCATTGAGAGTTCTGCTAGCATGATGTATAATATTAAATCTACGACCAGTATGTTGTCCAAGAGTTACGCCTACAACATCATCGCTAGCTTCACATATTAAGTCAAAGGTTGTATCCCAGATAGGTAATTTAATGGTGGGAGCACGAGTTAAAGTATTTTTTAGTTTATCAAAGGCTTCAAGACACTTATCATCAAAATTAAATCTCATTCCCTTTTGCAAGAGATTAGTCAAAGGTTGAGATATCCCAGAGAACTTTCTAATGAACCTTCTATAAAAACCCACATGACCAAGGAAACTTCTTATACCTTTGATATCCCTAGGTTGTGGCATTCTCTCTATTGCTTCAACCTTAGATCTATCAACTTCAATTCCCTTACTTGATACCTTGTGTCCGAGGACTATACCTTCTTTGACCATAAAATGGCACTTCACCTAGTTTAGAACGAGATTAGTTTCTTCACAATGCTGAAAAACTCTTTTGAGATTATCTAAACAACTAGTAAATGAAGTTCTATAGACAGAAAAGTCATCCATAAATACTTCCATTATAAGTTCTATAAAATCTGCAAAAATAGCAGTCATAAATTGTTGAAAAGTAGCTGGAGCATTACATAGACCAAAAGGCATACGTTGGTAAGCATGTAAACCGTAAGGACTTATGAAAGTTGTTTTAAGTTGGTCATCCGGCTGAACAGCTATTTGAGAGAAACCAGAGTATCCATCCAAGTAACAAAAATGAGTATGGTTTGCTAACCTTTCTAAAGTTTGATCTATGAATGGTAATGGATAGTGATATTTCCTAGTCTCTTTATTTAATTTCCTGAAGTTTATGCACATCCTGTGCCCAACAATAGTTCTAGTAGGAATCAATTCATTGTTTTCATTAGGAACAACCGTAAAACCGCCCTTCTTAGGGACACAATGAACATGACTTACCCAATCACTTTCTTTAATAGGATAAATTATACTAGCGTCCAGTAGGCGTACAATTTCTTTTCTTTCCACTTCTTTCATTTCAGGCTTTAATCTTCTATTAGATTCTGCAACTTGTTTAGCACCTTCTTCCATGAATATTCGATGAATGGCTATCATGGGACTAATGCCCTTCAAGACGTCCATTGAGTGCCCAAAGGCTTGGCGATGCTCCTTAAGTATCCTCATGAGTTCTTATTCTTCTCCTGAAAGTTTAGCACTAATAATAACAGGGAATTTATTGGTATCATCTAAAAACATGTATTTAAGATTTTCTGGTAGAGTATTCAACTCTGGGGGTGGTAATTCCTCGTCCCCTCTCTTTTCTGGCTTTTCAAAAGCCTCATCAGTTGGAGGTCCCAAAACGGGAAGTGAATCAAATTCATTTTCTAGTTCTCCCAGGGACTTGTCTTACATAACTATTTCTTCATAATTTGGATCTTCATCTATTTCTTCTTTTTGATTACTAAAGAAAAGAGCTGGCATTTCCTCAATAGTTCTCTCTTCGTCTTGTATTTATGGAGGCCTATCTTTAAATTTGGAAAAATGGAATTTATTTTCCGTTCCCTCAAGCTTAAGAGACACATTCTCCTTCTCGAAGTTAACATAGGTGTTGGGGATATACTTTCCAGGTATCCTCACAGTTCCTCACTGACCAGGGTGGCCCACTTTGGGTTAGAGCTTTGCTTCATCGGCGGCCTAGTCAGGGTGAAGAGACGGAGTCCAATCCGGCTACGGGAAGGCCCGGAAGACTTACCAACATAGGCCCATAGTGTTACTTGTAGTTCAAGATATACTCTGTTGTAGCCGGATAGATGTCTCCTGTAAACCCTAGGCCGGATATCTATATAAGCCGTCCTAGGGAGAGCCTTTAGGGCACCCCTTACAATCACAATCTCAACTCACACAGGCGAACCCTTGTAACCCATATTCCGGCACTGCCGTATTACTGGATTGCTAGCAAGAGTAGGATCCGTCCAAAGCCGACGGATTCGAACCTGGGTAAACTTGTGTGCTCACTGTCCCGGAACACCGTACGTCTCACCCCCCCCCCCCTCTCTTCCGCACGCCTCGAGGACCCCCTCATGGCGTACTTGTCATCAATCTGACGATAGTTGGTGCCTACCGTGGGGCAAGTGAGCTTCGGATCTGCGTTCCGAGCGGAATCTGCAAGAATCGGAATCGGCGAGACTATCGCCATCGGTCGCCAGCGACATCCCTCTCATCGTTCTCGACGAAACCTAGATTCCAGCTAGGGAGGTTGTGACTGCCTACACCATCATGTCTTTTGGCGAGATCGGTGTTTACATCAGTTTTGCTGAACCTGCCCCACCCACCCCAGCGGTGATGATAGAGGCAGAAGAAACTTCTGGTTCCCCTTTGTCCGTGGAGGCGGCAGAGTTCCGGATCTCAGAAAACCCTAATCCCACCCAGCCCGCACCAATCGCAGAGATAGTGGAGAAATCCGAGCCTGAAGTAGACCTGGCGGTCCAAGTTGATTCTGGAGTGGATCTCCCTGGAGAGACCGAATCCCAGATCAACCCACCCACTGAAGTCAAAATCCAGTAGGAGCATAGCAACAACACTGGTTCCGGCTCTGATGACGTTGGGACAGACAAGCTTTTCCTGAGATACATGCTAGGACGCATGATGATACAAGATGCAAGGATTTACGATATTCTCGACACCGTCAGGAGTTTCGAGGAGGCCGATCGCGAGAGCCGCAACTATCTCAGGAGGCACGCATCGCACTTTGTTCGATATGTGGGATCCAGATCCGGCTCTGCCGATGCTAGAGACAACACCGACTCGGTGCTGGAGGCGATCGGAACAAACGCCAACGTACCCGCATCCTCGGATGAATCGATGACGTCAGCAGATTTTTGAAAGTTCTCCACGGAATATGAAGAAGAGTATAACTCCAAAGCTGCAGAGGAAGAAGAAGCCATGGATGAAGGATTCGGGGAAAACTCTCCCCAAATGCAGGATGACATCAAAGTCAGAGATAATCCCGAGGTCTAGATGTCCGAAAGTACCGATCAGATCTTGACTCCAGGAAACGGACCCAAAGCCGTCTTTGCTACTGGCGCTGCCAAGAAGGCAAAGAAGAAGAACAAGAAGAACATGACCCCGGCAAAAGACCCTCTAGTAGAGGAGGTGATTGCCGAGGAAAACGAGAAAGACTGGGATGGAGCACTTATCCCAGACGAGCCCAAAGAAGAGTCAGTGGATGGACACGTGATCACTGAAGGTGCGTGTAAACTCATCGATGTTGCATTGACCACACATATTCCTACAACTGCAGAACTTACTGCTGAAGAGCTGGACGAGAGGGCCCAGGCCCTAGAAGCACGTCGCCAAGTACTCCTCGATGAAGCCAAAAACATTAAGGAGGAAAATAAACGCATGGCAAACTGCGGAGAAGAACAACTCTAAGCAACATCAGAAGACCAGGAAACATCATACTCATGACAACCAATTCCCGCAGATTCACAAAGTCCTTTTCAGAGGAGAACTTGGGATGCCTCGACGTGATAGAAATGGGGATTGGGTGTATCCAACGCTAGTACAGAACACCGTTGCGGCTCGAGAAATCCTATCGGCTAATCCAGGCCCGGAGCATATCCAGTTGGGAATCAAACTACTCAACAAGGGACTGGAGCAGCAAAAGGTCGCCATGTCCGGAAGTCAAAAACTGGTCTCCGATTCTGACCAATGTCGCACAGATCCGGCATGGGCTGACGTAAGACCCCAACGTGTTCCGGAACAGCACCGTTATTCCGACCGTCAGGAAGACAACTACTCAAGAACCGGATCTTCAGGACAGCACCACAAAGCTGCGCGTGACTGGCGTAACGTTAACCCAGTTGTGGAGCAAGAGGTAATTGTTGCACTGAATCTGAGGAATCCTCCCCGGCGAGAGTCGAAGGACCGCAGGGAAGAAGATAAAGAGAAACGTCGGGAGGAGGACCGACAAAGAATGCCACCTCCTAGACATGCAAGTCGTCTGGATGATGGGCGAAGGAACGACGGACACCGTGTCGAGACAAGCCGGTAGGGGGCTTGTCACAATGAAGACCCTTCCCGGAACCAGAATAATGATGCTCCGGACAGAGGCTGGCGATCAGCCGGAAATAACCCAGCTGCTCCACCCTCTCCGCCAAGTAGCCATCACAACGGCTCCCAAGGAGGCCAAGGAGGGCGTCATGGTGGAGGAGGTGGTGGCAGAAGCCGAAGTCCGGCTCCAAGGCACTGCAGCCATAGCCGTCACTCGGGACGATCTTTATCCCCAAATGACACAAGGCACAGGATCAACTCCAATATAGAGGCGTGGCGCTATGAAAATGATGACATATACGTGGGCCCAAAGTGCTTCGGACCACGCATAAGATCTACAAGATTCCCGGAAGGATTTGCTATCTCAAGACATATTCAAGCCTACGACAACATAGCTCGGCCAGATACTTGGCTACATGATTTCTTCCAAGCTTGTCGCATCGCCAAAGGCGGAAACAGTCTAGTCACAACCCAATATCTCCTACTCATGTTGAGGAAGACGGCATGATCATGGCTCAATGAACTTTCGGAGAACACCATCCACAACTGGTATGACATGCAAAGTGCGTTCTTTCGGAATTTTGAAGGCACATACCGGAGGCCCTGTACGGTCGGATACCTACAACATTGCACCTAGAAAGCCGGAGAAACTTGCCGGGATTACCTCGGATGATGGATCGACACCAAGAACTCCTGTGAAGGAGTGAATGACCAAACTGTGATTGAAGCTTTCATTGCACGTCTCCCAATTGGTTTACTATGTCATCGCTTGAAGTGTGACAAAGTCACTGATTTGGGAGAGAGGATAGAAACAGCGATCAAGTATGCAGATGCTGACGATGATGCAGAGGGATTACTGAACGCCCTGGTTGTGCCACAGTTGGCAAAACAACCAAAGCAATAAGCTCAGAAGCGCAAGAATACCTCAGAAGAAAAACCCAACGCGGAAACGGTAGTGGTCACTGCTACTTTTGGGTCTGGAGGACGAGGAGGACATGACGGTGGCCGCGGACGCGGTCGTGGGACGTCAAGAGTCCAAGGTAGGGGAGACCAGCAACCCGGAAAAACCTACTCTTGGGCCGACATTGCCAATAACCCATGTGTGCATCACTTAGCCGCCAATGGGGGCTCGTCCCGCACAAACACCGAGTGTCGTTTTAATGACGACATTAAGAGAGATGATACCGCTAGCTACAAAGCTAAGCGGAAGAAGGGAAAGAAGAATCCCGAAAAAGATAAAGAGACCAAGGAAGATTCCGACATGGAGGAAGCTGATGCTTCAAATCCCAAGCCGGGAGGGAAGAAAAAATTTCCGACCAAGAAAGACACGTACGTCACCTTCCTCGGATCTCAACCAGCAAAGGTCAAGAAAGCAGTTCTACATGAGCTCAATGCAACAGTTACGGCTGTCCCCCAATTCTTGGACTGGTCAGAAGTGGCAATCACATTTGACCGAGCTGATCATTCGCCTAAGTTGCATAGGCGAGGAAAATACGCCTTAATCGTCAATCCACTTATTGACGGTTATGGTTTCTCCAAGACTCTCATGGACGGTGGTAGCAGCATTAACATCCTGTATGTCGAAACGCTATGCCGGATGAAGATCTCGGAGACCCAGCTGAACCATAGCTCTGTGATCTTTCACGGGGTTGTCCCAGGAAGACAAGCAAATTCCCTGGGAGAAATCACTTTGGATGTTACCTTTGGAACTCCAAAGAACTATTGGATGGAGGCACTTTCCTTGGAAGTGGTCCTATTCAAGAGCGCGTACCACTCTATATTCGAACGTCCGGCTTACTGGGCTTTTATGGCTCGTCCGTGTTATATTTACAATATGATGAAAATTCCAGGTCCCAACGACGTGATCACCATCAGGGAGACCCGAAGAAAGCGCGAGAGTGTGAGGATGGATATGCCGCCTTTCTGAAGCCGTGATGCACGCCCAGGAGTACCAGGAGATCAAGAAGAGCATAGATCCATCCGAGATGCCCACAACAAAGAAGGAGGTGACAAAGCCAAATTCGGAGTTCAAGGCATCAGAAGAGACGAAGAAGACGTCGTTGAAGGATGATGACCCCTCCAAGGTGACCCAGATAGGCGTAGGCCTAGATAGCACATAGGAAAGTGCGCTCGTCAAGTTCCTAAAAGCAAATCAAGATATCTTCGCATGGCAGCCATCTGACATGACCGGAGTACCTCGGGAACTTGCCGAGCACTCTTTAAATGTAAAACCGAACGCTAAACCCGTCAAACTGTCCTTATGACGTTTTGGCGATGAAAAGAATAAGGCAATAGCTAAGGAACTAGCATGGCTCGAGTTAGCCGGATTCATAGAAGAGGTCATCCTCACTAAGTGGTCGGCCAATCCTGTAATGGTCCCTAAAAAGGACACCACTGATTTAAGGATGTATGTTGATTATACTGCCTTAAACAAGGCTTGCCCCAAAGATCCGTTCGCTTTGCCTAGGATTGATCAAGTTATCGATTCTACGGCAGGCTCGGAACTCCTCTGTTTTCTCGACGCATATTCTAGTTATCACCAAATCCGGATGAAGGAATCTGACAAAGTCAAAACTTCATTCATAACCCCCTTCGGAACCTTCTGTTTTGTTACGATGCCCTTTGGGCAGAAGAACGCAAGAGCTACGTACCAACGCACAATGCAACGTTGCCTCCACGATCAAATCGGACACAATGTAGATGCATATGTGGATGATATTGCGGTGATGTCCAAAAAGAAGGAAACATTGATTTCCGACTTGGAGGAAACATTCGCCAAACTACGAAAATACAACAGCATGCTTAATCTGAAGAAATGCTTCTTTGGAATACCAGCCGGAGAATTGTTAGGTTTCATCGTCTCTCAAAGAGGCATAGAGGTGAACCGAGACAAAATCAAGGCTATACTCAATATTTCTAGGCCAACTCGCCTGAAGGACGTACAAAGGCTAACTGGTTGCATTGCTGCAGTCAGTCAGTTTGTGAGCCGGCTTAGTGAAAGAGCCGCACCATTATACAAATTCCTGAAAAAGACCAAGGATTTTGTGTGGACCGACGAAGCTGAAGCCGCACTACAAGACCTGAAGAAAGTACTCTCATCTGCTCCAATCCTTGCAGCCCCGGAACTAGAGGAACCGATGTTGCTCTATCTCGCTGCGACAAACAAAGTGATCAGTATTGACATGGTAGTGCAGAGACCGGAGGAAAATCAGGAACACTTGGTGCAGCGTCCAACTTACTTTGTCAGCGAGGTCTTGACATAATCGAAACAACGGTATCCGCACTATCAAAAGCTAGCTTATGGTGTGTTCTTGGCATCTCGTAAGCTACGACACTATTTTCAGGAGCATAAAATTACCGTGGTGAGCACAGCTCCCATGAGAGATATAATCAACAACAGTGATGCCACAGGACGCATCGCCAAGTGGGGCATAGAGCTCTCAGCTTTCGATATTGAGTAGAAACCTCGGACAGTAATCAAATCCCAAATCCTTGCCGACTTTGTTGCTGATTGGACAGAGACGAAGGAAAATATGACCCTCCCTGAGTCGGAATATTGGACCCTATATTTTGATTGGTCTAAGGCTTGCGGGGGCTCGGGGGCTGGCGTGGTGCTCAAATTACCCCAAAGAGATAAACTTTTATACGTGTTGCAGATCCACTTCACAACGACAAATAATATTGCCAAGTATGAAGCACTGTTGCATGGAATCCGGATTTCTAAGGATATTGGCATCCGACGTTTGATGTGTTACGGAGGTTCGGATTTTTTTGCTCACCAAGTGTCAGATATTTGTAATGCAAATAAACACATGGCAGCATATAAAGCTATCGTGGATGATTTATCTAAATCATTCGAAGGGTTTGAGGTTCAACACATCCCTCAAGCAGAAAATGAGGAAGCAGATGCATTATCTCGAATAGGCTCTGCACGGAAAGAGGTCCCGGATGGCGCTTTTTTGGAGCACCTCAAAGTTCCTTCAATAAAAGGAGTGGACGAGGAATATCCGACCAAATCCGACTGACCTTTGATAGCAGTTCTGGCTGTGATTCCCAGTTGGACTCAACCCTACCTTGACTATTTGGTAGATGGCAAATTACCCGAAGACGAGGTTCTGAGCCGGTAGATTATCCGACGAGCAAAAGCCTATACTGTGGTTAGTGGTGAGCTCTATAAGAAGAGTGTGTCTGGGGTCTTTCAGCACTGCGTATCTCTGGAAGAAGGAGTGGAAATCTTAAGAGAAATCCATGAAGGCGAGTGTGGTCACCACGCTGCAGCCAAATCTTTAGTGGCAAAAGCTTTCCAACATGGTTTTTCTGGCTTACAGCCAAGGCAGATGCCGAACGGCTGGTCAAGACGTGTAAGGGATGCCAAAAGTACACCAAACAAGCTCATGTTCTGGCTGATCAGCTGCGAACAATACCTATAACATGGCCTTTCGCGGTCTGGGGGCTTGACATGGTAGGACCGTTTAAACGGGCTCCAAGTGGATTTACTCACCTCTTAGTGATGGTGGATAAGTTCACCAAATGGATTGAGGCTAAACCCGTCACTAGTTGTGATGGAGCAACAACCAAAACATTTGTTGAGGATGTTATAATCCGGTATGGTTATCCGCATAGTATTATCATGGACAACGGGAGTAACTTCTCTATGAGAGAACTGGCCGAATTCTCCAATGAACAAAATATTCGGCTTGACATTGCGTCAGTCGCACATCCACAGGCTAACGGACAAGTCGAAAGAGCAAATGTCTTAATCCTACAAGGCCTAAAACCGAGACTCGAAGCACCACTACGATGTGCTATGGGGGCTTGGGCAGAGGAATTACCTTCTGTAATATGGAGTTTACAAACAACTCCAAACAGGTCAAGGGGATACACACCTTTCTTCTTGGTCTATGGCGCAGAAGCAGTTCTTCCTAGTGATTTGATTCACACTTCTCCTAGAGTGTCCGCGTATATCGAAGAGGATGCCGAGATTTCTCAAAAAAATGATCTCGACTTAGTCGAAGAAGTTCGCGTCGTTGCTGAAATGAGATCAATAGCCTATCTGCAGAAGTTACGCAAGTATTATACCAAAGAGTCAGAAATAGATCTTTCAATAAGGGTGATTTGGTTCTCCGGCTTGTGCAACAAAGAAAGCACAACCTTTCCCCAGTATGGGAAGGGCCATTTTTAGTTAGTCGAGTATTGCACAATGGTTCATACTACCTAACTGATATGAGGCCAGTCAAAGAAAGACCTGCTACTAAGAAGAGAAAGAGAGCTGGAGGCAGTACAAATCCGGATGAGTTAGACAGACCATGGAATATTTCCAGCTATGTCACTTTATTCTTAGTTTATCCTTCTTTGTAATCATATATATGTACATGTTCTATGATAAATAAAACTCTTGGTTGCCTCAAGTTTTTTCTGAGAAGTTTTTACCATTTTATTTCCGAATGATCATGTCACTTTCGAAAATCCCAGAATACTTGAAAGTACTTTATGCTCATGTTTGTTCTGGTTTAGATTTCCGATTCTAAAAATGCTACCTTCGGGTATAACTCTAAATTTTCTAGTCTATACTTTGGTTATTTGTCTGATTGCCGGATGCGGGTATTTTCTGAGTAGTGAATTGTTGGTACTGGAAGCCGGTTTTGTTTCCGAGTTTAAACTGGTTTAGCAATTGAGCTCCGTTGCTTGGCAAAGTTTTCGTGCTGAAAGTTTAGCTGGCTCACGAAAGGGACGAGGCGGAAAGCCAGATAAACGATAAGTATAGACAAAAAAGTACAAGTGCTTATGCAAACATTTCAGGCACACAAACTTTAAACCAAAAGTGCTGAATAGATTAAAACTTAGCACTAGCAAAAGTATCGTATTACATATTTACAGACCCATAATGTTTTGGAATAACACATCTGTTTTTTCTTGATAACTTATGATGGAGGAGGAGAGGTAGGAGCCGCCGGCTCACTGGACACATTAGCCGCACCCTGATAACGATCTGAGATGTCCAAAATCCGATATGGTTTGGTCATCATCGGAAACTTCGGCTGCTTCTTCGGGAGGCGGAGGTGGCGTGTCCACGCGGTTGAAGAAGGGAGTGTCGTAGCTGGTTAAATCAGCTACATGACACCCATATCCGGCGCATGAGTCCATGATGGCCTTGATGTCTTGCTCCTGTCCGTCTTCATCCACCTTAAAGTACCCTCTGGTCACTTGCCAGATTTCCCTGCTTCCATGGTGGATCATGACCATTGTGAGAGCGTTCTGTGTTGCAGATCACGCGTAGGACATGTTCCAGTCCCGGACAAGCTGTGTCATCTCCTTTGCCTTGTCTTGCACCTGAAAGTCGGACATGTTGTTCATGTCCGGAACCTTGAGAGCTTCACCAATATCCTCAATGGATTGGCAGAAGTCATGAAGCAAATCACCGACTTGGGTAAGCCGGTGGGTGCAAGGCTCGAAAGAGGTGGAGTTAGTCAGGTTCAGAGGACCTATGCATATAACACAAAACGGTTAAATAAATCCGACATCTAAAGAGTCAAAGAATGTAGACAAGTCAAAAAGATGGAAACATACCAAATATGACGTCATCAACTTTGGTTTTCTCTTCACGAAGACTCCGGAGTTTAGCCCGGAGCGCCTCGAAAAGATCCTTCTCTCTGAAAAGCTCGTCGTTGAGATCCGAGATTTTCTGCTCATGGAGTGCAATCTTGTGATCACGCTCCATGGTGGCCATGGAGGAGAATTCGAGAACTTGAGCTATGCTCTTCTCATGGTCCGCCTTAAGCTAGTCTAGCTCTTGGCGGAGATCCTTGTTCTCCACCACCAAGGTCTTTAGATTCTCGGCCTCTTCGATCATAGCACGGGACTGCTTTATCAGTGTTGTAAGTCAAAAAGAACAACAGTTCAAAAAAACTAATCGACTATGAAAAATCAAGGCAAGGTTTGAGTCTCGGAAAGTTTACCTTCGGCCTCATCCTTGGAAACTTTAAGCTCAGCATTTTTAAGTCGGAGAGCTTTGATCTCTCTCCGCTTATTGCAGACATTCTTCAACGAATCCTGGTTATATGAATTAACTTTCTGTAAGTCAGAATACCCAGAGTCAGAAGTCTACTAAAGACTCGGGCTAATATTGTAGCTAATATCAGCACGAGCCTTGGGGGCTATACTATTTCATTCTTTGGCATCCTAATGAAGCATAAACCCGGATTGTTTATCCAACTTCATGCTTGGGGGCTAGAGGATATGATGTAAAGTACAATAAAGAAAAGCGTGAGTTGGAATTCCGACTTACATGATGTTCATGTGTGAGCTTGCTTAGGCACATGTTCACCTTAGTAGTAACCTTCTCGGCGAGGGTGAGTGGAATAACCGGAGGTGGTGGAAGCACACCAGCTCTTAGTCCCTCGTCGCGAAGGCAGACTTGTTCGAGATGATCGGAGTACTTGATGTCCTCCTCTTATTGTGCTTCTTCTTTGGCAAAGAGATTACGACTTTCCAGGCATTGCCGGGTCAGCCGCTGGATTTCCTCCACAGATTTCCGAGACAAGCCAAATTTGGCAAATCCCAGATTGTTCAGGAGATTTTCGGCAAAAGTCTCTGCCGAGGGATCATTACCCGAAGAGGGTTCACCCTTATCAAAACCTGAGTCACCCATGGTGACGTCAGTCTGTGACTCAAGGGTCGCTGGCCCTATTGTGGGAGCTGGATCTTCTACAATGGTCAGAGATCGAGTAATCTCCGGTGATGTAGAAGGTTGAGGGGCAGGAGTCGGAGGAGCCACGGCAGGAGAAGCCATAGTTAGCTTCGCCTGACGCAGGGGTTTCGAGATAGTCCCCTTCCCCTTGCCCTTGATGAGCTACTTAGCTCTGAGAAAGTAATAGAATGAAGAACATTATATCTCGGAAGAATTTACGAGTAAAGTACAAAGACGGAAGTTGTGTGGAAAGTTACCTCTTCACAACTGGCACTTCCTTTGTGCCGATGGCCAATGTCGGAGCTTTGCGCTTCCTGGGCACAATGTTTGGCAGTGGGACCAATTCCTCCTCCTGAGAAAACTCGGGAGGATATCCCTCGATAGGAGCCGATTCCGACTCGGGGAGGTCGGCAAGCTGAAAAGAAGATAATATCTCAGTATTGCGAAATAACTTAAAGGTGAAACACATAAAAAGGGTTTACTACTAAAAGCTTACCGGCACTACTAGGTCTTCCACTGTATGCATGTCTAGGCACAAATCCAGGATCTTTCTCTCGATCCGCTCCTTTATCAGCCATTTGATCTGGCTTATGTAGTCATGTGGCTTTAAAGCCTTGGCGTTGATGTGGAGGGAGTCATTTTTCGACGCCGTGATGGAATGCATCAGTCGGTCGCCGTGGTGCTGGAGAGGCTGGATCCGGCGTGCCACCCAGCTCTGGACCAAGTCAGACCCTCTCAGGCCCTTGTGCTTCATCAGATACTTAATCCGCCTCTTGGCGAGGAGCAGATCATCGCTAAGAGCCGGAAGAGCCTCGTCCCAGGATGCTCGGGGCATGGCGGCTCCGTCGACGAAAGCCGACAAAGCAGTAGCTTTGCCGGGAGCGGGAATATCCTTATGATAAAAAAAAGGTAGTCGGCCACTGTTTGACCGACTCACTAGCTAAAATCCTAGGATAGACACGCTCATGTCTAACCGAAAGACTAATTGTGCCGGTAATGTAAGGATTACCGGCGGTGATAGAGTTTCTCCGGACATGGAAGTAAAACCGGAAGAGAATGGGACTCGGCCTAATGCCGAGATACCCCTCACACAAAGCCACATAGGCGCTCATCTCTAAAAGAGAGTTTGGGGGAGATGCTGAAGCTAAACACCATAGTGATCTATCACCTCGGAAAAGAATTCCGAGGGAGGGAAAGACAAAGCTCTATTGAGGTGGGTGCCGAAGTGCACCCGCTCGTCGGCGTGTGGATTGGGGATGGTTTCACCGAAACCGCTCCGCCAGTCGCTGGCGCAGAGGAGTCCTTCGTTCCCCACGCCACTGAGCTTGGCGTCATCAAGGAGGCACGGGATCCAAACCCCACGGTTGCTTTCTTTCTCTGCTGCCGCCGTCGCCGCTGCAGCTGCCGCTGCCAAGCCAAATGATGATGATGAAGCCATTCTTCCGGTGCGCCGGTGACCTTGGGTGGGCGGCACTAGGAATTTGGAGGCAAGGGAGCTCTGTGCGCATGGGAGAAGTGGAGGAGAAGGAAACGACACGGGGAATAGGTGAAGAAGATGAGGGAAAGGGAATCCTCACCCCTTATAACCACCGAACCGCGCAAAGATTCGTGCAAATGGCACAGCAGGCACGCCACGTGTTGCGGAAAGGACTAGGAAGCCCCCACGCGATGATTACGCCGCCTCGATCTCCCCGCGTGCATTGAAATGGCGCCTCGGTTCCGCGAATGGCGGACCCACCAACGGTCGTGCTGACAGGAGATGTCTGTCAGTGACGTGAATTGACTATGACCAGTGTCAGATGACGTCAAAGACCAAGTTCTGGCTTAGTTTGAATATCAAGCTAGAAATCTGAATAAAGTACTGATAGGTCTGACTTATTTTTGAGACCCGGATCGTATCTTTTGTTTTGGATTTTCAGGAACCCTTCAAGATTCTGCAAGCCAAAGATCAAGCTAGACGATGATGAATCCGACTTTGGATCTTGGAGACTTCTGGGGGCTGCTGTTGGGGATATACTTTCCAGGTATCCTCACAGTTCCTCACTGACCAGGGTGGCCCACTTCAGGTTAGAGCTTTGCTTCATCGGCGGCCTAGTCAGGGAGAAGAGACGGAGTCCAATCCGGCTACGAGAAGGCCCAGAAGACTTACCGACATAGGCCCATAGTGTTACTTGTAGTTCAAGATATACTCTGTCATAGACGGATAGATCTCTCCTGTAAACCCTAGGCCAGATATCTATGTAAGTCGTCCTAGGGAGAGCCTTTAGGGCACCCCTTACAATCACAATCTCAACTCACACAGGCGAACCCTTGTAACCCATATTCTGGCTCTGCCGTATTACTGGACTGCTAGCAGGAGTAGGATCCGTCCAAAGCCAGTGGATTCGAACCTGGGTAAACGTGTGTGCTCACCGTCCCAGCAATCCGTACGTCTCACAGCCCTCTCTTCCGCACGCCTCGAGTACCCCCTCATGGCGTACTTGTCATCGATCCGACGACAATAGGCACCTATATCACCCAAAAGTTCCTTCCAAATATAATTGGGCAAAGAGTGTTAGCTGGCATATCAATAACTACAAAATCAATAGGAAAGTTTTTTTTGCCAATTGTGACAGTTGCATTGTCAACTACTCCCATTGGAACTCTAAGGTTTTTATTGGCTAACATAATTGTTATATCAGTATTTTCAATTGTAGCCAGTTCTATTTCTTCTTTTATTTCTAAGTAGAAATTATAAGACATAACATTAACTTCGGTACCAAGATCACATAAACCGTAATGAGAGGTTTCTTTAAATATACAGGGAATAATAGGCTTACCCACATATTTTACCTTTGTTTTACCTTCAACCAATACGGAAGTCTCTTCATCAAGTTCAACTATGTTACAGTGTGAATACATAGCCATAATTGCTTCCTTGGTTACCTATTCATCTTTAGTTTTTTCCAAGTGGTCCGTGACTCCTGGCATGCTTTCGTCTTCCTTCTTTTCCTATACTGCTTTGACCTATTCATATTCAAAAATATTCTTTTGTGTAGTGTTAGGGAAAGGCACTTCATATATTGGTTCTACGGAGGCTAGTATTGCTTTATCTTCTCTTTTCTTTTCTAGTTCGGGTGGTGGATCATATTTGATTGGACCCTCCTTTGCAACTTTAATATGTTCTTTAAAGCTTTAACAACTTGCAACACAAGATCTGAATCCAAATAAAGTTCTTTAGATAATTCTTTAACATGGCCTTTTTATTATAGTCATGAATACAAGCATGCTCTATTTCTACGCCTCCTTCACTTCCTAGATCAAAATTCCATGAAACTTTATGATCACGAATTCTGTTAAGTAAAGCCCAAGCTTTAGGTATAGGAAGATTCATAATGGCTCCTTTTGCGAAAGAGTCTAGTTCAACTTCATTAGGTTCAATTAAACCGACATAAAAGATATGTAGTAAATACCATTTAGGCAAATCATGATGAGGACATACTCGTAGTAAATCTTTAAATCTAATATAAGCTCTTACTAGTCCTTCATTAGAACGATTCTTCCAAGTCATTATAACATGCCTGATTCCAAGAGATTTTGATAATGGATAATATTTTGATAGAAATTCACAGGCTAGATTATTCCAAGTAGTAGTGGCTTTAGGGGTAGATATCTATACTATGAGAGAGTTGTACTTGTCAAAGTTTGACCCTTACCTCATCAGCGGTATATCCCATCAATAGAAAAGTGCCACATATATGTTTAAAGCATGCAATATGCTCATATGGATCAGGATCTTCTTCATCTCCGGTAAATTGCTTCTTATATAGAATACTAAGTAGTAGAGGATTTATTTCAAATCCCATTGTCTTCTTATTGGAGTTGTCTCTTCTATAAATATCATAGCGCTTCCCAAAGTGGTTGAGTGGGTTAGCACTAGTCATATGCTCAAACTCTATAATGTTGGTGGAAACCTGTAACTCAAAACAAAATTTAGCAAGACAAAAAAATAAGCAAAAACTAAAAGACCTACAATGCTTAGCTCCCCGACAATAGCGCCATAAAATAGCTTGATGACTGCAAGTGCATAGATCGTTTGTAGCTAGTTTTGAAATAAAGATATCGATCCCACAGGGAGCAGGAGTCTGAAGTCTAATAACTCTTGAAATAAATATTATGATAGAAATGCTAGATAAAGTTCTAAGTGACAAGATAAAATGTGAGTATTGTGTAAAAAGGTGTTTTGGGGTTTTGGGTATAAGAACAATAAAGTAAAGTAAAAAAACTGAATACAGAAAGTAAGTATCGCGTATGTAAGAGAGATTGGAACTGTAGTAGGGAAAAGGCGTTCTCAGGGAGTAGCGGATACACCACTAGTATTGTAAAGATCTAAGATAAAGATTATCATCATGAACATTCTCAACTATATATGTGTGGGAGGAACTCCGTATTTGGACGAATAGGCAGCAACTGCTGCTCACATCATCCTCATAACCATAGCAGTCAGCAATCGACATTAATTGAATTACTGCGCTATTAAGGGACGTAATCCCATAGGACGTATCCCATGGCATGGATAGTGTTCCGTGAGTTTCCTCGGTTTCCCAAGTTGATACGTAAGGGGTGCCAATAACTTTATAGTCACTATAAGTGCTAGCACGCCTCCGTCTACCAACAAGTAGTTTCCTCCATCAAGTCCCCACAAGAGGAAAATATTGGAAGGTCGAATTCTCTCAACATCGAGATGTAGAAAATCTAACACATGGTCACAGCGATGAATATCATAATAGACTTTATCTTATTTTAATCTCATACTAGGGTTTCTCCATCTCCCCAAGAACTAATGATCTACTCAGACATGGAGGCAATCAACATCATGGCAATGGTAATGGAAACAATCATAGATGAATAGTACTTGTATAAATCCACAACGAGTATAGGAATTACAACAAGATCTAGACAAGAAGCAGATGGGATGGATGGAGATGGTGGTGATGCAGCGGTGATGATGAAGATCGATGCCTTAGCCTCCTGGATCTGCACAGGGCGAAGATGGATCCCTGGTGGATGAGTTCCCCCTCCAGATGCCTTCTGGAGGTCAGGTTTCTGTGATTTATGGGTGTTATGTATGTCGTCTCCCCTAACCAATTGCACGGGGTGAAACTATTTAACTAGGAGGAGGTGGTGCCAACTATACGGACGGAGCTATACGGCCGGAAAAATTGCTCCGGTTGTATAGTTGGTCATTGGATTCTCTGCCTCCCTTGTTCGCTTCTAGTTTTCTTCTGGTATTATTAATATTTCCCAAATAAGAGATTTATGTTGTTTTTGACTCCACAATACAACTACTCCAAGAATTGTATCCATTGGATTCATCATCTGTCCCGATCCTGGTGAAAATAGACATAAAATGTGCGTGCGAACACCATAAAATACCAAGATCCTACATCTACAATGCAAAATAATAATGTAAAACATGATGCAAATATGCACTCATCAGTGGCGTAGCCCCCGAGTCCTTTGATGTGCTGGCTTTATGCTCTGGAGCTTTTGGCTTGATGGAGCGCTCACATATGCGCTCTAAAAATACTCCAGGTGGTACTAGGGCACAAGTGGAGCCTATGTTGGCGAGTATATCTACTTCCTCGTTGCTCTCGCGGCTGATGTGTCGTAGCTCGCAGCCATTGAAGTCCCCCTCGAGTGCGTCATAGAGGTCACGGTAGGCGATCATGTTGTTGCTCAGAGCATTGCACTCGTTCATTGTTTGGTTTACCACTAGTTTGGAGTCGTCGTAGATGACGAGTCGCTTTGCACCATAGGCTTTTGCCATCCGCATCCCGTGGAGCAAGGCTTCATATTCAGCTTCATTGTTGGAGGCGGTGGACTGCATTCGTAGAACATACCTCATCTTGTCACCTTGTGGCGATGTCAGGATGACGCTCGCGCCAGCTCCCTCTTTTCATTTGGATCCGTCGAAGTGCATTGTCCATAGATAGGAGATGTATGGCTTGTCAGGGAGCTGGTTTTCCATCTAGTGCACGAGGAAATCCAGGAGAACTTGTGACTTGATCATGTCTGTCTTCTCGTATGTGATGTCTCGTGGAGACAGTTCTATCCCCCAAAGCACGACTCGTCCAGTGGCGTCGGGGTTGTTGAGGATATGCCCTAGCGGGGCATCATTCACCACAATGATTGGGTGCTCCTGGAAGTAGTGGCGCAGTCGTCTGGATGTCATGAAGACGCCGTATGCCAGCTTCTGATAATGCGGGTACCGCTGTTTTGTTGGTGTGAGCACCTCGCTGAGGTAGTAGATTGGGCACTGCACCCCATGGACTTTATTTTGTTTGGCTCGTTCCATGACGAGCATAGTGCTAACCACCTGGTTGGTGGTGGATATGTATAACAATAGCGGCTCCTTTTCTCGAGGTGTTACCAACACCAGCGAGGTGGATAGTAGATGCTTGAGGTCTTCTAATGCTTCTTGTGCTTCGTCTGTCTACTCGAATTTGTCAGCCTTGCGGAGAAGTTGGTAGAAAGGTAGTGCCTTTTCGCCCATCCGACTGATGAATCGACTAAGTGTCGTGATTCGCCCAACCAGCTGTTGGACGCCTTTTACGTTCTTCGGCTTCTCCATAGCTAGTATGGCCTTTATTTTCTTCGGCGTAGCCTCGATCCCTCTCGCGGAGATGAGGTACCCGAGCAATTGCCCAGATGGTACGCCGAAGGCCTTTGTCCAGATTAAGCTTGATCCAGTAGCGGTCGAGGTTATCATAGGTCTCATAGAGATCATCGAGTAACGAGGCTTCCTCCTTGGTTTTGATGATGATGTCATTGATGTAGACTTGAATGTTATGACCAAGCTGCCTCTTGAGGTAGACCTGCATATATTGCTGGTAGGGGGCTCCTGCATTTTTTAGCCCGAAAGGCATCGTTGTGTAGCAGAATACGACAAAGGGCGTGATGAACACCATTTTCCCTTGGTCCTCCTCCTTCATTCGAATCTGGTGATAGCATGAGTAGGCATCGAGGAAGCAAAGGCACTCACATCTCGTGGTGGAGTCGATGATCTGGTCGATTCACGGCAATGGGAAGTGATCCCTTGGGCAATGTTTGTTTAGGGAGGTGAAGTCCACGCACATCCGCAGGATATCCGTGTCCTTTTTAGGAATGAGCACGGGGTTTGCTACCCAGGTGTTTTCTTTGATCTCGCGTATAAAGTTAGCGTCGAGGAGTTTGTTGACTTTCATACTGACTGATTTTGCCCATGGCTCAGATAGTCAACATATTGTCTACTTCACTGGTTTTGCTTCGGGATTCACATTGAGTGAGTTCTCGGCGAATTCCCAGGGAACTCCTGGCATGTCCGCAGGACACCAGGCGAAGATTTCCCAGCGCTCACGGAGGAATTCGACGAGCGCGAGTTCCTATGTGGGACTCAAGTTGTTGGCGATGAGGACCATCTTGGTCGGGACTGTTGGGTGGACTTGGACCGCCTTGGTGTGAACCGACATGTCGAAGGATTAGTCAAGTGATCTTGGCTTACTCAGAGGAGGTAGAATGTTGTCTGTCGACTCTTTCAACCTCGCCAGTTCCTTCTGCATGCCGAAAGACTAGGAGATTCTGTTGAATTCCCTATCATAGCTGTCGGATCTCTCGAAGCTTCTATTGACTATGATAATTCCATTGGGACCCGGCATCTTCATCTGAAGGTAGGCGTAGTGTGGTACTACCATGAATCGTGCGAACGCGACGCACCCGAGGATGCAGTGGTATTGCAAGGGTCAGTCGATGACTTCGAATTCGATGCTCTCTTGTCGATAGTTTGCTGGTGTTTCGAAGATGACGCCCAGACTAATCTTGCCCATGGGGTATACGCCCTTTCCTGGGACAATGTCGTGGAATGTGGTGTCTAAAGCTTCTAGACATGACAGAGGAATTTGCATGGCGTGCAAGGTACTTGCGAACATGAGGTTGATGCCGCTTCCACCGTCCATGAAGACGTGGCTCATCTCAAAGCCTCCAATTTGTGCCTCGAGCACCAGCGATAGTGACCTGGGTGAGGTACTTGGCGCGGATGATCGCGCTTGTCGAAGGTAATGCAGGACTCGCTTCCACTGAGGTACTCAGTGGTGTGGGGTGGAGAATTCACTACCAAATTGACTTGGCGAGTGATTGGGTTTTTGCACCTGATTTGATGGGCGTCCTTTTTGGATCATCCCCATGTTTCCCAGTGCTCTCGGGTATGGCTCGCCACCATGGTTTTGGATAGGCACAGCTGCAGGTGGTGGTGGTCCGGGGTGGTCGTAGAGGTGCTCCATGAGCCACAACGCCCGGGGCAGCTCCATAGCCCTGGTTTATCGCGTCGCGATTCATCTGGGCTAGGCCTTCGTGGAGCTTGAGGAACTCACGGCAATCCTTTAGAAGATGGATGGATTTTTTCTTGCCGTCGTGCTTGTCGATGTAGAAGTGTATGTTGCACGGTCCAGACAGTTTGTCCTAGATATATGTTCCAGGTGCCTCATCGCGAGTGTGGCGTTGCCACACTTGCGTGGTTTTCCCGCTGTCGCGGTGTCCACTGTTGTGGTTGTTGTTGTCGCGTTTGTCGGTGTAGCCAGCCGCGACCATGTTGACCTCCTCGCGGTCCTTGTAACCGTGCATTCGATGTTTTCCTTGGCGATCACATATGCGGCCATGGTCATCGTCATCATCGGAGTGGACACGGTTTTTACCCAAGTCCTCTCCATCGGCCCACCTGTTCGCAATCTCCATCAGGTGGTCGATTGTTTTGGGCTTCGAGCGGCCCAGCTCCTCCCTGAGTTCTCTACGGCGCATGCCACCATTGAACACGTCGATTGCGCGGGCCTCGGAGATGTCTTCTGTAGAGTTTTTGATGATGGACCATCTCTGGATGTACGAGCACAGCGACTCGCCAATCTTCTGGTAGCAGCCTCTTAATTCTTTGATTCATGCAGGCCTTTTGTAAGTTCCCTTGAAGTTTCGCACGAAGCTGTAAACCAGATCATCCTAGCTATGGATCGATCTGCGTGGGAGATTATTGAGCCACGCACGGGCGGCACCTTGCATCTGTAGCTGGAGGCATTGCATGGTCATGCTCGTGGTTCCACCGTGTAGCCTGACGGAGGAAATAAGATCCTCCAGCCAGATTTCCGGGTCTTGGAACCCGTCGAATTTTGGGTTCTCTGATGGGAGCTTGAACCCCTTTGGCATTCGCTTCTGCCTGATGGCTGTGCTAAAGCAGCTGGCACCGCAGAGCTCTATCCCGTCGTCTTCTGAGTTAGTCGAACAGGCACGCCTCGCATGCATCTTGTCGACCTTGCACTGTGTGATGTCATCACGCACATCATAGTCATAGTCATGTCACCGTGAGCGGCATCGTTGCGACAGATCATGGTTGTTGTCGCTAGAGGATGAGGAAGAATAGCGCTTGGCCAGAGCCTTGCCTTTCTTTGACTGCACCGCAGGATCCTTGGTGAGAGTAGCTTCGACTAGTCCTAGGCCCGTGATCGTAGATCGATGCATGGCGGCTCACGGGTCCCCAGCCGGTGGCTGGTTGTTGAGCAGGTACATGGTGGTTGCTGTCACTGCTGCCTGCGGTGTTTTGGGAGCACATTTCCCCACATATCCACCATCATAGATGAGAAGTCGAGGACTCGTGCGGCCTCTTCTTGCTCTTTATCGGTGAGATGAGCGAGTCGAGAGCGTCTCTTGGCGGCTGTATGATCGTTACCCTTGGAGGAGGATCCTCCCATGGAAGAGAGTTGGGCTCGTCAGAGACTCGATTCGTCCACCGCCCTTCTGCGCTCATCGAGCAGGGGGATTACTTGTTGTTGGCGCTTGTACTCTTCCTTGAGAAGCTAGTGATAACCCATCAACATGTCTTGTGATGAGTTAGGAGGTAGGGGTTGCCCCGTAGAGCTTCCCTGCATCGAGCCCACTCAGTGTCGTTGAGTTTTATCAGCATGCACTGTCGGGTTTGCTCATTCGCCGAAAGATTCGGCTAATCTTCTAGGGTGGGCCCTTCTGTCCCATTGTTGGTGGGCACGCTGTTAGCAGGGCCACCGTTTGCGACTAGGATTCCACCGCCAGTGCCGGTGTTGTCCTGAGTGCCGCTGTTGCCTCCCATGTTGATGAAGGCACACATGTAATGGCTGGGGAAGCTGCTCGCATCTTTCATATCCACAGTTGTAGGCTCTGTTTTCTGTTGCCAGATCGCCCAGATCAGACTTGTGACTGATGTCGCTGTCAGTATTCCCGACTCACATCGGGGCATTGAGCTCGCTCAGGGTGTCGATCAGTGGTGGAAACCATGATGCTAGAGCAATCGCGGAAACCTTCAGCTGGTTAGGTAGATGAAGTGTGCCTAGTTAACCAACTTGGAGGCGTAAGCTCCCGATCGCCAGGCCGATCCCATCGCCTACGGACTCAAAATCCGGGCGAGTGGCTGGCATGTGCATGGTGAAGTCGAAGGCACCGAAGAGGAGGTGAATCTCTGCTGCTGCAGAGTCGTAGATCACGTTTGATGGGGCCGAGGAAGCCGCAACATCAGCACTCCCTTTTTCCACAGATGGCGCCAATTGACGAGGGTTAAACTCATCAATGCCCACCGTAGATGGACTTAGGTTTGAGGAAGTGGGGAACACTATAGGCATCAATTGGCTAGCAAACGAGCACATAGGGACGCAAGGTTTACCCAGGTTCAGCCCTCGTAGAGGACCCTACTTCTGCTTGTCTGCTCTTGGAATTATCGAGGAGTCGAAAGTTATACGGGGTGCGCAGATGTAATCTGGTGATGGTGTGGAAACTAGGGTTGTGTGTTGTCGTCCTCGCCGCCCCTCCTAGACTTAATATAGATAGGCTAGGTCCTGCGATAGCAGGTCGAGTCGGTTACATATTAGGGTTTTCCCTTTAAATTTCTATCTTAAATTTGTCGTGTGATGCAAGTAGTCGAAGTCTCCTTTGGTTACCCGAATCTTGATGGGGCCCTGGTAACATTGTGGGCTTATACTAGACTGGACCGTATATGCCAAACTCGAGTACATGTAAGGTGTACCCATGTCAGTTTCACTTTTATACCAGCTTCACACTTGTGCTTCTTATTAAGGCTTGTGAGAGTGTGTGAAACAATATGTAAATGCAACAAGTCGCATACAATATTAAAGCACTGAAATGGGGCATGGTATCTAAAAGATTTCTTAAGCAAGATTATTAATCATTTAAAGCTTTTAAACAAGTGTTTAAGGATTTCTTTAATGTTTCCTAAAACAATAACTTTTGAGGAAAAGGTTACTTTTACCAAGGAAAAGCATTTAAACTATAAGCTAACCCTTTTAAGGTTTTCTTATTAACTTTAATGATCAAAGAGGAAAACATTATCAAACTTTGAATAATCACAACACTTGTAGTGGAAACCGTTATGTTTTGGATAAGGTATTATATTATATCTGGTTCACTTAATGTTTTATAAAAGAAGAATGTAGGTGCGGTTGCTTTTATGGGGTGGTGTTTAATGAAATTATAAGTGAATAGAATCACTTACCTATTTTTAGAATTTAGGGTTAGAATTTATAAACATGGATAAAGCATTACTTTAATTACTTAAAAATAGTTTAGCTTTTTAAGTGGATTCTTAGATAAAGAAGTAGTAGATATTATCTTGGCGATTATATAAGTGAAGAGAATCCTATTGATAAAAATATATTATTTTTGATGATTTCATAATTGATAAAATGTTTTTAGGAAGATTAAGATATACGTAATTTTAAATGGTAGTTTTAGTAATTACATCTTAAAATGGTTAGACCTCTCTTGACTTCACTTAAACATCAATTGAACTTGTTATTTCATTGTTAGGCTTTAAACAGATAATATCAAAGGCAAAGTAAGGATTCATATATTTATAATGCACTAAAATAAAAGAAAATGGTTTGAAATATGATTTATTAAACTTGTACACTTAATCTCACCTCAATCTTGGAAGGTCATACTTTTAATGTGTATATTTTATTGTTGTGATCATTTTGGTATATTATATATATTCGTGATTTTTAAATAATAATATATGATTTTTTATAAGTTTTAACACTTTATAAAGACTTAATAAATAATAATATTTAGTTAAGTGACACAAAAATATATGAAACAAGTTTATAAATGTATATTTTGTTTTTCTAAGAATTTTGACATCTAAAATTTGTTTTTATGAATTTTAAATAATAAAATATGTTTATTTAAGATTTATCCCTAATAGGTTATTTACTACTAATAATAATTATCTTATTTAAGTTGGAAAATAGAATATGATAATAGGTTTAGAATATAGAAATTTTTTTCTAAACATTTTGATATATTATATATATATATTATGAATTATAGAATAATAGTTACTGAATTAATAAGATTAAATCCTTTTATTAAATTTCTGGAAAACATTTATATTTTAATTTATAATGTTTTATTTATTTACTAAACAGGGAATACTTTTTATACCGGTTCAAAACCTACCCTAGGTCATAGACATGTGGGTCAGTGGCCACGTCATCTGCCACGCAGGACGAAGACTAAGTCAAACAACACTGAGGTGGTAGGGGTGACGCAAGCATGACGTGATGATGATGTCAGCGCGGCCTCCACCACCGGATCGTTGTCGCAGGCGGCGATCGACGGCGTTTCAGCTAGTGTGGTTGGGTGTGTTGGATATACCAGAATGAGGCGAGTTCGGTGGTAGCGGCACCGCCTGCAATGCATCACCAGAGGATGACCGGTCGCGAGCTACATTGGCGGCATGCTCGGGTTCACGCGTATGGGATGCTACAGACGACTAGGGACATATCATAGAGAACCATTGGAAGCAGAAGCTCACCAGGAAGCTTGTAGAGGCGGCATCAAGGAGAGGTGAGCTCGAACAGTGTCACCATGGTCGACGGGGAGCGACAGACAGATGAGGTCGGTGGCGCCGCTAGCGAGCGAGAGGGATCAATTCCTTCTACCTGATGATCCAGAAGGGTTAGAGGAAGCTCCTAGGCATCATGGCAGAGGTTGACAAGGTCGGGGACGACCAGCCTCCATGACTTCTGAACGGCTAGGGTTTTGGTTTTGGGGGAAAAACAGGAGAGAGCACGAGAGAGTGTGAGATGGGTATGAGCAGATAGAGGGGAGAGTGAGCGTTCTTATCCTCACCTCCAGGGACGGCGGCACGCATCACAGCACGACGGAGGATCGACGGCGGCAGCGCAGCCACGTAGCTGCTTCACTGTCGTCGGCGAAGACGATGAGACGAAGGGGTATTTGGGTTGGGCCATGTTGGGTTGGTGTTGGGCCACGGCTGAGTGAGCAAGGCGGGGCAGCTGGTGCATGCGAGAGCAATTAGGTGAAGAATTAAAATGGGTCATGGGTCGGGCGGCTGGCTGACTCCTTTTGTTTATCCAATTCTATCTTTTGTTTGCTGTTTTTTGTAAAACTTTTTAAAATTTAAATTTCCTCCATGAATCAAATATTCATACTCCATGAATCAACAAGGTTCTGCATGGTTCAATGTACTAACTATTTTGGTATTCCTTTTTAGTATTTTCGATATTCAATATATAAAGTAGTGTTTTATTAGAAAATATTAATTGAGATTAGGGTTTTAGGGTGTTTTGGTTTACTATATATAAACCTTATAAAATGATTTTCTTTTCACCATAAAAATTGTGATGGTAAATATTTAATATAGTTAATTTTTTCCATGAAATATATTCATACTTAGCCTAACATAAGAATTGACATATATATATATATTATAATGCCTTAAATCTTTGTGGTTTTAATTTTAAGGTTCTTTAAAGTTTGGAATTTCTTTTATTCCAATTCCATTATAATTTCTAAATAACCATTCTACTCTTTTTTCAAAGTAGACATGATCACTTCTTGAACTAGTTGTTCACTACTTTCTTAAGTGTGGGTAATGTTTTGATAGAAGTTTATTATATAATGGTGAACAGCCATTATCATTCATGTGGCACACGTGATCTCAATGCCTAGGAACATTTACTTAGGGTTTCTAATAGGGTTTAATATAATAAGGTGGACAAGGCTCTCATCGATACACCCTCAACTAGTATTCTAATTATCTTTTAGAAGTTTCATTTGACTCCTTTCCAATGGCTGCTTAAAATTAGGACTTAGTTCCACTGCTAACTTAATTCTAGGGTTTTGGACAAAGAGGTAGACATGGCTTGCTATGATCATGGTTAAGGCTTCTCAAGAATTCCTACCCACACACTTCACTAAGCTTGGATCATATTTAAGGAACTCATTTCCTAAGTATACTCTATATGAATTCTTACCTGATTAACTAAGATGTCCTCTCCCTAAATGAACTAGTCATTTGGCTCCACCATATCCACCATCATATGATGCCATGGTCATGCCACTTCAACAATTCTCATTCTCCATTCTTGTACATATAACTTCTATTACTTAGCTACCCTTGATGAATCCATCAATGTAACTACTTCTAACTCCATCCATAAACTCCTTTATAATAACCTTGCCTCTACTTTCAAGGCTTGCAAGATTATAGTTCTCTCTTATATATCACATGTGATACCAATCCTTTGGAATGGGTAGGGCGCTACTCCCATAACACAAGTTTGTTCTTGTATTAGCTTGGTTAAACTACTATGCCTTCAACTACTGCATACAACTCATAATATATATTTCATCATACTCTAGCTTGACTTCTCATGATCAAGCTAGATGATTCAGCTTACTAAGGCTTTGCCTAATTTGTATACTCAGAACTCTTCTTCAACACCTAGTCATCTATTCTCAAGTGACTTGATAATAATGACCACCATCCTTTGATCATACAAATCTTAGGCTTCTAATTGTCTGATCAAGATCTATAATCAACTAAGTAGTAGGCTTGTACTAGTCTCTATATAGGATTATCTTGTTAAGGAAGCTTACTCCATATTTATATCTACTTGGCTTAACAAGATTATCATTGGATACTGTAACACCCCAAAAATATTAATCAAGATTATCAAGTTCAAATCACCTAAGTTTAGGGTTAACAAAAACTTTTATTATTAAATCTAATATGAGTGTATGTGTGAATTGCTTTAGTGTGTGAATGAGTGCCATTGCCATGTTTGATTGCTACAAATGATAAGGAATGGTTTAAAGATGAATACTACATAATCTAGGCCATTTACAAAAAAAATCAAATATGAACCATATAAGCAAATGGTCATTTTGACCAAAATTGTCAACTAGACCACTTTGAGTGTTCCTAGTAAAAGATGTCTAACCGAAACTTTCCCAATTCTTTTCACCCCTTCCTAGACCAAGTAAAAGTGAATCCAAGCCCACTTTACAAACTAACATAAACAAATTCCAAATCTATTTAAAGGACATTGCAAAATTGAATCAAGTTCATATGCATAGATCACCATTTTTCAAAAACTACCCAAATCAATTCACCTTGACTTTTCCAAGCAACCATAGACTATCAAGAAAGTACTCAGAATACTCACCAAAATTCATCCAAAAATTTAAAACTTAAATTCATGCGGCCATTTGGTCGAGCACCTTGCAGACACCAGAAAACCACTGCCTAACAAAAAAGTGGGGCTGCGAAAAACTGCCTAGGATCTATCTATGTAGTAATGCAGTAACGGCCGGAGCATAGAGAGTACATACCCTTATAGACCGTACGTAGTTAACGTTCCGCGGGGAATGTGGTTGAAGTAGTTGTACTCGTAGCCGACCTCAAGGTCGCGAAGCTCCTCGCAGGTCACCCCTTGCTCCTTCTTGATCTTCATCATATTCATCGTGCAACAGCTCCGGCTCACGACATTCTAGCACCCCAAGTGTTGCGCCTCGTGTCTTCGTACACATCCGGTGCACGATGAGACCTTCGGCTCCCTGATCTCGCCGGGAGTGCGGAAGTTGATATCCGGCTAGGAATCCCTGTAGCGCAACGGCGTACTACAGGTGTGCCTTGATCCCTCCTTCAGTTTTCCCTCATGGGCCTTTATTCACTAGGAAGTTTGGCCCATTAGTGGAATAACCCTGAAAATTAGATTTTAATATTATATTTAATATTAATTACACTAATTAATATGTAAATACATATTACAAAACCCGGTTCAACCTGAAACACCTTTCGGTTCCCTTTCGATTTCCTCCGAACGACTTCGAATCTTTCTCGGAATGATTCCGGTCCTTTATTCTTTCTCCGAACAACTTCAGATCTCTCTGCCGAATGATTCCGGCTTTCTCTTTCTCTACTGTGATTCCGTCTTATGAATAATCACTCTCATCGTACCCTTAAGTGTATCCTCTCATGGCTCGGGAAAGCTCTAGACATGATATGTATCAATGATCAACAGAGGGACCAGGGATATCCATGTGACCTCTATGCATTCCTGATGACAATGTCGTTTGAACCATCTAAATGTAGCATCCTCTTCCTTTTGTTTCTCTATACAACTTGTCCGAGATCCGATCATTGGCATCCCATACCTTTGTTCAATCTCGTTCACAACAAGTTATGTTTTCTTGTTACCGTGATATTACATCCCCATGACCTAGTCACATGTTGCAACATTTATAGATGTAATCTCACCAAGCTGGTCGTATGTATCTTTACCCGTCATGTGGGTGAACAAATCCCGGTCTTGCAGTCACATGTCATCTATCTTCCTTCGGAATACCCAACGTACACCTTTATGGCCACCGCATTACCAGATGACGTTTGATGCAGTCAAAGCAGCCTAGGGAAACAGTGAGTAATATGAGCTCACGATCTAAGGAGAAGGAGTCTAGGTATAGCTGTTGCAACAATGAACTATATGACTTGATCATGTTGCAATCCTTCAAGGAATGTCCAACCACATCATTCTCCAATGATATGATCTTGTTGTCAGTCAGCATAAATGCCCATAATCTTGAAACCCAGATCATCTTCGTGACCAACGAACTAGTATGAATAGAGGCTACTAGGGACTTTGTTGTTTCATACCACACCTGTGCCAATGTTTCTACTTGGCACAGTTCTAGCACAATATGAAACTATTATAAACTAATTGAGATATGACAATAAAAACCTATTTATTATTTGCCTCTAGGGCATATCTCCTTCACAAATGTGAAGCAAGTTTTCAAGAGATCAAGAAGAGATTGATTTCAGCCCCAATTCGGATTATGCCAAATATCAAGAAGCCTTTTGATGTGTATTGTGATGCATCCAAGATTGGTCTCGGATGTGTGTTGATGCAAGAAAGCAAAGTCATATCATATATGTCTAGACAACTCAAGCAACATGATCAAAACTACCCTACCCATGACTTAGAACTGGCAGCCGTAGTTTTAGCTTTGAAGACATGGCGTCATTACCTGATGGGTAACCGCTGTGAGATTTATTCGGATCACAAGAGTCTGAAGTATATTTTCAGCCAGAAGGAGTTAAATATGAGGAAAAGGAGATGGATAGAGTTAATCAAGGATTATGACCTTGACATTCACTATCACCCCGGCAAGGCCAATGTGGTAGCGGATGCTCTTAGCAGATTGACGTGTAGATTAAACACCATGATAAAAGAAGCCCAGCCAAGTTTGCACGAAGAGTTGGAGCAGTTTAGAACAAAGCAGTTAGCGAAGGATTCCTAGCCAGTATTGAACTTCAAACCACTTTGATTAGTCGGATCAAGGAAGCCCAGAAAGGAAATGCAAGTATCGACGGAATCAAGCGTTGTATCGGTACAGGGAAGGTACCCGGATTCACCGAAGATGAAGAAGGAGTTTTGTGGTACAAAGGACGTATCTGTGTGCCAGCAGATTCGGAGTTGAAACAAGTCATTATGCAGGAAGCTCATGATACTCTTTATTCTATCCATCCTAGAGGAACAAAGATGTATCAGGATTTGAAGGAGCAATTTTGGTGGCACAAGATGAAGAGAGGAATTGGAAGCTACATAGCCAAGTGTGATATCTGTCAGAGAGTCAAAGCAGAACATTAGCGACCCCTGGACTTTTGCAACCATTGCAGATTCTGGAATGGAAATGGGATTCCCTTGGAATGGATTTCATCACCGGTTTGCCTGCATCTAGTAGGGGAAATGACTCTATTTGGGTCAGAGTTGATAGACTGTCTAAGGTAGCCCATTTTATACCTGTCAAGACCACATACCAGAGTTCGAAGCTAGCTGAGTTGTACATTGTTAGAATCGTCAGTTTGCATGGAACCCCTAAGACCATAGTATCAGATCGAGGAACCTAGTTTACCTCAAGATTTTGGCAGAAAGTCCAAGAAGATTAGGAACCAAGATGAACTTCAGCACAGCTTATCACCTGCAAACCGATGGACAACTGAAAGAGTCAACCAAATCTTAGAGGATATGTTGAGAGCTTGTGTGCTAGAATATGGATCAAAATGGGAAGATTGTCTGCCTTTCGCAGAATTCTCATACAATAATAGTTATCAAGCTAGTTTGTAAATGCCCCCCTTTGAATTTCTATATGGAAGGAAGTGTCGTACCCCCTTGAATTGGTCGTAAGTAGGAGAGAGTCAGATCTTCGAACACGACATCCTACGAGAAGCCGAACAGAAGGTTCACAAAGTCCGTGAACACCTCAAGACCACCCAATCCAGACAGAAGAGTTATGCTGACAAGAGACGTCGAGACCTGACCTTTAATGTCGGAGATTTTGTATATCTCAAAGTATCACCCTTGAAAGGAATGCAACATTTTCAACTTAAAGGGAGGTTAGCCCCTAGATATATTGGACCCTTTGATGACCCACAAGTATAGGGGGTGTATCACAGTATTTTCGATAAGTAAGAGTGTCGAACCCAACGAGGAGCAGAAGGTGCTAGCTAGTGGTATGGATCAGGAATTCTCTGCAAATACTTAGCAAACGGATTTTTAGGGGTTTTCGATAAAGCAAGTAAACAAAGTATGAGTAAATAAAAGATAGTAGGAATAAATGCAGCAAGTGGCCCAGTCCTTTATGCAGCAAAGGACAAGCCGGTTGTATTACTTAAGATGACCAAACGTTCTCGAGGACACATGGGAAGACTGTCAAGTGCTTTCGCTTCATATAGTCGATTAATCTTCTTTAGCTTGCTAAGTGTTGTGTGGGTGAACCTGTGCTAATGTACCGCCCCATCCAAGACTAATACATACTTGTGATTATACCCCTTGCAAACATCCGTATGTACAAGAAAGTAATTAAGGTAGAAACCTAACCACAGCTTTAAACTCTAAGACCCTTACGTCCCTTGTGCAATGGTTTCCTAAAGGGGGTTCAGGTTTCTATCACTCCGGCAACCCCTACGATTAGTAGCCAAATACACAATGCATTCCCCTAGGCCCATATAGGTGAAGTGTCATGTAGTCGACGTTCACATGACACCACTAGAAGAAGTACACCACAACTTAAATAACAATCTATTGAATCTTTCTCAACGCAACTCCACTACTAACAACAAGACTTCTCCCATGTCCTCAAGAACAAAACGAACTACTCACAAGACATCATATGGATCATGATCAGAGATGGAATAATTATGTATAACAATTTGAACATAAACAATAATTGAACGGTTCACTCAATAGCATCAACTACAAAGAGTAATCAACACCCAGAAAGTTTCCCCTATGAACTAATGCAAGATTCAACTCAATTGTTACAGCAATATGGAGATGGTGATGAGGGTGCTAATGGTGATGAAGATGATGATGATCCCGATGAAGTCCAGCTTGATGGTGGTGTTGATGGCGACGATCTCCCCTCTCCGGGAAGGAATTCCCCCCGGCAGAAATCTGTCTGCCGGAGAGATCTTTCTCTCTCGGTGTTTTCCGCCCCACAGAGGCGGCGGAATCTTTCTGTGGTCGCTCCCCGAGTCTTAGGGTTTCGGGAGGATGATATACGCCAGAGGGGAGAGGATAGAGTGGGCCAGGGTGGCCACACCACCTCTAGGCGTGGCCTAGGCCTGCCCACACCATGGGGTGGTGTGGGCCCCCTGTGGCCCATCTCCACTCCATCTTCTGGCATCCTTAGTCTTCTAGAAAAATAGGATTTTCCGTATATTTTCCTAGATTTTCAGATCTTCACGAATTTTGCCTCCAAACAACACCTTTTCCATCAGAATCCTGACTGCAGCGGTCCATGCTCCAAAAGTCATCAACCATGCAAAAATAGATGAAATAACATAAGTATCACCTCTCAATACGAAATATATCGATGAATAATAGTGAATTATGACATAGAATAGTGATGCAAAATGGGCGTATCAACTCCCCCCAAGCTTAGACTTCGCTTGTCTGCAAGCGAAACTGAGCTCAATAAACATTGCCTCGGGTTTATGGAGTGAAGAGTCGATAAAAGAATACGGATAAGAAGCATCACATTCATCACATACATAGATCATAATAGAAGACAACTCACTATTATATAACTCAACTTGCAATGAGTAAAGGAAACACAAAAAATATACATGAAGTGAATCATAATTGGTAATGGCAAAGTTAGCTCTTGGTCGAAGAATAGTTGATAATTTGCTGGAGTTCACAAATAGCTGGGTTTTTTTTCAATGAAAGCTTTCAAAGTAGTAAACTTCAAGATAAGAGCAATGTGCAAAGCAAGGAACATAAGAAACATGATTGAATAAATCACCATATCAATGAATGAAACACATCAACTCTAAATACTTGCTGAGATAGAAGGGAATAGGTTTACTGACTCAACTACAGAGTAAAAGAAAGGCCCTTCGCAGAGGGAAGCAGGGATTGCAAGTCCCATAAAGAGCTCCCAAAAATTATGATACTTACTAGCTTTCAGCTCTCATTGCCCCCATCATAGGCATCTTTTGCTGGTTAAGGTTAAAGTGACACAACTAAGAGGATATGCTTGACAAGTTATAAATTGAAGTCTCATGCCCCTTACTTATGAGTACCGAACCTCATGCTACTCAACTTCAGTCACGAGTAAGCTCTTGTCATTGTAAATACATGCGTATCATTCAGAACCTCCAACGGGGTACCCCTTGCACATGACACGGGAGCTATCCCATAATCAAAATGAAAAGGCAAGCAGACAGTGAGCATCTCAGCGATCTTTTTATTTGCTATTTGCATAGGTTTTTATTGAGAATGCTTCATAGAATGCTCACTATAGTTATGCTGCAAGTTTCCACCATGATTAGGCATGGCTTAGGCTAGTGGCCTAGGCGTTTCTCTAACACACATATAAACTCCATGATCTTACAAGTTCCACTTTTATTTCACACCGTCGGGATCCATAAGCAAAAGAACATGATATCAACTAGGTACAAGTACCAATGAAGTGTTGAAAGCGGTCCCCATGATACATGGTTCGGCTAACTTCAACTCATAAAGCGCAAGCATATACGCAACAAAGAAGGACCCAATGGTTCAAGTTTATTAAATGCAAGAAAGTAAAGTGTGCCATCAAGTTCGTGAGCGCTTTAATCACTAATTTTCACATAACAAGTTTAATTTGGGAGGTAGATAAAACAAGAATTTACTTGGAATAGAAATAATGCTACTAGGTAGGTATGGTGGACACAAATGGCAAAGGTTTTGGTTTAAAGGAGGTGGATGCACAAGAAGAATACCCTCTCAGTACAGGTTTTTGGCTAGCAAGGCTGGGTAGTAAGTACAAGAGTTGAAGGAAACAAACAAACATGCAATCTTCCTTGGAAGCACAAAAGATCTTAACTAGAGAATACTAGACTTATGAGCAAATCAAGAAAGAAAGATGATGAAATTATTTTTCTTTAGAGTACTTCTATCTTTTTCTTTTCAACTCTCAAAAAGGTGTTGCTACTGACCGAGCCAGGTTTACCAAAACCAACTAAATTAACTCAATGATCCCAGATTGCTACCAATACTAACAACAAGATCAACCATATAACCACGAATTGAAAACTAATATAAGCAATGCAGAAGAGTGAATGATAGAACTTCTCATTAATAATCCATAACGGAAACTCACACCAAGGGATACATATCTAACGAGGGAGGGGACACTTCCATAATGCAAACCATACTACAAAATAACTCCTCTATTCATGATATGACTCTACTAATAAGGTAAAGATAGAAGATAGTGATATGATACCACGGCACTCCCCAAAGCTTGGAACAAACCAAGGGGATGCCAAACCTGATGACAAATTACTCCTTAGGTGGTGGTGGTATATTCTCATCTTCGTCCGTCTTCCAGTGTAAAGGCTTCCCATCAACAAAGGACATCGTGGTTTCCAACATCCTGAAACTTGCAGCAGCACTTATGCGTTTAAATCTAGCCTCATACTCACAGTTTTGATTTTGAACGTCATAGAACTGTGCTTGCAGTTTGTTGGTTGTTTGGCGGAGTGAGAGGACTTCGTCTTTGAGTTCAGCAGTCTCCTTTTGGTGCTTGGTGATTAGTTCAGAACAAATCTTATGGATGATATCCACTTCGCGCTCTGCCATCTTCTTGTACCTAAAGACTTCTTGTTCCAATGCTTCCATCCTGTCCTCCAGACTTCCTTCACCTTTAGGTCCTTGAACCTCTTTAATCCGAACCTCCCCACCTTCGAGCAATAACTCCTTGGGATGAATCATCAATTCTCTCATGTATGGGTTGATGATATCTTCCAAGGAATCTCCCTTAACTGATCCAGTGGAAGACATTGAGGCTACAAATCTGAGATTTACCTGGCAGAAACAGATCGAAACAAAAACATGACAAAAACACGATATATGGACCTCGGGGGATCGGGGGGGTTATACATTACGAAGTTTCGTATCAAAAGGAAGGTACTGGGAGAAAACAAGTCGGAGGCGGAGTCCTGGGTGGCCTCACCACCTGGTGGCGTGGTCAGGGGTGGGCCCGCGCCACAGGGTGGTGTGGGCTACCCTGGCTCCGGTTCTGTCCCTTTTCGCTTCGTAACTTTCCCTATCGACTGAAAACTGCAAAAATATAGTTGTATTGTATTTTCGCGGAACTTTTATTACCAGAACTGTTACCTATTTGAAAACAGACTCTGCAGGTCTCTGAAATTGGTCCTCAATGAATTTCTCCGGAGTTATAACTTGAAAGGCGTCAACATCTTCATTGTAAGAATCTCCAGCAATATAGTGTTTGAGTCGCTGTCCATTCACTACTTGTGTAGTATTATCTTTTAGAGAAGAAATTTTTATTGCTCCTAAACGGTATACTTCTTCAATGATGAAAGGTCCTTCCCATTTTGATAGTAGCTTACCTGCAAAAAATCTGAGACGAGACCTATACAATAGAACTTTCTCACCAACATGAAATTCTCTCTTAAGTATTCGCTTGTCATGCCATCTTTTAACTTTTTCCTTAAAGAGCCTAGCATTCTCATAGGCTTCACTCCTCCATTCATCTAAAGAACTTAAGTCAAATAATCTTTTCTCACCAGCGAGCTTACAATCTCTATTTAGTTCTTTCACTGCCCAGTAAGCTTTGTGTTCTAATTCTAAGGGTAGGTGGCAAGCTTTCCCATAAACCATTTTATAAGGAGATATTCCCATAGGATTTTTGTAAGTAGTTCTATAAGCCCATAAAGCATCATTCAACTTCTTAGCCCAGTTTTTTCTAGACCTATTAACAGTCTTTTGCAAGATATATTTAATTTCTCTATTTGATAAATCTACTTGCCCGCTAGTTTGGGGGTGATAAGTTGAAGCAATTCTATGATTAACATCATATTTAGCGAGGGTCTTCCTAAAACCACCATGAATGAAATGAGAACCTCCATCAGTCATGAGATACCTAGGCACTCCAAACCTAGGAAAGATAACATCCTTAAGCATTTTTAGAGAGGTTTCCCCGTCAACACTTTTCGTAGGAATGGCTTCTACCCACTTAGTAATATAATCAACGGCAACAAGAATATGAGTGTAACCCTTCGAAGGAGGGAAAGGACCCATAAAGTCAAATCCCCAACAATCAAAAGGTTCAATAACTAGAGAGTAGTTCATAGGCATTTCATTGCGTCTAGAAATATTACCAACACGCTGACATTCATCACAAGATAAAACAAATTTTCTTGCATCTTTAAAAAGGGTAGGCCAGTAGAAACTTGACTGTAGTACCTTTTGTGCAGTTCTATCTCCTGCATGATGTCCTACATAGGCGCTACCATGACATTTACGCAATATCACCTTTTTTCATATTCTAGAACACATCTTCGCATAATACCATCCACTCCTTCTTTGTATAAGTGTGGGTCATCCCAAAAAATAATGCCTCAAATCATAGAAGAACTTTCTTCTTTGTTGAGCTGTAAAAGTTGGAGGCAAATACTTGGAGACAATAAAGTTAGCATAATCAGCATACCAAGGGCTTCCTCGTGAGCTCACCCCTACTGCAGCTAACTGTTCATTTGGGAAACTCTCATTAACAAGCATAGGGTCAAAAGAGATGTTTTCCAAACGAGATAAATTATCAGCTACAGGGTTTTCAGCACCCTTCCTATCTACTATATGTAGATCAAACTCTTGTAAAAGCAGCACCCATCTAATAAGCCTAGGCTTAGCGTCCTTCTTCATCATAAGATATTTAATAGCAGCATGATCAGTATGAATGGTGACTTTTGAGTCTACAATATAGGGCCTAAACTTATCACAAGCAAAAACAACAGCTAGAAATTCCTTTTCAGTAGTAGCATAATTCCTTTGAGCAGCGTCTAGAGTCTTGCTAGCATAATGGATAACGTTTAATTTTTTTATCAATACGTTGCCCAAGGACAACCCCTATAGCAAAATCACTAGCATCACACATTATTTCAAAGGGTAAACTCCAATCAGGTGGTTGAACAATAGGGGCTGTAGTTAAAGCCTTCTTAAGAGTTTCAAAAGCTTCCCTACAATCATCATCAAAAACGAAGGGTACATCTTTTTGAAGAAGATTAGTGAGAGGTTTTGATATCCTAGAGAAGTCTTTAATAAACCTCCTATAGAAACCAGCATGACCAAGGATACTACGAATACCTTTGATGTCTCTTGGACATGGCATCTTCTCAATTGCCTCAACCTTAGCTCTATCAACTTCTATGCCTCTTTCAGAAACCTTATGCCCAAGAACAATCCCTTCATTAACCATGAAGTGCCATTTCTCCCAATTAAGAACAAGATTAGTTTCTTCACATCTCTGCAAAACTTTATCAAGGTTGTGCAGACAATTATCAAAAGAAGTTCCATAGACAGATAAGTCAGAATACTTCCACAATTTCCTCACAAAAACGATGAAAGATAGCAGACATGCACCTTTGGAAAGTAGCAGGAGCATTACATAAACCAAAAGGCATACGTCTATAAGCATAAGTTCCATAAGGGCAAGTAAAAGTAGTTTTTTCTTGATCTTATTGTTTAACAACAATTTGAGAGAAACCAAAATAACCATCAAGAAAACAAAAATGGGTCTTTTTAGACAACCTTTCCAACATTTGATCAATAAAAGGAAGCGGGTAGTGATCTTTCTTAGTAACTTTATTGACTTTCCTAAAATCGATGCACATCCTATAGCCTACCACTATTCTTTGAGGAATAAGCTCATCATTATCATTAGGGACAACGGTAATACCTCCCTTTTTAGGAACACAATGAACAAGACTAACCCATTCACTATCAGCAATAGGGTAAATAATACCAGCATCAAGGAGTCTCAATACCTCATTCCTTACCACTTCCTTCATCCTAGGATTTAAACGTCATTGCTGCTCCACTACTGGCATCACATCTGGTTTTATGTTGATAGAATGCTGACATATAGTAGGTGAAATCCCTTTCAAATCATCCAGAGTATAGCCCATAGCTCCTCGGTGTTTCCTCAAAACCTCCAATAACCTTTCTTCTTCCTTCCCTGAAAGTTTAGCGCTAATAATAACAGGATATATCTTTTTATCATCAATATAAGCATATTTAAGATCATCAGGGAGAGGTTTTAGATCGAAAACGGGATCCTTTTTAGGTGGCATCATGGTACCCAAGTCTTCTACAGGCAAGTCGTGCTTAAGCATCATAGGTTGATCCCGGAGAATCCTGTCAATCTCATTCCTTTCTTCCATGAAGATTTCACTTTCATGGTCTTCCATAAATTGTTGCAAAGCACTGTTAGGAGCAACAGAAATAGAAGCAAGTAGTTCAACCCTAAAATCCTCATTATGGGTTTCCTCTTCCCAAGGTTCTTTAGCAAATTTCGAAAAATTAAACTCATAAGATTCCCCATCAAACTTAGTCAAGACTTTCTCCCTCTTGCAATCAATAATAGCTCCACAAGTACTCAAGAAAGGTCTACCAAAAATGATAGGGTAGGTTTTACTAGTAGCCGAACCAAGTACTAGAAAATCAGTAGGGTACTTAATCTTACCACAAAGAACTTCCACGTCTCGTACAATACCAACTGGAGAGATGGTCTCTCTATTAGCAAGGTGAATAACCACATCAATTTCTTCCAACTCGCAAGGATCGATCTCATGCATAATTTATCTGTAAAGCTCATAAGGAATAACACTAGAACTTGCACCAATATCACATAAACCATAATAGCAATGATCACCAATTCTAACAGAAAGCACAGGAACACTAGCCTTTTTAGTTCTATTGGGATGTGAAACAATATTAGAAGCATCCTCACAAAAGACTATATGCCCATCTTCTACGCTTTTAGTGACAAGGTCTTTCACAATTGCTACCACAGGTTCAATGTTTATTTGTTCATCAGGTTTTACAGTTCTTTTTTCACTTTTGGTGATTACATTAGTTATCATAGGATGGTCCTTAACCTTTTCGGGGAAGGGAATCTTCTCGATATAAGGTTCGGGTAAGATGGGGTCAATAATGCAATACTCGGCACTTCCAATAGGAGCATAGTCAGCAATATCTTTGTAAGGTGCATGGTTATTATTCCATCCCCTTTTTGGAATTTCGATATAGGAAGCAAAAGCTCTAAAGCAATTCGTAATAACTTGCAAATCAAGACCATAAATATTACTAATATTTTGAAAGTCATCAGTTCCCATAAAAGATTCAATGCATTCATAATCATAATTTATACCTTACTTTCTACCTTTGTCATTCTCCCAAGCTTCAGCATTGTCTTGAATACGGTCTAGAAGGTCCCATTTAGCTTCTTCTTCCATACAAGTGAATGATCCAGCACAAGAAGCATCCAATAAATCCTTGTCATGTAGAGGGAGCCTTGCATAAAAGTTATTGATAATAATATTGTTGGGGAGCTCATGAATGGGACATTTGAGCACTAGTAACTGCAATCTCCCCCAAGCTTGAGATGTACTCTCTCCATCAAGAGGCCAAAAGTTGTATATTTGATTCCGATCTTTATGAATCTCACTAGGAGGATAAAACTTTGAATAAAAGAGAGGCACTATTTCCTCCCATTCCAGAGCTTGACCATTCTTCAGCAGCTTATACCATTCCTCGGCTCTTCCTTTTAGTGATAATGAGAATAACTTCTTCTTAACTTGATCTATAGTAATACTTGCACACTTGAACAACCCGCATAATTCGTGTATAAAGAGTAAATGATCACCGGGATGGACAGTTCCATCCCCAACATAATAGTTATCCATAACACGATCAATAATTCTTATAGGTATTTTGAAAACATCATTCTCAGCAGGTGGTGGCTTATCTACTACCTTAGTTGTGGTAGTAGCATTACCAAATAAGAAACTCAGCAAATTATCCATAACGAAAATAAAGCAACTAGTAGAAGTAAACAATACTCATAGTAGAAGTTTCCTTTACCAGTTCCACTCTCCAATAGCGCTTCACTCCCCAGCAACGGTGCCAGAAAATAGTCTTGATGACCCACAAGTATAGGGGTGTATCGCAGTATTTTCGATAAGTAAGAGTGTTGACCCCAACGAGGAGCAGAAGGTGCTGGCTAGTGGCATGGATCAGGAATTCTCTGCAAATACTTAGCAAACGGATTTTTAGGGGTTTTCGATAAAGCAAGTAAACAAAGTACGAGTAAATAAAAGACAGTAGGAATAAATGCAGCAAGTGGCCCAATCCTTTATGCAGCAAAGGACAAGCCGGTTGTATTACTTAAGATGCCCAAACATTCTCGAGGACACATGGGAAGACTGTCAAGTGCTTTCGCCTCATATAGTCGATTAATCTTCTTTAGCTTGCTAAGTGTTGTGTGGGTGAACCTGTGCTAATGTACCGCCCCATCCAAGACTAATACATACTTGTTATTATACCCCTTGCAAACATCCGTAAGTACAAGAAAGTAATTAAGGTAGAAACCTAACCACAACTTTAAACTCTAAGACCCTTACGTCCCTTGTGCAATGGTTTCCTAACGGGGGTTCAGGTTTCTGTCACTCCGGCAACCCCTACGATTAGTAGCCAAATACACAATGCATTCCCCTAGGCCCATATAGGTGAAGTGTCATGTAGTCGACGTTCACATGACACCACTAGAAGAAGTACACCACAACTTAAATAACAATCTATTGAATCTTTCTCAACGCAACTCCACTACTAACAACAAGACTTCTCCCATGTCCTCAAGAACAAAACGAACTACTCACAAGACACCATATGGATCATGATTAGAGATGGAATAATGATGTATAACAATCTGAACATAAACAATAATTCAACGGTTCACTCAATAGCATCAACTACAAAGAGTAATCAACACCGGGAAAGTTTCCCCTATGAATTAATGCAAGATTCAACTCAATTGTTACAGCAATATGGAGATGGTGATGAGGGTGCTGATGGTGATGATGGTGGTGATGATGATGATGATGATCCCGATGAAGTCCAGCTTGATGGTGGTGTTGATGGCAACGATCTCCTCTCTCCGAGAAGGAATTCCCCCCGACAGAAATCTGTCTGCCGGAGAGATCTTTCTCTCTCGGTGTTTTCCGCCCCGCAGAGGCGGCGGAATCTTTCTATGGTTGCTCATCGAGTCTTAGGGTTTCGGGAGGATGATATACGCCAGAGGGGAGAGGCTAGAGTGGGCCAGGGTGGCCACACCACCTCCAGGCGTGGCCTAGGCCTGCCCGCGCCATGGGGTGGTGTGGGCCCCCTGTGGCCCATCTCCACTCCATCTTCTAGCATCCTTAGTCTTTTGGAAAATAGGATTTTCCGTATATTTTCTCAGATTTTCTGATCTTCACGAATTTTGCCTCCAAACAGCACCTTTTCCATCAGAATCCTGACTACAGCGGTCCATGCTCCAAAAGTCATTAACCATGCAAACATAGATGAAATAACATAAGTATCACCTCTCAATACGAAATATATCAATGAATGATAGTGAATTATGACATCGAATAGTGATGCAAAATGGACGTATCACCCTTCAAGATTTTGAATTACCGAGGAGAAGTATCATATAAACTGGAACTATCGAAGGAGATGTCATCCATACATAATATGTTCCATATCTCGTTCCTTCGCAAATGCTTAGAAGTTCCGGAGAAGACCGAAGTGTTCAAGAACGTTGATCACCGAGCCATAGATATCAACAAGGATCTAACCTATCGTGAAGTACCCATTCGTATTTTGGAAGAAGCCTTCAGAACCACCAGGACCTGGAGTATCAAGTTTCTCAAGATCCAGTGGAGCAACCATACTGAAGAAGAAGCTACTTGGGAGCGAGAAGATTACATTAGGACTAAGTTTCCAAATCTCTTTAGTTCCTAGTTTTTTCTTAAATCTCGGGACAAGATTTTTTTTAAGGAGGGAAGGTTTGTAACACCCCAAAAATATTAATCAAGATAATCAAGTTCAAATCAGCTAAGGTTAGGGTTAACAAAAACTTTTATTATTAAATCTAATATGAGTCTATGTGTGAATTTCTTTAGTGTGTGAATGAGTGCAATTGCCATGTTTGATTGCTACAAATGATAAGGAATGGTTTAAAGATGAATAATACATAATCTAGGCCATTTACAAAAAAAATCAAAAGAAAAGAAAATCAAATATAAATCATATAAGCAAATGGTCATTTTGACCAAAATTATCCACTAGACCACTTTGAGTGTTCCTAGTAAAAGATGTCTAATAGAAACTTTCCCAATTCTTTTCACCCCTTCGTAGACCAAGTAAAAGTGAATCCAAGCCCACTTTACAAACTAACAGAAACAAATTCTAAATCTATTTAAAGGACATTGCAAAATTGAATCAAGTTCATATGCATAGATCACCATTTTTCAAAAACTACCCAAATCAATTCACCTTGACTTTTCCAAGCAACCATAGACTATCAAGCAAGTACTCAGAATACTCACCAAAATTCATCCAAAAATTTAAAACTTAAATTCATGTGGCCATTTGGTCGAGCACCATGCAGACACCAGAAAACCACTGCCTAACTTCTATTGTTCCGAGCAGTGATCAATCGCCACTAGTGCCCCATTTCTCTCCCCGTCTCCCCTAGTGTTTAGCAAAGCCGTGGACAACTCCCCCCTTTGTCGTTTGCGCCAGTGCAGCGCCGCCCGAAGCTCACCGCGCCGGTCGACCAAGGACCACTCGCCACAGACCGCACTGCCCTCTCCCACGACGCCCAGGAGACAGGCACCACACCACCGCCACCCTCTGTCCACCCCTCGACCGCAGGCAAGCCGTGGACCAGCCGTAATCGCCACGCCCACCTCTCTATCTGCCATGTCGAGAGTGTGCCAGAGCGACGCAGCCGACACGCGACACACGCCGCACCTTGCCCTCACCGCGCGTGCCCGCACTCACCGTGACCCTAGCTACCCCCAAACACGCATGTTCGCTGCTGCGTGGATCGTAGCCACTGTGCACCATCTCGAACGCCGTTGTTTCCACCTAGAGCACGGACCGTTCCCGACCGCCCCTTGCCGCGCCATCACTCGCATGACGACCGCCCTGAAGCACCGTGTCGACCCCTACCCCAGCCATGCCTATAGCTCACTACAACAACAGCGCCGATGAGGCCGAGCCATCCCGCTCTATCCCTCTTGCCGGTGTATAAATAGAGGCCACCCCATCTCCAATTCGCCACACCATATCACTCCCCTCTCTCTCAGACACCTCCCACACCTCTCCCAGAGCAAGGCAAGCACCACATCGCCAGAATTTCACCGGAGCCCGCCGCCATAGAGGAGAAGAGGGACCGGAGCTAGGAGCCACCCCAGGAGCTGCCACGAACACCATTCAAACCACCGTCGTCTACAACGTCGTTCGCCCCCATTGCCGACCTTAGCTGGAGCCCAGGTGAGCCCCCACGTACCCCCACCGTTGCGTTAGGGTCGTTTCTCGCCGGAGCTATTCGTCGGAGACGACGAACCACGGCTATTAGATCCTAGTCTAATCGCACGGCCCAGATTGAAACTTACCGTTTCGGTTAGAATAAGTCACTGACTAGTAGGACCTGCCTATCAGCATCCCTCTACATCGTGTTGTGTAGACTAGGCCGTCCCAATTAGTTTCCTACGCAGAGCCCGTAGATTCAAATAGACTTTTTCCATTTTAGTTAAAACTAGATTTTGTCAGTAGATTCAAAAATCAATTCAAAGAGTTTCACTAAACCAAATTACATGATTCTAATTTTGTTAGAAAGGTATTCAAAATATATCTATCCAAGCCCGTTGGATGCAAACCATTTGAAATTATAGATCATCTATACCAAAAATAACAATACAAAGGCTTTTGCCACTTCAAACATGTTTCAAAAATCAACCATAAATGCTTTTGAGTTGATTTCAACTCTCAAAAATCAGATTTGAAAAGATCTATCTGAATATTTTAAAATATTTAGGTTTACATGCAGCGACATTGGACTAGTACTAAAAGAATGCTATATAGGCATTTCTAGTCACTTTAATGTTATTAAATAGTAATATTAAACTTTATAAAATGTGACCATCACTTTAAATCACATTCCCAAGTATTAGAATATGTGGTGATGACATGTGTCAACATGATCCCATATTTTAATTGGAGAATATTAAACCTTAAGTATTTTCAATGAGTAGAAATTACTTTTCTAAAATAAGATAAATAAGACTAGGTCTTTATTTCATGTGATGCTTGTGATGATGCTTGATCATCTAGTGTGAACCTTTGTGTGCTAAATAGAAGTAGTTAAGTATTGTTTGGTGATTGTGTACCTTGTATTCATTTATAGACGATAGTACCGACCCGGGATACGAGGAGGAGGAGTACTACCAAGAAGAAGAAGAGAACTTCAACCACTACACTACTCAAGGCAAGATAGAACTATGTAAGCTAACACTTGCAAACTTGATAACATATGCAAGATGCATGAGGCATGCTTTAGTTATACAACTTTGATTATACCAATCCAAAGTTTTAATTGCAAGCTTTATTCTTTAACTTTTACCAAAGTTCTTTACCTTTAGTTAGTAAATTGTGAGTATTGGAAAAATAGGATAGATACCATAAAGAGTATAAAACTAGGCCTAAGTAGTCATACTTAGATGCCACTAAAAAGCATAAAACTAGAGTTGGATAGTTACACTTGAGTAGCACCCCTTAATAGTGACACCCTCATTGCTAGTTGCTAGTGTTAAACTCTACTGATATTTTAGATGGGAATACTTGGAGAAAATGATTATGAAAACCTTGGAATGATGGTTCATTCTATTGAAATGTTTTGACATGTGTTATGAACACAAAATGACTTGATGATGAAACTTCTTGAGGCATGAGCCTTGGTTTTGACAAAAACTGATGGTTCGGTTCGGATGCGATACCATTCCAATTTTACCGTACAACCACAATACATGAATTGGGTAGGGTTTAACTGGAAGTTTATATGCCTTAGTATGGGTTCCCTCGCGGAAAGAGGTTGAGCTGAGGCTACCTCGTGAGTGTGAATGGCCACCTATGCAGTGCCCAGGATGGCAGATGGCCATGGCTGGGAGGCCAAGCTCATAAGGGAGGTGCCTATACTAGAGTGTGTAATTGAAAGGTTAGGATTGATTATCTGCATACTAAGTATGATGATTCAGGGTTATCCCTGATGGATGTATCGACTTTTGTGTTGAAAGTGTACCACCTCTGTAGAGTGTCAAACTATTCGAATAGCCGCGTCCGCGGTTATGGACAGTTGGAGTGGCCATACTGTTCCGGTGTCAGATGTTTTCAAAATTGCCTTGGGAATTGAACTATGACTTTGACTTGACCACAACAGGGTTGTGGACATGAAAACTAGGTTCCCACTTAGGTGATATAGCAAATTAAATCAGGTTCTTTACTTTTGCACTCCTTACGAAATAAACTTGGATTTTTGCAAATAAACCTAGAGCTTAAGATTCCTACTAGAACTACCTTACTTGTTAGTGATAGTTTGCGAGTACTTAAAGAGTACTCATGGCTTTGTCCCTGGCTATTCCCGTGGCCAGACTATGAGGAGGACTACCAGGAAGATGCACAACAGGAGGTCCATGATAGCTAGGATCATCTCCCATCATCAGCATTGCCTGTGACCCTGAAGATGGATCCCCTACTACGTTTACTTTCCGCTGCTTTGATTGTATTAAGACTTGATCATGAGATCCTTTATTTGTAAGACCTTTATTATGGTTTGTAATGAATGATGTACTATGGTACCAATTCTGTTATGTCTCGCAAAAATGGTAATCCTGGGATTGCGAGGTATGGCATAATAGGCATCTGGGATTAAAAATCCGGGTGTTTACAGATACTCTAATACTTCTAGCTTTCTCATAGCTCCATATTCACTATCTTAACTCTTAGGTTTAGATGCTTCTTCTAGTTAACTCATGACTGAGTTAACTCCTCCAACACCAAATGGTTTGATCACCGCTAAGGATCACATTCCATTGATGATGGCATACTTCACCATAGCTAGTTCCTCCTCCTTATTAATTTACTTAAGGTCTTTGGAAGGTTAATATAATAGGTCAAATCTAAGAGTTAACAATTTCTAGCTCAGGAATTGATCACTCAACATTGATGATCAACTTGACACTAGGACTTAGTTACATAGTAATGTCACCTACTAATATGGCAACAAAAATATGGGATGAATGGTCTTGGATCAACTTCCTTTTCTACTCTATCTGTGATAAGAGTTAATGTTCAAGAACTACCATGATACCCATGGTAGGAATAACTATGGCAAGCAAGTGTAACAAGTTTTAGTTATGATATTTCTTTACTTAAGTTATATACTTAACTTGGTATTTAGGGTTTGTTCTGGATAATACCTTGATATAATCTTTAGAATTTTATGTATTCATCCTTGAGTGGTTGTATGGAATACCATGTTATGATCTTTAAAAGATCTAGTACTCCTTATTAAGTAGTGTGTTGTGACTTAGTTTTATTACATTTGATCTACCCTTAGATCAAATTATATTACCCAAAGATAAGGTTTTAGCAAAGGTCATATTGAAACTTATCGCAATCAACTTGATGATCTACTTCAGTTCCACCAAGTTAAGAGAAGCTTCAATCACTTTGACAAGTTTTATTTAGAAGCATGAAAATTATCAAGATTTTCTATGCGTGAATGCAACGCACACACCTTATCTCAGCTTATTTCTAAGCTCTAATGCTGGGATGTTATAGATTAGTAAGGATTCACCTTTACTAAAAAAATTAAAAGCACTAGCTTGAGAAATGATGGTACTTCTAAGCTAAGCACCATCGGAGCATTGGGTTCAATCTAGATTGCTCAGCTCGACTATCTTATGCATGTGAATCTACTCTTCTAAGTCTACACCATCCTCTCATATTCCAAACTCTAATCCATAGTCGATTTCTTTAATTCCTCATCAAAGATCGGGTTCATTGTAATAAACCTCTTCCTCAGTGGAATCTTCTAGAGTATTCGTATCTTCTACCTTTGAGGTACCTAAGCAAGGGTGTTAAGAAGTATGAATTGAGTACGAGTATACTCAGCAAATTCTTTAGTGGTTGTCTAATATTCTATCTAAAGCCATGGATGACAATCCAGAGCTTATGCTTAGATTTTGAAATAGTTTTTTTGAAAGGTAAGTTTTAGTCTTTGAAAAACTATGTATGTCAGCCTTCACAGGTTGTATAGGATTTCACGAAATCCCTTTCCTGCTACATTCGTAATCCTTTCCCAGGGTAGGGAGTAACATGTCATGGTTCATACACTCTTTAGAGGTGAACTAATTTTTCCACAAATGATCTAAAGCCTGAGAGCATAAAAGGGTATGCCTTCCCATTCAAATTTCCTTGGTTTGAGGCTTAGTCAAGATCCAAGCTAATCACTGTCCTTCTCCACGATCCCTCAGTCCACCCATTGTAAATATATTTGGTTGGAAGACCTATGCTCAATTACCCTCCCTTCTAATATGCTAAGTCGTTATCTTGTAGCACAAGATAGGGACGTCACGGGCTCCCACCCGCTGATATCCTTTATGCATCTCACCTGACTTAGGATACGAGGACATACGAAAGTAAAAAGGTACAACTGACTTCTTTGTCCCATTTCAGAACTTGTGGCTAGCGTGTTATTGTACGACGCAAGAATCACTAACTATATTGGTTATTAATACTAGATGTATACCTGATACAATGAAATCTCCACTGTATGGTTTCCCACATCTTACAGGGTACGCAAGAGTGAACTTGCATGTGGTTTTCGAATTCAGGCAATTCGAAGTTTCTATACTATCCTGGACCTTAGTTTCTGCAAAGAAGCATCATTGTCTGATAAGGACAATGTATAAAATCCAAATGCATGCTTAAGGGTCCTGGATAACTATTTTATTTTTGGTTGGTTGTTCCCTTCCCCCTAATTTATGTGTTTTAGACTTTATTAAGGTATTTCTTGTGGTGATTTTTATTTCACTTTAGGATCTTTATAAATTCTTCAAGAGTTTCTTTTGTGGAGTCTTAGCTATAATATTATTTGGAATTTTATTCCACACCCAATTTTCATGAATATTAAAGGAAGGTATTTTTAATGGGTTATACTATTATTTTGGGGGTATTTATTCGAATTTTTATTATTTAATATTTATTGTAGGGTTTATTATAGAATTATTTATTATTTGATTTTATAATTCTAGAAAAATATGAATTCTCATTCCTTATATTTTTCCCTATTTGAAATTATTTATTTAATGGTTTGTATTTTTCATCACTTTATAAATATTTTTAAAAATCTTCAAAAATTACTTTTTGTTCTCTACTCATTTTTCTCTATTTAGGGGTATTTTATTTTAGTTTCTAAAATGTTTAAGGTAGTTTTTGGTTAAACGGTTATTTAAAGAATTGTGAAAAGACAAAAATACCCTTGGGTCCACCGGTCAGTCCAATCACTTAAGTGACTGGATCCACTAGGTCCACACATCAATCCATCCTCACTCTCTTACGCTCTCTCTCTCTCAAGGCGATTGGCGATGCCGCCGCTGTCGCTCTGCCCTTCTGCCCCGGTCGTCTCCGGCCTTCCCCGCCATCGTTCTTTCACCAAACTCTTCCCTTCCACCCACTTTACCTTTCTACCGACCAAATTTGTCTCTCTTGCCTCCAATAACTCGCGCGCAATACCTTGGACTCGATTTAGGGTTTCGGTGATGGTGTCGTGGTGGTTCACTGGTGCAACTTCGGCGTTCTCCCCGTCGCGAGATGGTTCCTAGTGGTTTCTACGTCGCCTCCTCTAGCTACCATGACAGGTGCAGGTCGGGATTATCCCCAACGGGTACTCCCTGTGCTGCCCTCTATCGCTATCTCTACCCTACTTACTCTACGCAATCAGCAGTGAGGTGGGCTCACACTTTTTGAAGGTAACCCCTCTTCTCTATCTTACTTTTCTATAACAATCTCTATTGCTGGTCTTCCTAGGAGATTTTCCCCCAATCTTTCTAGGGTTCATCCCCCTCTACTCTATCTAATTCTACCAATAGGGTTCCTGGTAGTTTCTAGGCTGTTCTAGATGTTTCTAAGGTTTTTTATCTTGTTATTCTCTCCTTAGATGTTTGGCAGGGTTTAATTTTTAGGTTTGTTGTTAATATTACTAGTCTGGTGTGATTGTTTGGAGATTTCTGTGTCTAAGCATGATCTTCTATTAATGGCTTAGGGTAGTGTCGGATTGCTATGGTTAATAGTGTATTATCCTTTCATTTTCATGATCAATACCCTAATTATTTTGTTAAGCTAAGTTTCCTTGCTTATTAATTGGTAATTTCCTAATTGTTTATAGCTAAAATCTATAACTCAAGTGAGTTTCAGGTTTCTTAGTTGTTCTATATTACTTCCTCTGTTTGGAATTAAAATCTACAGTTCAATTAGGTTTGACAGTTGGTTTATGTTCTAAATTTAGTGTTTCTCTCTCAATGTAGACACATTGTTCAGGTTTTTTCATTGATAGTGTCTTCTTCATCCTTCGGATTTACAATTCCCAAGGGTTGAAGTGGATGTTGTTTATGATTTATTTCATGGCTTACTAGATAATTGACATTGCATATGTTACTTTTTGTTAATCATTATTTCCTTTCCTATCTATTCTTGATAATCTCACTCAATTCTTATTTAGTCAATCAACTATTCACTCAAGGTTTTATGGTTGTGCATAGGGTATAGGCACTTGCTTATGCTCTGTGATGCCTCTTGATTGAGTGTACACAGATGATGATCCAGTGTCTGTGCTTGTGCTTTCTTCCTAGAAACAAGATCATTATTATAGATTATATGTTGATTCTAGCTATCAGTACTAAAAATAATATTCTACCCGTTCCCCTAATTATTATTCTACCCATCATAAAAAGTTTCTAAGGTAAAATCTTTGTAATTTCCTAAGATTGCTTGATGAAGATCTATAGTACCTTCTCCTTCTTCTTCCTCTAGCTCTTGAAGTATTCTTCAAGTTCCTCTTCCTTCTTCTTTTGCCTCACGGATCTCTCTCTAAACTAGTGTGTGTGTTTGTGTTTAGTCTGAGCAAGACTAGTGAGTTGTGAGCTCCGGGGTCTCATATGGTCCTCTATTTATAGTGTTCCTAAATGGTTGTGGTGTGTACACCTATGCCATGCATTTAGGTGAGTCACCTTGACGAGGGTAACCTCGGCAATGCCCATGGTTATGGACTTAGGGTTTCATGGAGAAGAGAACGCTAGGGACTTTGTCGGATCTCAAATAAACAAGGGAATCGAAGTCGTCTAATTATCGATGGACAATACTATTATAGATTGCTTGGAAGTTTTTTGGTACCTCCCTATTGGCTCCTCCCAGCCTATATATAATAGGCTAGGTCCCAAAGACGTTTATGAATAGGTTACATATTCATGATTACAACACCAACACAACATCAGTTCCTATTTTCTTGTCTAGTAAAACTATGACTTCCGCCGGATGCTTCTTGGGCATTCATGTTGGGTCTTCATGGGCCGTGAGCCTTTATACAGCTAACGTAACAAAACATAAGCACCCGAGTAATCATACCCATGTTAGTAGCCCTCGAGACTCTACCTAAATCATAGATTCGGGTTGAGTCTCAAAGATGTTTTCAGTATTTATAATTTGAGATTTATGAAATATCTTTTATTTTTCTAGCTATGTAGGGATTCGGTACAACATACCTGATGCATTCGATGGATCGGGAATCAGTTAATGCTCCTGGGCAAAAACTCTGTAGACCTATATCAAATTCAAGTCCCCAGGCTTGAACTTGGAATTTTTACTAGCGTAACTCAGTTCGAGCCGTTGAGGACTTATCGGATACCGAATTCTAGTTCTATTATATCGGGTACTAGTAGAGCGCATTCTTGTGCGATTACCAGGTCACACGGGATGAATCCGGGGTCTTATCTTCATGTCGTGCACACGACATTCGGAGTTTTATCGCGTCGGGCGCGATCCAAGATTTTTGTATAATTTTTATCAACTGCTGGAATTGCTGAAGTTTATCAGCATTTTGTTTTGTCAGATGGTTTTACAGAATCTCCCGATGGGAGTAAGCTTTTGAGGATACACTAAAGTAAAACTCATAGGCTTTTGTTGATATTTCTTTGGGTCGAAGTTGTTTGACCTTGCACAATATAATTTTCTATCAGGTGCGCGCCAGTGCTCCCGATGGGAGTAGCCTCCAAGGCTATGTTGGGATGCCTGTATCTAGACATAGGCTCATAATTTTTGTTAGTTTTATTAGAGCAATGCTCGCAAATTTTCTAAATGTCTTTATAATAATAAAAACCTGTTTTGTGGGTAAAGAAAAAACAATAAAGAAATCAGAGTATGGAGAACTTATCTTTTATTTATAATATGAAGCCGAAGATACATGGTTTGGTGAGTACACCTGGCTGTTGGCCTTTATTGAATAATATTCTGGTTAAGAAGCTGGGATGTAGGCCTTATTGTAATTTAAATTGCGAGAAAACATAAATTCTAAGCGTAAAAACGTCGTAGTTGTGCAACGTTCCATAGATTTTGAGTATTTGACTCATGTCTTCTTGTCTTGAAACCTATATGCTCCTCCAGGGATAACTTCTATAACGATGTAAGGCCCTTCCCAAGGTGACTCCAATTTACGGTGACCATCTTGCTTGAGGCGAAGAACTAGGTCTCCTACAACAAAGGACCTAGGTCGCAATCGTCGGCTATGGTAGTTGTGCAAGTTTTGCTGATATACAATGGCCCTTTGTAAGGCAATATCGCGGGCTTCATCAAGTGCATCAACGTCGCCTTCAAGTGCTTGCCTTGATGCTTCTTCGTCGTATTCAGCGACCCGTGGAGACTCGTGAGATACTTCAACTAGAAGGACAGCTTCAGCGTTGTGGAGTAGAAAGAAAGGTATTCCTTGTGTCGAACTATTTAGAGTATTACACAACCTCCATAAAATAGATGGTAACTCATCAACCCATGCTCCTTTTGTTCTGTCAAGTGGTGTTAGCAATCTTTTCTTGAGACCAGTAGTTACAGGCCATTGTCTTTTTCCATTTGCTCATTAGTTTGCGGGTGAGCAACTTAGGCATAACTTACTTTTATATCCATCTCCTCACAGTATTCTTTGAACTCATTGGAAGTAAAATTAGTTCCATTGTCGGTGATGATGATATTTGTTACGCCAAATCGAAAAACTATTGATCTGATAAAATTCACAGCCGAAGTTCCATCCTGGCTGGTAACAGGCATTGCTTCAATCCATTTGGTGAATTTGTCGACTACTACTAGCAGAAAGACGTGTCCTCTTGGGGATGATTTGTGAAGTTTACCCACCATATCAATTCCCCACTAAGCGAAGGGCCAAGCGAGAGGTATGGGATTTAATTCAGTAGCAGGTGCACCGGGTTTTGTTGTGAATCGCTGACATGCTTCACATGTTCTGACTTATATCCTTTGCATCTTGTACTGCTTTGAACTAGTAGAATCCTTCCCAGAATGCTTTGGCAGCAATTCCCGGCTGCTAGAATGATGGCCACATACTCCTTCATGTATGTCCTTGAGTATAATCTTTCCTTCGTCGGGTGTGATGCATCGTTATAACACACCCGAATACTTCTTTTATATAATTCTCCCCTGATGATTCTGAAGGCTTTTGATCTTTGAGTGATTTGTCGAGCTTCCATCACGTGTTTGTGGAGTTATCCCCGAGTCATATATGTTATGTATGGCTGCATCCATGTAGGCTCTATTATCATGACTTCATCGACTTCTGACTCTTATTCGAGGACTACTTCTATACCTTCGCTTGCTAGTGCAGCCCCAAGTCCTTTTGCGGCTTGATCTTCTTCCCTCTCTTGGGTGCTATAACCTTAGAAACCCTCTTGGCCTTGATAGAGCGCTCCGTTATTTCCTCCCAAAAAACTGGGTGGAACTGGTAGGCATAAGGATCCGATGTTTGCCAAATTGTCGGCTTCCTCATTGCTTGTCTTCCTATGTGCGAGACTTCACATCCGTCAAATTGGGCTTCCATAAAGCTGTATAGATCGCGGTAGGCAATCATGTTGTTGCTGATATAGCGTCGCACTTGTTCATTACTTGTTTGCCACGAGATGGAGTCACCGAATATCTTGAGGCAAGTTGCACCGCAAGCTTTAGCCATACGCATACCATGCAACAGGGCCTCATACTCAGCTTCGTTATTGGATGCGTTTGCGAAGCTCATCCGAAGTATGTATCGCATTTTATCACCTTGTGGTGATACTAATATGAATCCTGCCCCTGCTTCTTCCGTTCTTTTTGATCCGTCGAGATAGATTGTCCATGCGCTAGAAAGGTCCGGTGGGCCCGTGCACTGTAGTTCTGTCCATTCAATAATAAAGTCAGGCAAAACCTGTGATTTAATTGCTTTGTGTTTCACGTACTTGATATCCTGAGGGGATAGCTCAATGCCCCATAGAGAGACGCGCCCGGTTGCTTCTGGATTATTGAGGATATTAGATAGAGGCGCTTCATTGACCACTATGATCGGGTGTTCCGAAAAATAGTGGCGCAACTTTCATGCTGCGATGAACACTCCATATGCTAGTTTCTGATAGTGTAGGTATCTTTGTTTGGATGGCGAGAGGACCTCGCTCAGAAAATAAACTGGTATTTGAACACCATGGGGTTTCCCTTCTTCGGGTCGTTCTACGACCAAAACTGTGTTGACCACCTGATTAGTGGCGGCAATGTAGAGAAGTAGTGGTCTCATGGAGACACGATGACAGGAGATGTTGAAAGTGTTTTATTGAGATCTTCAAAGGCACGTTGTGCTTCCTCCATCCATTCAAAATTATCTGATTTCCTCATAAGGGTGTAGAATGGTAGTGCTTTTTCTCCTAGACGGATGATAAAACGACTGAGTGATGCGACTCGCCTAGCCAGTTGCTGTACGCCTCGAAGATTTGTTGGTTTTTTCATTGTTAGGATTGCCTGTATTTTCTTGGGATTGGCTTCTATTCCTCTTGCTGATACGAGATATCTGAGGAGTTGCCCTGCAGGGACTCCAAAGGAACACTTCGTCAGGTTGAGCTTGATGCAAAACTTGTCGAGGTTCTCAAATGTTTCTCGGAGGTCATTAATAATAGAGGACCCTTGCTTTGTTGTGACTATAACATCATCGTTGTAAACTTGTACATTTCTGCAAATTTGACTTCCTAGGCCAAAGGGCATTGTTGTGTAGCAGAATACGTCATAGGGCGTGATAAATGTTGTTTTATCCTGATCGTCCTCCTTCATCCGAATTTGGTGGTATACTGAATATGCGTCTAAAAAGGAAAGACATTCACACCCTGTGGTTGCATGGATTATTTGATCGATTTGTGGTACTGGGAAGTGATCCTTTGGACAGTGCTTATTCAACATAGTGAAATCAATGCACATCGCTAGTTCTTTTGTCTTTTTCTTTGGGACACATACTGGATTTGCGACCCACTCTGCTTTCTTCAATTCCTTGATGAATTTAGCATCGGTTAGGCGATGGAGCTCCTTTCCAATGGCCTTTCGTTTTGGCTCTATGAAGCGACTGTTTTACTAGCTTCGCCTTTGGATGCAAGTTTAATGTGTGCTCAGCGAGTTCCCTGGGAATTCCCAACATGTCAGAAGGTAACCATGCGAGAATCTCCCAGTGCTCACGGAGGAACTTGATGAGCGCGCTTTCCTATGCGAGACCAAGATTGGAAGCCACAAAGGTCGTCCTTTTCGGGTCGGTAGGGTGGATCTGTACTTCCTTTGTATCTTTCACGCTATCAAAAGCCTGATTAGGATTGACACGCTCTACCACTAGAGGCTCTCGCGGTTGTCGACTTTTTTAGCTGCTCAAACTCAGTTGCCATCCCGAATGATTCAGAGATTTTGTTGAACTCTCGATCGCAATTGTCGGAGCATGTGAAGCTGCCCTTTACTATTATGACCCCCTTTGAGGCTGGCATTTTCATAACTAGGTACGCATAATGTGGTACTGCGATGAATCGTGCAAAATCTAGGCGACCTAGGATCGCATGATACCGTGATGGCCAATCCATGACTTCGAACTCGATCTTTTCTCGCCTGAAATTTTCCTTGGATCCAAAAACAACATCAAGATATATTTTACCTAAAGGAATTTCAGCCTTACCTCGTACTATGCCGTGGAAGGATGTTTTTGTTAGAGCTAGATTTGTTAAAGAGCAATTCATTTCCCTCGGTGTCTTTGCGTAAATTAGGTTGATGTTGCTTCCCGCATCCATGAAGACTTTACCCATGTAAAATCCACCCACTTGTGCTTCTACTATTAAGGCTGAGTGGCCTGGTCGCGGTACTCGAAGTGGATGATCAGCTCTGCCGAATGTGATTTCCTATTCTGGCCAGTGGAGATATTTGGGTGTGGCTGGGGCGCCATCTCTACCATGTTGACTTGTCTTGTAATCAGCTTCTAGATCCTATTAGATGGGCACCCTTTTTGAATAATTGACATTTCTCCCTTGGACCTGGGGTATTCATTTTCTTGATTTGTTGTATTTTGCGGCTACCTACTGGCGGGTGTACAGGCGACGGTGGTGGTGCACTGATGGCTAGCGTGTCAAGCGTAGTGGTGTATCCTTGTCTTGCGGCTTCGGTTGCCTTTGCGTTCCATAGCTCTTGCATCTTTCCAAAATTTCGGCAGTCCTTCATGAGATGGTTGGATCACCCTTTGCCCGTTGAGTCTATGTAAAAGTGCATATTATAGGGTCCCTCTAGCATTTTCATTGCGGACATTGATGGGTCTCGGTCCCTTGGCTGATATCGCTGTGTTGGCTAGCTTCCTCCAACGTCGTCCATGTTGTTGTGGTGCCCGCCATTGTAATCATCGTTTCTTTGGCTGTCCTCTCCCGAGAAACTAGCTGCAACATAGCTTGTTCCCCCATGTTCGTCATTGTTCCTTCGTATTCTATCACTGTTGCGTTTGTCCCTATATTCTTCAGGTGAACATGTTCGCTTCTTGTGTACTGCATCCTCTCCATCAACCTAGCGATTTGCCATATCCATCAGCTATGAAATTGTTTTGGGCTTGACCCGTCCTAGTTCTTCTATCAATTCTCAACGGTGGAGGCCGTCGTTGAAGGCGTCAATTGCCCTTTCGTCGGATATGGGCTCAGCTGAGTTTTTGATGATATTCAATCGCTGGATGAAGGCTCTTATTGATTCTCTAGGTTTCTGTTTGCATGCTCGCAATTATTCCAGAGATGCGGGTCGCTTGAATGTGGAGTGAAAATGTCGGATGAACTTATCTTCAAGGTCATTCCAACTGCTGATGGAATCTTCATGTAACTGTCTGAGCCATGATCGTCCGGCGCCGGTTAGGTGCAGCTGTAGGCTCTGCATTGCGGTGGCCATGGAGCCACCATGTAACTTGATGGTGGCCAGATAATCTGGTAACCAAGCTTCGGGTTCTTGTAGGTCATCGTACTTTTGGCGGTCATGAGGAAGTTTATAATCCTTGGGTACTAGGGTCTTGCGAACCCGTGGGGGTAAAGTATCTGGCTCCACATAACTCATAGTCGTCTTTGCTATTAGTGTTGTAGTATCTTCGGCTAAGGCTCTCATCCCTTGATCTGTCATTCCAGCATTGTGTGAGGTCGTTTCTTGCGTTGTTTCGCGGCTCGGAGCCGGAGAAGTGCACCTGATGTGGTGACCGAGATCGCCGGGTATGCCCCACCTGCCGAGGGCTGCTGCGATGACATGGGGATCTGTCGGGTTGATGTATGATTCCTTGTTCTGTTTGCGCAAGGGATGCACCCACCATACCGAGATTCATTAGAGCGGATCGATGGAGAGTTGCACGGGGATCATTGGGTGATGGTTGAGTTGTGAGAAAGTATGTTTGTGTAGCAACGATTGCGGCTTGAGATGTTTTTGCTTTGATGTGCCATGTTGGATCTACTAACATAAACGACCAATCGAGGTCTCTGGTCAGTTTGTTTCTTTCAGCTTCAGGGATATTCTGTAGTCACGAGGCTCCTCTCCTTGGCTGCGCTCCTCTGGTTACGCTTCCTGATCCTCGGGTAGAGCTTAGCTGAGCCCGTCGAAGGCTGGATTCGTCAGCTAGTCTTTTTCTTTCATCGAGTTGCCTCTGCATCCTTAGTAAGTCCCTCTTTTTGTGATGAAGCAAGTATTGGTATGCTAGTAGATCTTCGTGTGTGGCCTCGACTGTCATTGGGACTACGCCCGAAATTGCTGCCCTTGCTCTTTGCCATGCTTCGGCTGGTAGCCGGAGAGTTTACCGCTCGCCTCTGTGTGGTTCTTCTCGTCCTGGGATTATGCGGTTGTTCGTTGGGTCTCCTTTGTTTTCATGATCTCCTGCATTGCTATCTAACAAATTACCATTGGGATCAAGGATAGGGTTACCGTTGGAGTCGAGTTGTGTTGAGGTTTCCCCGATGATTACGCACACTTGGTGGTGTGTTATATATGAGCTAGTGACATCATCGTCAGATCCGAGGGAGACATTGTTTTGTGGATAAGTGAAGTCTAGCGGTTCTTTTCCTAGGTAGATTTTGGCCATCCAGATTCTGAAGTCGATACTTTCACCGCTTTCTTCGAGTTCCATGTTTACCGGGCTTGATCCCCATGGTGGAGTTAGCTGAGAGTCTAACCCGAGGGAGAGATCATTGTAAAGACCATCAAGATCCCCTAGATCTGCTGTGTTTTCAGTGTTTCCTTCATCTATCTCCGCCTGGAGTGTAGCTTCTGTGGATGATCCAATAGATGATGCAGGTATCACCGTAGGCCCTGATTTTTTGACCGACGGTCCCGATGATATCGGAGCCGAGAGGTGCGGTTCTTCGAGTTCCTCTATCTGAAATTGGAAACTTTCGATGATGAGATCGAATCCGCCTTTGAAATCGGCGGGTACCGAGACAAGGGTGGGCGGGCGTAGTGCCGCTTCTGTTGGATTGCTGCTTGATGAAAAGGGGTCCACCGAATCCATGACTCTAGCGTCTAGGTTTCCCATAGATGGCGCCAATTGACAAGGGGTAACCTCGGCAATGCCCATGGTTATGGACTTAGGGTTTCGTGGAAAAGAGAACGCTAGGGATTTCGTTGGATGTCAGACAAACAAGGGAATTGAAGTCGTTTGATTATCGATGGACAATACTATTATAGATTGCTTGGGAGTTTTTCGGTACCTCCCCGGTGGCTCCTCCCAACCTATATATAATAGGCTGGGTCCCAAAACCGTATACAGATAGGTTACATATTCACGATTACAACACCAACACAACGTCGATTCCTATTTCCTTATCTAGTAAAACTATGACTTTCATCAGACGCTTCTTGGGCCTTCATCTTGGGTCTTCATGGGCCGCGAGCCTTCAGACAGCTAAGGTAACAAAACATAACCACCCGAGTAATCATACCCATGTCACACCTGCTTGTACATGTGTGAAACCGCCTATGATGGCTAACTTATTCATATGTGGCATGTTGCTTTCGGTGGTTAAAGCCTATGCTGAGTTTAACTTATGTGTGTTTGCCAAAATTGGCATGTAAGTTCCTTGTTTGCATATGTAGGGGGTATGTATATGCGTATGTGTAATCAGGCATGTCAGTTTGGCCTTTGCCTTGTTTTGGTTTTGGAACTTGACAAGTGTTTATTAACTATTTTTTGATATATTTGATTTGGTTTTCATCCATGGCCCCTTGTAATTCTATTTGGATGAATGTTCATAGCTTCCATTACTATGAAGTTTGATTAGTTTATAATTTTTATTCATCATGATTTAGATTCTGGGGTTTCTAGGGTTCTTGGCAGAATTCAATGCCTTGATGATCCCTTTGGTGATTGTTCTTACCTAGTGGTTACTAAAGTTTCTACTGGTTTAGAAATTTGATTTATAATGTTTTACTTTTCTAGATTTCTTCATGTTCTTGATAGAATCCTGAGCCTGGGTTTTCCTTTGGTTAAATGTCTTATATTGTGGTCTCTAGCATTCCTATTGGTTTAATTTACCTTTATGGTCTAGTTAGGATTTTTGGTAGATGACTACCAGATTACTATGTGTTCTTAACTGAAGTGGTGACAGTTCTAAGGTATTGTTGGTGATTTGTTCTATAGGTTTTTGGGCTCATATGTTAGGTTCAAATGTTCATAGTGAAGCACTGTTTTAATTCAATTTGTTATGGTCTTTGATTTCTTCATCCGTCTCTCAGGCTCAGAGTTTAGGATTTCTTCCTAGACTCTACTTACAAGGATTCTTACATAGAATGGTTTTTCCTTAGGGCACAACCAACATTTTAACACTAACTAATTTTTTCTATGATGTTTGTGTTCCTAGGTTGAAGATCAAGGTTTGCTGGAAGATAGATAGTGTATATTAGGTTGATGTTTGAAGTGTCAGCAAGGATGAGAATGTAGATGATTTAGTGTGGTTTCCACAAGGTTTAAGAAGACTAGATAGGAATATATAGGTTTAGTGCTTAGAGTTTTCTTTATTTCTTTGTGAATTCTTTCTATTTCTTTATTCAAACCTTGTAAATCTCCAACATGTATCCATTTGAATCATGAATAAAGTTTAAATTACTTTTGATTTTAGGCTCCTAATTGTATTTCCTTTATAAGTGTATTTTCTATTTCGGATTTCAAGTTTGAATTATTCAAACCTCAATTTGGAATGCCAATACTACTTGTGTTTGATAAGCTTCCTATTATATTTTATTAGTGTTGTATTAAATTCTTGGACTTGCTTGGTCAGTTGTGTTTTGTTTTAGGATTATGTGTCCAATTCTAAAGGAACTACTCATTCCAATGACCCTATAACACTTTAAATTTCGAATTTGAATTCCAATCCGAGGGTTTACTTGAGTCAAACTCAACTCTAGTTCTAATTCTCAATTGTTGTCACTAAATCACAAAAAGTTCAAATTACCCCTCATTTTCTTGTCCTAAAATGAAATGCACAAATTCACTATCAGCCCCTAGCCCATTTTTCCTATTTCTTTGGATCATTACAACAAGGATAGCAGCGCACACTTTTCCTCTTTGGGCAAAAATACTAGGTACAATCCATTGGCAGTTCATATAAGTGGAAACATTGCTTCACGTGGGCCTATCCTAAACAGTGGCAATTCGTAGAAGGGGAAACATTGTCTCATATAGTGCGTGTGATGCACTTTCAGATTATTTCTGCATGTGGCATTGGATTCACACCTTTTTCAGCGATGGGATCTGAAGGAGACATTCCCTAGAGGCAAACATTAAAGTATTTTATTTGATATATCTCTTGTAAGTTCATAATACGTTTCATACCATGCTATAACTGTGTTAATACGAAACGTTAATACACGTGTGGTATGTAACAAACCATGTCTCTAGTTACCTCTAGCCAACTAGCTCATTGATTATGAGGATGATCTAGGGTTTCGAGATCATGGGCATTTATGCCAATTGACAATAAGGTCATATAATTACAAACGTTCATCATTAATGATAAACAAAGGAAACCTCGCAACTTGATCCTTAGACTGTGAGATAATACAAATCATTGTTCTAGAGACGCCCTAGATGGTATTAAGTATCAACCCGTGAAAGGGTGATAAAAAATGTGCTACTCAGGTTTCCCAAAGGAACGCGTAGAGGAGTACATATCAAGACCAGGATTTTCCAATCCAAGTAACACATAGATACACATGGCCATCTCGGTGACGTTGCATTAATGAAAATTGCAAGCATGTGACTGGGTCACGGAATGCAGCGACATGGGAATGAGTAAACAAGTTCATCTGTAATGAGATCGAACAAAGGTATGGGGATACCGAAGATCAAATCTCGGGTGAACTAGGTATCAAGTGGCAAAGGGAATAGGACGCGACGTTGAAGGTTCAAGCGATAAGATTCGTGAAACGCACGAGGGTCATCATGGGCATCCAAGTCCCGCTGATGATCATTGATATGAGAAGGGTCTTGATCACGTCCGGAGTGTTTCTGAACCGAAGGGTGTCACGCTTAAGGGTGGGGACGCATAGGGATCGATACAACACCACAAGAGAAATGAGAGAGAGAAACTGGAATAGTTCCGTGTAACACCCGATGTTGATCGAAGGGGTCCGGAAGGAGTTTTGGAAAGAATAAATATAAAAATATATGTATTTTATATTAATTGGTTGAATTAATATTAAAATATATTTTTATTTTATTTTCATAGGAAGCCCATTGCTAATGGGGCTCACCCGGAGGGGAGGTCTAAAGGGGCAAGGCGCCTAAGGGAGGAGGGCTAGCCATCCTAGCCCTAGTAGGCTCCCCACGCGGGGCCCACCAAGGGCTGGCATCTCTCCCTTGGTGGCTGGCGGCTATGGGATTAGTCCCGCGTAACTTTCCCCTTTGGTGGTGCCCCTCCCCTCCCACTATATATATAGGGGTTGCCCCCTCCCCTTTGAAACCATCCCATTCTCTCTTCTCTCTGATTTCCTTTGTGGATTTCTCAGTAATATTGGAGAGGACCTCGGGGGTTTTGAGTTCTCTACCTTCACACTATCGTCGTGTGATCTTCGCTCCACCATCTTTCTTCTTCCACAGCTCGGCTAGATCGGAGCCCGGGAGATGACGTCGCCTACACCGAATGTGAAGGGAATATGCCCGAGAGGCAATAATAAAGTGGTTATTATCTTATTCCATGTTTATGATAAATGTTTATTTTGCATGCTATAATTGTATTAATTGGAAACGTTAATACATGTGTGTTTAATAAACAAAATACAAAGTTCCTAGTAATGCCTCTCATATAAACTAGCTCGTTGATTAACAAGATGATCAAGGTTTCCTGATCATGAACATAGAATGTTGTTAATAATGAGGTCACAACATTGGTGGAATGATGTGATGAACATTCATCCGAAGTATAGCATTACGATCAGAGTCATTATGTTTATATTGCTATAACATCATACGAAGTAATCTTAGTCCTTAGACCATGAGATCATGTTAATTGCTAACACCGGAAGAGTATCTTGATAACATCAAACGTCACACTGTAACAGGGTGACTATAAAGGTGGCTTCAGTGCTACGAAGGTGTTATGTTGAGGCTCATGGATCAAGAGTGGGATTTGTCCATCCTACGGATAGATATACTCTGGGCCCTCTCGGTGATATCACATTGAAATAGCTTGCAAGCAAGTGATGTGATCACTAGAATGTTATATCACGGGAATGAGAAAAGAGTGCATGTCGATAACGAGATCAAACTAGGTATTTGGATGCCAATGATTGAATCTCAGACATGCAATATATCGCGAGACAAAGGGATTTAGTTACGACGTTAAAGGTTCACACGATCACAAGAGTCATCGTTGAATATGTGGGAGTCAGTACGGATATCTAGGTCCCGCTACTGATTATTGATCGGAGAGGGTCTCGATCATGTCTGCATTATTCGCGAACCGCAGGGTGACACACTTAAGGGATACCGACACCATTTGGAGCAAATATGTTTCAGATAAAGATTTAAGAAAGCGCTGGAATCATTTCGATGGAAACCAGAATTGTTTTGGGTGAAATTGCAGAAACTGGTTCTGCATGTGATATTGAAATGTTGCAGGGGTTTTTATGTGAATGTTTGTTAATTAATGTAATTGACAAAATTCTGAATAAAATAAATAAAATAGTTTTATTTAATGAGAGCTTGCATTAAATTTGGTGGAAATTTAATGCATGTGTGAGTGGAATTTTGAGTGGAGGCTTTTTATGGGAGTGGGAGCTCCACCCACATGAATGTGGAAGAGGTGGGGGCACCACCATGGCTGCCACGCCATGGCCCTTGGGTGCCCCCCCTCTCCTCCTCACAAACCACCACCTCCTCGTGAAGGTTCTCTTCTCCCTCTAGTTATTCCCCATGGTCTCGGATTAGCGAGATACATGTTCCCGGTGGCTTTATCTGGAAAGGAGTTGCTGCTTCCGCTGCATCACTGGAGCGAGGAGGCGGAGGTTGTTCGGTGGACCGAACGTGTGTGCGATCACGGATGCACCGCTGCTTTGCGGTGCTGGACTTGATGGTGTTGGACCTGATGGTGCTGGAGCTGCTGGACCTGAAGGACTTCATCACGATCTTGAGATCGGCAAGTGTACGACTACATCATCCACGAGTTCCAACTCGTTAGCAAAGCTTTGGTGTCTTCGAGGGTAAGTTCTCTATGGATGTATATCCACCCGTTGCTTGTATCTAGTAGATAGATCTTGGCATATAGTTCCCATCGTAGGAATTTTTTGTTTTCTATGCCGCGAACGCAACAGTGGTATCAGAGCCTGATCTATGCGTAGGTGCTTTGCACGGGTAGTACACATATGTTTATATGTGGGCGATGATGATCATGTTATTGCATCCTTCATTTATTTTGGATATTGGTGGTATAGTGGGATGAAGCGGCCCGGACCAACCTTACATGTCATCGCACATGAGACCGGTTCCACGACTGACATGCAACTAGTTTTGCATAAGTGGCTGGCGGGTGTCTGTCTCTCCTACTATAGTCAATGTCTGATTTACAACGAGTTGATTATAACTTGGTTATCCTCGTTGTGGTTCCATGTTCGTAGGTAAGACCGGTTCTATCTCTGAAAGCCCTAAGCCACGTAAAACTTGCAATTGATAAATTAGAGGCGTCTAGTTTAGATCGTTGCTGGGCTAGTGTATTGATATGGTAATGTTGTAAGTATATGTATGATAGATACTCTTACAACACACTTAACGTGTAAGTTCCATAGACCTTGGCCTTACACACAAAGGAATGATAGAGATCATACCACGATGCATATGATAGTGATCAAATGCATGGACCATATCATCTCACTTTACACATTAGATGTTTGCATCTTATATTGCTAGTTTGGCGCTTTTAGTAGCATTGTAAGATGATCCCTCATTTAAATATCAAGATAAAATGTGTTCTTCCTTAAGTATGCACCGTTCTATGGATCGTGTTTCGAGACATCACGTGATGATCGGGTGTACTCGACTCTACGCTTTCATGCAACGGGTGTAAGACAGTTTTACACACGCGAATACTAAGGTTCTTACTTGGAGAGCCTAGCATGTACAGACATGGCCTCGGAACACGGACCGAAAGGTTAAGCATGAGTCATATAGTTGATGTGATGACCATATTGATGCTCGCCTTTGAAGCTACACTGACTCACGTGATGATCAGACTTGGTGTAGTGGATTTGGTTCATGTAATCACCAAAAAGGCACGAGGGATGTCGTTTTTGAGTGGGAGTTCATTTCTAATTTGGATTAGTCGAACTCAATTTGTCATAAACTAAATCGAAGTGAATTTGCATAATTTGTTGTAGTCATTGGCGTCTGTTCACTACCTTATGCTTAGTTTTTAATTGAGATAATAGAACTATAGAATTCTGGATATTTACTTTACGAACTGGTATCGTATTGTTTTGAATGTCAATTTAAAGTTTAGAAGTCCTATTGCAAACTTTCAGCAAACTCTATTTACTCCGTGAAGTTTAATAAGTAGTATTAAATCAAGAGTAAGAATTCCAATGTTAGTATCTTAAGTATCATGCTTGCCTCCATGATTCTTGATATTCAAAAGTTGTTTTAATATCGAGGTTATCTAGGAGCTGAAATAATTGTTTCAGAAACCATCATGTGTGGAAGATATTGTGATATATGAAACAATGTTTTTGGTTGCATTATGATAGAGTATAATTTAGCAAAATACATGTTCTCATATTATGAGAATTTGTAAAGGATGGAGATGCTAGGCATCTGGATCTCCCAAAAAGGTTTTTGGGAACTAACATTATACTCGCGATTCTTCCTTATAGGCTATAGTAGCTTGATCATGAAAGTTGTCATGATAAGGATGAATATAAGATGTAGGTAAAATGTTTACTACACAAATAGATTACTAAAGAATGGATTTTTGAAAGAATGCCAAACATTTGATGATGGTGATCCACTTCAAAGTGCAAGTCCAAAGGTATTAGTATTTGACTATATACGCTTTGTACTATGTGTCATGTGAATGACACCACTATTGATGTTGATAGATTCTTTTAAAAGAAAAGGAATTGCTGAAAGAGAATCTATAAAATATTTGGCTGAAAAGAAAAGGTTGGAGATGTCCAACTTAGGTATATAGAAGATATACATGTTATGGATGTATTCCTTGCTTGTTAAACAATGTGGTTCTGAGGTATTGGGTACCGGTATTGGATACCGAATTGGTTGGTGTGAAGTGTCATACAGAACAACACAATTCATGAACTGCAACGGCCTAAGTAACTGTCAAGAGAATAAGTGATGATGTTCATCAAAAACAAATAAAGTTTTATTGTGTTTTCGTTGTCGTCAAACCTAGCTTCAAGATTTGTTTTAATAATTGTTATTTTGTTCCGGTATTACGAGAACAATGGTTGTTCAAATAATTACCGTATTCCATAATGTATGGATGAACTTTTACAAGTCTAGTTGGAGAAATCACATCCATAAACATTATTGCTAAAATGTCGTAAGACAAATGATTGGAAGATCACATATGAAGTGACATCACTGTTTGAATTATATTGGAAAGTAAACATGAAGAAACTCCATGTTGATGGATTTTTGGAGTCTTTTGATTTTGATCAATTGATGATTGTGAAACTTTCCTCGAGATAATTGAAACTCCGTCCATGGGCCAAAGAGGAACGGATGACTAACTTATTGGATATTATGCATGTTGATGTATATAGTCCATTATGTGTAGCCATATGCGATGGATCTTTTTGCTTCATATGCTTTCTCCAAAATTTTGAGTGAATATATCTATATATTTACTTAATAAGGAAGAAGTATGAAACATTTGAAAATTGTTCAAAGACTTTCAAGATGAAGTGAAAAATCATTGTAACAAGAAAATAAAAGAGTTTATGATTTGATCATAAAGGAAGATATTTGAGTTACAGGTTTAGCAAAACACCTAAGATTTCAGAAATTGTTCCATGAATTTGCATTTCCCGATAAACCGCATGAGTATGGTATGTTCGAGAGATCAAATCAAACCTTGTTTGACATGGTAAGATCAAAGGTGTCATTTATAAAACTGCCATTATGTTTTAAAAGATTAAAGCTTTAGAGACTGCCGCTTTTACACTGAAAAGAGCACCATCATGATCCATTGAAAAGACACCATATGAGTTATGGTTTGGGATAAAACCCGAATTGTCTTTTCTTAAATTTTGGTATGCTATGCATAAGTAAAATGTTTACAACCAAAGTCGGATAAGCACGTATTTGTAGGTTATCCCAAAAAATTTGTTGGGAATTTCTCCATAACACCGAGGACAAAAGAGTTTGTCGCTTGGAACGTCAAGTTTCTTGAGAAGAAGTTTTTCGTGAAAAGATAAGTGGGAGGACAATAGAACTTTGATAAGGTTGTTGAACCTTAGCTATATGTGCTAAGTAGCGCAGCGCCGGAAAGTGTCCCGGTGGCGGCCACAATGCTCATGACTCCCGTGATTACAAAGGGTGTGATCTTGGAGATTAGAGTTCCTATTGAACTATGTGGGTCGATAAGAATCAAATAGTAAGATTTGAAACAGAGGTCGTTATTGTTTTGACAATGATGAACCGACTGCATGCAAAGAAGCAATGATGGGCCCTAACTCCATAAAATGACTAGAAGTCATAGAATCCGTGATAGTATCCATAACACGAGAAATCAAGTTTCTGAACTTGGAAGACCCTCCGGAAAGGCATGAAGCCTATCGGTTGTGTTTGGATCTATAAAGAAATAGACATGGATGTTTTAACATCTATGAAATAGTCGACATGTCGGAAAGAATTTTACGTCAATGTTCAAGGAGTTGACTATGACAAGATTAGATCTTTCATAGCGATATTTAGTCTTGACGGATTAATGTAGCAACCACTACATATAATTTGGTATATGGTAGTTGAATAAACAAAACAAGGTTCTTATAATAGAATGGTTACCTAGGACGTGTACATGACACGGTCCGAAGGGTTTTGTTAATTCAAAGGGTGCTAAAAGGGCATGCAAACTTCAATAGTTGAAGTGAGCATAGCGGAGTTGGAATCTTTACCATGATGAAAATGTTAAAGGAGTTTAATTTCATCGGAGATGATGAAGATGCTTGCATTTGCAAGAAATTAAGTGGGAGCGCTGAGACAAATTTCCAATACATTATGCAGAGTACATATTGTTGATTGGAAATTATGTATCTTTTATTGACACAAGTTAAAGAATTTCATTAAAATAGGATTTCGATGAAAGACTTGGGCAAAACCAGAATATTTGGCATCAATGTCTATATGGATAGATTGAGGCGCTAATATGGTTATGCTAGACGTACATATATGATATATTGAGAGGGCTCAATATGGAAATAACAAGAAAGGTTCTTGCTGCATGGAAAGGATTGTATCAAGATTCAAGTGTTTCAACAATTGGTGAGTAAAATCACATGAAGATTTTGATCGATTATACCTTGATATGTATATATCCAGATATGTCCTATGCTCTAAATGTTATGAGCACATACCAGGATGATTCATAAGATGACCATTGGATGATAGTAAAGATATTCTTATGAGCTTTGGAAGAAGTAAGAATATATCATGTATAAGTGACAAATAGTTAAAGGTAGTTCATTGTAAAGTGTTACATTGATACTAGTTTTGTCACAAGATACAAATTAAATTTATCTCAATTTAGACTATGGGTGGCACAATGTAATGGAAAGGATGTTCCATGATGGATTTGGATGAGTTCCAAAGTTGAGACATTGTGACGGATACTACAACAAAAAGCTAAGTATATGACTGCTATAGTAGCAGCAAAAGAGGGCATTTGTGTTAAGTAGTTTGTTATCAAACTAGGTGTGGTTCAAAGTGGGATAATACTATGAAGATATATTGTATGACAATAATATCAACATATTTTAACCCGAATGAACTAAAGGTCTCACTAGAGGACCAAATTTATACAATGCCATCTTATTTGAGAATGAGTGATGCGTAGAGACGCAAAGACATGCAAATACACACGGACCTGAAACTGTCAGATCTGGAGATTATGTTAACCACTAGAAATTGCATATATGCAACACCAGAAATCCATAGGTGTTCAATACGCAAAGTTTTTCAAACTAGATTATTGACTCTAGTGCAAGTGGGAGACTGAAGGGAATATGCCCAAGAGGCAATAATAAAGTGGTTATTATCTTATTCCATGTTTATGATAAATGTTTATTTTGCATGCTATAATTGTATTAATTGGAAACATTAATACATGTGTGTTTAATAAACAAAATACAAAGTTCCTAATAATGCCTCTCATATAAACTAGCTCGTTGATTAACAAGACGATCAAGGTTTCCTGATCATGGACATTGGATATTGTTAATAACGAGGTCACAACATTGGTGGAATGATGTGGCATCCGAAGTATAGCATTATGATCAGAGTCATTATGTTTATATTGCTATAACATCATACGAAGTAATCTTAGTCCTTAGACCATGAGATCATGTTAATTGCTAACACCGGAAGAGTATCTTGATAACATCAAACGTCACACCGTAACAGGGTGACTATAAAGGTGGCTTCAGTGCTACGAAGGTGTTATGTTGAGGCTCATGGATCAAGAGTGGGATTTGTCCATCCTGATGACGGATAGATATACTCTGGGCCCTCTCGGTGATATCACATTGAAATAGCTTGCAAGCAAGTGATGTGATCACTAGAATGTTATATCACGGGAATGAGAAAAGAGTGCATGTCGGTAACGAGATCAAACTAGGTATTTGGATGCCAATGATCGAATCTCGGACATGTAATATATCGCGAGACAAAGGGATTTAGTTACGACGTTAAAGGTTCACACGATCACAAGAGTCATCGTTGAATATGTGGGAGTCAGTACGGATCTCTAGGTCCCGCTACTGATTATTGATCGGAGAGGGGTCACGATCATGTCTGCATTATTCGTGAACCGCAGGGTGACACATTTAAGGGACACCGACACCATTTTGAGCAAATATGTTTCAGATAAAGATTTAAGAAAGCGCTGGAATCATTTCGATGGAAACCAGAATTGTTTTGGGTGAAATTGCAGAAACTGGTTCTGCATGTGATATTGAAATGTTGCAGGGGTTTTTATGTGAATGTTTGTTAATTAATGTAATTGAAAAAATTCTGAATAAAATAAATAAAATAGTTTTATTTAATGAGAGCTTGCATTAAATTTGGTGGAAATTTAATGCATGTGTGAGTGGAATTTTGAGTGGAGGCTTTTTATGGGAGTGGGAGCTCCACCCACATGAATGTGGAAGAGGTGGGGGCACCACCATGGCTGCCACGCCATGGCCCTTGGGTGCCCCCCCCTCTCCTCCTCACAAACCACAACCTCCTCGTGAAGGTTCTCTTCTCCCTCTAGTTATTCCCCATGGTCTCGGATTAGCGAGATACATGTTCCCGGTGGCTTTATCTGGAAAGGAGTTGCTGCTTCCGCTGCATCGCTGGAGCGAGGAGGCGGAGGTTGTTCGGTGGACCGAACGTGTGTGTGATCACGGATGCACCGCTGCTTTGCGGTGCTGGACTTGATGGTGCTGGACCTGATGGTGTTGGAGCTGCTGGACCTGAAGGACTTCATCACGATCTTGAGATCGGCAAGTGTACGACTACATCATCCACGAGTTCCAACTCGTTAACAAAGCTTTGTTGTCTTCGAGGATAAGTTCTCTATGGATGTATGTCCACCCGTTGCTTGTATCTAGTAGATAGATGTTGGCGTATAGTTCCCATTGTAGGAATCTTTTTTGTTTTCTATGCTGCAAACCCAACAGAATGTGTGTAGTACTTCGGAGGCGCCACACTTAGGGTGCTTGGATCTGCTCATCTTTATCAACATACGCCTTCCTGCATAAGTCATTTCTCGGTCTTCAAGGGTATGAATACCATCTTACTTTTCCATTACTTATGTCTACATAGTATAGATCCTGGTATTAGTGTTCACGTAGTTAGATTTTTTCGTTTTCTGCTTTGGAACCCTATAGTGGTATCAGAGCAGGTCTATGGGTAGGCATGTCATACGGATAGAACACATAGCAATATATGTGCATTGATTTTCTAGTTGCTACCCTGTTTCGTGATTACGTGGTGATTCATGAGACTGATCCACAAGAAAGTGGCTTTGGGGGTGTTTGTCTCTCTGTAGTAGTTGATATGGCATTTACATCGGAGGGCCCTGAAAAGGGGAGAAAAATGGCAATCTGAATCCATGTTGGGGCTCTACATTCGTAGGTGGGAAGGGGTTCTACCGCGAAATCCCTAAAGCCACATAAAACTTGCAATACATAAAGTAGAGGCGTGTAACTTTATTTTGCAGGGACGTGTGTCGTGACATGGTAATATTAAGTTTATGAAACGTTTTCATTGGAGCTCTCGATGGTGATCAAGACACCGCAACCATGTCATGACACTATACTTTTGAAGTATTCTATATGCATCTTATTGTGCTTGTGTATTAGGATATACGACGGTAGCACGATAGGATGATCTCTCACATAATTCCAATTATAGTGTTCCCCTCTATGTGTGCACCACCAAGAAAGTTCTCCGTTATGAGGCAGGCCGTGACGATCGGGAGTCAGACATATTTGCGTTCGCATATGGTGGGTGTAATCCATGTTGCACTGCAATACACACAAGTTAGAATTGACGAGCCTAGCATGTACAAACATGGCCTTGGAACACAAGAGACCGGAAGGTCGACCATGAATCACATGTGATGTGATTGACATTGAGAATGTCTACCTTTGAAGATGCACTGTCGGCCGTGACGATCAGGGGTGTTGTAGAGGATTAGGATCGTGTGATCACCGAATGAATTGAGGTATGTTCGTTTGAGTGGGAGTTCCTTTTGCTTTAATTTAACAGCATAAATAAAAACTTGAACTCAATATTATGAACATGGTCTAAACACTTTGCAAATCCATTTTAGATGTCTCGCCCATCCACCTTCAACCTTAGCACATTCCTAGAGAAGGACAAGCTAAAAACTGATTGAACCAACTTCACCGCATCATACCTGATACCTTCGATCCAGATTCACGGATATAGTATAATAGCTTTTTCCCTAGAAGACCTAGGTTTAATCGAACCTCAGAAAGCACTGCTAAAAGGTAATAAAAAGGACACGTCTACAAGACTTTGTGTGTTCATTTACCTTAGTTGATAGACCAATCTAGTTTACTTTATAACAGGTTTGAATCAATGGATGGAGATAGGCCAGGGTTGAAGATCCACCTGCAGCTGCACATCAAATGGGATAAAAGATAATAATAAGCATAGTCATGTATAATGTTTGTATTGAGATAATCTGTTGTGGAAAACACATCCTAATATTCTGGAGCCCCCGTGATGCAGTGGGCATAGCAATAGACTTTTAATCCAACCGAGAGTACACCAAAGCTAAGGTTACAAACGATTATTAAGTGTAAACGCATATCAATGCTTTAAGTGGTGATCTTGTTGTTGATCCCGAATGGGGCGCTAAGCGAAGTCCGTACTTACCTTTATGTCACTAAGTTTCCTATGAGATCGTTGCTAGCCAAGTATCTCACATCAAGCCTTTATCAATCTATGAGATCTTGGGTACCTACAAGTCCACAGATCGAGACGAGATACGAAGAAACAAAAGATACAAATCACGAATCCAAACAAAATACAATTCTCCCATGATCTAGATGCACATAATTGTTGCGAGGTTTCTCCCCAACCCTCAGCCCCTGAGGAATACTCACTCATAAAAAAATAGATTGGAGATATAAAACATCATGCAAATACTTAGATTGAAATCAAAGATTCTTACAATGGTTGCCAAATCATAAGGAGATCTAAAAGTACAAAGCAATTGCTATGGATAGTGGAGGGATGGATGGTGGAAGTGATGAACAATAGATGAACTATGGATGAACAATGGTGTGGATCTCCTTTGGTGGTGTTGTGATGTAATCTGAGAATGACGGCTCTCTGGTCGGCGGCTGGAGACTTGAAATATATAGGCGTCTTCACGAAAGTTATAGGGTTTGACGAGATGAAGCCGTCGGCACCTGGTACGGGCAGGCGATATGGGGCGGACCGCGCCCATACCATTGGTCGTTAAGCTTGCAGACGCCCTAGTTGGCTTCTCCAATTACTTGGTCGTGTGTACTTCCTCAAAATCCTTCATTATGAGTCCTTATTTCACCTTAAAAGTAGTGATTTCCTCCACAACACAAATCAAAGAAGGGATTTGCATATCTTTGCAATTATTAGTCATTAGTGGCAAAAGTTGAGAGTTTCTCTAGCAATTGCTTGACCAAAAACAACATTTAAACGCAGTGGAAGATGGCAAAAATCAGAGCCATCAGCTTCCCCAAAGCTCAAACCTCTCGGTATTCCGTGTTCCGAGACCATGTATGTACATGCTAGGCTCGTCAAGACAACCTCAGTTTCCGCATGTGCAAATCTGGCTTGCACCCGTTGTATGCACACGTAGAATCTATCACATCCGATCATCACGAGATGCTTCGAAACGACGAGTCTTAGCAACGGTGCCAACTAAGGGTGAACACTTTATTACTTGATATTTAGTGAGAGGGATCATCTTATAATGCTACCGTCGCGATCTAAGCAATACAAGATGCATAAAGGATTAACATCACAGGCAATTCATAATAAGTGTGATATGATATGGCCTTTTCTTCTTGTGCCTTTGATCTCCATCTCCAAAGCACGAACATGATCTCCATCATCACCAGCATTGCGTCAAGGTCAGTGGCGCCGCTTCATGGTTGTCCATCATCGCTAGCAACTATTACAACTACTTGGAATAAAGCTATTACAAGATGAATAGACACGCAGGTCTTAACAGAATTAAAGACAACCATTAGGCTCCTGCCGGTTGCCATATTACAACAAGGATCATTGCATACATCAAATACAATCACAATCACATGATGGCCATATCACATCACAGAACCCCTGCAAAAACAAGTTAGACGCCTCTAATTTTCTTTGCAAGTTTTACGTGGTTTGGGGCTTTCGCATAAGACCGATCTTACCTACGAACAAGAACCACAACGTTGATACAAGTGTTGTCAAGATGCTCATTGTAAATCGAATCTTAACTATGGTGGGAGAGACAGACACCCGCAAAGCCACTTGTGCAAAGCAAGTTGCACGTCAAGCGTGGAGCAAGTCTCATGTGTGATGACATGTAATGTTAGCCCGAGCCGCTTCATCCCACCATGCCGCAAGATGCAAAGTACACGCTAAGACACCGACAACAAAAGCATCAACGTCCACAAAAACATTGTGTTCTACTCGTGCAACAGATCTACGCATAGATACGGCTCTGATACCACTGATGGGTTCGTAGCATGAAAAATAAAAAATTTCTACCGCAAGAACGAACAAAACCTAGATCTAATCTAGATCTAATCTAGATAAAAGCCAAGATCTAATCTATTAGATATGAGCAACGAGATAGATAGGAACTAACCCTCATAGATCCGAAAGCGTTAACGAGATTAGATCTCGTGGTTGATGTAGTCGATCACTTGCCAATCTCAAGATCGTGTGGACGATCCTTCTGGCGTCGCGTTCCAGCAGCGCTTCCGCCGTCGGTCAAGTAGACGATCCTTCCGGCGTCGCGTTCCAGCAGCGCTTCCGCCCTTGGTCAAGTAGACAATCCTTCCGGCGCCACGATTCGGCAGCGCTTCCGCAGTCGGTCACACGTGCGGAGTCGAAGCAGACCTTCCTCTCCCCGTTCCAGCGAGCAGCGGAGGTAGTAGATCTTCTCCACGGAATCCCAGCAGCACGACGGCGTGGTGGTGGTGGTGGAGTAGAGAATTCTGCAGGGCTTCGCCTATGCCTGTGCAGAATATGGTGGAGGAGAGAGGCGGCAGAGATTGGACGTTATGAGAGCGTGGGAGGAGGGGGCGCCCCTGCCCCTCTATTTAAAGAGGGGAGGCGCCTAGGGAGGGGGAGTCCTTGTAGGACTCCCCTCCCTCTCTATGGCCGGCGGATTGGAGGTGGGGGGAGGAGTCCTCCTCCCCCACGAATCCGTATCTTGACCCACCAGGACTCCTTGATCCCTATCTTGATTTTCAAGCAAACTCCAAGATATCTTCTAGGACCTTCCGGAACATTCCGAAACCTTCTAGAATCCTCATACAAACACTCCGGAACATTTCCTATCTCATAAAATGATCTCCTATATATGAATCTTATTCTCCGGACCATTCTGGATCTCCTCGTGATGTCCCGAATCCAATCCGAGACTCCGAACAACATTCGGTCTCCAACGCACATTCCATATCTACTTAAAACAACTTCGAACCTTAAGTGTGTCACCCTACGATTCGTGAATATGCAGACATGACAGAGACACATCTCCTATCAATAACCATCAGCGGGACCTGGAGATCCATAATGGCTCCCACATACTCAACGATGACTTTGCGATCGATTGAACCACTTACATACGAAACTAATTCCCTTTGTCTCGCGATACTATACTTATCCGAGGTTTGATCGTCGGTATCTCCATACCTAGTTCTACCTCGTTACTGACAAGTACTCTTTACTCGTTCCGTGATATGTCATCCCTTGTGACCTAGTCACATGCTTGCAAGCTAACTAGATGACATTCCACCGAGAGGGCCCAGAGCATATCTATCCGTCATATGGATGGACAAATCCCAATCTTGGTTCATGCGCTTCAACACATACTTTCAGAATACCCAATGACACTTTTATAACCACCCAGTTACGAAGCGGCGTTTGATGTCATCAAAGTATCCATCCGGTGATGGTGATTAACATAACCTCATGGTCGAAGGAATAGGTTACTATGTGTTTTGAAAGCTTACAGCAATACGAACTTAATGACTTGATCTTATGCTACGCTTACTATGGGTGTGTGTCCATCACATCATTCTCCTAATGATATGACCTTGTTATTAATCACATTCTAATGTCCATGATCAGGAAACCATGATCATCAATTAATCAACAAGCTAGTTCAACAAGAGGCTTACTAGGGACTTTTATATGTTTACAAAACACACATGTATTAGTGTTCCCTAATAATACAATTATAGCATGGGATGTAAACATTTATCATAAACACAAAGATATAATAATAATCACTTTTATTATTGCCTCTTGGGCATATCTCCAACACTTAGATGGTATCAAGTATCCGTGCGTGAAAGGGTGATAAAAAATATGTTACTCAGGTTTCCCAAAGGAACGTGTAGAGGAGTACATATCAAGACCAAGATTTGCCAATCCAAGTAATGGATAGATGCACGTGGCCATCTCGGTGACGTTGCATTAATAAAGCTTGCAAGCATGTGACTGGGTCACGGAATGCAACATCATGGGAACGAGTAAACGAGTTCATCGGTAACGAGATCAAACAAAGGTATGGGGATGCCGAAGATCAAATCTTGGGTGAACTAGGTATCAAGTGGAAAAGGGAATAGGACGCGACATTGAAGGTTCAAGCGATAAGATTCGTGAAATGCACGGGGGTCATCATGCGCATCCAGGTCCCGCTGATGATCATTGATATGAGAGGAGTCTGGATCATGTCCGAAATGTTTCAAAATCGAAGGGTGTAACGCTTAAGGGTGGGGACGCATAGGGATCGATACGACACCATAGGAGAAATGAGAGAGAGAAACCGAAATAGTTCCGTGTAACACTCGATGTTGATCAGAGGGTCCGGAAGGAGTTCTAGAGTGAAGAAATATAATAATATATGTATTTTATATTAATTGGTTAAATTAATATTAAAATATATTTTTATTTTATTTTAATAGGAAGCCCATTGCTAATGGGCCTCACCCGGAGGGGAGGCCCAAAGGGGCAAGGCGCCTAAGGGAGGAGGGCTAGCCGGACTATCCCTAGTGGGATCCCCATGTGGGCCCACATAGGGCCGGCGGCTCCCTCTTGGTGGCCGCCGGCTGTGGATTAGTCCCCCACCGCCTGCCCCTTGGGTGGTGCCCCTCCCCTCCCACTATATATAGGGGTCACCCCTTTCCTTGGAAATCTTCCCATTCTCTTTTCTCTCTCTGTCATTTCCTTTGAGGATTTCTCCTTAATATTGGAGAGGACCTCAGGGTTTTTGAGTTCTCCATCTTCATACTATCGTCATGTGATCTTCGTCCGCCATCTAACTTCTTTCGCTGCTCGGCTGGATCGGAGCCCAGGAGACGTCCAGAGGCGCTACACTTGGGGCACTTGGAGCTGCTCGTCTTCATTAACATACGCCTTCCCGCGTAAGGAGTTCCTCGGTCTTTAAGGGTATGAATATCGTTTTCTTTTTTTGCTACTTATGTCTACATAATATAGATCCTGGTATTAGTGTTCGCGTAGTTAGAATTTTTTGTTTTCTGCTCCGGAACCCTACAGGATCAGCGAACCTGGTCGAATGCACAAGATTTGTACATACCACTTGGTTTAGTAACCCCATCCCGAAAGTGCGTAGCACGCACATTTTAATCACCGACAACTATGTATGCAAGAACTATCGTCACTTCAACCGTAGGATGAGTATGAATCTAAAATCCTATTCCTAAGAACAAGGCACCAAGAAAATCCCACCATAATTCCCAAGAACAAAACAGAGCATCAATATTAAACCCCTAATCGAAAAACCCTAGAACCGTGCTTATCATTGCAGATGTACAACACATGCCAGCGAGAACCCTACCTAGCTGCAGATCTACCATCAAAATGGCTCGCATAAGAAATGGGCAGAGATTACTGCCATTGCCGACAGCACGCAGACGTAGAAGATTGTCTAGCGCGAACCAGCATGCACGGGCGACAAAGACACAGGGGGTAGGGGTAGTGACAGAAGAGTGGAGAGAGAGAGGAGTGGATAGTGAGGGGATTTATGGTGCGTGTTCTAGAAGGGACACAACGTCTCCCCTATCGTTGCCCACGCGAGCGGCGGGGCCGTTTTTCGCTCACCTAAGCAAGACTCCAGGAAAACGACTGATTCAAGCGTTGTCACTGGGTCTGCCTCTGAGCTTCTTTGAGACTCGCGTGAGCCACAATGCAGATGTCGTGCAGGCAACCAATCAGCCCGTTTTTATCCAACCTTTGCATGTCCCGGGGGACTATAGGGTACAAAACACACTCTAGATTGTTTCTGTGACTGTGTGCATGTCATCCTATCCACGCAATTGTTAGATTCTGAGCTCGTTGCACTTACACATGTTGGGTTGTTGGAATGGCAACCATACGAAGCTGCTGCTGTTTTGGCCACTCTTCGAGACAACAAGGGCTATACTTATATATACCTTTTTTTCGATCCATTGAACGCATAAATCTTGTTTTGGTTTTCATGGGATTTCCCTCCGACATAGCTCGGGCCTCTGCATCGACATACGCGTGCGAGGTTTCCGTGGGATTGAAGATGGGAAATATGAAGCATGAGAAACATAATTGTATTTTTTATATTCATAAAAAATCATTATGTGGCTAATTTTGGTGAGGACAATTAAAAATATGACTAGTATGATTTTCACAAAGTAACAAGTACACAAAAGTAAGAAAAAGTATACATATGAATGAGATAATTTCCAACAGGAGTAACTTAATATCTAGTGAACAAGACATTACCGACTTTCAGCAATTTCATCGACACCATCATCTTGTCTAGTCCCTAAATCCACGTCCGTGATCTCGAGTTAGTCCATTAAATGTTCAGATTTCCCATGTGGTACTCCGCCTAACCTAAGGATAAAACTACCAGCCACTCTCGTAGAGTAGCGTTAGGGATTGGTTTGGGAGTTAGGTAATTTTTGAGTTATCCTAGAATTGCTTGGGCTGAAGTATATCTCCTTGATAAGACCTTTTTCAAAATTAGGTCATCCTTTAATACCATCAAACTATTGTTTGATTGACAATGAATTCTAAATTAAAATAAATTATAACAAGGGTCAATCAATTAAGAAGTGTAAGGAAAAATTTACGATCTAAACTTTTTGTTATTTTTTGTGGAGACCATCTATGAAATAAAAAGTTCCCTAAATAGCAATGCAGAGATGAGAAAATTTAGCTACCAATGCGGCAGAGGATCTTTCTAAGGTTATTATAGGCATGTTCCTGGACCTGATATCTTGTGTACCATTCATAAATAACATGTTCATCAAATCATTTAGATGAATTATATACTAAAACTAGCACATGCCAACTTACATCACTAAAGAAAGTCATACCGTATCCCATTATCCAAATATAGATAAGTAAGAACACCATAACAGTAGCAGCACAACTATTATTTCTCCTATTTATATGCTAGGTATCAGTGTGGGACACAAAAACTTTGGAGGTATTCTACACCCCATCAATATTTCGTCACTTACTCGATTATATACATTTTATGTTCTAAGAAAAAGACATCTTTGACAATCATATAATTTAGCAAATATAGAAGGTGCCTTTTCGCAGTCTGAAAAATCGATAGTGCGATAAACATAAATTCTCACGTACAAAACATGTGTATGAATTGACTCTATTTAGCATATCTCATGATTCATCTCTTAAGCGGCAAAAAGTCATTTTTATACCTCGATGTAGTTACAAAAGACTAAAGCAACACCTCATAGTATTTTTTGAAGAATCACAAGGAGTTTAGTTTATAGGAGGCTCTAATTATAACCTCTGTTGTATAGAAAAATTATGCTCTAAGAGGTTGAGAGCAATATCACTAAGAGCTCGTTGGCTGCCATCATTTCCTATCGGAATTGTGGGATTCGAGTGGGCTCATACCCAGCATGTTCTGTTGTTGTGAAATTGGAACATTCATTTTAATTAAAAATTCCAACGAACCAGTACCATATGTTAAGATACTTTTAGTCCCTAACCCATCATTTGCCTGGAAATCATTGCATAAAAAACTTGTGGGAGCCAAACATGATTTTTTAGCTTAGAATTTAGGTTGGCAAATGTAATGATGGCATCATCGCACTTTCACTCATTTCCTCCAAATGAAATCAAATCAAATGAGAGATGTCAAACGAGCTCTGAGCTATGAGGTCTTTTTATTTTGAAGAGCACATAGTCGTTGGATGCACAGACATACACATTGCACAGCGCGTATAATTTTATACTTAAGGCTAATTTAGACATGATGTTTAAACAAAATTAGCTGTCAACCCCAAGTGAAAATCACCATCTTTGGCCTCCTTTAAGGCTCGGCCGTGCCTCCGCAAATGGGTGGGACCATCAAAAGTATAGACCCTCCTTGATCTGGTGGTGGCCAAGATGAGGTAAAGATGCATCTGGATCCAAGGGCCGGCAACTCACCATAGGGAGGAACAACGGTGGTTGCTTCTCCTTGCATTGTTGGTGTACGATTTTCTCTTTTTCTTTTGTGTTAGGTATAGTTTTATTTATTAGCCGCCCTAGGTCACTTCGTAGTTGCCAAAATTAACAGAATGCCATACTTGTTACTCTTATTTTCCTAATATAACCAGCTCAACATAACTTAAGTACAGAGTGATTAAAGATGTAGAGTAAATTCCTAAACAAGCACATCACATTCGCACCCAAACCACAGGGCCCACACTGGTCGCGCTTAAGCGGCAGCTACCCACGCTCTCGCACCGTGCTCCGAACCACAGACCTCCCCCACCGGCCCTACTCTGTGGGACCGTGCCCCATTCAATCAACGACCAGCACGATAACGAACTCCTAGATCGGACGGACCGAATCCGTCACCAGCCTGCTATATATCCAGTCTCACCTCACCCACGCGCACCCCTCTTTCCGCCCTCCACACCTCGCGAGCCCCCAACCCCAGGCGACCCTCCTCCTCGGCGGCGGCGCGGCGGCGATGCAGATGGCGGCGACCACCACCGACTCACAGGTGGCCATGCCGCCTCACCACCCTCACGCCCACCCGCTCCCGCATCCGCATCCACCTCCGCAGCACGCGCACCCGCACCACCACATGCCACAACCACGGTGGGTCGTCCTCCCCTACCCGCCGCCGTCCATGGCGCCTCCTCCGCCGCAGTTCGTCAAGCACTACGCGCCGGGGCCGCCGCCGCCGCCCCCCGCTGCGGCCGGGCGACGCACGCCCACACCACCCGCGGCAGGGGCCGGATCCGGCGGGAACGCCTGCGAGGAGAATAAGACGATCTGGGTCGGCGACCTCCAGTACTGGATGGACGAGAACTACCTCCACAACTGCTTCGGTCCAAGCGGCGAGGTTTGCCTCCTCTCCTGATCCGTACATATCCGTACTAGATCTCGCAGATACAGTAAGATTTGTCCCATTTGGATGTGGTGATTCGTCTGCGGTGTCGTCAAATTGCCATAAAATCTTGAATTCGTGCTTAGTTGTCGCTTAATGCAAATAAAAGAGCGATGTTTCTAAAATTAGCCGTGCTCCAGGCGGCAACTTTAAGGCCATTCAATGCAGTACGGACGGAATGCTCTTGTTTTGTTTGGTTATTTTAAGTACCATAACTGTCTTGCAAGCCAATTTTTTTTTATTCGAGCTAAATTTATGGTTATTAAGTAGTAACCATAACTGTCTTCGAGCTAAATTTCTTTCTTTCTGAACCATGGTTCGTAGTATGTCCGAAGGGGTAATTGCCCCCGAGGAGTATTATTCTTTGCGACGTGAGCTGCCAACTTCCTTGTGGGATTTATGTATACAAACTAGCTTGGTTTGTAGTTTGGATGAAGTGGTCTTGATGTGTGATAATTTAGTACTGTCTGAATGATCCGGTTATTTATTGCATTTTGGTGATTGTACGAAGTAAGTAAAAGAACGGTTGGAGGAGCAAAAGGAAGCCATAACGAACTCCTCTGGCTATTATCTTTTTGGGGATGTGCTTACTGATGTTGACAGCAAGAGAAAAAGATGGTAACTGAATAACTGATATCAGGCTTGGTCAGGAAGATGGTTAATGGAGAAAGCAAGTTGTATGCGTTCTTGATTTTCTACAATTTGCTAGGAACTATTTTTCGATACCTTCACAAACTGCAACTACAATATGTTTATTAAACTGTGTAATGAATGTTTACTAACCACTCCCATTTCGTTCTTTCCCCCCAGTCAACCACTGTGTATTTGTTCTCTTGTTTGACTCTGATTTTCTGACATTTTTCAGTTCATTTACTTTGTAGGTGGTAACCATAAAAGTTATCCGCAATAGGCAAACTGGACAGTCAGAGGGATATGGTTTTGTAGAGTTCTTGTCCCATGCATCTGCAGACAAAGCTCTTCAGAACTTTACTGGTCATGTGATGCCTAACACTGATCGAGCCTTTAAGTTAAACTGGGCATCCTATAGCATGGGTGAAAAGCGGTCCGAAGTTGTCTCTGATCACTCAATATTTGTTGGTGATTTAGCTGCTGATGTTACTGACGAAATGTTGATGGAGCTGTTTGCAAGCAAGTACCGTTCCGTGAAAGGAGCTAAAGTTATTATTGACGCAAACACAGGCCGTTCTAGGGGCTATGGATTTGTTAGATTTGGAGATGATAAGGACAAAGCTCATTCAATGACTGAAATGAACGGCGTATATTGCTCTACCAGGCCAATCCGTGTAGGACCGGCAACACCTAGAAGAACTGGTATGCCCATCTTTCATGATTGTTCTGCAGACTGAAGTTGCACAGCCTCTTTTTTGTTACTTCATGTAATTTCTGATAATTTTCCATGAAAGTGCTTTAAGTATTACTAATTTTGACTCGTTTTACTCCCCATGTAGGTAGCATTCAGATATTGTATGTTTCTGGGAGGTCTGCTTAGTTTTATACCTTGTATGATCCTGATGTTACCGTAGTGTTCTTCCACCTAGGGTTTTGGAACACATTTGATACTTTAACAATGAATGTCAATTTTTTTCTGTTATTTATCATCTATTCATACTTTTTGTGCGTTTGAGGACCACATACATAACCTGTAGAAATTAAAGAATAGTACCTACTTCACCAGAACTCTATGGACCACTGTGGAGGTAGCATTCCTACTTTAGTGGCGCCAATTACATTACAATACTACTTCAATTGCTATATGTCCTTCTCTTAGTGACTGGAGGATGTATGCATCCTGCTGTATGGAATTACTTTCTTCCTCGTATGATTTTAGTATAGAATTAATCCCTTGTTTACCCAATTTCTTGACTATTAACTTCAGGTGATTCTGGCTCCTCAACACCTGGGCATTCAGATGGTGATTCTACTAACAGAACGGTGTGTTACTGGTTCCCCCCTGTGTGAACCTTGTCTGCTGATTTCTAATCTGAAGTTTCCAACCTGCTTTTAGGTTTATGTTGGTGGGCTTGACCCAAATGTTAGTGAAGATGAACTGAGGAAAGCATTTGCCAAATATGGTGATGTTGCCTCTGTCAAAATTCCCTTAGGGAAGCAATGTGGCTTTGTTCAGTATGTCAACAGGTACCTGTCTGAAGCTGTTACGTGTTTTACTTTTTGTTTTTCTGCAACTTGCTGGAAGTTACAATTTTATATGCGTGCCTGTTTTTCAGAATCGATGCGGAAGAAGCACTACAAGGATTGAATGGGTCTGTCATTGGAAAGCAGACAGTTCGCCTTTCATGGGGCCGCAGCCCATCACACAAACAGGTTGGCCATCTGAGACAACTATATTTTTATGTTTAGTCATTCCTTGCGATAGTCAATTTTGTTTGCACCAATCATCTTCCTAAAAGTGTATCGATGCTATGTTTGAAATCTCTATATAAGTTGGGGAAATTTGGCAACAAGTTATTGCCGATCTTAATTTTCCTTGCAAGATGATCTCATACATGATATGATCTTTCCCACTTCCTTTGATAGATCTGTGCGTCCTCGTCCTATATGCTAGTAATTATTCAAACAAGATTAATTGGTTCTATTCCAGCCCTATGGTTTGTAGTTGTTTCTAGTCTACGTTAAATAAATATTTTAAGTACACACCCTGTTAATCATCATGTAGTATTTCGTGTTGTGATTGATGCTGTTTTATCTACCAAACACAAAAAATCAGTTACAGAATTAAAATTGGATAGTGTTGAAATGGAATTTGACTAGGTTACCATAATTGTTCACTGAAGAACAGACACTCTTGTTCTCATTCTTCACAATTGTTTCCTTCATACTTTCTTGTTCTGTGTTATTATTCATTTATAGTAATTTGGTACAGCACACATTTATATCTTCTATGCAAAGCATTCAAGTTCTATATTCGTCGCGAGTACATACCCATTGTGCTCTAGACCCTATTCAGATATGTTCTAGGCTATATGCATTTTGAGGATGACTGTTGACTGAATGCCACATCTTTATGGAGGCATAGAGCTCAAGATAAGTAGAAAACATAGTGGACTAGATGGTGACAGAAAACATTACTCGAACTGTTGTTCTTCCCTATCATCATTTTATAGTTAAATAAAAAAAATGAGACCAGCCAGGGTTAGCCCTTGGTATTTTTTGATAAAAAGAAACGAGAGTGAGCACCCTGTGGAGTCTAGGACTCAAACACGGGTTAGCACCGTGCTAACACTTGCACAGCTAGTCCAACTGAGCGATGCTCAATTCTCGTTTCATAGTTAAATCGGGTAGGAACTATGTTTATAGTGGCATAGGGTGGAAACGAGTGAGCACCCTGTGGAGTCTAGGACTCAAAACATGGGTTAGCACCGTGCTAACACTTGCACAGCTAGCCCAACTGAGCGATGCTCAGTTCTCGTTTCTCAGTTAAATCAGGTAGGAACTATGTTTATAGTGGCATAGGCTGGTGCTTTGGGAGCCACTAGAGGTGTACTCAATATTGAGAACTTTGAATGATTTAAACTACTCCCTCGGATCCAAATTAATTGACTCAATTTTGTCTAGACGTGTTTTAGTGTGTAGATACATGTGTATCTAGACAAAGATGAGTCAATTAATTTGGATCGGAGGGAATAGTGATTACCACTCCATTTGTGCTTTTCATACAACTTTCTCATTTGGCACATTTTAGGCAAGTAAACATTACCCTGACACTTCTGAGTTTCCTAACCGTACTATTCCTTGAATTTCTAACTATTCCATCCAATTATCATTTTCCTGCCACCAAGAGGTTGTGTCTTGTGAAATTAGTTATCCATTCCCTTCCATGATGCTGATTTGCTCTTTTGTTTCCAGTCAAGGGGTGATTCTGGCAACAGGAGGAACAACATGTACTATGGCTCACCGTTCTACGGTGGATACGGCTACGCCTCCCCCGTGCCGCACCCGAACATGTATGCACCCGCATATGGAGCCTACCCTTTCTACGGCAATCAGCAGCTAGTGAGCTAGAGAGAGAGAGATAGGTTCCACTCCCTCCTATGGGAAACAAGGTTTTGGTCAGATAAAGAGCATAGCATGGTCAGAAGAGAGAGTGAGTGAGAGACAGAGAGTGAAGTTATAGATCCGTCCTAAAAGTGGGTGAGACAGGTGAAAGTGAAAAAAAGTGAGTCGTGTCTGTATTCTGTCGTGTCTGTTGTGTGTATGTGTTGCAAGAATTAGAGCCATAGGCTTGTAGACACGAAGAGTCATGGATATGGTGATTCTTTCAAGAAATTTTGACTTGGTAATAAGTAAAACACTGTTTGTGCCGCACATTCATCTCCGTTTCGGAGTGCTTTTGTGTCTCCGCAGCTGGGTCTTCCTGTAGGGATGGTTGGATTTTGCCTTTTTATTCTAAGTATTCGTTGGTTCTTCTGTATGGCCATACAGTTTTGCCTAATTGTGTCATTTAGGTGTTAGGCTCGTTCTGGGACAGTTTATCGTGCTAGTCACTTCTTGGTACAGTATCAGTTTTGGGGAGAGTCCGTTTACAGCGCTGGCATGTGCACGCTGCCAGAGTTAGGGTAATGCCTAGGTCATCTCGACTGTAACATGAAGATGAAACAGAGGGTTCCACTAAACGATCTTAGACCTATTGGTTACCATATGTGGATGCTTTTTTTATAATGAATCGACAGGATGTTGTATGCGCACGATGGCAAGTGGGCTACAAGGCTCTTTGGGCGTGTTTGCTTCGGGTGCGAGTATTTTCCCCTGCATGTAAGTTGCACGTATAGTGACTGCATGCGCGGATCCGCGGCTGGGCCAAATTCTCCCCCTTATTTAGTTTCCCGTATTGACACTGTTAAATATTTGGGCAGAATTGAGGCCTTGTTGTTTCGTGGTAGTTTCATCGGGTTAGGTAGTAGTTTCATCGGGTTGTTTTGTTTGAGTTGTTCATGTAATCGAGTCGTCTGGCCGGAAAGCTACTTAGTGTGCACACATAGAGATGCGATTAGTGTGCATACAAGCTACTGGTCTGGTTTAGTTAGAGAGATAAATGCATGCAAATGCTAGGTAATAGGATAACCTCATCGTGTGCCACCGAAAGACTAGCTGTAGTGGTGATCAGGTTTGTCAAAGAGGAGGTGCAAGTGTGTAGATCCTTGCATGTAGCTTCATTCACCAGGTCGTGTGACCGTTTTGGCTTAGGAATAGGTCATGATTAGTTAGTGGGTTAGTGCATGGCATTAGTGGCCGGTGTGGTGCTCACGTGCACTGTTGTACTGCCTATTTAAGCTGTGAAAAATGAATGAGAAAGAGAGGCCTGCAGGCAGAGTAAAACCAATGTAGCGTTTGTGTATTTCTAAGGTAGAGTGTATTAGGCAAAGCCTATTCTTCTTCCTTGGTCAGTGTGCGTGTGTGAGTTATTAGTTTTTCTGTGTTCATGAGAGAAGGGAGATTGCGAGGTAGAAGAAGATCAGGGGCTGTGAGGTGCAGCTCCATCATAGCTTCACTTGAATCCTTCTTTTCAAAAATATTTTAGTTTAGAATTTAGAAAAGGTACTAGCTTTTTGGAACTGTTTTGTTTAGCATGACAATGCAATTCAGCAACAGACACAGCTAAAGAAATACATATAATCCTTGTTTGTACTTTTCCTATGCCTCCCACGCCAGTGTTTTCCTAAGTCAAGTTCTGTTCTTTAACCTTACATTCTAATGTAAAATTATGTTCTGTGCTGTCAATTTCTTGAAGAACTACAAAAGTTATTGGACTCTAAATCCATCCTTAATTTTTTTATTTGTATATTATGTGCAGTGTGTGCTTAAAGTTGAGGTGGTCTGATTGTTGAAGGAATATCACAGCTGGACCTATCTCCTGCTATCTAGTCATGTCTAGCTCAGATGGTTCAGAGAGTCTTGATTCTATGGATGATGATATAACTCAAGTACCACGTGGAAGAAGGTCCAAGGTATGGGAGCACTATGAACAAAATCTGGTTGCCGTGGATGGTGATCTGAAGGCCGTGTGCAAATATTGTAGAGCAAAACTTTAGGCCAAGTTCGGGACTAGCAGTTTGAGATCCCATATTGCGGAATTTTATCGATCAATTGATGATGCCTGCAGGAATAGGTTTCTGTCAACCATGAAAAACAAACCATCTGAAGCCATGTTTGTGTTCGATCCAAAAGTCTGTCGTGAGCTTATGGTAAAGTTTTGTATCCATGCGGAGATCCCATTTCTGAAGTTTGAAGATCCCTACCTTTAGCCATGGATTGACTCAATGCAGCCGGCATTTCAAGTCAAGGGTCATCACACGATTCGCGATGATGCCAAGAAGATATATGAAGGAATGAAAAACGATTTAGAACTTGAACTCTCGCATTTGCTTAACATCCGACATGTGGACTTCGTCACAAAGCTTGGGTTATATGTCCATCACTGCACATTACATCAATGAAGAATTTATGTACAAGAAGAAGATTATTAGTTTAAAAAAAGTGAAGTATCCTCATATAGGCTATGTGATAGAAAAAGCAATTGTGGGCTGCCTTATAGAATGGGGCATAAGGGGCAAACTTTTAACCTTGACATTGGATAATGCTAGCAATAATACTAGTGCATGTGATGGGTTAATAAAATATCACAAACATGAGCTGCTTCTTGATGGTCAACATTTGTATGTAAGATGTTGTGCGCACATCCTCAATATTTTGGTTCAGGATGGAATGAAAATAATCCATGCAGCCATTTACTTGATACGTGAGTTGCTGAAGCATATAGACTCTTCTTCGACAAGACTTCAAGATTTCAATACAATTGCAAGTCGAATGGGTCTGCCTGAAAAAAAGGTATCTATCTGGATATACCAAACAGATGGAATTCAACTTGGAAAATGCTTGTAGAAGCATTGAAATACAAATCTTTCCTTACTAGTTATGCGGATCAAAAGTTTGAAGTTTCTCCTAGTGAGACAGAATGGAATAAGGCAGAAGCTATTTGTGAATTTCTTAAAGCTTTTGAAGAGCTTACCTTAACTATTTCAGCTCATAGGAAGCCAACTAGGCACAAATTTTTGTCGGTTGTGCTCTATATTCGCCATGCACTGAAAGATCCGGGTTGGCAGACGTCTGATGTGTTGAAGGAACTAGTAGCTGTGATGCTGCCAAAGCTGGATAAATATTGGGATCCTGAGGAGAAGGAAAATGATAATGCAGATCCTAACCATCGTAGAAAAAGCAAGGGCATTGAGCTTAACATTGCACTTGTCATTGCTACATTCCTGGATCCAAGGAGGAAAGATGGCTACTTGGATTTCTTCTATACCAAGATGTCTTCAAATGATGAGATGATTTCTAAGCAAGTGGATATTGCTTTAGATTGGGTGAAAAAATATGTGAAGCAATATGAGCTACTTGCAGCAACAAGCACTACATCCTCGACACCTGCTAGTCAAGGTAATATCACCATTGGATCACCTATTGCAAGGAAAAGAAAGTTAGAAGAGGTTGTGCAGCACAAGTCTCGTCGTAGGTCACATGTGCGCAAGTCCGAGCTTGACACATACTTGGAGGAATCATGTGAGGAGGACACGCCTGACTTTAATGTTTGTGCTTGGTGGAAAAGGCGTGCTGAAAAATTTCACATATTGTCATCTATGGCCCGTGACTTTCTTGCAATTCCTCTCAGCACGGTGGCATCTGAATCTGCTTTCAGTTGTGGTGGCAGGATACTTGGAGACAGTAAAAGCTCATTAACCCCGGATATGCTACAAGCTCTTGTTTGTGCTAAAGTTTAGTTATACATTCCAAAAAATGATGAAGGTATAGTGCATGTGAATTTATTAATGTTGTTGCACTGTAATATATAAAACTTGTAGTGTAGTAGTATAGTGGTGGTGATGTACCTTTAAATTAATTATTTGCTTCATTTGTAGGACAAGGACATGAGGGATAGATCTAGCAGGCTCTACAGTATCCTAGGTATGACATATTGTTCCGAGTATGAAGTCACTTACATGATCTTGTCAACTAAAATTCATTAGTGATCTATGATCTGTTCTGCTGATCTAGATCAAGAAAAGTAACAACTCCTGAATTTAGGATGCCAAAATGAACTTAGTATGAAACTGATTTTGGATAAAATGTGTAATTCCCCTTATCCATTACATGACATTACCTCCATATTCTAGATACTGCAGTCTAGTTGATATATATATATATATATATATATATATATATATAGCATACTATACCCAGTTGTAGTTACACCTACACGTGTTTCACACTATATAGGCAGTATCTAACATACCGGAAGGTATGTACGCGTAGTATGAAGTATATAAAAATATTTGGCAGTATATATACTACTTTTTGGTAGTATGTAATTTTTATTCACATACTCCTTTTGTACGTACAAATATGACGGTATTTTACATATATAGTGCAAACTATGGGTGTATTTGCAATTTTTCACCTAACTTGCTTGGAAGTATCTTAGATATAGTATATAAACATACTCAAATAGATAAAGTATTACAAATACTTCCGTAAGGCATATATGAGACGTGGGTGTAGTTACACCCGGGAGTAAGAAGTATTTTTCCTATATATATATATATATATATATATTATGTGCAGTGTGTGCTTAATGAGGTGGCCTGATTGTTGAATATATATATATATATATATTATGTGCAGTGTGTGCTTAATGAGGTGGCCTGATTGTTGAAGGCATATGATAGCTAGACCTATCTCTTGGTATCTAGTCATATCTAGCTCAGATGGTTCAGAGAGTCTTAGTCTGCAACTATTAAGTAAATATTATTTGTACTAAATATTATTTGCACATGGTCATGTACTGGATTTAGTTTGCTCCATTCCTGCTTGGATTATCTAAATGGAAATTCCTCATAAAAGTTTGTTTTCTTTTCCGTTCCTACTTTGAGCTTATCTAATACTAGTAACGTAGGTATTTTCTTCATTGTGTTTGGTGCATCTTTCTTTCTACTTTTAACTGCTAGCTGTGGTGTACATGTGAGCATGCAGATATAGCAGCGGCGTATATTTTAGTTCAGCTTCAATTTAACCATGTAGCCAAATGACTTTGTCGTACGCATTTTAATTGACTTTGATTTTTCAGATATATCTAGGTTGAAATTGAGTGAAGGAGCACAATGAATAATGTCTACACTGCATGATTTTTCATTTAAGAAAGGCATTTTATTTCATTCAGACTACCAGTTTCTTAGGAACTTGAGTCTTGATGTTTGTAATATTTTTTCAACTAATTCTAGTCAGTTTATGATTAGAGAAACACTGTAACTTTGTACTGAGATGAGGTGTTTTCCTGTACACAAATATATTATGTGCTTTCTCCTACATATTAGTTGTTTCCTAAGTATGATGTTTCCTATGTACTATAAGTGGACACCTGTCTTGTGTACTGCTGTGCCAACAACTTGGTACTCACCGAAGGTGCATCTAGGTGGGTAAATTTTCTTAAACTGTTGGTCATAACCATAGTTCCTACAACAGTTTTAGTTCAGTTTAGGTGAACATGACACATGGTTAAGTTTAGTCTGGGTGTGAGTTTACATGACATATTGGGTTGAGTTTGGTTTGGTTTCTCAAAAGCATCCTGTGGGTTCAGTTCAGGTTTAGTTTAATTGTCCAACCAATCTCAGGTTTACATATGGGAGCTTACCACACATCACAACCTTTTAAACATAGCACACACACACCATAAAGCTCACAGCACAAAAAGTACATAAACATTGTAGCAAGAGCACGACATAAGTTCACAACAATCGAGGCCAGACAACAAAGTACTTAGCAAATATCAGAGGTCGATCATGGCAAGGGCTGGATCAAGCTCCATGCACTTCTTCATGACTTCAGTCATGGTGTAGTCGAAGATGGAGACTTTGAACAGGTCACCCTTCAACATCTTGAAGGTTAAGAAGTACCCGATCTTGACCTGGTGTGCAATGGCGAAGCCTGGCCACCCCTGGTCAAGGTAGATCCTATCACCGACATCTCAGAGCTTCACCATCCAGCTGCATCCGGTGTTCGTCTTCATCATGATCGTCCTCGGCACATTGCCGAGGAAAGGCCCGAAGCCATCTGGGATTGGCAACACGTCTAACCCAGGTGCAAAGATTACCTTGGAAAAATGGCTTGGACCTACCTAGTCATGGAAGTGCCCTATCTTGAGAGGCCTGCCCCTCGGCCTCTTGCTCCTACTGCCCTCACCACCATTGTTCCCCCTCTTGGAGGCACTACCCTCAGCAACATCTCTAGGGCATGCTCCCGCATTGCTGGGGAGAGCACCTCCGATCAAAGTCTCGAGCACTACACCAGGAATCAGCACATGTGATGAGACATGAACAATGAACATAACACATGTGATCATACTTGAACAATAAACATAACACATGGCCTCATATGCTATGCCACGGGGGCAAAGGGATGCTCCTCATGAGCAACATGAATGAACAATGAATTTGGTTAACACACAAATTTGTTCATGAAGAGGATCCCCTTGCCTGTCATTGTGGTACTTACTAATCATCGGCCAAAGGAAGAAACAAACGACCAAAAATTCATGAAACTGCTTCAGAATTACTAGCACAAACAAGATAGAGTTGGTGCTACATGGGAACCAGAGGATGTGCACAACCTACTTCTTTGTGCATACCATCCGGTTCCTATAGCACAGCTCTATGAACGTATTGTGCTAGGTGTCATCACAAGCTGCGTTCACAGAATAAACAAATATTGCCTCATAATACAGAGCTTTGACAATATGAAGCGATGATCATACCAAACCAAGTTCCATCACCTTGAAAAGATGACAAAACCAGGTTCGAAATGATCATCGCTTCCATTTCCTTGCGGTGCATATTTAATCATTGGCAGTCGCATGAATGGACAACTATTTTTTTGCCTCATATTAGGCATTGTGTGTTCAAGATCAATTATAACAGGCATGCTACCAAGCAACCTATTGGGATCTTGGCCACAAAATGCAAATTAATCATCGGCTGAACGAGAAGAACATGAAGAGTGAAGATGTGGAAAATAATCGATGCCTCATAAAAGATGTGCGCACATACACCGGGGAGAGGACTCTGTACTACCTAGTACAATGCACATAGTAGTTTTTTATGAATGATTGCATGTAGTACAGATTCACTCCCTGGTGTGATTTGGTGACAAATTTAACTATCAGCCTAGAGATGATGATCAGTGAAATCTGGCCATTAATTTCCCCCAATTTTCCGAATCGGACGAACCCTAAGCACACCATCTGCCGGAATCTATCTAGTAACAAGCGGAAGCTAGGAACAACAAGGAAAGAATCTACCCTAACACTTCAAGGTGACCAAAACCAGCACAAATAGGTACAAATCTACCGTGCATGTCACTCATACTCGGAGACTGAGTCGGCAACAAATAGATCCGAGCTGCTAAAACCATATAGAGGTCGTGGTTCGAGGCCTTACCGCCATTGCCGAAGGATTCGTGCTTCAGGTTAGCCAATGAAGAAGAAGAAGAAGCAGCCACAGTCGCAGCAGCAGATCCGCTCCGTCCACAATAAGCGTAGTACTCGCCTAGATCTATGTCCGTCGACTACCTTCATGGTGGTCTTAGATCTTCCGATGGGAGAGGAACTGCCGACAGTGAGAAGGGAGGAAGGGCGGTTGTGGATGGGGAGAGAGAGTGGTGAGCGAGTGGTGAGGGGATTTATGGCGCGCGTTCTTGATGTGTCACATCGTATTCCGCCCTTCTCCACGCGTGCCCCCGCATGCCGCCGCGTGCGCACTTTTGGCTCCCCAGGGCATGTCCCCGCAAAAACGCCTGATTTTGGCGTTCCCAACGGGCCATGATTTGGGGTGCTTTAAGACCCATGCGATGCGAGCTCGGCACAATGTGCGAGTCTCCAAACGAGCTTATTTCTTCTGGCCTGGTGCGGGAAACGACCGTGCGACCCACCAAACACGCCCTTTGTGAATGCCTCTAGGCAGTTGGGGCACGCTAGAGGAAAAATACAGCTGATAAGATGGTTTGTCAAGGTCTGTGACATGGCCGCACGCTGCTAAGAACAATTCAGAATGGCAGAATTAGCCATTTTCATGGAGCCATGTTCTTGCGTTGTGAAGAGCCATGTCCTCGCGTTGTGAAAAGCAGAGATGGTGTGCATGGGAGCCCGACCTGAGATGGCGGAAGACCGGATATTCTCGGCTGGGTTTCCTCACAAAGCTCAATCTAACCTTCACTTTTTGGTCACCTTGCAGCATTTGCACATAGCACGGGAAATAGATCTATCTCAGGCATGTTCCTTCAACTCTGGCATGGGCTGTCGCCCTTGTCTTCGGCAACAGCTCATCTCCGGCACGGGATCCACAATGTGGTCTCCATCGATGACACACAATCTTCTTCTCCTACCCTGACTACTCTCCCTCGTCTGCCACATTGGAGGTAAGCCACCCTCTACTTCCCAATATATGTCCCTACCATGAGAGTATAAACCCCAGGTCAATTTAGCCAGTACTCATGCCAGATCGAATTCATTTGGTTGATTTTCATGAATCTTATCAATCATACAACAAAACTCATAGTTGTGATTTAGGCACGAATCCTACTGATGCACAAGAGAGCAGTTAGGTGCATTGTCTATCCTAGAGTCATATATGGTCCTATGATGGTCTTAGATGAGTAGACAATTGCAAATCAGAACTATATCTACAATACATGTCAAAAAGAAGAACTATATCTACAACTCGAACAACGTAGAGGCTGTCCAAGTGCTTTGGATGACAAGAGCCCCCTCTTCGACTTGCCAAAAGGTTTAGGAAGAGAGGATTGTTGCAAGATAGCAAAGAGCAAGATGCTATGTTTTTTTCAAGTTGTATGTCATAACCACAGGTTTCGAGTGATCCACAACATATTTAGGAGATTTAAAGAGGCAATATCCCGCTATTTCAAACAAGTCTTGTTTGCAATTGGAGAACTCAGAGAAGAGATGATAAAGTAGGGATGTAATCTGATCGAATCGCTCCTTTACCATATTTTCTCAATGGATCCAGAACGGATCGGATAATGACCGGTTGCGGGTTCGAATGTGAATATACTAGACCACAGATTTGGATCGGAAACGGAGCGGACTCAGGGTGGAAAAAAATTAATCAGATAGGTACGTGCATAATAGATTAACAAACCATACAACTATTTTTTTGATTAAACGAGTTCAACAAAACACTCGTAGATTTAGTAATTATACATAGAATGAATAATAGAATATGCTCATATAAATAAAACAGGTCTATATGGATGCAATAGCACAAATACAATAGCTAAGATAAGATCAACGCATACTTCAATAGCCTAGTATCGTAACAAGTTCGAACTCCATATTTGGTACAATGACTATATAGGTGACATGTTTAACGGACAAAAAAAACTAGTTGTACTCACTCACTAACTACTATTCGTACTCGGATTATTCAGTTTAGAACCATAGGATATAATCCTAAATAATTTTTGGTTACAAATATCCGATGTTGTTTGGCATACCATATCCTATACTATATCGAGGTGTCAAGTTCGGAATTGGATATATTTATCTTTCAGATTTCTTCAAAGTGGATATGAATTATCTAAAAGTGAATTCAAAAAATTCAGTGCGGAAATTATCCTACCTGATTTCCTCCCTATGATCAAGGCACCAACATGTCAAACACCAAGCAAGATACAAAAGGCTTTAGATGGTTTCCATATTTCAGGTTGAGCACTAATACAATATTTTCATTTTAGCGTACGACTATATTGGTGAGAAACATGATTGTTCATGTCAATAAAATATTATATTGGCGCAATCGATGGTACTCATGTGATTGTTATTGTTCCCCCATACAAAAGAAGAAAGCATTGCATTTGCTTGAATGTGATTGCTGCTGTTGATTTTAATCTGAAGTTTATATATGTGCTAGTTGGTTGGGTAGAATCGGCCCACGATGCAATCATCCTTGCTGACAGCATATCTTGAGCTAATGGGATACATATCTTTCATGGTGACCTCTACCTATGAGATGTTGGATATTCATGCCGGCATGAGATTTTTCCACCCTTCAGGTGAAGGAGATATGCCCTAGAGGCAAATAATAAAGGGTCTTTATTATCATATCTCAATAAGTTTGTAATAGTTTTGTATCATGCTATAACTGTATCAAGCAGAAACATTGATATACGTGTAATATTAAACAAACCAGAGTCCCTAATAGTCTCTATTTAACTAGTTGATTGGGCAAATGATGATCAAGGTTTCCTAATCATGGTGCATTTATGTCGACTGACAATGAAGTCATATCATTGGTGAATGATGTGTCATCGGATTGAAGACATTTATGCCGATAGGGGGTCCTCGAGGCGTGTGGTGAAAGGGGGTGTGAGGCGACAGTATTCCGGGACGATGATCACACAAGCTTTACCCAGGTTCGAATCCACCGGCTTTGGACGGATCCTACTCCTGAGCTATCCAGTAATATGGCAGAGCTGGAAGTATAGATTACAAGAGAGGTTCGCCTGTGCGAGTTGAGGTTGTAGATTGTGGGTGCCCTAAAGGCTGGTCCCTAGGACGGCTTATATAAATATCCGGCCTAGGGTTACAGGAGAGACCTATCCGGCTACGACCAAGAGTCGGTTACAAAGTACATATTGGACTACAAGTAACTAAACAGGCCTAAGTCGGTAAATCTTCTGGGCCTCCCCGTAGCCGGATGGACCTCCGTCTTCTCTCCCTGACTGGGCCACCCGTGAAGCAAAGCTCTAACCCTAAGTGGGCCACCCTGGTCAGTGAGTCATAGTGGGTATACCTGGAAAGTATATCCCCAACAGTAGCCCCTAGAAGCCTCCAAGATCCAGAGTCAGATTCCATTGTCTAGCTTGATCTATCTTCGGCTTGCAAAATCTTGAAGGGTTCCTGAAACTCCAAAACAAAAGTAGGATCCGGGTCTCAAATTGAGACGGGCCTGTGAGTATGCCATTCGGTTTTCCAACTTGAAATTTAAACTAGCGAAACTTGGTCTCTAATGTAACCTGACATCAGTCAAGGCCAAGTCATGTCACTGACAAACATTCCTGATAGTGTGACCGTTGGTGGGACCGTTTATCCCGGAACTAAGACGCTGTTTAATGCACGCGCGGAGATCGAGGAGGCATAATCTTCTCGAGGAGGTTACCCAGCTCCTTCCACGATGCATGGCACGTTTACTATTTGTTTCCCACGAATCTTGATGCAAGCGAGGCATATAAGGGGTTCAGATCTCCTTATTCTCTCTTACTAGCGCCTTCTGCCTTCTTCTTCCTCTAGATGACACCGCACCCTTGCTCTCCGTTTCCTTCCCCAAAATCACACAGCGCCGCCCATCCAAGGTCACCACTACCACCTAAATGGCTGACGCGTCTTCATCTAGCACGGCGGCAACCACTACCATGGCGGAGAAGGAGAATTTCCGCGGAGTGTGGATCTCATGCGTCCTTGACGACGAGAAACTGCACGGCGTTGAGAATGACGGTGTCCTCTACATCGGCGACTAGCAGAGCGGCTTCGACGAGGTCGTCCCTACTCCTCGCACCGATGAGAGGGTTCACTTCAACACTCGCCTTGATAGATGTTTGAGCTTTCCCCCCTCAGAGTTCTTCTCTGAGGTCATAGATCACTATGGAGTTTAACTCCACAACTTCCCCCCAAAAAACAATTCTAGAGCTTAGCGCTTACGCTTCTTTGTCTGAGGGTTATCTCAGAATAAAACCGAGTCTTATCTTGTTCCGGTACTACTTCGGTACCCAGAGAAATTCCATAACTTCCGGTAATCCCTACATTACCAGGACTCTTAGATTGACCCTTAGGAAAGACTGAGTCTATCCCAAGATTAGAGCTAGTGAGTCGGTGAAGAGGTGGCCGTCCATGTTATTTTATCACAAGGATAAACCTGCTCCTGTTAAAGAGGAAGCTTTGCCGGCTTTCGTCGACGGTGCCGCTGCTCCCCAAGAGTCTTGGGAGCAGATGATTTGGCTCTTACTGATGATTTTATCCATGCCAAGAGGTGGATCGAATATTTGATGAAGCATAAGGGTCTGAAGGGATCTGACCTAGTCCATTGCTAGCTGGCCATCGAATTCAACCCCTCCAGCACCATGGTGATTGGCTTGTGCACACTATCACCAAGAGCAAGAATGACAACTTGAGGACCAGCTCGCTCCCAATCCCAAATAAAGAATATGAATCCTGGATCAAGTGGTTGATCAAGGAGCGGGTTGAGAGGAAGATTCTAGAAATCTCTCTAGATTTGTATACTGCTGATGAACCTTTGACACTAATGATTTTTTGGCTAAGTCCTTCATACTCAATAATTTTCTCATCTGTATTTTGTTGTTTTGCAATACTAAGATAATGTTTCTTTCAGCTTGCTGACCTTCCCGACTTGGAGCTTGCTCCTCTCGAGGGATATCCACCCAAGGATCCAGTTCCTTAGGAGGATGAAGATCTTGAACTATTTCCAAAGGCGCTTACCCAGAAGCGTAAAACTCCGACTGTCGTTGTGGGCATCTAGAAAGTGCCCATCGTAAAGAGGTAAACTTCTTCACAATGTTTCAGGTATCAATTTGTATTTTCTCTGAATTTCAATGATCTTACTCTATTACCATCCAAGGCTAAAACAATTGCCAAGGGTAAGGCAAAAGGAAAGCCGGGGAAGACTCTTCGCCAGCAGAAGTTGACTCTGGCCTCACCTGCTGCCCCGCCTCCGACTCCTACCCCAAAGCCACCATCAACACCGGAGGGTACTTCCTCTACGGGCGTTGAAGATGCTTCGGCTCATTCTTCAGAGCCAGCGAACCTTGGTTCGCAGACTGACGTCACCGTGGGTAACTCGAGACTTGATAAGGGTGAACCCTCAAAGGGTAATGATCCCTCAGCCGAGACCTTTGCGGACAACCTTCTGCAGAATTCGGGTATTGCCAAACTTAGCCTTACTCAGAAGAGTACAAAAGAGATCCAGAAGCTGGCTCTCCATTGCCTAGAGACCCGGAATATCACAGTGGAGGAGGAGGCGCAAGAAGCCGAGGACATCAAGCTCATTGAGCTTCTTGACTAAGTTCATCTCTACAACGAGAAGTTGAAGGCTGGTGTGGCCCTGTGATGGCTCAAAATATATCGAGCTTGTTGGGAACCCCAAGAGGAAGGTATGATGAGCACATCAAGAAGTTTTCTCTCAGTTATGAAACCAAGGTTATCGAACCAGTAGGATCAAGGAAACAACTCCAAGGTGTTGTTTCCAACTCGGAATCCTACACAACACAACCACAAAACTTTGCCCCGACTTACAGTGAGGTTGTCAATCTCACCGGTTTTGCTGAAAACAAAGGATTGAACGTATTGTGTGGAAGATAGTAATTGCTTGAAGAAAGTAAACAGTAAAAAGTAAATAGATGGTAGATTGATGGTAAAATAATGGACCAGGGTCCATAGTTCACTAGAGGTGATTCTCCTTAAGATAGATGAGATGTTGGGTGAACAAATTACAGCGGGGAAATTGACAGACACCGAGAAAGCATACATGCATATACTAATCATCTTGACTCCTATGAGATTTGATTGGGCATTACAACATTATACATAGACCGTAATCCAACTGCATCTATGACTAATAATCCACCTTCAGGTTATCATCCGAACCCCCTCCAGTATTAAGTTGCAAGCAACAGATAATTGCATTAAACAAAGTGTGTAAAGTAAACGATACGATTGTCCCATGGACAAAGGATTGCTGTTTTCTCCCTAGTAGCAACAAAACATCTAGTACCTTAGAGATTCCTGTCACTTCCCCAGATTACTAGAGTCATGGATCCACTATCGAGCATAAATACTCCCTCTTGGAGTTGCTAGCATCTACTCGGCCAAGATAGATACTAACAATGGAAAGCATGCAAGATCACAAATAACATAGACATGATAGAATCAATAATCAATCTAAAATAGCATCTCAATATCCATCGGATCCCCGCAAACACAACATGTAAGATTACAAATAGATGATCTTGATCGTGAACGGAGCTCACAAGATCTAAACATGGTAGCACAAAGGAGGAGAACCAATCATCTAGCTACTACATGGACCCGTAGTCTAGGGATGATCTACTCACGCATCACACCGGAGGCAGTCATGGTGATGAAGAAGGCCTCCAGGGTGATCTCTCCCCTCCGACAGGGTGCCGGGAAGAGCTTCAGATCCCTCCCGATCTAGGGATGCAGATGGCGGCGGCTACAAACTATTTTGTGGAATTTTGATCGGGTAGTTAGGGTTTTCATCCCGGGAGACTTTTATAGGTCAAGGGGCAAGGTCGGTGGAGTACCAGGGGGCCCAACCAGGTGGCGGCACGCCTAGGGATGGCCGCGCCACCCTAGGGTGTGGGCGCCCTGGTGCCCCTCTTCGGCTCCGCTCCGGACTCCGTGTCGCTTCGGGTAAAATATTGACTTTGGCTTTTTTCTGGTCCAATTCCGAGAATATTTCCTTACTAGCTTTTCTGAAACCAAAAATAGCAGAAAACAGGAAACTGGCACCGTGGCATCTTGTTAATAGGTTAGTTCCATAAAATGTGTAAAAATACTCCAAAGTGTGGACAAAACATAAGAAAGTAGATATAAAACAAGCATGGAACATCAAAAATTATAGATACGTTTGCAACGTATCAACATCCCCAAGCTTAACTCCTGCTCGTCCTCGAGTAGGTAAGTGATAAAAAAGAATAATTTTTGAGGTGACATGCACCATCATAATATTGATCAAGGTATTTGTAAAACATTCATAGCTAGGATCATAGTACTTTAACATAGCATGAAAGACATAGTTCTAACAATAAAACATAGTAACTATGTTATAACATGAAAAGGTGCAAACAAAAGATTCATAAATAACAATTCTTTGAAAGACGTTTGTTTGTTTCACATATAGAAAACATAATGAGAATGGTATTCAGCTTGTCCCTCATAGTGTAGCAAAACATAAATGCATAGGACACCTTCAAAGTTCATAAGGGTGACTAGATACAAATAGTTTAAGAACAAGCGATATCAAAGTTATGAATCAATCAACAAGCCTTGGGACAATGCACATTAAACTAAGAATGGACATTATGCTCTCTTAGTAGGTGCATAAAGATAGAATATGGAGACTCAACATAAAAAGTAAAAGAAAGGCCCTTCATAGAAGGAAGCAGGGATTCAAGTCTCATAAAGAGCTTCCAAAAATTATGGTACTTATTAGCTTTCAGCTCTCATTGCCCCTATCATAAGCATCTTTAGGTGATTAAGGTTAAAGTGAACAAATATGAGGATATGCTTGACAAGTTATAAGCTGAAAATCTCATGCCACTTACTTTCGAGTACCGTTCCTCATGCTACTCAAGTTTAGTCACAAGTAAGTTCTTGTCATTGTAAGTACATGTGTATCATAGAGAACCACAAACGGGGTACCTCTTGTCCGATGATATGGAAGATTCCCCATATCAAAATGACAAGAGTAAGCAGCCAATGAGCATCTCAGCAATCCTTTTATTTCCTATTTGCATAGGCCTCTTTTTTATTTATTTTTCTTTCTCTTTTTTTTCTTTCCTATTTGCATAGGTTTTTTATAGAGGATGCTTCATAGATTGCTCACTATGGTTACGCTGCAGGTTTCCACCATGATTAGGCATGGCTTAGACCAGTCGCCCAGGCATTTCTCTAACACATATACGAACTCCATGAGCCTTACAAGCTCCCCTTTCATTTCACACCGCCGGGATCCATAAGCAAAAGAACATGATATCAACTAAATAAAGTGCAATTTTGAAAGTGTTCCCCATGATAACATGGTTCTGCTAATTCACAAATTACAAAACGCAAGTATATACGCAACATAGATGGGCACAATGGTTCAATTTTATTAAGTGCAAGAAAAGTAAAGTGTGCCATCAAGTTCGTGAGAGCTCTAATCACTAGTTTTCACATAACAAGTTTAATTCGGAAGGTAGATAAAAACATGAATATACTTGGAATAGAAAATGCTAATAGGTAGGTATGGTGGACTCTTTGGAATAACTTGGTTTTATTTGGAGTTGGATGCATGAGTGGAACTCATACTTGGTACATGTGAAGGCTAGCAAAAGACTGGGAGCGACCAACTAAGAGAGCAATAATGGCCATAATCATGCAAATCGACAAAACATTATTAATTAAAGAATAAAGTAATATTACAAGTCGAAAACTAAATGATCATAGAGGCTATAGTGACTTGAGGTAGTCTTAACATGGTGTGAGCATGCGCCAAGTCAACCCAAATAAAGAGCCAAAGGAGAATACCACAATATTATGCTTTTATATGCTAAAACAACGCATGATTCTTTTAAGGCACATTAAGCAATCTCAATTGTTTATAACAAGTCATGCTACAGCAACAATCACTAAGCATAAAGTCAAAACAATATCAATCATGACATGACAAAGCCTAGGCCACGGTCAAAAACAAGCTCCTTTTATACCACTTATAAGCATGAACTTTCCTACTCTTTTCCAATCCAAATCAACCTATTTGAAACTATGTATGAATGCGGGGGTCCAACCAATATATTCAAGAAAACTAAGTAAATGAAAACTAAAAACAAAAACAAAGACGCTCTAAGAACAACACAATTGTGCATGAACAATAAAAATGAAGTGTTTCGAAGAAACCTGAAATTTTTATTGATGAAGAAGGGGATGACTTGGGCATCCCTAAGCTTTGACGCTTGTACTTCTTGAATATTTCTTGGGGTGAAACGGGTGGCATCCCCAAGCTTGAGCTTTTGTCCATACTTCATCTTATCACATTACTCTTCCCTACACTTTAAAATTTCCTTCATACAAAACTTCACACAATCTTCGTTAGCAACATTAGTGTACTCAATATAATAAGTCTTTTTGGTTCAGTTTCAACACAAGTAAAACTTTCATTAAAACACAAGCTACTGTAGCAATTCCTTTAAAAAGTTCAAGTGATCAAAGAGAACTCAAAGACAAAGAGATTAAGAAGCAAATGCAAATAATGGCAGAAGTCTGTCAAAATAGACCAGCAGGTAAAAACCAATTTTTTCGAAGACCTTCTGTTGCTAAAATCGAAAAGTGTTAAACTAAAGAAAGTTGTATAACAACCTGGGGTAGAAGCACAAAAAACTATAGCTCAAACCGACGTACAGAGATTTTTCACGATTTTTTACAGCGAAGCACAAAAATCTGTTTCGGGACAGCAACTTCCCAAATCTTACTTCTCTCTCATTAGAGGTTACTCTTGGCACAAAAACCACACAAAAAATGATAAGGAGAGGTTATTACTGAAGAAATAACTTCCAAGACTCAACAAAATATTCCTAAAGAAATTTGGGTTATCTCCCAATAAGAGCTTTTCTTTAACGCCTTTGAGCTAGGCATAAGAAGCAAGAATCAAGTATTCTCAAATGAAGAAGCATTAAGAGAAAATTTTGTTTTAATAGGAGAGGTAAAAGGAATCTTCTCTCTCTTCTTAGGGAAGTGTTCTATACCTTTCTTGAGTGGGAATTGATATTTAATGGTGCCTTCTTTCATATCAATAATGGCACCAACAGTTCTAAGAAAAGGTCTTCCCAAAATAATAGGACAAAAAGAATTGCATTCAACATCCAAAACATAGAAATCAACGGGGACATAGGCATTGTTAACCATAATAAGAACATCATTAATAATCTCCATTAGTTTCTTTTTAGTATTATCATCAAGTTGGACATTTAAATAACATTCTTCCAATGGTCGTAAATTAAGCATTTCATAGATCTTTCTAGGCATAATAGAAACAGTACTATCAAGATCACATAAAGCTTTTAGATCAAAATCATTCACTTTCATATTAATGATGGGTTCCCAACCATCTTCTAATTTCATAGGAATAGAAGCTTTATGTTTCATCTTTTCTTCTTTAATTTTTATGAGAGCATCAGTAATGTGTTTTGTAAAAGTCATATTCATAGCACTAGCATTAGGACTTTTAGCAAGCTTTTGTAGGAACTTAATTACTTCAGAGATATTGCAACCATCAAGATCAAAATCATAATTACCATCTAAAGTAGTAGAGCTATTGTTTCCCATATTTAGAAGAATTTTAGCATTTTTATTAGAAAAGGTTCCATTGCTTTTAGGTATTGTTGCAGAAGGAACTTCATGTGGTTTGCTAGCATTAACATTAGTGGTGGTGATAGTAGAAATACTAATATTTCTAGCAATTTCAACTTCTCTTTCCCACTTAGCATGCAATTCAGCTAACAGTCTAACATTTTCATCAATTCTAACTTGTATGGCATTAGTAGCAGCAAAGGGATTTTCAATAGTTTCAGGTTTAGCATCCATTTTATTCAAAGAAGATTGTGCTTTAGACAATGATGCTATATTTCTTTCAGCATTAGAGAGTTTTTCCTCAATATTTTGTTGAAAGCAGTTTGTTTACTAATGAAATCTTTAAGCATGACTTCAAGTTCAGAGGGTGCATTTCTATTATTGTTGTAGGAATTTCCATAAGCATTACCATTATTGGGAGGATATGGCCTATAATTATGATTACCAAAATTATTTGTGTAGGCATTGTTGCTAAAATTATTATTTCTAATAAAGTTCACATCAACTTGCTCTTTTTGAGCAACCAAATAGGCTAAGGGAACACGATTAGGATCAATATGAGCTTTCCCATTAACAAGCATATATATAATAACATCAATTTTATCACTCAAGGAGGAGGTTTCTTCAACAAAATTTACCTTCTTACCATGTGGAGCTCTCTCAGTGTGCCATTCAGAATAGTTAACCATCATATTATCCAAAAGCTTTTTTGCAGCACCCAAAGTAATGGTCATAAAGGTACCTCTAGCAGCAGAATCCAGCAGATTTCTTGAAGAATAATTTAGTCCTGCATAAAAGGTTTGGATGATCATCCAAGCAGTCAGTCCATGATTGGGACAATTCTTTACCAAAGATTTCATTGTTTCCCAAGCTTGAGCAACATGTTCATTATCAGATTGTTTAAATTCCATTATTTCACTTCTCATAGATATAATCTTAGCAAGAGGATAGTATTTTCCAATGAAAGCATCTTTGCATTTAGTCCAAAGATCAATACTATTTCTAGTTAGGGATAACAACCATTCTTTAGCTTTTCCTCTCAAAGAGAAAGGAAACAATTTAAGCTTAATAATATCTCGATATATATCCCTATGTTTTTGCATCTCACAAAGTTCAACAAAGTTATTAAGGTGACCAACAACATATTCAGTACCAACACCAGAATTTTTTTCTTTCATAACAAGATTGAGCAAAGCAGATTTAATTTCTAAGAAAGTAGCTTCAGGAACAGGTGGAACAATAGGTGTGCACATGAAATCATTGTTGTTGGTGCTAGTGAAGTCACACAACTTAGTGTTTTCAAAAGTATTCATTTTTTTGTGTTTTTAATATAAAGAAGCAAACTAGTACAACTAATTTTTTGTGTGTTTTTGATAAAGAAAACAAGCAAACAAAGCAGAAATAAACTAAGCAAAACAAAAAAGTAAAGAGATTGGTTATAAGGGACTCCCCTTGTGAAGATGTCCTTGACTCCCCGACAACGGTGCTAGAAAAAGTGCTTGATGGCTCAAAATATATCGAGCTCGTTGGGAACCCCAAGAGGAAGGTATGATGAGCACAAGAACAAGTTTTCCCTTAGTTATGAAACCAAGGTTATCGAGCTAGTAGGAGCAAGGAAACAACTCCATGGTGTTGTTTCCAACTTGGAATCCTGCACAACACAACCACAAAACTTTGCCCCAACTTACAGTGAGGTTGTCAATCTCACTGGTTTTGATGAAAACAAAGGACTAAACGTATTGTGTGGAAGATAGAATTGCTTGCAGAAAGTAAACAGTAAACAGTAAATAGATGGTAGATTGATGGTATAAGAATGGACCGGGGTCCATAGTTCAATAGAGGTGATTCTCCTTAAGATAGATGACATCTTGGGTGAACAAATTACAGCGGGGCAATTGACAGACACCAAGAAAGCATACATGCATATACTAATCATCTTGACTCCTATGATATTTGATTGGGCATTACAACATTATACATAGACCGCAATCCAACTGCATCTATGACTAATAATCCACCTTCAGGTTATCATCCGAGCCCCCTCCAGTATTAAGTTGCAAGCAACAGATAATTGCATTAAACAAAGTGTGTAAAGTAAACAATACGATTGTCCCATGGACAAAGGATTGTTGTTTTCTACCTAGCAGCAATAACACATCTAGTACCTTAGAGATTCCTATCACTTTCCCAGATTACTAGAGGCATGAACCCACTATCGAGCATAAATACTCCCTCTTAGAGTTGCTAGCATCTACTCGGCCAAGATAGATACTAACAACGGAAAGCATGCAAGATCACAAATAACATAAAAATGATAGAATCAATAATCAATCTGAAATAGCATCTCAATATCCATCGGATCCCCACAAACACAACATGTAAGATTACAATTAGATGATCTTGATCATGAACGAAGCTCACAAGATCTAAACATGTTAGCACAAAGGAGGAGAACCAACCATCTAGCTACTACATGGACCCGTAGTCTAGGGATGAACTACTCACTCATCACACCGGAGGCAGCCATGGTGATGAACAAGGCCTCCAGGGTGATCTCTTCCCTCTGGCAGGGTGTTGGGAAGAGCTTCAGATCCCTCCCGATCTAGGGATGGAGATGGTGGCGGCTATAGACTCTTTCGTGAAATTTTGATCGGGTACTTAGGGTTTTCGTCCCGGGAGACTTTTATAGGCTAAGGGGCAAGGTCGGTGGAGTACTAGGGGGCCCACACCAGGTGGCGGCGCACCTAGGGCTGGCCACGCCACCCTAGGGTGTGGCTGCCCTGGTGCCCCTCTTCGGCTCCGCTCCAGACTCCGTGTTGCTTCGGGTAAAATATTGACTTTGGCTTTTGTCCGGTCCAATTTTGAGAATATTTCCTTACTAGCTTTTCTAAAACCAAAAACAGCAGAAAACAGGCAACTAGCACTATGGCATCTTATTAATAGGTTAGTTCCAGAAAATGTGTAAAAATACTCTAAAGTGTGGACAAAACATAAGAAAGTAGATATAAGACAAGCATGGAACATAAAAAATTATAGATACGTTTGCAACGTATCACCCCGCCACAACCAGTGATTCCTTTGACTCTCGCCGAGAAGGTTTCTTCTGAGGTGAAGATGAGCCTCAACAAATTGACTCATTAGCATTATGTAAGTCATAATACGACACTTTTTTATTGTATTTCATATCATATCCTCTATCCCCCAAACATGAAGTTGGATAGGAATACGGATTTATGCTTTTATAGGATGCCAAAGAATGAACTAGTATAGCCCCTAAGGCTCGTGTTGATATTTACCTTAGTTAAAATATTAGCATGAGTCTTAGTAGACTTCTGACTCTGGTTACCATTCTGACTTATAGAAAGTTAATGTTTATAACCAGGATTTGTTGAAGAATATTTGCAACAAGAGGAGAGAGAACAGAGCTCTCCGACTTTAAAATGCGCAACTTAAGTTGCAAAGGATGAAGCTGAAGGTTAACATTTCAGGCCTCATTTTCATAGTCTGTTTTTTGATCTATAGCCAAATATTTATCCGGCTTTATTTCTTGCTATTGTCAGAACTTGTGAAACAGTCGTGCAAAATGATTGAACAAGCCAAAGATTGTAAGGTCTTGGAGGTGGAGAATGCTGACTTGCGTGCAGAGCTGGAAAAACTTAAAATAGATCATGAGACCAGCATTGCCGGTGTGCTTGAATCTAGCAATCATGCTACTGAGGCGCGTGACCGCACCATTGCCAAACAAGATCAAACAATCTTGGACTTGCAAAATGCCTTGGACAGGGAGAAGGACACCTCCGAAGCTCTCCGGAATGAACTTTTAAGTCTTCGAGAGGAGAAGACCAAAGTAGATGATGCTATCTTCGGTAAGTTTTTCTATCCCTGAGTTATTGTTTTTCCAAATTGTTAGACTCAGATATACTGTTGACCTTGTTTTATTTTTATAGGTCCTCTCCACCTTCTTGATGCCTCTTCGTTCGAGCCTCGTACCATCCGACTTGTCGCTGTTGGGGACCTAATTCACGATTTTCGCCAGTCCCTAGAAGAAATTGGTGAATTTGACTAGCTCTCCGGCTTAGACTCAATGTAAGCCTTTAAGCTACGAGACAAGGCGAAGGATATTCCTAAGCTATTCAAGGTTTGGAACATGTCGTATGGATGCATAGCAGCACAGAATGCCCTGACAATGATAATGAGCCACCATGGAAGCATAGAAATATGGCAAGTTACCAAGGGTTATTCGACTATCGATGAAGACGAAAATCCATAGAACATCTGGGATTCTTGTGCCGGATACGCTTCATGCATGGCCAAGTTGACTAGCAATGACGATCCATTCTTCACACCCGTTGAAGTGCCACCTCCCCAGGAGAAGAAGTTGCCGAAGTTTCCGAAGATGACGAGCAGACTAGGTCTGATATACCCGTCTCGGAAAGATATCGGGGTGATACGGGTGATGTGTCCAGCGAGCCAGCAACTGCTTAATCTCCACCTGCATCATAGAATGTGATAAAAACAGTGTGTTATTCTAAAAATAATTGATTGTAATAAGTAGATTTTGCTGGTGCTAAGATTGTAAGAAGCTCTGCTTTACTCTTTTAGCACTTTTGCCTTTTTTGTTTGCTGTCCTTGAAAATTACTTAAGCACTTGTTTTATCTACACTTATCGTTTATCTGTCTTTCTGCCTCGTCCCTTTCGTGAGCTGGCAAACCTTCAACGCAGAAACTTTGTCGAGCAACATAGCTTAATTGCTAAACCAGTTTAAACCAGGAAGCAACACCGGCTTCGAGTACTAACAATGGACTACTCGGAAAATACCCGCATCCAGCAATAAGACAAAAACCCAAGTATAAACTAGAAAATTTAGAATTATACCTGAAGGTATCATTGTTAGAATCGGAAATCTAACCTTAACAAACATGAGCATAAAGTACTTTCAAGTATTCTGGGATTTTTGACTTATGACATGATCATTCGGAAATAAGGTGGTACATAAAAAACATCTCAGAAAAACATTGAGGAGACCAATATGGTCTATCTCATCCGGATTTGTACTACCTCCAACTCTCTTTCTCTTCTTAGTAGTAGATCTCTCTTTTTCTAGCCTCATATTAGTTAGGTAGTAAGAACCATTGTGCAATACTCGACTAACTATAAAGGACCCTTCCCATATATATAGGGGCAAGTTTGTGCTCTTTTTTTGCACTTGCCGAAGAACCAGATTGCCCTTCCGAAAAGACCAATTTCCGACTCTCTAACTATGATATCTACGTAACTTTTGCTGGTAGGCTGCAGATCTCTATTCAGCAACAACGCAAACTTCCTCAAGAATATCGAGATCGTCTTGTTGAGAAACTTCGGCATCCTCTTTGACATACGCAGTGACTCGGGGAGAATTATGAATAAGATCACTCAGAAGGACAGCTTCTGCACCATGAACCAAGAAGAACGGTGTATATCCAATTAACATGTTAGGAGTTGTTCGTAAACTCCATACCACAGACGACACTTCGTCTGCCCAAGCTCCCATAGCACGATGTAGTGGTGCTTCGAGTCTTGGTCGTAGGCCTTGAAGAATTAAGAAATTTCCCCTTTCGACTTGTCCATTGGCTTATGGATGTGCGACTAATGCAATATCAAGTCGGATCCCTTGTTCATTACAGAATTCGACTAGTTCTCCCATGGAAAAGTTACTCCCATCGTCTATAATAATACTGTGTGGATACCCGAATTGGATGATCATGTCCTCGACGAACTTTTTGGCTGTTTCTTGATCACAACTTGTGACAGGTTTTGCCTCAATCCATTTTGTGAATTTATCCACCATCACAAGAAGGTGAGTGTATCCACTTTGAGCCCGTCTAAATGGTCCTACCATATCAAGCCCCCAGACCATGAACAGCCATGTAATCGGAATTGTTCGAAGCTGATCAGCCGGAACATGGGCTTGTTTGGCATATTTTTGGCAAGCTTTACATGTCTTAACCAGCCGTTCGACATCTGCCTTAGCCGTAAGCCAGAAAAATCCGTGTCTGAAGGCCTTTGCCACTAAAGATTTGGCTGCAGCGTGATGTCCACATTTGCCTTTGTGGCTTTCCCTTAGGATTTCCACGCCTTCTTCCGGAGAATCACAGTGCTGAAAGACCCCAGATGCACTCCACTTATAGATCTCACCTCCCGCCACTATGTAGGATTTTTCTCGTCAGACGATCTGTCGGCTTATTTCTTAGTCTTTGGGTAATTTTCAATATACCAAGAAATCAAGATAGGGGTGTGTCCAGCTGGGAATTACAGCCAGAACTGCTATGAGTGGTGATCGGATTTGGCCGGATACTCCTCATCAACTCCTATGATATAGGGAACTCTTAAGTGCTCCAAAAAAAAGCATTGTCCAGGACCTGTTTCCATGCAAAGCCTATTCTTGATAGAGCGCCTGCTTCCTCATTTCTGTTCGGGGAATTTGTTGGACTTCAAACCCTTCGAACGATTTAGATAGTTCATCCACGACAACTCTATATGCTACCATGTCCTTATTTGCATTACATATATCAGATACTTGCTAGGAAACTAAATCCGAGTCTCCATAACACATCAGTCGGCGAATGCCGATGTCTTTTGCGATTCAAATTCCATGTACTTGGGCTTCATACTCAGAAATGATGTTTGTCACTATGAAGTGAAAAATCGGCAGTACATAGAACAATTTATCACCTTGGGGTGACTTGAGCACCATGCCAGCCCCCGAGCTCTTTAGACCCGTCAAAGTGTAAGGTCCAAACTTCTGTCTCTGGCAGACCTGTGTTTTCGACTGTCTTTGTCCAATCAGCGACAAAGTAAGCAAGAATCTGGGATTTGATTGTTGTACGTGGTTTGTACTCAATATCAAAAGCTGCTAGCTCTATCCCACACTTAGTAACGTGTCATCTGGCATCACTGTTGTTGATTATGTCTCTCATGGGAGATGTGCTCACCACGGTAATCTTGTGCTCTTAAAAATAGTGTCGTAGCTTTCTGGATGCGAAGAATACACCATAGGCTAACTTTTGGTAATGAGGATACCTTTGCTTCAATTCGGTCAAGACCTCGCTGAGATAATAAGTCGGACGCTGCACCAGGTGTTCCTGTTTTTCTTCTAGTCGTTCGACCACCATGACGACACTAATGACTATGTTTGTCACAACTACGTATAGCAACATCGACTCATGTGGCTCTGGTGCTACAAGAATAGGGGCAGATGAGAGTAGGACTTTTAGATCCTAAAGTGCAGCTCCAGCTTCATCAGTCTAGACAAACTTTTTGGTCTTTTTCAAGAGCTTGTATAATGGTGCGGCTCTTTCACCGAGCCGGCTTACAAACCGACTGACTATAGCAATATATCCAGTTAGTCGTTGTACATCCTTCAGGCGAGTTGGCCTGGAAATGTTGAGTATAGCCTTTACCTTGTCACGTTTCACTTCTATGCCTCTTTGTGACACAATGAAACCTAACAATTTTCCAGCTGGTATTCCAAAGAAACACTTCTTCGGGTTAAACATTATGTTGTATTTTCATTGATTGCTGAATGTTTCCTCTAAGTCGGAAATTAGCGTTTCCTTATTTTTGGACATCATAGCTATGTCTTCCACACTGCATATGTGTTCGATTTGATGGTGGAGGCAACGCTGCATAGTGCGCTGGTACATAGCTCCTGCGTTTTTGAGCCCAAAAGGCATCGTTTACATAGTAGAAGTTTCTAAAGGGGGTGATAAACAAAGTCTTTATTTTGTTTGACTCCTTCATCCGAATTTTATGATATTCGGAATATGCGTCAAGAAAACATAGGAATTCCGAGCCTATCATCAAATTGATAACTTGATCAATTCTAGTAGAGCGAACGGATCTTTGGGACAAGCCTTGTTCAAGGCAGTATAATCAACACACATCCTTAAATCAGTGGTGTCCTTTTTAGGGACCATTATAGAATTGACCAACATTTTAGTATGGATGACCTCTTCTATGAATCCGGCTAACTTGAGCCGGGCTACTTCCTTAGCTATTGCTTTGCACTTTTCATCGCTGAAACATTGTAAGGACTGAGGTTGATGAGTTTAGCATTTGGGTATTGATGGATCTGAGTATGGCGCCCAGAAAAATGCTGGAGCGGTGTTGATGTAGAGCTCGTTGGGAACCCCAAGAGGAAGGTATGATGAGGACATCAGCAAGTTTCCCTCAGTATGCAACCAAGGTTTAATCGAACCAGTAGGAGCAAGGAAACACCGCAAAGGTGTTACTAGCTAAGCTTTGGCAGGGCGCACTACCGGTGCTAGTAGCAACGTGGAGACCTGCACAACACAACCACAAAACTTTGTCCCCAACTTGCGATGAGGTTGTCAATCTCACTGTGTTTTGCGGAAAACAAAGGATTAAACGTATCGAATGGAAAGAAGTAAAAGTTTGCAGAAAGTAAACACAAAGAAGTAAAAGATTGTAGATTGAATGTAAAAGACAAGGACCGAGATCCATAGTTCACTAGAGGTGGCTCTCCTTAAGATAGATAACATGCTAGGTGAACAAATTACAGCGGGGCAATTGACAAACATCGAGAAAGCAATACATGCATATACTAATCATCTTGACTCCTTTGAGACTTGATTGGGCATTACAACATAATACATAGACCGCCATCCAACTGCATCTATGACTAATAATCCACCTTCAGGTTATCATACAAACCCCCTCCAGTATTAAGTTGCAAGCAATAAATTATTGCTTTACGAACTGCGTGTAAAGTAAACAATATGATTGTTCTATGAACAAAGGATTGTTGTTTTCTCCCTAGTAGCGACAACACATCTAGTACCTTAGAGATTTCTGTCACTTCCCCAGATTACCAGAGGCATGAACCCACTATCGAGCATAAATACTAACTCTTGGAGTTGCTAGCATCTACTTGGCCAAGATAGCTACTAACAACGGAAAGCATGCAAGATCACAAATAACAAAGACATGATAGAATCAATAATCAATCTGAAATAGCATCTCAATATCCATCGGATCCCCGCAAACACAACATGTATGATTACAAATAGATGATCCTGATCATGAATGGAGCTCACAAGATCTAGACATGAAAGCACAAAGGAGGAGAACCAGCCATCTAGCTACTACATGGATCCATAGTCCAAGGATGAACTACTCACGCATCACACCGGAGGCTTGCATGGTGATGAAGAAGGCCTCCAGGGTGAAATCCCCTCTCCGGTAGGGTGCCGGGAAGAGCTTCAGATCCCTCCCGATCTAGGGATGGAGATGATGGCGGCTACAAACTCTTTCGTGGATTTTTGACCGGGTACTTAGGGTTTTCGTCCCGAGGGCAATATATAGGCGGAAGGAGAGGCCGAGGGGGTGTCAGGAGCGGCCACACCACCCCTGGCACGGGCCAGGCCTGGCCGCGCGGCCAGTTGGTGTGGTGGCTCCCTGGCCCTTCTCTGTCTCGTATTCTGGCACTTAATCACTTTCGGAAAAATAGGCACTTTGGCGTTCCCATCCAATTCCGAGAATATCATTTTCTGACTTTCTTGGAACCAAAAACAGCAGAAAACAGGAAGCTGGCACTATGGCTCTTGTTAATAGGTTAGTCCAAGAAATCATATGAAAAGTACTCCAAAGTTGGAACAAAACACAAGAAAGTGGATAAAACTAAGCATGGAACATCAACAATTATAGATACATTTGCAATGTATCAACATCCCCAAGCTTAACTCCTGCTCGTCCTCGAGTAGGTAAGTGATAAAAAGAAAGAATAATTTTTGAGGTGACATGCACCATCAAAGACTTGATCAAAGTATTTGTAAAATATTCAAAGCTGGGATCATAGTACTTCAATCATAATCATGAAAGACAAAGTTCTAGCAATAAGCAAAGAAACTATGATGCAACATGAAAAGGCACAAACAAAATATTCATGAATAACAATGCTTTGCAAGACGTTTGTTTGTTTCACATAAAGAAAACATAGCATAATAGTATTCAGCTGGTCCCTCAATAGAGTAGCAAATATAAATGCATAGGACACCTTCAAAGTTCATAAGAGTGACTAGATACAATAGTTTAAAACAAGCAATATCAAAGTATGCATCAATCAACTAGTTTTGGGACAATACACATAGAACTAAGAATGGCCACTATTCTCTCAAAGTAGGTGCATAAAGATAGAAGGTGGAGACTCAATATAATGGTGGAAGAAAGGCCTTTTGTAAAAGGAAGTCGGGATTCAAGTCTCATAAAGAGCTTCCAAAAATTATGGTACTTATAGCTTTCAACTCTCATTGCCCCTATCATAAGCATCTTGAAGTGATTAAGGTTAAAGTGAACAAACTATGGTGTACATGCTTAACGAAGTATAAGTTAGAAATCTCATGTCCCTTGTATACGAGGGCTGCTCCTCATGCTACTCAAGTTTAGTCACCGGTAAGTTCTTGTCATCGTAAGTACATTTGTATCATAGAGAACCGCCAACGTGGTACCCCTTGCCCGATGATACGGAAGAATCACCATATCAAAATGATAAGGCAAGCAGACAACGAGCATCTCAGCATTCTTCTTATTTACCATGGGAATATGGTGCTTTTTACTCTCTTTCCTCTTTTCATAGTATCTTTTTTTTTCTCTTTTTTCTCAATATAGGACTCTTTTTTTATAAGAAGAATGCTTCATAGACAGCTCATTATGGTTACGCTGCAGGTTTCCACCATGTCAGCATGGATTAGACCAGCGACCCAGGCGTTTCTCTAACACATATACATAACTCCATGGACTTACAAGCTCCCCTTTCATTTCACATCGACGACATCCATATACAAAAGATCATGATATCAACTAGGTACAAGTACCAAGTGCAATGTTGAAAGCGTTCCCCATGAAAGCATGGTTCTGCTAATTCCCAACAAATAAGTGCAAGCATATACAACATAGACGACACAATGGTTCAAGTTTATTAAGGTCCAGAAAAGTAAAGTGTGCCATCAAGTTTGTGAGAGCTTTAATCACTAGTTTTCTCATAACAGGTTTAATTTGGAAGGTAAACAAAAGCATGAATATACTTGTAATAGCATATGCTAGTAGGTAGGTAAGGTGGACTCTTTGGAATAACTTGGTTTAAGGAGTTGGATGCATGAGTGGAACTCATACTTTGTTGTGGAGGCTAGCAAAAGACTGGGAGCGACAAACTAAGAGAGCAATAATGGCCATAATCATGTAGAGAGACAAAACATCATTGATCAAAGCATAAAGTGATACTACAAGTTGAGAACTAAAGGATCATAAAGGCTATGGTGACTTGATATAGTCATAACATGGTGTGAGCATGCACCAAGTCAACCCAAATAAAGCATCAAAGGAGAGTACCACTATACTATGCTTTAATATGCTAAAACAACGCATGATTCATCCAAGGCACATTAAGCAATCTCAATTGTTTATAACAATTCATGCTACAACAAATAAAACTAAGCATACCACCAAAACAATATCAAGCATGGCATGACGGAGCATAGGCCACGGTAAAAAAAAGCTCTTTTTACCACATAAGTATGAACTTTCCTACTCTTTTCCAATCCAAACCAAACTATTTGCAAACCAATGTATTAAAGAGGGGGTCCAACCAATTTATTCAGAAAACTAAGCAAACCAAGAAAAAAAAACCAAAACGAAAATGAAAAGGAAGACGCTCCAAGAAAAACATAACTTGTGCATACAACAATAAAAATGAAGCGTTTGGAAGAAACCTGGGATTTTTATTGATGAAGAAGGCGATGCCTTGGGCATCCCCAAGCTTTAACGCTTGTACTTCTTGGATATTTCTTGGGGTGACATGCGTGGCATCCCCAAGCTTGAGATTTAGTCCATCCTTCATCTCATTACTCATTCCTTCCATACACTTGAAAATTTTCCTTCATAAACAACTTCACACAATCTTTATTAGCAACATTAGTGCACTCAAGATAAATAAGTCTTAAGGTTCAGTTCTAACACCAAATAAACTTGCATTAGAACACTAGCTACTGTAGCACTTCTCTCAGAAATCTCAATTCCCCAAAAGAACTCAAAAAGGAACCAACAAGAAGCAAATGCAGAAAATGGCAGAAATCTGTCAAAACAGACCAGTAGGTAAAGACGAATTTTTTCGAAGACCTTCTGTTGCTCGAATCAAAAAGTGTTGAGCTAACTAAAGTTAGATAACAACCTGGGGCAGAAGCACAAAAATTAACGCCTCAAAAAGACGTTCAGAGATTTTACTCGAATTTTTATGGTGAAGCATAGAAATCTGTTTTGGGACAACAACTTTCCCAATCATTACTTCTCTCTCATTAGAGGTTACTCTTGGCACAAAAAGCAAATAAAAAGGATAAGGAGAGGTTATTACAGAGGTAATAACTTCCAAGACTCATCTAAAACTTTTGGGTTATCTCCCAATAAGTACTTTTCTTTAACGTCTTTAAGTTAGGCATAAGAAGCAAAAAAAAGAATCAAGTGTTCTCAAATGAAGAAGCATTTAAACCAACTTTGTTGCCCTTACCTCTCTTATTTTTATTCTTAACCTTAGGGAAAATATGGTTGTTTGGGGGAGAAGAAAGGTGCATGGTCCCCTTTCCCACATCTATTATTGCTCCAAGGAGTTCTAATAGGGACCTTCCAAGTGTAATTTGTCATTTTCCTGCACATTCAATAACAAGATAATCAATAGAAATCGTTTTCCCAAGGATCTTTGTAAACACTCCTTCAGATATTCCAAGAGGTAATATGGTAGTATTATTAGCAAGAGATATTTCTTTTCCTCCTTCAGTAAGCCCCCAAGTATTCAGAGATTTATAAATAACTTTGGGCATAAGGCAAAATTCAGACATGATATCACAACGAGCTTGAAAAGTTTCAGTGTTCATCTCAATCTTTACTGTAGGGAACCAATTTGATGGTTCAGAGTTTATTGGAACATAATTGTGATGCTCCCTAAGCGTATTATAGCAACTTTCTAAGCTAGTAGTGCTAGCCTCAAGAGTGTTCAACCTAGCACATATTTTTGCGAAAGAAATATCAGTTTGGTTTGGCATGTTGTAAGTGAGGATCAATTTCTTTATAGCATTAATAGCATCATCCTCATTACATTGGAGGAAATCTCCTCCCACAACATCATCTAAAGCATATCTATAGCAAAGAGCAATCCCAAGGTAAAAACTGCTAAGGAACAAACTTTGAGTCATTTTAGGCTCAGTTTTTTCATGTAGATCAGAGATTCTAGACCAAGCTTCTTTAAAACTTTCCTCAATTCCTTGTTTAAAAGTGAAAATCATTTCCTCGGGTGACATAGTGATTGGAGCAAGGCTAGACATAATGGCAACTTAGGATAGGAACTAATTTTTTGTGTGTTTTCAAATAAGAAAGCAAACTAGTAAAACAATTTTTTGTGTGTTTTTGAATAAAGAAAACAAGAAAACAAAGCAAAAAGAAACTAAGCAAAATAAAAACAACAAAGTAAAAGAGATTGGTTATGAGGGACTCCCCTTGTGAAGATGTCATTGACTACCCGGCAACGGCACCAGAAAAATGCTTGATGGCTCTGAGTATGGCGCCCAGAAAAATGCTAGAGCGGTGTTGATGTAGAGCTCATTGGGAACCCCAAGAGGAAGGTATGATGAGCACAGCAGCAAGTTTCCCTCAGTATGAAACCAAGTTTAATCGAACCAGTAGGAGCAAGGAAACACCCCAAAGGTGTTACTAGCTAAGCTTTGGCAGGGCGCACTACCGGTGCTAGTAGCAACGTGGAGACCTGCACAACACAACCACATAACTTTGCCCCAACTTGCGATGAGGTTGTCAATCTCACCGTGTTTTGCGGAAAACAAAGGATTAAACGTATCGAATGGAAAGAAGTAAAAGTTTGCAGAAAGTAAACACAAAGAAGTAAAAGATTGTAGATTGAATGTAAAAGACAAGGACCGGGATCCATAGTTCACTAGAGGTGGCTCTCCTTAAGATAGATAACATGCTGGGTGAACAAATTACAGCGGGGCAATTGACAAACATCGAGAAAGCAATACATGCATATACTAATCATCTTGACTCCTTTGAGACTTGATTGGGCATTACAGCATAATACATGGACCGCCATCCAACTGCATCTATGACTAATAATCCACCTTCAGGTTATCATCCGAACCCCCTCCAGTATTAAGTTGCAAGCAATAAATTATTGCTTTACGAACTGCGTGTAAAGTAAACAATACGATTGTTCTATGAACAAAGAATTGTTGTTTTCTCCCTAGTAGCAATAGCACATCTAGTACCTTAGAGATTTCTGTCACTTCCCCAGATTACCAGAGGCATGAACCCACTATCGAGCATAAATACTAACTCTTGGAGTTGCTAGCATCTACTTGGCCAAGATAGCTACTAACAACGGAAAGCATGCAAGATCACAAATAACAAAGACATGATAGAATCAATAATCAATCTGAAATAGCATCTCAATATCCATCGGATCCCCGCAAACACAACATGTATGATTACAAATAGATGATCTTGATCATGAACGGAGCTCACAAGATCTAGACATGAAAGCACAAAGGAGGAGAACCAGCCATCTAGCTACTACATGGATCCGTAGTCCAAGGATGAACTACTCACGCATCACACCGGAGGCTTGCATGGTCATGAAGAAGGCCTCCAGGGTGAAATCCCCTCTCCGGAAGGGTGCCAGGAAGAGCTTCAGATCCCTCCCGATCTAGGGATGGAGATGACGGCAGCTACAGACTCTTTCGTGGATTTTTGATCTGGTACTTAGGGTTTTCGTCCTGAGAGCAATATATAGGTGGAAGGGGAGACCGAGGGGGTTCCAAGGCTGGCCTCACCACCCCCTGGCGTGGGCCAGGCTAGGCCACGCGGCCAGGTGGTGTGGTGGACCCCTGGCCCCTCTCCGCCTCGTACTCTGGCATCTGATGAGTTCTGAAAAATAGGCACTTTGGCTTTTGTCCCGTCCAATTCTGAGAATATTCATTTTCTGACTTTCCTGGAACCAAAAACAGCAGAAAACATGCAGCTGGCACTGTGGCTCTTGTTAATAGGTTAGTCCAAGAAATCATATGAAAACTACTCCAAAGTTGGAACAAAACACAAGAAAGTGGATACAACTAAGCATGGAACATCAAAAATTATAGATACATTTGCAATGTATCAGGTATACATTTAGACTATCCTCGGCAAGCTCCCTAGGTACTCCAGTCATGTCAGATGGCTGCCTTGCAAAGTTATCTTTATTAGCTTTGAGGAACTCGACAAGCGCGCTTTCCTATGCGTGGCCTAGACCTGCGCCTATTTGGGTCACCTTGGATGGATCATCACCCTTCAACGGTGTTGTCTTCGTCTCTTCCGATGCCTTGAACTCCGGAGTCGGCTTGGTAACCTCCAGCTTCATCGCGGGCATCTCGGACGGGTCGATATTCTTGTTGATCTCCTGGTACTCCTCGGCGTGTAGTACAACTTCAGCAAATGCGATATTTCTGTCCTCACATTCTCATGCTTTCTTCGGGTCTCCCCAGATTGTGATGATGCCATTGGGACCTGGTATTTTCATCATATTGTAATATATAACAAGGGCAAGCTACAAAAGCCCAATAAGCCGGATGCCCAAATATAGCGTGGTATGGGCTCTTGAACAGGACCACTTCAAAAGAAAGTGTTTCTGTCCGGTAGTTCTTTGGAGTTCCAAAGGTAACATCCAAAGTGATCTCTCCCAGAGAATTTGCTTGTCTTCTGGGGACAACTCCATGAAAAGTCACGGAGCTATGGTTCAACTGTGTTTCCGATATCCTCATGCAGCGCAGCGTTTCGACGTAGATAATGTTGATGCTACTGCCACCATCCATGAGAGTCTTGGAGAATCCATAGCCGTCAATTAGTGGATTGATGACTAGAGCGTACTTTCCTCTCCTATGTAGCTTAGGTGGATGATCGCCTCAATCAAATGTGATTGTAAGTTCTGACCAATCCAAAAACTGGGGGACATCTGGCACAATTGCGTTGAGCTCATGCATCACTGCCTTTTTGACCTTGGCTGGTTGAGATCCGAGGAAGCAGACATAAGTGTCTTTGTTGGTTGGTAAGGTATTCTTTCCATCCGACTTGGGATTTTAAGCTTTTGCCTCCACCATGTTGGAATCTTCTTTGGACTCTTTCTCTTTATCGAAATTCTTCTTTCCTTTTTGTCACTTGGCACTGTAGCCTATGAATTCATCTTTCTTGATGTCGTCATTGAAACGACACTCAGCATTGGTGTGGGACGACCCCCTTTGCCATCTGGGTGATGCACACACAGATTATTGGCAATGTCGTCCCAAGAGTAGGTTTTGCCAGGTTGCTGGTCTCCTCTACATTGGACTCTGGAAGTTTCACGGCCTTGTCCTCGGCTGCCTCTGCGGCCTCCTCGTCCTCCAGACCCAAAAGTTGCATTGACCATTGCGGTTTCTGGATTGGGATTTTCCTCCGAGGTGTTCTTGCGTTTTGTGGCATGCTGGTTTGGATATTTTGCCGACTATGGTACAACCAGTACATTGAGCAGTCCTTCCGCATCATCGTTGGTGTCAGCATATTTTCTTGCCATTTCTTTCATCTCTCCCAAATCAGTCACTTTATCACACTTTAAGCGGTGACATAATAGACCAATTGGGACTCCCTTGATGAATGCTTCTATCGTGGTTTGGTCGTTTACTCCTTCGCAGGAGTTCTTCGTGTCGATCCATCGTCCGAGGTAGTCCCAGCATGTTTCTCCGGGTTTCTGGGTGCAACACTGCAGATCTCTGACCGTGCAGGGCCTCCTGTATGTTCCCTCAAAGTTCCAAAAGAAAGCATTTTGCATATCATACCAGTTGTGGATGGTGTTTTCCGGGAGTGCATTGAGCCATGATCGAGCCGTCTTCCTCAACATAAGTGGGAGATACCGGGACGCGACCAAGTTGTTTCCTCCTTTGGCGATGCAGCATGCCTGGAAGAAGTCCTGGAGCCAGGTGTCTGGCCGAGCCACACCATCGTAGGGCTGAATGTGCCTTAAGATGGAAAACCCTTCTGGAAAATTTGTCCATCGTACGCGTGGTCCGAAGCATTTTGGACCCACGTAGATGTTGTCCGACTCATAGCGCCACACCTCTATGTTTGAGTTGATCGGGTGCCTAGCATCACTTGGTGATAGGGCATGTTGTCTTGGTTGTTCACTGTGGCTATGGTGCCCATGAGCCGGACTTCTGCTTCTTCTACCACCACCTCCACCACCACGCCCTCCCTGGCCTCCATGTGAGCCGCTATAGTGGATGCTTGACGGAGAAGGTGGTGGTGGATTGTTACCCACAACCGAGGTTTCATGATGACGACCATCCCGTCGGCTTGTTCCAGCCGATGTTTGTCATTGTGACGTGGCTCAGCCGAATGACTAGCATGTCTAGGAGGAGACATCCTTTGCTAGTCCTACTCCCGACCTTAGGCTTAGTAATCTTCCCGGCGATTGTTCAACTATCATAGGGGAGGTTGGACCATTATTGCAACGGCGTCTCGCTCTGCAGCCGGAGCGACATTTCTCCAGCTTCATGCGGGTTTTTGCTGGTGTCCCGAAGATTTGGCTTTTGAATAATTGTCTTCTCGAGGGTCGGAATGATAGCGTTGTTCTGGCTCCCGTCGGGGCATTGGATCTTGGTGTCGAACCGTGTCCATGCGACATTGATATGACTTAGAGACCAACTTCCGCTGCGTGACGTGGCAACCTTCTGCTGCTCTAGGCCCTTCGCGAGTATCTTCACACTTAGTTGAATCTTGTCTAGGGTTGGATTATTTGCCAAGAGATCTTGAACCACAACAACATTTTCTATCGGTGTGACATACACCTGGTTGCCCTTGCTATCGATCCAAGGTTTCCCTACGGCTGTATCTCCTTCGAAAAGGGTTTTGTGAATGTCCGGATTTTTGTTAGCCAACTCAGGGCCGTTCCGGGTCTTCTGATGCTGTCGGGTGCTAGGCCCCCGTAGCAGAAATGCGCTTCTTCTCTTTGAGGATATTTGTAGTTTCCTCAAGGAGTACTTGACGATGCGCTTCTACAGCTTGGGCCCTATCTTCCAACTCCACAGGTGTAAGTTCTGCACCTGTCGGGATAGGTGTGGCAATTGCTTCTCCAAGGAGTTTACGGGCACCAGGGGTAACCATGTGTCCATCCAACGGAGTCTCTTTGGGCTCACTAGGGATCAAGGCTCCATCTGAGTCTTCTTCGTACTCTTTGGCTATTACCTCATCAGTTGGGAGGTCCTTGATGACCCAAAATATATCGAGCTCGTTGGGGAACCCCAAGAGGAAGGTATGATGAGCACAGCAGCAAGTTTTCCCTCAGTACAAAACCAAAGTTATCAATCCAGTAGGAGCAAGGAAACACCCCAAAGGTGTTGCTAGCTGAGCCTTGGCAGGGCGTACTACTGGTGCTAGTAGCAACATGGAGACCTGCACAACACAACCACAGAACTTTGCCCCCAACTTGCAATGAGGTTGCCAATCTCACCGGTTTTGCTGAAAACAAAGGATTAAACGTATCGAATGGAAGGAAGTAATAGTTTGCAGAAAGTAAACACAAAGTAGTAAATAGTTTGTAGATTGTATGTAAAAGAAAGGACCGGGGTCCATAGTTCACTAGAGGTGGCTCTCCTTAAGATAGATAACATGCTGGGTGAACAAATTACAGCAGGGCAATTGACAAACATCGAGAAAGCATACAAGCATATACTACTCATCTTGACTCCTTTGAGATTCGATTGGGAATTACAACATTACACATAGACCGCCATCCAACTGCATCTATGACTAATAATCCACCTTCAGGTTATCATCCGAACCCCCTCCAGTATTAAGTTGCAAGCAACAGATTATTGCATTACGAATTGCATGTAAAATAAACAATATGATTGTTCTATGAACAAAGGATTGTTGTTTTCTCCCTAGTAGCAACAACACATCTAGTACCTTAAAGATTTCTATCACTTCCCTAGATTACCAGAGGCACGAACCCACTATCGAGCATAAATACTAACTCTTGGAGTTGCTAGCATCTACTTGGCCAAGATAGCTACTAACAACGGAAAGCATGCAAGATCACAAATAATAGACATGATAGAATCAATAATCAATCTGAAATAGCATCTCAATATCCATCGGATCCCCGCAAACACAACATGCAGAATTACAAATAAATGATCTTGATCATGAACGGAGCTCACAAGATCTAGACATGATAGCACAAAGGAGGAGAACCAGCCATCTAGCTACTACATGGACCCGTAGTCCAGAGATGAACTACTCATGCATCACACCGGAGGCTTGCATGGTGATGAAGAAGGCCTCCAGGGTGAATTCCGCTCTCCGGCAGGGTGTCGGGAAGAGCTTCAGATCCCTCCCGATCAAGGGACAGAGACGACGGCGGCTACAGACTCTTTCGTGGAATTTTGATCGGGTATTTAGGGTTTCCGTATCAGAGGCAATATATAGGCGGAAGGAGAGGCCAAGGGGGTGCCTGGGGTAGCCATACCACCCCCTAGCGCGGGCCAGGTGGTGTGGCCACCCTCTGGCCTTTCTCCGTCTCGTATTCTGGCTCCAAGTGTCCCTCGGTAAAATAATAACTTTGGCTTTTGTCCCGTCCAATTCCGAGAATATTCATTTTCTGACTTCCTAGAACCAAAAACAGCAGAAAACAAGCAGCTGGCACTATGGGTCTTGTTAATAGGTTAGTCCAAGAAATCATATGAAAAGTACTCCAAAGTGTGGACAAAACACAAGAAAGTAGATAAAACCAAGCACGGAACATCAAAAATTATAGATACATTTGCAATGTATCAACATCCCCAAGCTTAACTCCTGCTCGTCCTCGAGTAGGTAAGTGATAAAAAGAAAGAATAATTTGTGAGGTGACATGCACCATCATAAACTTGATCAAAGTATTTGTAAAACATTCAAAGCTGGGATCATAGTACTTCAATCATAACATGAAAGACAAAGTTCTAGCAATAAGACAAAGAAACTATGTTGCAACATGAAAAGGCACAAACAAAATATTCATGAATAACAATGCTTTGCAAGACGTTTGTTTGTTTCACATAAAGAAGACATAGCATAGTAGCATTCAGCTTGTCCCTCATAGAGTAGCAAATATAAATGCATAGGACACCTTCAAAGTTCATGAGAGTGACTAGATACAAATAGTTTAAAACAAGCAATATCAAGGTCATGCAACAATCAACAAGTCTTGGGACAATGCACATAGAACTAAGAATGGCCACTATGCTCTCAAAGTAAGTGCATAAAGATAGAAGGTGGAGACTCAATATATATATAGTGGAAGAAAGGCCTTCATAGAAGGAAGTAGGGATTGAAGTTTCATAAAGAGCTTCCAAAAATTATGGTACTTAATAGCTTTCAACTCTCATTGCCCCTATCATAAGCATCTTGAAGTGATTAAGGTTAAATTGAACAAACTATGGTGTCTATGCTTGACGAAGTATAAGTTAGAAATCTCATGTCCCTAGAATACGAGGGCCGCTCCTCATGCTACTCAAGTTTAGTCACCGGCAAGTTCTTGTCATTCGTAAGTACGTGTGTATCATAGAGAACCGACAACGGGGTACCCCTTGCCCGATGATACGGAAGAATCCCCATATCAAAATGACAAGGCAAGGAGACAGCGAGCATCTCAGCAATCTTCTTATTTACCATGGGAATATGGTGCTTTTTTCTCTCTTTCCTTTTTTCATAATCTCTTTTTTTCTTTTTCTCTTTTTTCTCAATATAGGACTTTTTTTATAAGAAGAATGCGTCATAGACAGCTCATTATTGTTACACTGCAGGTTTCCACCATGTCAGCATGGATTAGACCAGCGGCCCGGGCGTTTCTCTAACACATATACATAACTCCATGGACTTACAAGCACCCCTTTCATTTCACACCGACGACATCCATAGACAAAAGAGCATGATATCAATTAGGTACAAAGTACCAGTGCAATGTTGAAAGCGTTCCCCATGACAGCATGGTTCTGCTAATCCACAACAAATAAGTGCAAGCATATACAACATAGACGACACAATGGTTCAAGTTTATTAAGGACAAGAAAAGTAAAGTGTGCCATCAAGTTCGTGAGAGCTTTAATCACTTGTTTTCTCATAACAAGTTTAATTTGGAAGGTAAACAAAAACATGAATATACTTGGAATAGCATATGCTAATAGGTAGGTATGGTGGACTCTTTGGAATAACATGGTTTAAGGAGTTGGATGCATGAGTGGAACTCATACTTGGTTGTGGAGGCTAGCAAAAGACTGGGAGCGCCAAACTAAGAGAGCAATACTGGCCATAATCATGTAGAGCGGCAAAATATCATTGATCAAAGCATAAAGTGATACTACAAGTTGAAAACTAAAGGATCATAAAGGCTATGGTGACTTTGGATAGTCATAACATGGTGTGAGCATGTGCCAAGTCAACCCAAATAAAGCATCAAAGGAGAATACCACAATACTATGCTTTAATATGCTAAAACAACGCATGATTCATCCAAGTCACAAAGCGATCTCAATTGTTTATAACAAGTCATGCTATAGCAAGGAATACTAAGCATAAAGCGAAAACAATATCAAGCATGGCATGACAAAGCACAGGCCACAGTCAAAAACAAGCTTTCTTTACCACTTAAGCATGGACTTTCCTACTCTTTTCCAAACCAAACCAAACTATTTGAAAACCAATGTATGAAAGAGGGGGTCCAACCAATTTATTCAGGAAACTAAGCGAACCAAGCAAACAAAAATGAAAAATAAGACGCTCCAAGAATAACACAATTGTGCATGAAACAATAAAAATTAAGCGTTTGGAAGAAACCTGGGATTTTAATTGATGAAGAAGGGGATGCCTTGGGCATCCCCAAGATTTGAAGCTTGTACTTCTTGGATATTTCTTGGGGTGACATGCATGGTATCCACAAGCTTGAGCTTTAGTCCATCCTTCATCTCATTACTCATTCCTTCCATACACCTGAAAATTTTCCTTCATACAAAACTTCACACAATCTTTATTAGCAACATTAGTGCACTCAAGATAATAAGTCTTTAGGTTCAGTTACAACACCAATAAAACTTCCATTAAAAACACTAGCTACTGGATCACTTCCCTAAAAAAGCTCAAATTCGCCAAAAGAACTCAAAAAGGAACCAACAAGAAGCACATGCAGAAAATGGCAGAAATCTGTCAAAACTAACAAGCAGGTAAAGACGAATTTTTTAGAGGACCTTCTGTTGCTAAAATCAAAAAGTGTTGAACTAACTAAAGTTAGATAACAACCTGGGGCAGAAGCACAAAAATTCACGCCTCAAAAGGATATACAGAGATTTTACACGAATTTTTACGATGAAGCGCAGAAATCTGTTTCAGGACAGCAGCTTTTCCAATCATTACTTCTCTCTCATTAGAGGTTACTCTTGGCACAAAAAGCAAATAAAAAGGATAAGGAGCGGTTATTACAGAAGTAATAACTTCCAAGACTCATCTAAAACTTTTGGGTTATCTCCCAATAAGTACTTTTCTTTAACTCCTTTAAGTTAGGCATACGAAGCAAGAAATAATCAAGTGTTCTCAAATGAAGAAGCATTAAGATCAATACCAGAAATATCTTCAACAAGGCAAGGTATATCATCCAAATAAGTTCTAGCGGATCCTCTCTAAATGCTCTTGGGTTCACTATTTTTATCAAAAGGGTTTTTAGGAACAATCCAATCAAGATTCTTTTCTATGGCTTCATGCATTGCTACTAGTTTAAAAGGTATCGGTATCTTAGGTTCCTCCCCATTAGGTTCGGTTTTGTCCATCTTTTCTCGTGTACCAATAACATCTATGCATGAGCCTAGCATATTTAAACATTCAAAGACTTTTCTAGCTTCCTTGGGAACATCATAGAATTCCTTAAGCAAAGTTTCTAGAATAAAATCCCTCTTTTTAGGGTCCTCAATTTCTTTAAGTTTAAGAAACATTACTTGCATTAAGGGGTTAAGGTTAACAAACCTAGCTTCCAACATGTGAACTAAAGAAGCTGCAACAATCTCATAGTTTGGAGCAAGTTCTGCAAGGGATCTATCCTCAATATCTTCATGCTTACTAACATGATTAAAGAATTCTTCAATATTATCTCTTCCAATTATAGAACCACCACCTATTGAACGGTCTTTCAGGGTGAATTTAGGGATCAACATGGTGTGCTAAGGGGAAGGTAACAACTATAGAAAGACTTATTTTTTGTGTGTTTTTAATAAAGAAAGCAAACTTTTAGAACTAATGTTTTTGTGTTTTTGATAAAGAAACAAGCAAACAAAGGAAAAATAAACTAAGCAAAACAAAAATAACAAAGTAAAGAGATTGGTTATGAGGGACTCCCCTTGTCAAGAAGTCCTTCTCTCCCCGGCAACGGCGCCAAAAAAGACTTGCTGGCGCGTGGTTGACGTGGGAGCTTCTTCTTCTTCAGTCCCCGGCAACGGCGCCAGAATATATCGAGCTCGTTGGGGAACCCCAAGAGGAAGGTATGATGATCACAACAGTAAGTTTTCCCTCAGTACGAAACCAAGGTTATCAATCCAGTAGGAGCAAGGAAACACCCCAAAGGTGTTGCTAGCTCAGCCTTGGCAGGGCGCACTACTGGTGCTAGTAGCAACATGGAGACCTGCACAACACAACCATAGAACTTTGCCCCCAACTTGCGATGAGGTTGTCAATCTCACCGGTTTTGCTGAAAACAAAGGATTAAACGTATCGAATGGAAGGAAGTAATGGTTTGCAGAAAGTAAACACAAAGTAGTAAACAGTTTGTAGATTGTATGTAAAAGAAAGGACCGAGGTCCATATTTCACTAGAGGTGGCTCTCCTTAAGATAGATAACATGTTGGGTGAACAAATTACAGCTGGGCAATTGACAAACATCGAGAAAGCATAAAGCATATACTACTCATCTTGCTCCTTTGAGATTCGATTGGGCATTACAACATGATACATAGACTGCCATCCAACTGCATCTATGACTAATAATCCACCTTCAGGTTATCATCTGAACCCCCTCCAGTATTAAGTTGCAAGCAACAGATTATTGCATTATGAATTGCGTGTAAAGTAAACAATATGATTGTTCTATGAACAAAGGATTGTTGTTTTCTCCCTAGTAGCAACAACACATCTAGTACCTTAGATATTTCTGTCACTTCCCCAGATTACCAGAGGCATGAACCCACTATCGAGTATAAATACTAACTCTTGGAGTTGCTAGCATTTACTTGACCAAGATAGCTACTAACAACGGAAAGCATGCAAGACCACAAATAACAAAGACATGATAGAATCAATAATCAATATGAAATAGCATCTCAATATCCATCGGATCCTCGCAAACACAACATGCAGAATTACAAATAGAAGATCTTGATCATGAACGGAGCTCACAAGATCTAGACATGATAGCACAAAGGAGGAGAACCAGCCATCTAGCTACTACATGGACCCGTAGTCCAGAGATGAACTACTCACACATCACACCGGAGGCTTGCATGGTGATGAAGTAGGCCTCTAGGGTGAATTCCCCGCTCAGGCAGGGTGCCGAGAAGAGCTTCAGATCCCTCCCGATCAAGGGACAGAGACGACGGCGGCTATAGACTCTTTCGTGGAATTTTGATCGGGTACTTAGGGTTTCCGTATCAGAGGCAATATATAGGCGGAAGGAGAGGCCGAGGGGGTGCCTGGGGCGGCCATACCACCCCCTTGCACGGGCCAGGTGGTGTGGCCACCCTCTGGCCTTTTCCGTCTCGTATTCTGGCTCCAAGTGTCTCTCGGTAAAATAATAACTTTGGCTTTTGTCCCGTCCAATTCCGAGAATATTCATTTTCTGACTTCATGGAACCAAAAACAGCAGAAAACAGGCAGCTGGCACTGTGGCTCTTGTTAATAGGTTAGTCCAAGAAATCATATGAAAAGTACTCCAAAGTGTGGACAAAACACAAGAAAGTAGATAAAACCAAGCATGGAACATCAAAAATTATAGATACATTTGCAATGTATCTGTCCTTAGCTAGAGTCTTCTTCCTCTTCTTTGCCTTCTTGGCTGTGCCGATAGCAAAGACGGCTTTGGGTCCGAGTCATGGAGTCAAGCTTCTATCAGTACTTTCAGACATATGGACATCGGGTTTATCTCTGAGATCCATATTGTCTTGAGGTTTGGGAGAGTTTTGTCTGGATCCTTCATCCATGCCGACGCGAGGGCTTTGATCCATAGCTTCTCCTTTTTCGGTAGTCTTGGGGTTGAATTCCTCTTCATATTCGGCAGAGAACTTCCGGAAATCTGCCGACGTCATGGAATCATCCGAAGATGCCAGTAAGTCGACATTTACGATTGCCTCTAGCACCGAGTCATTGTCGTCTCCAGTATCGGCAGAGCCGAATCGAGATCCAACGTATCCAACAAAGTGCGATGTATGTGTCCTGAGGTAGTTGCGGTCCTCTTCATAGATGTAATACCCTCGAATCGGCCCTATGCAAGTTTTAGCCCTTTCCGCCAAACCTGCATAGACACGATTCAAGGACGCCCACCAGGCACTTTCGTGCGGGTGGAAAACGAAGTAATACCATTACACAACAGTCCTCGATGGGACCCACAGAACAAATATATATACAACAGCGACTCAACGAGTCAAGAATACAGATATACAATACAAAGATCCAAATCACCTTGATAACGTTACAGCGTTAGAGTACGGACAAGATGCAAATGGGGCTAAGAGCCCTGAAGAATAACCAATAGCGTCCATAACCCTGCACAGGCCAAGACTGAAGGGTAACCCTGCTAACGACGTCGATCTCAAACCTGCTAAGCAAAAGGGGTGCCGACAAAGGGCAAAGGGAAAAAGAGGAGCGTCAGTACTAAGGCTAGTACACGGCGAGGCTAGAATTCGGCAGCTCTCGCCTACATAGGTATGGTGGACTGAAGCGGCAGCGCAACATGCACTAAACAACCTATAGAGACTCGATTAACTGTCGACTATTAGAGAGAGATAATAAAGACCTATTCGGTTCCAACCTGATACTAACACCAAACATACCCATCCTGGTATTTCCCCCTCGAGACCAAACGAGGAAGTCGGACCAAGGAACTCACACAGTTAGTAATTTTACTCATTCCGTTATAGTTGCAGCACTTACTAATCAGATATAGATAGCATGGGTCATTCTAAGCATAAGTAGTGGGCAGTTTTAATTAACCATTCCGTGGTAGTTGGAACATTTACTAGTCAAATATAATTGTCCTGAGGAATCCCAAAACCCAACAGTTGTTGGCACTTTTATCACATTCCATTGGAGTTGTAATACTTACTAGGCAGGTATAGTATGACACAGATCACCACAGATCCACCAGTTGTTGGCATTTTTATTATCCATTCCATTGTAGTGAAGCTGATTACTAGTCACATATTAAGTAAAATTTATGACACTACTTTAGTTATGCTTGTCTATGATCGAGATACTGTGCTCCAAGTCGTCCATAACCACGGACACGGCTTTCAGAAAGATTTACCCTATAGGGGTGCACAAATAGCAACACACACACGATCAACCTCGGAAAAACCAACTCAAAACCCAACGAGGCTTTCACGACAAAGCAATCACAGGATTCATAAAATATTTCAGGAGGCCAACCCACTAAGCTACCCGCGACGAAGTTGGCCGGCTCCGAGACGGACCCAGGGTTTCTGTGGACGGCGGTAAACGACTGGGAACCCGAAAGTGTGACTGGGCTTGTCGATACAGCGAAAACGTGTCACGATCCAAAACAGTACAGGTGCTCCACGCACAATCGTAAATAAAGCGGTAAAGCATGGCATAAGTACAGGATAGTAAGAAAACCCCAAACTAGTTTGTGGCCCCAAGAAATAAGAAATGAATCAAGCTCTGGCTAAGGGGATTCATGGTCCCATATGCGGATAGTGCAATAGTCAAGGAACATGTATCAAGTACTCAGGGCCTACGGGACACAAGTGGACATGAAAAACCAAATAGCATATATTGCCCACCGGTGCCTCTTTCATTAGTTATCACAGCAATTTAATAGTTGTAATTAAAGACATGATCAACTCCACCACAAACATCTTCCAGCATTCCAACAACTGTGGTACTCGACAACACGAGATCGCACCTGAGCAAGCAACTACGACTGGCCAGGCCAACTATCTACCAAACAACAAGTAATGGGAGGTGTCCAAGGCAATATAGAGGCTGCACGGGATATATTTGGTACGGAACACTAAAGCATCGCGACACAAATAGCAATAGATCAACAAGAGGAAATAAAGACTATAAATGCAAAATAGGTAGAAAGGGGGAGAATGCTCGCCTGGGAAACATAGCCGAAGGTACATAGCCGGAGAACTTGTCGATACTCGCATCAACTCATTGGCCTAATCCGCGAAGAAGCAAACACTAGAAGAAACACTGGATGCAATATTTAATACTACGGTAGAAGATTCGGCATGCTTATGATATGATGCATGGCATGGCACAGATGCGGTGCAATTAGGCAATATTAAGCGGAACTGGGGTCCCGACAAATAATTATATGGTTCAAGTTATTTATCTACTCCGCAAATTAAATGTTGTATTAACAAGGCAAATCATGGCATCGGTTCGCTACGCAATTTAAATGGAGTCCGGAATAAGACAAAGTTATCCCGCATAAACGCTCCATATTTAATTATGAGGTGAATCGGCATAATGCCCCCAAACCACATGATATGCATGGGATATGAACAATTAATATGCAACAAGTTTTATATATAGCATTTATAAAATAGGGATTGGGAAAAGGTGCACACATCTGGGTTCCGAAGATCTTGGGTTCCGGGGGTTCGGGGTTCGACAGGGATCGGCGGGGATCGGTCTCGGCGGGAACATTCTCGGACAACGGAGTAGATCTTGTCGCATCCATGGTCTTCGGGTCTGGGTAGGGGATCTTGATGCCTGTGACGAAGAACTCAGGTGCGGAAGGAGGTCTTGGCGTTCCGATGGATCGGTCCTCGGGGTCGGAGAACTTGGCGCGCCGGGGTCTCGGCGCTCTTGGCATCCGTGTCGAAGGTCTTGGGGTTCCAGGGCAAAGATCTTGGAATCCATGACGAGGTCCTTGGTGAAACGTGAAGAAGATATTTGTATTCGGTGGTCTTGGCGCAAGCACATACAGACGCATGTACACTAACGCCACCATGGTACACGACTTGTCATCATGGTCAGCACGAATCGACGACAGGTGACCAAACGGGGTCAGCGTTACCGGGCGCCTGACTGCACACCCACGCACGCGAGGCAACATAGATGGCCGGCGCGGGCACAACAGAGCACGGGCCGGACGCGGGCTCGAGGCGGCCAAGGGCCCCTGGTGGTGGCATGGTTCAGACGAGGACGGCTGCTACGAGCTTGCTGACAGAGAGGCGCTGAGAGGAGGCCGGCGACTCTGGCAAGGTCAAACGCGAGCGACGGAGGCGGTGGTCGGCGGACAAGCTCGGGAGGGCCGCGTCGACCAACGGTGGATGAAACAGGGTACCGGGGCCGGCGACTTGCTGTAGGCGGAACGAACCGCGGCGGCCGGAGGTGCCCTGCGGGGAGGCGCGGCTGCGGCAAGGGGCGGGGAACAGCGGCGGCGCTAGGGGCTCCAGTGGTGCCTGCTGGCGCGTGACAAGGACGACGGAGGAGATCGAGCAGAGGGGGGGCAGTCCACGCGAGGAAGAAGGGCGGTCGAGGACGGGAGCGTGTCGGGGTCGCATGGCGGTGAGGGCGGCCCGGGACGAAGACGGACGAGGCCAACGGTGAAGCTTGGGGTGGCGCGGCGACACGGCCAGCTGGCGATGGTGCTGTAGAGAGAGAGGGCGGCGATGGGGTTGGTGGCGAAGGAAGGGAAATCACGGGGTAGTTCGAGGCAGAGGTAGGGGAGGTTGGGGATCGAGCGTGTGGGATCGCGTGGGGAGGACGGGGTAGGTGGCGGCGCTGTGGTAGGTGGGGCCGTAGTGAGCAAGGGTGGACGCGAGCGGGAGAGGCGTGTCAAGGCTGGGGTGCGTGCGGGGTCACGCTCGTTGTGGGGCCGGGATGGAGCGTGGTTGTGTGCAAGGCTGGGGTCATGAGCGTGCCTCCAATCTCGCGGCTGCCGTGGCGACGCGATGCCGTGCGGGGGGGAGCGTGCACTGGCGGCATACTGTGGTGTAGGGCCAGGGGGTGGGGCCAGGCGGGGGCACATGCAGGTGGCGGTGTTGGTAGCGTGTTGCGCGCACTGGTGTGTGGCGGCTGGCGGCGGTGGTAGTGTGTGGGATGGGGAGTGTTAGGGTTAGTGTTTGTTTAATTTTTAGGCTGGGCCAGAACTGCCGGGTGGTAGGTGGCATGGCCAATGGGCTAGGCTGCCTCCCCCGGTACAAAACATTTTGTTTTAAATTTATTTATTTTAATTTTAAATACTTTTGTAAATAATTTTTAGATAAATAAAAGACCCGAAAGAGATCAGGGTTTTGATTTGAAATAAAGAGAGGGATAATGTACAAAACAAGATAGGGCTTTTGGAAAATAGTTTTAGACAACAGTTGCATGATGATGATGATGCTCAAATGCAATGTGGCATGATGACTTGAGCATGCGGTCATGATGATGCACAAAACAAAAACACAGCCATTTTCTAGTAGTGGTTTTAGTGGGATGCCACAATTCGACACCACTAACAAGGGATCTCGCCCTCGAGATCTGCCTCGTGGTACTGGGAAGAAGGTCGGCGATCTGAATCTTCTCGCTTCGTGTAGATGCTCGCGACACCACTAACAAGAGGTCGTTGTCCGTGATCGTCGAGAGAACACTCCGGGAAAGAAAGGACGAAGGTAAAGGTATCCACAAATAAAGCCACCTCTAACTTCGATAGAAAGAGAGAACCGATGCATTCTCGTCCACTTCAATGTACATGAACAAATAGAGTGAGTAGTCGGCATGGGGGCCAATCCATCACGCACCCAAACTATTACTCAGCACAATCAGTAGAACAGCGTGCAACCATTCTCGGAATTAGACTGAAGATCTCGACAATCGAGGTTCAGGAACAAAAGAGTGATGCAGACTCTGCATCGGATGTGGTGTAGATGATGTCGTCGTGTTGGAAAACACCGGAAGGCACAAACAAGGAACAAAGAATGGTACCATAGAAAAGGATCACTCAGATAGCATGAAGTCCGGAGGTAGAAACTCTGTTGCCAAAGGAGGAAGCGAAACCCTGAAGGTACGACATAACCCAACCACGAGAAATCCTGGACTTGAAGAAAGGATAAGAGAACAGATCCAAAACACGCAGAGGTAAGAGGAGAACATCAGAGGGATAAGGAGTAAAATCAGACCTAATCAGATCTATCCAACCGATTTTGCAAAAAGTTTTGACACTCTACTTTGTCCGTTAGTTAGGTTATCCTACAGGCTGGACCAGTGGGGTATCGCAACTGCTGAGCTCTGATACCACTCTGTAACACCCTCGAATCGGCCCTATGCAAGTTTTAGCCCTTTCCGCTAAACCCGCATAGAAACGATTCAAGGACACCCACCAGGCACTTTCATGCGGGTGGAAAACAAAGTAATACCATTACACAACAGTCCTCGAGGGGACCCACAGAACAGATATATATATACAACAGCGACTCAACGAGTCAAGAATACAGATATACAATACAAAGATACAAATCACCTTGAAAACGTTACAACGTCCAAGTACGGACAAGATGCAAATGGGGCTAAGAGCCCTGAAGAATAACCAATGGTGTCCATAACCCTGCCCAGGCGAAGCCGGAAGGGTAACCCTGCTAACGACGTCGATCTCAAACCTGCTAAGCAAAAGGGGTGCTGACAAAGGGCAAAGGCAAAAAGAGGAGCGTCAGTACTGAGGCCAGTACACGACGAGGCTAGAATTCGGCGGCTCTCGCCTACATAGGTATGGTGGACTGAAGCGGCAGCGCAGCATGCACTAAACAATCTACAGAGACTCGATTAACTGTCGGCTATTAGAGAGAGATAAGAAAGACCTATTCGGTTCCAACCTGATACTAACACCAAACATACCCATCCTGGTATTTCCCCCTCAAGACCAAACGAGGAAGTTGGACCACGGAACTCACACAGTTAGCAATTTTACTCATTCCGTTATAGTTGCAGCACTTACTAATCAGATATAGGTAGCATGAGTCATCCTGAAGCATAAGTAGTGGGCAGTTTTAATTAACCATTCCGTGGTAGTTGGAACATTTACTAGTCAAATATAATTGTCCTGAGGAATCCCAAAACCCAGCAGTTGTTGGCACTTTTATCACATTCCATTGGAGTTGCAATACTTACTAGGTAGGTATAGTATGACACAGATCACCACAGATCCACCAGTTGTTGGCATTTTTATTATCCATTCCATTGTAGTGAAGCTGATTACTAGTCACATATTAAGTCAAATTTATAACACTACTTTAGTTATGCTTGTCTATGATCGAGATACTGTGCTCCAAGTCGTCCATAACCGCGGACACGGCTTTCAGAAAGATTTACCCTGCAGGGGTGCACAAATAGCAACACACACATGATCAACCTCAAAAACCAACTCAAAACCCAACGAGGCTTTCACGACAAAGCAATCACAGGATTCATAAAATATTTCAGGGGGCCACCCCACTAAGCTACCCGCGACGAAGTTGGCCGGCTCCGAGACGGACCCAGGGTTTGTGTGGACGGCGGTAAACGACTGGGAACCCGAAAGTGTGACTGGGCTTGTCGATACAGCGAAAACGTGTCACGATCCAAAATAGTACAGGTGCTCCACGCACAATCGTAAATAAAGCGGTAAAGCATGGCATAAGTACAGGATAGTAAGAAAACCCCAAACTAGTTTGTGGCCCCAAGAAATAAGAAATGAATCAAGCTCTGGCTAAGGGGATTCATGGTCCCATATGCGGATAGTGCGATAGTCAAGGAACAGGTCTCAAGTACTCGGGGCCTACGGGACTCAAGTGGACATGAAAAACCAAATAGCATATATTGCCCACCGATGCCTCTTTCATTAGTTATCACAGAAATTTAATAGTTGTAATTAAAGACATGATCAACTCCACCACAAACATCTTCCAGCATTCCAACAACTGTGGTACTCGACAACACGAGATCGCACCTGAGTAAGCAACTACGACTCGCAAGGCCCTCTATCTACCAAACAACATGTAATGGGAGGTGTCCAAGGCAATATAGAGGCTGGACAGGATATATCTGGTACAGAACACTAAAGCATCATGACATGGATAGCAATAGATCAACAGGAGGAAATAAAGACTATAAATGAAAAATAGGTAGAAAGGGGGAGAATGCTCGCCTGGGAAACAGAGCCGAAGGTACATAGCCGGAGAACTTGTCGATACTCGCATCAACTCATCGGCCTAATCCGCGAAGAAGCAAACACTAGAAGAAACACCGGATGCAATATTTATTACTACGGCAGAAGATCCGGCATGCTTATGATATGATGCATGGCATGGCACAGATGCACTGCAATTAGGCAATATTAAGCGGAACCGGGGTCCTGACAAATAATTATATGGTTCAAGTTATTTATCTACCCCGCAAATTAAATGTTGTATTAACAAGGAAAATCATGGCATCGGTTCGCTACGCAATTTAAATGGAGTCCAGAATAAGACAAAGATATCCCGCATAAACGCTCCATATTTAATTATGAGGTGAATCGGCATAATGCCCCAAACCACATGATATGCATGCGAGATGAACAATTAATATGTGCAACAAGTTCTATATATAGCATTTATAAAATAGGGCTTGGGAAAAGGTGCACACATCTGGGTTCGGAAGATCTTGGGTTCCGAGTTCCACAAGGATCGGCGGGGATCGGTCTCGACGGGAACGTTCTCGGACAACGGAGTAGATCTTGTCGCATGCATGGTCTTTCGGTTCGGGTAGGGGATCTTGATTCCTGTGACGAAGAACTCAGGTGCAGAAGGAGGTCTTGGTGTTCCGATGGACCGGTCCTCGGGGTCGGAGAACTTGGCACCACGGTCTCGGCGATCTTGGCGTCCGTGTCGAAGGTCTTGGGGTTCCAGGGCGAAGATCTTGGAATCCATGACGAGGTCCTTGGTGAAACGTGAAGAAGATCTTCATATTCGGTGGTGTTGGCGCAAGCACATACAAACGCATGTACACTAACGCCACCATGGTACACGACTTGTCATCGTGGTCAGCACGAATCGACGACAGGTGACCAAACGGGGTCAGCGTTACCGGGCGCCTCACTGCACTCCCACGCGCGAGAGGCAACATAGATGGCCGGAGCGGGCACGGCGGAGCACGGGCCGGACGCGGGCTCGAGGCGGCCAAGGGCCCCTGGTGGTGGCATGGTTCAGACGAGGACGGCTGCTGCGAGCTTGCCGACGGAGAGGCGCTGAGAGGATGCCGGCGACTCCGGCGAGGTCAAACGCGAGCGATAGAGGCGGTGGTCGGTGGATGAGCTCGGGAGGGCCGCGTCGACCAACGGTGGATGAAACACGGTACCGGGGACGGCGACCTGCTGCAGGCGGCACGAACCGCGGCGGCCGGAGGTGCCCTGCGGGGAGGCGCTGTTGGGGATATACTTTCCAGATATCCTCACAGTTCCTCATTGACCAGGGTGGCCCACTTCAGGTTAGAGCTTTGCTTCATGGGCGGCCCAGTCAGGGAGAGAAGACGGAGTCCAATCCGACTACGGGAAGGCCTAGAAGACTTACCGACTTAGGCCCATAATGTTACTTGTAGTTCAAGATGTACTCTGTAACCAACTCTTAGTCGTAGCCGGATTGATCTCTCCTGTAAACCCTAAGCCGGATATATATAAGCCGGCCTAGGGAGAGCCTTTAGGGCACCACCAATACTTTAGACCCACAACTCGCACAGGCGATAACCCGGTAACCCATATTCCGGCTCTGCCGTATTACTGGATTGCTAGCAGGAGTAGGATTCGTCCAAAGCCGGCGGATTCGAACCTGGGTAAACTTGTGTGCTCACCGTCCCGGAATACCGTACGTATCACACCCCTCTCTTCCGCACACCTCGAGGACCCCCTCATGGCGTACTTGTCCTCAATCCGACGACAGTTGGCGCCCACCGTGGGGCAAGTGAGCTTCGGATCTGCGTTCCGAGCGGAATATGCAAGAATCAGAATAAGCGAGACCATCACCGTCGGTCGCATCCTCTACGCCAGCGACGTCCCTCTCATCGTTCTCGACGAGACTTGGATTCCGGCTAGGGAGGCCGTGACTGCTTATACAATCATGTCTTTTGGCGAGATCGATGTTTACATCGGTTTTGCTGAAACTGCCCAACCCACCCCAGCGGTGATGATAGAGGCAAAAGAATCTTTTGGGTCCCCTTTGTCCATGGAGGCGGCAGAGTTCCGGATCTCAAAAAACCCAAAACCCACCCAGCCCACACCAGTTGCGGAGATAGTGGAGAAATCTGAGCCTGAAGAAGACCTCACGGTCCAAGTTGAATCTAGAGTGGATCTCCTCATAGAAGCCGGATCCCAGATCGACCCACCCATGGAAGTCGAAATCCAGGAGGAGCATATCAACGAAACTGATTCCGGCTCTGACGATGCCGGGACAAACAGGCCTTTCCTCAGGTACACATTAAGACGTATGATACTACAAGGCGAAAGCGCAGATGGAATCCTCGAGACCATTAAAAGTTTCGATATGGCTGATCGCGAAAGCCGCAGGTACCTCAGGAAGCATGCATCGCACTTCGTCGGGTACGTGGGATCTGGATCCGGGTCTGCCGATGCTGGAGAAAACACCGACTCGGTGCTGGAGGCAATTGGAACAAATGCCGACATTCCCGCATCCTCATATGAATCTATGACGTTGGCAGATTTCCGAAAGTTCTCCGTGGAATATGAAGAGGAGTACAACTCCAAAGCTGCAGAAGAAGGAGAAGCCATGGATGAAGGATCTAGGGAACACTCTCCCAAAGCGCAGGATGACATGGACGTCAGAGATAATCCCGAGGTCCAGATGTCTGAAAGTACCGAACAGAGCTTGATTCCAGGAAATGGACCCAAAGCCGTCTTTGTTACCGGCCCCGCCAAGAAGGCAAAGAAGAAGAACAAGACCCTGGCAAAAGACCCTCTCACAGAGGAGGTGATTGCCAAGGAATACGAGGAAGACTCGGATGGAGCACTTATCCCAGACGAGCCGAAAAAAAGAAGCATCGGTGGATGGGCACGTGATCACAGAAGGTGCGCGTAAACTCATCGATGCCGCATTAACCACACCTATCCCTACAGCTGCAGAACTTACTGCAGATGAGCTGGACGAAAGGGCCCAAGCCCTAGAAGCGCGTCGTCAACAACTCCTCGATGAAGCCAAAAACATCGAGGTGGAGAAGAAACGCATGTCAACCAAGGAGTACATGTCTCGGTTGCATCAGAAGACACGGAAGCGTCACACCAATGATGACCAATTCCCACGTGTCCATGTCGTCCTTTTTGGGGATGAGATGGGGAAGCCACGGAAAGACAGCAACGGAGATTGGGTATACCCAACCCCAGTACAGAATACCGTGGCAGCCCGAGAAATTCTATCGGCTAATCCAGGACCAGAGGAGATCCGTTTGGGTATCAAGCTACTCAATAAGGGACTGGAGCAGCAGAAGGTCGCCCTGTCCGGAAGTCAAAAGCTGGTCTCAGATTCTGACCAATATCACACAGATCCGGCATGGGCTGACATAAGATCCCATTACGTTCGGGCGCAGTACCATCACCCCGAACGCAGGGAAGACAATTACTCAAGAACCGGATCGTCGGGACAGCATCGCAGAACTACACATAACTGGAGCAATGTCGCTCTAGCGGCCGAGAAAGACGCGATCGCTGCACTGAATCCGAGGAACCCTCCCCGACGAGAATTCAACGATCGAAAGGGAGAAGATAAGGAGAAACGTCGGGAGGAGGATCGTCAGAGAATGCCACCTCCTAGACATGAGAGCCGTCCGGCTGAGCCTCACCATGGTGGGAACGACGGACGAAGGAACACCGGAAACCATGCTGCAACAAGCCGGCAGGGGGCTCATCATAGTCAAGAACCTCCCCGAAACCGGAATAATGACGCTCCGGACGGAGGCCGATGATCAGCCGGAAACAATTCAGCTGCCCCACCCCCTCCACCAGGCAGTTATCACAACGGCCCCCAAGGAGGGCAAGGAGGACGACATGGCGGAGGAGGTGGTGGCAGAAGCCGAAGTCCGGCTCCAAGGCACCACAGTCACAACTGACATTCGGGACGATCTCTATCCCCGAACGACGCAAGGCACACAGCTCCAATATAGAGGCGCGGCGCTACCAGAACGACGATTTCTACGTGGGCCCAAAGTGTTTTGGACCACGCGTCAGAGCTACAAAATTCCTAGAAGGATTTGCCATCTCAAGGCACATCCAAGCCTACGACGACATTGCTCAACCAGATACCTGGCTACAGGATTTCTTCCAAGCTTGCTGCATCGCCAAAGGCGGAAACAACCTGGTCGCAACTCGATATCTCCCACTTATGTTGCGGAAAATAGCGCGATCATGGCTCAATGAACTTCCGGAGAACACCATCCACAACTGGTATGACATGCAAAGTGCGTTCTTCCGAAATTTCAAAGGCACATATCGGAGGCCCTATACGGTTGGAGACCTACAGCGTTGCACCCAGAAAGCCAGAGAAACTTGCCGGGATTACCTCGGACGATGGATCGACACCAAGAACTCCTGTGAAGGAGTAAACGATCAACCCACGATTGAAGCTTTCATCGTAGGGCTCCCATTTGGTTTACTACGACACCGCTTGAAGTGTGACAAGGTCACTGATCTGGGAGAGATGATAGAAACAGCGAGCAAGTATGCAGATGCTGACGACGATGCAGAGGGATTACTCAATGTCCTGGCTGTGCCTCAGTCGGCAAAACAACCAAAGCAACAAGCTCAGAAGCGCAAAAATACCTCGGAAGAAAAACCCAACATGGAAACAGCAGTGGTTACTACTGTTTCCGGGTCTGGAGGACGAGGAGGACGTGGCAGAGGCCGCGGGCGTGGGCGTGGGACATCAAGGGTCCAAGGTAGAGGAGAGCAACAACTAGGCAAAACCTACACTTGGGCTGACATTGCCAATAACCCATGTGTGCATCACTTGGACGCCAATGGGGGCTCGTCCCACACCAACGCTGAGTATCGTTTTAACGACGACATCAAGAGAGATGATACCGCGGGCTACAAAGCTAAGCGGAAGAAGGGAAAGAAAAATCCCGAAAAGGACAAGGAGACCAAGGAAGATTCCGACATGGAGGAAGCCGACGCTTCAAATCCCAAGTCGGAAGGGAAGAAAACTTTTCCAAACAAGAAGGACACTTATGTCACCTTCCTCGGATCTCAACTAGCAAAGGTCAAGAAAGCAGTTCTCCATGAGCTCAATGCAACAGTTCCGGCTATCCCTCAATATCTGGACTGGTCGGAGGTGGCAATCACATTTGACCGCACTGATCATCCACCTAAGCTACACAGGCAAGGAAAATACGCCTTAATCGTCAACCCACTTATTGACGGTTATGGTTTCTCCAAGACCCTCATGGACGGTGGTAGCAGCATCAATATTCTCTATGTCAAAACGCTACGCCGGATGAAGATCTCGGAAACACAGCTGAACCATAGCTCTGTGATCTTTCACGGAGTTGTCCCATGACGACAAGCTAATTCCCTGGGAGAGATTACTTTGGATGTTCGTTTTGGAACTCCAAAGAATTATCGGACGGAGGCACTTTCCTTCGAAGTAGTCCCGTTCAAGAGCGCATACCACGCTATATTCGGACGTCCGGCTTACTGGGCCTTTATGGCTCGTCCGTGTTACATTTACAATATGATGAAAATTCCAGGTCCCAACGACGTAATCACCATCAGGGGAGACCCGAAGAAAGCGCGAGAGTGCGAGGATGGAAATGCCGCCTTTGCCGAAGCCGTGCTGCATGCCCAGGAGTACCAGGAGATCAAGAAGAGCATAGATCCGTCCGAGATGCCCGCAACAAAGAAGGACGTGAAAAAGCCAAATCCAGAGTTCAAGGCATCAGAAGAGACGAAGCAGACGCCATTGAAGGATGATGACCCCTCCAAGGTGACCCACATAGGCATCGGCCTAAGTAGCACATAGGAAGGCGCGCTCGTCAAGTTCCTCCAAGCAAATCAAGATATCTTCGCATGGCAGCCATCTGACATGACTAGAGTACCTAGGGAACTTGCCGAGAACTCTCTAAATGTAAACCCAAACGCTAAACCCGTCAAACAGTCCTTACGACGATTTGGCGATGAAAAGCGTAAGGCAATAGCTAAGGAACTAGCACGGCTTGAGTTAGCCGGATTCATAGAAGAGGTCATCCACACTGAGTGGTCGGCCAATCCTGTAATGGTCCCTAAAAAGGACACCACTGATTTAAGGATGTGTGTTGATTATACTGCCTTGAACAAGGCTTGTCCAAAAGACCCGTTCGCTCTGCCTAGAATTGATCAAGAATCGATTCTACGGCAGGCTCGGAACTCCTCTGTTTTCTCGACGCATATTCCGGTTATCACCAAATCCGGATGAAGGAATCTGACAAAGTCAAAACTTCATTCATAACCCCCTTCGGAACCTTCTGTTTTGTTACGATCCCCTTTGGGCTGAAGAATGCAGGAGCTACGTACCAGCGCACGATGCAACGTTGCCTCCATGACCAACTCGGACGCAACGTACATGCATACGTCGATGATATCACGGTGATGTCCAAAAAGAAGGAAACGCTAATTTCCGACTTAGAAGAGACGTTCGCCAATATACGAAAATACAACATCATGCTTAACCCAAAGAAATGCTTCTTTGGAATACCAGCCGGAAAATTGTTAGGTTTCATCGTGTCTCAAAGAGGCATAGAGGTGAATCGAGACAAAATCAAGGCTATTCTCAATATTTCCAGGCCAACTCGCCTGAAGGACATACAAAGATGAACTGGTTGCATTGCTGCGGTCAGTCGATTTGTAAGCCAGCTTTGTGAAAGAGCCACACCATTGTATAAACTCCTGAAAAAGACCAAGGATTTTGTCTAGACTGACGAAGCCGAAGCCGCACTACAAGATCTGAAGAAACTACTCTCATCTGCTCCTATCCTTGCAGCACCGGAACCTCAGGAACCGATGTTGCTTTACATTGCGGTGACAAATAAGGTTGTCAGTATCGTCATGGTGGTGGAGAGACCAGAGGAAAATCAGGAACACCTAGTGCAGCGTCCGACGTACTTTGTTAGCGAGATCCTAACAGAATCAAAGCAGCGGTACCCACACTATCAAAAATTGGTTTACGATGTTTTTCTAGCATCTCGTAAATTACGACACTATTTTCAGGAGCATCCAATTACCATGGTGAGCAAAGCTCCCATGAGAGACATAATCAATAATAGTGATGCCACAGGACGCGTCGCCAAATGGGGAATAGAGCTCTCAGCTTTCGACATTGAATACTCGGACAACAATCAAATCCCAGATCCTTGCTGACTTTGTCGCTGATTGGATAGAGACGAAGGAGAACAGGATCCTCCCTGAGTCGGAATATTGGACCCTATTTTTTGATGGGTCTAAGGCTCGAGGGGGCTCGGGGGCTGGCGTGGTGCTCAAATCACCCCAAGGAGATAAACTTTTATACGTGTTGCAGATCCACTTCACAACGACAAACAACATTGCCGAGTATGAAGCACTGCTGCATGGGATCCGGATTGCTAAGGATATTTGCATCCGACGTTTGATGTGCTACGGAGATTCGGATCTTGTTGCTCAGCAAGTCTCGGATATTTGTAATGCAAATAAACACATGGCAGCATATAAAGCTGTCGTGGATGATCTATCTAAATCGTTCGAAGGGTTTGAAGTTCAACACATCCCTCGAGCAGAAAATGAGGAAGCAGATGCACTATCTCGTATAGGCTCTGCGCGGAAAGAGGTCTCGGATGCGCTTTTTTAGAGCACCTCAAAGTTCCCTCGATAAAGGGAGTAGATGAGGAATATCCGACCAAATCCGACTCACCTTTGATAGCAGTTCTGGTTGTAATTCCCAGCTGGACTCAACCCTACCTCGATTATTTGGTAGATGGCAATTTACCTGAAGACAAGGTGCTGAGTCGGCAGATTATCCGACGAGCAAAAGCCTATACTATTGTTAAAGGTGAGCTCCATAAATGGAGTGTTTCTAGGGTTTTTCAGTGCTGTGTATCTTCAGAAGAAGGAGTGGAAATCTTAAGGGAAATCCACGAAGGCGAGTGTGGTCACCACACTGCAGCCAAATCTTTAGTGGCAAAAGCTTTTAGACATGGATTTTTCTGGCTTACAGCTCAGGCAGATGCCGAACGATTAGTCAAGACGTGCAAAGGCTGCCAAAAGAACGCCAAGCAAGCTCATGTTCCGGCTGATCAGCTGCGAACAATACCTATAACATGGCCCTTTGCGGTCTGGGGGCTTGATATGGTAGGACCATTTAAACGAGCTCCAAGTGGATTTACTCACCTCTTAGTGATGGTGGATAAATTCACCAAATGGATCGAGGCTAAACCTGTCACTAGTTGTGATGGAGCAACAGCCAAAAGATTTGTCGAGGATGTTATAATCTGGTATGGTTATCCGCATAGCATTATCACGGACAACGGGAGTAACTTTTCCATGGGAGAATTGGCTGAGTTCTGCGACGAGCAAAATATCCGGCTTGACATTGCGTCAGTCGCACATCCACAGGCTAACGGACAAGTCGAAAGAGCAAATGGTTTAATCTTACAAGGCCTGAAACTAAGACTCGAAGCACCACTACGACGTGCAGCGGGGGCTTGGGCAGAGGAATTACCCTCTGTAGTTTGGAGTTTAAGAACAACTCCAACTAGGTCAACAGGATACACACCTTTCTTCTTGGTCTATGGCGCAGAAGCAGTTCTTCCTAGTGATTTAATTCATACTTCTCCTAGAGTGGCCGCGTATATCGAAGAGGATGTTGATATTTCTCGACAAAATGATCTCGACTTAGTCGAAGAAGTTCGCATCGTTGCTGAAATGAGATCTACAGCCTATCAACAGAAGTTACGCAAGTATCATAGCCAGAGATACGGAAATAGATCTTTCAATAAAGGTGATTTGGTTCTCCGGCTTGTGCAACAAAGAAAGCACAAACTTTCCCCAGTATGGGAAGGGACCTTTTTAGTTAGTCGAGTATTGCACAATGGATCGTACTACTTAACTGACATGAGGCCAGTCAAAGAAAGACCTGCTACTAAGAAGAGAAAGAGAGCTGGAGGCAGTACAAATCCGGATGAGTTAGACAGACCGTGGAATATTGCTCAGCGACGTCCCTTTTATTCTTAGTTTATCCTTCTTTGTAATCATACATTTGTACATGTTCTGAGAAATAAAAGTTTTGGTTACCTCAAGTTTTTTCTGAGAAGTTTTTACCATCTTATTTCCAAATGATCATGTCATAGTCGAAAATCCCAGAATGCTTGAAAGTACTTTATGCTCATGTTCGTTCTGGTTTAGATTTCCGATTCTAAAATTCATACCTTCGGGTATAACTCTAAAATTTCTAGTCTTTACTTGGGTTATTTGTCTGATTGCTGGATGCGGGTATTTTCCGAGTAGTGAATTGTTTGTACTAGAAGCCGGCTTTGTTTTCGAGTTTAAACTGGTTTAGCAAGTGAGCTCCGTTGCTCGGCAAAGTTTCCGGCTGAAGGTTTAGCCGGCTCGCGAAAGGGACGAAGCGGAAAGCCAGATAAACGATAAGTGAAGACGAAAAAGTGCAAGTGCTTATGTAAACATTTCAGGCACACCAAAAAAAAAATCAAAGCCAAAAGTGCTGAATAGATAAAAAGCTTAGCACTAACAAAATAAATAGTACTTAATGTTTACAAATGCATCATGTTCTTTCCGGAATAATACATAATTTTCTGGCCTATGATGCAGGAGGAGATGAAGGAGCTGCCGGCTCGCTGGTTACTCCGCTTTGATATCGTTCCAAGATGTCCGGATCTGAGGTGGTCCGTTCATCGTCGGAAACTTCTTCGGCTTCTTCTGGAGGAGGTGTCGGAGTAGCTACGCGGGTGAAGAAGGGGATCTCGTAGCTGGTCAGATCATCTACGTGGCACCCATATCCGGCGCAGGATGCATGATGGCTTGAAGGTCCTGCTCCTGGCCGTCTTCGTCTACCTTGCAGTATCCTCTGGTCACTTTCCATATCTCCATGTTTCCATGGTGGCTCATGACCATGGTGAGAGCGTTCTGCGTAGCAGTCCGCGCGTAGGACATGTTCCAGTCCCGAACAAGCTGTGGCATATCCTTGGCCTTGTCCCACACCTGAAAATCCGACATCCTTGGCATGTCCGGAATCCTGAGAGACTCGCCAATGTCCTCAAGGGACTGGCGGAAGTCATGAAGAAGATCACCGACTTGGGTAAGCCGGTGGGTGCGGGGCTCAGAGGAGGAAGAGTCTGTCAAGTTCAGAGGACCTATACACAAAACAAGTTAAGCAAAATTTGACATTGATAAAAGTCGAAGAAAAAGATAAGTCAGAAAGATGGAACGTACCGAGAATGACGTCGTCAATCTTGGTCTTCTCCTCCCGGAGACTCTGGAGTTCAGCTCAGAGCGCCTGGGAGATGTCCTTCTCTCTGCCAAGCTCATTTCTGAGGACCAAGATTACTTTATCTTGAGCAGCAATCTTGCGATCACGCTCTTCAGTGGCCATGGAGGAGGATTCAAGGACTTGAGCTATGCTCGTTTCATGATCTGCCTTGAGCTTATCCAGCTCTTGGCGAAGTCCCTTGTTCTCCACCACCAGGGTTTTGATGTTCTCGGCCTCTTCAATCATAGCGATGGATTGTTTCACCAGCGTTGTAAGTCAAAAAGAACAACAGTTCAGAAAAAATCGACATTGAAAAAGCAAAAGACAAGGTTTGAATCTCGGAATGTTTACCTTCGGCTTCATCCTTGGCTACTTTAAGTTCGGTATTTTTAAGCCGGAGAGCCTTGATCTCTCTCCGCTTATTGCAGACATTGGTCAATAATTCCTGGTTATAGGAACATACTTTCTGTAAGTCAGAATACCCAAAGTCAGAAAGCTACTTAAGACTCGGGCTAATATTTTTTGCTAAATATCAGCACGAGCCTTGGGGGCTACACTAGTTCGTTCTTTGGCATCCTAATGAAAGCATAAACCCGGATTATATATCCTACTTCATGCTTGGGGGCTAGAGGATATGATATAACATAATGTAAAAACAAGAGTTGAAATTCCGACTTACATATTGCTCGCGGGTGAGTATCTAAACCCGCGTTCACTTCAACTGCTACCTTCTCGGCAAGAGTAAGAGGGATCACTGGGGCTGTTGGAAGCTCGCCAGTCCTAATCCTCTCGTCGCGAAGGCGGACTTGAGCGAGAAGGTCAGAGAACTTGACGTCCTCTACTTCTTGCGCTTCTTCCTCGGGGGATAAATGGCTTTTGTCCAGGACTTGCCTGGCTAGCCGCTGGATCTCTTCTACAGATTTCCGAGACAGGCCAAACTTGGCAAGTCCCGGATTGCTGATGAGGTTGTCGGTGAAGACTTCAGCCGAGGGATCATTACCCGAGGAGGGTTCACCCTTATCTTGAGCTGACGCACCCATGGTGACGTCAGTCTGCGACCCAAGGATCGCCGGCTCCGTTGGAGGAGCCAGATCTTCTGCAACCACCGGAGAAGGAATGGTCACCGGAGTTGCAGAAGGTTGAGGGGCAGGAGTCGGAGGAGCCATGGCAGGGGAAGCTATGGTGGGCTTCGTCTATCGCATGGGGCTTCGAAGCAATCCCTTTCCCCTTACCCTTGATGAGAGGCTTTTCTCTGAGAATGTAGTAAAGTCGGAAACATTACATCTCAGAAAGAAATTCGAGAAAGGTACAAAGGCGGAAATTGTGAATGAAAGTTACCTCGTCACAACAGGCACCTCCTTTGTGCCAATAGCCACTGTTGGAGCTTTGCGCTTCTTGAGCGCAAGGTCCGGCAATGGGACCACTTCTGTCTCCTGAGAAAACTCAAGAGGATATCCTTCGAGCGGAGCAAGTTCCGACTCGGGGAGGTCAGCAAGCTGAAAACAAGAAAGCATATCAGCATTGCAGTATAACTTGAAGATTGAAACACATAAAAGGTGTATTGATGGAAGCTTACCGGCACCACGGGGTTTTCCGCCGTGTGCATATCTAGAGAAATCTCCGGAATTCTCCTCTCGATCCGCTCCTTGATCAGCCACTTGATCTGGATGATGTAGCCTTGAGTGGTGTAGGATTTGGGGCTGATGCGAAGGGAGTCTTTTTTGGATGACGTGATGGAATGCATCAGTCTATCCCCGTGGTACTGAAGTGGCTGGATCCGATGTGAGACCCAGCACTGGACCAAGTCAGATCCCTTCAGACCCTTGTGCTTGATCAAATATTCGATCTGCCTCTTCGCGAGGATCAGATCATCGGTGAGAGCCGGAGCAACCTCGTCCCAGGAAGGCTGGGCCGTGGTGGCTCCATCGACGAAAGTCGGCAAAGCAGTAGCTTTGCCAGGAGCCGGAATATCCCTATGATAGAAAAAGGTGGTTGGCCATTGTTTGACCGAGTCACTGGCAGAAATTTTGGGATATGCCCGGTCACGTCTAAGTGAAAAGCTAATAGTGCTGGTGATGTAAGGAACACCGACCGTGATGGAATTTCTCCGGACATGAAAGTAGTACCGGAAGAGAAGCAAACTCGGCCTAATGCCGAGAAAGCCCTCACAAAGCGATGCATACGCACTCATCTCTAAGAGAGAGTTGGGAGGAAGATTGTGGAGTTGAACTCCGTAATGATCTATCACCTCGAAGAAGAACTCCAAGGGAGGAAAAGACAGACCTCGGTCGAGATGGGTGCCGAAGTGGACCCGCTCGCCGTCGCGCGGGTTGGGGACGGTTTCGCCGGAGCCGCTCCGCCAGTCACCGGCGGCGAGAAGCCCCTCCTTCTCCACGTTCTTGAGGCCGTCCTCGTCGAGGGCGCAGGGGATCCAGATTCCCCGGAAGCTTTCTTTCTCCGCTGCTGCTTCCGCCGTCACCGCCGCCGCTGCTACCGCCAAACCGGAGGAAGAAGATGATGAAGCCATTTCTCCGGTGAGAAGGTGACCTGAAAGGGGCGGTGCTGGGAGTTCTGTGGGGGAAGGACGAGGGAGCTCTGTGCGCGCAGGAGGATTGGGAGGAAAGGAACGGCAAAGGACTGGTGGAAGGGAGAAGGAGAAATCCAAACCCCTTATATCCACCTAACTGCGCCAAGATTCGTGCAAATGCTACAGTGTAACCGCCACGCGTCGTGGAAAGAGCTGGGAAGGACCCACGCGATGATTGTGTCTCCTCGATCTCCACGCACGCATTGAAACGGCGCCTCGGTTCCGCGAACCGCGGGCCCACCAACGGTCGTGCTGACGGCACGCCTGTCAGATGACGTGACTTGACCATGCTTGTGTCAGGTGGTGTTAGAGACCATGTTCCGGCTTAAGTTTGAAATCAAGCTGGAAAATCCGAGTAACCTGTTGATAGGTCCGACTTGTTTTTTAAGACCCGGATCGTATTTTTTGTTGTAAAGTTTCAGGAACCCTTCAAGATTCTGCAAGCCGAAGATCAAGCTAGACAATGATAAAATCCGACTTTGGATCTTGGAGGCCTCCGGGGGCTACTGTTGGGGATATACTTTCTGGGTATCCTCACAGTTCCTCACTGACCAGGGTGGCCCACTTCGGGTTAGAGCTTTGCTTCACGGGCTACCAGTCAGGGGGAGAAGACGGAGTCCAATCCGGCTACGAGAAGGCCTAGAAGACTTACCGACTTAGGCCCATAATGTTACTTGTAGTTCAAGATGTACTCTGTAACCAACTCTTAGTCGTAGCCGGATTGATCTCTCCTGTAAACCCTAAGACGGATATCTATATAAGCCGGCCTAGGGAGAGCCTTTAGGGCACCACCAATACTTTAGACCCTCAACTCGCACAGGCGACAACCTGGTAACCCATATTCCGGCTCTGCCGTATTACTAGATTGCTAGCAGGAGTAGGATTCGTCCAAAGCCGGCGGATTCGAACCTGGGTAAACTTGTGTGCTCACCGTCCTGGAATACCGTACGTCTCACACCCCTCTCTTCCGCATGCCTCGAGGACCCCCTCATGGCGTACTTGTCCTCAATCCGACGACAGGCGCGGCTGTGGCAAGCGGCGGGGAACAGCGGCGGCGCTAGGGGCTCCGGTGGTGGCTACTAGCGCGAGACAGGGACGACAGAGGAGATCGAGCAGAGGGGGGGCAGTCCACGCGAGGAAGACGGGCGGTCGAGGACGGGAGCGCGTCGGGGTCGCAGGGCGGTGAGGGCGGCCCTAGGCGAAGACGGACGAGGCCAGCGGTGAAGCTTGGGACGGCACGGCGACACGGCCCGCTGGCGACGGTGCTGTAGAGAGAGAGAGGGCGGCAACAGGGTTGGTGGCGAAGGAAGGGAAATCACGGGGTAGTTCGAGGCAGAGGTAGGGGAGGTTGGGGATCGAGCATGTGGGATCGCGTGGGGAGGACGGGGTAGGTGGCGGCGCTATGGTAGGTGGGGCCGCAGTGAGCGAGGGTGGACGCGAGCGTGAGAGGCGTGTCAAGGCTGGGGTGCGTGCGGGGTCACGCTCGTGGTGGGGCCGGGATGGAGCGTGGTTGTGTGCAAGGTTGGGGTCGTGAGCGTGCCTCCAATCTCGCGGTTGTCGTGGCGACGCGACGCGAGAGGGTGCGGGGGGAGCGTGCACTGGCGGTATACTGCGGGGTACGGCCAGGGGGTGGGGCCAGGCGGGGGCACATGCAGGTGGCGTGTTGCGCGCGCTGGTGTGTGGCGGCTGGCGGCGGTGGTAGTGTGTGGGGTGGGGAGTGTTAGGGTTAGGGTTTGTTTAAGTTTTGGGCTGAGCCAGAACTGCCGGGGTGGTAGGTGGCCTGGCCAATGGGCTAGGCTGCCTCCCCCGGTACAAAACATTTTGTTTTAAATTTATTTATTTTAATTTTAAAAGACTTCTGTAAATAATTTTTAGATAAATAAAAGACCCGAAAGAGATTAGGGTTTTGATTTGAAATAAAGAGAGGGATAATGTAGAAAACAAGATAGGGCTTTTGGAAAATAGTTTTAGACAACAGTTGCATGATGATGATGATGCTCAAATGCAATGTGGCATGATGACATGAGCATGCGGTCACGATGATGCACAAAACAAAAACACAGCGATTTTCTAGTAGTAGTTTTAGCGGGATGCCACAATAGACTTCCTCGAAACATCTTATGGTCTCGAGAATTGCATATGTGTTGACTATGGCACTATTCATCATCATCATCACAGTGTTCCTGCTCTAGCATTAGCAGAGCCGAATCCGGAGATGTTGATGCTTTGATCTTCCTGAGATTCAACCTCTTTGGGAAGAGCCTCCTGAGATTCGACCTCCTTAGGGAGATCTACTTCAGGTTTAGCCTCCTTGGGGAGATCTTCTTCATATACGATCTTCTCCACTATCTCCATTTCAGGTGTGGGTTGGATGGGATTAGGGTTTTATGAGACCCGGAACTCTATTGCTTCCGTAGACAAAGTGGATCTAGAAAGTTCTTCCGCCCCTATCATCACCGCTGGGGTGGGTTGGGCGGGTTAAACGAAACCAAGGTAAACATCGATCGCGCCAAAAGACATGATGGTGTAGGTGGTCACAGGTTCCCTAGCCGGAATTCAAGTCTCGCCGAGAAGGGAAAGAGGGATGTCGCTGGCATAGAGGATCTGGCTGACGGTGATCGTCTCGCTGGTTCCGATTTGCATAGATTCCGCCCGGAACAAAGATCCGAAAGTCATCTGCCCCACGGTGGGCGCCAAGTGTCGTCAGATTGAAGACATGTACGCCTAGAGGGGGTCCTCGAGGCATGTGGTGAAAGAGGGTGTGAGGCGATGGTGTTCTGGGATAGTGAGCACACAAGCTTTACCCAGGTTCGAATCGCCAGATTTAGACAGATCCTACTCCTGCTAGCAATCCAGTAATACGATAGAGCCGAAAGTACGGATTACAAGAGAGGTTCGCCTGTGCAAGTTGAGGTTGTAGATTATGGGTGCCCTAAAGGCTGGTCCCTAGGACGACTTATATAGATATCTGACCTAGGTTTATAGGAGAGACCTATCCGGCTACGACTAAGAGTCGGTTACAAAGTACATGTTGGACTACAAGTAACTAAACATGCCTAAGTCGGTAAATCTTCTGGGCCTCCCCGTAGCCGGATGGAACTCCGTCTTCTCTCCCTGATTGGGCTGCCCGTGAAGCAAAGCTCTAACTCGAAGTGGGCCACCCTGGTCAGCGAGTCACAATGGGTATACCCGGAAAGTATATCCCCAACATGATGTGATGGACATTACCTAATATAAGTATTGCAACATGATCACAGTAACATGTTCATCATTGCAATAGTTATAAATGAAGTCTCCTAGTATTTTAACCGTGAGATCTTACTAATCACTATCATCCGAGGCTGCTTTGACTGCATCAAACATCATGACCGTAGTTGGGTGTCTATAAAGATGTATGTTGGGTATTCCAGAGGATTGTTGAGGCCTATGCATCGAGGTCGGGATTTGTTCGCCTGTGTGACAAGAAGATACACTTGATCCACTCAGTGAGATTACACCTATAAATGTTGCTCAACATGTGACCAGGTTACGGGAATGGAATATCACGGAATGAGTAAAACTGCACTTGTTGGTAACAAGATTGAACATGGTACGAAGATACCAATGATCAAATCTCAGACAAGTCATGTATCAAAGAAACAAAGGGATTTGTACTCGACGTTTATGGTTCAAACGACAATAGGCATCATGGAATGCAGATGGATCAATATGGGCATCCCGGTCCCTCTAAAGATCGTTGATCCGAGAGAGGTCTCGATCATGTCTATGATGTTTCTGAACCGTATGGGTAACACACTTAAGGGTACGATGATATTTGTAGATCTTTTGGTTAAATGGAATCAACGAACTATGAAAGGGAGAATACCATAGTCGTTCCGAAGAGGATCCGAAGAAGTTGAGAGAAAGAAAGAAACTGAAAGGTGTTTCTGATTAATAGAGATTTATAATATGCATTTATATATGTTAATTATAAACTAAGATATACTAAATAAATATTTTAAATTAATATTAAAGGGATAACTTCCTCCATTGGGCCGAATCCCTAGAGGGAAACATCCCAAAGGAAGCCACCCTAGAAAAGGCAGCAACAGTCGTTGCTGTAGGGCCCCGGCCGGCCTACCAGGGCAGACGCGCGTGGGCGCCAACGTGCGAGTGGGCAGGCGGTAGCTGGAGGGCACCAGCGAGCCCCGGCCATGGCCCATGCGGGCGCGGGCAAGCGCTGGGTGCTGCTGGGTCGCGAGCTAGCCCACCCGGTCGCTACCGCGAAAGCCGCCACTGTTGGTTGCTACGTTGGGCTAGGCTGGCGCGCGTGGGGCCTAGGTCGGCCGCCGCTGCCTCCACTTGGCCCAGTCGGCTACTCCCCTCTACTCCTTTTCTTTTAGTCCCACCCCAGGACTTAAGGGAAGGGAGTCTCCTTTCTCTCCTATATATAGGGGTCTGTGTTGGTGGGAAAAAAGAACACAACAATTGATATATTTCTTTAAGGCATTTTCCTTTTAGAGAATAATATCTCTCTCCCTCTCTCTCTCTGCCTTTTGCAGTGACGTGGTCCCTGAAAGGACTGCACACGCAAGAGACAACTTCGCTGTGGCATTCAGAGGTGTTGCAGGGATTCCAACCGGAGATCTACTTCTGCACTCCCGACAGGGATCAGAGAACCATAAGTCATCATTGTACGCCGCATATGTGCGAAATCTTGGAGGTGCTGCCATTAGCGGCACCTGGATTGTCATGCAAGGACAAAGACAAGGGGTGATTGGCGAGGTGCTTCGTGACCTTGAGGTCGGCTACGATATCGACTATCTTACCCACGTTCCTCTCAGAACGTCAACGTTTTCGGTCTAAAAGGTTATGTTACCGAAACCTTTTCTGTTACGGTTTTACTCATAGATAGATCTTGGCTAGGTGTATTCTACGTAGGATTTTTTTCCTACCATGGAACCCCTTCGTTAGGAAATCCAGATACCATCTGAACGTGTTCTCTTCAAAGAAGATGCCGCAAAATGTCATGAAATTGTTCGGCAGATACTCTAGCCTTACAGTTATGATCGAGATGACATTTGCTACACCGAAAAATAGATTCAAAATCCTTGATCAGGAGCCATTCCATCCTTACACCACCCAAGTCAGGCTAGTTCTTGTATGTGCATTCTTCACAACTAGATCTCGGGGTGGAGTCGTGATGAGCATGTCCCGGATGAGGAAAATGTAATGTAACGGCTGACGATGTTGAGTCTGGCCATGGCGTCGAACAATCTAGTAATGAAGCTTGAAGGAACAATATGATGAGTGGGCAGAGACAATGTGGAAGGGCAATTCGTAGTTAGATCAAACATGTTCGTGCAGCTTGTGCACCCAACCATCTTTGCGCTCGTCCTGCCGTCGTTTTGCCATGCTTTCCGAGCCTATGAATTCACTAATACTGCCACAATTAACAAGTAGGAGTACACGCTTTCGCTGCTAAAAAAAGCAGGGGCACACGCTTTCGATAGGGGTTCGTAGACTTGGGCGTAGTATATCATGATCTCACCTCCCAACGCGGATCAGATCAATCTGTAAACCAGTTCACACTGCTTGTCTCGATAAGACGCCGACGCCGACGCCGACTGGTGGTGGTGACAAAGATAGCTAAGTATGTGTAACGTCGTCCCTTAGTGGCCAAGGAAGACCTGAAAGAAGGGGTAAACAAGTCCAGGTCTTCGGGTCTTGGCTGTGGCCTCTTTTGCCATGTCTTGTACGGCACATCATAAGCACGTCTTTTTGGCGCACACACAAAAGTCATCGAACACGCTCATGCATGAAACTTCTGTGCGTTCTTACGTTCGAAATAGGTAGGTTTTATACGTTTTTCCGAGCCTTGTTGGCTGCTTTCAGTGTACCCATTTCAGAAAAGTTTAAGCATCCAGGTCGTAGCGAGTGGATGCAGATAGTTATCCTTTATTATCGAGTTGCTTCTTGTTCCATATGCCCAAAAGCAGCTGTAGTACTGATGAAACCTTGTACTCCCTGCAGGCAGTATGTGGTAGAGCATTGGTTTGGTTCTACTAATGGTAATCGGAGGAAATGCTCCTTTCTCTAAAATGAGAAGATAGCCGATGGAAGAAGGCCGGTGTCGATCGATCGTGCGTGCCAGCTGCTTCGGTTTATGCGCACTCATCCCAGAATAACTTCCCCTCCACGACCACGACGAATGAAGCCCCTCGATCGATCGCTAGCTAGCTAGCAAGCTACCTAGAGGTTTAATATTCCGCCTGGCGATTTTATTCGAGGAACAAAATATCCTGCCTATCTATCGTGTCATCTCAGCTGCCACCGATCGATCCATCGAAATGCAGGCGTCTCTGCCACGTACGTATATATCCATCTGGTCGAAACGCAAGCGAGAAACTGAGGATCGACGGACGGATCGCGGCTAGCTTCCACGTATAAAGGAGCCGGCGGCGGCGGCGAGGGAATTGATTAAAGAGATTAAGCCGCTCGATCGGTTTTTTCTACCGGAGATCTAATCGGCCATCATCATCATGCGTGAACCGTCGTTGTCTCTCCGCCACGAATTGTCAATGTCGCCGGTTGTCCCTCGGACGCGCCATCGGGATCACACGGCAGGGACAGCGGACGGATGCATCACGCATGGGTCCCTTCTTCTCTCACATAAGGAAAAATTATATAAACTGAACCCTTAATTGCAGGTCTTGTCCTCAGTCCACGCCAGCCATTCACATCTCTCTCTCTCTCGTCTCAGAGCCCTTGCCTTGATGAGTCTGTATAAATAGCCGAGCAATCCCCCGTACCTCACGAAAGCTGCCCCGGTACGCCCTGCAACCATAAACGCGACACGGCCGCCCAGCCCCCCAGAGAAGATGTGAACGCGTTAATGCCTTGGCATCGATCCTCCAACTCTGATGAACTGCTGATATACACACACCTAGAGACAGCACACTCCCCTCCCGATCCAGCCGCGGCACTACCAACCAATCGTGAGTGGAGCTCCCATCATGGAGGTGGAGCCGCCGCCTTCTCCGCTGGGCGCCGCCGCCGTCTGCTGCATGTGCGGCGACCGTGGCCTGCCGCACGAGCTGCTCCGCTGCAAGCTCTGCCGCGTCCGGCTGCAGCACAGGTACGTACATAACGCGTGCGCCTTCTTGCATCGATCGGTCAGTCCTCTTCTTGGAACCTGACCTGAACGTCTATGTTTGCTACAGATACTGCAGCGATCTCTACCCGAGCGCCACGGCGTACAGGAGGTGCAACTGGTGCCTCAGGGAGCCGGCCCAAGGCGGAGGAGCTCAAGCCCTTGCCCGGGCGGTGGCTAGCAAGACCACGGATAAACGGAAGGCCCCGGCATCGACGGACGCGTCGACCTCCGAGGAGGAAGGGGTGTGTCGTCGGAGTCACGAGGCCGCCGGATGCGCCGCTACGAGGTCCAGGAGGTCGCCCACGGAGGTCGGGCAGCCGGTCAAGAAGCAGAAGGTCCGCGACAGCCACAGGGCAGCGCTGCCGCCGTCGCCTGGCTCAACGGCGAAGGGGAACATCGGCAGCAAGAAGCAGAAGGGCGACGAGAGGGCAGCGCTGCCGCCGTCGCCGGGCGCAACGGCGAAGTGTGACAACGGCAACAAGAAGCAGAGGGCCGACGAGAGGCTGGCGCTGCCCCCGTCGCCGGGCGCAACGGCGAAGGGTAACAACGGCAGCAATAAGCACAAGGCCGACGAGAGGACAGCGCTGCCCCCGTCGCCGGGAGCAACAGCGAAGGGTAACAACGGCAGCAGTAAGCACAAGGCCGGCGAGAGGGCAGGACTGCCGCCGTCGCCGGGCGCAACTGCGAAGTGCTACAACGGCAGTAATAAGAAGAAGGCCGACGACAGGGAAGCGCTGCCGCCATCACCGGGCGCAACTGCGAAGGGTAACAACGGCAGCAATAAGCCGAAGGCCGACGAGAGGGCAGCGCTGCCGCCGTCACCGGGCGCAACGGCGAAGGGGGACAAGTACCACGGCAACAAGAAGACGATGCAGGCGGGGAAGTTGACGGTGACGCGGCCGGGTAGGGTCAAGGTGAGGAGGTACAAGCTTCTCGCGGAGGTGATTAGCTGCTAGCTAGGATTAGCTCGAAATTAAAGGAGGTACAAGCTTCTCGTAGAGTGCTAGCCAAGTACTAGGAAGTAGCTAGCCTCGATCTATATTGGTGTCGACGTCTGTACATAAATCGTGTATCCGTCTTGTACGGTGCTAGTGCTGTACAAATCTGAGAGTTTCAAGTTAATTAAGCCGTTTTACCATGCATTCACGCATCAACCAGTCCATAACAGAAGACTCGCTCCCAGGCCGCTCGCGCGAGGCGGCTCCGGAGCCTCCACCCGAAAGCCTAGAAGGCCACCACCCATTCTCTCCCGCGGGCCGTCGCCGGTGCCGGTGGTGGCGGTCACGCCTGGCCGCAGAAGGCGGTGGGCGTGGTTGGCGCACCCTGTCGGGATCCCTTCGCGCGTGGGACGACATTCGAGTGTCACGGGTGGAGACTAGGTGGTGGGACTGCGGGGCTCGCCGGCACGCGGCAGGGAGGCATGGTCGAGGAAGAGGAGGGTCAGCGTGTGGCGGTGCAGATGGAGGCAGTGGTGCAGGATCTGGCAGCGGCGTGCGTGCCTACGGTGTTGTGCGCGCCTTCTAGTGCTGTTGTTGCGAGGACCCGATTCTAGGGCCATCCTTGGGCTCGATCTGGGCCAGAAGGGATTAGCTAGCTCGATTTCATCGTCAGAATTCGGCATGTGGTGTGGAGGCTGCTGGATCAGCCTGAATAAAGAAGACGGTCATAGGATGCCTATCATGCGAAGACGAAGATCTGCTTGCTGCCTGCCCTCGTTGATCTGGCCTGGAACGGCGAGTTCCGGAAGGCTCTGCCGGCATGTAACATCCCAGCATTAGAGCTTAGAAAAAAGATGAGATCAGGTGTCTGTATTGCATGCATGCATAGAAAATCTGGATAATTTTCGCGTTTTTGATTAAAACTTGTCAAAGTGATTGAAACTTCTCTTAACTTGGTGGGAGTGAAGTAGATCATCAAGTTGATTGCGATAAGTTTCGATATGACCTTTGCTAAAACCTTATTTTTTGGTAATATAATTTGATCTATGGGAAGATCAAATGGAATCAAGTTAAACCCATAACACATTATTCAATAAATAATAAAGGATCTTATAGAGATCATATCACGGTATTCATTATAACAACTCTTAAATACTTAATCAAGTATATAACTCCAAGTAAAGAAATCTCATAACTAAATCTTGATACACTTTCTTGCTATAGATGTTCCTACCATGAGCATCATGGTAGTTCTTAAACATTAACTCTTATCTCACAAATAGAGTGGAAAAGGAAGTCCAACCAAGACCACTCATCTCATATCTTTGTTGTTAGGTTAATAGATGACAATCCTATTTAACCAAGTCCTAGTGTCAATTGATCATCAATGTTGAGTGATCAATCATTGACCTAACACTTATTAACTTTTAGCTTGGACTTGTTATATTGACCTTCCAAAGACCTCAAGTGACTTAATCAGAACGGAGAACTAGTTATGGTAGAGTGTGCCATCATCAATGGAATGTGATCCTTAGTGGAGATCAAACCATCTGACATTAGAGGAGTTAACTCATTCATGAGTGAACTAGAAGAAGTATCTAAACCTTAGAGTTAAGCTAGTAGTTATAAAGCTATGAGAAAGCTAGTAGTACTAGAGTGCCAAATGATAATCTTGTTAAGCCAAGTAGGTATAAACTTAAAGTAAGCTTCCTTAACAAGATAAGTCCTATCAAGAGACTAGTATAGGTTTACTACCTAGTTGATGAGAGATCTTGATTAGACAATGAGAAGCCTAAGTTTAGTATGATCAAAAGGTGGTGGTCATTATTCTCAAGTCACTTGAGAATAGATGACTAGTGATGAAGAAGTGTTGTGAGGATACCAAATTAGGCAAACCCATAGTAAGCTGGCTAGTCTAGCTTGAGCATGAGTAGTCAAGCTAGTCTAAGATGAATTGGAATATAGTTGTATGGAGTAGTTGAACGAATAGTAGTTTAACTAAGATAATACAAGAACAAACTTGTATTATGGGAGTAGTACCATATCTCTTCTAGAGGATTAATATCACATTTGATATAGAGGAGATTGTAATCTTGCAAGCCTTGGAAGTAAATGCAAGGTGAATATAAAGAAGTTTATGGATGGAGTTAGATAGAGATACATTGATAGATTTAGTAGAGATAGCTAAGAAATAGAAGTTATATTTTAGAGGAAGAATAGAGAATGAGTATTATTGAAGTGGCAGGACAATGTCATCATATGATGATGGATATGGTGGAGTCAGATGACTAGTTCATTTAGGCAGAAGAGATCTTAGAGGGATTAGATGAGAAATTTGGGCAAAGTATATTTAGGAAAGGAATTCCTTAACTAAAGACAAGCTTAGTGAAGAAATGAAGTTAGAATTCTGGAGAAACCTTTAACTAACATTATAGCAACTCATGGAAAGTCTCATGTTTACCTCTTGTCCAAAACCCTAGAATTAAGTTAGCAATGGAACCAATTCCTATTTTTTGGCACACAAAGGATAGTAGCTCCTAGTCAAATTAAGTTTCTAAGGAATAATTAGAATATCAGATGAGTGTGTTGATGAAAGCCTTACCTACCTTATTATCTTCAACCCCAATACAAATTTAGAAGACTAGAGCCATCTAGATCACATTAAAAGGCAATATCAATATCTCACTTTGAGTTGAGACATCAACTATAATTACCAAGCTAGAAATAAACCCTTAACCTTTGATCCTTAGGAATTATAATGTTTTTGGCTGAATAATTTGAATTCATATTTAAAATTTGGATCATTTGAGAAAAGATTCGAAAGGTAGAAGTAATTAGTGTTTATTTGGTTTCGAGAAAGAATTAGGTAATATTGTTTGAGTATTAAATAATAAAACAATAAAGAAAATTGAAAACCATATAAATGAATAACTCCAATTGGATATTTCTTAATTATTTTTTTCTAATAACAATAATATAAATACAAGAATATATTAAGTACAAACATCACAGGAACAAATTTCAAAGAATGAGAAGCTTTATTAAATAAAGAATAATATTACATTAATCCTTTACAAAGAGTAGAACTCAAAGATTACAAAATAAAATTAAGGAATCCTAAAATAATACTTATCTAGTCCTAAAATATTTATCTTGATCACTTGAACTTGTACCTACAAACAAAGATAGAAAATGACATAAACAAAGAGAGGGTTAGTGTTAGATTGCTCTCAGTTTCAAATAGTGTAATGCACTGTTTTCCAATCATCATTGAGCAAGTTAAATTGAAAGAAGGGACTAGATTCATTAAGTGTAAATCAGTTCTTATCAACACTTTGGCCTCAGTACAACATCCTTGGCCTTGGACAAGTTTCACCATTTCAGTAGAGAAAAATAACAAATATGAGGATAATATCAACTGCCATTTGAGCCTATCCACAGTCAAATATCTTAGACCTTGAAACTTGAGTCCAGTGGACCCACTGGTAAGAAGCTTTGTCACTACATGCATGTTGTGTGTGGTCAACATAGAAGCAACAACCCAAAACACATAAGAGAGGTCGCACAGCCGCATCACAGTGATGACCCACAAGTATAGGGGGTGTATCGCAGTATTTTCGAGGGAAGTGAAACCCAATTTATTGATTCGACACAAGGGGAGCTAAAGAATATTTAAAAGCCTTAACAACTGAGTTGTCAATTCAGTTGCACCTGGAAACAATCTTGCTCACAGCAGTTTATCAGTAGCAACAGTTTTGTAGTAGGAATAGTAAAGTAACAGCAGTAGTAAAGCAAAGACAGTAGTAACAAAAGCAGTAAACAGTGGGATTCGAGTGCGGTAGGCATAGGGATGGATGGATGGGCGTTGCATGGACAAGACAATTCACATAGAAATCAGAACATAGGGCAATTGCAGATAAATAAGATAAAGCAACCAAGTACTAGACAATCCTAGGCATGTGTTCCATATATAGTCATACGTGCTCGCAATGAGAACTTGCACAACATCTTTTGTCCTGCCAGCCCGTTTGCAGCGGGGCGTCTAGGGAACTACTGGCAATTAAGGTGCTCCTTTTAATAGAGCACCGGAGCAAAGCATTAACACTCTGTGGACACATGTGATCCTCACATCAAAGCCATTCCCTTCCGGTTATCCCGATTTCTGTCACTTCGGGGCCATAGGTTTCGGATAACAACGTGTGTATACAACTTGTAGATAAGACCAAAAACAATACTATCATAATGAATCAATAACATGTTCAGATCTGAAATCATGGCACTCGGGCCCTAGTGACAAGCATTAAGCACAACAAGTCGCAACAAAGTCATAAAGCACTAATAAAAGATACTAGGCACCATGCCCTAACAATCTGATGCCATTACATGAACGATCTCATCCAATCCCTATCATCCCCATAGCCTACAGCGGGGAATTACTCACTCATAGATGGGGGCAACATGGATGGTCGATGAAGATGATGGTGGAGATCGATGGAGATGGCTCCGGGGGCACTTCCCCATCCCGGCAGGGTGTCGGAACAGAGACTTTCTGTCCCCCGAATCTCCCCTTCGGTGGCGGCGGCGCAGCGGAACTTTTCGTGGAAAAACATCAAACCCCCCGGAGTTTTTAGGTCAGAAGGCTTCTTATAGGCGAAGAGGGAGACCGAGGGGGTGCCTGGGGCCACCACACCATGCCCTGGCGCGGCCAGGCCTAGCCCGCGTCTGGGAGGGTGTGGCCAGCCCTTGGCCCTCCTCCGTCTTGTATTCTGGCTCCTAGAGTCTTCTGGAAAAATAGGCACTTTGGCTTTTGTCCCATCCACTTCCGAGAATATTCATTTTCTGACTTTCCTGGAACCAAAAACAGCAGAAAACAAGCAGCTGGCACTGTGGCTCTTGTTAATAGGTTAGTCCAAGAAATCATATGAAAAGTACTCCAAAGTGTGGACAAAACACAAGAAAGTGTATAAAACCAAGCATGGAGCATCAAAAATTATAGATACATTTGCAATGTATCAACATCCCCAAGCTTAACTCCTGCTTGTCCTCGAGTAGGTAAGTGATAAAAAGAAAGAATAATTTTTGAGGTGACATGCACCATTAAAGACTTGATCAAAGTATTCATAAAACATTCAAAGCTGGGATCATAGTACTTCAATCATAACATGAAAGACAAAGTTCTAGCAATAAGACAAAGAAACTATGATGCAACATGAAAAGGCACAAACAAAAGATTCATGAATAATAATGCTTTGCAAGACGTTTGTTTGTTTCACATAAAGAAAACATAGCATAGTGGCATTCAGCTTGTCCCTCAAAGAGTAGCAAACATAAATGCATAGGACACCTTCAAAGTTCACAAGAGTGACTAGATACAAATAGTTTAAAACAAGCAATATCAAGGTATGCATCAATCAACAAGTCTTGGGACAATGCACATAGAACTAAGAATGGACACTATGCTCTCAAGAAAGTGCTCAAAGAATAAGTGGAGACTCAACAAGTAAAAGAAAAGGTTTTGCATAATTTGAAAGGCTTCCAAATGCTGAAAGTATGGTACTCATTAGCTTTGAGCTCTCATTGCCGCTATCATAAGCATCTTGAAAGTGGTTAAGGTGAAAGTGAGGTCCAATCTGAGTTATATGCTTGACAGACTATAAACTGGAAATCCCAAGTCCCTTGAGTACGAGGGCCGCTCCTCATGCTACTCAACTTTAGTTACCGGTAAGTTCTTGTCATCGTAAGTATGTGCGTATCATTGAGAACCACCAACGAGGTACCCCTTGCCCGATGATACGGAAGAATCCCCATATCAAAATGACAAGGCAAGCAGACAATGAGTATCTCAACACTCTTCTTATTTACCTTGGGAAAATGGTGCTTTTTTCTCTCTTTCCTCTTTTCATAGAACTCTTTTTATTTCTTTTTCTCAATAGCTACCTTTCTCTTTTTTTATAAGAAGAATGCTTCATAGATATCATTATGGTTACGCTGCAGGTTTCCACCATGTCAGCATGGATTAGACCAGCGGCCCAGGCGTTTCTCTAACACACATACATAACTCCATGGACTTACAAGCTCCCCTTTTATTTCACACCGACGACATCCGCAAACAAAAGAGCAAGGTATCAACTGGGTATATATTTACAAGTGTTGAAAGTGTTCCCCGTGACAGCATGGTTCTGCTAATCCCCAGCCTATAAGAGTTCACAATGGTTCAGGTTTATTAAGTGCAGGAAATAAAGTGTGCCATCAAGTTCGTGAGAGCTTTACTAACTAACTTTCTCATAACAAGCAAACATTTTATTCAGAAGAAAACAAGGCATATTGAATATGCACGGAAGTAGCAAATGATGCTAATAGGTAGGTATGGTGGACACTTTGGCAATATTTGGTTTTAGGGAGTTGGAAACATGAGTAAAACATACTCAATGAAAGTGAAGGCTAGCAATAGTAAGGGAGCGACAAACGAGAGAGCAATAATGGCCATAATCATGTAGAGCGACAAAACATCATTGATCAAAGCATAAAGTGATACTACAAGTTGAAAACTAAAGGATCATAAAGGCTTGTGGTGACTTGAGATAGTCATAACATGGTGTGAGCATGCGCCAAGTCAACCCAAATAAAGCATCAAAGGAGAATACCACTATACTATGCTTGAATATGCTAAAACAACGCATGATTCATCCAAGGCACATTAAGCAATCTCAGTTGTTTATAACAAGTCATGCTACAACAAAGAATACTAAGAATAAAGCCAAAACAATATCAAGCATGGCATGACAAAGCATAGGCCACAGTCAAAAACAAGCTCTCTTTACCACTTAAGCATGAACTTTCCTACTCTTTTCCAAGCCAAACCAAACTATTTGAAAGCCAATGTATGAAAGAGGGGGTCCAACCAATTTATTCAGAAAACTGAGCAAACAAAGCAAACGAAAACCAAAACAAAAACGAAAAAGATGATGCTCCAAGAACAACACAACTGTGCATAAAACAATAAAAATGAAGCGTTTGGAAGAAACCTGGGATTTTTACTGATGAAGAAGGGGATGCCTTGGGCATCCCCAAGTTTTGACGCGTGTACTTATTGGATATTTCTTGGGGTGACATGCATGGCATTCCCAAGCTTGAGCTTTAGTCCATCCTTCATCTCATTACTCATTCCTTCCATACACCTGAAATTTTTCCTTCATACGAAACTTCACACAATCTCATTAGCAACATTAGTGCACTTAAGATAAATAAGTCTTAAGGTTCAGTTCTAACACCAAATAAACTTCCATTAGAATACTAGATACTGTAGCACTTCCCTCAAAAAGCTCAATTCCTCAAAAGAACTCAAGAAGGAACCAACAAGAAGCAAATGCAGAAAATGACAGAAATCTGTCAAAACAGACCAACAGGTAAAGACGATTTTTTTTAAGACCTTCTGTTGCTCAAATCAAAAAGTGTTGAACTAACGAAAGTTAGATAACAACCTGGGAAGAAGCACAAAACATTACAGCTCAATCAGACATACATAGATCTCTCACGAAGTTTTACGGTGAAGCACAGAAATCTGTTTCGGGACAGCAACTTTCCCAATCATTACTTCTCTCTCATTAGAGGTTACTCTTGGCACAAAAAGCAAATAAAAAGGATAAGGAGCGGTTATTACAGAAGTAATAACTTCCAAGACTCATCTAAAACTTTTGGGTTATCTCCCAATAAGTACTTTTTTAATGCCTTTAAGTTAAGCATAAGCAAAAACTAGAATGGATAGAATAGAAGTAAACAGAAATAATCATAGTGAAAACATTGTTTTGTTCAATGAAATCCTTTTGTTAACAAGGTTGATCAGGTCTTGCTACCAAAACAATTTCATATGAGACAAAACTTTGTATTCCACTAATGATTATGTTACCTCAACCTTGATAGCAATGGTCCCAATCATAATAGTTTTAAATTTTTCTCTTGGTATGGGACAATATATTTCTCCAACTTAAATGCCCTCAACATGTTCAATTGAATTCAAACCATAAGTCCTTTCAATCTTCTTTGAGGAAATCGACAATGTGTTTCTTGTCATTAACATTGAAGGTCACCTTCCCTTGATTATAATTAATAACAGCTCCTGCAATATTTAAGAAAAGGTCTCCCAAGAATAATAGACATATTATCATCTTCAGGCATAAAAGTTTGAGAGGATGCTCTCATAAGAAATATGAAGTGAAGTAAAAGAGAGCATCAAGGAGCAAATTCAAAACACATTTAAGTCTAACCCACTTCCTATGCATCGGAATCGTGTAAGCAAATAACAAAGTGACAGGCATAGGAAGATAAAACAAGAGTAACTTCAAAACTTTCAGCACATAGAGAGGTGTTTCAATACCAGGAAAACTTCTACCACCATATTTTCCTCTCTCATAATAATTTTCAGTAGCCTCATGAAGAAACTCAGCAATATAACTATCACATAAAGCATGCTCTTCATGATCTACAAGCACTAGAGCTTTATTATAAACATTTTCAAGAGAAACCTCAGGAACATAACATGCATTCTCCTTTAGTAAGCAAGGGGGACAATCAAATAATGTAAGGGATAAAGAGTTACTCTCATTAGAAGGTAGGCATGGGTAGCTAATCCATTCTTCCTACTTTTGTTCATCACTCTCCTCCTCTTTTTCATCTAATGAGATTTCAGGTTCATCAATTTCTTCTTCCATAGGATCCTGCAAGGCATTAGTCTCTTCCATTTGTAGAAAGCATCTATTAAAATATTCAAGAATATAGCCATTTTCATCCTTGTAATTATCAAAGCAAAATTTAAGTATACCATACACCTCATATTTGTAAGGTGAATTATCAATATTTTCAAGCAAACTAGCAAGTTCAAAAGCACCCTTCCAAGCAATAAATTCTTCAATTTGTTCCGGATCATAAAAGTCATAAATTCCTTTAGCATAGGAAGATATGGTATCATTATCACTATACTCACATTGAAAAGGGAGGTGTTTATACCTCTTTCTGCAACAAGACTCATTACAGCAATAAGTAACATTATAAGTAGAGCACATGTTCCTAGCAATGGTATACAATCTATCGATTTGTTCCCATAAGTGTTTCCTTTTTTGTGACAAGCGGTGTTCCTTATAATAATATTTTTGATCTTCCATGAACCCACCTTGCCAATAAGCTTCAGTTTCAAAGAAACCAACCATTGCCAACAAGCATGATAAAGCAAGACAATAACAGACCAACGAAAATAACAACTAGAGTAGGAAATAATTTTTTTGTATTTTTTTTTGATAAAGAAACAAGCAAACAAGGAGAAAGATAAACTTAGCTTGAACAATAGTGATTCCAAGTGAACTTGATAAATAAAGCTATGCTCCCTGGCAACGGCGCCAGAAAATAATCTTGATGACCCACAAGTATAGGGGGTGTATCTATTTTCGAGGGAAGTGAAACCCAATTTATTGATTCGACACAAGGGGAGCCAAAGAATATTTATAAGCCTTAACAACTGAGTTGTCAATTCATTTGCACCTGGAAACAATCTTTCTCACAGCAGTTTATCAGTAGCAATAGTTTTGTAGTAGGAATAGTAAAGTAACAGCAGTAGTAAAGCAAAGACAGTAGTAACAAAAGCAGTAAACAGTGGGATTCGAGTGCGGTAGGCATAGGGATGGATGGACAGGCGTTGCATGGACAAGACAATTCACATAGAAATTAGAACATAGGGCAATTGCAGATAAATAAGATAAAGCAACCAAGTACTAGACAATCCTAGGCATGTGTTCCATATATAGTCATACGTGCTCGCAATGAGAACTTGCACATCATCTTTTGTCCTGCCAGCCCGTTTGCAGCGGGGCCTCTAGGGAACTACTGGCAATTAAGGTGCTCCTTTTAATAGAGCACCGGAGCAAAGCATTAACACTCCGTGAATACATGTGATCCTCACATCAAAGCCATTTCCTTCCGGTTATCCCGATTTTCTATCACTTCGGAGCCATAGGTTCCGGACAACAACGTGTGTATACAACTTGTAGATAAGACCAAAAACAATACTATCATAATGAATCAATAACATGTTCAGATCTGAAATCATGGCACTCGGGCCCTAGTGACAAGCATTAAGCACAACAAGTCGCAACAAAGTCATAAAGCACTAATAAAAGATACTAGGCACCATGCCCTAACAATCTGATGCCATTACATGAACGATCTCATCCAATCCCTATCATCCCCATAGCCTACATCGGGGGATTACTCACTCATAGATGGGGGCAACATGGATGGTCGATGAAGATGATGGTGGAGATCGATGGAGATGGCTTCGGGGGCACTTCCCCGTCCCGGCAGGGTGCCGGAACAGAGACTTTCTGTCCCCCGAATCTCCCCTTCGGTGGCGGTGGCGCAGCGGAACTTTTCGTGGAAAAACGTCGAACCCCCCGGAGTTTTTAGGTCAGAAGGCTTCTTATAGGCGAAGAGGGAGACCGAGGGGGTTCCTGGGGCCACCACACCATGCCCTGGCGCGGCCAGGCCAGCCCGCGCCTGGGGGGGTGTGGCTAGCCCTTGGCCCTCCTCCGTCTCGTATTCTGGCTCCTGGAGTCTTCTGGAAAAATAGGCACTTTGGCTTTTGTCCCGTCCAATTCCGAGAATATTCATTTTCTGACTTTCCTGGAACCAAAAATAGCAGAAAACAAGCAGCTGGCACTGTGGCTCTTGTTAATAGGTTAGTCCAAGAAATCATATGAAAAGTACTCCAAAGTGTGGACAAAACACAAGAAAGTGTATAAAACCAAGCATGGAGCATCAAAAATTATAGATGCATTTGCAATGTATCACACAGCTACTAGCCTTTACCTCAGCCGTCGTACTTCATCACTAGCCTCAAGAACACAACCAACATCACCCCGGATCTTGCTAGATCCCCACAAGATAAACCAATTAGATCAACAACAAGAGGATGACCTAGATGGGGATGGTTTAGGAACTGTGGAGCAAGGACCAGAGGGAGTAGCAACTCCAAAAGGCTAGGACAAGTCAGCAAGCACATCTCCTTGATACGTCAATTTTGCATCACTATTCTGTATCATAACTTACTGTTATTCATTGATATAATTCATATTAAGAGGTGATACTTATGTTATTTCATCTGTTTTCGCATGGTTGATGAATTTTGGAGGATGGACCGCTGAAGTCAGGATTCTGATGGAAAAGGCACTGTTTGGAGGCGAAATTCGCGAAGATCAGAAAATCCCAGAAAATACGTGGAAAATCCTATTTTTCCAGAAGACAAAGGATGCCAGAAGGGGGAGCGGAGTTGGGCCACAGAGGGCCCACACCACCCCCTGGCGCGAGGCACCCCTAGCCGCGCCACAATGTGGTGTGGCCACTCTAGCCCACCTCCAGCTCTCCTCTTTGGCGCACATTATCCCCTTGAAGCCCTAAGCCTCAGGGAGCAACCACAGAAAGGTTCCGCCGCCTCTGCGGGGTGGAAAACTGCATAGACAGAAAGAGCTCTCCGGCAGGCAAAAATTTGCTGGGGAAATTCCTTCCCGGAGAGGGGAGATCGTCGCCATCAACACCACCATCAAGCTGGACTTCATCGAGATCATCATCATCACCACCATCATCTCCACCAGCACCATCATCACCATCTCCATACCGCTGTAACAATTTGGTTGAATCTTGCATAGTTCTTAGGGGAAACTTTCCCGATGTTGATTACTTGTTGTAGTTGATGCTATTGAGTGGAACCATTGAATTATCATTCATGTTCAGATTGTTACTTATCATTATTTCATCTCTGATCTTGATCCATATGATGTCTTATGCGTAGTTCGTTTAGTTCTTGAGGACATGGGAGAAGTCATGTTGTTAGTAGTGGAATTGTGTTGAGAAAGATTCAATAATTTATTATTTAAGTTGTGGTGTTGTTCTTCTAGTAGTGGAATTCCTCCTCCAAGCCACTCGTCAACACCTTCTGCTCCTCGTTGGGTTCGACACTCTTACTTATCAAAAATACTGCGATACACCCCCTATACTTGTGGGTCATCAAGACTATTTTCTGGCGCCGTTGCCGGGGAGTGAAGCGCTATTGGAGAGTGGAACTGGTAAAGGAAACTTCTACTGTGAGTATTGTTTATTTCTGTTAGTTACTTTATTTCAATGTGGATAATTCACTTAGTTTCTTATTTCGTAATGCTACTACCACTGCTAAGGTAGTAGATGAACCACCACCTGCTAAAAGTATACTTTCAAAATACCTACAAGAATTATTGATCATGTTATGGATAACTACTATTTTGGAGATGAGACTGTCCATCCCGGTGATCATTTGCTCTTTATACACGAATTATGCGGGTTGTTCAAGTGTGCAGGTATTAAAATAGATTAAGTCAATAAGAAGTTATTCTCATTATCACTGAAAGGAAGAGCTGAGGAATGGTATAAGCTGCTAAAGAATTGCCAATCTCTTGAATGGGAGGAAGTAGTACCTCTCTTTTATTCCAAATTTTATCCTCCTAGTGAGATTCATAAAGATCAGAATAAAATATACAACTTTTGGCCTCTTGAGGGAGAGAGTACAACTCAAGCTTGGGGGAGATTGAAGTTACTAATGCTCAAATGTCCTATTCATGAGCTCCCTAACAATATTATTATCAATAACTTTTATGCAAGACTTTCTCTTCATGATAAGGATCTATTGGATGCTTCTTGTGCTGGATCATTTACACGCATGAAAGAAGAAGCTAAATGGGATCTTCTAGACCGTTCAAGACAATGTTGAAGCATGGGAGAATGATAAAGGAAGAAAGTCATGTATAAATTATGATTATGAATGCATTGAATCTTTTATGGGAACTGATGACTTTCAGAATATTAGTAATGCTTATGGTCTAGACTCTCAAGCTATTGCGAGTTATTTTAAAGCTTTTGCTTCTTATATTGAAATTCCTAAAAAGAAGTAGAATAAGTATCATGCACCTTATAAAGATATTGTTAATTGTGTTCCTACAAGAAATACTGAAGTTTATACTGCTAATCATGTTTTACTCGAACCTTACATTGAGAAAATGCCTTTCCCAGTTAAGATAAAGGAACATTCTACGATAGCTAGTATGGTTAATGAAAGTACAAATAAAGCTGTTGAATCTATGATAGCAAATGTGAAAGACTTTGTCACTAAATATGTAGAAGATGGACACACTATCCTCTGTAAGGATACTTCTAATATTGTTTCACCAAGTAGTGTTATAAGAACTAGTGTCCCTGTGTTTTCTGTTAGGATAAGTGATCATTGCTACAATGGTTCTTGTAATAGTTATATTGTTAAATTTATGCATTATACTGAAAGTTATTATGAGAGAGGGAAAAGTGTTCTTGTGCATATCAATAATATTAAGTTTCCTCGCTTTATGTTAAAAATCTTTATGTTGCACTTGTTTTCCTTCCTATGCTAGCAGCCTTTGGTTTCAACAATTTGTTTGCTTACAAAATTCCCTAGAATAGGAAGTGGGTTAGACTTAAACATGTGTATTTGTGCTTCTTGATTCTCTCTTTTACTTCAATTCTTACTCTTATGTGAGCATCATTAAAATTATCATGCCTATCTTAATGGCTATAAAGAAAGAGCTTTTTGGGAGACAACCCAATATATTTGTTCTTTCAGTTTGTTTTTGTTTATTTGAGTTTTGGAAGCTATTACTTCGGTAATAACCTCTCCTTATCCTTTTCTTTTGTTTTTTTGTGTCAAGATAAACCTCTAATGAGAGAGAAGTAATATTTGGGAAAATTGCTGTCAAGAAACAGATTTTTGTGCTTCACTGTACAAATTCGTGAAAAATACGTGTACATCGGATTGAGCTGTATTTTTTTGTGCTTCTGCCCCAGGTTATTATTTAACTTTCGTTAGTTTTGCACTTTTTTATTTGAGCAACAGAAGATTTTCAAAAAAAATTGATCTTTACCTACTGGTCTGTTTTGACAGATTTTGCCACTCTTGCATTTACCTCTTAAAATTGATTTCCTTTTTGAATTCCTTTTGGGCTTTCGAGAGGAGTTGTTTCAGTAGCTAATGTTTTGATGGATTTTAGTTGAAATTTAACTTAAAAGGTTTATTACCTTGCATGCACTAATGTTGCTAATGAGAATTGTGTGAAGTTTTGTGTGAAAGAAATTTTCAGGTTGTAGGAGAAAATGGTGTAATAAGATGGTGAAAGGTTAAATGACTCAACCCATATGTGTATGAAGATAAAGATATTGATGTTATTCAAGCGGTGATTCCAGAAGAATTTATTAAAGACCAAGTTCAGAGACCTGCAGAGTCCGTTTTTGAATAGATAACAGTTCTAGTAAGAAAAGGTCCGCGAAAAATCTGTCAAGTTATATTTTTGCAGTTTTTATCTAACAAGGAAAGCAACGAAGCGAAAGAGGGTCGGAAACGGAGCCAGGGTGGCTCACACCACCCCGTGGCACGGACCACCTAGTTGCGCCACCAGGGGGTGTGGCCACCCCGGAGCCCGTCTCCGACCCGTTTTCTCCCAGTACCTTCCTTTTGTTGTGAAACTTCATAATATGCAATCCCCTGGATCCCCCGAGGTTCGTATATCATGTTCTCGTCGTGTTTTCGTTTCGATCTGTTTCTGCCAGGAACTATTCTTAAAGTTTAGAAGCACAATGGTCTCCGCCAACGATAAGGGAAAGGATCGTACGGAGGAGGATCTCCAAGGCCTTGAGCAGGAGACGGAGATCAAGAGTGAAGATGAAGAGGAGGCAAAGAAAGACTAGTATCCGCACACCAGCACCACCAGTGCAAGCATTGGAGTGGTGGAAAACCCTGCTAGGTTCAAAAGGACTGCACGGATGTCCACTAGAGGGAAGCCTCCGCGCCACTGTTTGGCTTCACGGTCACCTTCTCCACGCACCAAGAATCCTTTCCATACCCTTATACATGAGCATCAATTCCGGAATATTCCAAAGGAGAAACTACCCTCCAATTGGGATATGACCCATTCTAACCATGCAGGAAAATAAGACTTCAAGGAGGAAGAGTGGGGAAAGAATCGTACGAGCTAGGATTCACAACCCAACATGATCATGAATGCATTGAGCACAACTCGGAGTTGATTCGTACTCTCACCTTTGAGATTGAGGACTTGAGGAAATTGATTGAAAACCTAACCGAGAGAACACCACCACCACCGAAGGAGTAATTCATCATTAGGTTTTGGCATCCCCTTGGTTTGTTCCAAGCTTGGGGGAGTGCCGCGGTATCACATCACTATCTTCTATCTTTTTACCCTTTTAGTAGAGTCATATCATGAATAGAGAAGTTATCATATAGGGTGGTTTGCATTATGGAAGTGTCTCTCCTCTAGTTAGATATCTATGCATCCCTTGGTGTGAGTTGCCGTTATGGAATATTAATGAGAAGTTCTATCATTTACTCTTTTGCATATCTTATATTAGTTTTCAATTTCTGTTATATGATTGATCTTGTTATTAGTATCACTTTGGGATCATGAAGTAAATTTAGTTGGTTTTGGCAAACCTGGCTCGGTCAGTAGCAACACTATTATGAGAATTGAATGAAAAGATAAAAGTACTCTTAAGAAATATAATTTCATCATCTTTCTTTCTTGATTGGCTCATAAGCTTAGTATTCTCTAGTTAAGATCTTTTGTGCTTCCAAGGAAGATTGCATGTTTGTTTTTATGACCTATATGTTTGTTTGTTTCCTTCAACTCTGATGCTTGCTACCCAACCTTGCTAGCCAAACACCTGTATTGAGAGGGAGTGCTTCTCGTGCATCCAATCCTTAAACCAAAACCTATGCCATTTGTGTCCACCATATCTACCTATTAGCATTATTGCTATTCCAAGTAAATTCATGTTTTTATCTCCCTTCCAAATTAAACTTGTTATGTGAAAATTAGTGATTAAAGCTCTCACGAACTTGATGGCAGACTTTAATTTTCTTGCACTTAATAAACCCGAACCATTGTGCCCATGTATGTTGCGTATATGCTTGTGTTTTGTAAGTTGGGAATTAGCAGAACCATGCAGTCATGGGGAACGCTTTCAACATTGCACTTGTACATTGTACCCCGTTGATATCATGCTCTTTTGTTTATGGATGTCGTCGGTGTGAAATGAAAGGGGAGCTTGTAAGTCCATGGTATGTATGTGTGTTCGAGAAATGCCTAGGCGACAGGTCTAATCCATGCCTAATCATGGTCGAAACCTGCAACGTAACCATAATGAGCAATCTATGAAGCATTCTTCTTATAAAAAAGCGATAGAGATTGAGAAAAAAAGAAAAAAAGATGAGAAAAGAGGAAAGAGAGAAAAAAGCACCATTTTCCCATGGTAAATAAGAAGATGTTGAGATGCTTATTGTCTGCTTGCCTTATCATTTTGATATGGGGATTCTTCTGTATCATCGGCCAAGGGGTACCCCGTTGGCGGTTCTCTATGATACGCATATACTTACTATGACAAGAACTTACCGGTGACTAAACTTGAGTAGCATGAGGAGCGGCCCTCGTATTCAAGGGACATGAGATTTTGAACTTATAACTTGTCAAGCATATCCTCATATTTGATCACTTTAACCTTAATCACCTAAAGATGCTTATGATAGGGGAAATGAGAGCTTAAAGCTAATAAGTACCATAATTTTTGGAAGCTTGATGACCCACAAGTATAGGGGGTGTATCGCAGTATTTTCGATAAGTAAGAGTGTCGAAACCAACGAGGAGCAGATGGTGCTGGCTAGTGGTATGGATCAGGAATTCTCTGCAAATACTTAGCAAACGGATTTTTAGGGGTTTTTGATATAGCAAGTAAACAAAGTACGAGTAAATAAAAGACAGTAGGAATAAATGCAACAAGTGGCCCAATCCTTTATGCAGCAAAGGACAAGCCGGTTGTATTACTTAAGATGACCAAACGTTCTCGAGGACACATGGGAAGACTGTCAAGTGCTTTCGCTTCATATAGTTGATTAATCTTCTTTAGCTTGCTAAGTGTTGTGTGGGTGAACCTGTGCTAATGTACCGTCCCATCCAAGACTAATACATACTTGTGATTATACCCCTTGCAAACATCCGTAAGTACAAGAAAGTAATTAAGGTAGAAACCTAACCACAACTTTAAACTCTAAGACCCTTGCGTCCCTTGGGCAGTGGTTTCCTAACGGGGGTTCAGGTTTCTGTCACTCCGGCAACCCCTACAATTAGTAGCCAAATACACAATGCATTCCCCTAGGCCCATATAGGTGAAGTGTCATGTAGTCGACGTTCACATGACACCACTAGAAGAAGTACACCACAACTTAAATAACAATCTATTGAATCTTTCTCAACGCAACTCCACTACTAACAACAAGACTTCTCCCATGTCCTCAAGAACAAAACGAACTACTCACAAGACATCATATGGATCATGATCAGAGATGGAATAATGATGTATAACAATCTGAACATAAACAATAATTCAATGGTTCACTCAATAGCATCAACTACAAAGAGTAATCAACACCGGGAAAGTTTCCCCTATGAACTATGCAAGATTCAACGCAATTGTTACAGCAATATGGAGATGGTGATGAGGGTGCTGATGGTGATGATGGTGATGTTGATGATGATGATGATCCCGATGAAGTCTAGCTTGATGGTGATGTTGATGGCGACAATCTCCCCTCTCCGAGAAGGAATTCGCATGGCAGAAATCTGTCTGCCGGAGAGATCTTTCTCTCTCGATGTTTTCCGCCCCGCAGAGGCAGCAGAATCTTTCTGTGGTCGCTCCCTGAGTCTTAGGGTTTTAGTAGGATGATATTCGCCAGAGGGGAGAGCCAGAGGTGGGCCAGGGCGGCCACACCACCTCCTAGCGCGGCCTAGAGATGCCCGCGCCATGGGGTGGTGTGGGCCCCCTGTGGCCCATCTCCACTCCGCCTTCTGGCATCCTTAGTCTCCTGGAAAAATAGGATTTTCCATATATTTTCCCGGATTTTCTGATCTTCGTGAATTTTGCCTCCAAACAGCACCTTTTCCATCAGAATCCTGACTACAACGGTCCATGCTCCAAAAGTCATCAACCATGCAAAAACAGATGAAATAACATAAGTATCACCTCTCAATATGAAATATATCAATGAATAATAGTGAATTAAGACATAGACTAGTGATGCAAAATGGACGTATCAACTCCCCCCAAGCTTAGACTTCGCTTGTCCCCAAGCGAAACTGAGCTCAATAAACATGGCCTCAGGTTTATGGAGTGAAGAGTCGATAAAAGAATACGCACAAGAAGCATCACATTCATCAAATACATAGATCATAATAGAAGACAACTCACTATTATATAACTCAACTTGTAATAAGTAAAGGAAACACAATAAAGATACATAAAGTGAATCATAATTGGTAATGGCAAACTTAGCTCTTGTTGAAGAATAATTGATAATTTGCTGGAGTTCACAAATAGCTGGTTTTCAATGAAAGCTTTCAAAGTAGTAAACATCAAGATAAGAGCAATGTGCAAAACAAGGAACATAAGAAACATGATTGAATAAATCATCATATGAATGAATGAAACACATCAACTTAAAATACTTGCTGAGATAGAAGGGAATAGGTTTACTGACTCAACTACAAAGTAAAAGAAAGGCCCTTCAAAGAGGGAAGCAGGGATTACAAGTCTCATAAAGAGCTCCCAAAAATTATGATACTTACTAGCTTTCAGCTCTCAATGCCCCTATCATAGGCATCTTTTGGTGATTAAGGTTAAAGTGACACAACTAAGAGGATATGCTTGACAAGTTATAAGTTGAAATCTCATGCCCCTTACTTATGAGTACCGATCCTCATGCTACTCAACTTCAGTCACGAGCAAGCTCTTGTCATTGTAAATACATGCGTATCATTGAGAACGGCCAACGGGGTACCCCTTGCACATGACACACGAGCTATCCCATAATCAAAATGATAAGGCAAGCAGACAGTGAGCCTCTCAGCGATCTTTTTATTTGCTATTTGCATAGGTTTTTATTGAGGATGCTTCATAGAATGCTCACTATAGTTATGCTGCAAGTTTCCACCATGATTAGGCATGGCTTAGGCTAGCGGCCCAGGCGTTTCTCTAACACACATATAAACTCCATGATCTTACAAGTTCCACTTTTATGTCATACCGCCGGGATCCATAAGCAAAAGAACATGATATCAACTAGGTACAAGTACCAACGAAGTGTTGAAAGCGGTCCCCATGATACATGGTTCTGCTAACTTCAACTCATAAAGCGCAAGCATATACGCAACAAAGAAGGACCCAATGGTTCAAGTTTATTAAATGCAAGGAAGTAAAGTGTGCCATCAAGTTCGTGAGAGCTTTAATCACTAATTTTCACAGAACAAGTTTAATTTGGGAGGTAGATAAAATAGGTATTTACTTGGAATAGCAATAATGCTACTAGGTAGATATGGTGGACACAAATGGCAAAGGTTTTGGTTTAAAGGAGTGGATGCACGAGAAGAATTCCCTCTCAGTACAGGTTTTTGGCTAGCAAGGCTGGGTAGCAAGTACAAGAGTTGAAGGAAACAAACAAACATACAAGTGATAAAAACAAACATGCAATCTTCCTCGGAAGCACAAAAGATCTTAACTAGAGAATACTAAACTTATGAGCAAATCAAGAAAGAAAGATGATGAAATATTTTTTCTTTAAAGGTACTTTTATCTTTTTCATTCAACTCTCAAAAATAGTGTTGCTACTGACCGAGCCAGGTTTGCCAAAACCAACTAAATTAACTCAATGATCCCAAAGTGATACCAATACTAACAACAAGATCAATCATATAACCACGAATTGAAAACTAATATAAGCTATGCAAAAGAGTGAATGATAGAACTTCTCAATAATATTCCATAACGGAAACTCACACCAAGGGATACATATCTAACGAGAGAGGGGACACTTCCATAATGCAAACCATCCTACATAATAATTCCTCTATTCATGATATGACTCTACTAATAAGGTAAAAAGATAGAAGATAGTGATGTGATACCGTGACACTCCCCCAAGCTTGGAACAAACCAAGGGGATGCCAAACCTGATGACGAATTACTCCTTCGGTGGTCGTGGTATCCTCTCGATGAGCTCTCTAATCAGCTTCCCCAAGTCCTCAATCTCGAAGGTGAGATTACGAATCAGCTGTGAGTTTTGCTCAATGCGGCTAATGATCATGTCGTGTTGAGAATTCCAGCTCTCGCTATTCTTTCCCCGCTCTTCCTCCTTGAAGTCTTCTTTTCCTGCATGGCTAGAACGAGGCAAATCCCAATTGGAGGGTAATTTCCCTTTGGGCATATTCTGGTATTGATGCTCATGGATAAGGGTATGGAAAGGATTCTTGGTGCGTGGAGGAAGTGACCAGGGATCTGAACGGTGATGAGGAGGCTTCCCTCTAATGGCTGGATTTGCTACCACTCCAATGCTTGCAATGGTAGTGTCGGTATGCGGATGTTGGCCTTGCTCCTCTTCACCTTCACTCTTGATCTCCTTCTCCTTCCCGGGGTCTTGGAGGTCTTCCTCCATAGGCTCCTTCCCTTTATCCTTGGCGGACACCATTGAGCTTCTAAGCTTTCAAAGAGTATGTCCTGACAGAAACAGATCGAAACAAAAACACAACGAAAACACGATATACGAACCTCGGGGGATCCGGGGGGTTATATATTACGAAGTTTCATGTCAAAAGGAAGGTACTGGGAGAAAACGAGTCGGAGGCAGAGTCCGGGGTGGACTCACCACCTGGTGGCGCCACCAGGGGTGGGCTCGCGCCACAGGGTGGTGTGAGCCACCCAGGCTCCGTTTCTGTCCCTTTTTCGCTTCGTAGTTTCCCTTATTGACTGAAAACTGCAAAAATATAGTTGGATTGTATTTTCGCAGAACTTTTCTTACCAGAACTATTACCTATTTGAAAACAGACTCTACATGTCTCTGAATTTGGTATCTAGTAGATTCTTCCGGAGTCATCAATTGAATAACATCAATATCTTCATCTTCATACACTTATTACTTGAGTTATAAAACCTTTCTCTTCCTTATTACAGCATTATCTCCACTTCCTGGAAAAAAATTTCACACAAAGCTTCACACAGTTCTTATTAGCAACATTAGTATAAGTGAAGTGATAAAACCTTTTGAGTCCAACTTCAACTGAAAACTATCAAAACATAAGCTACTGTAGCAACTCCTTCCGAAAACCCAAAAAGAATTCAAAAAGGAAATCGAATAAAGAAGCAAATGCAAGAGTGGCAAAATCTGTCAAAACAGACCAGCAGGTAAAGATCAATTTTTTCGAAAATCTTCTGTTGCTCAAATCATAAAGTGCAAAACTAACAAAAGTTAAATAACAACCTGGGGCAGAAGCACAAAAAATTACGGCTCAATCCGATATACAGAGATCTCTCACGAATTTTTATGGTAAGCACAAAAATCTGTTTCGAGATAACAACAACTTCCACAAATATTACTTCTCTCTCATTAGAGGTTGATCTTGACACAAAAACCAAAAAAATGGATAAGGAGTGGTTATTACCGAAGTAATAACTTCCAAGACTCAATGAAACAAAAACAAACTAAAAGCAAAACAAATTGGGTTGTCTCCCATAAAGCTCTTTCTTTATAGCCATTAAGATGGGCATGATAATTTTGAAGAAGCTCTCATAGGGATATGGATTGAAGTGAAAGAGAGCATTAAGAAGCAAAAACACACACACATTTAAGTCTAACCCACTTCCTATGCAAGGATATTTTGTAAACAAACAAGTTGTTGAAACCAGAGGCTTCTTGCATAATAAGGCAGAACAAGTGCAACATACAAACTTTCAGCATGAAACGAGGAAACTTAATATTATTGAGATACATAAGAACACTTTTCCCTCTCTCATAGTAGCTTTCAGTATCATGCATAAATTTAACAATATAGCTATCACAAGGACCATCATAGCAATGATCACTTATTCTAACAGAAAACACGGGAATACTAGCTCTCATAACACTACTTCGTGAAACAATATTAGAGATATCCTTACAAAGGATAGTGTGTCCCTCTTTTTCATATTTAGTGACAAAGTCTTTCACACTTGCTATTATTGGTTCATCAACCATTTTTTTATCAGGTTCAACAGCTTTATTCATACTTTCATTAACCATATTAGCTATCATAGAATGTTCCTTTACCTTAACTGGAAAAGGCATTTTCTCAATATAAGGTTTAGGTAAAACATGATTAGCAGTATAAACTTCCGCATTTCTTGCAGGAACACCCTTAGCAATATCTTTATAAGGTTCATGATACTTATTCCACTTCTTTTTAGGCACTTCAATGTAGGAAGCAAAATCCTTAAAATAAGAAGCAATAGCTTGAGAGTCTAGACCATAAGAATTTTTAATATTTTGAAAGTCATTAGTTCCCATAAAAGATTCAATGCATTCATAATCATAATTTATACCTGACTTTCTACCTTTGTCATTCTCCCAAGCTTCAACATTGTCTTGAATATGGTCTAGAAGATCCCATTTAGCTTCTTCTTCCATACGAGTGAATGATCTAGCACAAGAAGCATCCAATAAATCTTTGTCATGTAGAGGGAGCCTTGCATAAAAGTTGTTGATAATAATATTGTTGGGGAGCTCATGAATGGGACATTTGAGCATTAGTAACTTCAGTCTCCCCCAAGCTTGAGCTGTACTCTCTCCATCAAGAGGCCAAAAGTTGTATATTTGATTCCGATCTTTATGAATCTCACTAGGAGGATAAAACTTTGAATAAAAGAGAGGCCTTATTTCCTCCCATTCCAGAGCTTGACCATTCTTCAGCAGCTTATACCATTCCTCAGCTCTTCCTTTCAGTGATAAGGAGAATGACTTCTTCTTAACTTGATCTGTAGTAATACCTGCACACTTGAACAACCCGCATAATTCGTGTATAAAGAGTAAATTATCACCGGGATGGACAGTTCCATCCCCAACATAGTAGTTATCCATAACACGATCAATAATTCTTGTAGGTATTTTTAAAACATCTTTCTCAGCAGGTGGTGGCTTATCTACTACCTTAGCAGTGGTAGTAGCATTACCAAATAAGAAACTCAGCGAATTATCCATAACAAAAATAAAGCAACTAACAGAAGTAAACAATACTCACAGTAGAAGTTTCCTTTACCAGTTCCACTCTCCAATAGCGCTTCATTCCCCGGCAACGGCGCTAGAAAATAGTCTTGATGACCCACAAGTATAGGGGGTGTATCGCAGTATTTTCGATAAGTAAGAGTGTCGAACCAAACGAGGAGCAGAAGGTGCTGGCTAGTGGTATGGATCAGGAATTCTCTGCAAATACTTAGCAAACGGATTTTGATATAGCAAGTAAACAAAGTACGAGTAAATAAAATATAGTAGGAATAAATGCAGCAAGTGGCCCAATCCTTTATGCAGCAAAGGACAAGCCGGTTGTATTACTTAAGATGACCAAACGTTCTTGAGGACACATGGGAAGACTGTCAAGTGCTTTCGCTTCATATAGTTGATTAATCTTCTTTAGCTTGCTAAGTGTTGTGTGGGTGAACCTGTGCTAATGTACTGCCCCGTCCAAGACTAATACATACTTGTGATTATACCCCTTGCAAACATCCGTAAGTACAAGAAAGTAATAAAGGTAGAAACCTAACCACACCTTTAAACTCTAAGACCCATACGTCCCTTGTGTAGTGGTTTCCTAACGGGGGTTCAGGTTTCTATCACTCTGGCAACCCCTACGATTAGTAGCCAAATACACAATGCATTCCCCTAGGCCCATATAGGTGAAGTGTCATGTAGTCGACGTTCACATGACACCACTAGAAGAATAACACCACAACTTAAATAACCAACTATTGTATCTTTCTTAACACAATTCCACTACTAACAACAAGACTTCTCCCATGTCCTCAAGAACAAAACGAACTACTCACAAGACATCATATGGATCCTGATCAGAGATGGAATAATGATGTATAACAATCTGAACATAAACAATAATTCAATGGTTCACTCAATAGCATCAACTACAAAGAGTAATCAACACCGGGAAAGTTTCCCCTATGAACTATGCAAGATTCAACGCAATTGTTACAGCAATATGGAGATGGTGATGAGGGTGCTGATGGTGATGATGGTGATGTTGATGATGATGATGATCCCGATGAAGTCTAGCTTGATGGTGATGTTGATGGCGACAATCTCCCCTCTCCGGGAAGGAATTCGCCTGGCAGAAATCTGTTTGCCGGAGAGATCTTTCTCTCTGATGTTTTCCGCCCCGCAGAGGCAGCAGAATCTTTCTGTGGTCGCTCCCTGAGTCTTAGGGTTTTAGTAGGATGATATTCGCCAGAGGGGAGAGCCAGAGGTGGGCCAGGGCGGCCACACCACCTCCTGGCGCGGCCTAGGGTTGCCCGCACCATGGGGTAGTGTGGGCCCCCTGTGGCCCATCTCCACCCCGTCTTCTGGCATCCTTAGTCTTCTGGAAAAATAGGATTTTCCGTATATTTTCCCGGATTTTCTGATCTTCACGAATTTTGCCTCCAAACAGCACATTTTCCATCAGAATCCTGACTGCAGCGGTCCATGCTCCAAAATTCATCAACCATGCAAAAACAGATGAAATAACATAAGTATCACCTCTCAATATGAAATATATCAATGAATAATAGTGAATTAAGACATAGAATAGTGATGCAAAATGGACGTATCAAAGCTCTTTATGAAACTTGAAATCCCTACTTCCCTCTGCGAAGGGCCATCTTTTACTTTTTAGTTGAGTCAGTAAACCTATTCCCTTCTATCTCAGCAAGTATTTTGAGTTGTTGTGTTTCATTCATTCATATGATGATTTTTTCAATCATGTTTCTTATGTTCCTTGTTTTGCACATTGCTCTTATCCTAGTGAGTATTACTTTGAAAGCTATCATTGAAAACCCATTATGTTTGAACTCCTACAAATTGTTAACTATTCTTTGACCAAGAGCAAAGTTTGTCATTACCAATTATGATTTACCTTGTGTATCTTTATTATGTTTCCTCTACTTATTAAAAGTTAAATTGTATAATAGTGAGTTGTCTTCTATTATGACTTGTGTATTGATGAATGTGATGCATTTTGTTCGTATTCTTTTATCGACTCTTCACTCCATAAACCTGAGGTCATGTTTATTGAGCTCAGTTTTTGCTTGGGGACAAGCAAAGTCTAAGCTTGGGGGGAGTTGATACGTCCATTTTGCATCACTATTTTATATCATAATTTACTGTTATTCATTGATATATTTCATATTAGGAGATGATACTTATGTTATTTCATCTGTTTTTGCATGGTTGATGACTTCTGGAGGATGGACCGCTGAAGTCAGGATTCTGATGGAAAAGGCACTGTTTGGAGGCGAAATTCGCGAAGATCAAAAAATCCCAAAAAATACATGGAAAATCCTATTTTTCTAGAAGACGAAGGATGCCAGAAGAGGGAGCGGAGTTGGGCCACAAGGGGGCCACACCACCCCCTAGTGCGGGCCACCCCTGGCCGTGCCACCAGATGGTGTGGCCACTCTGGCCCACCTCCAGCTCTCCTCTTTGGCGTAAATTATCCCCACGAAACTCTAAGCCTCGAGGAGCGACCATAGAAAGGTCCCACCGCCTCTGCGAGGCGGAAAACTGCAGAGAGAGAAAGAGCTCTTCGGCAGGCAGAAATCTGCCAGGGAAATTCCTTCCCGGAGAGGGGAGATCGTCGCCATCAACACCACCATCACGCTGGACTTCATCGGGATCATCATCATCATCATCTCCATCATCATCTCCACCAGCACCATCATCATCACTCCATACTGCTATAACAATTGGGTTGAATCTTGCATAGTTCTTAGGGGAAACTTTCCCGGTGTTGATTACTTGTTGTAGTTGATGCTATTGAGTGGAACCATTGAATTATCGTTCATGTTCAGTTTGTTACTTATCATTATTTCATGTCTGATCTTGATCCATATGATGTCATGTGAGTAGTTCGTTTAGTTATTGAGGACATGGGAGAAGTCATGTTGTTAGTAGTGGAATTGTGTTAAGAAAGATACAGTAGTTGGTTATTTAAGTTGTGGTGTTATTCTTCTGGTGGTGTCTGATACGTTGCTAATGTATCTATAATTTTTGATGTTCCATGATTGGGTTTATCTACTTTCTTATGTTTTTCCCACACTTTGGAGTACTTTTTATACACTTTATTGGACTAACCTTTTAACAAGATGCCACAGTGCCAGTTGCCTGTTTTCTGCTGTTTTTGGTTCTAGGAAAGTCAGAAAATGAATATTCTCGAAATTGGACCGGACAAAAGCCAAAGTCGATATTTTACCGGAAGACTCACGGAGCCAAAAGACGAGATGGAGAGGGGCCATAGGGCGACCACACCATGTGGTGATGCGGGTCCACCCTGGCCGCGCCACCAGGTGGTGTGGGCCCCCTGGCCGCCCACTGATGGCTCAATGCACGGCGCCTAGAAAACTGCTGGTGCGTGGTTGATGTAGAGCTTGTTGGGAACCCCAAGAGGAAGGTATGATGAGCACAACAGCAAGTTTCCCTCAGTTATGAAACCAAGGTATAATTGAACCAGTAGGAGCAAGGAAACACCCCAAAGGTGTTACTAGCTGAGCTTTGGCAGGGCGCACTACCGGTGCTAGTAGAAACGTGGAGACCTGCACAACACAACCACAGAACTTTGTCCCCAACTTGCGATGAGGTTGTCAATCTCACTGTGTTTTGCGGAAAACAAAGGATTAAACGTATCGAATCGAAAGAAGTAATAGTTTGCAGAAAGTAAACACAAAACAGTAAAAGATTGTAGATTGAATGTAAAAGACAAGGACCAGGATGCATAGTTCACTAGAGGTGGCTCTCCTTAAGATAGATAACATGTTGGGTGAAAAAATTACAGCGGGGTAATTGACAAACATTGAGAAAGCAATACATGGATATACTAATCATCTTGACTCCTTTGAGACTTGATTGGGCATTACAATATTATACATAGACCGCCATCCAACTGCATCTATGACTAATAATCCACCTTCAGGTTATCATCCGAACCCCCTCCAGTATTAAGTTGCAAGCAACAGATTATTGCTTTACGAACTGCGTGTAAAGTAAACAATACGATTGTTCAATGAACAAAGGATTGTTGTTTTCTCCCTAGTAGCAACAACACATCTAGTACCTTAGAGATTTCTGTCACTTCCCCAGATTACCAGAGGCATGAACCCACTATCGAGCATAAATACTAACTCTTGGAGCTGCTAGCATCTACTTGGCCAAGATAGCTACTAACAACGGAAAGCATACAAGATCACAAATATCAAAGACATGATAGAATCAATAATCAATCTGAAATAGCATCTCAATATCCATCGGATCCCCGCAAACACAACATGCAAAATTACAAATAGATGATCTTGATCATGAACGGAGCTCACAAGATCTAAACATGAAAGCACAAAGGAGGAGAACCAGCCATCTAGCTACTACATGGATCCGTAGTCCAAGGATGAACTACTCATGCATCACACCGGAGGCTTGCATGGTGATGAAGAAGGCCTCCAGGGTGAATTCCCCTCTCCGGCAGGGTGCCTGGAAGAGCTTCAGATCCCTCCCGATCTAGGGATGGAGATGACGGCGGCTACAGACTCTTTCGTGGATTTTTTTATCGGGTCCTTAGGGTTTACGTCCCGAGGGCATATTATAGTCGGAAGGGGAGGCCGAGGGGGTGCCTGGGCTGGCCACACCACCCCCTGGCGCAGGCCAAGCCTGGCCGCGCGGCCAGGTGGTGTGGCCGGCCTCTGGCCCTTCTCCGTCTCGTATTCTGGCACTTGATGACTTCCGGAAAAATAGGCACTTTGGGTTTTGTCCCATCCAATTCCGAGAATATTCATTTTCTGACTTTCCTGGAACCAAAAACAGTTGAAAATAGGCAGCTGGCACTGTGGCTCTTGTTAATAGGTTAGTCCAAGAAATCATATGAAAAGTACTCCAAAGTTGGAACAAAACACAAGAAAGTGGATAAAACTAAGCATGGAACATCAAAAATTATAGATACATTTGCAATGTATCATCCACCGACCTTGCCTCTTCGCTTATAAGAAGCCTCCTGATGCATAAATCCTAAATCGACCAGCCTCCAGCCACGAAAAGTTCCGCAACGCCACCGCCACCGAAGGGGATATTCGGGGGACAAAAAGTCTCTGTTCCGGCACCCTGCCGGGATGGGGAAGTGCCCCCGGAGCCATCTCTATCGATCTCCACCACCATATCCATTGTCGTTGCTGATTCCCATGATGTGGAGGGAGTAGTTCTCTCTCGAGGCTAAGGGTTCTACCGGTGGCTATGTGTTCATCTCTCTCTATGCATGATCATATCGTGATCATGAGCTTTGTAATCAAGTAGATCTACCTTGCTACTCAAGTGCTTTAATAGATCTCTGCTCTCCCCACGTGTGTGAAAGTGACAGCATGCACACCGTGGTGGCACTTAGACTAGAGATTACAAATACTTGTTATGAGTTATATTTGGAGTTGAATGTTTCAATGAAATTGTGGTGTTTGTTGGAACCATCTAGAGCTCAAGGTGACAGTGTGGGGTTATCTAGATGGGGAAAGCGAACTTTGAGGAGTGCTGTTATAGCCCTACCATGGATTAGAGTGTCCAACCGGAGAGTAGTTCAGAGTAGTATCATAAAGAGAAGATATTTATATGAGAGTGTTCACTAGTGAAAGTATGATCCCTAAGCCTTGTTTCTAATCATTTAAACTTTGTTTGCAACTAGATCTGTTACATGTTTGCTTGCTGTCATCTTTATTTCAGTTTGCCTTTAGTCTCTTCCATGCCATCAAGCTATTTTCTGTCACCGTTGTCTTATATCCATACCACTTATATTTCACTATCTCTTCGCCGAACTAGTGCACCTATACACTTGACAAGTGTATTGGGTGTGTTGGGGACACAAGAGACTTCTTGTATCTTGATTGCAGGGTTGCTTGAGAGGGGATACCTTTGACCACTTCCTCCCTGAGTACGATAAACCTTGGGTGATCCACTTAAGGGAAAACTTGCTGCTGTTCTACAAACCTCTACACTTGGAGGCCCAAGAAATGTCTACAAGAATAGTAGTGCGTAGACATCAAGCTATTTTCTGGCGCCATTGCCGGGGAGGTAAGGTAAAAGGTACTCAGATCCTCCGGTGTGAGTGCTCGAAGTTATTTCCTTTAGATTCTGCAATTTTGTCTTTTTGTTTCTTGTTTTCACTAGTTAGGCTTAATGGAAAACAACAACAAAATTAGAGAGCTTTATAGTTTTTATCTTGAGTTAGGACATGAAGTGTTTGAAGAGAAAATTAAAAAACCTATGGAACTTTATTTGCATGCTAATAGCAATGTTATTAGTATGAATTCTTTGAACACCATTATTGCTAATGCTACGGAAAATTCTAAGCTTGGGGAAGCTAGTTTTTATGAAAATGATCTTTTTAGTCCCCAAGCACGGAGGAGAAAATTTACTATGATGAAACTATGCCTCCAATATATGATGATTAAATTGATGAATATGATATTTTCAGTCCACCTACTATTGAGGAGAAAATTAATTATGATTAAAATATGCCTCCTATATTTGATAATTATGGTGATGAGAATAATAATGATAGCTATTTTGTTGAATTTGCTCCCACCACAATTAATAAGAATGACTATGCTTATGTGGAGAGTAATAATCATTTTATGCATGTGGCTCATGATAAGAATGTTTCATGTGATAGTTATATTGTTAATTTCATTCATGATGCTACTGAAAGTTATTATGAGAGAGGAAAACATGGTTTTATATATCTCAACAATATTAAGTTTCCCCTCTTTATGTTGAAATTTTGAAGTTACACTTGTTTTGCTTTACTTTTGTTGTTGCTTTGTGCTTTCATGACTTGTTTCTTTACAAGATTCCTATGCATAGGAAGTGGGTTAGACTTAAATGTGTTTTGAATTTGCTTCTTGATGCTCTCTTTTACTTCAATTCATATTTCTTCTGTGAGCATCTTCTCAACTATCATGCCTAACTTAAAGGCGTTAAAGAAAAGTACTTCTTGGAAGATAACCCAATAGTTTTCTTGAGTCTTGAAAGTTATTACCCCTGTAATAACCGCTCCTTATCCTTTTTATTTGCTTTTTGTGCCAAAAGTAACCTCTAATGAGAGGGAAGTAATGCTTGGGAAAGTTGTTGTCCCGAAACAGAATTTTATGCTTCACTGTAAAAATTCGTGTAAAATCTTTGTACATCGTTTTGAGGCGTGAATTGTTTTGGTTCTGCCCCACGTTGTTATGTAACTTTCGTTAGTTCAACACTTTTCGATTTGAGTAACAGAAGGTCTTCGAAAAAATTGGTTTTACCTGTTGGTCTGTTTTGGCAGATTTCTGCCATTATTTGCATTTGCTTCTTGTTGGTTCCTTTTTGGGTTATCTTTGGGGAATTGAACTTTTTGAGGGAAGTGCTAAAGTAGATTGTGTTTTAATGGAAGTTTTATTGGTGTTGAAATTGGACCCAAAGACTTATTATCTTGAGTGCACTCATGTTGCTAATAAAGATTGTGTGAAGTTTTGTATGAAGAAAAAATTTCAGGTGTATGGAAGGAATGATGTAATGAGATGAAGAATGGACTAAAACTAAGGCTTGGGGATGCCACACATGTCACCCAAGAAATATCCAATAAGTACAAGCGTCAAGCTTGGGGATGCCCAAGGCATCCCGTTCTTCATCAATAAAAATCTCAGGTCTTTCTAGATACTTCGTTTTTATTGTTTCATGCACAATTCTGTTTTTCTTGGAGCATTTTTATTTTTGTTTTTAGTTTTTGTTTTCTTGGTTTTCTTAGTTTTCTGAATAAATTGGTTGGACTCTGATGGCTCGGTGTTGATGTGGAGCTCCTTGGGGAACCCCAAGAGGAAGGTATGATGAGCACAACAGTAGTTTCCCTCAGTTATGAAACCAAGGTTTAATCAAACCAGTAGGAGCAAGGAATCACCCCAAAGGTGTTGATAGCTGAGCCTTGGCAGGGCGCACTACCGGTGCTAGTAGCAACGTGGAGACATGCACAACACAACCACATAACTTTGCCCCTAACTTGCGATGAGGTTGTCAATCTCACCGATTTTGCTGAAAACAAAGGATTAAACGTATCGAATGGAAGGAAGTAATAGTTTGCAGAAAGTAAACACAAAGCAGTAAATAGTTTGTAGATTGTATGTAAAAGAAAGGACGAGGGTCCATAGTTCACTAGAGGTGGCTCTCCTTAAGATAGATAACATGTTGGGTGAACAAATTACAGCGGGGCAATTGACAAACATCGAGAAAGCAATACATGCATATACTAATCATCTTGACTCCTTTGAGACTTGATTGGGCATTACAACATTATACATAGACCGACATCCAACTGCATCTATGACTAATAATCCACCTTTAGGTTATCATCCGAACCCCCTCCAGTATTAAGTTGCAAGCAACAGATTATTGCTTTACGAATTGCATGTAATGTAAACAATACGATTGTTCTATGAACAAAGGATTGTTGTTTTCTCCCTAGTAGCAACAGCACATCTAGTACATTAGAGATTTCTGTCACTTCCCCAGATTACCAGAGGCATGAACCCACTATGGAGCATAAATACTAACTCTTGGAGTTGCTAGCATCTACTTGGCCAAGATAGCTACTAACAACGGAAAGCATGCAAGATCACACATAACAAAGACATGATAGAATCAATAATCAATCTGAAATAGCATCTCAATATCCATCGGATCCCCGCAAACACAACATGCAGAATTATAAATTGATGATCTTGATCATGAACAGAGCTCACAAGATCTAAACATGAAAGCACAAAGGAGGAGAACCAGCCATCTAGCTACTGCATGGACCCGTAGCCTAGAGATGAACTACTCACGCATCACACCGAAGGCTTGCATGATGATGAAGAAGGCCTCCAGGGTGAATTCCCCTCTCCGGCAGGGTGCCGGGAAGAGCTTCAGATCCCTCCCGATCTAGGGATGGAGATGACGGCGGCTACAGACTCTTTCGTGGATTTTTGATCGGATACTTAGGGTTTTGGTATTTGAGGCATCTTATAGGCAAAAGGAGAGGACGAGGGGGTGCTGGGGTCGGCCAGACCACCCCCTGGCATGGGCTAGGCCTGGCCGTGTAGCCAGGCGGTGTGTCCGGCCCCTATCCCTTCTCCGTCACGTATTCTGGCATCACATGTCTTCCGGAAAAATAGGCACTTTGACTTTTGTCCCGTCCACTTCCGAGAATATTCATTTTCTGACTTTCCTGGAACCAAAAACAGCAGAAAACAGGCAGTTGGCACTATGGCTCTTGTTAATAGGTTAGTCCAAGAAATCATATGAAAAGTACTCCAAAGTGTGGAAAAAACACAAGAAAGTAGATAAAACCAAGCGTGGAACATCAAAAATTATAGATACATTTACAATGTATCAACATCCCCAAGCTTAACTCCTGCTCGTCCTCGAGTAGGTAAGTGATAAAAAGAAAGAATAATTTTTGAGGTGACATGCACCATCATAAACTTGATCAAAGTATTTGTAAAACATTCAAGGCTAGGATCATAGTACTTCAATCATAACATGAAAGACAAAGTTCTAGCAATAAGACATAGAAACTATGATGCAACATGAAAAGGCACAAACAAATGATTCGTAAATAACAATGCTTTGCAAGACGTTTGTTTGTTTCACATAAAGAAAACATAGCATAATAGTATTCAGCTTGTCCCTCATAGAGTAGCAGATATAAATGCATAGGACACCTTCAAAGTTCATAAGAGTGACTAGATACAAATATTTTAAACAAGCAATATCAAGTTATGCATCAACCAACTAGTCTTGGGACAATACACATAGAACTAAGAATGGCCACTATGCTCTCAAAGTAAGTGCATAAAGATAGAAGGTGGAGACTCAATATAATGGTGGAAGAGAGGCCTTCATAGAAGGAAGTAGGGATTCAAGTCTCATAAAGAGCTTCCAAAAATTATGGTACTTATAGCTTTCAGCTCTCATTGCCCCTATCATAAGCATCTTGAAGTGATTAAGGTTAAAGTGAACAAACTATGGTGTACATGCTTGACGAAATATAAGTTAGAAATCTCATGTCCCTTGAATACGAGGGCCGCTCCTCATGCTACTCAAGTTTAGTCACCGGTAAGTTCTTGTCATCGTAAGTACATGTGTATCATAGAGAACTGCCAACGGGGTACTCCTTGCTCGAAGATACGGAAGAATCCCCATATCAAAATAACAAGGCAAGCACACAACGAGCATCTCAACAATCTTCTTATTTACCATTGGAATATGGTGCTTTTTTCTCTCTTTCCTATTTTCATAATCTCTTTTTTTCTTTTTCTCTTTTTTCTCAATATAGGACTCTTTTTTTATAATAAGAATGCTTAATAGACAACTCATTATGGTTACGTTGCAGGTTTCCACCATGTCAGCATGGATTAAACCAGCGACATAGGCATTTCTCTAACACATATACATAACTCCATGGACTTACAAGCTCCCCTTTCATTTCACACCGACGACATCCATAGACAAAAGAGCATGATATCAACTAGGTACAAAGTACCCGTGCAATGTTGAAAGCATTCCCCATGACAGCATGGTTCTGCTAATTCCCAACAAATAAGTGCAAGCATATACAACATAGACGACAAAATGATTCAAGTTTATTAAGGGCAAGAAAAGTAAAGTGTGCCATCAAGTTCGTGAGAGCTTTAATCACTAGTTTTCTCATAACAAGTTTAATTTGGAAGGTAAACAAAAACATGAATATACTTGGAATAGCATAAGATAGTAGGTACGTATGGTGGACTCTTTGGAATAACTTGGTTTAGGGAGTTGGATGCATGAGGGGAACTCATACTTGGTTGTCGAGGCTTGCAAAAGACTGGGAGCAACAAACTAAGAGAGCAATAATGGCCATAATCATGCAGAGCGACAAAACATCATTGATCAAAGCATAAAGTGATACCACAATTTAAAAACTAAAGGATCATCAAGACTAATGGTGACTTGAGATAGTCATAACATGGTGTGAGCATGCGCCAAGTCAACCCAAATAAAACATCAAAGGAGAATACCACTATACTAACCTTTAATATGCTAAAACAACGCATGATTCATCCAAGGCACATTAAGCAATCTCAATTGTTTATAACAAGTCATGCTATAGCAAAGAATACTAAGCATAAAGCCAGAACAATATCAAGCATGGCATGACAAAGCATAGGCCACAGTAAAAAACAAGCTATTTTTACCACTTAAGCATGAGCTTCCCTACTCTTTTCCAAATCAAACCAAACTATTTGAAAACCAATGTATGAAAGAGGGGGTCCAACCAATTTATTCAGCAAACTAAGCAAACCAAGCAAACAAAAAACCAAAACTAAAATGAAAAAGAAGACGCTCCAAGAACAACACAACTGTGCATGAAACAATAAAAATGAAGCATTTGGAAGAAACCTGGGATTTTTATTGATGAAGAAAGGGATGCCTTGGGCATCCCCAAGCTTTGACGCTTGTACTTCTTGGATATTTCTTGGGGTGACACGCGTGGCATCCCCAATCTTGAGCTTTAGTCCATCCTTCATCTCATTACGCATTCCTTCCATACACCTGAAATTTTTCCTTCATACAAAACTTCACACAATCTTTATTAGCAACATTAGTGCACTCAAGATAAATAAGTCTCAAGGTTCAGTTCTAACACCAATAAACTTCCATTAAAACACTAGCTACTGAAGCACTTCCCTCAAAAATCTCAATTCCCTAAAAGAACTCAAAAAAGGAACCAACAAGAAGCAAATGCAGAAAATGGCAGAAATCTGTCAAAACAGACTAGCAGGTAAAGACAAATTTTTTCGAAGACCTTCTGTTGCTCAAATCAAAAAGTGTTGAAATAACGAAAGTTATATAACAACCTGGGGCAGGAGCATAAAAATTCACGTCTCAAATGGACGTTCAGATATTTTACACGAATTTTTACGCTGAATCACAGAAATCTGTTTCAGGACAGCAACTTTCCCAATCATTACTTCTGTCTCATTAGAGGTTACTCTTGGCACAAAAAGCAAATAAAAAGGATAAGGATCGGTTATTACAAAAGTAGTAACTTCCAAGATTCATCTAAAACTTTTGGGTTATCTCCCAATAAGTACTTCTCTTTAACGCCTTTAAGTTAGTCATAAGAAGCAAGAAAGCATCAAGTGTTCGAAGAAGCATTAAAACCAAATTTCTTGCCCTTACCTCTCTTACTTTTATTCTTAACCTTGGGGAACATATGATTGTTTGGTGGAGAATCAAGGTGCATGGTCCCCTTTCCCACGTCTATTAGTGCTCCAAGGAGTTCTAATAGGGACCTTCCAAGTGTAATTTGTCCTTTTCCTGAACATTCAATAACAAGATAATCAGTAGAAATCATTTTCCCAAGGATGTTTGTAAACACTCCTTCAGCTATTCCAATAGGTAATATGGTAGCATTATTAGCAAGAGATATTATTTTCCTCCTTCAGTAAGCCCCCAAAGATTCAAAGATTCATAAATATCTTTGGGCATAAGACAAAATTCAGACATGATATCACAGCAGGCTTGAAAAGTTTCAGTATTTATATCAATCTTAACTGTAGGGAGCCACTTTGATGGTTCAGAATTTATTGGAACATAATTATGATGCTCCCTAAGCGTATTATAGCAATCTTTTAAGCTAGTAGTGCTAGTCTCAAGAGTGTTCAGTCTAGCAAATATTCTTCCGAAAGAAATATCAATTTGGCTAGGCAAGTTGTAAGTAAGGATCAATTTCTTTATAGCATTAATAGCATTATCCTCATTACATTGGAAGAAATCTCCTCCCACATAAGCATCTAAAGCATACATATAGCAAAGAACAATTCCAAGGTAAAAACTGCTAAGAAACAAGCTTTGAGTCATTTTAGGCTCAGTTTTTTTAGGTAGATCAGAGATTCTAGACCAAGCTTCCTTGAAGCTCTCCTCAATTCCTTGTTTAAAAGTGAAAATAATTCTCAGGTGACATAGTGATTGGGGTAAGGCTAGACATAATGGCAACTTAAGATTGGAACTAATTTTTTTTGGTTTTCAATAAAGAAAGCAAACTTGTAAAACTAATAAATTTTTTTGTGTTTTTTATAAGAACTTTGGCAGGGCACACTACCGGTGCCAGCAGCAACGTGGAGACCTGCACAACATAACCACAAAACTCTGTCCCCAACTTTTGTTTCTGCCTTTTCATGTTGCAACATAGTTTCTTTGTCTTATTGCTAGAACTTTATCTTTCATGTTATGATTGAAGTACTATGATCCCAGCTTTTAATGTTTTACAAATAGTTTAATCAAGTTATGATGGTGCATGTCACCTCAAAAATTATTCTTTCTTTTTATCACTTACCTACTCGAGGATGGGCAGGATTTAAGCTTGGGGATGTTGATACATTGCAAATGTATCTATAATTTTTGATGTTCCATGCTTGGTTTTATCCACTTTCTTGTGTTTTGTTCCAACTTTGGAGTACTTTTCATATGATTTCTTGGACTAACCTATTAACAAGAGCCACAGTGCCAGCTGCCTGTTTTCTGCTGTTTTTGGTTCCAGGAAAGTCGGAAAATGAATATTCTCGGAATTGGAGGGGACAAAAGCCAAAGTGCCTATTTTTCCGGAAGTCATCAAGTGCCAGAATACGAGACGGAGAAGGGCCAGGGAGCCACCACACCACCTAGCCACGCGGCCAGGCCTGACCCACGCCAAGGGGTGGTGTGGCCGCTCCCGGCACCCCCTCGGCCTCTCCTTCCGCCTATATATTGCCCTTGGGATTAAAACCCTAAGTACCCGATCAAAAATCCATGAAAGAGTTTGTAGCCGCCGTCATCTCCATCCCTAGATTGGGAGGGATCTGAACCTCTTCCCAGCACCCTGCCGGAGAGGGGAATTCACCCTGGAGGCCTTCTTCATCACCATGCAAGCCTCCGGTGTGATGCATGAGTAGTTCATCCTTGGACTACAGATCCATGTAGTAGCTAGATGGCTGGTTCTCCTCCTTTGTGCTTTCATGTTTAGATCTTGTGAGCTCCGTTCATGATCAAGATCATCTATTTGTAATTTTGCATGTTGTGTTTGCGGGGATCCGATGGATATTGAGATGCTATTTCAGATTGATTATTCATTCTATCATGTCTTTGATATTTGTGATCTTGCATGCTTTCCGTTGTTAGTAGCTATCTTGGCCAAGTAGATGCTAGCAACTCCAAGAGTTAGTATTTATGCTGGATAGTGGGTTCATGCCTCTAGTAATCTAGGGAAGTGATAGAAATCTCTAAGGTACTAGATGTGATGTTGCTACTAGGGAGAAAACAACAATCCTTTGTTCATAGAACAATCGTATTGTTTACTTTACACGCAGTTCGTAAAGCAATAATCTGTTGCTTGCAACTTAATACTGGAGGGGGTTCGGATGATAACCTGAAGGTGGATTATTAGTCATAGATGCAGTTGGATGGCGGTCTTTGTATAATATTGTAATGCCCAATGAAGTCTCAAAGGAGTCAACATGATTAGTATATGCATGTATTGCTTTCTCAGTGTTTGTCAATTGCCCCGTTGTAATTTGTTCACCCAGCATGTTATCTATCTAAGGAGATCCACCTTTAGTGAACTATGGATCCCGATCCTTTTTCTTTACATACAATCTACAACTGTTTACTGCTTTGTGTTTACTTTCTGCAAACTTTTACTTCTTTCCATTCGATACGTTTAATCCTTTGTTTTACGCAAAACACGGTGAGATTGACAACCTCATCACAAGTTGGAGACGAAGTTCTGTGGTTGTGTTGTGCAGGTCTCCACGTTGCTACTAGCACTGGTAGTGCGCCCTGCCAAAGCTCAGCTAGTAACACCTTTGGGGTGTTTCGTTGCTCCTACTGGTTCGATTAAACCTTGGTTTCGTAACTGAGGGAAACTTGCTGCTGTGCTCATCATACCTTCCTCTTGGGGTTCCCAACGAGCTCTACATCAACACCGCCATCAAGCTTTTTTCTAGGCGCCGTGCATTGAGCCATCAAGCGATTTTCTGGCGCCGTTGCCGGGGAGTCAAGGACATCTTCACAAGGGGAGTCCCTCATAACCAATCTCTTTAGTTTGTTGTTTTTTTTGCTTATTGTGCTTATTTGCTTTGTTTGCTTGTTTTGTTCTTCAAAAACACAAAAAAATAGTTTTACAAGTTTGCTTTCTTATTTGAAAACCCAAAAAAATGACTACCCTTGATAACACTAAGTTGTGTGACTTCACTAGCACCAACAACAATGATTTTATGAGCACACCTATTGCTCCACCTGTGGCTGAAAATACTTTCTTTAAGATAAAACCTGCTTTGCTCAATCTTGTTATGAGAGAACAATTTTCTAGTATTGGTAATGAAGATGCTGCTTCCCATCTAAATAAATTTTTTGAACTTTGTGAGATGCAAAAGCATAGGGATATAGATGGTGATATTATTAAGCTGAAATTGTTTCCTTTCTCTTTGAGAGGAAAAGCTAAAGAATGGTTGAATTCCTTAACTAGGAATAATATTGATTCTTGGACTAAGTGCAAAGATGCTTTCATTGGAAAATACTATCCTCCTGCTAAGATTATATCTATGAGAAGTGAAATAATGAAGTTTAAACAACTTGATAATGAACATGTTGCTCAAACTTGGGAAAGAATGAAATCTTTGGTAAAGAACTGTCCCACTCATGGACTGACTGCTTGGATGATCATCCAATTTTTTTATGCAGGATTAAACTATTCTTCAAGGAACCTATTGGATTCTGCTGCTGGAGGTACCTTTATGACCATCACTTTGGGTGCTGCAACAAAACTTCTAGACAATATGATGGTTAATTATTCTGAATGGCATACTGAGAGAGCTCCACAAGGTAAGAAGGTAAATTCTGTGGAGGAAACCTCCTCCTTGAGTGATAAAATTGATATTATTATGTCTATGCTTGTTAATGAGAAAGCCCATATTGATCCAAATAATGTTCCTTTAGCCTCTTTCGTTGCTCAAGAAGAGCAAGTTGATGTGAACTTCATAAGAAATAACAATTTTGGCAACAATGCTTATGGTAATAATGCTTATAGGAACAATTTTGGTAACAACAATTATAAGCCATATCCTCCAAACAATGGTAATGCTTATGGAAATTCTTACAACAATAATAAGAGTGCTCCTTTTGAACTTGAAGTTATGCTTAAAGAGTTTATTAGTAAACAAACTTGTTTCAATAAAACTATTGAGGAAAAACTCTCTAATGCTGAAAGAAATATAGCATCTTTGGCTAAAGCTCAATATTCTTTGAATAAAATGGGTGCTAAACCTGAAACTAATGATAATCCCTTTGCAGCTACTAATGCCATACAAGTAAGAATTGATGAAAATGTTAGACTATTAGCTGAATTACATGCTAAGTGGGAAAGAGAAGATGAAATTGCTAGAAACATTAGTGTTTCTACTATTACCGCCACTAGTGTTGAGGCTAGTAATAGTTCTACTACTTTAGATGATAAGTTTGATTTTGATCTTGATGGTTGCAACATCTCTGAAGTTATTAAGTTCCTACAAAAGCTTTCTAAAAGTCCTAATGCTAGTGCTATGAACATGGCTTTTACAAACACATTACTGATGCTCTCATAAAGATTAAAGAAGAAAAGATGAAACATAAAGCTTCTATTCCTATAAAACAACAAGATGGTTGGGAACCCATCATTAATATGAAAGTGAATGACTTTCATTTCAAAGCTTTATGTGATCTTGATATTAGTGTTTCTATTATGCCTAGAAGGATTTATGATATGCTTGATTTGCCACCTCTTGAAGATTGTTATTTGAATGTCCCACTTGATGATAATGCTAAAATGAAACTCATGGGGAGTCTTAATGATGTTCTTTTTATGGTTAACAATTCCTATGTCCCCGTTGATTTCTATGTTTTGGATGTTTAATGCAATGCTTCTTGTCCTATTACTTTGGAAAGACATTTTCTTAGAACTATTGGTGCCATCATTGATATGAAAGAAGGCACCATTAAATATCAACTCCCACTCAAGAAAGCTATAGAACACTTCCCTAAAAAGAGAGAAGAGGTCTCTTTTGCTTCTCCTATGAAAACAAAATTTGATCTTAATGCTTCTTCATTTGAAAATACTTGATTCTTTCTTTGCTTCTTATGCCTAACTTAAAGGCGTTAAAGAAAAGTACTTATTGGGAGATAACCCAAAAGTTTTAGATGAGTCTTGGAAGTTATTACCTCTGTAATAACCTCTCCTTATACTTTTTATTTGCTTTTTGTGCCAAGAGTAACCTCTAATGAGAGAGAAGTAATGATTGGAAAAGTTGCTGTCCCAAAACAGATTTTTGTGCTTCACCGTAAAAATTCGTGAGAGATCTCTGTATGTCGGATTGAGCTGTAATGTTTTTTTCTTCTTCCCCAGGTTGTTATATAACTTTCGTTAGTTCAACACTTTTTGATTTGAGCAACAGAAGGTCTTCGAAAAAATTCGTCTTTACCTGCTGGTCTGTTTTGACAGATTTCTGCCATTTTCTGCATTTGCTTCTTGTGGGTTCCTTGTTGAGTTCTTTTGGGGAATTGAGATTTTGGAGGGAAGTGCTACAGTATCTAGTGTTCTAATGGAAGTTTATTTGGTGTTAGAACTGAACCTTAAGACTTATTTATCTTGAGTGCACTAATGTTGCTAATAAAGATTGTGTGAAGTTTTGTATGAAGGAAAAATTTCATGTGTATGGAAGGAATGAGTAATAAGATGAAGGACGGATTAAAGCTCAAGCTTGGGGATGCCACGCATGTCACCCCAAGAAATATCCAAGAAGTACAAGCGTCAAAGCTTGGGTATGCCCAAGGCATCCCCTTCTTCATCAATAAAAATCCCAAGTTTCTTCCAAACGCTTCATTTTTATTGTTTCATGCACAGTTGTGTTTTTCTTGGAGCGTCTTCTTTTTCGTTTTTGTTTTGGTTTTTAGTTTGATTGGTTTGCTTAGTTTGCTGAATAAATTGGTTGGACCCCCTCTTTCATACATTGGTTTGCAAATAGTTTGGTTTGGTTTGGAAAAGAGTAGGAAAGTTCATGCTTATGTGGTAAAAAGAGCTCGTTTTTGACTGTGGCCTATGCTTTGTCACACCATGCTTGATATTGTTTTGGCTTTATGCTTAGTATTCTTTGTTGTAGCATGACTTGTTATAAATAATTGAGATTGCTTAATGTGCCTTGGATGAATCATGCGTTGTTTTACCATATTAAAGCACAATATAGTGGTATTCTCCTTTGATGCTTTATTTGGGTTGACTTGGCACATGCTCACACCATGTTATGACTATCTCAAGTCACCATAGCCTTTATGATCCTTTAGTTTCCAACTTGTAGTATCACTTTATGCTTTGATCAATGATGTTTTGTCGCTCTGCATAATTATGGCCATTATTGCTCTCTTAGTTTGTCGCTCCCAGTCTTTTGCTAGCCTCCACAACCAAGTATGAGTTCCACTCATGCATCCAACTCCCTAAACCAAGTTATTCCAAAGAGTCAACCATACCTACCTACTAGCTTATGCTATTCCAAGTATATTCATGCTTTTGTTTACCTTCCAAATTAAACTTGTTATGAGAAAACTAGTGATTAAAGCTCTCACGAACTTGATGGCACACTTTCTTTTTTGCATCTAATAAACTTGAACCATTGGGTCCTTCTTTTTTGCGTATATGCTTGCGCTTTATAAGTTGAAATTAGCAGAACCATGTTTCATGGGGAACGCTTTCAACATTGCACTTGTACTTTGTACCCCGTTGATATCATGTTCTTTTGCTTACGGATCCCGGCGGTGTGAAATAAAAGTGGAACTTGTAAGATCATGGATTTTGTATGTGTGTTAGAGAAACGCCTGGGCCGCTAGCCTTATCCATGCCTAATCATGGTGGAAACTTGCAGCATCACCATAATGAGCATTCTATGAAGCATCCTCAATAAAAACCTATGCAAATAGCAAATAAAAAGATCGCTGAGATGCTCATTATCTGCTTGCCTTGTCATTTTGATTATGGGAAAGCTCCCGTATCATGTGCAAGGGGTACCCCGTTGGTGGTTCTTAATGATACACATGTACTTACAATGCCAAGATCTTACTCGTGACTGAAGTTGAGTAGCATGAGGATCGGTCTTCGTAAGTAAGGGGCATGAGATTTCGGTTTATAACTTGTCAAGCATATCCTCTTAGTTGTGTCACTTTAACCTTAATCACCTTCAAGATGCTTATGATAGGGGCAATGAGAGCTGAAAGCTACAAGTACCATAATTTTTGGAAGCTCTTTATGAGACTTGAATCTCTACTTCCTTTTACAAAAGGTCTTTATTCCACCATTACATTGAGTCTCCACCTTCTATCTTTATGCACTTACTTTCAGAGCATAGTGGCCATTCTTAGTTCTATGTGCATTGTCCCAAGACTAGTTGATTGATGCATACTTTGATATTGCTTGTTTTAAACTATTGTATCTAGTCACTCTTATGAACTTTGAAGGTGTCCTGTGCATTTATATTTGCCACTCTATTGAGGGACAAGCTAAATACTATTATGCCATGTTTTCTTTATGTGAAACAAACAAACGTCTTGCAAAGCATTGTTATTCATGAATCTTTTGTTTGTGCCTTTTCATGTTGCATCATAGTTTCTTTGCTTATTGGTAGAACTTTGTCTTTCATGTTATGATTGAAGTACTATGATCCCAGCTTTGAATGTTTTACAAATACTTTGATCAAGTCTTTGATGGTGCATGTCACCTCAAAAATTATTCTTTCTTTTTATCACTTACCTACTCAAGGACGAGCAGGAGTTAAGCTTGGCCATGTTGATACATTGCAAATTTTTGATGTTCCATGCTTGGTTTTATCCACTTTCTTGTGTTTTGTTCCCACTTTGGAGTACTTTTCATATGATTTCTTGGACTAACCTATTAACAAGAGCCACAGTGCCAGCTGCCTGTTTACTGCTGTTTTTGGTTCTAGGAAAGTCAGAAAATGAATATTCTCGGAATTGGACGGGACAAAAGCCAAAGTGCCTATTTTTCTGGAAGTCATCAAGTGCCAGAATACGAGACGGAGAAGGGCCAGGGAGCCACCACACCACCTGGCCGCGCGGCCAGGCCTGGCCCGCGCCAGGGGGTGGTGTGGACGCTCCCGGCACCCCCTCGGCCTCTCCTTCCGCCTATATATTGCCCTCGGGACGAAAACCCTAAGTACCCGATCAAAAATCCATGAAAGAGTCTGTAGCCGCCGTCATCTCCATCCCTAGATCGGGAGGTATCTGAAGCTCTTCCCGGCACCCTGCCGGAGAGGGGAATTCACCCTGGAGGCCTTCTTCATCACCATGAAAGCCTCCGGTGTGATGCGTGAGTAGTTCATCCTTGGACTATGGATCCATGTAGTAGCTAGATGGCTGGTTCTCCTCCTTTGTGCTTTCATGTTTAGATCTTGTGAGCTCCGTTCATGATCAAGATCATCTATTTGTAATTCTGCATGTTGTGTTTGTGGGGATCTGATGGATATTGAGATGCTATTTCAGATTGATTATTGATTCTATCATGTCTTTGTTATTTGTGATCTTGCATTCTTTCTGTTGTTAGTAGCTATCTTGGCCAAGTAGATGCTAGCAACTCCAAGAGTTAGTATTTATGCTCGATAGTGGGTTCATGCCTCTGGTAATCTGGGGAAGTGACAGAAATCTCTAAGGTACTAGATGTGATGTTGCTACTAGGGAGAAAACAACAATCCTTTGTTCATAGAACAATCGTATTGTTTACTTTACACGCAGTTCGTAAAGCAATAATCTGTTGCTTGCAACTTAATACTGGAGGGGGTTCGGATGATAACCTGAAGGAGGATTATTAGTCATAGATGCAGTTGGATGGCAGTCTTTGTATAATGTTGTAATGCCCAATCAAGTCTCAAAGGAGTCAAGATGATTAGTATATGCATGTATTGCTTTCTCAGTGTTTGTCAATTGCCCCGCTGTAATTTGTTCACCCAACATGTTATCTAACTAAGGAGAGCCACCTCTAGTGAACTATGGACCCTCGTCCTTTCTTTTACATACAATCTACAAACTGTTTACTACTTTGTGTTTACTTTCTGGAAAATTTTACTTCTTTCCATTCGATACATTTAATCCTTTGTTTTCCACAAAAGAGGGTGAGATTAACAACCTCATTGCAAGTTGGGGACGAAGTTCTATGGTTGTGTTGTGCAGGTCTCCACGTTGCTACTAGCACCGGTAGTGCGCCCTGCCAAAGCTCAGCTAGTAACACCTTTGGGGTGTTTCCTTGCTCCTACTGGTTTGGTTAAACCTTTGTTTCATAACTGAGGGAAACTTGCGGCTGTGCTCATCATACCTTCCTCTTGGGGTTCCCAACGAGCTCTACATCAACACTGCCATCAAGCATTTTTCTGGGCTCCGTGCATTGAACCATCATCCATGATTGGTTTTATCTACTTTCTTGTGTTTTATCCACTGATGGCTCGGTGTTGATGTGGAGCTCGTTGGGGAACTCCAAGAGGAAGGTATGATGAGCACAGCAGCAAGTTTCCCTCAGTTATAAAACCAAGGTTTAATCGAACCGGTAGGAGCAAGGAAACACCCCAAAGGTGTTGCTAGCTGAGCCTTGGCAAGGCGCACTACTGGTGCTAGTAGCAATGTGGAGACCTGCACAACACAACCATAGAACTTTGCCCCCAACTTGCAATGAGGTTGTCAATCTCACCGGTTTTGCTGAAAACAAAGGATTAAACGCATCGAATGGAAGGAAGTAATAGTTTGCAGAAAGTAAACACCAAGCAGTAAACAGTTTGTAGATTGTATGTAAAAGAAAGGACCGGGGTCCATAGTTCACTAGAGGTGGCTCTCCTTAATATAGATAACATGTTGGGTGAACAAATTACAGCGGGGCAATTGATAAACATCGAGAAAGCAATACATGCATATACTAATCATATTGACTCCTTTGGAACTTGATTGGGCATTACAACATTATACATAGACCGCCATCCAACTACATCTATGACTAATAATCCACCTTCAGGTTATTATCTGAACCCTCTCTAGTATTAAGTTGCAAGCAACAGATTATTGCTTTACAAATTGCGTGTGATGTAAACAATACAATTGTTCTATGAACAAAGGATTGTTGTTTTCTCCCTAGTAGCAACAGCACATCTAGTACCTTAGAAATTTCTGTCACTTCCCCAGATTACCAGAGGCATGATCCCACTATGGAGCATAAATACTAACTCTTGGAGTTGCTAGCATCTACTTGGCCAAGATAGCTACTAACAACGGAAAGCATGCAAGATCACATATAACAAAGACATGATAGAATCAATAATCAATCTGAAATAGCATCTCAATATCCATCGGATCCCCGCAAACACAACATGTAGAATTATAAATTGATGATCTTGATCATGAACGGATCTCACAAGATCTAAACATGAAAGCACAAAGGAGGAGAACCAGCCATCTAGCTACTACATGGACCCGTAGCCTAGAGATGAACTACTCACGCATCACACCGAAGGCTTGCATGATGATGAAGAAGGCCTCCAGGGTGAATTCCCCTCTCCGGCAGGGTGCCGGGAAGAGCTTCAGATCCCTCCTGATCTAGGGATGGAGATGACGGTGGCTACAGACTCTTTCATGGATTTTTGATCGAGTACTTAGGGTTTTGGTATCGGAGGCATCTTATAGGCGGAAGGAGAGGCCGAGGGGGTGCTGGGGTCAGCCAGACCACCCCCTGGCGCGGGCCAGGCCTGGCCGCGCGGCCAGGTGGTTTGGCCGGCCCCCAGCCCTTCTCCATCTTGTATTCTGGCATCAGATGTCTTCCGGAAAAATAGGCACTTTGGCTTTTGTCCCGTCCAATTCCGAGAATCTTGATTTTCTAACTTTCCTGGAACCAAAAACAGTAGAAAACAGGCAGCTGGCACTGTGGCTCTTGTTAATAGGTTAGTCCAAGAAATCATATGAAAAGTACTCCAAAGTGTGGACAAAACACAAGAAAGTAGATAAAACCAAGCATGGAACATCAAAAATTATAGATACATTTGCAATGTATCAGACTCCCTCTTTCATACATTGGTTTTCAAATAGTTTGTTTGGATTGGAAAAGAGTAGGAAAGTTCATGCTTAAGTGGTAAAGAGAGCTTGTTTTTGACTGTGGCCTATGCTTTGTCATGCCATGCTTGATATTGTTTTGGCTTTATGCTTAATGATCTTTGTTGTAGCATGACATGTTATAAACAATTGAGATTGCTTAATGTTCCTTGAAAGAATCATGCGTTGTTTTAGCATATTAAAGCATAGTATTGTGGTATTCTTCTTTGATGCTTTATTCGGGTTGACTTGGCGCATGATCACACCATGTTATGACTATCCAAAGTCACAATAGCCTTTATGATCCTTTAGTTTTCAACTTGTTATATCACTTTATGCTTTGATTAATGATGTTTTGTCACTTTGCATGATTATGGCCATTATTGCTCTCTTAGTTGGTCGCTCCCAGTCTTTTGCTAGCCTCCGTAACCAAGTATGAGTTACACTCATGCATCCAACTCCTAAAATCAAGTTATTCCAAAGATTCCACCATACCTACCTATTAGAATTTGCTATTCCAAGTATATTCATGTTTTATCTACCTTCTAAATTAAACTTGTTATGAGAAAACTAGTGATTAAAGCTCTCACAAACTTGATGGCACACTTTACTTTCTTGCATTCAATAAACTTGAACCATTGCGTCCATCTTAGTTGCGTATATGCTTGCGCTTTACAAGTTGAAGTTAGCAGAACCATGTATCATGGGGAACGCTTTCAACATTGCACTTGTACATTGTACCCATGGATCCCGGCGGTGTGAAATAATAGGGGAACATGTAAGATCATGGAGTTTAAATGTGTGTTAGAGAAACGTTTGGGCCGCTAGCCTAAGCCATGCCTAATCATGGTGGAAACTTGCAGCATAACCATAATGAGCACTCTATGAAGCATCATCAATAAAAACCTATGCAAATAGCGAATAAAAAGATCGCTGAGATGCTCATTGTCTACTTGCCTTGTCATTTTTATTATGGGATAGCTCCTGTATCATGTGCAAGGGGTACCCCGTTGGCAGTTCTCTATGATACATATGTACTTACAATGACAAGATCTTACTTGTGACTGAAGTTGAGTAGCATGAGGTTCGGTACTCGTAAGTAAGGGGCATGAGATTTCAACTTATAACTTGTCAAGCATATCCTCTTAGTTGTGTCACTTTAACCTTAATCACCTTCAAGATGTTTATGATAGGGGCAATGAGAGCTGAAAGCTAATAAGTACCATAATTTTTGAAAGCTCTTTATGAAACGTGAATCCCTACTTCCTTCTATGAAGAGCCTTTCTTTTACTTTTATGTTGAGTCTCCACCTTCTATCTTTATGCACCTACTTTGAGAGCATAGTGGCCATTCTTAGTTCTATGTGCATTGTCCCAAGACTTGTTGATTGATGCATAAGTTTGATATTGCTTGTTCTTAAACTATTTGTATCTAGTCATCCTTATGAACTTTGAAGGTGTCCTATGCATTTATGTTTTGCTACTCCATGAGGGACAAGCTGAATGCCACTATGCTATGTTTTCCTTATGTGAAACACACAAATGTCTTGCAAAGCATTGTTATTCATGATCTTTGTTTGTATCCTTTCATGTTGCATGCATAGTTACTATGTCTTATTGTTAGAACTTCATCTTTCATGCTCATGTTTAGAGTACTATGATCCTAGCTTTCAGTGCTTGGAAATGGTTTGATCTTGATTGTGATGGTGCATGTCACCTCAAAAATTATTCTTTCTTTTTATCACTTACCTACTCGAGGACGAGCAGGAGTTAAGCTTGGGGATGTTGATACGTTGCTAACGTATCTATAATTTTTGATGTTCCATGCATGGGTTTATCTACTTTCTTATGTTTTGCCCACACTTTGGAGTAATTTTTATACACTTTCTTGGACTAACATATTAACAAGATGCCACAGTTTCAGTTGCCTATTTTCTGCTGTTTTTGGTTCTAGGAAAGTCAGAAAATGAATATTCTCGGAATTGGACCGGACAAAAGCCAAAGTCGATATTTTACCAGAAGACTCAGGGAGCTAGAAGACGAGACGGAGAGGGGCCACAGGGCGACCACACCATGTGGTGGCACGGGTCCACCCTGGCCGCGCCACCAGGTGGTGTGGCCCCTGGCCGCCCACCGACCTTGCCTCTTCGCTTATAAGAAGCCTCCCGATGCATAAACCCTAAATCGACCAGCCTCTAGCCACGAAAAGTTCCGCAGCGCCGCCGCCACCGAAGGGGAGATTCGGGGGATAGAAAGGCTCTGTTCCGGCACCCTGCCGGGACCGAGAAGTGCCCCCGAAGCCATCTCCATCGATCTCCACCACCATCTCCATCGTCGTTGCGGATTCCCATGATGAGGAGGGAGTAGTTCTTCCTCGAGGCTAAGGGCTCTTTCGGTAGCTATGTGTTCATCTCTCTCTATGCATGATCATATTGTGTTCATGAGCTTTGTAATCAATTAGATCTACCTTGCTACTCAAGTGCTTTAATAGATCTCTGCTCTCCCCACGTGTGTGAAAGTGACAGCATGCACACCGTGGTGGCACTTAGACTAGAGATTACAAATACTTGTTATGAGTTATATTTGGAGTTGAATGTTTCAATGAAATTTTGGTGTTTGTTGGAACCATCTAGAGCTCAAGGTGACAGTGTGGGGTTATCTAGATGGGGAAAGCGAACTTTGAGGAGTGCTGTTATAGCCCTACCATGGATTAGAGTGTCCAACCGGAGAGTAGTTCAGAGTAGTATCATAAAGAGAAGATATTTATATGAGAGTGTTCACTAGTGAAAGTATGATCCCTAAGCCTTGTTTCTAATCATTTAAACTTTGTTTGCAACTAGATTTGTTACATGTTTGCTTGCTGTCATCTTTATTTCAGTTTTCCTTTAGTCTCTTCCATGCCATCAAGCTATTTTCTAGCACCGTTGTCTTATATCCATACCACTTGTATTTCACTATCTCTTCACCGAACTAGTGCACCTATACACCTAACAAGTGTATTGGGTGTGTTGGGGACACAAGAGACTTATTCTATCTTGATTGCAGGGTTGCTTGAGAGGGGATACCATTGACCACTTTCTCCCTGAGTTCGATAAACCTTGGGTGATCCACTTAAGGGAAAACTTGTTGCTATTCTACAAACCTCTGCACTTGGAGGCCCAACAATTGTCTACAAGAATAGAAGTGCGTAGACATCAGTGTCATGTGAACGTCGACTACATGATACTTCACCTTTATGGGCCTAGGGGAATGCATTGTGTATTTGGCTACTAATCGTAGGGGTTGCCGGAGTGATAGAAACCTGAACCCCCATTAGGAAACCTTTGCACAAGGGATGTTAGGATCTCAGAGTTTAAAGTTGTGGTTAGGTTTCTATCTTAATTACTTTCTTGTACTTGTGGATGCTTGCAAGGGGTATAATCACAAGTATGTATTAGTCCTAGGAAGGTCGGTACATTAGCACAGGTTCACCCACACAACACTTATCAAACTAAATAACATTAATCAACTATATGAAGCGAAAGCACTTGACAATATTCCCGTGTGTCCTCGAGAACGTTTGGTCATCTTAAGTAATACAACCGTCTTGTCCTTTGCTAAAGAAAGGATTGGGCCACTTGATGCATTTATTATTATTGTCTTTTATTTACTCGTACTTTATTTATCTGCATTATCAAAAACCATAAAAATCCGTTTGCTAAGTATTTACAGAGAATTCCCGCTCCAAGCCACTCGTCAACACCGTCTGCTCCTCGTTGGGTTCGACACTCTTACTTATCAAAAATACTGCGATACACCCGCTATACTTGTGGGTCATCACTCCTCACCAAGTATTAAACAGGCTGGTGATTCATAAAGCAAACCTGCTTTGTATCTAATTTTATCCACTCAATAAGCAAGGATCTTTTGGATTAGTAGATAGATGCACCCAAGTGGGGTGTATACTTCATCATAGGAAATCATTAACCACTATATAGCATGTGTTCCTACACAAAGGGCTTAGACTAGCATCATTAGCCTATTATCTAGTTTTTACTAGACAAATATAAGCCACATCTGCTAGGCAACATGACACATCCCCAAAGGGTAGCACACCTGTACCTAGCAGATTCGGTGTTGCTTGAGTACAAGCTCAGGTCTATTTTCTTAAACCCACAAATCATCTTCCTAAAAGATTTAGAAATCATTTATTTAACTAACACATGGAACATATGGGAAGGGGGCAGCATGTAAAACACATATGTTTTTACCTAGAGGTGCCTCAAACCAGTATCATAGGCTAGTATATTAAACAAGTAAAACACTGTAGTGGATAAAAGTTCTTCAATGCTTACATCATGAGCCCAATACAGAGCACAGTCTAGGAAGAACCTGGAACAAGGCTAGATCTTCTGTTCCCCTCAGAGAGGGTGTCACAATACCTAGTCTAACTAGGTAACCCAAACATGGAGTTTCACAGTCCAACCATCTTAGAAAATAGAAGTATTTAATTATTTTCCTAACATCACAATTTAGGAATCATGCATACATATCTACATATATTCACATAAGTTTATCAAGGTTCAGCAGAGACAGTTAAACAAGGAATCAAAATATAAACTTTAACCCTGAAGCATATCCATCATAGCCAGAGGCTATATCTCTAGTTCAACCATGGCCATAGTGGCATCAGACTAACAATGATAGCAATCACTGTCAACAATTCCATAATAATATAAACCATCAATCCACAAGACTAATCACATAAGGTGATCATGCAGTAGTTCATCATCTACAACTACACACAGTAAAGGGGATTGAACCCTAGTAGCAGGGAAGAACCCTAGTTCTTCTCTACAGGCACTCAGAGAGAGCACAGAGAGAGAAGAAGGGGGAAACTTACCCGTGGTCCTCTCATTTATATCGAAGAGGAAGCAAATGTGGAGCTCGGTGGCACGAGGATCACCCCTAGGGGGGCGCTAGAGCCCACACCTAGCCACAACAGGGGCAACCGTTGGAGGAGAGCACTATCGCAGGCACCATGGCATCGCTAGGGGGTCACCGGAGCAGCAAAGCCACGATGGAACCCCAAACCCTAGCCACAGGGAGGGGTCGGCGCGACCAGCAGGGGGCGTGTGCATCAAATTGAACATGACAGGCATGTGCAACGTCATCGTCTATGTCAGTGAGCACCGCGGAGACGGTCAAGGTGGCCGGGAGCGGCCGGATTTGGGCGCAACAACGGCGGCGGCATCGGTCACCTCGGAGGAGAGAGCATCGTGAGAGAGAAAGGGAGAGAGTGGGGGTACTAGGCCGGGTAAGGCTAGCCCAGTACGACCCAGGGGCTTTTGGACCAGCCCAAGTGGGCCGAGTCGGGCCGGGCTAGCCTAGTGGGCCAGGACCGTGTTTAAAATGGCTTGTTTAAAATGCATAATTACAAATATACACCTACAACTAAATGAGCTCTAGAAAAAAATCCTAAAAATGCAAATAATATGTTTATGAAATCACCAAAATATCCTCTACCCAATAAAATATTAGATAGTAATTTTAAGTAATTAAATATAGCTCTATTATTAAAACCTATACATATTCCTGTTGGAATTTTATAAAAATAAATAAAATACTTAAAATTGAATAAAATTCACATCCTAAATGGATATACTAAGATATAAAAATACTAAACTGTATTTTAGTTAAAGTGAAGTAAATTTGCATAAAAGACCGTGAGTGCATAATCTTGCAATCAAAGACCGTGATACTGATTTTAGATTTGGATCTTCTATTGCCTCAAAGATCGTGAGTGCATAATCGTGCAATCACAAAAGTCAAGTTCACACTTTCTCATGTCCTTTGGTTAATTTCTATCAAATACTTGTAACTTAAATGTTGTCACCACCCGCATTTTAAAAAGGTCAGAAAAATACTATTTTCATAATAATATGATTATGGATTATTTACCAAGTGATAGTAATCTACTGATACAGTTCTAGTGGTAAAGAAACATTATATCTAGGGCTTAACAACCAATGTCATCAATGATTTTAGCGTCGTATATTACTAGTTAAGCATGAGATTTGGAATGGGACTGAGAAGTCAGCTAGACGGACGACCTTATTGTGAAGTTGCAGATTTCTCGTGGAGAATCCAGCACATAGGTGGGACTCCTCAGTGCCCCGCGATATTGGTGTCTAGATTATCTGTGCATAGATGTCTTGGTGGAGGTTCACCATAGTTGATGGTGGCTGCCAGGCAGAGCTGCTTACAGAGTCTTCGAGAGGCTACCCGGACTGTACTCATGGTAAACCTGCTTGGGGGATCGTGTCTTCATGCGGGGTCACAGAGAAGGGCAATGATTGGCTTGGATCAACTTCTTGGCCCCGCATCAAGGAATTGTGGACGGGAATAAGCTGCCCAGTTGTGCAATAAGGATTTGGTATCTCATGGATAAAGCAACGCACCTCTGCAGAGTGTAAAAAAACCGTGACATGTTACTCCCTGTTCCGGAAAGGAGCTACGAACACGGCAGAAAAGGAACTTCACAAAAGTTCTGGTAAACCTGTGAAGGCTGATAGACATAACTTTTCAGAATAAAAGCAACCTTTGAAGAAATGTTTTTGATAACCTGCATTGCTTATGACCGTTGGTCTACAGCTGTAGATAGTGCATCAAACACACCTTTTTAGTGAACTTGCTGAGTACGTTCGTACTCAATCATACATTTTTAACCCTTGCTAGATTCTAAGCCATTGAATACGACATCAACATCAACTCATCCTCAACAAATCATCATCGACAGCTCAAGCTTTCAACAAAGTCAATGGAGTCAACATATACGTCAACTGAAGTGAAGACGAAACGTCTGTGTAGATAGGAGTATACTCTCTAGGCATAAAACCTACTTCTATAAAGCATTTCAATAGCAACAATTGCAAGCCAATTAGTTTAGGTGCTAGTTCTAGTAACTAGATAGTTCTGAGTTGTTATTCTGGTTCTTCTCTTTAACCTAGAGTATTCTCTAGATTTTTTGTAAAGAGTCAAGTTGTAATCTATAGTCATGTCTTAGACTGCTATGTTTCTATTGTACCACTCTAAGGGATGTAATACTAGTGAATGGTGTTTCTTTGGTGTTATGTCAACGACTATAGTGTAGTACAACATACGGTGGTATGTTGGGTCACCGCACGGTGACCTCCCATTAGCACCTCATGCTTGGAGATTGCTGGATCAGACAGAATTCGGTCGTGCGGATCCGTGTTTTTTTTTACCGTTTGGTTTCAGAGTGAGCGTTGCGAAACTCAACTATCTATTACCATCATGGGATACGTTTTTGACATTCCATGGTGAAGTCAGATGCGGAGAATATCATGAAAGCCATGATACGAGGACTATTAATGGTTGTTTGAGTCTTTGTGGCAATGAGGCGTTGGCTTGGTGATTCGTGACTTGAAGCAATGGCATCGTAAGTGAGGGAGATAGCACAAGAGAAGTTCAAAGTCTTATCTAAGAGAAGTTCAAAGTCTTATCTTGCAGGATGAAAATCCAAAGTTTGGCCTTAATTGGTTGTGCATGACAATGGTCTTGCTGAAAGCATTGTTTTGTGAGTAAAGATTTTCTTCGGATGAAAACCTATGATTTATGATCGGGCAACGGCGACGTTTGTGCACTGTTTTATTCATGGAGGCGTCGCTATTGGAGAAGGTGGACTTCTGATGCTTTCATGATGGTGGTAGTACTGCTGCTACAAGGAATAGATTACCGTAGCCAGATTTTTTTTATAATTCTGTTTTTCCTGGGCGATGTACATCCGTAAAGTCTTTAGGGCATGCGTTGTTGTATAATCTAGATATAATTGGTATCTTCGTGATATCAATATGTCCTCTTTGTCAAAAAAAGTGCATTCACGCAACAACAAAAAATGGAGGCAGGCACAAGATTATTGTGCGTATCTATTTGCAGTTTGTGCCTGGTTCATGAATTATATGGTATATTCCCTCCTTTCTATAATTCTTATCGTGTTTTTAATATAAATTTTAACTAAACAACGACAACAATTATTGAATAGATCGAGAAACTATTTAGGGCTCACTTAAAACCATAACTTGCAACAAAAGACTGCATGCATCAATGGTGTAGGGACTATATTCCCATTTTCAAAAAAAAAACTTTAAACAATAATATATTTCTTACTCCCTCAACACTAACCTTCTAACGGTTTCTAAAAATGGATTTGATCAAGTGGATGATGCTAAGTGAGTGACACTTGTGGTATCATTGTTTTAAGGATAAAATGGCCCTCTTCTCGCTCGCAGCTACCGCTGCCGACGACCCTCTTCCCGCCCGCCATTGCCGCCACCGTGGTCCTATGCCCGCCCGCCACCGATGACCCTCTATCCCCTGCCATGCACCACCTTTGTTGCAGCTGTGCGGCGGTGTTGTGGAGCGCTGACGCTGCAGAGGGAGGAGTTGCTACGAAGCCATGGCGACGGTGCGAAGTCCTCGACGGATGACGGCCGGCGCGCACGTGCCAGAGTTGGGTGTTGCGATCTTCTCTCAAGGGGTCAGGCGGTGCTACATGCGGCCGGCAGCGATGCTACAGGTGGCGCCGATTTTTGCTATGTGCAGCCGACGTCGATGCTACAAGTGGTGCCGATTTTTGCTACGTGCGGGCGACGGTGATGCTACAAGCAGTGCCAATGTTTGCTACCTGCGGCCGACGGCGATGCTACAAGCGGAGCCGAGTTTTTGCTATGTCCGACCGACGGCGATGCTACAACTGATTTTTTTGCTACAAACATTATGTAGTTTTGCTACAATATTATAAAATACTACGAGGTCTCGGGATATGTCTTCGGCGAAGCCTGCTTTTGCTATAATAGCACTTTTTTGCTACTACAGTTTTATAGTTTTGCTACAATAGTATAATTTTTTTGTTGCGACTTCTCTGGCGATTGTATCCGGCAATGTCTCCGGCGATGTCAGTTTTTGCTATGGTAGCACATTTTTTTTGCTACAACGTCTTAGTCGAGTTCTCCGACGAGGTTTCGGCAAGTTCTCCAACGAGGGCAGCCCTTTTGTGTTTTCTGGGCTGAACCCTTTTTTGTTGCACCGTAGCAAAAGCGAGGTGTCTTGTAGCAAAAGCAGGAGAATGAGCTGTTTTGGGAACACGTGTCATACATGGACTTCTGGATGAACAAGTTGGTGCATATCAAAGTTAATAGGTCTTAACTTTAAAGTCCTTCATAAGTTTAGACCAGTAAGTAAGCTGATTTGTGCCTGCAATTCCATAACATTATGCGCTTCACCATGGACACATTGTCTTGGAGACCATCTAGCACCTTGACCCGGTTTTTCAAAATGAATTTCACATGAAAATTTGACAATTAGGTCTCAATACATTTTGTCTACTAAAACCATATTTCTTCGAAGATCCAAGTTGCCGTTTTCGTGCCGACTTATCTACCCTTCCTAATTATGCGGTCGTTGTCTGCCATTGTATCTCAATATACAAAATCTATTTTCTTAGGAAATAAAATGCCCTACCTCTACACGAACCAAGAATGCACATAATCAAATTATTACAAATATGATAAAATGGCAAAACGGACACATCGTGATAGATCACAAAAGATAATACTACATACCATAGTCAACATCTGCATGTGAGAGGCTACCAAGAGATCGTCCACATTATAACAACTATGTGATGGTGTGGTGTAGATGAGCCTAGTCTTCAACGTGAAGCTTCCAGCGAGAAATATAACTCGCATTGATGTTGTCGGATTCGACCAATAAAAACAAATTTCAATTTTCACTCGGGCAATATACATGTTTTTTTAAAAAGGGGTAAAACCCCTGCCTCTACATCGGTTGATGCACCCATCCTTTTATTAATAGTCCAGTATCCTTTTTTTCCGAAAAGGGGCAATATACATGTATGCGTTCAACAGCTTCAAGAAGGAAACACCACGGAACATCACCGCCGAATTGCATGAACTAGGCTTCTCTGGATAACCGGTAGAGAAGCCACCAACTTCTGATCTAGTCAATGACTGACGAGCCACCACGTCGTTTCTTGATCCGGCCACACCGCGTCAATTCATGATCTAGGGGCAGGTCTACACCTCGGCATCCTGGGGTTTAGCCCGCTGCTAATACCCAAATACCACCAAGTACCCTGCAAAATTAGATACTTCCTCCGATTTAAATTAATTGATTCGGATTTGTTTAAAATCAGATGTATCTAACATGTTTTAGAGCTAGATACATCCGAATCTAGACAAACTTGAATCAATTAATTTGGATCGGAGGGAGTAAATGAACTAATAAGATCCGAGGATGATCTGATATTCTGATCGATTCCGCTTATGTTGGAAGGCAAAAATGTTTGGTCGAGGGTTGCCATCCGCCAGGTCCTAGCCTCCTAGTCCTAGGTGCAGCATGAGTGCATGACAGTGTGCCCTCGCGATGATGACCAAACTAGCTAGCGTTGCCCGAACACAACCCGACGGAGAGGAGAGATGCGCGCAACGTACGTAGGTTTGGCGTGGTTTGTCCGGGTAAGGTGGCCCACGCGACAAAAGGAACGCGCGCTGGCAGTTGAAGTTTGAGTCCAGCTGCAGCTAATCCGTTTCGGTTGCGCCGCGCGGCGAGCCGAGGTGACTGGCCAGGCGCTTCTTCGATCTTTCCCGGCAATCATTTCGGTCGGCGGGAGATCGAGCAAATCATTCCGTTCCGTTCCTCCGTCGTGCGGTTGTTCGCGTGCTGATTGATTAATCTCCGGAACACGGCGCGGTCGCGAGAGGTCAGTGCGGCGCGCTGGCGCCCATGTCACGCACCCGTCGGTCTCTGGAGGTCGAGAATGACATGTCGATCGGTGCAGATCTTCGGAACACGTGCGCATGTACAGGTCTCCCAGCAACGCATCCAGCTAGGCAGCTACACCGTACGGGAGCGTCTCAGTTAGGTACTCTCTCAGTTCAGAAATATAACATGTTTTAGTTTTGTGAATTTGAACGGATCTATATGTATTTAGTGTATAGATTCGTAAAGGTTCAGAGTGAACTTGTACACTAAAAATTGTCTATATGTATTAATTTCACAAAACCAAGGAGGTGCCTTTACGTACTATCTAGGTAATCTAAGGGCCTCCGTATCTCAACCCCAGGCCCCTCGTGTCGCTCCCAGGGTGATGCCAGGGGCGACCCGCGTGCCGCCGCCAGCTTCCCCCGCCGCATGCCTCTCTCGCCGCCGGCCCTCGCCGCGGTGGTGGCGGGCCCAGCCTCCGAAGGAGGTTTGGGGTGGTGGTTGTCGAAGGTTCCCGCCGGATCTGCTGGGGCAAGGATGGTCGGCGCGCTAACGTGCAGCGGCTAGGGCGGTGTCCCTGGTCGGGGTGGTGGCAGAGATCCTCTCCCGGTGGCGCCATGGCCGGCAGCGGAGGTGGGACTGGACCTGGCATGGACGAAACCCTAGATCTAAATTTGGGTGTCTCCCGTGCCGCCTCCCAATTCCTCTTCGATGCATGGTTGGGCCGGATCGGTGGAGGGTCGATCCTCTTCTGCCGCTGCCTTTCTCGATGCTGGCTAGCCTATGGGCTGCTGCTAGGGGTCGGAGCGGCGGATCTTGCAGGTCGTCGGCGGGTGGCGTGGGGGCTGCCAGCTAGGCATGAATAAGGGTGGTGGTCCTCGGATCTCTCGCACATCAAGACGAAGATCTACTTGATGCGTGCCTTCATGGATCTGTCCGGAGTGTCTAGTTCCGAAAGGCTCTGTCGGCGAACTCCCATGGGCGCATCATGCCTGGAGTTTGCTAGATCAAAAGGAATTCGGTCGTGTGCACCTGTGTTTTTTTGCTGGCCGTTTGGTTTCAGATGGAGCGTGGCGAAGCTCTAGTACCTGTTACCATCAAGTGTCATGTCTTGACGATCCATGGTGAAGTCAGATGTGGAGAATTTCATGAAGACGGGAACACAAGGACTAGCTATGGTGGATTGAATCTTTGGGGTGTTGAGGATCTGGCTTGGTGATCTCTGACTTGCAGTAGCGTATGTTAGAGAGGACGACAACACAAGAGATGTTCACGGTCTTACCTTGCAGGGTGAAAACCTAAGGTCTGGTCTCCATTGGTTGTGTCTGGCAATGGCCTTGCAGAAGACATTGTTTTGCAAGCGAAAACTTCCTCCAGGGTGAAAACCTAGGATCTTTGATCAGGCGACGACAATGTTTGAGCAATGTTTTCTTCTTAGAGGTGTCGTTTTTGGAGGGGTTGGACTCTGGTGTTGTTTTGGTGGTGTTAGTGTCGCTACTGCTAAGGATTTGATCGCTTTAGCCGGACTTTTCTTTTTGTAATTCTTTTTTTTTTTTGGCTGTATGCATCCGTAGTGTCAATACGGTAAAGCGTTGTTGCAGAGGCTGGATGTAATTGGTATCTTGCGATATTAATATATGCTCATTTCCAAAGAAAATCACAAAACTAAATGTCTTATATTTGTAAATGGATGGAGTAACAACGAGCAATCAAGGTATCCGCGAGCGCATATACTCATGACATGACTACGTGAGAAGTTTGGGATTATTACGGGGGTCGAGCATGAATCCGCATTTTGAATCATCTCACTCTTTTCTTTACCCGTTGAATCATGTAAATCTTGTGAGCACACAAGTCAAGTAAATAGTTTGTTGAGGGACAAAATTTGCATGTGGATGATGTGAGGCGTGGTGGCGGCGGGCCCCTCGCCGCCGAAGGTGGTGGGAGAAATCCGGATAACTAACCCGTCGACGTTTTAGCGCGGTGCCATGCGGAAAGCAAGGGTGGCGGCCCTGGCCCTGGAGCTTGATGGAGGCCTACAGGTCGAGGCGCAGCGCTGGCCGGGCGACCTGCGGCGGAGTAGGATGGTCGGGGATGTGTGGTGCAGCGACGCAGAGTGCAGTGGAGGTGCATATCCATTCTGGTCTTCGTGCTCGGCCTTGTGGAGGCTGGCGATGGGGAGTCTCCGGAAAAGCGTACAGCATACGTCGTCGAGGTGCCGAGTGCTGCCTGGGCGCGGCGTTTGTTCAGCGGAGTTGCTTGATATTGCTTGTGGATGTCGATGGTCATGCTCGTTCTACTGCTCCACATAGGGTGGATGCCGGGCGACAGCCCTGCTGGATCGAGGCTGATGATGCATGTCGTTGCAGTGGCCTGGCAAGCTCATGTTGGTGCGGTGGCATTTCTCCACAATATGAGGTTCTATCCAGGAACGCCAACATGTTTGGTTGGTGGTCTGCGTTGAGGTTCCCAGCGCAATTTGCTCACCTCTGGTCTGCACGTCTTTGATATTCAGTTCCACAGGCCCTTGTCCGCGGGAGAGAAAGAGATCCATGCAAAAGTCTTGCCTCAAAATCGGTCAGAGCCAATGATGGTTATGTCTTTACATGTCGCTCAACTTAGGGGCGTCGTTGAGGTGTCTCTGTCCTCTCCAATGACAAAGGCCTGGGCTCTTCGTGTGAAAACTCATGCTCCCTGGTGCGACGATGATGGCGTCGCTTCCCTCTTGATCATGAGGGTGTCGCCTTGAAGAGACAGCATGTGGCTATTGTGTGGCGCTTCTCTTTCGTATGGGTCTGTGAACGTCAGGGTGGCGACCCCCGATGATAGATGTACGTCGAGGCCCTCCGTTACCTTGGTGGGTAGTAGCTTCATGGGGCGGGGTTGTTGCTTACCTTGGGCGGCAATCTTGTGACGCTAGTGCGGCAAGGTTGTCGGCTCGGCCGGCACGTCACAGCGGAGACGGTTAGACTTTATGTCGGGGTGACAATCCTGGATGTCGTGCGACGCCCGTGGTCTACGGACAGATTGTCTATCTAGCTTGGGATGCGAGCGACTAGGTTGTGCGGCGTTGCCTCTTGATAGCGAGCGGTGGTATATTAGGATGATGGTCCTGGAAGGTGGTGTTGGTGGTCTGCGATGGACGTGGCGAAGCAGCTGGATGTCGGGGTGGTGCCCATGAAAGTTTGTCAAACGTTGAGGGCATCGATATCGTGTCGTGTGGGCGATCGATCATGTCACTTTGGCGCAGATCTCCTACAGATTTGAGTTTTACATTTTCATTGGAGCGTCCCTTGCGCGCTTCTCATAGTAGTTTTCGTGGTAGGAAGCCGAATGGTCTCGGCGAGTGTGCCGTCTACTGTTTCGTCGTTGTGTTTGGGCTTGGCTCCTACTCCGTACCTCCTATGTGTGTTGGTTCCCAGGAGTTGAGTGGGTTTGGCCCTATGACGAGAGTGGGCGTGGCGTTGCAGTCTTGGTGTTCATGTCATAGCTCTAGCTCAGTTTTCCATTAATCAACTGGTCATATTTGTTTTTATGTTCGTTAAAAAAATGTGAGGAAAACGGAGAGAGACGTGGAAAACGGTGAACTGTTCACCCGCAGCGGCTAGTGTTTTCTTCCGTAGATAGGACATGGGCTCGGGTGAGCGCGACATAGGAGAGGTCTAGCACATTTGTTTGAGAAATGTCCGGGTTGTGATGCCAAGCTTGGCCATGGGCCTCTGGGCCTGCCATGGGCCAAGATCAGTATAATATTGGGCTAATTAGATCGCAGCAGTAGAATGGGCTTCCTTTGTCAGGGAAGAAAGTACAGCGCGCACCAGTCCACCAGTGTTCGTCCCGTTCCCTCGTTTTCCTGTCGTCGGTGTAGGAGGACGGTCGAGCTGTAGAGGCTTAAACGCCACGCAATCGTCGCACTCGCACGTACAGACGTACTGTTGCTCCACACGTCCGCGTCTCGTATCCAATCTTCACTGCTAACCGATGGTAGCAGCGTACTAAACGACCGTTTTCGGAGCGTTGAGCATCAAATCACAGCTCGAGAAGAATCTACACGGAGATTAATCAGATGGCTGGTGGCCACGCGCGCAGGCAGTGGGTGAGTAGGTTTCAGCGACAAACATCACGCTCCAACTGCCATCTGTACCACGTTCACTTAACACATGACCACACAACACAGCGAACAAAGTTATTAATGCTAACGTAGCTGCACAATGACGTAGGAAAAAACGATAGTTTATTCAATATTTTAATACATCCCTGTTGTTTCTACTAATTTAGCAGATTTTGTTCGATCTGTTTCCACGTGTGTGGAACAGACGAGACGTTTTAACAAATCAAGAAGTATGCAAGATTGTATTTTTTTAATGAGGAAGTATGTTAACAATTAAAAAAATAGCAATTACATCCGTTCTCTGCAACAACCTAATGTTAGGAGACATTGAAGGTCAAAATGATAAATAGAAAAATATGCATCACCAAAATGATAGCTACTCGCATTCGCAAGAGCATCACTACGTAGTCACAAAAACATCAAACACGGTCTCGACATGGACTTCGCCACACATGCGAAACCGTATTGGTGCGACAAGCTATGAAGCATAGTCTTCTCTCCCTCCATTGTGCCGATATTGTCCCCATCTCTGTACCACTTAGCGGACTCAAACTCGACCCGAGTCATCGAGCCTCTGACCTTCTGAGCACATTCGCTCTCGATAACTCGATATGTCGGGTTCCTAGAGGCGGTAGTCACTAGTGGAAAAAGGGCCTCCAGTCCCGGCCCGTAAGGGGCTTTAGTCCCGGTCCTGATAACCGGGACTGGAGGGGCGGGACTAAAAGGCCCCCACTAGTCCCGGACCGCTTATCATCCGGGACCAATGGGTATCCACGTGGTCGTCTCTGTGGGCGCTGGGTGCCCCCCCATTAGTCTCGGTTCGTATTACGAACCGGGACAAATGGTTCTCTGCCGCTGCAGAAGTTTAGGCACTTTCTCTGTCGCGGCAGAGAATTCAATTTGTATCTTTTTTTCTCTTTTTCATTTCAAAAATAGTTTTCTACGCTACCACATACCGTACACGTTCGTGCATACATAAGATAACTTCTCTTAAGATCGAGCATACAAATATATACATGATCATGATAGTTACATGGACATCACAATTTGACAATTTAATTACACGGTCGGGGATCATCGGTAGCGCCTATTCACGCTAAATTCTCCGGCGTCATCTATCATCTCGTTCATCAAGAATCCTGCCAGTTCTTTAGCAACTCCTCGTACGCGTTTCTCTGGTAGGAGCTGATCCCGCATTCTCTCGAACTATATAAGAAAAGGAGATCAATATGAATATCAATCATGATAACAAAAAGTGACGGTAATAAAATAATGTTGTGAATGTATTACTTACATCGACTCTATAATCTTTGTGCTCAGTGGAAAACGTGCGAATGAACTTGCAAACGTAGAATCCACATAGATTCGTCCCCTGTGGCTGCCTCGCGCACTTTACGAGAATAGAATTCAATCAAAATTATAATCTAGCATCATAATTGCCTTGAAACTAGAAGTAAAGAGATGCGCGAACATATCACGTATTACTTACCGAGACCGGAGTAAACGTCATGTCCTTACTAAAGGAACCCTTAACCCTACTCTTGAACATGCTCCAAACCCTGTCCGGCAAACAAAATGAATGAATGAGTTATTTATTACGTGATATCTTAGGAAATCAAATAAAGAGACCGATGTAGCACGGAAATTACCTCTGGAGCATGTCCTGCATGTCCCTAAACTGTTCCAAGGGTCTCTTCGATGGGTCCATGACTTCAACTCTTTCCTTATCAAGTTGAATGTCCATGAGAATCCAGTGGAAACTGCACATGTTTATATATACATCAGTAACTCATCAGTTACATTTAACATCGAGTAAGAAAAAGTGAATGTGTACAACATAGTAAGACCCTCACCGGAAATTGTAAGTAAACAGTATGTGGTCACAGAAATGTTGCTCTGTTAGAAACCTTAGAAGGTTTTCCTGCGTCTCCTCGGGTTTATCCTTTAGCGTCTTACAATGTATTTTATCTGGGTCAATGAACCCAACACTAAAGAGTGACCTTCTTTTACATTCCATGATCTTCATTCTGTATAATAACAGAGTACAAAAGGATATAATAAGGATAATTATATGCAATGAACTGAACAACTGAAAAAATGAACAACTTATATATAGACAATGAATTCAAAAACTTACAGACAATAGCAACTCATGAGACTTTTGTCGAGGGCGTCGAAACTGTATAACTGGAAGAGTTCTGGAAACTCAACATGGACCTCTTGTTCTCGGAAGTAGTAGTCATGTGGGACTTTCGCCATGATCATTATTCTCTCCTGCTTTACGGCTTTCAAGTACCAGTTATGTAAATTCCGCATTTGTGTTGGCAGTTGTTGAAACTGCTCAAAGCTGACCAGAGGCTTCCCTGGGACATATGTAGGGACTACCTGAGCCTTGGGTAACTTGTCGTCCTAGGCACCTAGCAATTCCTCAACAGTCACATTCATAGCGGCCGCAAGCTTCTTAGCTTCTTCCATATCCTGCTGGGGAGTGTTTAGGATAACACCTGGAGGGGTGGGATCGATGTTTTGGCCTGTTTCCCGAGCTGGGGGACGTCCATTCTTTTCTCGGTTGCACTTTGACCTAATGATTTGCTCCCGCTTGCACTTCTACTTGATTTGCTCTTTTTCACCTCCTTCTGAAGTGTGCGTCGATAGTCATCTGGCTTATGGTGCAATTCATATTGCGATTTTGTGTTCAGAAAAGAAAGTGCATACGCTTTTTGCTTCTCGGTGTATACCGGGGCGGGCACGAGTTTCTTCTTTTGAAGATGCGCAACACATTCGGCCTTTACGATCATGTCGGTTTCCTCGTCAGTACGATCGTAAGGTCTGATGGGAAGATTCTTATGAGGTACTCTTGGGAGGGGCGACATTTGTCGTTTTGGGCTGCTGCATCGTTTAGTACTAATCGGAGGCTGCGGCAGAGATCGAGATGGACTCGGGCTGTGGTAGTCGTAGTCATGGGGTGGGCTTCTTGGAGGTGATGGAGGTGAAGGTGACATGCGACGACTCGGAGGCGGTGTTGGCTTTGGCGTCCAGCCTGGAAGCTTGATGTTGTTCTTGTCCCATAGAATGATACCACCCAGTACTTCTCCGAGTGTCCTCTCACCTTCAGGTCCAGGGATGTCAAGCTCCATTGAGTCCCACCCTATTGCGATTTCATCCACAACAACTTTAGCATAGCCAGCTGGAATCTCACGGCCATGCCAGCATGCGCCAGGTGGACAAGGTAAAGCACATCCGACCGCCACCTTGATGGATAGGTTCTTCACCTTCTGATGGAGCTCACAAGATGCCTGCTCCTTGATTCCATCCACGGGGTAGCCGAGACCGCCATCTACCATACATGCATCGTCAGAAGGGACCTCCGATTCAGCCACGTTGCTTCTCCGCTGAGATGGGACGGCGGTAATATCGAGTACAAGATCTTGCAGGCGCGCTGCTCCTCGAAGATCGTCAATCTGTTGCTGATGCATTCGAAGTGTTCCTAGCAACTCGGTGAACCTGTCTCCCTCCTCCTCCTGTCGTCGCCTCTTTGCTCTCTCTCGGCTCCTATAAGTATCTCTGTCTTTGGGAAACCCCATCTCCCACGTATAACTAGAGCCAAGGCCTCGTACACGTCCTCCGCGTTCGTCATTCCCGAGGACCTTTGTCAGCAAGTCTTTCTCTCTATCGGGACGGAACTTTGTTGTCCCCGCTTTAATCTCCTTCACCACTTTCTGCCATGTATCCCGAGGTATCCTAATCCCGTCACTGCAAATAAGGTCCCTTGTACTTTTGTCGTACTCACTCCCATGCCCAAGGAACCAATTTCTTGCCCTCATATCCCATTCTTCGCGTATTGGTTCTGGAGTGATCCCTTTAGCAAGCAGCTCATTCTCTTTAGCATCCCAGTTTGGCATGGCAGCCGCGTAGCCCCTGGCCCCAGGTGATGGTAATATTTCTTCATCGCGGCATTTTTCTTTTTTTTCCAACTTTTCCATAGCAGGTTTTGACTCCTTGTACTTCACAAATGCATCCTAGTTAGCCTGCTGCTTCGTTAGATAGCATTCAAATTTAGGAGGAGTCTTCGTCTTCTGATACTTTTGCCATAATGCTTTCTTCCAGTTCTTGAATAGTTCGGCCATCTTCATAAGAGTCCACTGCTTGACTTTCTTCCTCAATGCAGCTGTGTCGGCATCATCCTCACATTCTGGCAGGGTGAAATGTGTCATGAGGTCATTCCAAAGACCCTCTTTGCACCTGTCGGCGACATACTCACCCTCTTTCGCCCCTTTGGTCTTATTCCACTCTCGAACGGTGATCGGGATGTGATCCCTAACCATAACTCTGCATTGTTGTTTCAATACAGTTTTAGCCTTTTCGGGTTCCAACGGTTCACCCCGTGGTGATACCACCGTAATTGTATAACGTGTAGATGCGTCCAACTTTTTGGCCGGGCCTTGTTTGGAATATTTTTTGCTCGATGTGGAGGCCTAAGAAAAGAAACATTCGTTAATTTATATATATATACAACTCAGTTAATGCATCTACTGATCACGAGACTTCATATATATATACCTCGTCGGACTTCGTTAAGGGTCCACCGAAGTCGTCGCCTTCTCCACCACTGGAGCCGTCAGCTTCTCCTTGATCATTTCGGTCGACCTCCTCTCCCTCACCGGAGGGGTTCAGATAAATCGACGGAGATTCGGTGGATCAACATGAGGGGAGTCGTTGATCATATCCTCGAGAATTTCTTCCTGTGCTAGGGCTCTCTGGATTGGATCCATAGTTTTCTACAAAATACACACAATAACATTTTTCATTCAATATTGCTGCATAAAATAATACTAAACAATAATATGAACACGCAATTTGCTACAATAATACTAAACAATAGCAAAATTCTAGTGATGCCCTAACCCTAAGTCCGGGCGGCCCGCCAGCACCACCACCCTAACCCTATCTCCGGGGCCCACGAGCACCACCACTCTAACCCTAAGTCCGGGGGCCCGCGAGCACCACCACCCTAACCCTATCTGGGGGGCCCGCGAGCACCACCATCCTAACCCTAAGTCCGGGGGCCCGCGAGCACCACCACCCTAACCCTAAGTGCGGGGGCCCGCGAGCACTACCACCCTAACCCTAAGTGCGGGGGCCCGCGAGCACTACCACCCTAACCCTAAGTTCGGGGGCCCGCGAGCACCACCACCCTAACCCCAAGTGAGGGGGCCCGCAAGCACCACCACCCTAACCCTATCTCCGGGGGCCCACGAGCACCACCACTCTAACCCTAAGTCCGGGGCCCGCGAGCACCACCACCCTAACCCTATCTCCGGGCGACCCGCGAGCACCACCACCCTAACCCTATCTCCGGGCGGCCCGCGAGCACTACTATATATGCAATATACTACTATATATATAATATTCATCAATATATGCAATATACTAATATATATATAATACTATAATATTACAATATACTACTATATATACTACTAAATAATATTACACTACTATATATACTACTAAATAATATTACACTACTATATACTATAATAATATTACACTACTATTATACTACAAAACAATATTACAATTCACTATATACACTACAAAATAAAACAAAATAAAGAGGAGCCGTCGGCCGGCTCGCCTGCGCCGGCTCGCCTGCGCCTGGCCGGCTCGCCTGCGTCGCTCGCTGGCCGGCTCGCCTGCGCTTGCTGGCCGGAGCTCGCCCGGAGCCGCTGGCCTCCCCTTATTGCGCGCACGGTCGCCAGCCAGCCGTTGGCCTCCCCTGCTGCGCGCGCAGCCGCCATCTACTGCGCGGTCGCCAGCCAGCCGCCGGCCTCCCCTGCTGTGCGCGCGACCGCCATCTACTGCGCGCGCGGCCGCCATGCCGCGCGCTTCGCTAGGATTTATTACCTGGACGACGGGGATGCAGGCGCACGGCGGCTGGAGAGGCGGTGGTGCGACGGCGCGGACGGGCAGCCTGCCGGCGTCGTTCGTCATCCTCGCGCCCGATTTCCCTGCACTGAATGGAGATGGTGGGGGAGTGAAGGGACGCGTGATATAAGGGGAAGGATCTTTAGTCCCGGTTCGTATAACGCACCGGGACTAAAGACCCTTTAGTCTCGGTGCGTGCCACCCACCGGGACTAAAGGGTTTTCGGCACCGCCCAACGCGCGCGCGCCAATGTCACACCTTTAGTCCCGGTGTGTAGCACGTACCGGGACTAAAGATCCTTTTTCAAATTTTTCACCACAGGGGCGCGCCTGTTTAAAAAAAATTAAATTAGCATATTTTTTAAACATTTGAATTATACAGTTTTTGCATACTTATAAATTTGAAAAAAAATTCAACATGAAAAGTTCTTGAATTTGAATAAGTAATCCAAATCTATTTTCTGTTTTATAAAATAATTATTCTAACTAGTGAAACTAATAACCATTTTGCCATTTTCAATTTAAAAATGCATTAACTATTATATTTTGCATATTTTTGAATCTCACTAAATTTTTAACATAAAAAGTGCTTGAATTTGAATAAGAGATTCAAATGAGTTTTCTGTTTTATAAAATAATTATTCTAACTAGTCAAACTATTAACCATTTTGCCATTTTCATGTGATTCCGACGCTCCGGTGGTCTTCCTCCGGCGAAACCCTAGACCGGGGCCCCGGATCGTCTACCCATATAGCTTTCTCCGTACGAGGATAACCCCTTTAGTCCCGGTTGATAAAAAATTCGCGCGAAACCCGTACTAAAGATCTGTTTCTTCCTGCCTTATTTTTTCCCGCCCGTTTTCTTCCCGCCTTTTCCACCGCTTCCCTCCTCTGACTTCCCGCCATTTCTCACTATATATATGTAGGCTTGAACGTTGCCATAGCACATCTAGACTCATATCTGCCGCCTCTCTCCACTCTATCCCATGGCTTCCACCATACCTCTAACCCTCAGGGAGGCGGAGATGAAGTCTTTCACGGGCTAGCAGGAAAATATTTTCCGAGGCGGAACTTCTGAAGATGCCATAGGGCATGTGCACCAAGGGCATCTTCGAAAAGTTCCGCCACAGGAGATTTCCCAACCCTTTCCTCCAGCCATGGGGATGAAACTCTCCATCCATGTTGGCTTGTTGAGCTGCTTGCCATGGCGTATCGATGCTCCTTTTATAGGCACGGAGCCGCTTGTACTTTGTCTTCTTCCTCCGACAGGGCGTCGTGCGCTACATGCTTTATCTCATCGAGCAGTGCATCCACCCACGCGTCCTTATCCTGCTGACAACTTTAGTCCCGGTTGCACCCATCAGCCGGTACTAAAGGTCACCCACGCGTCCTTATCCCACCGACAGTTTTGTTAGATGACACAAAACCACATTTAGTCCCGGTTGCACCCACCAGCCGGTACTAAAGGTTAGCCACCCCCAGATAAGGCCCTCCCAGATAAGCCTCCCCTAGATAAGGCCCCCCATCTTTTGTCCCGGTTTGAGCCTCCACCCGGGATGAAAGTTTCCCGCGCCACTGCGTTCCCGCGCTTTCCACCGGTTCCCACCTCTGTCTTCTCGCCATTTTTTCAGTATATATATGTACGCTTGGCCTCCATTTACATATCACATCTAGACTCATCATTCTCTTCCCATGGCTTCCATCGTATCTCTAACCACCCGGGAGGCGGAGGCGCTTTGCGCCTCGAACTACCCCTGCCCACCGGGCTACCGCGTCCCCACCGGCTGGATGCTGAGCACCGGAGGCGTGCCGGTCCCTCCTGTCCCTCTAGGTGTGGAGCGTCAGATGGCCATCACGAACCACTACTACCTCGAACTCACGCCAGAGCAGCGGAGGAATCCCAACTGGCATCTCGACTATTTCCCGACTTGGGAAGCCTTCTTCATCAATCGGCGTGAGAGGGCGCTCGCCAGGCACGAGGAGGACGACCCACCTCCTTCGAACTTCAACGAGGCCGGCCGTCGGCTGTGGTGGCGCGCCCGGACTCTCCATAGTGTCATGGCCTACAACACGACCGGCAATAACCCCCGCCTGTGGTACCCTCAAATCCAGCCCACGCGTGCCCAACCTTCAAGGTTCGACTACGGCGACCCCGACGATGGCAGCGACGATGGCGCCGGCGATTACGACGACTACAGTGCTATGTGTCTTAATTTTCAGTTGTGCTATGTATCCTTAGTGTTTGTGGGTTCCTTCTCTTGTGATGGTTCCTTCTCTTTGGGTGATCACCTCCCGCGGCTCAGAACCCGGTCGTCAACGTCTAGTTTGATTGAGCAAGATGTATTATACGAAAGGGGACCTTTATGTCTCAAATAAAAGGTTTAATACATTACATAGATTTATGTCTCAAATAAAAGGTTTAATACATTATTACACATCACCAACATCTAGTGTTGTGGTTTTCTTCTGCACCGTAGCCATGGAGAATCTTCATCATTTAACAGGATGCTTGGGTCAGTTTTCACTTTGAAGGGCAGAATTTCATGAAACTTATTGTAATCTTCTGACATGTCTGTCTTATCATCCACTCCCACGATGTTTCTTTTCCCTGAAAGAACTATGTGGCGCTTTGGCTCATCGTATTCTGTATTCTTTTGCTTATCTTTCCTTTTTCTCGGTTTGGTAGACATGTCCTTCACATAGAAAACCTGAGCCACATCGTTGGCTAGGACGAATGGTTCATCCATGTACGCAAGATTGTTGAGATCCACTGTTGTCATGCCGAACTTTTGGTCTACATGTACCCCGCCTCCTATCAGCTTGACCCATTTGCACCGCAACAAAGGGACCTTAAAAGTAGGTCCATAGTCAAGTTCTCATATCTCCTCTATGTACCCATAATATGTCTCCTTCTTCCCATTGTCATCTGTTGCATCAAAGCGGACACCACTGTTTTGGTTGGTGCTATTTTTATCTTGGGCGATCGTGTAAAATGTATTCCCATTTATCTCGTACCCTTGGAAAGTACATATAGTCGAAGATGGTAACCTGGCCAACGAGTACAACTCATCTCCAACAGTGGTGTTATTCATGAGATGTGTCTGCAACCAATTGCCAAAATTCTTCTCATGTTCCCCTTTAATCAAGGTTTCAGGCTTCCCCGGGTTTTTAGAGCGTAGAATATTCTTGTGTTTCTCGATATATGGAGCCACCACGGTGGAATTGTGTAGAACTGTGTAGTGTGCTTGAGTGAAAGAATGCCCGTCCCTACATACCATTGATTTCCTTCCTAGTGTGCCTTTTCTAGTCATCCTCCCCTCATACCGAGATTCAGGAACACCAATCGGCTTAAGGTCAGGAAGAAAGTCAACACAAAACTCAATGACCTCCTCTGTTCCATAGCCCTTGGAGATGCTTCTTTCTGTCCTAGCACGGTTATGAACATATTTCTTTAAGACTCCCATGAACCTCTCGAAGGGGAACATATTGTGTAGAAACACAGGACCGAGAATTCTAATCTCTTCGACTAGGTGAACTAGGAGGTGCGTCATAATATTGAAGAAGGATGGCGGCAACAACAACTCAAAGCTAACCAGACATTGGACCACATCAATCTGTAACCCTGATAGACTTTCTAGATCGATTACCTTCTGAGAAATTGCATTGAGGAATGCACATACCTTCACAATGGCTAGTCAAACATTTTCTGGTAGAATTCCCCTCAATGCAACCGGAAGCAATTGCGTCATAAGCACGTGGCAGTCATAAGACTTTAGATTTTGAAATTTTTTCTCTTTCATATTTACTATTCCCTTTATATTCGACGAGAAGCAAGACGGGACCTTGATACTGAAAAGGACTTCAAAAAAGATTTCCTTCTCTTCTTTGGTAAGAGCGTAGCTGGCAAGCCCTTGAAACTGCCCTGGATGCTTTCCGTCTCGTCCTTTATGATGTTGCTGGTCCTCCCGTGCTGCCGGGGTATCTTTTGACTTCCCATACAAGCCCAGGAAGCCTAGAATATTCACGTAAAGATTCTTCGTCAGGTGCATCACGTCGATTGCAGAGCGGACCTCATGCACTTTCCAATAGGGTAGCTCCCAAAATATAGATTTCTTCTTCCACATGGGTGCGTGTCCGGTAATGGGGTCTTTCGGAACAGGTTGTCCTCCAGGACCCTTTCCAAAGATTACATCCAAATCCTTGACCATACCAAATACATCAGCACCACTACGGGGGACAGGCTTCGTCCGGGTTTCTGCCTTGCCATTGAAATGCTTGCCGTTCTTCTTTAAGGGATGACTGGGCGGAAGAAAACGACGATTGTACGGGTACACATTCTTTCTACATTTATCCAGATATATACTTTCAGTCTCATCTAAACAGTGCGTGCATGCATTGTATCCTTTGTTCGTCTGTTCTGAAATGTTACTAAGAGCAGGCCAATCATTGATGGTTACGAACAACAACGCGTGTAGGTCAAATTCCTGCTGTTTGTGCTCAGCCCACACACGTACACCTGGTTTGGCCCACAACTGTAGAAGTTAATCAACTAATGGCCTTAGGTACACATCAATGTCGTTGTCGGGTTGCTTCGGGCCTTGGATGAGCACTGACATCATAATGAACTTCCGCTTCATGCACAACCAAGGAGGAAGGTTGTAGATACATAGAGTCACGGGCCAGGTGTTGTGACTGCAGTTCTGCTCCCCAAAAGGATTCATGCCATCGGTACTTAGACCAAACCATAAGTTCCTTGCGTCACCAGCAAAGTCCGGGAAGTCTCTCTCGATTTTTCTCCACTGCCGACCATCAGCAGGGTGCCTCAACATCCCGTCTTTCTTACGGTCTTCCATGTGCCATCGCAACAACTTGGCATGCTCTTTATTTCTAAACAAACGTTTCAACCGTGGCATTATAGGAGCATACCACATCACCTTGGCAGGAACCCTCTTCCTAGGTGGCTCGCCCTCAACATCACCAGGGTCATCTTTTCTGATCTTATACCGCAATGCAGTGCATACCGAGCATTTATCCATATTCTCGTACTTCTCACCGCGGTAGAGGATGCAGTCATTAGGGCATGCATGTATCTTCTGCACGTCTAATCCTAGAGGGCAGACAAGTTTCTTTGCTTCGTACGTACTGGAGGGAAATTGGTTATTTCTTGGACACAACTTCTTCATTATTACCAGCAACTTTTCAAATCCCAAGTCAGTCATACCGGTCTCTGCCTTCCACTTCAACAATTCCAGTGTGCTACCCAGCTTCTTCTGGCCATCTTCACAAGTTGGGTACAGCAATGTGTTGTGGTCCTGTAACATCTGCTCGAACTGCAACCTCTCCTTTTTTGTGTCGCAGTCTCGCCTTGCATCACTAATGACCCGACCAAAATCATCAACGGGCTCATCTGGTTCCCGTTCTTCACCCCCTTCTTCTTCATTATCTTCAATTGCGGTATCATCGTATTCAGGGAACATAGATCGGTAGTTGTCATCACCGTTCTCTTCTTCATCGCTGTCTTCCATCATAACCCCTCTTTCTCCGTGCTTGGTCCAAACATTATAGCCGGACATGAAACCGGACCGAAGCAGGTGGCTCTAAATGACTCTTGAGGAAGTGTGAGCCTGCTCATTCCGACATTCAACACATGGACAACACATAAAACCATCTCGCCGCTTGTTCGCCTTGGCCATAAGGCGAAAAGAACGCACGCCTTCTATGTAAGCGTCAGAGCATCGGTCATCGTACATCCATGGGTGGCTCATCTGCATCATACAACCATGCATATATATCAAACGCAATCACGATGCTTAAATTAGTACTGTACGGTCAAAACGAGAAAATAGTTGCTAACCTTTTAGGACACTTCAAAACAAAGAGGATAAACCTTAAGTGTCGCTCTGGCACCTCATATCATATTTTGTTTTGTGTGAACTCAAGTGGCATCGCTCTAACAGGCATTTCACCGACCACCTCTAGTGCATATGAAGAAAAAAAGTTAGCACAAAGTTATACCTACCTCTCACATAGGAAAAAAACAGGAGAGAGTGGAGGGCTGGGTGCATATATATAGTGCCCGGCCATTAGTCCCGGTTTGAGATACAAACCGGGACTAATGGTTCTGCCAGGAGCACGCAACCCATTTGTCCCGGTTTGTATCTCAAACTGGGACTAATGGTTCCTTACGGACCGGGACAAAGTACCTCGGCCTCCTCGGGTCGTCTGGTTCGGACCATTAGTCCCGGCCCCAGCCACGGCCGGGACTAGTGGCCCGAACCAAAGGCCGATTTTCTACTAGTGAGTGGTGCACCCGCTAATGGATTGGACGCCGAGTATGAGTTGTGTTGAGTTGGTCGTGTCGATCTCGAGCCGCCACCACGGGCGATGTAGATCCACATGTCATATCATGCCTGGCCGCATAGAACACGACGTCAGTTGTGGCGCTCACTGGCCTGCACATCGATGTCTCCACCAACATGATGCATGTAGTCAGTGGGCAAGCAGAATAGGACCACGACACGCATCCATGGCGTGCTAGATCATGACCTTGATCTACTCCCGTAGGATGCAGTGTGGAGCAGGAAAGCCGAGATCCCAACCATCTTCGTCTTCCTGCGTCAGTGTGCTGCTGATTTCCTGGACCGCATCACCACAAACTGAGCCAGATGAGATGGGGATGACCTCCAGATCAACCATTGCTTGGGAGAGAGCTAGCCAAAGGAAAATGTTGGGAAGGGGCGCCCTCCCGCCACCACCACCGCCATCGTCGGACGACATCCTCTGGCGGCGACAGTGTGATTTGGGCTATTGGGCGGTGGGTCCCTTGCAAGATTGCATAATGTTCTACATTTCCCATTTGTTATTCTATCTTGATGACAAAAGGGATCAACAGAAAAAACTAGAAGATTGCATAATCTTCTACATTTTCCATTTGCTATTCGAGCTTGATGACGAAAGGGGTCGGCGGGAACTCGAACTACTGCAAATAAGATAAAGCACTATTGCATAAGAAAAATGCAATTGCACGAGCAACACGGTTGCACCACAGAAAAAGTGCAATTGAATAGTTTTTAGGACCAACTTCAAAATAAATAAAACAAATGTAAAATTCATAAAATAGATAAGGAAAGATAGTCAAGCCGCTGACAATAAAAAGAATATGCAACATAAGTAAAATACACGTTGAAGTCTGACAGTAAAAAGAATTTTTGCAACATAAGTAAAATACACGGTCAAGTCTAAGAGTATTACACCAAACATGATATTAGTACCTTACTGGATCGGATCTCCACGCACATCCCCCTTCCTAAAAGCAAAGTTGCACGAAGTTAGAGCAAGATCGAGCGGTCTACAACTAGGTGTGAGAGATAACACAACACAACATAGTGATCACATGATACCTCTTGGTTGTCACATGCGCCGCTAGACTTCATGCATGGTGTGTTCCTATCTGTAGACTGTTGGGACAATGTGTTCTCGACGGGGAAGTTTTTGGAAGCACACCAATGCATGCGTTTCTATATTATCTATCCATGCCAAAGCGAAATCCTTCGAACTACTTGCCTTTTTCGATCTTTGGTTCCTTCCGTCCACTTGGGACACGAACCCATCACAACCCGTAACCAAGAAGTGTCACCGCGCATGGATATGCTTGCTTCATCCACGCGAGTTTCACGAAGAAATGGATCGACACGAACACAGCCACTTCTGCATAAAAAATGCATCTCACAAAAATAAATTGTGCAATTGCACAACTTTAAAATGATCAACTACTCAATACGTAAACAAAACGAATTCAAAAGCAGATGACAAATGGTATGGCACCAAGCATGACAGTAGCATGTTTACTGGCGCGGACCTGACGACTTAACTATTTGTCCTTTTCCCTAAAATAAAACCTTTTTGCCCCAAGTTTAGAGAAGAGATTCATGACAACACGACGCCATATAGTTCCTGGCTGCTACGAGTAGAATCCATGTGTGACGTGCTCCTTTTTGTAGACAAAATGTGTCGTGGACGGCAAAGTTTCTGGAACTATGCGGATGCATGCGTTTCTCTCCGTGACCGCGCCAAGACCGAATCCTCTCAACACCTTCCCTCTTCTGTGAGAACTCTGATTCCCTCCCGTCCCCACTTGGTACGCAAACTCCTGCGGCCAAGAGGCGTCATAGCGTCACCGTCCACGTATCACGGTGGCCTCGCCCGCGGCAGCAAATACGTGCGGGCCGCAGGCACCACGCGCTACGCCAACCCCCCCGCACGGTCCCCCGACACGGACAGCACCAGTATGTATGTACCCGACCTCCCCACCGCGCCGTCCCCCGTCCAGTGTCCACGAGGTCCACGCTGCCAGCGAACACCATAAAAACTCTCGGCCACGGCACGACCACCAGCATTCTTTCCTCACGCCAGCGCAGCCCCTCCCCACAGAGTCCCAGACCTCCCGGAAGCCCGGACAGCGCAGGCCGACCGCGAAGCGGCCTCCTCCCCCAATTGGCAGGATGGGCAGCCTCGGCGGCGGGGTGGGTGCCAGGCGGCCGAGGTTCCTGTGCCTGCACGGGTTCCGGACCAGCGGCGAGATCATGCGGAAGCAGGTCGTGGGGAAGTGGCCCGCCGAGGTCACCGCGCGCCTCGACCTCGTCTTCGCCGACGCGCCCTTCCCCGCCGAGGGAAAGTCCGACGTCGAGGGGATCTTCGACCCGCCCTACTACGAGTGGTTCCAGTTCGACAAGGTCCGCCTCCCCTCCCTCTCCCATCGCATCACCACCCACATTGCTCTCATAGCGTGATCTATTTTGTTCTCTAAAATAAGAATTGGGTGGAGTCCGTAGTACCTTTTTGTTATTTTTATCTGAGTCCTCTTGTTTTCTTCTCCCCCAGGGTGTCGGCCTCGGCCAGAGTATGAATTTAACTTTACTTTTCACATTAAGATGCTCATGGACCTTTTCTCCTTTGACAGGGCTTCACGGAGTACAGGAATCTCGACAAATGCATCGACTACATCGAGGACCTCATGATTCAGCAAGGGCCCTTTGATGGACTCATGGGTTTCTCCCAGGTATGAAGACCAGGAACAGTTAGCTATTCTGTAAACAGTGACGAAATTGTCAATTAACGGTTGCAAATTGTCATGGTAATGTCAGGGTTCGATTCTATCTGCTGCGCTCGTGGGGCTCCAACAGCAGGTAAGCTGGATCGATAAACTCCAGCTATATACTGCTGGGCAGTCTACTTCTTAACTTTGCTGATACGGCTTTCCTTAGCTCATTGCTATCTGTTTTGTTGCCAGGGATTGGCCCTGACTAGAGTTCCAAAGATCAAGTACCTCGTAATCATAGCCGGTGCCAGATTTCGCTCAGCCATAGTGGCTGACAAGGCCTACGCCATCAAGATCAAAATCCCCTCGCTTCACTTCCTCGGTACATCAATCTTTTCTGAGCAGAGTAGACCATTGCAATTGCTATACTGGTTGATCGTTCGCTAAAGTACTTTCTCAGTCTCGTCCAAAGCGGTTCTTGCGAGTATGGTTGTCTCTCTTATCATTTTTATCTTCCACAGGCACGTCTACTTCATGCGTAGTCGTGTTCCGGTGTTTATGTCGTATAGGCAATGTGCTTAAAGTCCTCATACCTACTGCGTGCTTCTTTTGCGTCATATACTTTCACGATGCTCCCAGAAGCTACATGCATTTTAAGGACAGTAATTAGCAGATGAATGGATGGAAATTTACAAGGAATACTTTGCTTATGAGAAGGTTCAAAAAGCCTGATATATCCTTTTGATGACAAATAGCAGATCAATAGTGATAATTTACGGATGAAACTTTGGCATATTCTTTAATGACATCAGTTGTGGGATTTGCCCCCCTATCATCAGTTTCATTATTTACTCCAGTCGACGGTCTAATTCTCATATCATTCCAGGTCAAAAATTATTTTGGAATATTTGGAGCCTTTGTTGGTCCACTGAGTGGTTAGCAGCCAGTAACAGGCAACCATTAAACACTCGTTTGTTTGATGTGCAGGTGACAATGACTTCCTTAAGGACGCTGGTGAAAAGCTCATAGAGTCATTTGTGGATCCATTCATCATACGGCACCCAAAGGGCCACACGGTTCCAAGGCTTGTTGGTAAGCTGATATTTTCGCCTACCAAGCTCCTATGAACTGTAGAGAAGTTTAGGTAGTGAGTATTGATCCCCTTGTGCAAATTTGATATAGTAAGAAAAAGTAAGAAGGAATCTGTAGATAAACCGTAAACATGAGCCATATGTAAATTGGGGCAACAGGATCGAAAACTATAGCTGGAAACAAACTTCAGTATCGCTCCCTTAGTCTAATTCAGGATGTTCGTACATGCTAGAAATATTTCTGAATGGGAGAACTTTCAAAGGTCTCATATACATTGAGCGAGTTATTAGTTATTTAGCCCTTTTTTCTTGCTTAGTTATGAATGCCAAACTGCCAAATTGAAACTATGTTTGTTGTTATGCAGATGAGAAAAGTCTGCAAGTGATGTCCCATTTCCTTGACAAGATGGAAAAGGAGGTATCTGAACATTCATCCACCGAGGCCGAATCACTCGCTGATGTTGACGAAAAAGAAATGTGCATCTATTAGGATCCAGAAAATCAGTATCTGAATACCTACGAAATTCATGATGTAGGCAAGCATGCTGATGCAGTTGCAATCTCATCCTCATGTGGTGGCGCACGTTTGTGACTATTCAATAATCATACCTGAATACAGGATGATTAGATAGCTATATGTGTTGCTTCCTTTTTCTTTTACTTCGAGTTCTATATAAACCTCTGTAGGACATTTGTTAGATTAGAAGCTAAGGGTTGCCAATATTTATTGAGCTGTTCAGTGAAAGGCCTACAAATATTTTCAGAATGGAAATAATATTTGAACGTGTATTAGAGATAGCTCAAATGAGCTCATATGAATGGACTGTGTCACCCAGCAGTCAGGTTTGGTTTGTCAAATTATCTTCCTGTATTCAGGTTTGGTTGCTCAAAGTAGCTCCAACCAAATGAACTAACCAACAATCTTCATGAATTCCTGATGGTAGCAGACTTGCAGTGGCAGATAGAAGAAGGGCGCCAAGTCAATTATCACGTGATTTGTATATATTGCCACAAGTCTTTCACACATAAGCCAAAACACGAATTAAACAAAGCAATCACCATCGAGTAAATTGCATATAACTACCACAATTCGGGCGCGTGTTACAAGTCAGTACCTACATTCATAATTTTTGCGAGTCAGTACCAAATTTAAGACACATCTTTGCAAATCACACTAATTTTTGCCTGATAGTGTTTTAATGTGTTTCCTGACATATGGGACCCATCTACAGAGCTGACTAGTCAACAAAAAATGCCACGTATGCATTTAGACTTTTCCTTATCTCCCTTAAATCCCAACCGCACTCCCCTTGCCCACCGCATCGCCTGCATCTGCCAGCCCAGCCGCCGCGCCACCCTCCCCTTGCCACTGTGTCGCCGTCGCAAGGTCCTCCGCTCCGCCACGCTAGCCCCCGTCGCCCCCTAGCACGCCGCCGAGCCGTCCTCCCCTTGCCCACTGCGCCGCACGCCACGGGGTCCTCCACGCCACCACGCTAGCCCCCCATTGTTCCCCAGCACGTCGTCGCGCCACCCTCCCCTGCCCACCGTGCCGCCCGCCACGAGGTCCTCCGTGCCTCCACGCTAGCCTCCCGTAGCCCCCCAACAAGCCGCCCTCCCCTTGCCCACCGCACTGCCCGTCGTGAGGTCCTCTACGCTGCCACTCTCTGCCAGTTGCCGCACCAGCAGTCCGCCGCCATCCTATGTGTGTCGTCGTCGTCCTCTAGCGCGCGTACGCCGCTGCCCCTCCCTCTACTGCAGTTGGCGGAGGTCGTGGACGAGAACAAGCAGGCCTTGGTGTCGTCGGGACGGGGAAGAACTCCAGCAGCGGGCGGCAACGGCCGTCGGCATGCAGGAGAGCGCACGGGCTGGATAGGGCAGAGAGAGCGGCTATGCACACGTGCTGCGTGCGAGAGAAGCAAGGAGAGAGGCGGTGCTGTGGAGTGGGAGTAGCGGCGGCGTAAGGGGAAAGATGGAGGAGAAGGGAGGTGAGGAAGGGGAGAGAAGAGGCTGACGTGGCATTTTTTGTTGACTAGTCAGCTCTGTAGATGGGTCCCACCTGTCAAGAAACACCTTATAACACTATCTGGCAAAAATTAGTACGATTGACAACGATGTGCCTCAAATTTGACTCGCAAGTACTGACTCCTCACACGCGCCTGAATAGGTTCATAAAAGAAGGAAGGGACAAGCAGGAGGGACGGAGGCACCAAGAGAGATGGCCGCGGCAGCTCACCTCCCTAGTCCCATCGCCTCCAATTCGGCGGCGAGCCACGCTTGTCACACACCCACCTCCTCCCCGTCGCTCTCTCGCCGTCGTCTCCCAACGGCTCGGGAGCCGCGTGTCGCCAGCTGCCAGCGCCGGCGGATTCTGGCGCTCAGCGGCAAGGAAGGAGACGGCGTCGGGGCGACGAGGCGGAGGCCGGCGCCGCGGTTCCTGTGCCTGCACGGGTTCCGCACCAGCGGGGAGATCATGCGGAGGCAGGTGTCGGAAAGGTGGCCCGTCGACGTCACGTCCCGCCTCGACCTCGCCTTCCCCGACGCGCACTTCCCCGCCGCGGGCGAGTCCCCGGTTGACGGCGTCTTCGACCCGCCCTACTACGAGTGGTGCCAGTTCGTCGACGAGGTCCGTCCAGCTTCCCCTTGATCCCATGGCAGTCTTCACCTCAAGAGTAGTAATATGCAGTTGACCCTCCAATCTGACAAGATCTCCTTTCGCTCCGGATCGATCTCCGGACAACGGACAGGATTTCGTCAGGTGCAGCAACTTCAGCGAGTGCGTGGCCAACATCGAGGAGCTGATGGTCAGAGAAGGGCCGTTCGACGGATTGCTCGGTTTCTCTCAGGTCAGGTGGTAAACGAACCTACACTATGATCAGCTTCGTTTTGAGACATCATACTCCATTAACTGACGAACGACTTCGATGCACATCCAGGGCGCTCTCCTCTCAGCAGCCCTTGTTGGGCTACAGGAACAAGTGAGTGCGCACATTTCTCTACCGGTTCCATGTCACCATTGTAAACAGAAGCATGTCAACATTTTGCTCTCGCGTTTTCTGGCAGGGGCTGGCCTTGAACAGAGTTCCTACGGTGAATTACATCATAGTTATATCTGGAGGGAGGATTCAGTCGCCTGCATTGGCCGCTAAGGCGTACGCCAACAAGATCAAGTGCCCGTCGCTCCACTTCATCGGTAACGTCGACACTGTTTTCCTCGCAGTGACTGTCAGTAGAAAATGAGCAATTGCTGCAACAGATTACTTGTGCGCAGGCGACAATGACTTTGCGAAAACCCACGGCGAGGAGCTGGCAGATTCATTCGTGGATCCACTTGTTATACGCCACCCAGCCGGCCACACGGTTCCCAGGCTTGGTAAGCGTGCATAGTAAGAGCTCGGTCAATTGGGAGTAAGCTTATCAGTGAAAAGGTCGCAGACTGTGTTCACAAGTTTAAAGTTTTTGTGTGCTTGATATCCGCAGACGAGAAGAGTCTCCAAGTGATGCACAGCTACCTTGACAAGATCGAGTGGGATTTGGCGTTGCATTCGTCAACTGGTGCCGACAGCAAGAGCAACGCCGCCTCATAAGATTATGTTGTAGGAAATATCATTCCATGGAAAAGGTATTAGGCTGTTACAGTTTTCACCAATAACACTAGAGATTTCTCTCCTCTAGAAACATTATTGAGAGCTTAAATACAAAGCAAACTTGAACCAAATTTGATTTGTATTTTCTTGAGCATGCTCTTCGGGCAAATTAAAATTAATCTCACTACTTTTAAAAACTAAATCTTGTTAATACGGAACAAAATAGAGTGACGACTTTCCATAAAATTACTGAAAGTCTGCTAAAACAAGTACTAACAACCAAATGGTGTTGTATCTGATTTACCAAACGAATGGGTGCCAAACAAGAAAGTTAAGTGTGCTTGAGCGAGAGTAATACTGTTATGGAAGTTCTCCTTGGAAGTATTTCTATGACCAGGCCTCAAGCGAACTAGCTTGATTTGACGTTTATTTATCATTTTTGTGACTGTTTTACATGCTAATAAATCTGCTGTTTGTTACATGATCAAAGAAGTCAAAGAATTGGGATGCAATGTGCACCATCTACTCCAAAGATCGTGCCACCGGTCAAGCTTCAAGGACAGGTGCTTAAAGTGTTCAGGAGATGGCAGCTGGCACTGATCAGAATAACAAGGGGGGCTCGCCTTAACATTTGACTCTGCTTTGAAGTCAACTTAACCTCTGAAACTACAGAATGTCACCCCTCCACGTGAGATCCGTGATGCACTTGAGCAGACTCTGGATTTTGGGTCTTGATGATATACTACTAGCTTATGGTATGCTGAATTTTTTTTCAAGGATACCTTATGGTATGCTGAATTGTGTTCCCGAATTTTGAAAGCACCTATGGAGCTTCCTATAGACATGAGACAAGTTTTGGTTGTTGATGGAGACTAGAAGAAGTGGGAATGGGAAGAGGAACTAGTCTCATCTCTGTAATGTTGTAGTACTTGTGCTCCTTCTCTGTCTTTTGGGTTAGATTATGCACTTGCTGCGAGAAAACTGGGCTTGTATTTTAACTGAGTAGAATGCTATAAGAACTTACGGGCGAAACTGAGACTTGGGAAGTGGGTATTGGATGAACTAGACTGTTGTTGAGCCTTTTCTGGAGAGGCTGGAATTGGTTTTGTGTCGCAGAGGTGGATTGTGGGTTTTTTCTTTTTCCCTGTCGCTTGCAAGTTGATCTTGCTCGATGGTTTCTGTAATACTCTAGCTGCGTCTCAGGTGGTGGTTGTGTTGCTGGTTGAATATTGTAGTGTTGATTTACGGGTTGTTTGAGCAACCACAGTGCGCTTTTTATTTGTACTATTGAATCATTTGGGTTCTATTTTTTGCACTAAGTGCTTTGCTTGCAAACATTTTGTGCCGCTAGAGCATTAGTAATCTGTGCACATGCCATTTCTTGTTTTTGCCTTATGTTTTCTAGTTGAGTAATTGATCTTTGTAATGTATAGTCACATTTTTCGTTTTTTCATTGGTGGCCTTTGCCTCCTTTTCGGAAAAAATATATTTATGACGCGGCTGGACCATGAAGAAATAGTACTGAAATACTCGTCAAAGTACAAGTAACAAAGGTATTTAAATGTTCACATGATGGTGTTCTCATGCTCTTTCCTTAAACGAATCAATTCATCAATAGTGTACAGACAAACATAAATCTGAATTCAGAAGTTGAACGGATTCTGATAGGCAATTTGAAGTGTCATCCCAACATCAAATTGGAACCACATATCATTTCCAATTCAGTTTGATTTGAAATTGGACCTCCATTTCCGCAGATCGAATTCAATTTTAACGTTCCAATGGAGCATTTTAGGAGCTCTGCTGCTAGTGTTCCTTTCAGTTTCTTCAACGAAAAACGATCTCTGTGACTGTCGCGGAACGCTGCAGCAAACCAGACGAGATGGCGGCGATGCTCCTCCGAGCCGCTCGTGCCTCGCGGTCCCTCTCTCTCCCCCGCTCCGTCGGCGCAAGCCCTAGCCTACTATCCTCCGCCGCCGCCTCTACAGCGGAGACGCCGTCCCCTGCCGCCGCTGCCCCGTGTATCGCGTCTGACGTTGACGAAGCAGTCATAGTCGCAGGCGAGGATGACGACCTGCGGAGCCGCGTCTTTCGTCTCCGGCTGGCGAAGCGCAGCGCGACGGAGGCGCTCGAGAGGTGGGCCGGCGAGGGCCGCGCCGCCCCCGCGCCGGAGCTCCGCCGCATCGCCCGGGATCTCAGCCGCGCCCGCCGCTACAAGCACGCGCTCGAGGTTCGCGCACTCCCAGATCCCTGCCCTCTTCTGATTGCTCTGCCCCTGCCCGGTTATAGAGGGGTTCGTAGAAAGATTTGGTAGAGATGTAACTTCTTGTCTATGCGGCACTGTGATACGATCTGGTTCTAATTCGTTTGAAAATGGTCATGCAGCCAATGTAGATTTTAGATAGCATAAATTGTTAGATAGCCTTACTGCCTTCTAGAATTCCTGATTGGTCCTTACCGATAGAAGAATCAGGCATTTTAATTGAGTTTTGCTGTGGGTAAATTCTTCCATTTTCACAGGACGTGATGCTTCCATCATTTGGGCATATTTACTGTACATGGAACTCAAGTCCCTGTGCAAGCTATGTAGCATTTCAATGGCATTTTTGTGCTTCAGTGTTCTTCTCTTCCAGTTAAATTGATTGCCAAGGTGGAAGCTCATGTAGTGTTCGGGAGTAACAGGAAGCTAGATGTCCATTAAACATTTAAACATCTATCTCATGTATTTTATGCTGCGCCATTATATCGCCGAGTGGTGCAATCCATCATTCTGTGTTGCACTACATGATGAGCCACTTTAACTTTACTTATCTGCAAAGTTAATGCTTCGGGGAGATAGCTGCTCTTGAATGTTAGATTATATGAGAACAATAACGTTCAGCCATGAAAAGAACTAGGCATCGAACCTTGACCTGTCTGATGCTCAAAGCATATATCCATACATCTCGTTCTCTCCCGTTTCTTCTTATCGCTTATTCTGATACCAATGAAATGCTTACAAACGCGATGAAACAGTTCAACCATTGCTGCTATATTTCTCCTGTAAGAACAAAAATAAGTAGCTGAAATAGATGTATAGATGTAAGTTTTCATCTATGTACTCTGATACGATCTGATCCTAATTCCTTTGGAAATGGTCATGAATTTATGTACCTGGAATGTTCACTGCCTTCTAGAATGCCTTATTGGTCTGTATCGAAACAGAGGATAATACATTTTAACTGAGTTTTGCTCTGGGTTAATTCTAGTACCATTTTCACAGGAAATGATGCTTCCTTAATTTGGGCATATTTACTGCATCAGAAAGTTTGGGTGCAAGCTATGGAGTAGTCCAATGGCATTTCTGTTTTTTAGGGTTATTCTTTGCCAATTAAATTGATTGGAAAGGCTGTAGAGAAACTCATATAGTATTGAATCACAAGAAGCTGTAACCTTGCAATTCATTGTCTTAAGGAGCAGTAGGAAGCTAGTATGGTCAATTGCACATTTTAATATCTAGTTCATATACTTTATGCTGGGCGATTTTATTCCGAGTGAGTGACGCAATCCATCGTTCTGTCTTCTGTGTTGCACTACATGATAAGCCACTTCAACTTATCTACAAAAGTTAATGTGTCGGGTAAATAGCTGCTCTTGAGATGTTAGATTATATGAGAACAGTAATGTTCGGCCATTAAAAGAGCTAGGAATTGAACCTTGACCAGTCTGATGCACAAAGCTGGGGCTTCATTCCCACCCCTACTCAAAGGACATATTCATAGTCTATTCTCTTTGGCACTTCTTCTTGATCATTCTGTTACCTATGAAATTCTTACATACGCAACCAAACAGTTTGACCATGTCTGCTACATTTCTTCTGTAATAAGAAAAAAAAGGAAGAAGCTGACATCATTAATTCTGAACTTTTAACTTTTGCAGGTAGCAGAGTGGATGAAAACACATCACGAGTCTGATTTATCTGAGAACGACTACGGAATGCGCATTGACTTGATTACCAGAGTTTTTGGTGCTAATGCGGCGGAAGACTTTTTCGAGAAGCTTCCACCTGGAGCCAAATCACTGGAAGCATATACCGCACTCCTCCATTCCTACGCTCGATCAAAGATGACAGACAAAGCCGAGAGGCTGTTCCAGAGAATGAAGGATGCCAACCTGTCTATCGACGTCCTGGTTTACAACGAGATGATGACATTGTATATTTCTGTTGGCGAGCTCGATAAGGTTCCAGCTGTTTCCGAAGAACTGAAGCGGCAGAATGTTTCTCCAGACCTTTTCACATACAACCTCCGGGTCAGCGCGGCTGCTGCATCCATGGATCTTGAGGTATTCAAAGGAATCCTTGACGAGATGTCGCAAGACCCAAACTCGAACGAAGGATGGACGCTGTACCGCAACCTGGCCGGTATCTATGTCGATGCCACTCAGCTCGTTAGCTCGGGAAATTCGCTGGTTGAAGCTGAGGTGAAGATCAGCCAAAGTGAGTGGATAACGTATGATTTCCTCGTCATCTTACACGCGGGTCTCGGCAACCTAGAGAGGGTGAAGGACATATGGAAATCGATGCAGATGACTTCCCAGAGGATGACCAGCCGGAACTACGTCTGCGTGCTCTCCTCCTATCTGATGTGTGGGCAGCTGAAGGATGCCGCGGAGGTCGTCGACCAGTGGCAGCGGTCCAAAGCCCCGGAGTTCGACGTCTCGGCCTGCAATAGGCTGTTGGATGCTTTCCTGGGTGCTGGGTTTACGGAGACGGCGGATAGCTTTAGGGAACTGATGTTGCAGAAGAGCTGTATACTAACAAGCAGGGCAAGCGAGTCCTCGTAAGTGGTAGTATTATGCTAGAACAGCTGCCTGCCGCTGTGTTATGGTATGAACCAATAATAATGGACTTTGGAGCAGTTTACGCGTAAATTCTGTCAAAATATATCTGAATGTGTTTCCAGGTGTAGCATGACGAAGCGCTTCTAAAGCTGGAGTTGGTAACTGACTGAGCAGACACATGATTGTTCTTCCAGGTAGTACAGCTACTCCACGCGGGTACGCGACACGTACCAAACTGATCACACTACTGTTCGGTCTTCACGCTGTTGTCCTCATGCACACTTCACAGGTTGAGCGAGCTTATGTTTCACATGTTCGTGAACTGGTGCTGCATCTGTCTCGGAGACATGATTGTTGTGCATGTAGTAGAAAACCTGTCACGATCCGGATGAAGTTGTTTAGCGATTTCTCGGCTTTTCTTTCTTCCTTTCCAAGGCGTCATCCATCGGGCATAATCAACCACATCCGCAGCTTTCCAGAACGCTGGAATATTTGTCAAATACTGTGTCGCCTCCCCTGCATAGCATCGCAGCATAACGGTCGGTACAATTAGGGAGGCGAGTGCATCGCATTGATCGCATTTAGTGCGTCGCTATAATTAGTCAAGAAACATCAATCTGGGTGTAGAAAAAGAAGAGGAAAAGAAGAGCAAAAGGGAAGTCTCCACTCGTCAGGAATTTCTACCCTAGAAAGAAAAGGAAGGTTGGAATTTGGGCGCCGCCGCTAACGTAGCACACCACACCACACCACCGGCCCTCTCTCTCTCTCTCGTCGCGTCGCGTGAGGCGTGACCGCGTGAGGAGGAGTGAGCGGGCGGAATCCCATTGAAGTAAGTATACCAGCGCCGCACTGGGTAGAGTAGGTGCTAGTTTCGCCAGGCAATTCTGTTGTTCCGATGATGGGGGCGCGCGCACGCGTCCTCCTCGTCGTTCTCTGCGTCCTCGGCGCGGGCGCGGCCGCCGTCGTCGTCGCGCAGCCTCTGCCGCAGCCGCCGGCGTCGCAGCCGCGCGGGCAGGCGGCGCCGCCGCCGAGGCCGACGCCGTTCGGGCGCACCATGTCGACGGTCATCACGGTGGCCATCAGCGTCTTCTTCTTCCTGCTCTTCTTCTGCGCCTACATCAACCAGTGCCGCCTCGCGGGCGACGGTGCCGCGCCGCTGGGGCGCAACGTCGCGGTGGCCGCGGGAGGGCCGTCGAGGAGGGGCAAGCGCGGGCTGGACCCGGCGGTGGTGGCCACGTTCCCGATCGTGTCCTACAGGGAGATCATGGAGCACAAGGTCGGGAGGGGCGTGCTGGAGTGCGCCGTGTGCCTGACGGCGTTCGAGGAGGGCGACGACCTCCGCCTGCTGCCGCACTGCTCCCACGTGTTTCACCCGGAGTGCATCGACCCCTGGCTCGAGGCGCGGATCACGTGTCCGCTTTGCCGCGCCAACCTCGAGAAGCCGCCGCCGCCGCCGCCGCCGGTGGAAGAGCCCGCCGTGGCGCCCCCGTCGCCCGAGCAGACGGCGCCGCGGCGTCAGCCCTCGCCTGCGCCGTCTCCGCCGCACGCCGTGGCGATAGCGGTGCCGCCGGTGCGGGAAGAAGAGGAGGAGAGCGACGAGGACGACAGGAAGGAGGAGGCGATGGAGCTGGAGATGCTGCGCAGCGAGCGGCGCGCGGCGAGGCTGCCGAGGTCCAACTCCACGGGTCACTCGCTCTTCGCGGCCTCGGCCGACGCCGCCGAGCGGAGCGACCACGAGAGGTTCACGCTGCGGCTGCCGCACCACGTGCGGGAGCAGGTGCTCAGGGCGCGCCGCCTGCGCCACGCCACGAGCCTGATCGACCTCTCCGGCATGAGCCCCGACGGGAGCTCGCGCGGAGGACGCCGCGCGGGGGTCGCGGGCAGCTTCGGCATCTCAGGAGGCGGTGGCGGCAGCAGCCACGGCGGGCGGCGGTGGCAGGCGTTCCTCGCCAGGACGATGTCGTGGGCCCGTGGAGGAGGCGACGGGTCCGTGCGGAAGGGGTGGGACGGGTCCACCAGGAGGGGAAAGGATGACGCCGACTCGAGCAGAAAGGGGGCGGCCTCGCCCTCACCGGCGGCGGCGCGGCCATGACGATGTCGACATCGATCGACAGCCCCACGGGAACCTTGTGACTGTAGAAATTGCGTGTAATTTGCCTCGTTTTCATTCAGGATATGGATATATTTTTTCGTCGTTTTAGCTAGTATAGCTAGAATTGGATGTTTAGAACATGTGTGTTTGCTCTGTCCGCGGCCATTGACACGTCGCTGGGTGAAACCTTTGTTCGGTCTGTCTGTGGATTCCCTCGGATGGTATTAATAACTCGGGTAGAAGAATTTGAAGGTTCTCTTTTGGACGTTTCTACTCCTATTTCCACTTTAGCCTTCTCTTTTTCGAAAAATCGAATTGCTTCGACGAACTTTCTGCATGAGACAAGGGCTAGTGGGAGAAGCATTTCTGAGCTGGTTACGCACTCCTCCTTCAATCATTCTCCGGGAGATTCTTAGATCGAAAAGAGATTCTTGTTCGTTCGTAAACGATGGGCTGCAGAATTGTCGGGGTTGTTTAATGGCCGTGTGGCCGTCAATCTTTTGTTTAGGGTAGTAGTGTTCCTCAGTCAATCTGCATTTGTAAATTGAAAGATCCGTTCATATGGGGGGGACAAAGAACGTGGCATGGTTACAGGGGGGCACTGACTGCGCTTGACGACCCAACAAGAATCTCGCGTCTGAAACGAGTGAGCGCGCGCCGCCCGTCTGGCGTGGAGCCGTGGAAGACGCGAGGCGAACCTACGGAACAAAAACGCAACCGTGGACACAACTAGATCACGCGTTACTTGTGAACATCAGGATGTGCCAGGCACGCGAGAAGTCCAAAGACGACTTCTGATTGTTTTCTCTTCGTTGTTTTGGTTGATGCTTCCTGAAGGCTGGCACGGACAGGTCGATGTCTTTTAGATTTGGTGCACGGTGCAAGCACCGGCACGCCTTCATTTTCAGAGTTTATTCAGCCCACTACTTGCTCACTAGCTTTGACCTTGCGAAATTGCTACACATTTATAAAGACACGAGTGGTCGTATTTTCACTCCTTAGTTGTGATCTTCTTGCATCTGGCACTCTGTCTGTTATTTATCCCAGCTGGCTGGGCGGATATGTTTGGCTACATTCCACCGTAATTCATCGATTCGCACTCGATTGACATAATTTTTTTTGCGATAAAGACTTCTATTAAAATTAAGGAACAACATTACAATCCTCTAAACAGAGTTTAAGAATACTATCAGGAGCAGAACGGAGCTAGACTGAGGTTCTGATCTCTGATCTTCCCATATTGGCGAGAGCGTCACTAACCAAGTTTTGCTCACGTCTAATCAGCTCGACCCTAAACCGTGACATCTCACTCAAAAGATACTTGATCTCCTTCAGCATAAAGGTGCCTTGCGATCTCTCATCAGCCATGCTGTTGATCATGTTCACCAACATCAAACAATCTATTTCAATGATGCAGGGAAGTGAGCTCCATTGCCTCGTGAGTGAACAACCCTCCATGCATGCCATCGTTTCAGCCTCCAATGGAGAAGAGCAAGAAAAAACATGCCTACATGATGAGAAGATGATTTTGCCTCTTTCGTCTCGCAGTACCATACCGAGTCCTCCCGTACGCGAATCTGGATGAAAAGACCCATCCACATTGAGCTTATTCCAGCCTAACGGGGGAGGAGTCCATCGTTTCACAATCTTCAGTTCTGTGGGTGTGGCTCGCGGTCTGCCTCTTGGTAGCTCAAGGCTCACCGACTCCTTCCCCTTGATATGATCCGCCTGCGGACAGTACTTTATCGTCATGATGGAGTCGATGTAGCTGCATAGAAAGCGTCGTGAAGCGTCCACCGGTGGAGCAGGTTTGCCATGAACAACTTCATTCCGCACGTGCCAGATCCTCCAAAGAAGCATCCTAATCCTAGTACGCTCCAGCTCCGGTCTTCCATCTAGCAAATGCAACACCCACTCCTCGCCGACGTTGAGGATCGACGAGAGAGGTGGCAGTGGCCAGACTTCCGACATTGCATCCCACAAGAAAGCGTGGAAGTTGTCCTCGCGTTCAATACCACAAATTGTACAAATGTCAGATTTTTCCAGCTTTCTTTGACGAAGAATGTAACATATTTCCGTATGACAAAAACCGGTTGCCACCTCAATTGGCTCGCTGGCAATGGCTCTAACGATCATGTGCTCAATTGTTTATTAGTTGTCTGCCACGTTTATCTTGACAGGTGGATCCACCTAGTTAGTCTGGACAAGTACTCGTCGAGTTTGTGTGGAATATTTACTATGAGTTAGATTATGTTCGTCTTGTATTGTATTGTGGATAGGATACGAGTAATATTGAAGTCAGACTCTTTTAACCCATGCATATTATATCAAAATGCCACACGATGTAACCTATGATGGTTTGATAACACCAAGCACGCAATGGGAGCCATCGGCATGTGTCGGCGCCTAGGACGGCCGATGTAGCGGTCTCAATGAGGAGGAGTGCATATAGTCATGTCTCGCAGAATAGATAATTTCAACGAATCACGTTAAAAAATATCGGTGTCGTCGTGGTGCTATGCTTTTTTTATACAAATACAATAGAGAAATCTCCTACCGTGTCATTTTATTTTATAAATGGGGTGTGTATATGTACAATGTACATATTACATGTTTGATTGACCACTTATAAAGTGTCCAACCAATCTTGCATAACCTCTTTAAGGCTAGGCCTAGTGTTAGAGTAACCCTAACCTAACCGGTCCAAACCCTAGCCGCACGCTTCCGCCGCGCCGCCCCCGGGGAGATCGATCTCCATGATCTCCGCCTGGGGCCGCACAATCCGTCGCAGGGTTCGTCAGCGGGATTACCGTGGCCGTGGTGATAGAGAACGCTATGATGATAGAGCACGCTACGATGATCGTGGCCGTGGTGATGATCGTGGTCGCCAGCAGGATTACCGTGACCGCCGTGATGATCGTGGTCGCCGTGATGACTGGGGTCGCCGTGATGGAGGTGGTTACCAAGGTCGTCGCTATGATGATGAACGTCCTCGGCTCCGTGACAATGGTGACAGGTGTGATGATGGTGGGCGCGCGTCTTGATCGACAACCCACCAAATATGTTGATACTACATGTCAGATATGCTTTATTCATGGGCATCCTGCTCGTGACTGCTGGTGGCGTTATGATAATGACTATGGCAACAAAGGAGCAAATTTTACTGGAGTTGACTCAAATTGGTACTATGATACTGGCGCCATCACTAGTGAGTTGAATAAGCTCTCCACTCATGACAAGTACAATGATCAAGATCGTATTCACACAGCTGAAGGCACAGGTATTATATTAGTCATGTTGGTCATTCAGTTTTGCGCACCCTCACACTCCCTTTAATCTTCATGATATATTACATGTTCCTAGTGCATCTAAAAGTCAGCTCATCGTTTTACTCTTGACAATCATGTCTATATTGAGTTTCACCCTTTCTTCTTTTTGATCAAGGACCAAACAACTCGACGCTTTATGTTTAAGGGCCCTTGCTATGGAGGTCTCTATCCCCTGCTGCCATTCACCATCGATTCCTCCAAGCATGCTTTCGTCACAATAAAGCCGTCATCCTCTACATGGCATCGTTGTTTAGGACATCCCTCTTTGTTTATTGTTCAACAAGTTCTTAGAAGAAATAAAATAGCTTACACCCTAGAAATTACTCCATATATGTGTGACTCTTGTCAGTTGGCCAAGAGTCATCAGTTGACATATCCCATCTCCACCAGTAGATCCACTGTTCCCTTGGAACAAGTTTTTTCTGATGTATGGGGGCCTGCTCCTCTTTCTGTTGAAAAACATGCATACTATGTAAGATTTATTGATGATTATAGTAAGTTCACTTGCATTTATTTGCTTAAGAAACATTTTGATATTTATCAAGCTTTTCTTAATTATCAGCAGTATGTTGAACAAAAGTTTGATAGGAAAATTGTCACTATGCAAACTGATTGGGGGGGGGGGTGAGTATGAGAAACTAAATTCTTTCTTCAAAAAGTTGGCATTACACATCATGTATCATGTCCTCATGCCAACCAACAAAATCGTTCAGCTGAACGCAAACACCACCATATAGTTGAAGTTGGTCTTGCCTTGCTTGCTAATGCCTCCATACCTCTCAAGTATTGGGATGCCGAATTCCTTACTTCCACGTTTCTCATAAACTTACTACCCAGCAAAGTTCTTGATCTTGAGTCTTCCACTGAACGTCTCCTTCATATTACACCCAATTATGATGCCCTTATAACTTTTGGTTGTGCTTGTTGGCCTAATCTTCGTCCTTACAACACCAGAAAACTTGCTTTTCGATCTCATAAATGTGTGTTTCTTGGTTACAGTCCTCTCCACAAAGGTGTCAAGTGTCTAGATGTTTCCACATGACATGTTTACATATCTCGTGATGTTGTGTTCGATGAGAATGTTTTCCCTTTGAGGCTCTCCATCCTAATGCCGGTGCCCTCCTCAAAAAAGAAATTCTTCTTTTACCATCATCTATTCTTTCTGAGGGTGCTCATACAACTGATGATCATATGACTAATATTATGCCTATTTCCGATGCTACTAATTATGCTACTCAGTATAACGCAGCTACATGTGAAAATTTGGTTCAAAACGCTGCTCCAACGGCTTCACAATCATCTACTGAAAATTCTGCACAAAGTGACGAAACCTGCACTAAAATCGAGGTTGATTTTGGGGGACATTCCCCTACCAGCGTGCCTCCCGGGGAGGATTCTCCCGCCTCTGGGGCACCGCGCCTGTCTGCGGCGGTGTCGCCACCCCGTGGTGCGCCCTCGAGCCCCACGACACCGCGTCATCCATGGATCTTGCCACGCTCGACCCCAATCTGTATGCGCCACGCGTCGATGAGACCCCGACTGTCTCCTCTACGGCCAGCACGGGTAGCTCCGACTCCACCGGATCCTCTGTGCTAGCGTCGCCTGCGGTCGATGCTGCGCCGTCTCCAGCGGGCTCTTCAGGATCTTCTACGACTCCATCCAGCATAGCTGATGCTGCTGCTTCACCAACGCCCAGCCCTCCAGGACCTTGTACACATTTACAAAAAGGTATAAGTCACCCCGAACGTTGCACTGATGGTACTGTGCGCTGGGCAATGCTTTCTTCTACAGAAGAGCGTCGCATTTTGTCTGTTTCCCTCAATGATCCACATTGGCGTTCCGCTATGCAAGATGAATATGATGCCTTGATGATGAACAAGACATGGACTCTTGTTCCTCCCAGTACCAATAAGAATATTATTGACTGCAAATTGTTTTATCGCATTAAAATACGTGTTGATGGTACTATTGATCATTACAAATCTCGGTTAGTTGCAAAAGGTTTCAAACAAATGTATGGAATTGATTATGAAGATACCTTTAGTCCTGTTGTCAAGATTGCCACTATCAGAATTGGTCTTTCTATTTCTATCTCTTGTGGTTGGAGTCTACGGCAGCTAGATGTCAAGAATGCGTTACTTTATAGTGTTCTGAAAGAGGAAGTCTATATGAAACAACCACCTGGTTTTGAACATCCGGATGCTCCGCGTCACGTTTGCAGACTTGATAAAGCTCTATATGGATTGAAGCAAGCTCCAAGAGCCTGGTACTCTTGGTTGAGTGCTAAGTTGCATGAGTTTGGTTTTATTCCATCTAAAGCTGACACCTCTCTATTTCTCTATGACAAGTCTGGCATTACCATGTATGTTCTCATTTATGTTGATGATATTATTGTGACAACTCCTCAGATGATGCTATTTCAGTTTTGCTCAGAGATCTCAACACCCACTTTGCTATCAAAAATTTGGGTGCTCTTCATTACTTTCTTGGTATTGAAGTCAAAAGAACAACAGATGGTTTGCTTCTCACACAAGAAAAATATGCTCATGATGTTCTCACTTGAGTTGGTATGCTTGATTGCAAAGCTGCTCCTACTCCACTGTCCTTGTCTGAGCCCCTGTCCCTGCATGAAGGTACTCCTCTTGGTCCAGATGACAGTTCTCAGTATCGCAGCATAGTTAGCGCTCTTCGGTACCTCACTCTTACACGTCGAATTTGTCATTTTCTGTGAATAAGGTATGTCAATACCTTCATGATCCTGCTACGGCTCATTGTACAGCTGCTAAACGTATTCTCCGCTATGTTAAGGATACATCTCAGCTTGGTATTACATTCAAAAAATCTTCCTCTACATTTCTTAGTGCTTTTTCACATGCAGATTGGGCAGGTTGTCTTGAGGACCGTCGCTCCACTAGAGGGTTTGATGTTTTCCTAGATCCGAATCTGGTGTCATGGAGTGCTAGAAAGCAAGCCACTGTGTCTCTCTCTAGCACATAGGCTGAATACAAAGCCATAGCCAATGCATCTACCGAGTTAATATGGCTTGAAGCTATTATTTCTGAACTTGGTGTGAAGCTCCATGAGAAGCCCTATCTATGGTGTGATAATATGGGTGTAGCATTCTTCTCTGCTAATCCAGTTTTTCACGCCCGCACTAAGCATATTGAGATTGACTATCACTTTGTTCGTGAATGAGTTGCAAGCAACATGCTAGATATCAAGTTCATCTCCACCAAGGACCAGATAGCTGATGGGTTTACTAAAGCACTTCCTATAGAGTCTCTAGATGAGTTTAAGCGTAGTCTAAACCTCTCCCGTGGTTTAGATTAAGGGGGGATGTTAGAGTATGTAACAGGTAAGGTATGTGTACGGAGTAGTACTCTGACACGTACACGTACAAACCTTGTACACGCCACATAGGGGGCTATTCCCTATCTATATAAACATGCAACCGAGGACCGAAAGGTAAGTGTCATTCCACAAACATTGACACGCCGATCTATGATTGGCTGCCCTGGTGAGTCTTTTCGGATCTCTAGATTGGTTTTTCTCTCTACGGATCACTTGGCCGGTCTTCCTTTTTTTGGTTTACCGATCATAGATCGGATTGAGTCACCCACCGCCATCGTCATCACCGCGCCTCTACTCTGACCATCGGCGTCGACGATCTACACCGCGCCCGTGCGCATGCCTCCTTGATGACCCACAAGTATAGGGAGTGTATCGCAGTATTTTTGATAAGTAAGAGTGTCGAACCCAACAAGGAGCAGAAGGTGTTGACGAGTGGCTTGGAGCAGGAATTCTCTGTAAATACTTAGTAAACGGATTTTTAGGGGTTTTTGATAATGCAGATAAAAAAGTGCAAGTAAATAAAAGACAATAATAATAAATGAAACAAGTGGCCCAATCCTTTATTTAGCAAAGGACAAGCTGGTTGTATTACTTAAGATGACCAAACTTTCTCGAGGACACATGGGAATATCGTAAAGTGCTTTCGCTTCATATAGTTGATTAATATTCTTTAGTTTGATAAGTGTTGTGTTGGTGAACCTGTGCTAATGTACTGATCTTCCTATGACTAATAGATACTTGTGATTAAACCCCTTGCAAGCATCCGCAAGTACAAGAAAGTAATTAAGATAAAAACCTAACCATAGCTTTAAACTCTGAGATCCTACACTCCCTTGTGCAAATGTTTCCTAATGGGGGTTTAGGTTTCTCTCACTCCGACAACCCCTAAGATTAGTAGCCAAATACACAATGCATTCTCCTAGGACCATAAAGGTGAAGTGTCATGTAGTCGACGTTTACATGACACCACTAGAAGAATAACACCACAACTTAAATAACAAACTATTGAATCTTTCCCAACACAATTCCACTACTAACAACATAACTTCTCCCATGTCCTCAAGAACTAAACGAACTACTCACAAGACATCATATGGATCAAGATCAAAGATGAAATAATGATAAGTAACAATCTAAACATGAACAATAATTCAATGGTTCCACTCAATAGCATCAACTACAACAAGTAATCAACACCGGGAAAGTTTCCCCTAAGAACTATGAAAGATTCAACCCAATTGTTACAGCGGTATGAAGTGGTGATGATGGTGCTAGTGGAAATGATGATGATCCCGATGAAGTCCGGCTTGATGGTGGTGTTGATGGCGACGATCTCCCCTCTCCGGGAAGGAATTTCCCAGTAGATTTCGACCTGCTGGAGAGCTCTTTCTCTCTCTGTAGTTTTCCGCCCCGCAGAGGCGGTGGAATATTTCTGTGGTCCCTCCCTGAGTCTTAGGGATTCGTGGGGATAATATACGCCAAAGGGGAGATCCAGAGGTGGGCCAGGGTGGCAACACCACCTGGTGGCGCGGCCTAGGTTAGCCCGCACCAGGGGGTGGTGTGGGCCCCCTATGGCCCATCTCCGCTCCCCCTTCTGGCATCATTTGTCTTCTGGAAAAATAGGATTTTCCATATATTTTCTGGAATTTTCTGATCTTCGCGAATTTTGCCTCCAAACAGTGCCTTTTCCATAATCCTAACTTCAGCGGTCCATCCTCCAAAAGTCATCAGCCATGCAAAAACAGATGAAATAACATAAGTATCATCTCTTAATATGAAATATATCAATGAATAATAGTAAATTATGATATAGAATAGTGATACAAAATGGACGTATCAACTCTCCCAAGCTTAGACTTCGCTTGTCCCCAAGCGAAAACTGAGCTCAATAAACATGACCTCAGGTTTATGGAGTGAAGTGTTGATAAAAGAATACGGAAAACAAGCATCACATTCATCAATACACAAATCATAATAGAAGACAACTCACTATTATATAACTTAACTTGTAATAAGTAAAGGAAACACAATAAAGATGCATAAAGTAAATCATAATTGGTAATGGGAAACTTTGCTCTTGGTCAAAGAATAGTTAACAATTTGCAGGAGTTCAAACATAAAGGGGTTTTCAAATGATAGCTTTCAAAGTAATATTCACTAAGATAAGAGCAATGTGCAAAACAAAGAACATAAGAAACATGGTTGAATAAATCATCATATGAATGAATGAAACACAACAACTCAAAATACTTGTTGAGATAGAAAGGAATAGGTTTACTGACTCAACTAAAAAGTAAAAGATAGGCCCTTCGTAGAGGGAAGCAGGGATTTCAAGTTTCATAAAGAGCTTCCAAAAATTATGGTACTTATTAGCTTTCAGCTCTCATTGCCCCTATCATAAGCATCTTTAGGTGATTAAGGTTAAAGTGATCAAATATGAGGATATGCTTGACAAGTTATAAACTGAAAATCTCATGCCCCTTACTTACGAGTATCGTTCCTCATGCTACTCAAGTTTAGTCACATGTATATTCTTTCATTGTAAGTACATGTGTATCATAGAGAACCGCCAATGGGGTACCCCTTGCCCGATGATACGGAAGAATCCCCATATCAAAATGACAAGGTAAGGAAACAATGAACATCTCAGCATCCTTTTATTTCCTATTTGCATAGGTATCTTTTTTTTCCTTTCTTTCTCTTTTTTTCCTATTTGCATAGGTTTTTTTATATAAGGGATGCTTCATAGATTGCTCACTATGGTTACGCTGCAGGTTTCCACCATGATTAGGCATGGCTTAGACCAGCCGCCCAGGCGTTTCTCTAACACATATACGAACTCCATGAGCCTTACAAGCTCCCCTTTCATTTCACACCACCGGGATCCATAAGCAAAAGAACATGATATCAACTAAATAAAGTGCAATGTTGAAAGCGTTCCCCATGGTAACACGGTTCTGCTAATTCATAATTTACAAAGCGCAAGCATATACGCAACATATGTGGGCACAATGGTTCAAGTTTATTAAGTGCAAGAAAGTTAAGTGTGCCATCAAGTTCATGAGAGCTTTAATCACTAATTTTCACATAACAAGTTTAATTCGGAAGGTAGATAAAAACATGAATTTACTTGGAATAGCAATAATGCTAATAGGTAGGTATGGTGGACACAAATGGCATAGGTTTTGGGTTTAAGGATTGGATGCACAAGAAGCATTCCCTCTCAGTACAGGCTTTTGGCTAGCAAGGCTGGGTAGCAAGCATAAGAGTTGAAGGAAAGAAACAAACATACAAGTGATAAAAACAAACATGCAATCTTCCTTGGAAGCACAAAATCAAGAAAGATGATGAAATTATATTTCTTAAGAGTACTTTTGTCTTTTTCATTCAATTCTCATAATAGTGTTGCTACAGATCGAGCTAGGTTTGCCAAAACCAACTAAATTTACTTAATGATCCCAAAGTGATACCAATACTAGCAACAAGATCAATCATATAATAGTAATTGAAAACTAAAATAAAATATGCAAAAGAGTAAATGATAGAACTTCTCATTAATATTCCATAGCGACAACTCACACCAAGGGATACATAGATAACTAACGAGATGGGGACACTTCCATAATGCAAACCATCCTATACGATAACTTCTCTATTCATGATATGACTCTACTAAAAAGGTAAAGGATAAAAGATAGTGATGTGATACCGCGGCACTCCCCCAAGCTTGGAACAAACCAAGGGGATGCCAAAACCTGATGACGAATTACTCCTTCGGTGGTGGTGTTCTCTCGATGAGCTTTTCAATCAATTCCCTCAAGTCCTCAATATCGAAGGTGAGAGTACAGATCAACTCCGAATTATGCTCGACGCGGTTCATGATCATGTCGGGCTGTGAATCCCAGCTCTTGCGATTCTTTCCCCACTCTTCCTCCTTGAAGTCTTCTTTTCCTGCATGGTTAGGACGAGGCATATCCCAGTTGGAGGGTAGTTTCTCCTTGGGCATATTCTGGAATTACTGCTCATGGATAAGGGTATGGAAGGGATTCTTGGTGCGTTTAGGAGGTGACCGTGAGACCAAGCAATGACGCGGAGTCTTCCCTCCAGTGGACATCCGTGCAGTCCTTTTGAACCTGGCAGGGTTTTCCACCACTCCAATTCTTGCAATTGTGGTGCTGGCGGGCGGATGCTGGTCTTCCTTTGCTTCCTCTACAACTTCACTATCGATCTCCTCCTCCTGCTCAGAGTCTTGGAGATCCTCCCCTGCAGGCTCCTTGCCCTTATTGTTGGCGGAGACCATTGTGCTTCTAAACTTTAAGAATAGTTCCTGGTAGAAACAGATCGAAACAAAAACACAACGAGAACACGATATACGAACCTCGGAGGATCTGGGGGATTATATATTATGAATTTTTACAACAAAAGAAAGGTAATGGGAGAAAGAGGGTCGGAGAAGGGCTCCAGGGTGGCCACACCCCTGGTGGCGCGGCCAGGTGGGCCCGTGCCACGGGGTGGTGTGAGCCACCCGGGCTCCGTTTCCGTCCCTTTTTCGACTCATTGCTTTCCTTGTTATATAAAAACTGGAAAAATATAAATTGACAGATTTTTCGCGGACCTTTTCTTACCAGAACTATTACCTATTCAAAAATGGAGTTTGCAGGTCTGTGAACTTGGCATTTTAATAGATTCTTCCGGAGTCACCCCTTGAATAACATCAATATCTTCATCATATTAAGCATATTGTTTGAGTCACTTAACCATTCACCATATTATTACACCATTTTCTCCTATAACCTGGAAATTTCTTTCACACAAAACTTCACACAATTCTCATTAGCAACATTAGTGCATGCGATGTAATAAACCTTTTAAGTTCAATTTCAACTGAGATCCATCAAAATATAAGCTACGGTAGCAATTCCTTCTGAAATCCCAAAAAGGAATTCAAAAAGAAAATCGATATAAGAAGCAAATGCAAGAGTGGAAAAAATCTGTCAAAACAGACTAGCAGGTAAAGATAGATTTTTCGAAAATCTTCTGTTACTCAAATCAAAAAGTGCAAAACTAACGAAAGTTAAATAATAACCTGGGTCATGCACACAAAAAATTACAGATCAGTGCAACGTTCTGAGATTTTTAACGATTTTTATAGTGAAGCACAAAAATCTATTTCGGGACAACAACTTCCCCAAATTTTACTTCTTTCTCATTAGAGGTTGATCTTGACACAAAAACTAAACAAAAAGGATAAGGAGAGGTTATTGCAGAAGCAATAACTTCCAAGACTCAAATAAACAAAAACTGAAAGAAAAAATATATTGGATTGTCTCCCAAAAAGCTCTTTCTTTATAGCCATTAAGATGGGCATGATAATTTCAATGATGCTCACATAAGAACATGAATTGAAGTAAAAGAGAGCATCAAGAAGCAAAAATGCACATGTTTAAGTCTAACCCACTTCCTATGCAAGGGAGTTTTGTAAGAAAATAAATTGTTGAAACCAAAGGCCTCTAGCATAGGAAGGGAAAACAAATGTAACATAAAGAATTTCAGCATAAAGCAAGGAAACTTAATATTATTGAGATGCATAAGAATAGTCTTCCCTCTCTCATAACAACTTTCAGTATCATGCATAAATTTAACAATATAACTATCACATGAACCATTGTAGCAATGATCACTTATCCTAACAGAAAACATAGGGACACTAGCTCTCGTAACACTACTTTGTGAAACAATATTAGAAGTGTCCTTACAGAGGACAGTGTGTCCATCTTATACATATTTAGTGACAAAGTATTTGACATTTGCTATTACAGGTTCATCATCCACTTGTTCACAAGGTTCAACAGCTTTATTTGTACTTTCATTAACCATACTAGCTATCGTAGGATGTTCCTTTATCTTAACAGGGAAAGGCATTTTCTCAATGTAAGGTTCAGGTAAAACATGATTAGCAGTATAAACTTTAGTATTTCTTGTAGGAACACTATTAACAATATATTTATATGGATCATGATACATATTCCATTTAGGAATTTCAATATAGGAAGCAAAATCCTTAAAATAAGTTACAATAGCTTGAGAGTCTAGACCATAAGCATTACTAATATTACGAAAGTCATCAGTTCCCATAAAAGATTTAATGCATTCATAATCATAATTTATACCTGACCTTCTTCCTTTATCATTCTCCCATGCTTCAGCATTGTCTTTAATATGGTCTAGAAGATCCCATTTAGCTCCTTCTTCAAATGATCCAGCACAAGAAGCATCCAATAAATCCTTATCATAAAGATAAATCCTTGCATAAAAGTTATCGATAATATTATTAGGGAGCTCATTAGTATGACATTTGAGCATTAGTGACTTCAAACTCCCCCAAGCTTGTGTTGTACTCTCTCCATCACGAAGCCAAAAGTTATATATTTGATTCCGATCTTTATGAATCTCACTAGGAGGATAAAATTTGGAATAAAAAGAGAGGTACAATTTCCTCCCATTCAAGAGATTGACCATTCTTTAGCAGCTTATACCATTCCTCAGCTCTTCCTTTCAGTGATAACGAGAATAACTTCTTCTTAACTTGATTTGTTGTAATACCTGCACACTTGAACAATCCACATAATTCGTGTATAAAAAGCAAATGATCACCAGGATGGCCAGTTCCATCTCCAAAATAGTAGTTATCCATAACACAATCAACAATTCTTGTAGGTATCTTAAAAGTATCATTTTCAGCAGGTGGTGGTTCATCTACTAACTTAGCAGGTAGTAGCATTACGAAATAAGAAACTAAGTGAATTATCCATATTGAGAATAAAGTAACAAGCAGAAATAAACAATACTCACAGTGGAAGTTTCCTTTACCAATTCCACTCTCCAATAGCGCTTCACTCCCCGGCAACGGCGCTAGAAAATAGTCTGATGACCCACAAGTATAGGGGGTGTATCACAGTATTTTCGATAAGTAAAAGTGTCGAACCCAACAAGGAGCAGAAGGTGTTGACGAGTGGCTTGGAGCAGGAATTCTCTGTAAATACTTAGCAAACAGGTTTTTAGGGGTTTTTGATAATGCAGATAAATAAAGTGTGAGTAAATAAAAGATAATAACAATAAATTCAGCAAGTGGCCCAATCCTTTATTTATCAAAGGACAAGCCGGTTGTATTACTTAAGATGACCAAACATTCTCGAGGACACACGGGAATATCGTCAAGTGCTTTCGCTTCATATAGTTGATTAATCTTCTTTAGTTCGATAAGTGTTGTGTGGGTGAACCTATGCTAATGTACTGACCTTCCTAGGACTAATACATACTTGTGATTAAACCCCTTGCAAGCATCCGCAAGTATAAGAAAGTAATTAAGATAAAAACCTAACCACAACTTTAAACTATGAGATCCTACACTCCCTTGTGCAAACGTTTCCTAACAGGGGTTTAGGTTTCTGTCACTTCGACAACCTCTATGATTAGTAGCCAAATACACAATGCATTCCGCTAGGACCATAAAGGTGAAGTGTCATGTAGTCGACATTCACATGACACCACTATAAGAATAACACCACAACTTAAATAACAAACTATTGAATCTTTCTCAACACAATTCCACTACTAACAACATTACTTCTCCCATGTCCTCAAGAACTAAACGAACTACTCACAAGACATCATATGGATCAAGATCAGAGATGAAATAATGATAAGTAACAATCTAAACATGAACGATAATTCAATGGTTCCACTCAATAGCATCAACTACAACAAGTAATCAACACCGAGAAAGTTTCCCCTAAGAACTATGCAAGATTCAACCAAATTGTTATAGCGGTATGAAGTGGTGATGATGGTGCTGGTGGAGATGATGATGGAGATGATGATGATGATCCTGATGAGTCCATCTTGATGGTGGTGTTGATGGCGACGATCTCCCCTCTCCAGGAATGAATTTCCCCGGCAGATTTATGCCTGTCGGAGAGCTCTTTCTCTGTCTGTAGTTTTCCACCCCGCAGAGGCGACGGAATCTTTCTATGGTCCCTCCCTGAGTCTTAGGGTTTCGTGGGGATAATATACGCCAAAGGGGAGAGCCAGAGGTGGGCCAGGGTGGCCACACCACTTGGTGGCATGGCCTAGGGTAGCCCGCGCCAGGGGGTGGGGTGGGCCCCCTGTGGCCCATCTCCACTCCCCCTTCTGGCATCCTTCGTCTTCTGGAAAAATAGGATTTACCATATATTTTATGGAATTTTCTGATCTTCACGAATTTTGCCTCCAAACAGTGCCTTTTCCATCAGAATCCTAACTTCAGCGGTCCATCCTCCAAAAGTCATCAACCATGCAAAAACAGATGAAATAACATAAGTATCATCTCTTAATATTAAATATATCAATGAATAATAGTAAATTATGATATACAATAGTGATGCAAAATGGACATATCACTCCTCCACTGTCATGCCTACCTCGATAGGCTATCGTGGCCTCACGGTTGGCTGCCGTGCACCTTGGTCGGCTGCTACGCCTTCCTCGGTAGGCTGTTGCGGCCGTCCCCCTCGGATCATCTTCGTCGTCATCGCCCGGGACTTCAGCGACAACACTGCCATCGAATCCGATCTACGCATCGTCAATGCCATGGCGCATATGGCACACCGTCGGTCTGATCAACCGATCTCACGCCCGTCTATGCCAAGCACATTCTCGAGCACACACCTACCATCGATCAAGCTACGGGATGACGCTGTGTCGCCCCTTTGGGCCACAGCGCCACCGCCTTTGGTCTGTACTACCGGCTTCCAACACGCCTTCCTGCGTGTATGTCGCTGGTGGTCTTCTAGCCGCTACACCGACTTGCGCCCTATAGCTATACCGCCCCAACGGGTCATAGCATCACTGCAGGCAGTCTACATCACCGTCCCTACGCATAGATGCCCTAGGCTATCTCCGCACCACCTACACGGTGTGGGTTGTCTACGTCCACGCATGGTCTTCATCATGTCGGATTCTTCTTAGCCTACATAGAGTACCACCGCCGCGCCAATCTAGGCGTCCAACATGACCACGCTAGGCCGCCGGTGGTTTCGACGCCTTCGTCCCTGCCCTTGCGTGCCCGGTATTGGCAACACCGGTGCGTGCCTTCGTCCTCAACGTGTCCCCAAGCCGAGCAATCTCGGATCGGCGCCTCGTCTTTGTCAGCCTCGACAAATTCTTCTTTAGCATCAACACCTTCCTCTACGACTGCCTCGACCGCATCACTGAAAAGCTCTTCTTTGCATACTCGGTTCTAGCGAAACCGGAGTGTGCATTCTTCCCTGATGTGCGCCTAGTTCTGGCAAACTATGGCCGTACCTCGTCCTCAGTGGCTCGGACTACATCGACTTCGGCATCGACACCCCTCGGCAAGCTGCCGCGGCCCCATGACAATTACCTTGATGCGTCTCTGTCATCCTCCTCGCGCACTATGCGCATGCGGCTTCATGTGCGGCTACCTCGACACTAGCATCCCCGACCACGACATCGACCATAGCGACCCCTCGCAACGACTACCTGACCTCAGCACCGCCTCAAGCTCTTGGCTCCCTCGACATCGGAACAAGGACTATCACCTCGCCTGTGCATCTCACCAGCTTCCTCTACAGTCCAAGCTACCACGACGCGACACTGTTCATGACGTTCCTGCTCAGACAGCAGGGGGATCTGGATGCTACTTCAGTTTATCTTTAGTCTGACCGTCCGCGATGTTCTAGTTATTCATGACGCTACTGCTATGACCGCGGGGGAGTGTTAAAGTATTTGGCATATACGGTTGTTATGGTAGTTGATGGCCCAAAATATATCGATCTCGTTGGGGAACCCCAAGAGGAAGGTATGATGAGCACAACAGCAAGTTTTCCCTCAGTACGAAACCAAGGTTATCAATCCAGTAGGAGCAAGAAAACACCCCAAAGGTGTTGCTAGCTGAGCCTTGGCAGGGCACACTACTGGTGCTAGTAGCAACGTGGAGACCTGCACAACACAACCATAGAAATTTGCCCCCAACTTGCGATGAGGTTGTCAATCTCACCGGTTTTGCTGAAAACAAAGGATTAAACGTATCGAATGGAAGAAAGTAATGGTTTGCAGAAAGTAAACACAAAGTAGTAAACAGTTGATTGTAGATTGAAAGTAAAAAAGAGGACCGGGATCCATAGTTCACTAGAGGTGGCTCTCCTTAAGATAGATAACATGTTGGGTGAACAAATTACAGCGGGGCAATTGACAAACATCGAGAAAGCATAGAAGCATATACTACTCATCTTGACTCCTTTGAGATTCGATTGGGCTTTACAACATTATACATAGACCGCCATCCAACTGCATCTATGACTAATAATCCACCTTCAGGTTATCATCCGAACCCCCTCCAGTATTAAGTTGCAAGCAACAGATTATTGCTTTACGAACCGTGTGTAAAGTAAACAATACGGTTGTTCTATGAACAAAGGATTGTTGTTTTCTCCCTAGTAGCAACAACACATCTAGTACCTTAGAGATTTCTGTCACTTCCCTAGATTAGCAGAGGCATGAACCCACTATCGAGCATAAATACTAACTCTTGGAGTTGCTAGCATCTACTTGGCCAAGATAGCTACTAACAACGGAAAGCATGCAAGATCACAAATAATAGACATGATAGAATCAATAATCAATCTGAAATAACATCTCAATATCCATCGGATCCCCTCAAACACAACATGTAGAATTACAAATAGATGATCTTGATCATTAATGGAGCTCACAAGATCTAAACATGATAGCACAAAGGAGGAGAACCAGCCATCTAGCTACTACATGGACCCGTAGTCCAGAGACGAACTACTCACGCATCACACCAAAGGCTTGCATGGTGATGAAGAAGGCCTCCAAGGTGAATTCCCCCCTCCGGCAGGGTGCCGGGAAGAGCTTCAGATCCCTGCCGATCTCGGGATGGAGATGACGGCAGCTACACACTCTTTTGTGGAATTTTGATCGGGTACTTAGGGTTTTTGTATCAGAGGCAATATATAGGCGGAAGGAGAGGCTGAGGGGGTGCCTGGGCTGGCCACACCACCCCCTGGTGCGGGCCAAGCCTGTCCGCGCGACCAGGTGGAGTGGCCGCCCTCTGGCCCTTCTCCGTCTCGTATTCTGGCTCCAGGTGTCCCGCCGTAAAATAATAACTATGGCTTTTGTCCGATCCAATTCCAAGAATATTCATTTTCTGACTTTCCTGGAACCAAAAACAGCAGAAAACAGGCAGCTGGCACTATGGCTCTTGTTAATAGGTTAGTCCAAGAAATCATATGAAAAGTACTCCAAAGTGTGGACAAAACATAAGAAAGTAGATAAAACCAAGCATGTAACATCAAAAATTATAGAGATATTTGCAATGTATCAACATCCCCAAGCTTAACTCCTGCTCGTCCTCGAGTAGGTAAGTGATAAAAAGAAAGAATAATTTTTGAGGTGACATGCACCATCATAAACTTGATCAAAGTATTTGTAAAACATTCAAAGCTGGGATCATAGTACTTCAATCATAACATGAAAGACAAAGTTCTAACAATAAGGCAAAGAAACTATGATGCAACATGAAAAGGTACAATCAAAAGATTCATGAATAACAATGCTTTGCAAGACGTTTGTTTGTTTCACATAAAGAAAACATAGCATAGTGGTATTCAGCTTGTCCCTCATAGAGTAGCAAACATAAATACATAGGACACCTTCAAAGTTCATAAGAGTGACTAGATACAAATAGTTTCAAACAAGCAATATCAAAGTTATGCATCAGTCAACAAGTCTTGGGACAATGCACATCGAACTAAGAATGGCCACTATGCTCTCAAAGTAGGTGCATAAAGATTGAAGGTGGAGACTCAATATACAAGTGGAAGAAATGCCTTCATAGAAGGAAGTAGGGATTCAAGTCTCATAAAGAGCTTCCAAAAATGATGGTACTTAATAGCTTTCAGCTCCCATTGCCCCTGTCATAAGCATCTTGAAGTGATTAAGGTTAAAGTGAACAAACTATGGTGTATATGCTTGACGAAGTATAAGTTGGAAATCTCATGTCCCTTGAATACGAGGGCCGCTCCTCATGCTAATCAAGTTTAGTCAGCGGTAAGTTCTTTTCATCATAAGTACACGTGTATCATAGAGAACCGCCAATGGGGTACCCCTTGCCCGATGATACGGAAGAATCCCCATATCAAAATGACAAGGCAAGCAGACAACGAGCATCTCAACAATCTTCTTATTTACCATGGGAATATGGTGCTTTTTTCTCTCTTTCCTCTTTTCATAATCTTTTTTTTCTTTTTCTCTTTTTATCAATATTGAACTCTTTTTTTATAAGAAGAATGCTTCATAGACAACTCATTATGGTTACGCTGCAGGTTTCCACCATGTCAGCATGGATTAGACCAGCGGCCCAGGTGTTTCTCTAACACACATACATAACTCCATGGACTTACAAGCTCCCCTTTCATTTTACACCGACGACATCCATAGACAAGAGATCATGATAGCAACTATGTACAAAGTACCAGTGCAATGTTGAAAGCGTTCCCCATGACAGCATGGTTCTACTAATCCCCAACAAATAAGTGCAAGCATATACAACACAGACGACACAATGGTTCAAGTTTATTAAGGGCAAGAAAAGTAAAGTGTGCCATCAAGTTCGTGAGAGCTTTAGTCACTAGTTTTCTCATAACAAGTTTAATTTGGAAGGTAGACAAAAAGATGAATATACTTGGAATAGCATATGCTAGTAGGTAGGTATGGTGGACTCTTTGGAATAACTTGGTTTAAGAAGTTGTATGCATGAGTGGAACTCATACTTGGTTGTGGAGGCTAGCAAAAGACTGGGAGCAACAAACTAAGAGAGCAATAATGGCCATAATCATGCAGAGCGACAAAACATCATTGATCAAAGCATAAAGTGATATTACAAGTTGAAAACTAAAGGATCATAAAGGCTTATGGTGACTTGGGATAGTCATAACATGGTGTGAGCATGCGCCAAGTCAACCCAAATAAAGCATCAAAGGAGAATACCACAATACTATGCTTTGATATGCTAAAACAACACATGATTCTTCAAAGGCACATTAAGCAATCTCAATTATTTATAACAAGTCATGCTACAGCAAAGAATACTAAGCATAAAGCCAAAACAATATCAAGCATGGTATGACAAAGCATAGGCCACAGTCAAAAACAAGCTCTCTTTACCACTTAAGCATGAACTTTCCTACTCTTTTCCAATCCAAACCAAACTATTTGAAAACCAATATATGAAAGAGGGGGTCCAACCAATTTATTCAGAAAACTAAGAAAATAAATCAAACGAAAATCCAAAACGAAAACGAAAAAGAAGACGCTCCAAGAACAACACGATTGTGTATGAAACAATAAAAATGAAGCGTTTGCAAGAAACTTGGGATTTTTATTGATGAAGAGGGGGATGCCTTGGGCATCCCCAAGCTTTGATGCTTGTACTTCTTGGATATTTCTTGGGTGACACGCGTGGCATCCCCAAGCTTGAGCTTTAGTCCATCCTTTATCTCATTACTCATTCCTTCCATACACCTGAAATTTTTCCTTCATACAAAACTTCACACAATCTTTATTAGCAACATTAGTGCACTCAAGATAATAAGTCTTTAGGTTCAGTTCTAACACCAATAAAACTTCCATTAAAACACTAGCTACTGTAGCACTTCCCTCAAAAATCTCAATTCCCCAAAAGAACTCAAAAAGGAACCAACAAGAAGCAAATGCAGAAAATGGCAGAAATTTGTCAAAACAGACCAATAGGTAAAGACGAATGTTTTCGAAGACCTTCTGTTGCTCAAATCAAAAAGTGTTGAACTAACGAAAGTTGGATAACAACCTGGGGCAGAGGCACAAAAATTCACGCCTCAAAAGGACATATAGAGAGTTTACACGAATTTTTATGGTGAAGCACAGAAATCTGTTTTGGGACAACAACTTTCTCAATCATTACTTCTCTCTCATTAGAGGTTACTCTTGGCACAAAAAGCAAATAAAAAGGATAAGGATCGGTTATTACTGAAGTAATAACTTCCAAGACTCATCCAAAACTTTTGGGTTATCTCCCAATAAGTACTTTTCTTTAACGCCTTTAAGTTAGGCATAAGAAGCAAGAAATAGAATCAAGTGTTCTCAAATGAAGAAGCCTTAAGAGCAAATTTTGTTATCATAGGAGAGGCAAAAGAAATCTTCTCTCTTCTTAGGGAAGTGTTCTATACCTTTCTTGAGTGGGACTTGATATTTAATGGTGCCTTCCTTCATATCAATAATGGCACCAACAGTTCTAAGAAAAGGTCTTCCCAAAGTTATAGGACAAGAAGCATTGCATTCAACATCCAAAACATAGAAGTCAACGGGGACATAGGAATTGTTAACCATAATAAGAACATCATTAATACTCCCCATGAGTTTCTTTTTAGCATTATCATCAAGTGGGACATTTAAATAACAATCTTCAAGTGGTGGCAAATCAAGCATATCATAAATCCTTCTAGGCATAATAGAAACACTACTTTCAAGATCACATAAAGCTTTGAGATCAAAATCATTTACTTTCATATTAATGATAGGTTCCCAACCATCTTATTATTTAATAGGAATATAAGCTTTATGTTTCATCTTTTCTTCTTTAATCTTTATGAGAGCATTAGTAATGTGTTTTGTAAAGGCCATGTTCATAGCACTAGCATTAGGACTTTTAGCAAGCTTTTGTAGGAACTTAATAACTTTAGAGATATTGCAACTATCAAGATCAAAATCAAAATTATCATCTAAAGTAGTAGAACTATTACTAGCCTCAACCATAGAAATTTGCCCCAACTTGCGATGAGGTTGTCAATCTCACCGGTTTTGCTGAAAACAAAGGATTAAACGTATCGAATGGAAGAAAGTAATGGTTTGCAGAAAGTAAACACAAAGTAGTAAACAGTTGATTGTAGATTGAAAGTAAAAAAGAGGACCGGGGTCCATAGTTCACTAGAGGTGGCTCTCCTTAAGATAGATAACATGTTGGGTGAACAAATTACAGCGGGGCAATTGACAAACATCGAGAAAGCATAGAAGCATATACTACTCATCTTGACTCCTTTGAGATTCGATTGGGAATTACAACATTATCATAGACCGCCATCCAACTGCATCTATGACTAATAATCCACCTTCAGGTTATCATCCGAACCCCCTCCAGTATTAAGTTGCAAGCAACAGATTATTGCTTTACGAACCGTGTGTAAAGTAAACAATACGGTTGTTCTATGAACAAAGGATTGTTGTTTTCTCCCTAGTAGCAACAACACATCTAGTACCTTAGAGATTTCTGTCACTTCCCCAGATTATCAGAGGCATGAACCCACTATCGAGCATAAATACTAACTCTTGGAGTTGCTAGCATCTACTTGGCCAAGATAGCTACTAACAACGGAAAGCATGCAAGATCACAAATAACAAAGACATGATAGAATCAATAATCAATCTGAAATAGCATCTCAATATCCATCGGATCCCCGCAAACACAACATGCAGAATTACAAATAGATGATCTTGATCATGAACGGAGCTCACAAGATCTAAACATGATAGCACAAAGGAGGAGAACCAGCCATCTAGCTACTACATGGACCCGTAGTCCAGAGATGAACTACTCACGCATCACATCGGAGGCTTGCATGGTGATGAAGAAGGCCTCCAGGGTGAATTCCCCCCTCCGGCAGGGTGCCGGGAAGAGCTTCAGATCCCTCCCGATCTAGGGATGGATATGACAGCGGCTACATACGCTTTTGTGGAATTTTGATCGGGTACTTAGGGTTTCCGTATCAGAGGCAATATATAGGCGGAAGGAGAGGCCGAGGGGGTGCCTTGGCTGGCCACACCACCCCCTGGCACGGGCCAAGCCTGGCCACATGGCCAGGTGGTGTGGCCACCCTCTGGCCCTTCTTCGTCTCGTATTCTGGCTCTAGGTGTCCTCCGGTAAAATAATAACTTTGGATTTTTCCCATCCAATTCCGAGAATATTCATTTTCTAACTTTCCTGGAACCAAAAACAGCAGAAAACAGGCAGCTGGCACTATGGCTCTTGTTAATAGGTTAGTCCAAGAAATCATATGAAAAGTACTCCAAAGTGTGGACAAAACATAAGAAAGTAGATAAAACTAAGCATGGAACATCAAAAATTATAGATACATTTGCAATGTATCAGTAGTTTATATAGAGTTAGGATCTATTTATGTACAATCCTAACTTGACTTGTACTCCAAGATAATCCCCTGTACGCCTATATATACTCGCCCATGAGACTAAATAATATATCCATTATATTCCGGCAAAGTCATGGCGATGGAGCAGGTTTGGACGGATATACCAAAACCAAATCCAAATCGAAATCCATGAACCTCACTCTAGCCTGCCCACGAAGATATCCATGGGCTTGGATGTCGCCCTAGAGCCAAACCCGTTGGATATCCATGGAATATCCATTGGTTCACACGCTATATGCATAATAATAACAACATTCAGCATAACTACAACATTATAGAAAATTTCAACAACATTTTAGCAAATATTATATGGATAATACATAGGAATATCTAAGCAACAATATTTCAGCTACGTAGTACTTAAAATATGTCAAATCTTGCACGATAACACCACAAAGTAAATAAATGTCTCATAACAGTCTCACATGCTTGGAACTTGGAATGTTAGGCATTTTAGTGAGTAATATGGCACATGTAAAAAACAATGTCTCACTAACATGTGGGTCCCATGTGTTAGCCGGGTATCCGTTGAATATCCATGGAGCAAAACCACTACCCATGTCCGCCCCATGAATCAGCGGATATCCGCCCCATGAAATTCGTGGGCGTAATTAGCCCTCCATACCCGTACCCGCCGGGTCGAATATCCGTGATACCCGGATCCGTGGATAAAATTGCCATCCTAATTCTTACACCTAGCTCTATGTATAGTTAGTGTGACAAAATTCTTAAATGTCACAGTACATGATTGTAAAGAAGGGATCTTGTCGTTGAAGATGAATTCATTCCTTTGTTCCCAAATACTCCAGCAGTCAATAATAATTATTTCCATGATAAATTCCATAATAGAGTTTTTTTGGCTTCCATAATCGTCGTGTTATGCTTGATCCTCGATAGATCAATTGGACACCTACACCGGTATAAGTAATAACATAGTGTCAATGTTTTCCAAAGACCAACATAGATATGTCAACAAGGCCCGCGCAATAATTTGTGCTCTGTCGTCATCATAGAGTTCAAATGCTTCATTTTGATCACCATTTCAAAATGAAAATCCTCCAATCACTGATTTTTTCCTCTACCTCTTAATCTTGCACAATAACTATGGCTGCTGTGAAAATACATGTAATTCGGTTATTTCATATCTTCAACGAGGCGAGCAACAAGGAGGCATGGGATTCATCTGCTAGCCACGGTCCCATGCCATATTGGCCAATAAATATTGGAAAACGATACTATGCCTCTAGGGATCCCATGATTTTATCCCCCGGGTAGGATGGAACCGTGCGACGCTCCCGTCGTGGTGGGACCACACAACGTTGATGCAATCTCTTTCTTCACGGTAGCTTGCAGGTCCGTCGTCGCCGCACTGCCCACACCCTGCTCCTCGAGAATATCATTTTGGCCTGAAAGTCGGGGCGCTCAGGCAATGCGGTACCCAAGTTCCCTGAAATCAGCCACGATGACTACAGTTGATGTGCCAAATACTCAGAGGATCTTTTTCGGTGCGAATTCAACTTTATGTTTCAATACAAAATATCAGGCTAATGGCCGTCAAGTTGGCCACCCATGTCAGTTCTCGCCGTTATGTCGCTCCCGTCGCTTAGGTGTCAATTAGGCTTGCAGCGTTGGCGCCTGCATCCATTACGCGTCTTCTTCTTCCTCGGAGCGGCAATCTGTGGGGCGTTGCAGCCATGGCACAGAGCTGGGATGTGGACGAACCTGCTCAGCCCCGTGATGACCCACAAGTATAGGGGGTGTATCGCAGTATTTTCGAGGGAAGTGAAACCCAATTTATTGATTCGACACAAGGGGAGCCAAAGAATATTTATAAGCCTTAACAACTGAGTTGTAAATTCAGCTGCACCTGGAAACAATCTTGCTCACAGAAGTTTATCAGTAGCAACAATTTTGTAGTAGCAATAGTAAACTAAGAACAGTAGTAAAGTAAAGACAGTAGTAACAATAGCAGTACACAGTAGGATTCGAGTGCGGTAGGCATATGGATGGATGGACGGGCGTTGCATGGACAAGACAATTCACATGGCAATCAGAACATAGGGAAATTGCGGATAAATAAGATAAAGCATCCAAGTACTAGATAATCCTAGGCATGTGTTCCATATATAGTCATACATGCTCGCAATGAGAACTTGCACAACATCTTTTGTCCTGGCAGCCCGTTTGCAGCGGGGCCTCAAGGGAAGTACTGGCAATTAAGGTGATCCTTTTAATAGAGCACCGGAGCAAAGCATTAACACTCCATGAACACATGTGATCCTCACATCAAAGCCATTCCCTCCGGTTATCCTGATTTCTGTCACTTCGGGGCCTTTGGTTCCAGACAACAACGTGTGTATACAACTTGTAGGTAAGACCATAAACAATACTATCATAATGAATCAATAACATGTTCAGATCTGAAATCATGGCACTTGGGCCCTAGTGACAAGGATTAAGCATAACGAGTCGTAACAAAGTCAAAAAGCACTAATAGTAGATACTAGGCACCATGCCCTAACAATCTGATGCCATTACATGAACGATCTCATCCAATCCCTACCATCTCCATAGCCTATAGCGGGGGATTACTCACTCATAGGTGGGGGAAACATGGATGGTCGATGGAGAAGCAATGGTGATGATGATCTCCTCCAATTCTACGTCCCGGCAGGGTGCCAGAACAGAGTTTCTGGTTTCGAATCGTGGAATCTGGTGGTGGCAGCGGAGAGGAACTCCTTCTGAAAAACGTCGACCCCCCCCTGAGTTTTTAGGGCAGAAGGCATCTTATAGGCGAAGAGGGAGACCGAGGGGGTGTCTGGGGCGGCCAGACCACCCCTGGCGCGGCCAGGCCTAGCCCGCGCGGCCAGGTGGTGTGGCCTGGGCCTAGCCCCACTTTGTCTCGTATTCTGGCTCCGGGAGTCTTCTGGTGAAATAGGATTTTTGTCAACACCCGGATTTTTAATCCCAGATGCCCGTTATGCCATACCTCGCAATCCCAGGATTACCATTTTTGCGAGACATAACGGATTGGATATCACAGTACATCATCCATTGCAAACCATACTTAAGATCTTACACAAATAAGGATCTCATGATCCAGTCTTAATACACCAAGCAGCGGAAATAAAAGATAAGCGTAGCGGTGGTGTCCATCTTCAGGGGCACAGGCAATGCTGACGAAGGCAGATAGTCCTAGTTATCATAGCCGTCCTGTTGGCCATCATCTTGATAGTCTCCTTCATAGTCTGGCCATGATAATAGCCAGGGACAAAAGCCATGAGTACTCTTTAAGTACTCGCAAACTACCACTAACAAGTATTATGAAGCTAGATTAAAGTGCTAACTCTATGTTTGACTATAAAGTGAAGTTTGAAACCTAAGCTGAGCTCTGAAGCAAAGAAAGCTAAAGTAAAACTCTAGAATCACTTAAGTTGGGAAAAACTATTGTCATAAACACAACCCTGTTGTGGTCAAGTCAAGATTCGTCATTCATTTCAAAGTATTTAGAAAACATCTAACAATGAAATAGTATGGCCATTCCAACTGTCCATAAACGCGACGCGGCTATTTGAATAGTTTGACACTCTGCAGAGGTGGTACACTTTCACCACAAGATTCGATACATCTGTCAGGGATAACCCTGAATCATCATACTTAGTATGCAGATAATCAAACATAACCTTCCCTTTACACACCCTAGTATAAGCACCTCTCCTATGAGCATGTCCTCCCACCCATGACCATCAGTCATCTTGGGCACTGCATAGGTGGACAACATGAGAGGTAGCCTCAGCTCAGACCTCTCCCATGAGGGAACTAATACTAATGCATATAAATTTCCAGCTAAGCCTTACCCAATTCAGGTAATGTGGTTGTACGGTAAATTTGGAATGGTATCGCATCCGAATCCAACCATCAGTTTTATAAAAGGGTTAAGGCTCATGCCACAACATTTTCATCAACATCAATCCTTTGTGTTTCTCAACACATGTCAAAACATCTCAATAGAATGACTCATCATTCCAAGGTTTTCATAATTCATTTTCACCAAGTGTTCCCATCTAAAGTGACTCAAGTTTTTGATTCTACTCTAAACTACTAAGTTAAGAGTGTTCACTAAGGTGGAAAAGATGGGTTCAATCTCATGCCATAGAATGACATCTAAAGGGTTCTAAATAGGTCAAGGTTTATACTTTTTATGCTACCTTCAAACTAAGTAAAGAACTTTGTATAACCTAAAAGGGGTAAAACTTGTAACTAAGACTTGGGGTACTAATAGTTAAAAGGGAGTGTGATCAAAGCATGCTTAAGGCATCTTTGCTAAACCATCTATTTTGATTCTAATTTGCTAAGCACTAAACTTGCAAGTGTTAGCTTGCACTGTTAATGGTGGCTTGCACTTAAAAGTGCTAGCTTGCTAATAGTAGCTTACCTTGGTTGGTGCAGTGGTTGAATGTGTGGGCTAGCGCGGGAAATGACTTGGGCCGACCCAGTGGCGCTGCGCGGCGTGGGGCTTAGCTGACAGGGGGTCCCGCTTGTCAGCGGCACTTAACACACAAAATGGTACGCGTGCTGTGGGCCGTAGGATTAGAAGGCAGATCTACGGCTGAGGGTCGTCGTCGACGACGAACAGGTCGCCGGCGAGCTCGAACCCTAGCGGCTCGGTGGGGGTCTGCTGGGGACGTACCAGGGCTCCAGCGGGGTCGGCGAGGTGGGCAAACAAAGTGGAAGACGATGACGAGGCGAGGCGCGGTTGCGGTGGAGCTTGGGGTGGTCCCAATCAACGGCGCCCTTGTCCTCCTGCCGCGGCTGCTCCGGCTCCAATTCCGGCGAGGCAGAGCTCGCCTTGCTCCAGCGAGAGGTGGGTGAGGTTCAGAGAGGTGAGGGGAGTGGAATGGTGTGGAGAGAAGAGGCTGGGGAGGGCTCCTTTTATAGGCCCGACGGTGAGACCGAGCGGGATGGGCAGGCGACGGTGGCGACATGGCTACGGCGGGGTAGAGGCATGGCTGCGGGTGGCGATTGACGTGTGGTTCCCTGGCGGTGCTCTAGGCATTGAATGCAGCCGTAGGGGCGGTGGCATGCGGTCTGGGCGAGGTGGTGCTCTGCGCGGCAGAGGCGGCGGTGTCCACGGCGAGCGGTGGCTGTGAGGCGTTGGGCGGCCAGCGGGGGTGGCTAGGGTGTTCTCCAGGTTGAGGCGGAGCGGCGGGCGTAGGCTGCGGCCAAGGGGCGGTCGGGTCGAGCGGGGAGAGAGCGCGCTCTGGGGGCGGCACCAGCATGGTGCGGTGGCACTAGGCGCGGTTTTTCCTCAGTGGTCCACTGCAGCACTTGGCTCGGGCAAGGGACAGAGAGGGGCAGTGAGGTGTTGGCTACCTCCTAGACATGGAGAGGAAGGGGGAGATGGTCTGCTGCGGTGAGTGCACGGTCGGCCGACGAGGGGTGGCTCGGCATGGCATGGCAATGCCACTAGGGGCTAGGGGAGTGGGTGCTAAGGGCCTGGTTAGACCAAGAGGGGACAGAGAAATTAAATGGTGATCAAATTGGGGAAAAACCCTGTTCAAAATAGTGAGCTATGATTTAGGTTTAAACCTGCCTGCCAAGTGTTTGATTAAATGGCCGCAAGAACTAAACTTTTGAATTTTGGTATCAAAATTTTTGAGTGATCTCCACTAGTGCTAGGTAGTCTCTGGTTGCAAGGGTTTTGAAAGTGGAGCTCAAATAGAGGGGTTTTGAAATAGGGGTGATCTATGCATATGCATTAGATTCAATTTTCAAATGCAATTTAAAATAAGTAACAAAATGTTTTTAGCAGATCCAAAGGTGGGCCTTAGTACCTCATTATGTGTACTAGCAAGGGGTACAAAGATCAAGAATTGTTTCTGTTAAGAATTGAGTGTTAGGAACACTCCAAGTAGTGTAGTGGATTAAAATGTCCAAAATGACCATTCCTCCTTTTTAATTCCTTTTGATTGGATTTTCTTTAGGAAAAGTTTGGGAATGATGTAGATGATGTTTAAATCACCTAAGAAACATTTTACAAGCATTGTATCACTCAATCATGGCAATTCAAACAACTCCTATTTTAAATGCACACATATATGAATGCTTTCATTTTAAATTTGGAAAAGTTTTTGTTAACCCTATTTTTGGTTGATTTGACCTTGATAAGCTTGGATTGAAGTTTTGGGATGTTACAAACCTTCCCCCTTAAACTAAATCTCGTCCCGAGATTTACAAAGAAAACTAGGAACTAAAGAGATTTGGGAACTCTGTCCTAATGTAATCTTCTCGCTCCCAAGTAGCTTCCTCCTTGGTATGGTTGCTCCACTGAATCTTGAGAAACTTGATACCCCTGGTCCTGGTGGTTCTGTAGGCTTCTTCTAAGATACGGATGGGTACTTCCCGATAAGTCAGATCATTGTTGATTTCCACAGCTCAGTGATCGATGTTCTTGAAAACTTCAGTCTTCTCGGGCACTTCCAGACATTTGCGAAGTAACGAGATATGGAACACATTGTGGATGGCTAACATCTCTTCAGGCAGTTCCAGCTGATATGATACTTCTCCTCGACGGTTCAGAATCTTGAAAGGTCCGATATATCTGGGGGCTAACTTTCCCTTTAAACTAAAGCGTTGAGTTCCTTTCAAGGGTGAAACCTTGAGATATACAAAATCTCCGACATTGAAAGTTAGGTCTCTCCTTCTCTTGTCAGCATAACTCTTTTGTCTGGACTGGGCGGTCTTGAGGTGCTCACGGACTTTGTGAACTTTCTCTTCTGCTTCGCGGAGAATGTCGGGTCCGAAAATCTGACTCTCTCCTACTTGCGACCAATTCAAAGGGGTACGACATTTTCTTCCGTATAGGAATTCAAATGGTGCCATCTGCAAACTAGCTTGATAACTGTTGTTATATGAGAATTCTGCGAAAGGCAGGCAGTCTTCCCATTTTGATCCGTATTCTAACACACAAGCTCTAAGCATATCCTCTAGGATCTGGTTGACTCTCTCAGTATGTCCATCTGTTTGTGGGTGATATGCTGTGCTGAAGTTCAACTTGGTTCCTAATCCTTCTTGAACTTTCTGCCAAAATCTTGAGGTAAACTGGGTTCCTCGATCTGATACTACGGTCTTGGGGGTTACATGTAGACTAACAATCCTAGCAATGTATAGCTCTGCTAGCTTTGCACTCTGGTAAGTTGTCTTGACAGGTATAAAGTGGGCTACCTTGGACAGTCTATCAACTATGACCCAGATTGAGTCATTTCCCCTACCAGACGTAGGTAAACCGGTGATAAAGTCCATTCTGACGGAATCCCATTTCCATTCCAGAATCTGCAATGGTTGCAACAGTCCGGCAGGTCTCTGTTGTTCTGCTTTGACTCTTTGACAGATGTCACATTTGGCGATGTAGCTTCCGATCTCTCTCTTCATCTTGTGCCACCAAAATTGCTCTTTCAAATCCTGATACATCTTTGTTCCTCCGGGGTGGATAGAATAAAGCGTATCATGAGCTTCCTTCATGATCACCTCCTTCAGTTCCGAATCTGCTAGAACACATATACGTCCTTTGTACCACTGTACTCCATCTTCATCTTCGGTGAATCCAGGTACCTTTCCTGTACCAATACGACGTTTGATTCCGTCGATACTTTCATTTCCCTTCTGGGCTTCCTTTATTTGGCTAATCAAAGTGTGTTCAAGTTCAATGCTAGCTAGGAATCCTTTGCTAACTAATTCAGTCCTGAACTGTTCCAATTCTTCATACAAACCTGGTTGCTTCTCCTTGATCATGGTGTTAAGCCTACACGGCAATCTGCTAAGAGCATCCGCTACCACATTGGCTTTTCCGGGGTGATAGTGAATGTCAAGGTCATAATCCTTGATTAACTCTATCCATCTTCTTTGCCTCATATTCAACTCCTTCTGAGTGAAGATATACTTCAAGCTTTTATGATCTGAGTAAATATCATAGCTATTACCCATCAAATAATGACACCATGTCTTCAATGCTAGAACTACAGCTGCTAGCTCAAGATCATGGGTCAGATAGTTCTGCTCATGCTGCTTCAGTTGTCGAGACAGATACACGATGACTTTTCCTTCTTGCATCAATACATATCCTAGACCAATCTTGGATGCGTCGGAATACACATCAAAGGGCTTCTTGATGTTGGGCATGACCAATATTGGGGCTGATATCAATCTCTTCTTCAGCTCCTGAAAACTGGCTTCACACTTGTCTGTCCATTCAAACTTCTTGTCCTTCTTCAACAATTGGGTCATTGGTCGGGCTATGCTCGAGAATCCTTCTACGAACTTGCGGTAATATCCCGCTAATCCGAGAAATGCACGGACTTGGGTTTGAGTGGTTGGGGCTTCCCATTCTTCAACATCTTTGATCTTGGCGGGGTCAACAGAGACTCCTCTGGCAGACACAATATGTCCTAGGAATCCTACTTCCTTCAGCCAAAACTCACACTTGCTGAACTTGGCATATAACTGATGCTCTCTCAGGGTTTCTAGGATAACTCTCAGATGTTGCTCATGCTCTTCTTCTGACTTGGAGTAGATAAGGATGTCGATAAACACAACTACAAACTTATCTAGGAAATTCATAAAGATCTTATTCATGAGATTCATGAAATGAGCATGGGCATTGGTTAATCCAAAAGACATAACCGTATACTTGTATAAACCATAGCGAGTAGTAAAGGCGGTCTTTGGAATATCCGTTGCATGAATCTTAAGTTGGTGATAACCAGTCCTAAGATCAATCTTTGAGAATACCCGGGCTCCAGTCAACTGGTCAAATAAATCCTCTATCTTTGGCAAGGGGTACTTGTTCTTGATGGTGACATCATTCAACTTTCTGTAATCTGTACACAGACGGTTGCCTCCATCTTTTTTGTCGACGAATAACACTGGTGATCTCCATGGTGATGCACTTGGTTGAATCAAACCTTTTGCTAGCATAGCATCCAACTGCTTCTTCAGTTCCACTAACTCTGAGGGGTTCATGCTATAGGGCCTCTGGGCTATAGGTCCGGTTCCGGGGATTAGTTCGATAATGAACTCAATATCCCTATTCGGGGGAATACCTGACAATTCATCTGGGAATACGTCTGGGTATTCACAGACTACTCTGACTTGGTCTATGGTGGGCGAGGCTACACTCTGGTTGCACTTGAATTGACAGGGTAAGGTTTCAGAGATATGCTCTACTGTGACTCTAGAACTACTGGTCATGGTGATGGCTTTCTTAGCACAGTCTATCAATCCTTTATGCCTTGACATCCAGTCCATACCTAGTACTACTTCCAAACCTTTGGTTCCAAGTACAATTAGGTTGGCATACAAATCTATCCCATGTATTCTGATAGGTATAGCTTTGCAAATTTTTCTAGCTTTGGTTGTTGAACCGGGGATTTGAACTATCATGACATGCTTCAGGTTGGTTGGACGAATCTTACTAGTGCATGCAAATTCTTCGGTGACAAATGAATGCGATGCTCCTGAGTCAAACAATACTCTTGCTAAAACTGAGTTGACAGAAAACATACCCAACACTACATCTGGCGCTTCCTGGGCTTCTTCTGCATTCATGTAGAAGAGACGACCGTTGCGGTTGTGAGGGTTCCCTAGGGCAAATCTCCTTCCTGGTTGAACACGACGCTGCTGCTGAGCTGGGGCATTCACATTGGCATTGGCTGCAGTCTTCTTGGGACACTCATTGGAGTAGTGACTTTTCACTCCACACTCGAAACAAGTGATCTGGGACTTGTCCTTGACTGCAACTGGTACGACATTGCTGCCAGTTCTAGGTGCAGTGTTGTTGTTGTTGTTGTGGTTCTTGGGAGGTGCACGGTTGAAATTGTTGGCATTACCAGATTTGTGATTGTTTCCTCCGGACTTCACATTGCCTTCGCTACAGTTGGGGTAGCTTGGGCAAGAATTTGGGGGTCGGTTGTTCCTTGGTGCATATCCTGGTGAAGGGTTGGGACGGTACTTCTGGTGACTGTTGGATCCAGACTGCTGCATCATACGATGCTTGCGGTTGTCGTTTGCCTGGTTAATCTTCCCTTCCATCTAGATGGCAGAGTCGACTAGCTCTTCGAGATCCTGGAAGCGGATGTTGACGAGGAAAGTCTGCATCTCATCATGCAGTCCGTTCAAGAATCTCTCCTTCTTCTTGGTCTCCGTGTTGATCTCATCAGGTGCATATCCGGCAAGTGACAGGAATCTATCATGGTACTCTACCACAGTCATTCTTCCTTGCTTCAATTCACGGAACTCATCTCGCATTCTGTTGACTAGACCCTGCGGCACATGGGTGCGGCTGAACTTGACTTTAAATGCTTCCCATGTCATCACTTGACCATGGTTCATATTGCGGATGCTATTCCACCAAGCTCTTGCATCTCCTGCCAGATAGTGGGTGGCGAAGAGAACTTTCTCATTTTCATCAACTCTGGCAACTTCTAAGTTGTTCTCCATGGTCTGTAACCAGTCATCAACATCTAATGGGTTCTCAGATTGATTGAAGATTGGGGGATTAGTGTTCTGAAAGTTTTTGAGTTTGGATCCCTGGTGATCCTGATTTCCATGCCCTTGGTTGTTGAGAGCCATCTGGGCGATATGTTGAAGTGTTGCTAAGTTGGCTTGGAGTTCTGCCCTGCTTGCTTCACGGTCTGCTATGAGATTCTGCAAGATCTACAGCATTGGGTCTTGCGACGAGCTGCTCCCTCCTTGGTTTCCACGAGTCATCTGAAGATTGAGATATAGGGGTAAGAGGGAAATTCTAAGGTTCAGGGTTTTGGGTTTTCAAAGCTAAAACTTTGAGTTAGCCTCAGATTTTTCACTAACTTCATTTTCATTCATGCAAGCAAGCACACGATACAACACACACCACAACAATCAAAGGGAAAACAGATGGTTTGAAGAACCATTCCGCAAACTAAGATAAAGTGAGATCGATACATCTCATGCTACGATAGTGCTCTAGTGCATCTACTCATCATCGATGAAGTCGGAGTCCTCATCATCAGTGTAGAAGTCTACGGCATCCTCCGCTAGAAAATCATCATCGTTGCTGAGGTAAGAGTCCATGTTTCCCTGGATGTCTTCACCCTCACCTTCTTCTTCCTTTGCTACAAGCTGAGCTTCCTGCTCCTTGACGGTCTTCTCGAGGTTGGCCACCTTCTTGCAAAGACGGGCGATGGTGCTATCCTTCTTGGCACGCTGGCGGCGAAGATACTAACGGTCTTGGACAAGCAGTGCGAAAGTCTGGGCCTTCTGGTCGGCAATGGCACGGTTATGGTTGGCTAACTCTCTGGCATTGTCCAGTTCCTGCTGTCTGTCATGAAACAAGAAGTCATGGTTCTCCACTTGACGCCTCAACTCGGGGTGGCCCGACATCTCCATTGACATTCCCATGAAATCACGTCTTGCATAGTGGGCAAAACGGGTTCCTTGGGTCTTGTTGACGTTGAGGGCACATAGACGTGCGAGAGCTTCATGCATTGCCCTGGCTAATCCATCTAGCCAGTTGTTCTCTCTCACGGAGAACTGAATTCTCCCAGAAGTTGGTGCTTCAATGCTTCCTCTAAGATCTGCGGTGACTAGCCACTGTAGGTCTCCTCCTGGGGGTCCTGGAAGTTGAGCACCAAGAAACTCCGGGTGCGAGCGTCCCAGTAACTCTGACAGTGAATCCAGATCCCTCTCGAAGATCAGCTGACCTCCGTTTCCCAACTGGTAAAACTTGCTGAACTAAGTCTCCATCTAGAAGAATCAAGGATGAGGAAGTTAGTGAAGTGATCAAGTGTGTCAAATTTTAAGTAGTAGTGGAAGAATTTTGAGGAACATGAATTTTTGAGAAAGAATCCACAAAGGGTAAGAGAGGAGATAGTTTTTCATAAGTACTCACTTTGGTTTGGAAACTAAGTTTTTGTTTGACGTCCATTCTAACTAGGGTCTCCTATGGTCAGGATGGCTCTGATACCAACTTGTCAACACCCTGATTTTTAATCCCAGATGCCCGTTATGCCATACCTCGCAATCCCAGGATTACCATTCTTGCGAGACATAACAGATTGGATATCACAGTACATCATCCATTACAAACCATACTTAAGGTCTTACACAAATAAGGATCTCATGATCCAGTCTTAATACAACAAGCAGTGGAAATAAAAGATAAGCGTAGCGGTGGGGTCCATCTTCAGGGGCACAGGCAATGCTGACGAAGGCAGATAGTCCTAGTTATCATAGCCGTCCTGTTGGCCATCATCTTGATAGTCTCCTTCATAGTCTGGCCATGATAATAGCCAGGGACAAAAGCCATGAGTACTCTTTAAGTACTCGCAAACTACCACTAACAAGTATTATGTAGCTAGATTAAAGTGCTAACTCTATGTTTAACTATAAAGTGAAGTTTGAAACCTAAGCTGAGCTCTGAAGCAAAGAAAGCTAAAGTAAAACTCTAGAATCACTTAAGTTGGGAAAAACTATTGTCATAAACACAACCCTGTTGTGGTCAAGTCAAGATTCGTCATTCATTTCAAAGTATTTAGAAAACATCTGACAATGAAATAGTATGGCCATTCCAACTTTCCATAACCGCGGACGCGGCTATTCGAATAGTTTGACACTCTTCAGAGGTGGTACACTTTCACCATAAGATTCGATACATCTGTCAGGGATAACCCTGAATCATCATACTTAGTATGCAGATAATCAAACACAACCTTCCCTTTACACACCCTAGTATAAGCACCTCTCCCATGAGCATGGCCTCCCAACCATGACCATCAATCATCTTGGGCACTGCATAGGTGGACAACATGAGAGGTAGCCTCAGCTCAGACCTCTCCCATGAGGGAACTAATACTAATGCATATAAATTTCCAGCTAAGCCTTACCCAATTCAGGTAATGTGGTTGTACGGTAAATTTGGAATGGTATCGCATCCGAATCCAACCATCAGTTTTATAAAAGGGTTAAGGCTCATGCCCCAACATTTTCATCAACATCATTCCTTTGTGTTTCTCAACACATGTCAAAACATCTCAATAGAATGACTCATCATTCCAAGGTTTTCATAATTCATTTTCACTAAGTGTTCCCATGTAAAGTGACTCAAGTTTTTGATTCTACTCTAAACTACTAACTTAAGAGTGTTCACTAAGGTGGAAAAGATGGGTTCAATCTCATGCCATAGAATGACATCTAAAGGGTTCTAAATAGGTCAAGGTTTATACTTTTTATGCTACCTTCAAACTAAGTAAAGAACTTTGTATAACCTAAAAGGGGTAAAACTTGTAACTAAGACTTGGGGTACTAATAGTTAAAAGGGAGTGTGATCAAAGCATGCTTAAGGCATCTTTGCTAAACCATCTAGTTTGATTCTAATTTGCTAAGCACTAAACTTGCAAGTGTTAGCTTGCACTGTTAATGGTGGCTTGCACTTAAAAGTGCTAGCTTGCTAATAGTAGCTTGCCTTGGTTGGTGCAGTGGTTGAAGTTTTCTTGTTTTTCTTCTTCTTGGTAGAACTCCTCCTCCTCGAAAGCTTGGTCGGTACTATCGTCTATAAATACATAGGGAGTGCACAATCACCAAATAATACTTAACTAAACTAAGTAGCATTCTAAGGCACACCTTGGATGATCTTTTATCATCACAAGCATCACAAGTTTAATTCCATAGTTTCATTCTTTTTATTTTAGAAAAGTAATTTCTACTCATTGAAAAATTAACTAAAATTTCATATTCACCACCAAAATATGGGATCATGTGGACACATGTCCTCACCACATATTCTAACATGTGGGAATGAGATTTAAAGGTTGGATCAACATTACTTTGGTTTAAGTTCATTATTTAATGATTTAAAGTGACTAGAAATGCCTATATAGCATTATTTTGGTACTAGTCCAAAGTCACTACATGTAAACCTTAATAGTTTTACATATTTGGATATATATGATGAAATGTGATTTTTGAGAGTTGGAATCAACTCAAAAGCTAACTCGGTTGATTTTATAAAAATGTTGCAAGTTGCAAATGCTTCTGTCTTCTTATTTTTACTAGGAGAGATCTATAACTCTAATTGAATTACATCCAACGGGCTTGGATAGATTATCTTAATACCTTTCAGGAAAAATTAGTTTCATGCTATTTGGATTTGTAAAACTCCCATAATTGAATTTTAAAATAGTGGACAGAAACTAGATTTAACTAAAAAGAAAAATCCAGATTTGAATGTGTGGGCTAGCGCGGGAAACGACTTGGGCCGGCCCAGTGGCGCTCCGCGGCGCGGGGCTCAGCTGACAGGGGGGTCCCGCTTGTTAGTGGCACTTAACGCGCGAAATGGTACGCGCGCTGTGGGCCGTAGGATTAGAAGGCAGATCTACGGCTGAGGGTCGTCGTCGACGACGAACAGGTCGCCGGCGAGCTCGAACCCTAGCGGCTCGGTGGGGTCTGCTGGGGACGTACCAGGGCTCTAGCGGGGTTGGTGAGGCAGGCAAACAAAGTGGAAGACGACGGCGAGGCGCGGTTGCGGCGGAGCTTGGGGTGGTCGCAATCAACGGCGCCCTTCTCCTCCGGCCGCGGCTGCTCCGGCTCCAATTCCGGCGAGGCAGATCTCGCCTTGCTCCAGCGAGAGGTGGGTGAGGTTCAGAGAGGTGAGGGGAGTGGAATGGTGTGGAGAGAAGAGGCTGGGGAGGGCTCCTTTTATAGGCCCGACGGTGAGACCGAGCGGGATGGGCAGGCGACGGTGGCGACATGGCTACGGCGGGGTAGAGGCATGGCTGCGGGTGGCGATCCACGTGTGGTTCCTTGGCGGTGCTCTAGGCATTGAATGCAGCCGTAGGGGCGGTGGCACGCGGTCTGGGCGAGGTGGCGCTCTGCGCGGAAGAGGCGGCGGTGTCCACGACGAGCTGTGGCTGTGAGGCGTTGGGCGGCCAGCGGGGGTGTCTGGGGTGTTCTCCAGGTCGAGGCGGAGCGGCGGGCGCGGGCTGTGGCCAAGGGGCGGTCGGGTCGAGCGGGGACAGAGCGCGCTCTAGGGGCAGCACCGGCATGGTGCGGTGGCACTAGACGTGGTTTTTCCTCGGTGGTCCACTGCAACACTTGGCTCGGGCAAGGGACAGAGAGGGGCAGTGAGGTGTTGGCTACCTCCTAGACATGGAGAGGAATGGGGAGATGGTCTGCTGCGGTGAGTGCACGGTCGGCCGACGAGGGGTGGCTGGGCATGGCATGGCAGTGCCACTAGGGGCTAGGGGAGTGGGTGCTAAGGGCCTGGTTAGACCAAGTGGGGACAGAGAAGTTAAATGGTGATCAAATGGGGGCAAAACCCTGTTCAAAACAGTGAGCTATGATTTAGGTTTAAACCTGCCTGCCAAGTGTTTGATTAAATGGCCGCAAGAACTAAACTTTTGAATTTTGGTTTCAAATTTTTTGAGTGATCTCCACTAGTGCTAGGTAGTCTCTGGTTGCAAGGGTTTTGAAAGTGGAGCTCAAATAGAGGGGTTTTGAAATAGGGGTGATCTATGCATATGCATTAGATTCAATTTTCAAATGCAATTTAAAATAAGTAACAAAATGCTTTTAGCAGATCCAAAGGTGGGCCTTGGTACCTCATTATGTGTACTAGCAAGTGGTACAAAGATCAAGAATTGTTTCTGTTAAGAATTGAGTGCTAGGAAGACTCCAAGTAGTGTAGTGGATTAAAATGGCCAAAATGACCATTCCTCCTTTTTAATTCCTTTTGATTTTATTTTCTTTAGGAAAAGTTTGGGAATGATGTAGATGATGTTTAAATCACCTAAGAAACATTTTACAAGCATTGGATCACTCAATCATGGCAATTCAAACAACTCCTATTTTAAATGCACACATATATGAAAGCTTTCTTTTTAAATTTGGAAAAGTTTTTGTTAACCCCATTTTGGTTGATTTGACCTTGATAAGCTTGGATTGAAGTTTTGGGATGTTACAATTTTTGGCATATTTTCCGGGATTTTTCTTGATAGTTGATTTTCTGCATAAAAACTAGATACCAAGGCAATTCTGCTGAAAACAGCGTCAGTCCGTGTTAGTTGCATCCAAATCAGACAAGTTTAGAGGAGAAACAATAGCAAAAGTGTTCGGGAAAGTAGATACGTTTTGGACATATCAACTCCCCCAAGCTTAGCTTATTGTTTGTCCTCAAGCAATTCAGTTGAAAATTGAGTGCGATAAAAGAAACTTTCACGAACACATTTGCTTCATATGATGTATATATTCTCAGCATGTGATCAACTACTTAGACAATTCATAATAAGGAGTATGCAACTAAGTTTACTTAATAGGTATTGCAAGCTATGAAGAGATTCCAACTCAAAAATAATAAGTAGCATGAAACATAAACATAAGCAACATTACAATGCTCATAACAAGGTATGATAGAGTGGTATCTCTCTTGCCTTTGATTGTAGATGCCAAGGCACCTCTGAAGTTCAGGTGAAGACTAGAAGTAAAGATATCAAAGATACAAGCATCAAAATCATAACACAAATAATCAAGTTTTGAGACAAGCACATTAGACTAAGAATGACAACTATGCTCTCGAGAAAGTTCTCATAGAATAGGTGGTGACTCAACAAGGAAATGAAAACGGTTTTGAAAAGTTTGAAAGGCTTCCAAATGCTGAAAGTATGGTACTCGTTAGCTTTGAGCTCTCATTGCCCCTATCATAAGCATCTTTAAGTGGTTAAGGTTAAAGTGACACAACTAAGAGGATATGCTTGACAAGTTATAAGCTAAAGTCTCATGCCCCTTACTTACGAGTACCGGACCTCATGCTACTCAACTTCAGTCACAAGTAAGCTCTTGTCATTGTAAGTACATATGTATCATAGAGAACCGCCAACGGGGTACCCCTTGCACATGATACAAGAGCTATCCCATAATCAAAATGACAAGGCAAGCAGACAATGAGCATCTCAGCGATCTTTATTTACTATGTGCATAGATTTTTATTGAGGATTTTTCATAGAATGCTCATTATGGTTATGCTGCAATTTTCCACCATGATTAGGCATGGCTTAGACTAGCGGCCTAGGCGTTTCTCTAACACACATACAAACTCCATGATCTTACGAGTTCCACTTTTATTTCACACCGCCGGGATCCATAAGCAAAAGAATCATGATACCAACATGGTACAAAGTGCCCGTGAAATGTTGAAAGAGTTCCCCATGATACATGGTTCTGTTAACTTCAACTTATAAAGCGCAATCATATACACAACAAAGATGGACACAATAGTTCAGGTTTATTAAGTGCAGGAAATAAAGTGTGCCATCAAGTTCGTGAGAGCTTTACTAACTAACTTTCTCATAACAAGCAAACATTTTATTCGGAAGAAAACTAGGCATATTGAATATGCACGGAAGAGCAAATGATGCTAGTAGGTAGGTATGGTGGACACTTTTGGCAATATTTGGTTTTAGGGAGTTGGAACCATGAGTAAAACATACTTAGTGTACGTGAAGGCTAGCAATAGTAAGGGAGCGACAAACGAGAGAGCAATAGCTATCATAATCATGCTTGCAACAAAACAGGACTAATCATGGCATGAAAGTGATTCAATACCCTCAAGGCAAAATAATTCATCGAGGCTTAACTGATTATTTCAGTCATATGCATGCGTGAGCATGTGCCAAGTCAATTCAAATGAAACATTCAGAGGAGGATACCACTATGTCATATCAAGTTATGAATAGAGTAATGCAAGCAAACATTCATATGACATGCTACAAACTATTAGCAAGCTAGAACTAATCATAGGAAAGTAAGAATTACTAAGCATCCATAAATAACATACACCCTACACGAATAGGCTAAGCATGCCCACAATGATGAGTATATGTACAAAAATGAAAACAAATAGAGTTCGTAACCAGCCTCTTGCCACACCTCAAGTTGTCATTAATCCTCATTATTGCCCTTCACTTGTGTGGCTTGAATAATAACATGAAACCAAATCCCACTGAGGACTGCTGAACCCTACAACAAAACTCACAAAACCAAAGAAGAACAATAAATATTTTTGGTGTTTTCGATTTTTCAAACAAGAACCAAAAAGGGAAAACAAGCAAAGCAAAATATTTTTGGGTTTTTTGAATAGTTCAAACAAAGCAAGCAAACCAAGGCAAAAAGAAGAAGCAAACCAAAGAGAAACAACATAAATAGGTTTGGTCTTTTTGTGTTTTAGAAAGCAAAAGCAAATAAAGAACAAAAACTAAAAAGAGAACAAAACATGAATATACAAAGTACCGACGCAAAATGATATGGAGATGAGTGTGATGTCAGTGTACCTCCCCCCAAGCTTAGGCCTTTGGCCTAAGTGGGTATCAATCCAAATACGAGTAAGGGTTCCTAGCAGGCGGATCATTGTAAGCATGATCGAAGTTGGACCCTTGGGAAGAAGAAGAAGCTCCCCAATCAGAGGTAGGCTACTGATATGAAGACTCCCCCTCATTCGAGGGCTGGACCGAGTCATCTGTGACCTCCCTTCTAGTATCCTGCTCCTGTTGAGAGAGCTCTCCCAAGTACGTATCAAAATCCTCCTCCGTGAGGGACCATCCTACTCTGTTATCAAGGTTAAACAAAACAGGTGCAGGCAAAAGAACAACACGCTCAAACTTGCTCTTTCTCCAACCAACTTTGAGAAAGGTTATTTCATAAGACAACTCACTCAAACTAGCCCACGAGGAAACACACTTATGTTGTATCATGGAATTAAAATCAAGCCTTTCTATGGGAAACTGTAGGTCTAGGTGATGAGGCACTAAACCATGCAATGCTAGTAAACGAGAAGCAATGAGGCCCCCAGAAATTCCACCTTTCTCGCGGTTAGTAGCAAGATGGTAAGCTATCAAAGCACCCAAGTTGTAAGACCTATCTCGTTTAAGAGCAGCAGAGATGAATGCTAGATCATAGGAAGATAACTTATTGGCAGTTTTCCTAGCAAGAACACACTTGGCAATAAAGTAGGCAAAGTAGCGAATGGAGGGGAGATGAATGTTATGGATTTTCCCGCTCTCCTTCGTGAAGCTGCTCCCTTGGCAAATTTCTGCGTACAAATCCATGAGTGGTGCAGGTCGCTCTTTAATCCTTCGACATGATCCCCACTGAGGTACCTTAATAGCTGCACAAAAGTCATCGAGAGAAAGGTCGATGGCTATATTGTAAATTTTGTAGTGGACATGGGGTTAAGCAAAGAGTAACTAAATTGAAAGTCCTACACTACAGACATGGTTAGCTTCACAAATTGACAAGGTTCATCTTCCAAAAAGTGCTCCAATCCTGCATTAGCAACCAAAGTATGGAAATCCTGGGAAATTCCTGCAGCTCTCATGAATTCGGAGCATGGATAGATGGAAGGAAAAACTTCCTCCTCTTGGTGAACCTTCATAACCTCAGGCACCCACAGTTCATGTTGGTTTAGTTGATGCTCATTCATCTTCTATTCTGAAATTTAAACATCCATTAAACAAGTGATTGCTAAGTGAATATAATGAAGGGCACTACTCATAGGGACTTGTATGAGGCCTAAAAATGCATCAAAACTATACTCTAAGCATTGAACAAGCTTACAAGCTCTCATAACCTGTCACCTACAGCAACAAAATACTCAAGATATAAACCACTAAACACAAATCTACTTGGACAAGCGGAGGATTCACATACCGAAGAACAAATGCTCCAAATTTCAGCAGCAAAGATGGGCTGAGCAAGGAGATCGAAAAAATCGAGGGCAAGCACAACAAGAACGCGATTTTGAGCAATGAACTAGTGTTTGCTCGGGAGAGAGAAGAAAGTGGCAAGTGAGAGAGTGAGTGGAGGGCCAGGGGTGGCCCACACCATAGGCAGGCGCGCCCCAGGGCTGGCCGCGCCACCAAGTGGTGTGCCTACCTGGTGGGCCCCCTGGTACCTTCCAGGCACTCTGCCCCTTTTTTCACGCAAAAATTTAATATGAATTTTCTGGAATTTTTTGAGACACTTTATTTTTGGGCAATTTTCAGGCATAGATGAATGATTTTCTGACAGCAAAAGATTTTCTCGAATGATGCAATGATAAAACAAGGCTAGAACTATAGAAGTTCTAAGACACTCTAACATGCAAGCAGCTAATATTAGAAAAGAAAACTAAATTAAAGCAAAAACTAAATGGATAGAATAGAAGTAAGCGGAGATAATCATGGTGAAAACAATGTTTTGTTCAATGAAATCCTTTTGTTAACAAGGTTGATCAGGTCTTGTTACCAAAACAATTTCATATGAGACAAAACTTTGTATTCCACTAATGATTATGTTACCTCAACTTTGATAGCAATGGTCTCAATCATAATAGTTTCAAATTTTTCTGTTGGTATGGGACAATATATTTCTCCAACTTGAATGCCCTCAACATGTTCAATTGAATTCAAACCATAAGTCCTATCAATCTTCTTGGGGAAATAGACAGTATGTTCCTTGTCATTAACATTGAAAGTCGCCTTTCCTTGATTACAATTAATAACAGCTCCTTCAGTATTAAGAAAAGGTCTCCCAAGAATAATAGACATATTATCATGTTCATGCATTTCAAGCACAACAAAATTAGTTAATATCAAGCAATTATGAGCCACTTGAACATGTACATCCTCACATATACCAACATGAATAGTGGTAGATTTATCAGCCATTTGCAAAGATATATCAGTTGGTATCAGTTTTTCAAGTTGAAGTCTCTTATAGAGAGAAAAAGGCATGACACTAACTCCTGCTCCCAAATCACACAAAGCAGTTCTAACATAACTATTTTTTATAGAGCAAGGAATAGTTGGAATCCCTGGGTCTCCAAGTTTCTTTGGAACCTTACCATTAAAGGAATAATTAGCAAGCAAAGTAGAAATTTCTTCGTTAGGGATCTTCCTTTTATTCGAGACAATATCCTTCATATACTTTGAGTAAGGAGGCAATTTAATAGCATCAGTCAAAGGAATTTGCAGGAATAAAGGTTTCATCCACTCACAAAACTTATTATAGTGTTCATCTTCCTTTGACTTGTGTTTCTTATCAGGGAAAGGCATAGGTTTTTGGACCCAAGGCTCTCTTTCACTACCATGTTTATTAGCAATAAAATCTTATTTAGTGTATTTAGTATTCTTAGTGTGCTTTTCAGGTTCTTCTTCAACTTTTTCTTTATTAGGAACATCATTTTCTTCATTACCACTTTCAATTTCAGCATCAGAGATAGATATACTATTAGGATCTTTAGCAGGTTTAGAGGGTTCTACAATAGTTTTATGCTTCTTTTTTCTTTTCTTACGAGTAGTATCACTATTTTCAGCTTGTTGAGAATCCTGCTCGATTCTTTTGGGATGCCCCTCAGGATATAGAGGATCCTGGGTAGCAGCACCACTTCTAGTTCTAATTTCATAAGCATATTTTTCTTTGGCAGCATTAACAAGCAAGTCTTTTTGCACTTTAATAAGTTGATATATTTGAGTTTGAACCATTTGAAAATGTTTGACAATCATTTTAACATCATTAGAGGTTCTTTCCACAATATCTTTTAACTCAACAATAGCTCTAGTGTTTTCCATTAGATGATTTTGCACCCTTTCATTAAAATTATCTTATTTAACAATGAAAATATCGAATTCTTCTAAGCATTGATCATGAGGTTTAGAGTAAGGGATATCACCTTCATCAAAGTGTTGGAGAGAGTGTACCTCAATAGTGGGTGAATAAGGGATAAGCTTGCATAATTCTTTTATAGGAGGTAAATTCTTGACATCTGCAGCTTTAATTCCCTTCTCCCTAAGACATTTCTTAGCTTCCTTCATCACTTCATCATTCAATTCAATAACTCCCCTCTTCTTAGATAATGGTATCGGCGCCGGTATAGCTAGTTAAGGTATAATTACTTCAGGTATAGCTGGTTTAGGAGGAGTCCAATCTTCATAGTTCTTGCTTATTTTAGCCATTAATTCCTTAGCTTCTTTGGGAGTCCTATTCCTGAAAACACAATCAGCACAACTATCTAGGTATGTCCTAGATTCTTTGATTAGTCCATTATAAAATATATCAAGAAGATCATTCTTAGGTAATGGACTTCCAGCCTATGCATGAATCAAAGCACAAAACCTTGCCCATGATTCAGGCAATATCTCCTTTTCTCCCTGTTTAAAATCAAAAAGTTCCTGCAAAATAGCATATCTAGCACTAGGAGAAAAATATTTTTGCAGGAAAGTACTAATCAAGCAATCAGGGCTATCAATAGATCCAGGAGGTAAATTACTAAACCAAGTTTTAGCTTCTCCTTTCAGTGAAAAGGGGAAAATCTTAGCAACAAAGTAAGTACGCATCTTAATATCATCAGAAAATAAGCCACTCATGGTTGAAAGCTCGGTCATATGTGCTACCGCACTTTGATTCTTCGTCCCACAAAAAGGTTCTTTCTCAACAATAGCTATGTAAGATAGATCAAGAGAGAAATCATAATCTTTATCTTTAATGTTTATGGGAGACGCAACAAACTTAGCAATAGAAGACAATTTGGGTCTAATAGTACGCCTCTCAAGGAGACTCTTAGCAGCGCTCCTATCATTGGTGTTTTTACATTCTTTAATAAATTCATTGGTCATCTCAACATAACCGTCTTCAATATCATAACTCTCACTAGACTCAGGTGAACTAACAGGTGTAGTAGTGTCTTCATTAGGAGTTTCAGTATTTCCTGCTATAGTTCTAGCAATTGTAGCATCTAGGAAAGGACCTAATGAACCACTCTTATCAAGCACAGTAGAAGCAACGTCATAAGTATCAGAAGTTTCAGATTCAGCAGTAGTAGTAGTGTGTGTAGCATGTGTATGTGGTGGTGTAACGAGCTTACTCATAACAGATGGTGAATCAAGAGCAACGGAGGTGTTCAGAACCATACCTCTTCTTGTAGTGGATGGTAAAATATGAACCTTGCCATCACGAGACTTACCCATGATGGATGGATGGCAGCGAACAATTATGAATCCAAGTGAACTTGATAAATAAAGCTATGCTCCCCGGCAACGGTGCTAGAAAATAGTCTTGATGACCCACAAGTATAGGGGGTGTATCGCAGTATTTTCGAGGGAAGTGAAACCCAATTTATTGATTCGACACAAAGGGAGCGAAATAATATTTATAAGCCTTAACAACTGAGTTGTCAATTCAGCTGCACCTAGAAACAATCTTGCTCATAGCAGTTTATCAGTAGCAACAATTTTGTAGTAGCAATAGTAAAGTAACAATAGTAGTAAAGTAAAGACAGTAGTAACAATAACAGTAAACAGTAGGATTCGAGTGAGGTAGGCATAGGGATGGATGGACGGGCGTTGCATGGACAAGACAATTCACATGGCAATCAAAACATAGGTAAATTGAAGATAAATAATATAAAGCATCCAAGTACTAGATAATCCTAGGCATGTGTTCCATATACAGTCATACGTGCTCGCAATGAGAACTTGCACAACATCTTTTGTCCTGACAGCCCGTTTGTAGCGGGCCTCAAGGGAACTACTGGCAGTTAAGGTGCTCCTTTTAATAGAGAACCGGAGGAAAGCATTAACACTCCGTGAACACATGTGATCCTCACATCAAAGCCATTCCCTCCAATTATCCCGATTTCTGTCACTTCGGGGCCTTTGGTTCCGGACAACAACGTGTGTATACAACTTGCAGGTAAGACCATAAACAATACTATCATAATGAATCAATAACATGTTCAGATCTGAAATCATGGCACTCAGGCCCTAGTGACAAGCATTAAGCATAACAAGTCGCAACAAAGTCAAAAATCACTAATAGTAGATACTAGGCACCATGCCCTAACAATCTGATGCCATTACATGAACGATCTCATCCAATCCCTACCATCCCCATAGCCTACAACGGGGGATTACTCACTCATAGATGGGGAAACATGGATGGTCGATGGAGAACCGATGGTGATGATGATGGCGATGATCTCCTCCAATTTCCTGTCCCGGCGGGGTGCCAGAACGGAGTTTCTGGTTTCGAATCGTGGAATCTGGTGGTGGCGGCAGAGCGGAACACCTTCTGGAAAAACGTCAACCCCCCTTGAGTTTTTAGGTTAGAAGGCTTCTTATAGGCGAAGAGGGAGACCGAGGGGGTGTCTGGGGCGGCCAGACCACCCCCTGGCATGGCCAGGCCTAGCCCGCGTGGCCAGGTGGTGTGGCATGGGCCCAGCCCCACTCCGTCTCGTATTCTGGCTCCGAGAGTCTTCTGGTGAAATAGGATTTTTGGCATATTTTCCGGGATTTTTCCTGATAGTTGATTTTCTGCACAAAAACTAGACACCAAGGCAATTCTGCTGAAAATAGCGTCAGTCTGTGTTAGTTGCATCCAAATCACACAAGTTTAGAGGAGAGACAAGAGCAAAAGTGTTCGGAAAAATAGATACATTTTGGACGTATCACCCCGCTCTCCTTCCTGTAGGCTTGCAACGTTGGCGCATGCATCCATTACGCGTCCTTTTCTTCCCTGAGCGGGAATCTGTGGTCGCGGCCATGGCAGAGAGCTGGGACATGACGAACCTGCTCGGGCCGCTCTCCTTCCCATCCCTAGTCTGAGCTCGCCCTTACCATGGACGCACCCATGGCACGGTGCGGGGACGAGAATTGGTTCCCAGTGAGATGTGTCACCGTGTCGACCATGCTCGGTTTTGTTTTCCTCCTCTAGAATCCGAGCTCGCCATCGCCGTGGTTACACCCGCACCAATTCTACCACCTCTGCCGAGGTCTCTGTGGTAGCTCAAGTTCTGCCATGTTGGACCTGTAAGCGAGTTTGGAGCTGGGCGGCGGCAACCCGTTGTTGAACCTGTAAGGAATTTGCTGGAGACTGCGTGCCGCTCCAAGGTCTTTGGATGATGCCTTCGGCTTCTGCCAACGTCCACCGCCGATGTGAGATCTTCTAGTTACTTTAATACAAAATTTCGACCAATTTAACTTGTTGATGTATTCCTTGAAAATTATAATATAATCGAGCACTAGAAATATTTTGTAGTGTGCATGAGCATGATCAGTAATATAATTGAACACTAGAAATTTTAAGGCACTCCATATAAAGGAGTAGATTAATATAGAAGGTTCACTAGAGACACCATAGATATATTGTCTTACATGCCACACACAGGTAATAATTAACTAAAACAAAATAAAAGCAGGGACGGTAGCAGGAGGCCGGGACACGAAGACGCCTAGTAGGGAAGGGACATTTGCAGGAGGCAGGGACAGCCTAGTCGATGGGATACAAGCCAGTCCTGACATAATCCCGGAGGAATTTGCCAAAGGCTGCGTGCCGCGCTAAGGTAATCAGCCTATGGCTTCTTCCTCCGCCTCTGGCAACGCCCATCGCGTGCTGAATCATGTTTTTGAGGTCCACGTTGATTGCTCTACCACAGAATGGGCAAAACAGTCACCCCCTACGGTAGAAACGGATTAGCCCACACCGTAACCGCCTCACCATGTAGCGGATCTTGTTGTCCATGGATTCCTTGCTATCGTCCACTTCATCATCATCATCCTGCTGATTTTAAGAACATAACTTAGAACTCATACATATGATTGAATTGTATTACAACTCAAGAATTAACAACATTTACATGTAAGACAATATATACATGGATATCAAAGAGAAAGCATCTCAGCAATAGTTTGATCGGTTCATATATCATTTCATCTCAACACAATGACAAAAAATTGCATTAGAGTGTATGTAGAATAAAGATTGCGGCCTCATAAGTTTCTTCAGGGACGGTGTGAGTGAACCAAGTAACAATTGCACAACCTATATTGTTCTTGTACATCGCCCCAGGTTCACTAACTCAACCTGAAAAAATCTGACACCAATGTGTCTGCCTCTCTTTTGGGACAAATTTGAATCATTGGCCACAATTAGAAATTGAAATGTAATCGTACAAAACAATATTCATGGATATACATAGTCAGGTACAATAACAAGCCAAAATATTGTAATTATAAATAAAAAACCAAACAATTAATCTTCAGGTACATGTTAAAAATACTTATGATCAAAACCATTCATATACATATGCATCATACGAATAATTAAAAGATCAGAAATAATTCAAGGATCATATATGTAGTTCCATATGAGAATAAATCTAGGGCCTCATAATTTTTTTAGAGATGGAGTTGGAGAACAAAAGTACCAACAACACAACCTATATTGTTTGTGTGCATTGCTGCCTCAGGTTTACCAACCCATCCTTAAAACACGACACCATCATATGTGTCTCCCCTTGAACTCTTTTGGGGCAAATTTCAATCATCGGCCTCGGTGACAAACTGAAATGTAATTCTTATACACTATGAGTGCATGGAATAGATAATTCAAATATCATAGTTCTATGAATGTAGAATAAAGATTGCAGCCTCATAAGTTTCTTCAGGGATGGCGTAAGCGAACTAAGTAACAATTACACAGCTTATATTGATCTTGTACATGGACCCAGGTTCGCTAACTCATCCCTGAAAAAATCTGACACCAATGTGTCTGCCTCTCTTTGGGGAAAATTTGAATCATTGGCCACAATAAGAAATTAAAATGTAATCGTACAAAACAATATTTAGGGATATACATATGCATTATACGACGCATTCATAGATCTGAAACAATAAAAAGATTATATATATATGTTCCATATGAGAAAAAAAATTAGGGCCTCATTTTTTCAGAGATGGAGTCGGAGAACCAAAATACCAATAACACAACCTATATTGTTTATGTGCATTGCTGTCTCAGGTTCACTAACCATCCCCAAGAAAATGACACCATCAGATGCCCTTGCACTATTTTGGGGAAAAATTGAATCATTGGGCTCAGTAAGGAATAGAAATGTAATGTTATAGGCATGTTATGTATCGAAATCAACACTCAACTAGCAAACTCAACTAGATGGCAGATGAGCATATTGGGGTTTTGTGACTAGACGGACTGGGGTTTTGTGACTAGGGATGCATCAATCCCCTACTTCAAGAGCAAAAGAATCTATACATGATTGAGCAAATCCTATGTATGAATAGTGAAATCTGCGGCTGCGACTAGAGAAGCTAGCAATGTAGTACCTCAGACTCCTCATCAAGGACCTCCTCGTCGAACTCGTCATTCTCCGTGATTGCGTCGAAGATTTCTTGGACGATGATGGGGTCATTGATGTAGAGCACCGGATTGCCTCTGGATGTCGCCTGCCCCCCATCCAGATCTGCCGCATGCACCATGACGTTGTCGACCACGACATTGTCAGCCACCTGCTGCTCGGTGGCGACGGCTACTGGATGGACGGATGAGCTCGAACCCTCGATAGCGTGGCAACGAGAGGCGTTCATGCCCAGAGAATACGCCTCCGCCTGCTTGGCAACGACCGAGTCATCTGCTGCTGTGCCTTCAATTGGTTTCACCTCCGGCTCGTCTCCACGCGTACGCTTCATTGCGCACCTAGGGAAGGAGGTAGTGCAAGCGAGGGAGCTTCAAAGCGCGCGGTAGGTGCAGATTGGGGTCTTGGGACTAGACAGACTGGGGGAAAATGACACGAGCACATGGAAGAAGAAGGTCGAGCGGGTTTATAAACACCAGACCGTTCGTAGTCCTCAAGTAGACATGTGTGGTGGGCAGGGGCTACCACGATCTCCACCTTTTTTTTGGGTTCCCTTTTTTTGAAACAGCCACGATCTCCACTTTAGAGGTGCATTGAAAACACGCTCATGGCAGACCTCAATTCCACTGCATGCAAGTGGCGCGGAACCAATTTCTAGCAATGTTAGATCTACTCGAGGGGGCCCTTGACTCATGGAAGTTACTAGTGGTAGGGCCCAGTTGGAAGTGAGATTGAGAGCGCTGCGTAAAAATAGGATATGTCTTATTAAAATCAAGTGGCAATAAATTGCAGTGTCCCGTCGACAACCGTGCACTCGATGACCCTATTACCCTATGCATGTGTTGTAGTAGCAGTAGTAGCCTTTGCATACTAGATTAAACATGACATGACCATTCAACAACTTTTTCCATGGACGACATCATGTTCCTTCTTGTAGAGGGAGACGTCCGTGCTGTCTCACGCTGAGGGAGACGTCCGTGCTGTCTCACGTTGTACTGTGAAGGGCACGACGTGTGCAACGATCATCGTTGGATCACACAGGATCAACGGTTGGTGCGCATGATCCGCGTGACAACTGTGACAACCAATCAGGGCATAGCAGAAGAGTGAGCACATGTTTGGGCTTCTACGAAAGAGAGAGGGGAACCAGGGGCAAAACTGAGTAGTATCAAAAAACCAAGGGCAAAACTGAGTAGTATAAAAACCGAAAGCGAGTGTCTTGTACAATGAAATACATTGTGGCATACATCAAATTATGCCAAGATAGATCCATTAGAGTTTATTGCATGTGTGTTCTTGTCATAAACCACATATGGATCAGCCAGAGTCATTGCATGTTTGTTCTTCTCACAAACCACACATGGATCCACCAATGTTATTGCATGTCTGTTCTTTTCATGAACGACACCTAGTGTAATTGCATGTGTCTTCTTCTAACAAACCACACATGGATGTGTGTTCTTTTCATGAACCACAGCTAGAGTCATTGCATGTCTATTCTTCTCACAAACCAAACATGGATCCACCAATGTCATTGCATGTCTGTTCTTTTCATGAACCACACCTAGTGTCATTGCATGTGTGTTCTTCTCACAAACCACACATGGATGCGTGTTATTTTCATGAACCACACCCAGAGTCATTGCATGTTTGTTCCTTTCACAAACCACATATGGATCCACCAGTGTCACTGGATGTGTGTTCTTCATGAACCACAGCTAGAGTCATTGGATGTGTTTTTTATGAACCACAGCTAGAGTCATTGCATGTGTGTTCTTCTCACAAACCACAGCTAGAGTCATTGCATGTCTATTCTTCTCACAAACCAAACATGGATCCACCAATGTCATTGCATGTCTGTTCTTTTCATAAACCACACCCAGTGTCATTGCATGTGTGTTCTTCTCAGAAACCACACATGGATCCACCAGTGTCACTACATGTCTGTTCTTTTCATGAACCACACCCAGTGTCATTGCATGTGTGTTCTTCTCACAAACCACACATGGATCCACTAGTGTCACTAGATGTGTGTTCTTTTCATGAACCACACCCAGAGTCATTGCATGTCTGTTGTTTTCAAAAACCACATATGGATCCACCAATGTCACTGGATGTGTTTTCTTTACATGAACCACACCCAGAGTCATTCCATGTCTGCTCTTTTCACAAACAACACATATGGATCCACCAGTGTCAATGGATGTGTGTGCTTTTCATGAACCACATCTAGAGTAATTGGATGTGTGTTCTTTTCATGAACCACAGCTAGATTCACCGGATGTGTGTTCTTTTCATGAACCATAGCTAGAGTCATTGCATGTGTGTTCTTCCCACAAACCACACATGGATCCACCAGTGTCATTGCATGTGTTTTCTTTTCATGAACCACACCAGTGTCATTGGATGTCTATTCTTTTCACAAAACACATATGGATCCAGCCAGTGTTACTGGATGTGTGTTCTTTTCATGAACAACAGCTAGAGTCATTGGATGTGTGTTCTTTTTATGAACCACAGCTAGAGTCATTAGATGTGTCTTATTTTCATGAACCACAACTAGAGTCATTGTATGTGTGTTCTTCTCAAAAACCACATCTAGAGTCATTGCATGTCTGTTCTTCTCACAAACCACACTTTGATCCACAAGTGTCATTGCATGTCTATTCTTTTCATGAACCACACCCAGTGTCATTGCATGTGTGTTCTTCTCACAAACCACACATGGATCCACCAGTGTCACGGCATGTCTGTTCTTTTCATGAACCACACCCAGTGTCATTGCATATGTGTTCTTCTCACAAAGCAGACGTGGATCCACCAGTGTCACTAGATGTGTGTTCTTTTCATGAACCACACCTAGAGTCATTGCATGTCTGTTCTTTTCACAAACCACATATGGATCCACCCAGTGTCACTGGATGTGTGTTCTTTTCATGAACCACACCTAGAGTCATTGGGTGTGTGTTCTTTTCATGAACCATAACTAGAGTCATTGGATGTGTGTTCTTTTCATGAACCACAGCTAGAGTCACTGCATGTGTGTTCTTCTCACAAACCACAGCTAGAGTCATTGCATGTCTGTTCTTCTCACAAACCACACATGTATCCACCAGTGTCATTGCATGTGTGTTCTTCTGACAAACCACACCCAGTGTGATTGCATGTCTGTTCTTCTCACAAACCACACATGGATCCACTAGTGTCACTGGATGTGTTTTCTTTACATGAACCACACCCAGAGTCATTGCATGTCTTTTCTTTTCACAAACAACACATATAGATCCACCAGTGTCACTGGATGTGTGTTCTTTTCATGAACGACAACTAGAGTCATTGGATGTGTGTTCTTTCCATGATCCACCGCTAGAGTCATTGGATGTGTGTTCTTTCATGCACCACAACTAGAGTCATTGCATGTGTGTTCTTCCCACAAACCACACGTGGATCCACCAGTGTCATTGCATGTGTTTTCTTTTCATGAACCACACCCAGTGTCATTGCATGTGTGTTCTTCCCACAACCCACACATGAATCCACCAGTGTCAATGCATGTGTGTTCTTTTCACAAACCACACATGGATCAACCAATGCCATTGCATGTGTGTTCTTTCCATAAACCACATGGATCAACCAATGTCATTGCATATGTGTTTTTGTCACAAACCACATGGATCAACCCCAATGGCATTGCATGTGTGTTTTTGTCACAAACCACATATGGATCAACCAATGTCATTGCATGTGTGTTCCTGTCATGAACCACATATGGATCCACCAGTGTTCATTGCATGTGTGTTCTTTCCACATACCAGATATGTATCCACTAGAGTAATTGCATGTGTGTTCTTTCCACAAGCCACATATGGATCAACCAATGGCATTGCATCTGTGTTCTTTTCACAAACCACACATGGATCAACCAATGGCATTGCATGTGTGTTCTTTTCACAAACCACATATGGATCAACCAATGGCATTGCATGTGTGTTCTTTTCACAAACCACATATGGATCAACCAATGGCATTGGATGTGTGTTTTTGTCACAAACCACATATGGATCAACCAATGTGTATCCACTAGAGTAATTGCATGTGTGTTATTTTCACAAACTACACATGGATCAACCAATGGCATTGCATGTGTGTTATTTTCACAAACCACATATGGATCAACCAATACCATTGCATGTGTGTTCCTGTCATGAACAACACATGGATCCACCAATGGCATTGCATGTGTGTTCTTTTCACAAACCACACATAGATCAACCAATGGCATTGCATGTGTGTTCTTTTCATGAACCACAGCTAGAGTCATTGGATGTGTGTTCTTTTTATGAACCACACCCAGTGTCATTGCATGTATGTTCTTCTCACAATCCACACATGGATCCACTGGTGTCACTGGATGTGTGTTCTTTTCATGAACCACACCCAGAGTCATTGCATGTCTGTTCTTTTCACAAACAACATATGGATCCACCCAATATCACTGGATGTGTGTTCTTTTCATGAACCATAGCTAGAGTCATTGGATGTGTGTTCTTTTCATGAACCACAACTAGAGTCATTAGATGTGTGTTATTTTCATGAACCACAGCTAGAGTCATTGCATGTGTGTTCTTCCCACAAACCACACATGGATCCACCAGTGTCAGTGCATGTGTTTTCTTTTCATGAACCACACCCAGTGTCATTGCATGTGTGTTCTTCCCACAACCCGCAAATGGATCCACCAGTGTCATTGCATGTGTGTTATTTTCACAAACCACACATGGATCAACCAATGCCATTGCATGTGTGTTCATTCCACAAACCACATGGATCAACCAATGTCATTGCATGCGTGTTCTTGTCACAAGCCACATGGATCAACCCCAATGGCATTGCATGTGTGTTTTTGTCACAGACCACATATGGATCAACCAATGTCATTGCATGTGTGTTCCTACATGAACCATATATGGATCCACCAGTGTTCATTGCATGTGTGTTCTTTCCCCAAACCACATATGTATCCACTAGACTAATTGCATGTGTGTTCTTTCCACAAGCCACATATGGATCAACCAATGACATTGCATGTGTGTTCTTTTCACTAACCACACATGGATCAACCAATGGCATTGCATGTGTGTTCTTTTCACAAACCACATATGGATCAACCAATGTCATTGCATGTGTGTTCTTTCCACAAACCACACATGTATCCACTAGAGTAATTGCATGTGTGTTCTTTTCACAAACCACACATGGATCAACCAATGGCATTGCATGTGTGTTCCTGTCATGAACCACACATGGATCCAACAATGCCATTGCATGTGTGTTCCTGTCATGAACCACACATGGAACCACCAATGGAATTGCATGTGTGTTCTTCTCACAAACCACACATGGATTAACCAATGGCATTGCATGTGTGTTCTTTTCATGAACCACAGCTAGAGTCATTAGATGTGTGTTCTTTCATGAACCACACCCAGTGTCATTACATGTCTGTTCTTCTCATAAACCACACATGGATCCACCAGTGTCACTGGATGTGTGTTCTTTTTGTGAATTGTTGGGGATATACTTTCCGGGTATCCTCACAGTTCGTCATTGACTAGGGTGGCCCACTTCGGGTTAGAGCTTTGCTTCACGGGCAGCCCAGTCAGGGAGAGATGATGGAGTCCCATCCGGCTACGGGAAGGCCCAGAAGACTTACCGACTTATGCCCATAGTGTTACTTGTAGTTCAAGATGTACTCTGTAACCGACTCTTAGTCATAGCCGGATAGATCTCTCCTGTAAACCCTAGGCCGGATATCTATATAAGCCGTCCTAGGGAGAGCCTTTAGGGAACCAACACTCTAGACCCTCAATAGTCTACAATCTCAACTCGCATAGGCGAACCCTTGTAACCCATATTCCGGCTCTGCCGTATTACTAGATTGCTAGCAGGAGTAGGATCCGTCCAAAGCCGGCGGATTCGAACCTGGATAAACTTGTGTGCTCACCGTCTCGGAACACGATATGTCTCACACCCCTCTCTTCCGCACGCCTCGAGGACCCCCTCATGGCGTACTTGTCATCAATCCAACGACAGTTGGCACCCACCGTGGGGCAAGTGAGCTTCGGATCTGCGTTCCGAGCGGAATCTGCAAGAATCGGAATCGGAATCGGCGAGACTATCACCGTCGGTCGCATCCTCTATGCCAGCGACGTCCCTCTCATCGTTCTCGATGAGACTTGGATTCCGGCTAGGGAGGCCGTGACTTCTGATACGTTGCTAACGTATCCATAATTTTTGATGTTCCACTCTTGGTTTTATCTACTTTCTTGTGTTGTGTTCCAACTTTGGAGTACTTTCTGTACACTTTCTTGGACTAACCTATTAACAAGTTCCACAGTGCCAGTTGCCTATTTTCTACTATTTTTGGTTCCAGGAAAGTCAGAAAATCAATATTCTCGGAATTGGACCGGACAAAAGCCAAAGTCGATATTTTACCGGAAGACTCGCGGAGCCAGAAGACGAGACAAAGAGGGGCCACAGGGTGGCCACACCATATGGTGGCGCGGGCTAGCCCAAGGCATCCCCTTCTTCATCAATAAAAATCCCAGGTTTCTTCCAAACGCTTTGTTTTTATTGTTTCATGCACAGTTGTGTTGTTCTTGGAGCGTCTTCTTTTTCGTTTTCGTTTTGGTTTTTCATTTGCTTAGTTTGCTTAGTTTTCTGAATAAGTTGGTTGGACCCCCCTCTTTCATACATTGGTTTGCAAATAATTTGGTTTGGTTTGGAAAAGAGTAGGAAAGCTCATGCTTAAGTGGTAAAAAGAGCTTGTTTTTGACTGTGGCCTATGCTTTGTCATGCCATGCTTGATATTGTTTTGGCTTTCTGCTTAGTATTCTTTGCTGTAGCATGACTTGTTATAAACAATTGAGATTTCTTAATGTGCCTTGGATGAATCATGCGTTGTTTTAGCATGGTATAGTGGTATTCTCCTTTGATGCTTTATTTGGGTTGACTTGGCACATGCTCACACCATGTTATGACTATCTCAAGTCATCATAGCCTTTATGATCCTTTAGTTTTCAACTTGTAGTATCACTTTATGCTTTGATCAATGATGTTTTGTTGCTCTGCATGATTATGGCCATTATTGCTCTCTTAGTTTGTCGCTCCCAGTCTTTTGCTAGCCTCCAGAACAAAGTATGAGTTCCACTCATGCATCCAACTCCCTAAACCAAGTTATTCCAAAGAGTCCACCATACCTACCTACTAGCTTATGCTATTCCAAGTATATTCATGCTTTTGTTTACCTTCCAAATAAAACTTGTTATGAGAAAACTAGTGATTAAAGCTCTCAGGAACTTGATGGCACACTTTACTTTTTTGCATTTAATAAACCTGAAGCATTGGGTCCTTCTTTGTTGCGTATATGCTTGCACTTTATAAGTTGAAATTAGCAGAACCATGTACCGTGGGGAACGCTTTCAACATTGCACTTGTACTTTGTACCCCGTTGATATCATGTTCTTTTGCTTACGGATCCCGGCGGTGTTAAATAAAAGTGGAACTTGTAAGATCATGGAGTTTGTATGTGTGTTAGAGAAACGCCTAGGCCGCTAGCCTAAGCCATGCTTAATCATGGTGGAAACTTACAGCATCAGCATAATGAGCACTCTATGAAGCATCCTCAATAAAAACCTATGCAAATAACAAATAAAAAGATCACCGAGATGCTCATTGTCTGCTTGCCTTGTCATTTTGATTATGGGATAGCTCCTGTATCATGTGCAAGGGGTACCTCGTTGGTGGTTCTTTATGATACACATGTACTTACAATGACAAGAGCTTACTTGCGATTAAAGTTGAGTAGCATGAGGTTCGGTCTTCGTAAGTAAGGGGCATGAGATTTCGGTTATAACTTGTCAAGCATATCCTCTTAGTTGTGTCACTTTAACCTTAACCACTTCAAGATGCTTATGTTAGGGCAATGAGAGCTGAAAGCTACCAAGTACCATAATTTTTGGAAGCTCTTTATGAAACTTGAATCTCTACTTCCTTCTATGAAGGCCTTTCTTTTACTTTTATGTTGTGTCTCCACCTTCTACCTTTATGCACCTACTTTGAGAGCATAGTGGCCATTCTTAGTTCTATGTGCATTGTCCCAAGACTTGTTGATTGATGCATAACTTGATATTGCTTGTTCTTAAACTACCTGTATCTAGTCACTCTTATGAACTTTGAAGGGGTCCTATGCATTTATGTTTCCTACTCTATGAGGGACAAGCTGAATGCCACTATGCTATGTTTTCTTTATGTGAAACAAACAAACGTCTTGCAAAGCATTGTTATTCATGAATCTTTTGTTTGTATCCTTTCATGTTACAACATAGTTGCTATGTCTTATTCTTAGAACTTTATCTTTCATGCTATGTTGAAGTACTATGATCCCAGCTATCAATGTTTTACAAATACTTTGATCAAGTTTATGATGGTGCATGTCACCTCAAAAATTATTCTTTCTTTTTATCACTTACCTACTCGAGGACGAGCATGAGTTAAGCTTGGGGATGTTGATATGTTGCTAACGTATCCATAATTTTTGATGTTCCATGCTTGGTTTTATCTACTTTCTTGTGTTTTGTTCCAACTTTGGAGTACTTTCTGTACACTTTCTTGGACTAACCTATTAACAAGTGCCACAGTGCTAGTTGCATGTTTTCTGCTGTTTTTGGTTCCAGGAAAGTCAGAAAATCAATATTCTCGGAATTGGACCGGACAAAAGCAAAAGTCGATATTTTACGGGAAGACTCGTGGAGCCAGAAGACGAGACGGAGAGGGGACACAGGGTGGCCACACCATATGGTGGCGCAGGCTAGCCCTGGCCGCGCCACTAGGTGGTGTGGGCCCCCTGACCACCCACCGACCTTGCCTCTTCACCTATAAGATGCCTCCCGATGCAAAAACCCTAAATCGTCAAGCCTCCAGCCACAAAAAGTTCCGCAGCGCCGCTGCCACCGAAGGGGAGATTCGGGGGATAGAAAGTCTCTGTTCCGGCACCCTGCCGGGACGTGGAAGTGCCCCCGGAGCCATCTCCATCAATCTCCACCACCATCTCCATCACCGTTGCTGATTCCCATGATGAGGAGGGAGTAGTTCTCTCTCGAGGCTAAGGGTTCTACCGGTAGCTATGTGTTAATCTCTCTCTATGCATGATCATATTGTGATCATGAGCTTGTAATCTATAGATCTATTCTGCTACTCAAGTGCTTTAATGAATCTCTGCTCTCCCCATGTGAGTGAAAGTGATAGCGTGCACACCATGGTGGCACTTAGGCTAGATATTACAAATACTTGTTATGAGTTATATTTGGAGTTGGATGTCTTTATGAAATTGTGGTGTTTGTTGGAACCATCTAGTGCTCAAGGTGACAGTGTGGGGTTTTCTAGATGGGAAAGGCTTACTTTGAGGTGTGCTGTTATAGCCCTACCGTTGATTAGAGTGTCCAACCAGAGAGTAGTTAAGAGTAGTATCATAAAGAGAAGATATTTATATGAGAGAGTGTTCACTAGTGAAAGTATGATCCCTAGGCCTTGTTTCTAAGCATTGAAACACCGTTTGCTACTAGATCTGTTACATGTTTGCTTGCTTCCATCCTTATTTCAGTTTGCCTTTAGTCTCTTCCACGCCATCAAGTTATTTTCTAGCACCGTTGTCTTCTATCCATACCACTTGTATTTCACTATCTCTTCGCCGAACTAGTGCACCTATACACCTGACAAGTGTATTGGGTGTGTTGGGGACACAAGAGACTTCTTGTATCTTGATTGCAGGGTTGCTTGAGAGGGAATACCTTTGACCACTTCCTCCCTGAGTTCGATAAACCTTGGGTGATCCACTTAAGGGAAAACTTACTGTTGTTCTACAAACCTCTGCACTTGGAGGCCCAACAACTATCTACAAGAATAGAAGTGCGTAGACATCAACTGCCTACACAATCATGTCTTTTGGCGAGATCGATGTTTACATCGGTTTCGCTGAACCTGCCCCACCCACCCCAGCGGTGATGATAGAGGCAGAAGAATCTTCTGGGTCCCCTTTGTTCGCGGAGGCGGCAGAGTTCCGGATCTCAGAAAACCCTAATCCCACCTAGCCCGCACCAGTTGTGGAGATAATGGAGAAATCCCAGCCTGAAGAAGACCTAGCGGTCCAAGTCGAATCTGGAGTGGATCTCCCTAGAGAAGCCAGATCCCAGATCGACCCGCCCGTGGAAGTCAAAATTCAGGAGGGGATCATCAACGACACTGATTCTTGCTCTGATGACACCGGGACAGACATGCCTTTCCTAAGGTACACACTGTGACGTATGATACTGCAAGGCAAAAGCACAGACGCAATTCTCGAGACCATCAAAAGTTTCGACATGGCTGATCGCGAAAGCCACAGGTACCTCAGGAAGCACGCGTCGCACTTCGTCGGATATGTGGGATCCGGATCCGGCTCTGCCGATGCTGGAGAAAACACCGACTCTATGCTGGAGGCGATTGGAACAAACACCGACGTACCCGCATCCTCAAATGAATCGATGACGTCAGCGGACTTTCGAAAGTTCTCCGCGGAATATGAAGAGGAGTATAACTCCAAAGCTGCAGAAGAAGGAGAAGCCATGGATGAAGGATCAGGGGAACACTCTCCCAAAGCGCAGGATGACATGGACGTCGGAGATAATGCCGAAGTCCAGATGTCCGAAAGTACCGATCAGAGCTTGACTCCGGGAAACGGACCCAAAGCCGTCTTTGCTACCGACACTGCCAAGAAGGCAAAGAAGAAGAATCAGAAGAAGAAGACCCCGACAATAGACCCTCTGACAGAAGAAGTGATTTCCAAGGAATACGAAGAAGACTCGGATGGATCCCTTATCCTAGATGAGCCGAAAAAAGAAGAACCGGTGGATGGACACGTGACCACTGAAGGTGCACATAAACTCATCGATGCTGCATTAACCACACCTATTCCTACAGCTGCAAAACTTACTGCGGAAGAACTGGACGAGAAGGCACATGCCCTAGAAGCGCGTCGTCAAGTACTCCTCGATGAAGCCAAAAACATTGAGGAGGAAAAGAAACGCATAGCATATGCGGGGAAGTACAACTCCAGGCAATACCAGAAGACCAGGAAGCGTCATACCAATGACAACCAGTTCCCGCAGATCCACGCAGTCCTTTTCGGAGATGAGATGGGGAAGCCTCGGAAAGATAACAAAGGAGATTGGGTATATCCAACCCTAGTACAGAATACCGTGGCAGCCCGAGAAATTCTATCGGCTAATCCAGGACTAGAGGAGATCCGTTTGGGAATCAAACTACTCAACAAGGGACTAGAGCAACAAAAGGTCACCTTGTCCGGAAGTCAAAAACTAGTCTCGGATTCTGACCAATGTCGCACATATCCGGCATGGGCTGGCGTAAGAACCCATCGCATTCCGGAGCGGCATCATCGCCCCGAACACCGGGAAGACAATTATTCGAGAACCGGATCGTCAGGACAGCATCACAGAACTGCACGTGACTGGAGCAACGTCGCCCCAACGGCCGAAAAAGAGGCCATTGCTGCACTGAATCCGAGGAATCCTCCCCGACGAGAGTCGAACAATCGAAGGGGAGAAGATAAAGAGAAGCATCGGGAGGAGGATCGTCAAAAAATGCCACCCCCTAGACATGCAAGCCGTCCGGCTGAGCCACATCATGGTGGGAACGACGGATGAAGGAATGACAGAAACCATGCCGGGACAAGCCGGCAGGGGGCTCGTCGTAGTGAAGACCCTCCTCGGAACCGGAATAATGACGCTCCGGACGGAGGTCAGCGATCAACCGGAAACAATTCAGCTGCCCCACCCTCTCCTCCAAGCAGTCATCACAATGGCTCTCAAGGGGGACAAGGAGGACGACGTGGCGGAGGAGGTGGTGGTAGAAGCCGAAGTCCGGCTCTAAGGCACCGCAGCCACAGCTGACATTCGGGACGATTTTTATCCCCGAACGACGCAATGCACAGGATCAACTCCAACATAGAGGCGTGGCGCTACGAAAACGATGATATCTACGTGGGCCCGAAATGCTTTGGACCACGCATCAGAGCTACAAGATTCCCGGAAGGATTTGCTATCTCAAGGCATATCCAAGCCTATGACGGCATTGCTCGGCCAGATACCTGGCTAAAGGATGTTTTCCAAGCTTGTTGCATCGCCAAAGGCGGAAACAGCCTAGTCGCAACCCGATATCTCCCACTTATGTTGCGGAAGGCGGCATGATCATGGCTCAATGAACTTCCAGAGAACACCATCCATAACTGGTATGACATACAAAGTGCGTTCTTTCGAAATTTCGAAGGCACATATCAAAGGCCCTGTATGGTCGGAGACCTACAGCGTTGCACCCAGAAAGCCGGAGAAACTTGCCGGGATTACCTCGAACGATGGATCGACACCAAGAACTCCTGTGAAGGAGTAAACTATCAAACTGCGATTGAAGCTTTCATCGCAGGACTCCCAATTGGTCTACTGCGCCATCGCTTGAAGTGTGACAAGGTCACTGATTTGGGAGAGATGATAGAAACAGCGAGCAAATATGCACATGCCGACGATGATGCAAAGGGATTGCTCAATGCCCTAGTTGTGCCTCAGTCGGCAAAACAACCAAAGTAACAAGCTCAGAAGCGCAAAATACCTCAAAAGAGAAACCCAACGCGGAAACAGCAGTGGTCACTTCTACTTTTGGGTCTGGAGGACGAGGAGGACGCGGCGGAGGCCGCGGGCGTGGCCGTGGGACTTCAAGGGTCCAAGGTAGAGGAGACCAGCAACCAGGCAAAACCTACTCTTGGGCCGACATTGCCAATAACCCATGTGTGCATCATTTAGACGCCAATGGGGGCTCATCCCACACTAACGCTGAATGTCGTTTCAATGACGACATCAAAAGAGATGACACTGATACATTGCAAATGTATCTATAATTTTTGATGTTCCATGCTTGGTTTTATCCACTTTCTTGTGTTTTGTTCCAACTTGGAGTACTTTTCATATGATTTCTTGGACTAACCTATTAACAAGAGCCACTATGCCAGCTGCCTGTTTTCTGCTGTTTTTGGTTCCAGGAAAGTCAGAAAATGAATATTCTCATAATTGGACGGGACAAAAGCCAAAGTGCCTATTTTTCCGGAAGGGATTAAGTGCCAGAATACGAGACGGAGAAGGGCCAGGGAGCCACCACACCACCTAGCCGCGCGGCCAGGCCTGACCCGCGCCAGGGGGTGGTGTGGCCGCTCCCGGCACCCCCTCGGCCTCTCCTTCCACCTATATATTTCCCTCGGGACGAAAACCCTAGGAACCCGATCAAAAATCCATGAAAGAGTCTGTAGCCGCCGTCATCTCCATCCCTAGATCAGGAGGGATCTGAAGCTCTTCCCGACACCCTGCCGGAGAGGGGAATTCACCCTGGAGGCCTTCTTCATCACCATGCAAGCCTCCGGTGTGATGCGTGAGTAGTTCATCCTTGGACTACGGATCCATGTAGTATCAAGATGGCTGGTTCTCCTCCTTTGTGCTTTCATGTTTAGATCTTGTCAGCTCTGTTCATGATCAAGATCATCTATTTGTAATTCTGCATGTTGTGTTTGCGGGGATCCGATGGATATTGAGATGCTATTTCAGATTGATTATTGATTCTATCATGTCTTTGTTATTTGTGATCTTGCATGCTTTCCGTTGTTAGTAGCTATATTGGCCAAGTAGATGCTAGCAATTCCAAGAGTTAGCATTTATGCTCGATAGTGGGTTCATGCCTCTGGTAATCTGGGGAAGTGACAGAAATCTCTAAGGTACTAGATGTGCTGTTGCTACTAGGGAGAAAACAACAATCCTTTATTCATAGAACAATCATATTGTTTACTTTACACGCAGTTCGTAAAGCAATAATCTGTTGCTTGCAAGTTAATACTGGAGGGGGTTCGGATGATAACCTGACGGTGGATTATTAGTCATAGATGCAGTTGGATGGCGGTCTATGTATAATGTTGTAATGCCCAATCAATTCTCAAAGGAGTCAAGATGATTAGTATATGCATGTATTGCTTTCTCGGTGTTAGTCAATTGCCCCGCTGGAATTTGTTCACCCAACATGTTATCTATCTTAAGGAGAGCCACCTCTAGTGAACTATGGATCCCGGTCCTTTACTTTACATACAATCTACAATCTTTTACTGCTTTGTGTTTACTTTCTACAAACTTTTACTTCTTTCCATTCGATACGTTTAATCCTTTGTTTTCCACAAAACACGGTGAGATTGACAACGTCATCGCAAGTTGGGGACAAAGTTCTGTGGTTGTGTTGTGCAGGTCTCCACATTGCTACTAGCACCAGTAGTGCGCCCTGCCAAAGCTCAGCTAGTAACACCTTTGGGGTGTTTCCTTGCTCCTACTGGTTCGATTAAACCTTGGTTTCATAACTGAGGGAAACTTGCTGTTGTGCTCATCATACCTTCCTCTTGGGGTTCCCAACGAGCTCTACATCAACACCACGCGCCAAGCACTTTTCTGGGCGCCGTGCATTGAGCCATCAAGCGATTTTCTGGCGCCGTTGCCGGGGAGTCAAGGACATCTTCACAAGGGGAGTCCCTCATAACCAATCTCTTTACTTTGTTTTGTTTGTTTTGCTTGGTTTCTTTTTTTGCTTTGTTTGCTTGTTTTGTTCTTCAAAAAATAAAAAAATTAGTTTTACTAGTTTGCTTTCTTATTCAAAAACACAAAAAAATAGTTTTACTAGTTTGCTTTCTTATTTGAAAACCCAAAAAATGACTACTCTTGAAAACACTAAGTTGTGTGACTTCACTAGCACCAACAACAATGATTTTATGAGCACACCTATTGCTCCACCTGTGGCTGAAAATACTTTCTTTGAGATAAAACCTGCTTTGCTCAATCTTGTTATGAGAGAACAATATTCTGGTATTGGTAATGAAGATGCTGCTTCCCATCTAAATAACTTTGTTGAACTTTGTGAGATGCAAAAGCATAGGGATGTAGATGGTGATATTATTAAACTGAAATTGTTTCCTTTCTCTTTGAGAGGAAAAGCTAAAGAATGGTTGAATTCCTTAACTAGGAATAGTATTGATTCTTGGACTAAATGCAAAGATGCTTTTATTGGAAAATACTATCCTCCTGCTAAGATTATATCCATGAGAAGTGAAATAATGAAGTTTAAACAACTTGATAATGAGCATGTTGCTCAAGCTTGGGAAATAATGAAATCTTTGGTAAAGGATTGTCCCACTCATGGACTAACTGCTTGGATGATCATCCAAACTTTTTATGCAGGATTGAACTATTCTTCAAGGAACCTATTGGATTCAGCTGCTGGAGGTACCTTTATGATCATCACTTTGGGTGTTGCAACAAAACTTTTGGACAATATGATGGTTAATTATTCTGAATGGCATACTGAGAGAGCTCCACAAGGTAAGAAGGTAAATTCTGTTGAGGAAACCTCCTCCTTGAGTGATAAGATTGATATTATTATGTCTATGCTTGTTAATGGGAAAGCCCATATTGATCCAAATAATGTCCCTTTGGCCTCTTTGGTTGCTCAAGAAGAGCAAGTTGATGTGAACTTCATAAGAAATAACAATTTTGGAAACAATGCTTATGGTAATAATGCTTATAGGAGTAATTTTGGTAACAACAATTATAAGCCATATCCTCCCAACGATGGTAATGCTTATTGAAATTCTTACAACAATAATAAGAGTGCTCCCTCTGAACTTGAAGTTATACTTAAAGAGTTTATTAGTAAACAAACTGCTTTCAATAAAACTATTGAGGAAAAACTCTCTAATGCTGAAAGAAATATAGCATCTTTAGCTGAAGCTCAAACTTCTTTGAATAAAATGGCTGCTAAACCTGAAACCAATGACAACCCCTTTGCAGCTACTAATGCTATACAAGTAAGAATTGATGAAAATGTTAGACTATTAGCTGAATTACATGCTAAGTGGGAAAGAGAAGATGAAATTGCTAGAAATATTAGTGTTTCTACTATTACCACCACTAGTGTTGAGGCTACTAATAGTTCTACTACTTTAGATGATAAATTTGATTTTGATCTTGATGGTTGCAATATCTCTGAAGTTATTAAGTTCCTACAAAATCTTGCTAAAAGTCCTAATGCTAGTGCTATGAACATGGCCTTTACAAAACACATTACTGATGCTCTCATAAAGATTAAAGAAGAAAAGATGAAACATAAAGCTTCTATTCCTATAAAACAAGAAGATGGTTGGGAACCCATCATTAATATGAAAGTGAATGACTTTGATTTCAAAGCTTTGTGTGATCTTGATATTAGTCTTTCTATTATGCCTAGAAGAATTTATGATATGCTTGATTTGCCACCTCTTGAAGATTGCTATTTGAATGTCCCACTTGATGATAATGTTAAAAATAAACTCATGGGGAGTCTTAATGATGTTATTATTATGGTTAACGATTCCTATGTCCCCGTTGATTTCTATGTTTTGGATGTTGAATACAATGCTTCATGTCCTATTACTTTGGGAAGACCTTTTCTTAGAACTGTTGGTGCCATCATTGATATGAAAGAAGGCACCATTAAATATCAACTCCCACTCAAGAAAGGTATAGAACACTTCCCTAAAAAGATATAAAAGATTTCTTGTGCTTCTCCTATGAAAACAAAATTTGGTCTTAATGCTTCTTCATTTGAGAACACTTGATTCTTTCTTTGCTTCTTATGCCTAACTTAAAGGCGTTAAAGAAAAGTACTTATTGGGAGATAAGCCAAAAGTTTTAGATCAGTCTTGGAAGTTATTACCTCTGTAATAACCTCTCCTAATCCTTTTTATTTGCTTTTTGTGCCAAGAGTAACCTCTAATGAGAGAGAAGTAATGATTGGGAAAGTTGCTGTCCCGAAACAGATTTTTGTGCTTCACCGTAAAAATTTGTGAGAGGGTTCTGTATGTCGGATTGAGCTGTAATGTTTTTTGCTTCTGACCCAGGTTGTTATCTAAGTTTCGTTAGTTCAACACTTTTTGATTTGAGCAACATAAGGTCTTCGAAATTTTTTGTCTTTACCTGCTGGTCTGTTTTGACATATTTCTGCCATTTTCTGCATTTGCTTCTTGTGGGTTCCTTTTTGAGTTGTTTTGGGGAATTGAGCTTTTTGAGGGAAGTGCTATAGTATCTAGTGTTCTAATTGAAGTTTATTTGGTGTTAGAACTGAACCTTAAGACTTATTTATCTTAAATGCACTAATGTTGCTAATGAGATTGTGTGAAGTTTCGTATGAAGAAAAAAAATCAGGTGTATGGAAGGAATGAGTAATGAGATGAAGAATAGACTAAAGCTCAAGCTTGGGGATGCCACGCGTGTCACCCGAAGAAATATCCAAGAATTACAAGCGTCAAAGCTTGGGGATGCCCAAGGCATCCCCTTCTTCATCAATAAAAATCCCAGGTTTCTTCCAAATGCTTCATTTTTATTATTTCATGCACAGTTGTGTTTTTCTTGGAGCGTCTTCTTTTTTGTTTTCATTTTGGTTTTCGTTTGCTTTGGTTTGCTTAGTTTTCTGAATAAATTGGTTGGACCCCCTCTTTCATACATTGGTTTGCAAATAGTTTGGTTTGGTTTGGAAAAGAGTAGGAAAATTCATGCTTATGTGGTAAAAAGAGCTGGTTTTTGACTGTGGCCTATGCTTTGTCATGCAATGCTTGATATTGTTTTGGATTTATACTTAGTATTCTTTGCTGTAGCATGACTTGTTATAAACAATTGAGATTGCTTAATGTGCCTTGGATGAATCATGCGTTGTTTTAGCATATTAAAGCATAGTATAGTGGTATTCTCCTTTGATGCTTTATTTGGGTTGACTTGGCGCATGCTCACACCATGTTATAAGTATCCCAAGTCACCATATCCTTTATGATCCTTTAGTTTTCAACTTGTAGTATCACTTTATGCTTTGATCAATGATGTTTTGTCGCTTTGCATGATTATGGCCATTATTTCTCTCTTAGTTTGTCTCTCCCAGTCTTTTGCTAGCCTCCACAACAAAGTATGAGTTCCACTCATGCATCCAACTCCCTAAACCAAGTTATTCCAAAGAGTCCACCATACCTACCTACTAGCTCATGCTATTCCAAGTATATTCATTCTTTTTTTTACCTTCCAAATTAAACTTGTTATGAGAAAACTAGTGATTAAAGCTCTCACGAACTTGATGGCACACTTTACTTTACTTGCCTCTAATAAACTTGAACCATTGGATCCTTCTTTGTTGCGTATATGATTGCGCTTTATAAGTTGAAATTAGCAAAACCATGTACCATGGGGAACGCTTTCAACATTGCACTTGTACTTTGTACCCCGTTGATATCATGTTCTTTTGCTTATGGATCCCAGCGGTGTGAAATAAAAGTGGAACTTGTAAGATCATGGAGTTTGTATGTGTGTTAGAGAAACGCCTGGGCCGCTAGCCTAAGCCATGCATAATCATGGTGGAAACTTGCAGCATCACCATAATGAGCACTCTATGAAGCATCCTCAATAAAAACCTATGCAAATAGCAAATAAAAAGATCACTGAGATGCTCATTGTCTGCTTGCCTTATCATTTTGATTATGGGAAAGCTCCCGTATCATGTGCAAGGGGTACCCCGTTGGCGGTTCTTTATGATACACATGTACTTACAATGACAAGAGCTTACTCGTGACTGAAGTTGAGTAGCATGAGGATCGGTCTTCGTAAGTAAGGGGCATGAGATTTTGGTTTATAACTTTTCAAGCATATCCTCTTAGTTGTGTCACTTTAACCTTAACCACTTCAAGATGCTTATGATAGGGGCAATGAGAGCTGAAAGCTATAAGTACCATAATTTTTGGAAGCTCTTTATGAGACTTGAATCCCTACTTCCTTTTACAAAGGCTTTTCTTCCACCATTATATTGAGTCTCCACCTTCTATCTTTATGCACCTTCTTTGAGAGCATAGTGGCCATTCTTAGTTCTATGTGCATTGTCCCAAGACTAGTTAATTGATGCATACTTTGATATTTCTTGTTTTAAACTACTGTATCTAGTCACTCTTATGAACTTTGAAGGTGTCCTATGCATTTATATTTGCTACTCTATTGAGGGACAAGCTGAATACTATTATGCTATGTTTTCTTTATGTGAAACAAACAAATGTCTTGCAAAGCATTGTTATTCATGAATCTTTTGTTTGTGCCTTTTCATGTTGCATCATAGTTTCTTTGCTTATTGCTAGGACTTTGTCTTTCATGTTATGATTGAAGTACTTTGATCCCAGCTTTGAATGTTTTGCATTTGATCAAGTCTTTGATGGTGCATGTCACCTCAAAAATTATTCTTTCTTTTTATCACTTACCTACTCGAGGACGAGCAGGAGTTTAGCTTGGCGATGTTGATACATTGCAAATGTATCTATAATTTTTGATGTTCCATGCTTGGTTTTATCCACTTTCTTGTGTTTTGTTCCAACTTTGGAGTACTTTTCATATGATTTCTTGGACTAACCTATTAACAAGAGCCACAATGCCAGCTGCCTGTTTTCTGCTATTTTTGGTTCCAGGAAAGTCAGAAAATGAATATTCTCGGAATTGGACGGGACAAAAGCAAAAGTGCCTATTTTTCCGGAAGGGATTAAGTGCCAGAATACGAGACGGAGAAGGGCCAGGGAGCCACCACACCACCTGGCCGCGCGGCCAGGCCTGATCCGCACCAGGGGGGGGATTGGCCGCTCCCGGCACCCCCTCGGCCTCTCCTTCCGCCTATATATTGCCCTCGAGACGAAAACCCTAAGAACCCGATCAAAAATCCATGAAAGAGTCAGTAGCCACCGTCATCTCCATCCCTAGATCGGGAGGGATCTATAGCTCTTCCCGGCACCCTGCCGGAGAGGGGAATTCACCCTGGAGGCCTTCTTCATCACCATGCAAGCCTCCGGTGTGATGCGTGAGTAGTTCATCCATGGACTACGGATCCATGTAGTAGCTAGATGGCTGGTTCTCCTCCTTTGTGCTTTCATGTTTAGATCTTGTGAGCTCCGTTCATGATCAAGATCATCTATTTGTAATTCTGCATGTTGTGTTTGCGGGGATCCGATGGATATTGAGATGCTATTTCACATTGATTATTGATTCTACCATGTTTTTGTTATTTGTGATCTTGCATGCTTTCCGTTGTTAGGAGCTATCTTGGCCAAGTAGATGCTGGCAACTCCAAGAGTTAGTATTTATGCTCGATAGTGGGTTCATAGCCTTTGGTAATCTGGGGAAGTGAGAGAAATCTCTAAGGTACTAGATGTGCTGTTGCTACTAGGGAGAAAACAACAATCCTTTGTTCATAGAACAATCGTATTGTTTACTTTACACGTAGTTCGTAAAGCAATAATATGTTGCTTGCAACTTAATACTGGAGGGGGTTCGGATGATAACCTGAAGGTGGATTATTAGTCATAGATGCAGTTGGATGGCGGTATATGTATAATGTTTTAATGCCCAATCAAGTCTCAAAGGAGTCAAGATGATTAGTATATGCATGTATTGCTTTGTCGGTGCTTGTCAATTGCCCCGCTGTAATTTATTCACCCAACATGTTATCTATCTTAAGGAGAGCCACCTCTAGTGAACTATGGATCCCGGTCCTTTACTTTACATACAATCTACAATCTTTTACTGCTTTGTGTTTACTTTATGCAAACTTTTACTTTCCATTCGATACGTTTAATCCTTTGTTTTCCGCAAAACACGGTGATATTGACAACCTCATCGCCAGTTGGGGACAAAGTTCTGTGGTTGTGTTGTGCAGGTCTCCACGTTGCTACTAGCACCGGTAGTGCGCCCTGCCAAAGCTCATCTAGTAACACCTTTGGGGTGTTTCCTTTCTCCTACTGGTTCCATTAAACCTTGGTTTCATAACTGAGGGAAACTTGCTGCTGTGCTCATCATACCTTCCTCTTGGGGTTCCCAACGAGCTCTACATCAACACCACGCACCAGGCACTTTTCTGGGCGCCGTGCATTGAGCCATTAGACACCGCGGGCTACAAAGCTAAGCGGAAGAAGGGAAAGAAGAATCTCGAAAAAGATAAGGAGACCAAGGAAGATTCCGACATGGAGGAAGCTGACGCTTGAAATCCCAAGCCGGAAGGGAAGAAAAATTTTCCGACCAAGAAAGACACTTATGTCACCTTCCTCGGATCTCAACCAGCAAAGGTCAAGAAAGCAGTTCTACATGAGCTCAATGCAACAGTTCCGGCTATCCCCCAATTTCTGGACTGGTCGGGAGTGGCAATCACATTTGACCGCGCTGATCATCCGCCTAAGTTGCACATGCGAGGAAAATACGCCTTAATCGTCAATCCACTTATTGACGGTTATGGTTTCTCCAAGACCCTCATGGACGGTGGTAGCAGCATCAATATTCTCTATGTCAAAACGCTACGCCGGATGAAGATCTTGGAGACCCAGCTGAACCACAACATTGTGATTTTTCATGGCGTTGTCCCAGGAAGACAAGCCAATTCCCTGGGAGAGATCACTTTGGATGTTACCTTTGGAACTCTAAAGAACTATCGGACGGAGGCACTTTCCTTCGAAGTGGTCCCGTTCAAGAGCGCATACCACGCTATATTCGGACGTCCGGCTTACTGGGCTTTTATGGCTCGTCCGTGTTACATTTATAATATGATGAAAATTCCAGGTCCCAACGGCATGATCACCATCAGGGGAGACCCGAAGAAAGCGCGAGAGTGCGAGGATGGAAATGCTGCCTTTGCTGAAGCCGTGCTGCACCCCGAGGAGTACTAGGAGATCAAGAAGAGCATAGATCCGTCCGAGATGCCCGCAACGAACAAGGAGGTGACAAAGCCAAATCCGGAGTTCAAGGCATCAGAAGAGACGAAGAACACGCCGTTGAAGGATGATGACCCCTCCAAGGTGACCCAGATAGGCGTAGGCCTAGGTAGCACAAAGGAAAGCGCGCTCGTCAAGTTCCTCCAAGTAAATCAAGATATCTTTGCATGGCAGCGATCTGACATGACTGGAGTACCTAGGGAACTTGCCGAGCACTCTCTAAATATAAACCCGAGCGCTAAACCCGTCAAACAGTCCTTACGATGTTTTGGCGATGAAAAGCGTAAGGCAATAGCTAAGGAACTAGCACGGCTCGAGTTAGCCGGATTCATAGAAGAGGTCATCCACACTGAGTGGTCGACCAATCCTATAATGGTCCCTAAAAAGGACACCACTGATTTAAGGATGTGTTTTGATTATATTGCCTTCAACAAGGCTTGTCCAAAAGATCCATTCGCTCTGCCTAGAATTGATCAAGTTATCGATTCTACGACAGGCTCAGAACTCCTCTGTTTTCTCGACGCATATTCCGATTATCACCAAATTTGGATGAAGGAATCTGACAAAGTCAAAACTTCATTCATAACCCCCTTCGGAACCTTCTGTTTTGTTACGATGCCCTTTGGGCTGAAGAACGCAGGAGCAACGTACCAGCGCACGATGCAGCGTTGCCTCCACGATCAACTCGGACGCAATGTACATGCATACGTGGATGATATTGCGGTGATGTCCAAAAAGAAGGAAACGCTGATTTCCGACTTGGAGGAAACGTTCGCCAATCTACGAAAATACAACATCATGCTTAACCCGAAGAAATGCTTCTTTGAAATACCAGCCGGAAAATTGTTAGGTTTCATCGTGTCTCGAAGAGGCATAGAGGTGAACCGGGAAAAAATCAAGGGTATACTCAATATTTCCAGGCCAACTCACCTGAAGGACGTACAAAGATTAACTGGTTGCATCGCTGCGGTCAGTCGATTTGTAAGACGGCTTGGTGAAAGAGCCGCATCATTATACAAACTCCTGAAAAAGACCAAGGATTTTGTTTGGACTGACGAAGCTGAAACTTGACTGCAAGACCTAAAGAAAGTACTCTCCTCTGCTCCTATCCTTGCAGCGCCGGAACCTCAGGAACCGATGTTGCTCTATCTTGCTGTGACAATAAGGTCGTTAGTATCGTCATGGTGGTGGAGATACTGGAGGAAAATCAGGACCACCTGGTGCAGCGTCCGACTTACTTTGTCAGTGAGGTCCTAACAGAATCAAAACAGCGGTATCCGCACTATCAAAAGTTGGCTTACGATGTTTTTTAGCATCTCGTAAGTTACGACACTATTTTCAGGAGCATCCAATTACCGTGGTGAGCATAGCTCCCATGAGAGATATAATCAACAACAGTGACGCCACAGGACGCGTCGCCAAATGGGGCATAGAGTTTTCAGCTTTCGATATTGAGTATAAACCCTGAACAGCAATCAAATCCCAAATCCTTGCTGACTTTGTCACTGATTGGATAGAGACGAAGGAAAATATGACCCTCCCTGAGTCGGAATATTGGACCCTCTACTTTGATGGGTCTAAGGCTCGCGGAGGCTCGGGGGCTGGCGTGGTGCTCAAATCACCCCAAGGAGATAAACTTCTATACGTGTTGCAGATTCACTTCACAGCGACAAATAATATTGCCGAGTATGAAGCACTGCTGCACGGAATCCGGATTGCTAAGGATATTGGCATCCGACGTTTGATGTGTTACGGAGATTCGGATCTTGTTGCTCAACAAGTGTCGGATATTTGTAATACAAATAAACACATGGTAGCATATAAAGCTGTCGTGGATGATCTATCTAAATCGTTCGAAGGATTTGAGGTTCAACACATCCCTCGAGCAGAAAATGAGGAAGCAGATGCACTGTCTCAGATAGGCTCTGCGCGGAAAGAAGTCCTGGATGGCGCTTTTTTAGAGCATCTCAAAGTTCCCTCAATAAAGGGAGTAGATGAGGAATATCCGACAAAATCCGACTCACCTTTGATAGCAGTTCTGGCTGTAATTCCCAGCTGGACTCAACCCTACCTAGATTATCTGGTAGATGGCAAATTACCCGAAGACGAGGTGCTGAGCTCGCAGATTATCCGACGAGCGAAAGCCTATACTATTATTAAAGGTGAGCTCTATAAACGGAGTGTTTCTGGGGTTTTTCAGCGCTGCGTATATTTGGAAGAAGGAGTGGAAATCTTAAGGGAAATCCACGAAGGCGTGTGTGGTCACCACACTACAGCCAAATCTTTAGTGGCAAAAGCTTTTAGACACGGATTTTTCTGGCTTACAGCTCAGGCAGATGCCAAACGATTAGTCAAGGCGTGCAAAGGCTGCCAAAAGTACGCCAAACAAGCTCATGTTCCGGCTGATCAGCTGCGAACAATACCTATAACATGGCCTTTTGCGGTCTAGGGGCTTGATATGGTAGGACCATTTAAACAAGCTCCAAGTGGATTTACTCACCTCTTAGTGATGGTGGATAAATTCACCAAATGGATTGAGGCTAAACTTGTCACTAGTTGTGATGGAGCAACAGCCAAAAGATTTGTCGAGGATGTTATAATCCAGTATGGTTATCCACATAGCATCATCACGGACAACGGGAGTAACTTCTCTATGGGAGAATTGGCAGAATTTTGCAACGAGCAAAATATCCGGCTTGACATTGCGTCATTCGCACATCCGCAAGCTAACAGACAAGTCAAAAGAGCAAATGGTTTAATCCTACAAGGCCTAAAACCGAGACTCAAAGCACCACTATAACGTGCTGCGGGGGCTTGGGCAAAGGAATTACCCTCTGTAATATGGAGTTAAGAACAACCCCAAATAGGTCAACCAGATACACACCTTTCTTCTTGGTCTATGGCGCAGAAGCAGTTCTTCCTAGTGATTTAATTCATACTTCTCCTAGAGTGGCCGCGTACATTGAAGAGGATGCCGAGATTTCTCGATAAAATGATCTCGACTTAGTCGAAGAAGTTCGCGTCGTTGCTGAAATGAGATCAACAGCCTATCGGCAGAAGTTACACAAGTATCATAGCCAGAGAGTCCGAAATAGATATATCAATAAAGGTGATTTGGTTCTCCGGCTTGTGCAACAAAGAAAGCACAAACTTTCCCCAGTATGGGAAGGGCCCTTTTTAGTTAGTCGAGTATTGCACAATGGATCGTACTACTTAACTGACATGAGGCCAGTCAAAGAAAGACCTGCTACTAAGAAGAGAAAGAGAGCTGGAGGCAGTACAAATCCGGATGAGTTAGACAGACCATGGAATATTGCTCAGCTACTTCCCTTTTATTCTTAGTTTATCCTTCTTTGTAATCATATATATGTACATGTTCTGTGAGAAATAAAAGTTTTGGTTGCCTCAAGTTTTTCTGAGAAGTCTTTACCATATTACTTCCGAATGATCATGTCATAGTCGAAAATTCCAGAATGCTTGAAAATACTTTATGCTCATGTTCGTTCTGGTTTAGATTTCCGATTCTAAAAATGCTACCTTCGGGTATAACTCTAAAAGTTTCTAGTCTATACTTTGGTTTTTTGTCTGATTGCTGGATGCGGGTATTTTCCGAGTAGTGAATTGTTGGTACTGGAAGCCGGCTTTGTTTCCGAGTTTAAACTGGTTTAGCAATTGAGCTCCGTTGCTCGGCAAAGTTTCTGGCAGAAGGTTTAGCCGGCTCACGAAAGGGACGAGGCGGAAAGCCAGATAAATGATAAGTACAGGCGAAAAAGTACAAGTGCTTATGTAAACATTTCAGGCACGCAAAAATTTAAAAGCCAGAAGTGCTGAATAGATTAAAAACTTAGCACTAGCAAAATTATAGTACTTCATATTTACAGACGCATCATGTTTTTTCAGGATAATACAAATGTTTCTGGCAATCTATGATGCAGGACGAGATGAAGGAGCTGCCGGCTCGCTAGATACGTCACCTTGATATCGTTCCGAGATGGCCACATCCGAGGTGGTGCGTTCATCATCGGAAACTTCTGCTGTTTCTTCTAGAGGCGGAGGCGGAGTGTCCACGCGGTTGAAGAAAGGAGTATCGTAGATGGTCAAATCAGCCACGTGACACCCATATCCAGCACAGGAGTCCATAATGGCCTTAATGTCCTGCTCCTGGCCATCTTCTTCCACTGTAGAGTACCCTCTGGTCACTTGCCATATCTCCATGCTTCCATGGTGGCTCATGACCATGGTGAGAGCGTTCTGCGCTGCTAATCACGCGTAGGACATGTTCCAATCCTGGACGAGCAGCGGCATTTCCTTTGCTTTGTCCTGCACCTGAAAATCCGACATGCTATGCATATCCGGAATCTTGAGAGCTTCACCAATATCTTCAAGGGATTGGCGGAAGTCATGAAGCAGTTCACCGACTTGGGTAAGCCGGTGGGTGCGGGGCTTAGCGGAGATGGAGTCCGTCAAGTTCAGAGGACCTATAAACAAAGACAGTTAAAGAAAATCCGACATTGAAAAGAAGTCGAAGAAAATGTACAAGTCAGACAGATGGAACGTACCAAAAATGACGTCGTCAATTTTGGTCTTCTCTTCCCGAAGACTCTGGAGTTCAGCCCGGAGCGCCGGAAAGATCTCTCTCTCTACACAGCTCATTATTGAGGTTCGAGATTTTTTGATCTTGAGCAGTAATCTTGCGATCACGCTCATCAGTAGCCATGGAGGAGGACTCAAGGATTTGAGCAATGCTCTTTTCATGATCTGCCTTGAGCTGATCCAGCTCTTGGTGAAGCTCCTTGTTCTCCACCACCAAAGTCTTGAGGTTCTCGGCCTCTTCAATCATGGCGCAGGACTGTTTTACCAGCGCTATAAGTCAAAAAAGAACAACAGTTCAGTAAAAAATCGACTATGAAAAGCATGAAGGACAAGGTTTGAGTCTCGGAATGTTTACCTTCGGCCTCATCCTTGGCAACCTTAAGCTCAGCATTTTTAAGACAGAGAGCTTTGATCTCTCTCCGCTTATCACAAACATTCTTCAACAAATCCTGGTTATAGGAATATACTTTTTGTAAGTCAGAAAGCTACTAAAGACTCGGGCTAATATTTTTGCTAATATCAGCACGAGCCTTGGGGGCTACACTAGTTCGTTCTTTGGCATCCTAAGGAAGCATAAACCCGGATTATTTATCCTACTTCATGCTTTGGGGCTAGAGGATATGATATGAAATAAAGGAAAAACAGTAGTTGGAATTCCGACTTACATATTGTTCGTGAGTAAGTTTATCCAAACTCGCGTTTACTTCAACAACGACCTTCTCGGCGAGAGTCAGAGGGGTCACTGGAGCCGTTGGAAGCTCACCGGCCCTTATCCTCTCGTCGCGAAGATGCACTTGTTCAAGAAGATCAGAGTGCTTAACGTCCTCTTCTTCTTGTGCTTCTTCTTCGGTAGATAAGTTTATTTTCTCTAGGCATTGCCTGGCTAGCCGCTGGATCTCTTCAGCAGTGGCCTGTCCCGGATTGCTGATAAGGTTTTTGGCAAAATTTTCTGCCGAGGGATCATTACCCAAAGAGGGTTCGCCCTTATCTATACCTGACTCACCCATGGTGACATCAGTTTGCGATTCAAGGATCACAGGCTCCGTTGAAGGAGCCGGATCTTCTGCGACAACCGGAGAAGGAATTATCACCGGTGTCGTGGAAGGCTGAGGGGCAGGAGTCGGAGGAGCCACGACAGGAGAAGCTATGGTAAGCTTCATCTGTCGCAGGGGCATTGAAGAAATTCCCTTCCCCTTGCCCTTGATGAGCTGTTTAGCTCTAAGAATGTAATAGAGCCGGAAACATTACATCTCAGAAGAAAATTCCAGTAAAGTGCAAAGGCGGAAGTTGTGCTGGAAAGTTACCTCTTCACGACGGGCACCTCCTTTGTGCCAACGGCCACTGTCAGAGCTTTGTGCTTCTTGAGCGCAGCATCCGGCAATGGTACCACCTCTGTCTCCTGAGAAAACTCTGGAGGATATCCTTCGAGTGGAGCGAGTTCCGACTCGAGGAGGTCAGCAAGCTGAAAAGAAGAAAACATATCAGTATTGCAATGTAACTTAAAGATTGAAACACATAAAAAGGTTTACTGTTAGAAGCTTACCGACACTACGGGGTTTTTCGCTGTATGCATATCCAGAGAAATCTCCGGGATCCTCCTCTCGATCCGCTCCCTTATCAACCATTTTATCTGGCTTATGTAGCCTTGCATGGTGTAGGCTCTAGGGCTGATGCGGAGGGAGTCTTTCTTGGACGACGTGATGGAGTGCATCAGTCGGTGTCCGTGGTACTGAAGGGGCTGGATCCGGCGTGATACCCAGCATTGGACCAGGTCGGATCCCTTCAGTCCTTTGTGTTTTATCAGATATTCGACCCGCCTCTTAGCGAGGATCAGATCATCACTAAGAGCCGGAGCGACCTCGTCCCAAGACGGTTGGGCCGTGGCAGCTCCGTCAATGAAAGCCGGCAAAGCAGTAGCTTTGCCGAGAGCCGGAATATCCTTATGATAAAAGAATGTGGCTGGCCATTGTTTGACCGAGTCACTAGCTAAGATTTTGGGATATGCGCACTCGCGTCTAAGGTAAAAACTAATGGTACCAGTGATATAAAGGAACACAGGCAGTAATAAAAATTTCTCCGGACATGAAACTAATACCGGAATAAGGTCAAACTCGGCCTAATGCCGAGAAATCCCTCACACAAAGAAGCGTAAGCGCTCATCTCTAGGAGAGAGTTGGGAGGAAGATGGTGGAGTTGGACACCATAATGGTCAATCACCTCGGAGAAGAACTCCGAGGGAGGAAATGACAAACCTCTCTTGAGGTGGGTGCCAAAGTGGACCCGCTCGTTGGCATGCGGGTTGGGGATGGTCTCTCCGATGCCGCTCCGCCAGTCACCGGCGCGGAGGAGCCCTTCTGTCTCCACGCTGCGGAGCTTCTCATCATCTAAGATGCAGGGGATCTAGACCCCGCGGAAGCTTTCCTTCTCCGCCGTCGCTTCCGTCGCCGCCGCTGCCGCCAAGCCGGAAGAGGAAGAAGAAGCCATTTCTCCGGTGAGCAGTTGACCTAGGATGGGCGGCGTTGGGAGTTTTTGGGGGAAATCAGAGGAGCTCTATGCGCACGGGGGAGATTTGGAGGAGAGGAAAAGGAAAAGGAACAGGTGAAGAAAGGAAGAGGAGAATCCTCACCCCTTATATCCACCTAACCGCGCCAAGATTCATGCAAATGCTATAGTATAACTGCCATGCGTCGTGGAAGGAACTGGGAAGGACCCACGTGATGATTACGTCACCTTGATCTCCGCGTACGCATTGAAACAGTGCCTCGGTTTCGCTAACTACGGACCCACCAACGGTCGTGCTGACAGGATGTCTGTCAGATGACGTGACTTGACCATGACTTGTGTCAGGTGGCTTTAGAGACCAAATTCCGGCTTAGTTTGAAATCAAGCTGGAAAATCCGAGTAACCTGTTGATAGGTCCGACTTATTTTTAAGACCCGGATTGTATTTTTTGTTGTGAAGTTTCAGGAACCCTTTAAGATTCTGCAAGCCAAAGATCAAGCTAGACGATGATGAATCCGACTTTGGATCTTGGAGGCCTCTGGGGGCTGTTGTTGCGTATATACTTTCCGGGTATCCTCACAGTTCCTCATTGACTAGGGTGGCCCACTTCGGGTTAGAGCTTTGCTTCACGGGCGGCCCAGTCAGGGAGAGAAGACGGAGTCCCATCCGGCTGCGGGGAGGCCTAGAAGACTTACCGACTTAGGCCCATAGTGTTACTTGTAGTTCAAGATGTACTCTGTAACCGACTCTTAGTCGTAGCCGGATAGATCTCTCCTGTAAACCCTAGGCCAGATATCTATATAAGCCGTCCTAGGGAGAGCCTTTAGGGCACCAACACTCTAGACCCTCAATAGTCTACAATCTCAACTCGCACAGGCGAACCCTTGTAACCCATATTCCGGCTCTGCCGTATTACTGGATTGCTAGCAGGAGTAGGATCTGTCCAAAGCTGGCGGATTCGAACCTGGGTAAACTGTGTGCTCACCGTCTCGGAACACCGTAAGTCTCACACCCCTCTCTTCCGCACACCTCGAGGACCCCCTCATGGCGTACTTGTCATCAATCCGACGACATGAACCACACCTAGAGTCATTGCATGTCTGTTCTTGTCACAAACCACACATGGATCCACCAAGTGTCACTGGATGTGTGTTCTTTTCATGAACGACAGCTAGAGTCATTGGATGTGTGTTCTTTTCATGAACCACAGCTAGAGTCATTGCATGTCTGCTCTTTTCATGAACCACACCCAGTGTCATTGCATGTGTGTTCTTCTCACAAACCACACAAGGATCCACCAGTGTCACTAGATGTGTGTTCTTTTCATGAACCACACCCAGAGTCATTGCATGTCTGTTCTTTTCAAAAACCACATATGGATCCACCAGTGTCACTGGATGTGTTCTATTTATATGAACCACACCCAAAGTCATTGCATGTCTGCTCTTTTCACAAACAACACATATGGATCCACCAGTGTCACTGGATGTGTGTGCTTTTCATGAACCACATCTAGAGTAATTGGATGTGTGTTCTTTTCATGAACCACAGCTAGTCACTGGATGTGTGTTCTTTTCATGAACCATAGCTATAGTCATTGCATGTGTGTTCTTCCCACAAACCACACCTGGATCCACCAGTGTCATTGCATGTGTTTTATTTTCATGAACCACACCAGTGTCATTACATGGCTATTCTTTTCACAAACTACATATGGATGCAACCAGTGTCACTAGATGTGTGTTCTTTTCATGAACAACGGCTAGAGCCATTGGATGTGTGTTCTTTTCATGAACCACAACTAGAATCATTGGATGTGTGTTCTTTTCATGAACCACAACTAGAGTCATTGCCTGTGTGTTCTTCTCACAAAGCACAGCTAGACTCATTGCATGTCTGTGCTTCTCACAAACCACACATGGATCCACCAATGTCATTGCATGTCTGTTCTTTTCATGAACCACACCGAGTGTCATTGCATGTGTGTTGTTCTCACAAACCACACATGGATCCACCAGTGTCACTGCATGTCTATTCTTTTCATGAACCACACCCAGTGTCATTGCATGTGTGTTCTTCTCACAAAGCACACATGGATCAGCCAGTGTCACTGGATGTGTGATCTTTTCATGAACCACACCTAGAGTCATTGCATGTTTGTTCTTTTGACAAACCACATATGGATCCACCCAGTGTCACAGGATGTGTGTTCTTTTCATGAACCACAGCTAGATTCATTGGATGTGTGTTCTTTTCATGAACCACAACTAGAGTTATTGCATGTGTGTTCTTCTCACAAACCACACCTAGAGCCACTGCATGTCTGTTCTTCTCACAAACCACACATGGATCCTCCAGTGTCATTGCATGTGTGTTCTTCTCACAGACCACACCCAGTGTCATTCTTATCACAAACCACACATGGATCCACCAGTGTCACTGGATGTGTTTTCTTTACATGAACCACACCCAGAGTCATTGCATGTCTATTATTTTCACAAACAACACATATGGATCCACCAGTGTCACTGGATGTGTGTTCTTTTCATGAACCACAACTAGAGTCATTGGATGTGTGTTCTTTTCATGAACCACAACTAGAGTCATTGGATGTGTGTTCTTTTCATGAACCACAGCTAGAGTCATTGCATGTGTGTTCTTCCCACAAACCACATATGGATCCACCCGTGTCATTGCATGTGTTTTCTTTTCATGAACCACACCCAGTGTCATTGCATGTGTGTTCTTCCCACAAGCCACACATGGATCCATCAGTGTCATTGCATGTGTGTTCTTTTCACAAACCACACATGGATCAACCAATGCCATTGCATGTGTGTTCTTTCCACTAACCACATGGATCAACCAATTTTATTGCATGTGTGTTCTTGTCACAAACCACATGGATCAACCCCAATGGCATTGCATGTGTGTTTTTGTCACAAACCACATATGGATCAACCAATGTCATTGCCTGTGTGTTCCTGTCATGAACCACATATGGATCCACCAGTGTTCATTACATGTGTGTTCTTTCCAAAAATCACATATGTATCCACTGGAGTAATTGCATGTGTGTTCTTTCCACAAGCCACATATGGATCAACCAATGGCATTGCATGTGTGTTCTTTTAACAAACCACACAAGGATCAACCAATGGCATTGCATGTGTGTTATTTTCACAAACCACATATGCATCAACCCATGGTATTGCATGTGTGTTCTTTTCACAAACCACATATGGATCAACCAATGGCATTGCATGTGTGTTTTTGTCACAAACCACATATGGATCAACTAATGTCATTGCATGTGTGTTCCTGTCATGAACCACATATGGATCCACCAGTGTTCATTGCATGTGTGTTCTTCCCACAAACCACACATGGATCCACCAGTGTCATTTCATGTGTTTTCTTTTCATGAACCACACTAGTGTCATTGCATGTGTGTTCTTCCCACAAACCACACATGGATCCACCAGTGTCATTACATGTGTGTTATTTTCACAAACCACACATGGATCAACCAATGCCATTGCATGTGTATTCTTTCCACAAACCACATGGATCAACCAATGTCATTGCATGTGTGTTCTTGTCACAAACCACATGGATCAACCCTAATGGCATTGCATGTGTGTTTTTGTCACACACATGGAATCATCAGAGTCATTGTATGTGTGTTCTTTTCACAAACAACATATGGATCAGCAAATGTCATTGCATGTGTGTTCTTACCACAAACCACATATGGATCAACAGTGTCATTGCATGTGTGTTCTTTCCACAAACCACATATGAATCACACCTAGTGTCATTGTATGTCTGTTCTTTTCTAGAAACCACATATGGATCCACCAGTGTCAGTGGATGTGTGTTCTTTTCATGAACCATAGCTAGAGTCATTGCATTCGTGTTCTTTCCACAAACCACACATGGATCCACCAGTGTCATTGCATGTGTTTTCTTTTCATGAACCACAGCCAGTGTTATTGCATGTGTGTTCTTCCCACAAACCACACATGGATCCACCAGTGTCATTGCATGTGTGTTATTTTCACAAACCACACATGGATCAACCAATGCCATTGCATGTGTGTTCTTTCCACAAACTACATGGATCAACGAATGTCATTGCATGTGTGTTCTTGTCACAAACCACATGGATCAACCCCAACGGCATTGCATGTGTGTTTTTGTCACACACCACATATGGATCAACCAACGTCATTGCATGTGTGTTCCTGTCATGAACCACATATGGATCCACTAGTATTCATTGCATGTGTGTTCTTTCCAAAAACCACATATGTATCCACTAGAGTAATTGCATGTGTGTTCTTTTCACAAACCACATATCACCAGTGTCATTGCATGTGTGTTCTTCTCATAAAACCACATATGGGTCCTAACCTTAGGAGAGCCCTAACCTTAGCCCCCCCAATGGTGGCTGTTAGACCGAGTCTTCTAGAAGGCACGCCCTAACACAGTTGTTCTGCTTGACGATTGTTACATACCGTTCGATCGGGATGCTGATGACCCACAAGTATAGGGGGTGTATCGCAAAATTTTTGATAAGTAAGAGTGTCGAACCCAACGAGGAGCAGAAGGTGCTGGCTAGTGGTATGGATCAGGAATTCTCTGCAAATACTTAACAAACGGATTTTTAGGTGTTTTTTATAATGCAAGTAAATAAAGTACGAGTAAATAAAAGACAATAAGAATAAATGCAGCAAGTGGCCCAATCCTTTATTCAGCAAAGGACAAGCCGGTTGTATTACTTAAGATGACCAAACATTCTTGAGGACACACGGGAATTCTGTCAAGTGCTTTCGCTTCATATAGTTGATTAATCATATTTAGCTTGGTAAGTGTTGTGTGGGTGAACCTGTGCTAATGTACCGACCTTCCTAGGACTAATACATACTTGTGATTATGCCCCTTGCAAACATCCGTAAGTACAAGAAAGTAATTAAGGTAGAAACGTAACCACAGCTTTAAACTCTAAGACCCTAACGTCCCTTGTGCAATGGTTTCCTAATGGGGGTTTAGGTTTCTGTCACTCTGGCAACCCCTATGATTAGTAGCCAAATACACAATGCATTCCCATAGGCCCATATAGGTGAAGTGTCATGTAGTAGACGTTCACATGACACCACTAGAAGAAGTACACCACAACTTAAATATCAAACTATTGAATCTTTCTTAACACAACTCCACTACTAACAACATGACTTCTCCCATGTCCTCAAGAACAAAACGAACTACTCACAAGACATCATATGGATCATGATCAGAGATGGAATAATGATGTAATACAATCTGAACATAAACAATAATTCAATGGTTCCACTCAATAGCATCAACTATAAAGAGTAATCAACACCGGGAAAGTTTCCCCTAAGAACTATGCAAGATTCAACCCAATTGTTACAGCAATATGGAGATGGTGATGATGGTGCTGGTGGTGATGATGATGATCCCGATGAAGTCCAGATTGATGGTGGTGTCGATGGAGACGATCTCCCCTCTCCAGGAAGGAATTCCCCCGGCAGAAATCTATCTGCCGGAGAGATCTTTCTCTCTCGGTGTTTTCCACCCTATAGAGGCGGCGGAATCTTTCTGTGGTCGCTCCCCGAGTATTAGAGTTTCGGGAGGATTATATACGCCAGAGGGGAGAGCTGGAGGTGGGCCAGGGCGGCCACACCACCTGGTGGCATGACCTAGGATGGCCTGCACCAGGGGTGGTGTGGGCCCCCTGTGGCCCATCTCCACTCCTCCTTCTGCCAGCCTTCGTCTTATGGAAAAAAAGGATTTTCCATATATTTTCCTGGATATTCTGATCTTCGCGAATTTTTCCTCCAAACAACACCTTTTCCATCAGAATCTTGACTGCAACGGTCCATGCTCCAAAAGTCATCAACCATGCAAAAACAGATGAAATAACATAAGTATCATCTCTTAATATGAAATATATCAATGAATAACAGTAAATTATGATATAGAATAGTGATGCAAAATGGATGTATCAGGCGCTTGGACGATTGGGATGGTCTTCGTGAGAGCGATCCGTGAGTAGGCTGTTCTGCGGCATGATTGGCCACGCTTGCTGCCCGCTTGATCTGGACAAACTGGCAACACCGGGAGCTCCCCTGTTGCGAGTGTCATGACTGACGAGTTCAGTGGGCCATATCCCAGTGTCACGTCCCCATTACTTCTCTTCCTCCCCGTACTTCTCTTCCTCCTTGTACTTCTCTTCCTTCCCCTTGAAGCCACTTTCCCCACTTCACTCCCATCCTATCGTAGGCGCAAGCCGACGACACCTCCATCCCAATCCCCTCTCCGGCAGCCACCCCCCTCTCTCCATGGGTTCAAGGGGAGACAGAGAGGAAACGCGTCGTGATGACAGGGATGGTGATTTCGATGTGAGTCATCTCATCTCTATCTCTATCATCTGTGGCCAGTTATCTATTTTTTTGAGCTAGATCTACTATGTTTACTTATGTGCGTATGACGTGTTAGGCCAACTAGACGATGTATGACTCCGACTATCACGGTTTAGCGGATGAAGACAGTCCTTTGCTATGTAAACATGGATATGTGCCTACTAAATTTGTAGCATTCGAAGGACGAAACGTAGGCAGGAGGTTTCTACGGGTCAAGGACATCGTGCAATGATGCAAGGTGGAAGTTGCGGTGTTGTCAAATGGGTAGATCTAGAGTGGCCCAAATCGATGCAGAAAACGCTGGACAAACTATGGGAAATGACTGTTGAGTTGAAAGAATATGTATTCAGCTCACTTCTTGACAGTGTTGAGATGAAGCTATGGGAACCAGTTGACACGACCAAGCTTAAGCAAGATCTCTGGAGGGTGCAAGACAAGGTTAGTAAATTCGAGAAGGAGAGGGACGCGGCGTTGGCCCTGAAGAGTAAAGCAGAGCAAGAACTGACTCAAGCAAGGAATGATCTTCACCAGGCCAAAGTCCTGCAGTTCACAACTACGAATATTGACAAGTGCATGAGGAAAAATGCAGAGAAACAGTTGAAGCTATGCAAGGAAGATGCTAAAAGGAAGGAGCAGACGATTCGATCCTTGCTCTCACAGGAAGATGCGCATCGGGCTAAGATTAGGAAGATCAAGGAGATGTGTGATAACTAGTTCTATTTAGCTTGAGCTCCGTGCCTTTTTAAGTTGTAATAGTTGTACTTGTTGACCTAGCGGTCTGAACTAGTGGTCCCGGAGTCCTGGGAGGAAAAAAATTGCTCGCCTGTTAATCTGTCTTAACCTTGCATTACTTCCTTTTGTCTGATCATGGTGGTATTCTGACAATGGTGGTTTGTTTAAACGTAATTTACGTGGATTGTGCCAAATGCAAATGGCACAACCACAATTTATAAAGTGGAAGCATGTACACCCGGTTACTGGAGATCCGGGAGCTTTGCCAGATGCAGGGGATGCAGGAGCAGGGAGACGGTGAGATAGACGGACTCAAGATTAGGCCAGAAAATGGTACCGATTTCCTCCTCATCTGGGCATTATCGGCTGCCATTGCTGTTCATGTTCCCATGTCATTGTGTGCAGCAGCTGAAATAAGTTGCTGCTTCGTGGAGTGTAGCAGCTTAAATAATTTAATTCTATACCACTTACACTCCATCCTATTTGGAGACATCCCGCCCCTCAATAATCGTGGAACCAGTGATGCGTGTTTTCAGATAGTAGTGACACAATCATAATTTCGGATTCAACTACTGACTCGAGCGTTTCCAAACCCTAAGTTGCGATACATTTTACTCAGAGAACATGGGTAGATTGTTTCGCCCAGCAAAGTTCCACACATAGAGCTCCAGAATTTAACCGAATTACATATATAGGTTCAAGTTCAACACATTACTATGCATCTTCATTGCCATCAGTCTTCTTCGACAGCCTGGGTATCAAGCCTTCACGTCCACTAGCTTCTTCATTTCCTGCCTTCTTACTCTTCCTCGGTGCCAATTTTCTTAGCTTCACGTACTCTGCATCGCTGGGACAATGGGCACCAGAATCGTGTCTAGCATCATCTTTCCACTCGTTTTTAATTTCTCCGGGCAGCAAAATGACTGACTCGACAGTCATGTTTCTAACCTTGTGGCACTTCCTGTCAAAGAAACAAGACTGCTGCATAACTGCCCAATATCTATAGAGTAAATAAAACAAAAATTACAATTCAGCACAAACATGCGAACCCCAAGAGACTTTTGCTTACCAGGAGCTAATTGGGTTCGAGCAACCATCCTGTCCAAGAATAGAAGGGCGACTCCCAGTTGCAGCAGCTTCCACATCCAGTATATCACAATTTAGCTCAAACATGCAAGCCGAAGCATACCTTTTCATCAACTCAATTAGCTAACTGTCACACGTTAGAGGAACCATGATGCCACGTTCATCCATGAAGCTAAACTTTGCAGTCTGCTTCGGCCATAATTCATCATGATTACGCAGAGCAGCAACCATACCAGATATAGTACAGATCTGCGCATGCACTTCTTCCATCGTGATACAATGGTGTCCATACCATTTGCCCTTAGAGTCGTACCTAAAGAGGACTACCGTAACCAGGTAAGGATGGTCCGTGGAGATCCCACTTGACAGAAAACTGTGGACAAAATATATTTGTCAGCGTTGGGCTAACAAACAATTTTAGGTTCAGTAGCCAGCTAGTAGTTATAATTAGTATGTATAGCAAAGAGAAGGGTAGCTCACCCGCTTGTAGCCAGAACTTCTTCTTTCTTGGTAGTAGGATCTGCCATCCTCTGAGCTGCTCGGCTCGTCGGTGGCGGAGATGGGCTAGAGCCTCGCAACGACGGCTACGGCATGCGCCATTGGAGCTCAAGATCAGCGATTGGGCGCAGCAACTAGGCGCAGCAACTTGGCGCCGGAATTCAAATGTCCGAAGGGATCGTCCTGCCTGGAGGGTGGATTCCGACGCCGCTGGTGCTAGGGAAAAGGTGGGAATGGATTTGTGAAATTGGTCAACGCATCCAATCCACTTAGTTCCTCGATTTGCCTAAGAGGTTGCCACGTTGGCGCTCGCATCATGGACAGATGACTGACATGAGGGTCCTGACCGTCTACTTCATGGGGCAGTTTCACGGAATGTTTGAATTTGGCAGTGGTGAGATGAGTTTACATAGAAATGGCCCCTCTCGGTAGTTGGCGGCCCAACATTTCGAAACGCGCAATTTTAGGCAACTTAGGTACCGCGGTGCACTCGCCCGGGAACTTTGGTACCGCAGACGAACAGGCCCCTGCTCCTCCGCTAGCACGTGTCGTCCCAGCCCTGCTCCTTCCACCGGCGATCCGCCCTTGCCCTGCTCCTCCGTCGGCATGCGCCTCCCTAGCCCTGCTCCTCCGCCGACGATCTCTTCGGAGATGGAGGCCTCCATCGGCGCGCGCTGCCCCAGCCCTGCTCCTTCCGCCGCGCCCCCGCCCTACTCTCCTTTTGCCGGCGCGCCGCCCAAGGCCTGGTCCTCCGCCGGCGCACGTCGCCCAAGCCTTGCTCCCCTACCGGACATGGCGATCCCACTGGAGATGGAGGCCCTGCCCTGCTCTGCCGCCTCTCCCCACATTGCTGGCCTGATCTGCCGCTTTCCACGACGCACGCGCATGGACGGCAATGCTGCTAGCCTAGGACGATGGTGCGAGCAGTGGGTTAATGGTTTGCATCAAAACGGAATTTATTTTTGCTACATTTATATATTCCTTTAGCTACATACTCATATTTGTTTTGCTGCTTTCGCTATTCTCGGAGTGCTACAATGTTTGTATGTCCCTAGTTGATTTTGCTACATTTGTACATTTTATTTGCTACAAATGTTTTGTGGTTTTGCTATAATATCGTAAAGTTCTTGCTACGAGATTTCATGTGAGGTCTCCAGGAGAAAGTTTCTGGCGAGGTTTTTTTTTGCTACATTAGAATTTTTATTTCTACCACAGTTTTGTGGTTTTGCTACAATAGAGTAAAGTTTTTGCTACAATGTCTTCGGCGAGGTCTCCTGGCGAGTCTCCGGCGAAGTCCGATTTGCTACATTACCAAAAAAAATTACTACATAGTCTCCGGCGAGGTATCCAACAAGATTTGTCTTTTTCATTTTGTCTCGTGAACGCATCCTTTTTTGCTACATGTATAGCAAAACCGAATCAATTTGCAGCAAAAGCGGGATTAATAGTCTTTTTTAGGACACATGTCACGCTGAGATCCGGAATCGGGGGCAATTATCCGCTGAGGGACGCGTAGCATAAATATTTGGCAGATGCGGCTTACGCCACAAATTTTGGTGCGGCTTGTCAAGACGAAGACATCCTTTGGTCATGTTCCTCATATCCTAGCCATGAAGTGAATTTTTATAGAGCAGATGAGATGATGTTTTGGTGTTTCCGTTTGAGCAATTTATTAACCCGCAACACACAGATATTGCAAATGGTCTTCAACACCTACTCCATCTGTTTCGAAATATAAAATGTTTTAGCCTTTTCTAACACACATGTATCTAAATGCTTTTTAATGTATAAATTCGGAGCAATATGAGTGAATGCATAGTAGAGGTGTTTATATAAATGTGTTCTGGAAAAAAGTTAAAATATTTTATATTTTGAAATAAAGAAAGTACTCCACTCTGTCTGAATCAGTCTTTGTGGTGGCTACCGAACAAGGGGGAGCCCATGGGATCCCCATGGCCTCCCAGGACAAGCCACTGCATCCAGGCCCCCCTATTTATCTGTAGCTGTGCACTTTTCGTCATTTACATGTTGCATGTTACACACATAAATAGTGCTTATTTAGTGAAATTGGTAGCAAATTAAAGTAGCAAAAATACAGGGTAGTTCATGAAATTCTTTCTCTACTACTCCCTCCATCCGGATAGTAGCAACAATATTGTATATAGTAGCAACATTATTTAGATCAGATAAAATACAATATTTTTCATGGAATCTTTGTACGTGAGATTTCTAGTGGAAATTTGTGGAAGAGTTTTTATCTTCTCGCATCAAGCACGGTGGATATGCCAAGGATATTCATTGTAACGAATGTAGTAGGCAAAGCTTTATTTGTTCAAAAAAACTAAAAAATTATGATGTATCGTGAAACTCACTACTTTATGGAATTCAAACTCGGAATGTTTCGGAATAATTGGAAGGAAAAGGAAATACGTTGTAATAATAATTTTTGACCTTCTTGTTTATTATTTTCTCAAAATCGTGTCAGCTCTTTTTTTTTGCGGAAAAAGATCCGGATCTATTTCATGAGTTCATAAGAAGTACAAAGTATCCTAAACATAATAAAAATTACATCGAGGTCTTTGGACCACCTAACGAATACTACTATCGCCAGAGCAAGCCGCCGCCGACGCGCCGTTGTCGCCGCTCCATTACCGGAGCCGGCATGCCATTGTTGATGATAGTCGGGAAGTCTTCGTGCACGTGCCCCTAAGGACCAGCGCCCCAGAGATGAAGTTGTCGCCATTAAACCCTTGAATTGATCCGAAACTTGTAACATTAAACCTAAAACATACGTAGATTGGACGAGATCCACCACTCCATGGAAGCGGCAACCAGACGAATCCCCACCCTCCTGAACGCCAGCAGCAGGATCGTCGCCGACGAGGTGGAAGAGGAGGCGGGTTGTGGCGCCCCGCAAAACCACTACTAGAAAATCGCGTTGTTTCTGTGCATTGCATCATCATGACCGGATGCTCATGTCATCATGCCACATTGCATTTGAGCATCGTCATCATCATGCATCTGCTGCCTGAAACTATTTTCGGAAAAACCTATTTCTATTTCTAAATACCTAGCCTTTATTCAAATACAAAACCCGGGTCTCCGGATTATTTTGTTTCGTCTACCAACGGATTTCTAAAGCCTCGTTTTAAATAAACAAAATTTTATATTATTTTTATAGGAGGCAGCCAGCCAGACCCGAAAGCCTAGCCGGCCACCTCCAAATTAAAACCCTAATATGTCTAACCCCAAACCCTTTTCTACCCAATCTTAGTCTACCCAGCCCCCTCCACCTCACCCCATCCAATCCCCTCCCTCCACCTCACATCTCCACCTCACTCCAGCCAACCCCGCTACGCCACCTCGGCCCCTGGCCCCACTTCTCCCGCCCAGACACCTTTTTCCCGCCTCCCGCACTCCATACACACACCTAGGCGCGCAGTCCCAGGCGGGCCCGGCCCCACCTGCCGCCCGACCAACCCCCCTGGGCGTGCAGCTCCCTTTTCCACTCCCGCCCAACCACCGATCCCACGCGTCGCCACCACTCCCCACCCCACCAACCGCCTCCACCCCGACAGCCTCGATCCCCGCCCCGGGCCCCACCCCACGGGAGAGGCTCGTCCCCGACGCCACCTACCCCCTCCCCTCCTTTCTTCCTCCTCGCCATCTCCCACCCCCGCTTCCCCCTCTGCTCCCGCTCTCCAGCCGTCCCCTCCGCTCCACCCGCGACCTCTTCGCCGACCCTGCCGCCTGCCTCCCCGGCCGCCTCCTCCGCATCACCGCCGCCTCCACGGCGCGCCTCGCCGCCCTCTCTCCTCCTGCTCGCCGGCCACCAGGAGCTGACGCCGCCGCCCGCCACCTTCCAGCGTCGTGCTCGCCGCCGGCCTTCCCCGACCTTGGCCCCTCCGCTCCGGCCACGTCCGGCCACGCCGTCGCCGCCCTGGGCCCCGCTCTTCCTCGCCGCCGTCTTCCACACCGTCTCCACCTCGCAGCCGCTCGCTCCAGCCGCGCCACCGCGGCCCCGGCCGCTCGCCGGCCCTACCGCGTCTCCTCTGGCCGCTAGGGCGTGGCCCACCTCCCGTCGGCGCGCCTCGCCGAGCCTTCCCCGCCAAGCTCGTCAGGTGCCCGCGTCGCCCTTCATCCTCTCCGGCCTGGCCTCGCCGCCGTCCTCGTCGTGCCCGCCGCCAGTACCTCGCCTTCCCCCGCGACGCCTGCCGCGCATCCGGCCGCCCTTCGACGCCAACAAGCTCGCCGGACCACCGCCCTCCTCCCGCGCGACCCGCCTCCAGTCCGAGCGCGTCTCGCCTCGTCCTGGCCCAGGCGTCTGTGCTCCACCGTCCTGCACCGAGCCACCCCGCTGATGTCTCCTTCGGCCAGCGCCTCGTCGCCCGCACCTCCCGCGCTCGTAGCCGCGACCCCGACCCCGACCCCAAGCTTGCCGTGGCCGAACTCGCCGTCTTTTTCCCTACAGGTCGTCATCGCCAGTACCAGGTGGTGCTGCTCAGTTTTGGGAGCCTCTCTTTTTCCTCTGCCTCGGGTACCCGTGTGTAGTCAGGTATGACCTTGTACAGCACCCAGTACATGTTGTATGAACAACATCTAGTCATATTCGCTAGATGCTTGAATTATCCTTTGTTTCTGTTGATGTCTTGTTTTTTTTAATATGTGGCTTCCCAACACCGTGTACCGGTATCGAGTGGAGGAAGTACCGAGATGGGACCAAAGAATCACCGAAACCCGAATATCGTCGACATGGGCCCGATGACCGCCAGGACCGCCACATGGAACGCCATGCCTTTCTTCACGAATGCCGAGACCCCGAACCCGAGTACCGTTCCCCTGGATCGCCATGTTTTCCACCCCAGATCCGAGGATGCCGAAGACCCCCGATCCATGGACCCGATGATCGAGACCCTGAGGACATCTTCCTCTCGGACCCAAGGAACCTGGATCCGAAGGCCGATCCCGAAGACCGATCCCGGCGCCCGAACCCCTTCGAAACCAAGATCGCCGATACCCTAATGTGATTCCCTTTCTGAGACCCCTATTTTTATAATGATATATACTTGTTGCATATTAAAATGAACATGCTTGCATACATATTGTGGGTGTTTGGGGCTATTTCGATAATTCACCTAAATTAAATATGGGGACCATACACGGACTTTTCTAGTCTTATATTGGTCCCATTTAAATTTGTGTAGCGAACCGATGCCATGTTTCGCCCTGTTAATACAACATTTAAATTGCGGGGGTTCTAAACAACTTGAATCATATAATCATTTATCGGGACCCCGGTTCCGCTTAATACTGCCTAATCACACCGCAATTACATCATATCATAATCATGCCGGATCTTCTGCCGTAGTATTAAATATTGCATCCGGTGTTTCTTCTAGTGTTTGCTACTTCGCGGATTAGGCCGATGAGTTGATGCGAGTATCGACAAGCTCTCCGGATATGATCCGTCGGCAGTGTTTCCCGGGCGAGCATCTCTCCCCCTTCTACCTATTTTGCATTTATAGTCTTTATTTCCTCCTGTTGATTTATTGCTATCCGTGTCGCGATGCTTTAGTGTTCCATACCAGTTATATTCCTGCAGCCAATATATAGCCTTGGACACCTCCTATTACTTGTTGCTTGTTAAACAGTTGGCCCCGCGAGTCGTAGTTGCTTGCTCAGGTGTTGCTTCGCGATGTCGATGTTCCACATTGGTGGGGAGGTTGGCAGATGTTTAATGGTGGAGCTGATCAGGATTCTAATTACAGTTTGTTAATTAATGTGGTTGGTAGATTAATGCAGAGGCACCGGTGGGTAATAGTAATTATTTGGTTCTTAACCGCTCACTAGTTTCCCCTAGGACCCGAGTTCTTGACACCTGTTCCGAGATCGAGCGCGCTATCCACAGGTGGGGTGTGTGGGCACCCCCATCGGCTTACTACCTGATTTCAAAGTACTGTACCGGGGGCCACAAGTAGTTTGGGGCTTTATTACTATTCTGTACTTATGCCATGTTACTGCTTTATTTAATTTGTGCGTGGAGCACCTGTACTGTTTTGGATCGCGCCACGTTTTCGCGATATCGACAAGCCCAGTCCCCTTTTCGGGTTCCCAGTCGTTTACATCCGTCATCGCAAACCCTGGGTCCGCCTCGGAGCCGGCCGACTTCGTTGCGGGTAGCTTAGTGGGGTGGCCCCCCTTGTACTTGCTTTGGGTTTGGGAATCATAATGACTTAGGCCCCGCCGACATACCGATGGGTGTATGTTAATTGATTTGGCAAAAAGGGTCGAAGTGCGTGTGGATACTTTGGTGCACCCCTGCAGGGTTAAATCTTTTCGAAAAGCCGTGTCCGCGGTTATGGACGACTTGGAGCACAGTTTCTCGATCATAGACAACTATAACTAAAGTTTACTGTTATAATTTGACGTGTATGTGAGAAGACTAGTAAGTGGAATAACTGCCATGGAAAGATTAAATAAAACTGCCAACCGTGTGAGTTTTCCTCGGCTGGACTTCCTCGTTTGGTCTCGAGGGGGAATACCAGGATGGATATGTTTGGTGTTAGTATCAGGTTGGATCCGAATAGGTCTTTCTTATCCCTCTCTAATAGCCGCCAGTATTACAGAGTCTCTATAGGTTGTTTAGTGCTGTTGCGCTGCCGCTTCAGTCCACCATACCTATGTAGGCGAGAGCCGCCGAATTCTAGCCCCGCCGTGTACTGGTCTCAGTACTGACGCTCCTCTTTTTCCTTTGCCCTTTGTCGGCACCCCTTTTGTTTTAGCAGGTTTGAGATCGCCGTCGTTAGCAGGGTTACCCTTCCGGCTTGGCCTGGGTAGGGTTATGGACGCCATTGGTTATTCTTCAGGGCTCTTAGCCCCATTTGCATCTTGTCCGTAGTCGGACGCTTTATCATTTTCAAGGTGATTTGGATCTTTGTATTGTATATCTGTATTCTTGACTCATTGAGTCACTGTTGTATATATAACTGTTCTGTGGGTCCCATCGAGGACTGTTGTGTAATGGTATTACTTCGTTTTCCACCCGCACGAAAGTGCCTGGTGGGCGTCCTTGAATCGTTTCTATGCGGGTTTGGCGGAAATGGCTAAAACTTGCATAGGGCCGATTTGAGGGTGTTACACGGGTATACCTTATTCTTGTCCCGCACAACGCCGCCATAGCCACCATAACGACGATGCCGGATGACCAAACTCTAACTTTAGGGACCCTTCTACACCGCCGAGCGCAGGTCCGAGGTCCCCACCTCCTCCCGCCGCCGGAGCGGCAAGCAGAGGAGGCGGGGACCCGTCGATGCTCGATCGCAGACGACGAGGACGAAGTAGATCGTGGCGGCGGCTAGGGTAAAATCGCCTCTTTTTCTCACGGGTCCTCGTGTCAGCTCTTTGTATGTGTTATTTGCAGATTTCTTCTCCTTTTCATTGTCATCCGTATTATCATAAACAATACGAAGTATTACTTCTTTTTATAAAAATATTTCCACGCATACTACAGTGCACACTACAGGTTGCTAGCAAGATGCACGTTTATTTATCGAGAACCTTCGAACAAATCAAAACTCTCCGTACTTAGCTCCATGTGCTAACACCCTACTCTCTCGTGAAAGTTCTGGAAAGTAGGTCCGATGACAAAGGCTGGTATGCCCTATCCCGAATCCCTGAAATAATGGCCCTTCGATGGCCTTGTCCAACGACACGGGCAGGGCCACGACTTTTTTTTTTAAACAAGGGGGAGGACCGAGAAGGGTCCAGAGCTGCATTAATCGCCCTGGTCTTTTACAAAAAGGACCTCAGAATAAAACTGAAAAACGCGACCAGGTCCTTCTCCACCCGGGACGATGACGCACTCGATGCCGCAGCCGGCCGCACCATCGCCGGGGACGAGACCACTTGGCGAGGGAGCGTCGGAAAGCGCCGCGACTGAGTACTGCAGGGGCCTCCAACCAGGCACAACAGCCAGGAGGTTGATGAAGAAGCGGTTCGCCCAGAACCGCCTTGCGGAGTGGTTGCTTTGACCAAGGATAGCGGCGGCGCAGACTCGCCGTCGCTTGGGAGCTCCGCCGGGAGAAGCAGCAAATCCCCACCGAGGAGGAACAAGGTAGAGCAGATCCAAGCCAACACCTTGACCACCTCCTTCATGGCTACAAAGGGCGACGAGGAAGATGCAACAGAACTTTTCCTCATCGGCACGACAAGTCCTCACCCTCTGACACAAGAAACGCTGGTTGCGGTACCTCCAAGCTGCTGCCACAAGCTAGAGGACATAACCGGAGAAGAAGGCCGAAGGAAGCTTGCCGAAGACAGATCTTATTTGGCGGGTGAGTGGTGGTCTTCCTTCGCGTCGGCTTTCCCCATGAGAGCGCATAATCGGAGGGAGAGGGACCACTTCCAACTGGGCGGGATCCGGAACGCCCAGCTCGAAGCACCCGAGGTGGCCAGCCTTATTCAGAGGGATGCGAGACCTGAGGAGCTCCACATACACCACCGCCTGCCACCAGCGCGGCGTGGCGGAGCAGATCGAAGCCAGGGAGTGGAGGATCTGGTGGCCGAAGATCTCCAACCTACCCTTAGTCAGCACGGGGGCACAACAACCTAGAACTAAAAAACCTACTGCTAGAACTAGAAGAGGCCAACCACCAACTCCATCTCCACACCGGCCGCCATGGCTATCGGGGAGGAGGGAGGAGAGGGGAGGCAGAGGCGACCCAGACGAGCGGGCTATCTGCTGGACCACAAAGCCAACTCAAATTTAGGCCGAGAATGCGGATAAAACGACCGACCCGCGCTGCGTGGTCCATTTTGCGGGCACCGTTGGCCTTGCCCTATATTCATCGAACGGAATCAGACAGTCTCGTCCGTTTGAATGGCCATTGAAGACGATCTTACATCGGATCGAAGAGACCGAAGCAAAAACGACGAAGAAAAGTCGTTGACCGGCAAAGAATATTTGACAATGTATTTTGATTTAGTCATTATTGTTTAGGAATTTCTTGAAGCACCTATTATTTAAAACATAGAAATTCCGCAAATGTTGGGGTCGGTATCATACAAGGCCTGTCTAGCGGCCCACATGCCATATTGGCCGCCACACAGAATAGTTCATATCCAACTCGTCGCACAGGCTCTGGCTGTCATATACCAAGCTCAAGTTCAGAACTCCAAGTCCAGTTAGGCCTTGTATGGTACTGGTGTATTTGTGGAGATAATCCCTACCAAACCCTAAATATCTATTTATGGCTAAAAATATATTTGGTTCTAGAGTGTTGGTCTACTTTAATCCCTTCTTATCCCTATTTTTTCTCAATTTCTAGCGTATTTTTCTCAATAACCGATACACACATATACCTAGTGGATTGGTTGGGATTAGGGTATTGTGGAGATCAGAGGGGGTGGGGATTTCACCCAATCCCTTTAAGGATTATCCCCGCTAATCCCTAAAAAATACTAGTAACAAACAAGACCTTAGGATTGTTCGGCCACAAACCAAATCTTCTTGTTTTGCTTGGTATTCTTCATTAACCATTCAAATTCTAATGGTGTCAGGTCCATGTAGAGGGAAAAGCATTATAATGTTGTCGATGCTCCTCTCCACTCGACGGGTATCACGAGTCATGCCTTGGAGTTCTGAACATGTCCTTGTCCACACTATTGGCCTCCATAGTTCTTCCATGACGTGTACGTCCTTGTGGTCTCCGTCCTTGTGGTCTCCAGGTGCTGCACCGACACGTGCCAGTTCTACCACCCCCTCGAGTCACAGTGACACTGCACGTGGTCATCTTCGCCACCCCTGCGCACTGACGTCCTTCACCCCCACGCACCGACATCCCTAGTGTAGAATGATACAACGGGATTGGCGAAATATATTAGATATATTATTGAGACTCATAAGCGAGTACATATCGACGTACAGAAATCATTTTAGAGTACAAGTCAAGTTAGAATTAGAATCTTAACAATACTAAACATCACAGTTGTAACGGTAATGTCGTGAACATACCAATACACATATACTCTAACAACCCCTCGTAGTTGTAATAGTAGTGTCGTGAACAACTGAAACATCGCAGACGGTCAGACTAGCGATTAACCGAAGTAGCATCCAGTAGGCTGACATCCCCCACAGTCCGAGCGGGAACGTCGTGTATGGTGTTGTGTTGCGGTAGCTTGGACCGTAGAGGAAACTGATGAGAATCTCAAGCGAGGTGGTAGCCCTTGTACCGTTATCGAGGGAGCTGAGAGCGTGGGGTGGTGATGTGGTCGACGTAGTAGTGCAAGGGGTCGCCGTGGTCGATGTCATGGTAGAGGATGCCGGTGTCGAGGTAGCCGCACGTGAAGTCGCATGCGCATAGTACACAAGTAGAATGACGGAGACGCGTCAAAGCAGTCGTCGGCGGTGTTGATGCCGAAGCCGATGCAGTCCAAGCCGTCGAGGAAGAGATGCGGCTAAAGTTTTGCCAATACTAGACGCACGTCAGGGACGAAGACATACTCTGGTTTTGCTAGAACCGAGTATGCAAAGAAGAACTCGTCATGGACACGGTCTAGGTAGTCATAGAGGTCAATGCTGAAGAAGACGTTGTCGATGACGATGTAGACGAGGCGCTGATCCAAGTTTTCCAAACTCGGGAACGTGTCAGGGATGAAGGAACGTACTGATGTTGGCAGTACCGGGCATGCGAGGGCAGGGACCATCATCAACCTGTGCGCGAGTGTCATAGGGGACGAGATAACGATGGCGACGAGGTCATTGTGGACTGCGGTGACCCAGCATACCACTGCATGATATAGTACACTGTAGTCGTTGATACAATACTAATTAAACACCATTCCATTAGTATTACATCCCTTAGAGTGATACAACTAAAATATCGCGGGTCCAAGCCATAACTATAGATTATAACTCGACACTTTATAAAAGATCCAGAAAACATTTCTCAAAACAGTGAGGAAAATATTATACAGAAAAACTAAATATCAACTCGAAGCCTATTCTAAAAATAATACTACTATGGATATATATCAATGGTTTGCGATTGATACTATAGCAATACTCTACAGAAGTAGGTCCTATGGCTAGAGATTAAACTCCTATCTACTCAGGAACTTCGCTTTCACTTCAGTTGAGGTATATGTTGACTTCATTGGCTTCATTAAAGAACTTGAGCTTTCTGTGACGATTCCTTTGAGCATCAGTTGGTGTTGACGACATCTTCATCGGCTTTAGAATCTAGCAAGGGTTAAAATGTATGGTTGAGTATGAGCATACCCAGCAAGTTCACTAAAAAAGAGTGTCTGATGCATTATCTACAACCACAGACCAAAGGTCGTAGGTTATGCATGTTTTCATAAATATTTCTTCAAAGGTTTCTTTTATTCTAAAAAATCTATGTTTGTTAGCTTTCACAGGTTTACCAGAACTTCGTGGAGTTCCTTTCCTGTCGTGTTCGTAGCTCCTTCTCTGAACAGGGAGTAACATCTCACACTTTTCACACTCTACAGAGGTGTGTTGCTTTACCCATGAGAGATCCTTATCCATGTTGCACATCCGGGCGATTTTTGTCATCCACACTACCTTTGGTCTGGGGCCCAGTATAAGAACCCAAGACGATCATGGTTCTTCTTCGTGGCCCCACATGCCAACACGATCCTTCAGGCCAACCACATATTTGTTAAGCCCCCTTTCATGCTAGCTACAACTCTGATAGGTCCCTGAAGACTCTGTGAGTCGGTTGTGTCCTGGCAGTTTCCATAAAAATGACCAACCGTACCTCTGGCAGCCTCTGATAGATAATATAGACACCAAAATCGCAAAGCTCTAAGGGTGCCCACCCATATGCCGGATCCACGCAAGGAATCACAACGTCACGTTAAGGTTGTCTGCTGACATACGAAAGGAAGAAGATCCAACTGGTTTCTTCGTCCCATTTCAGATCTCATGGTTAACATGTAATATAGGTGCAAGAATCACTGGCGATATTTTTTATTAATTTCTAGATGATATTTTCCCATGCAATGGTGGTTCCATTTCCAGTCATAATAGATTAGGTGATCACCATGATCAATAAACACTAGTTCAAGTCAATTATGAAAATAGTGTTTTTGTCATCCTTTTCGAAATGCATGAGACAATATAAGATCCAATATCTAAAGATAGCATCATTGGTATGGTAAGGACTAATGTTTAAAGAAGCAAGATGCTATTATGCATAATACATGTGATGTATTTTGTAAAACCTTGGAATAACCCCCGATGTTGTGTGTGGATTAAGTTTGAGTGATTACTTGATGAAGTTGGTTTAGCTTTAAGTTCACTTTACAATCGAAAGTAATTTCTAAGAGATTAAGAATTAACACACAAAGAACAAAAGTAAAACACAATAAGAATAGAGATGTGATGTTGATTGGTTGCAACTTTTGTGAAAGGTTATGTTTAGAGTTGTTAAGATAGAGAAGCAATCATATGAGAGTTTTGTTTGAAGTGTATAAAGTTTTTCACATGTTTACTAGAACTTCGTGGAGGTGCTAAAGTTTTTCTAAAGACTCCATGTATAAAGTGAGAACCACCATTAGTAATTAAAAATCTAGGTACTCCAAACCTAGGAAAGGTGATGTCCTTAGCATCTTCATTGATGTAGCATGATCTGCACTTTTTGTTGGAATTGCTTCAACCCACTTTGTAACATAGTCCACTGTAACCAAGATGTGAGTGTGTTTTGTTGTTGATGATGGGAAACGGTCCCATAAAGTCAAATCCCCATACGTCAAATGTTTCAAGAGGCAGTGAATATTTTATAGGCATTTCATTTCTCTTACCAATGTTTCCAACGCATTGACATTCATCAGAAGGTTTAACATAGTTAGTTTTATGTTCCATGGTAGAAAACAAAAAAATCCTAATGACGTGAACACCTTAGCCAATATCTAGTCTATGCAGATGTAAAATAATGGAGGGATTTAGTATTCATACCCTTGAAGACCAAAAGCTTTTATGTTCATGAGAACGTTGACGATGAAGACGAACAACGGTGTTGACCTCAATGTCATGGAGATGAACGAGCGCCATGCTCAAAGCTCCATGGCTCCAAAGTTCCAAGTGTCGCAAATGTGGTGCATCACAAGTTCTACACACATCCGGTGTAGAGACGTCCCCTAGACTCCTATCCAGCAGAGCGGCAGAAGAAGATTGATCTGGACCGAAGTCCCAACAGCACAACGGTGTGCATATGGTGGAGAGCTCTCTATCTCATCATATGATTGTTCCATTAGAGGAACCACACGTGAGGGAGAGAGAGAAATGGATAATTTTGGGATGCCTTCTAGGGGAGGGGGTGCCCCTATATTTATAGGAGGAGGAGGAAGGCCAACACCAGGGGCAAGTGGTGTGGGACTAATCCCACAACCTCCGGCCAGCCCTAGTGGGCTCCAAGCCATGTGGGGGGAGGCCCATGGCCTGGCCGTCTAGCCTCCCTTAGCCCCTCCTTGGCCGGTTGGCCCTTGGCCCTCCTATGGGCTTTTTCCCTACGAAAAAGGGCCCAATTAGGTGGACTTCTCCTTTTAAATTGATTTAAAGATATATGTTGAAAATTAATTCACTTAATTAATATCAAATACATATTATCTAATATATCTTACTCCGAAACACCTTTCAGACCCCTCCGATCAACATGAGATTTCACCGAAACACTTTCGGTACTCCCCGAAACAATTCCGTTGTTCTCTCTCTTTTCTCCATCAATCCCAAATCAATCCCTAAGTGTCATCCACCCTTAAGTGTGCCACCCTATGATTCGGGAACAATCCAGACATGATATAAATACCTCTCTGATCAATGACCAATAGAGGGATCTGGATACCCATAATGTCCCATGTGCATTCCATGATTTAACTTGATCGCTTGAACCTTAAATGTCGAGTCCCATTGCCTTTGCTCTCTAATACTTAGTTTGTCCAAGATATGATCATCGGTATCTCTATACCTAGATCAATATCGTTACCAACAAACACATTTACTCGTTCCCATGATATTACATCCTGATGACCTAGTTACACATTTCCAAACTTTATAGATGTAATCTCACCAAGTGGGCCTAGAGTCTCTATCTGTCACACAGATGGGAAAATCCCAATATTGATACACACTCCTCTACACATCCCTTCGGAAAACCTAAGTGGCACCTTTATGTTCACCCTTTTACGACGTGAAGCTTGATTCCATCAAGGCTGCCTCCAGTAATGATGATTATATATGATCTCACGGTGAAAGGAGTGGGTTACTACGTTTGCTAGTCATCGCAATGTTGAACTTTTTGACTAATCTCCACTACAAGAAATGTTTTGTTCCGCAACGACTTGGCCCCACGGTCGTCGTAGAAGGCGCGTCTTGCGCGACGAATTTCTCGGATCGACCGTGGCCAATGGAAAACTTTTTTTCCGGTTTCGTGGCCCTCTACTACGACGGAACCGCTAAAATCATGGAGGAAGCTCGAGTGGCACGTGGTAGAAGCAAGATTTTCAGTTGCTCGCGTGATGTTGGCTCGCCAAAGTCCTTTGAGGCGTGTGGGTCCCGGACGTCAGTATCTCTAGCGGACCATAATTTTTGGTCGCGCCTCTCTGATTTGAACTTGATAACGTTGCTCAATATGTTTGCCGTTTAGTCAGGCTTCTAGGTCCCACATGTCAGCCTCTCATTAGAAGAATCGTGTGTATGATTGAACTTTTTTCCTTCACTCGCGCTACCCTATTCTGAACTTGATAGCGTTGCTCGATGTATCTGCCGTTTAATCACGCTGCTGGGTCCCACATGTCATCCTCTCATTAGAAGAGACGTGTGCATGATTGAATTTTTTCCTTGGCTATTGCCTCCCTAATTTCAACTCGATAACGTTACTCGATCTCTCTGCCATTCAGTCACACTGCTGGGTCCCGCATGTCAGCCTCACATTACAAGAATTGTGTGTATGATGGAATTTTTTCTTTGCTCGCGCTACCCTATTTCGAAGTTGATAGCGCTGCTCGATGCATCTACCGTTTAATCAAACTCCTAGACCCCACATGTCATCCTCTTATTAGAACAAACGTGTGTATGATAGAATTTTTTCCCTCGGTCGCACCTCCGTGTTCCGAACTTGATAGCGTTGCTCGCTGCATCTACCGTTTAATCATGTTGTTGGGCCCCACATGTCATCCACTCATTAGAAGAAACGTGTGTATGATGAATTTTTTTCCCTCAGTTGCGCCTCCGTGTTTCAAACTTGATAGCGTTACTCGATGCATCAGCCGTTTTTCCAGGTTGATGGGTCCCCCATGTGAGCCTGTCATTAGAAGAAACGTGTGCATGTTGAACTTTTTTCTTGCTCAAACCTCCCTGTTTCGAACTTGGCAACGTTGCTTGAGGCAACACCTGTATAAGGCCATGCTACTAGGTCCCACATGTCGGTCTCTCTGTAAATGAAACCTGCATATGATGAACTTTTTTTCCAGCCGCATCCGTTGTTTTGACCTTGGCAACGTTGCTCGATGTGGCAGCCGTGTATGGTCTTGCTGTTGAGGCCCCCATGTCAGCCTCTCTGGTATGTTCTGGCTTGTGGGTTCCCGATGCAGCCTTGTATGTTCTGGCGGGTGGTCCCCGATGCTAGCCTCTCTATACAAGTATTTAACTTTTTTTCAAACCTGACCATTAAACTCGAGGGATGCTGCAGGCTGGTGGGTCTACAATGTCAGCCTCTCCATAAAGCAATATTGTTAGAAGAAAAAATATAAACCCAAGATAATTGTATGTCAAGCATAGAGAATCGAACTCAAGACTTCAAAACACATATAAATAGTGTGCGTTGCCACTACGACAAACAAATAAGAAGAATATTATCATTGAAAGCTTTATAGTACCTATAACTTATATATTAACCATCTTAAAAAGATTTTATGTGTCCATGTTATCTCTCTTAAAATAAAAGGGAAGCGATCCTAGCATCTCAATTTATTAAATGCCAGATAATTGAGTAGTTTCTTAAAAACATGGTAGGCAGATTTTTTGTTGTTTTGAAGGGAAATTCCAAAAACACCGAATTAAAGATTTTGGGCTATTCTACATCTACTATACTCAATGGGATATACTCCATGCGCTATTATCCATGGGCTCGTTGATAAAAATTTAAATAGGCTATGGTCAGTGATGCGTTCGACTTTCAATGTAGAGCTTGTTGGGAACCCCAAGAGGAAGGTATGATGAGCACATCAGTAAGTTTTCCCTCAGTTATGAAACCAAGGTTTAATCGAACCAGTAGGAGCAAGGAAACACCCCAAAGGTGTTACTAGCTGAGCTTTGGCAGGGCGCACTACCGGTGCTAGTAGCAACGTGGAGACCTGCACAACACAACCATAAAACTTTGTCCCCAACTTGCGATGAGGTTGTCAATCTCATCGTGTTTTGCGGAAAACAAAGGATTAAACGTATCGAATGGAAATAAGTAAAAGTTTGCAGAAAGTAAACACAAAGAAGTAAACAGTTGTAGATTGTATGTAAAGAAAAAGGACCGGGATCCATAGTTCACTAGAGGTGGCTCTCCTTAGATAGATAACATGCTGAGTGAACAAATTACAACGGGGCAATTGACAAACACCGAGAAAGCAATACATGCATATACTAATCATCTTGACTCCTCTGAGACTTGATTGGGCATTACAACATAATACATAGACCGCCATCCAACTGCATCTATGACTAATAATCCACCTTCAGGTTATCATCCGAACCCCCTCCAGTATTAAGTTACAAGCAACAGATTATTGCTTTACGAACTACGTGTAAAGTAAACAATACGATTGTTCTATGAACAAAGGATTGTTGTTTTCTCCCTAGTAGCAACAACACATCTAGTACCTTAGAGATTTCTGTCATTTCCCCAGATTACCAGAGGCATGAACCCACTATCGAGCATAAATACTAACTCTTGGAGTTGCTAGCATCTACTTGGCAAAGATAGCTACTAACAACGGAAAGCATGCAAGATCTCAAATAACAAAGACATGATAGAATCAATAATCAATCTGAAATAGCATCTCAATATCCATCGGATCCCCGCAAACACAACATGTATGAATTACAAATAGATGATCTTGATCATGAACGGAGCTCACAAGATCTAAAAATGAAAGCACAAAGGAGGAGAAACCAGCCATCTAGCTACTACATGGATCCGTAGTCCAAGGATGAACTACTCACGCATCACACCGGAGGCTTGCATGGTGATGAAGAAGGCCTCCAGGGTGAATTCCCTTCTCTGGCAGGGTGCCGGGAAGAGCTTCAGATCCCTCCCGATCTAGGGATGGAGATGACGGTGGCTACGAACTCTTTCGTGGATTTTTGATCGGGTCCTTAGGGTTTTTGTCCCGAGGGCATCTTATAGTCGGAAGGGGAGGCCGAGGGGGTGCCAGGGCTGGCCTCACCACCCGCTGGCCTGGGCCAGGCTGGGCCGCGCGGCCAGGTGGTGTGGTGGCCCCCTGTCCCTTCTCTGTCTCGTATTCTGGCACTTGATCACTTCCGTAAAAATAGGCACTTTGGCTTTTGTCCCGTCCAATTCCGAGAATATTCATTTTCTGACTTTCTTGGAACCAAAAACAACAGAAAACAGGCAGCTAGCATTCTGGCTCTTGTTAATAGGTTAGTCCAAGAAATCATATGAAAAGTACTCCAAAGTTGGAACAAAAAACAAGAAAGTGGATAAAACCAAGCATGGAACATCAAAAATTATAGATACATTTGCAATGTATCAGTCAGCATGTCCACTGACCCCTAAAAGGAAGAATGAAATTGTTCTGGGCTAAAGAGGGTCCGAATGAGCTAGATTTTACCTCCTCGTTGGCAAAATTTGCATTATGCCGTGGCTCGGATGGATTCGGAACACAGACCTCACTACCGGAGGAAAAAAGCAACAATTCTTTGACAGATATTCGTGTAAAAATATCTAAAGAACAAGGGACAAAGACCGCGTGTGCCAAAACTAGACTGGTACCCAATGACTTCACTTGGTACCCTCTCATCTCTGTCCAAAACACATCCAAAAATTCTGATGACACACAGGAAAATGCTCTAGTGCAAGCAGCAACAATAATAGAACTTTCTTACAAATTCAGTAGCATTTGAAAGATCAAGTAGTACATAATAAGATAAAAAAATATCGATAGATTCCTATTTCATATTCAACAACACTTGACCGATTCTACAACATTCCAAAGTGACCGTTTCAGCAATACAAACACTGAAACTCAATAGCTGTACAAAGAGAACCCGTCCATGTTTCAGCTCTAAAAACCTTGTCGCACGATCAGTTTGCCCTTTTATCCAAACACACTCGATCATTGGAGCAAGCAAAACTGACTATCAAGTATGCTTTTGTGTGCATATCTCCTCTTCACATCAATACTAGTGTGACCCCCATATATGCATCTCAAAATGCCCAAGCCTCATCTAGATTGTGACAAGGCCAAGTTTTAAAAATAAAAGCAAGACCATCTACTGAAGTTGATCTAAACAAGTACCAGTACATCAGTATTAGATCTAGAAAATACCTTAGTAATAGTAACGATATAACACTTGATAGATTGACTAGCATTTGAATATTGAGTAGTACAGAATAAGACAGAAAAAATATCTACAAATTCCTAGTTCATATTTAGCAGTACTTGATAGATTCAACATCATTTCAAAGTGACCGATTCAGCAGTACAGACAATGGCCAAAAGAAATGACAAATTCAGCAATGCATACATTGAAATTCAATAGTTATAGTAAGGCCATGACTCAAAAGGAAAGAGAGTCCATATTCAGCGCTCGATCGGTCGATCTGAACAAGTACCAGTACATATGTATTACTACAAAATAGATTAGCAGTAGCATACCTCCATACAAAATACTCGTCATAACGCAACAGCGTGCCCAAGTGTTGGCCGGGTAGCGCTTTCCTTCCTACATGTTACGCTTTCCTTGTCACACTGTCGCATGTGGGCCCACTATGTCAGTAGTGTACATTGGAAATAGTTATACATTGCCGTAATCTTGTTCCACCTCTCCCCATACAAATTGAATCTATCACCAACATAAAGTAGTAATTAATTAGTACGACGTTACATATCTTAACACTCGGATCATCAGAAGAAGATTTAGATGTTTTATCTCACTTTTGAAACTTGTCGATGCAATACTCCGAATCCACAGGGAATTCTGACGAATAGTTCAGAAGCTTCCAAGTAACACCGCGACTGCGACATGTACGACTTGAGCCCTTCCAGGGCAACTTCAACCGACGACGGCCTGCTCGTCAACTCAGATGTCGCCACCATTTTGACCGCATGGGGCTCGTGCCATAGAGACAGCGACCAAAGCATCACCTTGTACCGTGGAGATTTGCACGCCCCTGAACTAACATACGTGGGGGATATGAAAATGTTCATGGTGTGACCATCAATTTGGGCGATGAACACGGTGCCCTCTTTCCTGATGCCGATGATATCCGATCTCCGCGAGCGTCTTGGGGGCACCGGCTTAGACGGCTCCTAGTGTTTGTGGCTATAGGGTATTATGGGCGTAGTCCTCGAGTAGGCAACTCTGAGGTGGCGGACAAGCTCTACCATAGGTGTTAGCTCTACCGACGAGGTGGTGAACTCGTATCCAGGCTCCATGGAGACTTGATGGCCGTGAATGCACCAGATTATGTGGTTGTAGATGTCGTTGTTGGGGACGAATGTCCCGCAGTGGTCATTTGGGAATTTGCTACCTTTTCCGCCCGTGACTTGGCATACAGCTCCTTTGAGCATGCGGCCAGCCAGGCGGCGCTGGTAGTGTCCAAACACATAGTGATTTTGTTGAAAATGTCATGGCCGACCTTGCTCCACATGCCATGCAGCGGGTTGTGCGCCGATTGCGACATCGGTATGGATTGGGGGAAGAGGTCGGACCAGATTAACTGTTGGGGGACTTTTGGAGAGGGGTGGTGCAGCCTGCAAGATCTGATTCAGCGGGCGAGATGGCGAGGAAAATGTGCAAAGTGCGCACTGGAGACGATCCCAAATGCGGGGCCAGACAACGTTGGCGAGTGGAGATAAAAACAGCCGAGATGGGAAAGATGAGATGGCTCTTTGAACGAGGTTTTTTTGCAAGGCCTCTAGTGCTGCATCCAGGACGCCGACTAGCTTGGCTGGCACGCTATAGTGCACTAAATTAACCATCTGAAATTCTAGCGCATTTTATAGCTAGGCTGGCATGCTGCCGTGCACTACATTAACCATGTCACAACCTGGGCCATTACAGTTAGGTCGGCACGCTGCCATGTATGCCGACTAGAGTTACTACTACTGTCATGTTTGACCAGATGATGTTTAATTACAGCTTCTATTTTCTTAAAAAATAGTACTCCTACCTAGTAGTAATACATTTGTACTAGTACAATACGTACTATTACTAGCAGTAGAGTACAACGAACAATCATCTCGTTAGTTCCATTGCATACAAGAGTTGTACTACACCTACCCACTTGATTGTTAGGTACACCAACACAGCACAACTCTTGTATGCGGCAGAACTATAACGATGATTGTTTAGTTTGCTAAAAAGGATTATACTATGGAACAGAGGTAGTACAATACTAGCAGTAGTACACTAGATGTTTGTTTTGCAATTTTTCTGCAAACATAGTACAGTAAATACCTCCATATTGGATCCTAGCGCGATTAAGTACCACGGTGTTCCAACACGATGCATGATAATAGAAGGTGTTCAAGCACCTTGATAACCCACAAGTATAGGGGATCGTGTGTAGCCTTTTTGATAAGTAGGAGTGTCGAACCCAACGAGGAGCTCAAGGTAGGATAAATATTCTCTCAAGTTCTATTAACCACTGATATAACTCTACGCACACTAAACGTTTGCATTATCTAGGAAATAAAACTAGAGAAACAATACGAGTAATAGAGATAGCTTTGCATGATAATAAATAACAAGAAAGTAAAGCTATTTGCTACAGCAATAAAATACACTAAACTAACAGAACCATGAGTGTGGAATAGTGGTGGTAATTGTGGTGGCTTTGTCCAAGTTTAAATAGCGAATAGATCAGGTTCATTGTCTTCGATGCAGTTTTTTATGTGGGAGAGGCTAAATATACATGCGCTTCACTACTTGGAATTACATGTACTATATGATTGGATTGTTAGCAAACATCCGTAAGTACTAACAATGCATTAAGATTTCCCCAACCATAGCCTTAAGTTTAATGGTCCTCTTACTCTCATACGTGCAATGTTCCGGTTCGCGTCCTCAGGTTTCTGTCACTCCAGCAGAACTCCCCCTTCCTTTTACACATACTACAAACCCTATGATGTTAAATCCATGTGCGCACAAATATAATAGACACTAAAGAACTGTACCATATCAACTTATAACTCTAATGAACCAAATACGGTCAACCATTCAATCTAAGAACAAAGAAACTACGCAAACATGACATAGATCATATGATTATAACTTATAGCATCAAACACCATGTTTACATAGGACGGTACAGAGGTGTGTGGGAGGATGAACCACTGCATACTAGGAGGATTAGGTGATAGAGATGGCGATGAAGATGGTGAAGATGGTGAAGAGGACGACAGTAGCACCGGCGGCGACGCGGGGGACTCCTTCCCCACCGCCGATATCATGGGGGAGCACCGCCCCTTAGCCCCTTCCTTCATGGCTTCTTGGGAGCCCTCCCCTATGGAGATGGGATCCATGGGGGAGGCAAAAATGTGGCTTTGGTGGCTGCAAATTAGTTGGTGGAGATGTCTTGGGCGAATTAGGTTTCCTCCCTTTATATAGCTTCTTGGATTCCCATCACCCCATCTTGGGCTGTAGTAAATCGGGCCTAGTGGGCCCGTCCGGACTGGGAATCAGCTAAATTTTATGTCCAGAATGTTTTCCGCGAAATTTCTAGAAACTTTGTAGTTGAAGAGTTTTCCATTTGACACCGTCTTCGACCCAAAACGTGACCATCTTCAAAAAGAGTTCTGAGACAGATTTCGAGAAAAATCCCAATTTGACTTCAACAAGGTTTCCTCTTGTATTCTTGGTAATTCCTACACATCAAAGTGTAAAACAAGAATATTGTGTACTTTTGCAACTATTAGTAGGTTAGTCCAAATAAATCATAAACTTCATACAAAAAGGAGTGCCAAAAGCATATTATTAGCATAAAACCATAAAAAATTATAGATACGTTATGGACGTATCACACCTCTTTACCAAATAGTTATAATTAGAAGCGAACAATCACCGCATTAATACACCTACAATATATTAAATTGTCCATGAAATGATGGGCGATAACCTGTGAAATGGATCGTATGGGCACCTAGAGGAGGGTGAATAGGTGCTACTTCAAATTTTAATGCTTTTTCAATTTTAGGCTTGACAGGAAAGGTAAATTCTCTAGATATACTACTATGGAGAATTTTCCTATATGCAAACCTAACTACTAGCGAGTAAAGTGAGCAACGAGGAAACCGTGATGAAGCACGTGGAGACATAGAATTTGTTTTACCACAGTTCCTTCCTTGTTAAGGGAAGTACATCTACGTTAGAGGGGTGGGCGATACTAAGACCACCACGCCACAGTAGGCCTCACCCTGTTCTCCGATGGATCCCGCCACCAAAGGCATGGTCCACCATTCCACTATAGGAACCCTTCGAGGCGGGAACCGGCGCCTTTACAGAACTAGAAGGGAAAAACTCCACAACCAAATTGGAGGCTCCCGTAATGAGAACAAGCTTCCATAAGAAAAATAGTTATCAATAAGAAAACATATGATCTAGATAATAACAAGAATACTAGATTCGAGATTTCTCCGAGTGAATGAAGAGGAGTTGATGCGCTTGATTCATGATGACGATTTATGATGTCTCCTCCTTCAATTCCCCCAAAGATCGAAGCCTTCGGGTGGTTGAAGTGGTAGATCTAGAGAGAGAGCTTTTGCAACTGGTCTGATATTTTTCGAATGAATCAAGAGGTCTAACAGGAGGGGAAGACGTGGCTTTTATACCCCCTGTTCAGATAGAGCCATTGGAGCCTTTTGGGGCCGGATTATCCGGCCTGAGGAAAACTCCGCCCTAGCCTCGGACTATCAGGGGAATAATCCGCCCCTAGACTGAGCGACGTGCCGAGCCAGCCTTTGCTTGTCTCCTGGGGGCCAGATTATCTGGCCCAAGATGATCTCCAGATTATCCGGTCGGGGGAAGAAAAACTGCCCCCCTTCGGATTGTCCGGGGAAAAGTCTGCCCCTAGTCAGAGCGTCGCGCCATGCCATCCCTTGCTCGTTGATACGTTGCTAACGTATCCATAATTTTTGATGTTCCATGCTTGGTTTTATCTACTTTCTTATGTTTTGTCCACACTTTGGAGTACTTTTTATACACTTTCTTGGAATAACCTATTAACAAGATGCCACAGTGCCAGTTGCCTGTTTTTTGCTGTTTTTGGTTCCAGGAAAGCCAGAAAATCAATATTCTCAGAATTGGACCGGAGAAAAGCCAAAGTTGATATTTTACCGGAAGACTCACGGAGCCAGAAGACGAGACGGAGAGGGGTCACAGGGTGGCCACACCACCCCTAGGCGCGGGTCCCCCTGGCCGCGCCAAGGCATGGTGTGGGCCCCCTAGCCGGCCACCGACCTTGCCTCTTTTGCCTATATATCTCCCCCGATGCAAAAACCCTAAGTCATCCAGCCTCCAGCCACGAAAAGTTCCGCAACACCGCCGCCACCGAAGGGGAGATTCGGGGGGCAGAAAGTCTCTGTTCTTGCACCCTAACGGGACAAGGAAGTGCCCCCGGAGCCATCTCCATTGATCTCCACCACCATCTCCATCGCCGTTGCTGATTCCCTGATGAGGAGGGAGTAGTTCTTCCTCGAGGCTACGGGTTCTACCGGTAGCTATGTGTTCATCTCTCTCTATGCATGATCTTATTGAGATCATGGGCTTGTAATCTATAGATCTACCTTGCTACTCAAGTGCTTTAATAGATCTCTGCTCTCCTCATGTGTGTGAAGTTGACAGTGTGCACACCATGGTGGCACTTAGGCTAGAGATTACAAATACTTGTTATAAGTTATATTTGGAGTTGGATGTCTCTATGAAATTGTGGTGTTTGTTGGACCCATCTAGAGCTCAAGGTGACAGTGTGGGGTTTTCTAGATGGGAAAGATGAACTTTGAGGTGTGCTGTTATAGCCCTACCATCGATTAGAGTGTCCAACCGAAGAGTAGTTAAGAGTAGTATCATAAAGAGAAGATATTTATATGAGAGTATTCACTAGTGAAAGTATGATCCCTAGGCCTTGTTTCTTAGCACTGAAACACCGTTTTCTATTAGATCTGTTACATGTTTGCATGCTTCTATCTTTATTTCAGTTTTACTTTAGTCTTTTCCACGCCATCAAGCTATTTTCTATCAGCATTACCACTTATAATTATCTATACCACTTGTATTTCACTATCTCTTCGCCGAACTAGTGCACCTATACACCTGACAAGTGTATTGGGTGTGTTGGGGACACAAGAGACTTCTTGTATCTTGATTGCAGGGTTGCTTGAGAGGGGATACCTTTGACCACTTCCTCCTTGAGTTCGATAAACCTTGGGTGATCCACCTAAGGGAAAACTCGCTGATGTTCTACAAACCTCTGCACTTGGAGGCCCAACAACTGTCTACAAGAATAGAAGTGCATAGACATCACTCGTCTCCTAGGGGCCGGATTATTTGGCCCAAGGGGAGGGCCGGATTATCCGGTCAGGGGAAGAAAATCTGCCCTATTTCGGATTTTCCGGGGGAAAATCTGCCCCTAGTCTGAGACTCGCGCCATGCTAGCCTTTGCCAAGAGGGTCAGGCCGGATTATCCGGCCCTTGATGGGGGCGGGTAATCCGGCCCCCAAACACAATAAACATTTCCCTGCACACTTAACACACATGAGAAAACTCCATGGTATTGTTATCTAACACTCAAAACACAGGGAACCATGAAATGTTCTTTCAATCTCCCCCTTTTTGGTGTTAGATGAGAATACTAGGATTTGCAAGATAGTTCTCAAGACAACAATATTTAATGAGTGGAAAAGACTCCCCCTTAATGTGTGCATAATAAAATTTGCATTTGATTACAAATACACACAATAAGGTACAAGTCTATTTCATTGAAACATGCGCAAAATATTCATACCACCGAGAGAGAGATAGAGGCGTCCTCAGTATATTATAAGAACATCCAATGATAGCCATAATGAGCACCTCCCTCGATATAGATATCTAATATAGCCAATATGATAGATGAATCCATAAGGATAATCCACAAGATAAATCCATAGCCACACAAACATAGTCTCATACAGAACAAATCACAAATAAAAGTTCAACGCTAAATGGGCACAAGCGAGAGAAAAACCAAAAAGATAAAGTGCAAATGCTTGTGCCCAACCCATGGAAATCCACGAAGACCTAAAAGAACTACTTCTCCCCCTTTGGCATCGAAACACCAAAAAGGAAGAAGAGCGATGCTAGAGCCCCAAGGGATCACTCATAGTCATCATCGTCGTTCTCGTCCCCGTCCTCGTCCTCATCCTCATGATCCTCGGTGTCATCCTCCTCATCATCAGTAGTGGCCGCGGAAGGAAACATGTGACGCTCAATCTCGCCATAGTTGAGCCTAGAAGAAGAATTCCATTGAGCATAGGGTGTGGGAGTAGTAGGAGTAGGGGGATCACCTGATGCTCCGGACACATGGTGGAGAATGAGCTACTGAGTGTGGCGCTGCTTGTATGCCTCATACTGTCCCTTGCGAGTGTCCACTCCCATGCAAAGAATGTTCCGCTGGAACCAATTCAGCTACTTGATCTCACGAGCAATAGGAGGGACTGGGGGCCTATGAGCACTGGCACGAGCATCCCTCATGAGACCCTCAGGAGCAGAAGATGGGTGAGAGGTCTTCCTAACCTTGTTGTAGATCTTCTTCGCCTTGTGTTCCACATTGATGTTAAACTCTTCAGTGGGAAGCAGGTGCTTGATAAGCATCATTATGTATGGAGCATAAGGGATGTATAGCCTATTGAACATGGCATCAATCAATTCATGGTAAATAAATTCCATCACATCCAGCTTGTAATTAATGGAGTCATCCTCACAAGATGCAACCTCATGAGAGAAGGCTACAAGCTGAACCAGGTGACCACGGATACTGTCATTGTTTCATCCACTTGGGGTGATAGAATCACGGAAGAGACCCACCAAGCTAGCATATATTGGAGAAATACTAGTAAAGGTGCCCACAATACCATTGTCAACTGTGCACGGAGAGAGGAGTGCATCTTTATTGGGCTTAGGTTGGGTGATGATACGGTGGCCACTAGCACGATCCCTGTTGCGGAAGGAATATCCAAGCACCCTAGCAAAAACACGAAAATCAGCTTGCATAGGCCTGTCACGAGTCTTCCACTTCATGGTGCGATGCTCATCACCGTAGATAACCAAGGTGGAGAAGTGATGACCCACAAGTATAGGTGGTGTATCGCAGTATTTTCGATAAGTAAGAGTGTTGAACCCAACGAGGAGCAGAAGGTGCTGGCTAGTGGCTTGGAGCATGAATTCTCTGTAAATACTTAGCAAACAGATTTTTAGGGGTTTTTGATAATGCAGGTAAATAAAGTACGAGTAAATAAAAGACAATAAGAACAAATGCAGCAAGTGGCCCAATCCTTTCTTTAGCAAAGGACAAGACGGTTGTATTACTTAGGATGACCAAACATTCTCGAGGACACACGGGAATATCATCAAGTGCTTTCGCTTCATATAGTTGATTAATCTTCTTTAGTTTGCTCAGTGTTGTGTGGGTGAACCTGTGCTAATGTACCGACCTTCCTAGGACTAATACATACTTGTGATTATACCCCTTGCAAGCATCCGCAAGTACAAGAAAGTAATTAAGGTATAAACCTAACCACAACTTTAAACTCTAAGACTCTGACGTCCCTTGTGCAAAGGTTTCCTAACGGAGGTTCAGGTTTCTGTCACTCCGGCAACCCCTACGATTAGTAGCCAAATACACAATGCATTCCCCTAGGACCATATAGGTGAAGTGGCATGTAGTCGACGTTCACATGACACCACTAGAAGAAGTACACCACAACTTAAATATCAAACTATTGAATCTTTCTCAACACAATTCCACTACTAACAACATGACTTCTCCCATGTCCTCAAGAACAAAACGAACTACTTAAAAGACATTATATGGATCATGATCAGAGATGAAATAATGATGTGTAACAATCTGAACATAAAAAATAATTCAACGGTTCACTCAATAGCATCAACTACAAAGAGTGATCAACACCGGGAAAGTTTCCCCTAAGAACTATGCAAGATTCAACCCAATTGTTACAGCTGTCGTGGTGGTGTCACGGCAGATGCCAAGGATAGGCTAAAGGTGGGGACTAAGTGCACTAGGGGAATCTAGGGAGGGATAGTGTGGTGATTCCACACACAGTAGCTTTGTATTTGATTCACTTCCACAGATTACAAGTGCTCCCTAAGCTGTATTGGGGAGAGGAGGAAGAAGAACTCTCTTACTCTCACCACTAATAAATACAACCCTCCAGGGATCAACCAGAAAAACCCAACCCTTTCTACAGAGGCCCTAGCCCTCCTTTTATAGGGGTGGCTAGGTCTCCAATTAGGGCATACGTGGAGGTATATTCCAAGGAATATGCCTCTTCCCAAAATAATAAGCCGACCGGGTCACTTTAGCCCAGCGTCACCCATGTAGAGGCTACGTGAGCCTCTGCGGCGCCCGCGTCATCCGACATAGGCATCGTCTCCTTTGTCGGCCATGCCTCGGTGGTCCTGGCCTCTGTTCGCTTTGCTCACGCTCTGCGTACAGTGGTCACCTTTGACCAGCGAGATATCGTCCTTCTCTTACAAGCTTGATATAACCCGGATCGTACCTAGTTGATCCGGCCACACCTCTACCTGCATATAAGTTAGATTCATCTGTCCGACATACGGCTTAAGTCGGTTGAGATCTAGTTAGGTTGACATCCCCTGGTCTGGGTTACTCCGTGTTTTGGCCTGCCTTGAGGTGACTCGGCTAGCACTTGCTTTGACCTAGCCGTACCTCGGCTAACTTGGCCTTTATACCCCGGCGTGACCCTACCCGGGGGTATCCCCCCAGCATTAGTCCCCGAAGCTGGTGCGGTCTTAGCCGCCTTAGCCGCTAAGGCCACAGCAGGTTCAATTTCACCGAGCTTTTTGCTCCTTTTCCGAGTTACCTCCTATCTCGGATTCCATAGGTTTACTTTCCCTTGGCACATTCCATGTTTTTACTTGCTGGCCGGGTCACCTCATACTCCTCCGAGTCATTCTTCCTTCTCTCGTACGCTTCCCCACGTGGAGGCTAATCATTACTTCGCCTCATTTTAAGGGCCTGCGACAGTAACCACCGCAGTTATTGTCAGAATTTACTGTAGCACACGTCACATCGTGCCTGCCTCCTCGTTAACTGTATCATAACGTCGCGTCATGGGATCCGCTGCGCCCTGTGGCCCTCCCTGTGGCTCGTCGCTGATTGGTCGATCCGGGTCATACACGGCCACACCGTGTGGCCCGTCCGTGCATCGCGATCCCACTAACCCTTAAGGGAGTGGTTAAATAGGGGAGGGGCGCGCCCCTTGGGTCTTTTCCCCACTTCCGCGCACCTCTGTCTCTGCTTCTTCCTCTTCCTCTCCAGCGACAGCGCCGCCGCCATCGCACCTGAGTAGCTGTGCCGCCGCTGCACTGCTTCCACACGCACCAGCGTCGCCGCCACCCTCCACGCATCTCCTCCGCCACGGGTCCTCGCCAGTCCAGGCCACTGCCTCCCACCACTGCTAGCGCTAGTGAGGATAGTGACCTTGAGATGACAGAGGAGGAGCTCGCCGTCGCAGAGCAGGAAATGGAGGAGGACATGGCGAACGCCGACCGCGGCGCATGGGCTGGATCCTGGGTTTGCCAGGATGATATGGACTGGCTGTATCGCACCAGGCGCATCCTGGAGGGCCTCACCGCACGCCTCGCCGCCGCCGAGCTTGCCCCCTCTCCCAATCCGGGTGAGTATGTGGTGTTCCTATCCCACTTCCAACGGGGTTCGGCCTTCCTGTTAGTGATTTTTTCCACGACTGGCTCAACACGTACGAGCTTTAGCCGCACCATCTTCCGACTAACGTCATCACCTCTCTCTCCGCCTTTGCTTCCACCATCGAGGGCTACGCGGACTATGGCCCACGAAGGAGCTCTGGATCCGGTTCTTTGGCCTCCGCCAGAACGTGATTCTGAACATAGAGCTTAATCCGGAGGACAAGCAGATCACGCAATTCGGCGCAGCCTCCATTTCTCCTAGGAAATAGTCAATCTTCCCCCGAGTCACGGGGCTTGACTCTTGCAAGGGATGGGCTCGGACCTTCTTTTATGTCCGGAACAGCACATCCGAGGATCTGATCCGGCTGCGCCCCTATGCTCCGGGTCCTCCTAATCCGGATCGGTGGGACAAGATCCCCAAGAAGCCCACCGTCCTGGCGAACCAAATTAACAAGAGGTTCTAGGAGCTGAAGGATCTTGGATTGCGCAATGAAGATGCAATGATCACATTTGTCCGCAACCGGATCTCCCCCTCTAGAAATGCACGCATAAACCATGTCACATGAGCTAGGGCCGCGACCCCAACCGGACCTCCTCATTCGAGTTGAGCAACACCGAGATCTTCCGCCGGGTCAAGGCCCTCTTCACCACCCACAAGGACTTCTCTTCTGAGTGGACGTGGGGGATCGAACACTTCTGCCGAGATAGGCTTCCCCCTGCGGTAAGTCTCGTGCCCCAAACCTTTTCCGAATTAAATCATATGTCGGTTTTTGTTGTAGGTTTAAACCTGCTGCCTTTTCTTTCCCTTAGATGTTTCTTCAGCAAACCCTTGAGGATGGCACCGAGCCTTCCCTCAAATGGGCGCCTGACCGGGATACCTCGGACGAGGAGGAATCGGATCAGGAGATGTTCTTGTCGATGGCTGATGCGACCAAACGACACACCGGTAAACTCTCTTCCATTAGCGATTGGCCCGAGGATGAAGATGATTCATACGTTGAGGTGATGGAGGCATTTGACGCTGTCCCCCTTTCTTATGCTTTTCCAGCATTAGCTAACCCCGGTGGGCAGATCCATGAAGATCCTCCCCTTGCCACGGGTGAGCCTGTCCCAGTCATGCCGAAGAAGAGGGGAGCTGCATCTGCTTCTTCCTCCAGACCTTCTCAGCCAGCTAAAAGGCGAAAGAAGTCCAGGGACAAAACTGCCACCAAACCTGCAACCAAGGCCACAGCCCGGAGGGCTCGGAAGCCCAAAGAGCCTTTGACCTCGGATGAGTAAGCCACTTCTCCCTTTGCTATTCATTTGTTCTTCCTTTGTTATAGTTTCTCATCATTTATGATTTGATTCGGCAGGGCCGCGGTGGAGGTCCCCCAGAGTGGATCCAGCATTGCTTCACCGCTCCGACATAGCCCTTCTCCCCCTCGTGGCGATGATTCACGCCCGTTGAGCCCCATTCAGGAGGGTTCAGCGGCTGCTCCAGGTTCTAGCCCACCTCGTCAAGAGGAGGGAAACCTCGGAGCAGGGGAGACTGGCTCTGCCGAGGCAGCAGCAACCACCACTTCGGCTCCGCCGCAACCAGCTTCGTCCGAGATACCAATAGTACCTCCGCCAAAATGAAAATCAGCACCAGCACCATCGTCAGCTCTAGCACCAGTAGCAACAGCAAAAGCACTAGAAACAACGCCAAGCCCCTCCGCCTCATCCGAGTCTTCCAAGGCTCGGCGAGAAGGCACCAGCAGCACCAAGGAAAGCACCAAGGCAGCTCCCAAGGGCAAATCCACTGCAGCAACTTCAACTTCTCAGCAGCAGCCCAAGGGCAAAAAGGCTCCTGACGCCACCAGGGCAGCGTCAATCGAGGCTGGACAGCGTACACTCGCATCCATGCTCCCAAAAAAGTCTCCACCACCGAAGGACGCCCCTGCCGAGCCAGCTGATGCGCAACTTGTTTTGCACACTAGCCCCACCATTGCCTAGGTTGAGAGGAGGGAAGCTCACGCTAAGGGTCAAGTTGCACCCCACATGCTCAGCGGCGAACGATATCCTCCGACCTTGATCGAGTTTGTGAACAACTGGAACAAGGCGGAGTTCGTCCACAATGACGATCTCCCGGAGAAGTTTGGTCCCGCCGAATTTGCTGCCTAGATGAATACCGCTGCCAAGGCAATTAACCTTGCAGGTTGGATGATGGAGGTGCGTTACTTTGCCTTTTCCTTAGCATGTAGAAGATATTAGTGATATAACCATTAGTCCCCGAGCCTCCGGGGGAGTAACTCGTTACTCGGTCGGATGCTCCTTAGAGAATTAACGTAGCTCCTTAATAACTTTGAATATGCACACATTTAGAGCCGGGTTAAGTTCCACTTGGCCCGGATCTTGTACACTTCGAATATGCACACACCTAGAGCCGGGTTAAGTTCCACTTGGCCCGGATTTTGTACACTTTGAATATGCACACACCTAGAGCCGGGTTAAGTTCCACTTGGCCCGGATTTTGTACACTTCGAATATGCACACACCTAGAGCCAGGTTAAGCTCCACTTGGCCTAGATTTTGTACACTTCGAATATGCACACACCTAGAGCCGGGTGAAGTTCCACTTGGCCCGGATTTTGTACACTTCGAATATGCACAAGACTAAGCTATCTTTTTGTACTTTTTTCAGGTGACCACCAATCGCCGGAGCACTGAGTTTCAGCGTCTCTTGGATACTCACAAGATGCTGCGTGCGAAACATACTGCACTTCTCGCCGAACACGACAAAAGGGGTAAGTTTTCTCCTTTGCATTTTTCCATTTCTCTTCATCTTTTTCCGCCGAACTAATCCCTCATTCGGATTTCGCAGCTGGGGTGGAGGCTGAGAATGTCCTCATGAGGAGAAGCTTGGACCAGATAAAGGGTAAGTTATTCTTGCTCAACCTTGCTATGCTTTCTATCTCCTTTTCTCCTTGGCTTGGCAAATATTCATACCTCGGCTTTGCCGGGTCAACAAACTATTTCAGCCTCCCTTGAAGATAGTGTGCCCGTGCCGTATATGATGCTGCATTTTCTCGAACAAGCAAGGCAGCACCAAGCTGAACTCAACAAGAAAGACGACGAGCTTTCCCTCCTCCGGACCAAAGATGAAGAAATTGCCAAGCCTAAGGCAGATATGAAGAAGCTCAAGGCGCAGCACAAATCCGAACTGGAGAAGGCAGGCCAAGACTTTACTGAAGAACGAGAGCGTCTCAACCTCTAGATTGCCAAGGACCAAGAACTTCTCAAGGAGGCCGACGTCAAGCTTGAGTCGGCGAATACTGAACTTGCGCAACTTCGGAAAAGGCATGATGACTGTACCAAGGAGTTGACCCAGATCCACAGCCACATTTCTCATAAGTTCCTTTCCTTCATCCGGCATTAATTTCTCCGGGTTGCTTCACATGTCTTTTCCTTACTTGCTTCACTTGTCTTGTTTTCAGGCAAATTTCTGGAGGGCAATGCCATTGCAACCACTGCTGTTGCCAAGTTCCGCCAGCAGAGGGGTACCCCCATTGCTCCTGACGCTGGAGAAATTCCTTATGACATGGAGGACCTGCTGGTCAGTCTGTCTTCTCGTGTGGAAATTGTGAAGAATTATGGAAAGGATATCCTTGATGTGGCAATCCGTATCTTCAACGCCTTTTGGCTTGATGAAGATACTCCGGAGGGGACCGCATCTCTTGTCGACAAGTTAATGGACTGCGAGACCCAGCTCGACCTTTGGAGGGAATCTGCTGGACGCGCCGGAGCTGAGATCGTTCTCCACTACGTGCTTACGTGGTATGAGAAGATTGATCTCAATATCCTTGAGCGCATGCGCACCGGATCAAGGTGGTCCACTGACCTGGATTAGGTAGCTAGGCGCAAGGCTTCCGCCCATAGCTTCATCCAATACGCCCCCATTCATCAATGGAACGAGGGACCAAGCTTCCTAGATGCTACCGACGATGAAAATGCCGAAGATGATTCGGGTGAGGATGAAGTGGACGAGGCTTCGGATGTCGAGGAAGACGAAGATGACGCTGAAGCCGAAGCTGGAGCTGCCCCCCCTGGCGCCGAATTACCTCCTCCTGCTGCTCCTTGAGCGAAAAAACTTTTAAATTTTATCAGATCCCCGGTATGCCGGGTGCAATTGTATTAAGAACTCAAGTGATATTTTGCTACTAAGTTTTTGTGCCGGATTAACTTGGGCGTAGTCCCCAAGTTTCGTTTTCTTGTTCCTCCAATTTTTTGGCTCGGCTCGTGTCTAACTTGGTTCGGTTTAATGACTTACGAGTCTGAGCTTCAAAAATTGACTTAACAATACTTGGGAACTTTAGGATTAGCTCAAAATAATTCAGCAAATTAAGTATAAGGTAAACACAAGATTAGTCCGAATAAAAAATCTCAGCTCGATTAAGTTTCTTTCCTTAGTCGTTTTTCATGTGCTACGCAATTCCAAACTTGTTCTCTTGCTTGCCATGAAGCCAAATCTTGTTGGACAGCAGCAAGTCGAAGAGTTGGGTTTTTGGTGCTCACACACTACTAATCCGGCTTAGGTAGAAGCAACTTATGCCAGCCGACATATAAATAATAAATACAGAAGACAACAAATATTATTGAGGTAGTCCCCGAGTTACTGCTCGAGGTGCCAACATTTCATTGATAAGCTCATTGTCGGCATACATACCGACATATGAGAGACTCGGATACATACACTTCTTTGCTAAGTGTAGAAAGGGCGAAGTAGAGCTACATTCCATGGACGCTTAGATTCCTCGCCGGACCTGTCCGCCTTGTTCTTCTCCTATGGTTTTGCATCTATGAGATAGTATGAGTCATTGTGCAATGCTTTGCTCACAATGAATGGCCCTTCCCATGGGGGGGATAATTTATGCATGCCCGCAGTACGTTGTACTAACCGAAGTACCAGATCGCCTTCCCGGAAAACTCGGGGGCTTACTTTCTGGCTATGATAGTGTCGGAGATTTTGCTGATATATGGCGGATCTAGACAATGCCAATTCTCTCGCTTCTTCCAGCAGATCAACATCATTTTGTCGGGCTTCTTGCACTTCGGCTTATGTGTATTGGGTGACCCTAGGCGAGTCATGCTCTATGTCGGCTGGTAGTACATCTTCTGCCCCATATACCTGAAAAAATGGCGTATAGCCTGTTGATCGATTCGGAGTTGTTCTTAAACTCCACAGTACCGCTGGTAGTTCTTCTATCCAGCACCCCGCTGATCTTTGAAGCGGCTCAATGAGCCGGGGTTTTATCTCGGACAATACTAATCCGTTGCATCTTCCCACTTGTCCGTTCGATGTGGGGTGAGCTACCGAGGCTACGTCTAGCCGGATCTTCTTATCTCGGCAGAAACGTGCAAATGCTCCTTCAGCAAAATTTGTGCCATTATCCGTTATGATACTGTGAGGATAACCGTATCTCAAGATGATATCTTTGAGGAATGTTACGGCCGTAGCTCCATCACATTTTCTTATTGGCTTCACCTCAATCCATTTTGTAAACTTGTCAACCATGACCAAGATGTGGGTCATGTTGCCTCTTGCTGGTTTGAAAGGGCCGACCATATCCCAACACCATACGACAAATGGCCAAGTAATTAGTATGGTCTTGAGCTCAGACATTGGCATATGTGTCTTGGTAGCATATCTTTGACAACCATTGCATTTTCTTACAAGATCTTATGCTTGTTCCAAGGCACTTGGCCAGTAGAACCCATGACGGAAAGCTTTTGCTACCAAGGCTCTGGACGAGGCATGATGCCCACATTCCCCTTGATGTATATCTCGGAGGATGTCTAGTCCTTCCTCCTGGCCAACACATCGCTGGAGGACGTTAGTCACACTCCTTTTGTATAGCTCGGAATTAATGATCATGTATGCCTTTGCTCTCCTCTGAGTTTGCCTGGAAAGCACCTCCTCAGCGGGTAAAGGTCCATCTTTCAGGTATTGAAATATAGGTAGTGCCCAAGCTGGTATTGCTCACACAGGGAACACATCCTCGTCAGCTTCCATCTGATCCACCAGCATAACCTTAGCCAGATCGCGCTGAGCAGTCCCTGGGTCTTGCGAAGCAGTCCTCGGGTTTGCCGAGGCAGTCCCCGGGTTTCGTGTTCCACCTCCCACGTCAATGTCCATGGGTACAACTCTGGACTCCGGATCTTCCGGGACATAGATTGAGTCGGTTTCTTCAGATGGCCTGATAGATGGTTTTCTGAGGTGTTATAATGCTACACCCAGTGGAATTGCTTGTCGGGTTGATCCAAGCTTCGACAATACATCGGCAGCCTCATTTTCCACCCGGGGTACATGGTGAAATTCGCATCCCTCAAAGTAACTAGATATCTTCTGCACATGAAATCTGTAGAGTGCCATGTTTGGATCTAGAGTGTCCCGCATCCCTGAAACTTGCTGAACTACCAGATCCGAGTCGCCAAAGCATTGGATCCGACGTATCCCAATTTCTTTTGCCACCTTGAGCCTATGTACAAGTGCCTCATATTCAGCGACATTTTTCGATGCTGCGAAGTGGATCTGCAGCACGTATTTCAGTTGGTCCTTCTTGGGCGAGGTAAGCACAACTTCGGCACCAAACCTAGTTTTTGTTTTGGACCCGTCAAAGTGCATTCTCCAATAGTTTGGATCTGGCAATGGTGGCTCATATTGCACCTTAGCCCAATCCACAAAAAAGTTAGCTACAGCCTGAGACTTGATCGCTTCTCTTCTGTCATATTGTGGCGCATAAGGAGCTAGCTCAATTGCCATTTTGCAATTCTGCCACTTGCATCCTTGTTACTCATTATCTCGGATATGGGAGCCTCACATATTACTTTGATGGGGTGTTCCTCAAAATAGTGTTTTAGCTTCTTTGCTGACATGTACACACCATACGCCACTTTCTGATAGTGCGGATAATTTTGTTTTGAGGCTGATAATACCTCGCTCAGATAATACACTGGCCTTTGCACTGACTTACCCTCTTCGTCGCGCTCTACCATAATTACTGCACTTACAACTTGGTTGGTTGCGGCTATATAGAGCAACATTGGCTCCTTTTATAGTGGAGAGGCTAAGACTGGTGCATTGGCTAACATTTTCTTTAATTGGATAAAGGCTTCATTAGCTTGCGGCGTCCAGATGAACTTGTCTGACTTTTTCATGAGTTGATAGAGAGGCATGGCCTTTTCTCCCAATCGACACACAAACCGACTTAAGGATGCCAGGCAGCCAGTGAACTTCTAGACATCGTTAAGGTACTTCGGCAGTTCCATTCGCTGTATGGCCCGGATTTTGGTTGGATTAACTTCAATACCTCGGCTGGAGACAAGAAATCCAAGTAATTTTCCAGTCGGGACACCGAAGGTGCATTTCTCTGGGTTAAGCTTCATTCGGAACCTCCTTAGGTTCGCGAATGTCTGCCTGATATCGTCAAGGAGCATTTTGCTTTCCTTGGTCTTGATAACAACATCATCCACATATCATCCACATACACCTGCATGTTTTGACCAATTTGGTCATGCAAACATTTTTGCATACATCTTTGGTACGTCGCCCCTGCATTACGTAAACCAAAAGGCATGGTGCGATAGCAATAAGCCCCATACGGGGTGATAAACGCAGTCTTTATTTGATCACTTGGGTTCAGAGGTATCTGGTGGAAACCAAAATATGCATCGATGAATGACAACAACTCACACCCAGCAGTAGAATCTATGACTTGGTCTATCCTTGGCAGTGTGAATGGATCTTTTGGACACGCCTTATTCAGGTTCATGTAATCGATACACATGCGCCAAACCACTGCCACGTTTGGATCGTCTTTCTTCTTCTCCACCAGCACCGGATTAGACAGCCAATCCGGGTAAAGCACTTCCATGATAAATCCAGCAGCCAACAACCGAGCTATCTCATCTCCTATGACCTTTCTCCTGTCTTTGGCATAGCGGCGGAGAGGTTGCTTCACCGGCTTTTCTCCGGGTCTCACATTCAAAGAGTGCTCGGCTAACTCCCTCGGAACACCTTGCAAGTCCGTGTGGACCAAGCAAAAATATCTCGATTCTCACGGAGGAAGTTGACGAGATCGCTTTCCTATTTGTCATTTAACCTGGCACCAATTGTTACGGTGCACTCTGGGAACATATCATCAACAGGCACTTTCTTGGTATCCTTTGTCGCTTGGAATGAGACACTACCATGCGGGTTACTCAGCGCCGGCATATACTGCTGCGTGGACTGAGCTAATGCCGCCACCTCTTGGATCTTTCTCTTTTCTTGCGCGATCACGAGTGACTCGGCCAGGTTAGACCCGGCAGACGCGCACTCAATGGAACGTCGGAAATCACCAGTGATGGTAATCACACCATTTGGCCCGGGTAGCTTCATCTTCAAGTAACTGATGTGACAACTTGCCATGAATTTGTTCAGAGCTGGCCTGCCAAGCAACGTGTGATATGCGCTCTCCAAATTTACAACCTCGAACTCCAAATTCTCAGTCCGGCAGTTATCTCTTGTGCCGAACAATACGTCAACCCGAACCTTGCCTATGGGCTCACATGAAATTCCTGGCACAATGCCATGGAAAGTTGTCCTTGTAGCTTGGAGCATGTTCTCCGAGATACCCAACTTGCGCATCGTGTCCACATACATGATGTTGATGCTACTACCATTGTCAATTAGCACCTTTGAGAACCTCACATTGATGTTAGGCCCAATGAATGTCGGATCCAACACTAGCGCATACGAACCAAGACTTGGCATAAGCTTGGGATGATCTTTGATGCTCCATGTAATTTCCTGGTCCGACCAAGGCATATACCTCGTCACTGCTGGCATTATCGCATTCACTTCTATATGTCGGCGCTGCAAGCTCTTCCTGTCTGTCTCTTCTATGGTGAACACACAGTAACTTTGATGATGCTCTCTGTACTCATTCCTCCCCTCATTTCCGGGGTACCTCTAATCCGGTTGATGCTGGTCTTCCACTTGATGCACATCATCCCTTCTCTCGTGGTTGTCATACCTCGGCAGAGGGGGAGGCAACATTAACTGTTGCGTGTTTGCTCCGGAGAGCAATTGCTGCCGGGATAACTCCTGCCGAGGTTGATCATTCTGAGGTGCCTGAGCATTCCCCGAACCACCTTGTTCTATCTTTTGCATCCACTCACACTGCCGGGTTGTGTGACCCGCTGGGTTACTCGGATTTGGCGTATGGAATTTACACGGCTGATCTAGCATTGCCTCATAGGTATACCTCGGACGGTATTTCTTTTCTTGCCACTGTTTCTTCTACTCTGGCGTCCAAGTTTTATTTCCATCATTCCTTGGTGTCCATTGCTGCCCTCCAGTTTTCTGCCATTGGTTGCTTCCTGCTCCGGGATGATCTTGATTCTCAGCCGCAACTTGTTGCGAACTGTACCGGTAATCCGGTCTATCATCTCTTCTCTTTCCCCGGTAATCATTTCTCTGGGATTATTCAGATCCATCTCGCTTGTAGTACTCTTCGCTTGACTTGTTTGACACGAGCCGAGGATGAGTCGGATCACCCAAGGCATATGAATCAGCGATTCGGATCGTTTCTGCCAAGGTAGTTGGCATATCCCTCTGCAACATTTGCCATAGCATGCTTGCATATCTGCATCCCTGAGCAAACCAAGCTATGGCCTGTGACTCAATCACGCCCTCACAAGAGTTTCACATAGTGCACCAACGGGTTAAGAACTCCCGGTCAGTCTCATTCGTTCTCTGCTTGCACATTGCTAGGGTCTGTTGCCTGTTGGGCCTCTGATACGTACTTGAGAAATTGCTAACAAACATTTCCTAAAAATCGATGCAATAGTTAATACTTCTGGGCGGCAAATTGTTTAGCCATACCCTTGCTGGCCCCTCCAACATCTGGGGTACATATCTCACAGCCCATCTCAAGTTGCCTGTAGCAATTTTTACGGCTGTTGCATAGTTAATCAACCAATCCTCCGGCTTTGTGCTGCTGTCATATGTCTTTGTGCCTCTAGGTAACTGAAAGTTAGGTACCGGAGGTTCCTTCATGATCTGGGGCCCAAAGCAAGCTGGACCCGGAGGACCTTGCCACTCAATTTGCTCTGAACTATACAGCCGATCCAGCTTCAACCTGGCATCATCAGGCATCAAGTTCCTGCCTCCTAATCTTGACCCTATCACGTGATAGTCCGGCCTGGGATACCCAGCGTTCACCATTTCCGAATCGCCATCGTTGTATCTATCTTCCTCCAGTGGAGCTGCTCTCTGTTGCATACATTGGCCGGCACTGCGCTCTTGCCGTGGTATATTCCGCTGCTGTGGTTGAGCTGCACCTACCGAATTACGCTGTCCGGCATTTCCGTTTACAGCATTCCCTTGACCGGCATTGCCTTGGTCGCGGTTACCTCGGCCAGCTTCACCTCGGCTTACACTTCGTCGATCCTCATTTCTCTGCACCTCTTTTCCTTTCCCTGCCCTTGCCGGGTCATATGGGACTATCTGCTTATTCCTCCTGGCCGAGGTTACTAACTCTTCTCTCCTAGGACCACCATGAGGCGACGATGCAGCTCTAGTGGGTTTCTCCGGGTTACCTGCCGCCGAATGAACAATCTTGGAGGCCCCAGCCCTCTCCGGATTAGCCTTGACCAATTCCTCATTTTGCCTGTTCGCGATCTGAACCAACTCATTGACCCTATCTTGTTGTCTTTGGCGGGCTTCACCCGTCAGACCTTCTAACTCGGATGCAACTGCATCTGCTGCCCTGAGGTTCTTTGCCGGGATACTATACTTTGGCGGCCCCACGGACAGACAGTTTTCAGATTCCTCAATCCTAGTATCACCCTCTCTGTTCATTTCACTCATGAGGTTTCTGCCTTTCACTTTTACAGCATCTACTTTATTTGCCTTTGCGTACTCACGCGGCGTCATGTTCAACGACTGCTGAGCCGCATCTATATTTTTTGGACCCTCTAGTATCTTTTGCCTAGTCTCCTCTAGCTCGGCCTGTGCCTGAGCCGGATCTACCGCTGCTACTACTGGGTTTGCCAGGCTATTCATCGCCTGCTGCAGCACATTCTCTGGCCTCTTTAGAGGAGGACCCCTACTTTTCCTCGGTGCCTTAGGTGTTACCTCCGGATCTGGTGCCGGATCCTTGCTCGCGCCAGCGCCAGGTGCAGTATCATCACCTCAGCGAGGTCCGGGGAGCGAGTGATACGCACCCCGCGAGCCGCGCTAAGGGGTGGCTCGCCTCCTTCGACGACGTGTCACGGATGAACGCACGACACATCGACAGCAACGTAGATCTTGTGCACTCCGAGCTTAACGAAGAGGCCGTTGCGCGGAAGAGGACTCTTGCCGAAGCAGCCAGCGTTGTCACTGACGAAATCCAGCGCTCCAAAGCGCTAAACGAGCCCGGAGACGATGCGTTCGCCGGTGCCGACGAACTTTCCTGTCCGGATCTTCACCTCTGCTAGCGTTGCTAGCCCCACGGTGGGCGCCAACTATCGTGGTGGTGTCACAGCAGATGCCATGGGTAGGCTAAAGGTGGGGACTAAGTGCACTAGGGGAATCCAGGGAGGGATAGTGTGGTGATTCCACACACAGTAGCTTTGTATTTGATTCACTTCCACAGATTACAAGTGCTCCCTGAGCTGTATTGGGGAGAGGAGGAAGAAGAACTCTCTTACTCTCACCACTTGTAAATACAACCCTCCAGGGATCAACCAGAAAAACCCAACCCTTTCTACAGAGTCCCTAGCCCTCCTTATATAGGGGTGGCTAGGTCTCCAATTAGGGCATACGTGGAGGCATATTGCAAGGAATATGCCTCTTCCCAAAATAGTAAGCTGACCGGGTCACTTTAGCCCAGCGTCACCCATGTAGAGGCTACGTGAGCCTCTGCGGCGCCCGCATCATCCGACATAGGCATCGTCTCCTTTGTTGGCCATGCCTCGGTGGTCCTGGCCTCTGTTCGCTTCGCTCACGCTCTGCGTACAGTGGTCACCTTTGACCAATGAGATACCTTCCTTCTCTTACAAGCTTGATATAACCCGGATCATACCTAGTTGATCCGGCCACACTTATACCTGCATATAAGTTAGATTCATCTGTCCGACATACGGCTTAAGTCGGCTGAGATCCATTTAGGTGGACATCCCCCCTGGTCCGGGTTACTTCGTGATTCGGCCTGCCTTGAGGTGACTCGGCCAGCACTTGCTTTGACCTAGCCGTACCTCGGCTAACTTGGCCTTTACACCCCGGCGTGACCCTACCCGGGGGTATCCCCCCAACAACAGCGGTATGGAGGTGGTGATGATGGTGCTGGTGGAGATGATGATGGTGATGATGATGATCCCGATGAAGTCCATCTTGATGGCGACGATCTCCCCTCTCCGGGAAGGAATTCCCCCGGCAAAATTCTATCTGCCGGAGAGATCTTTCTCTCTCGGTGTTTTCCGCCCCACAGAGGCCGCGAAATCTTTCTGTGGTCGCTCCCCTAGTCTTAGGGTTTCGGGAGGATAATATACGCCAGAGGGGAGAGCCAGGGGTGGACCAGGGCGGCCACACCACCTGGTGGCGCGGCCTAGGGAGGCCCGCACCAGGGGGTGGTGTGGGCCCCATGTGGCCCATCTCAGCTTCCCCTTTTGGCTTCCTTCGTCTTCTGGAAAAATAGGATTTTCCATGTATTTTCCTGGATTTTATGATCTTTGCAAATTTTGCCTCCAAACAGCACCTTTTCCATCAGAATCCTGACTGCAGCAGTCCATGCTCCAAAAAGTCATCAACCATGCAAAAACAGATGAAATAACATAAGTATCATCTCTTAATATGAAATATATCAATGAATAATAGTAAATTATGATATATCATAGTGATGCAAAATGGACGTATCAACCCCCCAAGCTTAGACTTCGCTTGTCCCCAAACGAAAACTGAGCTCAATAAACATGACCTCGGGTTTATGGAGTGAAGAGTCGATAAATGAATACGAACAAGAAGCATCACATTCATCAATACATAAGTCATAATAGAACACAACTCACTATTATATAACTTAACTTGCAATATGTAAAGGAAACACAATAAAGATACATAAAGTAAATAACAATTGGTAATGGCAAACTTAGCTCTCGGTCGAAGAATAGTTGTCAATTTGCTGGAGTTCACAAATAACTGATTTTCAATGATAGCTTTCAAATTAGTAATCACCAGGATAAAAGCAAAGTGCAAAACAAGGAGCATAAGAAACATGACCGAATAAATCATCATATGAATGAATGAAACACAACAACTCAAAATGCTTGCTAAGGTAGAGAGGAATAGGTTTACTAACTCAACTAAAAAGTAAAATATAGGCCCTTCACAGAGGGAAGCAGGGATTCCAAGTTTCATAAAGAGCTTCCAAATATTATGGTACTTATTAGCTTTCAGCTCTCATTGCCCCTATCATAAGAATCTTTAGGTGATTAAGGTTAAAGTGACACAACTAAGAGGATATGCTAGACAAGTTATAAGTTGAAATCTCATGCCCCTTACTTACGAGTACCGAACCTCATGCTACTGAACTTCAGTCACAAGTAAGCTCTTGTCATTGTAAATACATATGTATCATAGAGAACCGCCAACGGGGTACCCCTTGCACATGATATAGGAGCTATCCCATAATCACAATGACAAGGCAAGCAGACAATGAGCATCTCAGCGATCCTTTTATTTACTATTTGCATAGGTTTTTATTGAGGATGCTTCATAGAATGCTCATTATGGTTATGCTGCAAGTTTCCACCATGATTAGGCAAGGCTTAGGCTAGCGGCCAGGCGTTTCTGTAACACACATATAAACTCCATGATCTTACAAGTTCCCCTTTTATTTCATACCGCCGGGATCCATAAGCAAAAGAATCATGATAACAACGAGGTACAAAGTACCAGTGCAATGTTGAAAGCGTTCCCCATGATACATGGTTCTGCTAACTTCAACTTATAAAGTGCAAGCATATACGCAACAGAGATGGACACAATGGTTCAAGATTATTAAATGCAAAAAAGTAAAAGTGTGCCATCAAGTTCGTGAGAGTTTTAATCACTAATCTTCTCATAACAAGTTTAATTCGGAAGGTAGATAAAAACATGAATTTACTTGGAATAGCAATAGTGCTAATAGGTAGGTATGGTGGACACAAATGGCATAGGTTTTGGTTTAAGGATTGGATGCACGAGAAGCATTCCCTCTTAGTACAGGTTTTTGCCTAGCAAGGCTGGGTACCAAGCATAAGAGTTGAAGGAAACAAACAAACATATAAGTGATAAAAACAAACAAGCAATATTCCTTGGAAGCACAAAAGATCTTAACTAGAGAATACTAAACTTATGAGCAAATCAAGAAAGAAAGATGATGAAATTATATTTCTTTAGAGTACTTTTATCTTTTTCATTCAATTCTCAAAATAGTGTTACTACTGACTGAGCCAGGTTTGCCAAAGCCAACTAAATTAACTCAATGATCCCAAAGTGATACCAATACTAATGACAAGATCAATCATATAACCATGAATTGAAAACTAAAATAAGATATGTGATGTGCTCGTCGTTCGACGTAGAGCTCGTTGGGAACCCCAAGAGGAAGGTACGATGAGCACAATAGCAAGTTTTCCCTCAGTTATGAAACCAAGGTTTAATTAAACCAGTAGGAGCAAGGAAACACCCCAAAGGTGTTACTAGCTGAGCTTTGGCAGGGCGCACTACCGGTGCTAGTAGCAACGTGGAGACCTGCACAACACAACCACAGAACTTTGTCCCCAACTTGCGATGAGGTTGTCAATCTCACCGCGTTTTGCGGAAAACAAAGGATTAAACGTATCGAATGGAAAGAAGTAAAAGTTTGCAGAAAGTAAACACAAAGCAGTAAAAGATTGTAGATTGTATGTAAAAGACAAGGACCGGGATCCATAGTTCACTAGAGGTGGCTCTCCTTAAGATAGATAACATGCTGGGTGAACAAATTACAGCGGGGCAATTGACAAACACCGAGAAAGCAATACATGCATATACTAATCATCTTGACTCCTTTGAGACTTGATTGGGCATTACAACATAATACATAGACCGCCGTCCAACTGCATCTATGACTAATAATCCACCTTCAGTATTAAGTTGCAAGCAACAGATTATTGCTTTACGAACTGCATGTAAAGTAAACAATACGATTGTTCTATGAACAAAGGATTGTTGTTTTCTCCCTAGTAGCAACAACACATCTAGTACCTTAGAGATTTCTGTCACTTCCCCAGATTACCAGAGGCATGAACCCACTATCGAGCATAAATACTAACTCTTGGAGTTGCTAGCATCTACTTGGCCAAGATAGCTACTAACAACAAAAAGCATGCAAGATCACAAATAACAAAGACATGATAGAATCAATAATCAATCTGAAATAGCATCTCAATATCCACCGGATCCCCGCAAACACAACATGCAGAATTACAAATAGATGATCTTGATCATGAACGGAGCTCACAAGATCTAAACATGAAAGCACAAAGGAGGAGAACCAGCCATCTCGCTACTACATGGATGCGTAGTCCAAGGATGAACTACTCACGCATCACACCGGAGGCTTGCATGGTGATGAAGAAGGCCTCTAGGGTGAATTCCCCTCTCCGGCAGGGTGCCGGGAAGAGCTTCAGATCCCTCCCGATCTAGGGATGGAGATGACGGCGGCTATAGAATATTTTGTGGATTTTTGATCGGGTACTTAGGGTTTACATCTCCAGGGCATCTTATAGTCGCAAGGGGAGGCCGAGGGGGTGCTAGGGCTGGCCACACCACTCCCTGGCGCGGGCCAAGCCTGGCCGCGCGGCCAGGTGGTGTGGCCGCCCTCTGGCCCTTCTCCGTCTCGTATTCTGGCACTTGATCCCTTCCGGAAAAATAGGCACTTTGGCTTTTGTCCCGTCCAATTCCGAGAATATTCATTTTGTCACTTTCCTGGAACCAAAAACAGCAGAAAATAGGCAGCTGGCACTGTGGCTCTTGTTAATAGGTTAGTCCAAGAAATCACATGAAAAGTACTCCAAAGTTGGAACAAAACACAAGAAAGTGGATAAAACCAAGCATGGAACATCAAAAATTATAGATACATTTGCAATGTATCAATATGCAACAGAGTAAATGAAAGAACGTCTCATTAATATTCCATAATGGCAACTCACACTAAGGGATACATATATATCTAACGAGAGGGGGGACACTTCCATAATGCAAACCATCCTACATGATAACTTCTCTATTCATGATACGACTCGACTAAAAAGGTAAAAAGATAGAAGATAGTGATGTGATACCGCGACACTCCCCCAAGCTTGGAATAAACCAAGGGGATGCCAAAACCCAATGACGAATTACTCCTTCAGCGGTGGTGGTATTCTCTCGATGAGGTCTTTGATTAGCTTCCCCAAGTCCTCAATCTCGAAGGTGATATTACGAATCAACTATGAGTTTTGCTCAATGAGGATCATGATCATGTCGGGTTGCGAATTCCAGCTCTTGCGATTCTTTCCCCACTCTTCCTCCTTGAAGTCTTCTTTTCCTGCATGGCTAGAACGAGGCAAATCCCAATTGGTGGGGTGGACCAGGGCGGCCACACCACCTGGTGGCCCGGCCTAGGGTGGCCCGCACTAGGGGGTGGTGTGGCCCCCTGTGGCCCATCTCAACTTCCCCTTCTAGCTTCCTTCATCTTCTGGAAAAATAGGATTTTCCATGTATTTTCCCGGATTTTCTGATCTTCGCGAATTTTGCCTCCAAACAACACCTTTTCCATCAGAATCCTGACTGCAGCGGTCCATGCTCCAAAAAGTCATCAACCATGCAAAAACAGCTGAAATAACATAAGTATCATCTCTTAATATGAAATATATGAATGAATAACAATAAATTATGATATATAATAGTGATGCAAAATGGGCGTATCAAGAAGAACTGTTTCACAATCTCAGAATCATAGGAGCATTGAAGAGCCATGAGATGGTGCAGCCCCATCCGCTCAGCCACATACATTGCATCAACAAGGTGAGGCTTTTCCATGGCCTCAGCAATAATCAGAGGATGCATAGGACGAATCTTCTGCCAAGCATAAACATCTTCATAGATACCCTTTTGTGCAGCACACCAAAAACGAGAGTCACCCAGCTCAGTATCATGTGCTAATTCATCAAACAGATCACGATGACGAATGTAAGAGAAAGTAACAGGATCCATCTTCTTATAGTCAATCTTGGGCTCTTTGCCCTTCCGCTTGGACACACCCTTCCTTGTCCTATCCCTTTTTGCCTGTTCAGCCATGCGTTTTGCCTCGTTCTTCCTTCTCCTCAGCTCAGCCTCATCCACTAAGTTACCCTCACCGTCGTCCCGAAAGTATTTAGCACGAGGACGACGCTTGTAGGTCTTGGGAGCAATGGAACCACCTGTGAAACAAACAAGATAGATAGCACGGGGATAAGCACAGACACAAGTCCAAGAGAGAACATAGAAATAGTAGGCAAACAGTCCATAGTCCAATCATACACAATGCACAAAATCCATACGAAACTGAAGCAGTTTTGACTCTGTTAGGCTAGATTATCTGGCCTAGCCAGGGGCGGAAAATCCGGCCCTGGCAGAAAATTTCAGAATCGCCTAGATTGGATGCAAAAACGTAGATCGGGCCTAGAGGCTGCGAGGCTACAATTTCTACTCAAAACAACAACCTTCTAGACAATGTTCCACCCAACAAGTGATATATCAAGCCAAAGATGGGGAGAGAGGGAGTTACCCTCACTCATTGGAGGAAGAACACAGAGGAGAAGGTACCCGGAGGCACGAAGAAGAAGATCCGGGGAGGCCTAGAGAATCCGGCGGCCGGAGAGGCTCCAGGGAGGGTAGGGGGTGGCAGGCGGCGGCTGGGGAGATAGGGAGGTCGGGGGAGAAGTGCCTACACTTGGGCCGGATTATCCGGCCTAAAATCTGAAATTCGGTTACACACAGATTCAAGGCTGCTCGTCCCCAAACAAAACCCCCACAAGGTGAAAAAAGGACTTGTGTGCAAGAAGAGATGGCTTAGGGGTAGGGAGAGGCTTGGGATTAGAGAACCAAACTGAGATGGTACTACACACTCAAAATTGCAAGAATCAAATCAACTAAAGGCCAAAATTGAGTGTGATTTCCATAAGAACATGAGATGAGCAAAAAACAACCAAAAAGATCCACATAAATCCAACTCTCCTCAAGGAAGAGGGTGGTGGCCGAGGCCACCTTATTGGAGTGCATGGTATGAAACCGCGAAGATATATCTTGGGTTCATGACCAGTACTCATCAATAAGCTCACATATCACAAAATGATATTAAGAGAAATGATTTGACTCGCTTTCGGCATTATGGGGGGAGGGTTAGCCCAATCAATTAGGACCACACTCCCCCTATATCCTTGCCCACACCTAGACCAAATAAGGATGAGATGTAAGGATGAGTGCATGAGTAATCAAGACAAGCTCCTTGAATCAACGATATTTAGCTCATTCCTCAAGTAACAAAACCTTGCTTCATCAAGTGGCTTCGTGAAAATATCAGCAAGTTGGTTCTTCATGCTCACAAAAGATAGATCAATATCGCCTCGAGCAACATGGTCCCGAATAAAATGATTCTGAAACTCAATATGCTTCGTCCTTGTGTGTTGTACCGGATTGTACGCAATTTTGATTGCACTTTCATTGTCGCATAAAAGAGGCACTTTGTCACAATTGAAACCGTATTCCTTTAAAGTTTGCCTCATCCATAATAACTGAGTACAAGCACTAGCAGCAGCAATATATTCAGCTTCAGTGGTGGAGAGAGATATACAATTCTACTTTTTAGAAGACCAACATATTAGAGACCTTCCCAAGAATTGACAAGCTCCAGAAGTTGATTACCGATCATCCTTATCACCAGCCCAACCTGAATTAGTATAACCACATAGAGAGAAATTGGAGCCCCTGGGATACCATAGACCAAAATTAGGGGAATGAACCAAATATCGGAAGATCTTCTTGACCGCCACTAAGTGACTTTCTTTAGGAGCTTCTTGATACCTTGCACACACACCTACACTCAACACAATATCGGGTCTAGATGCGCAGAGGTGAAGAAGAGAGCCGATCATGGACCTGTATACCTTTTGGTCCACACTTTACCATGGGGATTAAGTTCAAGGTGACATTTTGTTTGTATTGGAGTGGCGACGCCATTAAGATCCGTCATCTTGAATCTCTTGAGCATGTCTTGGATGTACTTTGCTTGATTTATGAAGGTTCCTTCTATAAGTTGTTTGATCTCAAATCCAAGAAAGAACTGTAAATCCCCCATCATAGACATCTCAAACCTATCAGTCATAAGCTTTGAAAATTCATCATTAAAAGCTTCATTAGTAGAGCCAAAGATAATTTCGTCTACATATAGTTGGCATACGAAGAGATCCCCCTTAACCTTCTGAGTAAAAAGAGTGGGATTGACTTGCCCAACTTCAAAGCCACGGTCTAACAAAAGCTCTTTAAGGTGCTCATACCACGCACGTGGGGCTTGTTTAAGGCCATAGAGTGCCTTATCGAGTTTGTAGACATGGTTCGGAAAGTTAGGACACTCAAATCCTCGGGGTTGCTTTACTATACCAACTCATGTAGAGGACCATTAATAAAAGCACTCTTAACGTCCATTTGTTGTAATTTAAAATTTTTATGAGCAACATAATCAAGAAGGATACAGATGGACTCAAGACGAGCCACTGGAGCATAAGTCTCGTCGAAGTCGATGCCCTCCACTTGGGAATAGCCTTGTGCCACGAGTATTGCCTTGTTCCTTACAACAATGCCATTTTCGTCTTTCTTATTCTTGAAGATCCACTTTGTGCTGATAACATTGCGGCAATCCTTGGGCTTCTCTACTAATTTCCAAACCTTGTTGTGTTCAAAGTTATTCAACTCTTCATGCATAGCAACAACCCAGTCCGGATCTTCAAGAGCTTCAAACACCTTATTGGGTTCCACCATTGAGATGTGAGCTTGATGCTCACCGAAACTTGCCAACTCCCTTCTTGTGGATACCCTTCGACGAAGATAACCTACAACTTTGTCAAGAGTGTGACCCCTTAATTCAAGGTTCCTATCCGCACGAGCTTTGCGACGAAGTTCAATTAGCTTATTGTCTATTGGGGGAATAACTTCATCATTTGAGTCTTCGTTGGACTCATTGGCTTGGCCTTGATCTTCAGTATGATTAGCAAGAATAGGAGATGATGAATCTTGCCATTGAGGTTGATCAACAGCCGTAACAGGAGGCTACTGCTCTTCAGGCTTTTTAGGGCCGGATAATCCGGCCGAGGGTGGGGCCGGATAATCTGGCCTGGGGAAACCTGAAGAATATAGATGAGGAACCTCACTATAGTCCTCCTTACCACTTCCCTTCTTGGAGGCGGAACCATTATGTTTTTCACCTACCACTTCATGTTCCTTAGATCCGGCGTGAGCCTTATCCTTGGATAGCGCAGTGGTGGCCTCAGAGGAAGATGGAGATGGGGCTGTAGATGATGTGAGGCGAGCAATCATTTGTTGCATCTCCTCCGTCTTGGTCTCAAAGGATTTCAACAAGGTTGTTTCCAACGTCTTAAGGTCATCCATTGTGACCTTTTCCACAGCCCCATTCCCATTTTCCTTAGTACCCATACTTCTCTTAGGCGGTTAAGCCTGAATGAAGAGCCGGGGATCTGATACCAATTGAAATGAATCGTATGGGAACCTAGAGGGGGTGAATAGGTGCTACTTCAAATTTTAATGCTTTTTCAATTTTAGGCTTGACACGAAAGGTAAATTCTTTAGATATACTACTATGGAGAATTTCCGTATATGCAAACTTAACTACTAGCGAGTAAAGGCGAGTAAAGTGAGGAACGAGGAAACCGTGATGAAGCACGCGGAGACACATGCTTTGTTTTACCACAGTTCCTTCCTTGTTAAGGAAAGTACATCTGCGTTGGAGGGGTGGGCGGTACTAAGACCACCACGCCACAATAGGCCTCACCCTGTTCTCCGATGGATCCCGCCACCAAAGGCCTGATCCACCTTTCCACTATTGGAACCCTTCGAGGCGGGAACCGGCGCCAATACACAACTAGAGGGGCACAACTCCACAACCAAATTGGAGGCTCCTGTAATGACAACAAGCTGCCACAAGAACAATAGTTATCAATAACAAAACACAAGATCTAGATATTAACGAGAATACTAGACCGGGGATTTCTCCAAGTGAATGGAGAGGAGTTGAGGTGCTTGATTCGTGATGATGATGTATGATGTATCCTCCTTCAATTCCCCCAAAGATCGAAGCCTTCGGGTGGTTGAAGTGGGAGATCTAGAGAGAGAGCTTTTGCAACTGGTCGGATCTTTTTCGAATGAACCAAGAGGTCTGACAGGAGGGGAAGACATGGCTTTTATACCCCCTATTCAGATGGAGCCGTTGGAGCCTTTTGGGGCTGGATTATCCGGCCTTAGTGAGGGTCGGATTATCTGACTTGAGGAAAACTCCGCCCCTGCCTCGGACTATCCAGGGACTAATCCTCCCCCAGACTGAGCGACATGCCGAGCCAGCCTTTGCTTGTCTCTTGGGGGCCGGATTATCTGGCCGAAGATGATGGCCGGATTATCCGGTTGGGGGAAGAAAAACCACCCCCTTCGGATTGTTCGGGGAAAAGTACGCTCCTAGTCAGAGCATCGCACCATTCCAACCATTGCTTGTCTCCTGGGGGCAGATTATCCAGCCCAAGGTGAGGGCCGAATTATCCGGTCAGGGGAAGAATCCGCCCCGTTTCGGATTTTCCGGGGGAAAATCCGCCCCCAATATGAGACTCGCACCATGCCAGCCTTTGCCAAGAGGGTCATATAGGATTATCCGGCCCTTGATGGGGGCAGATAATCCGCCCCCAAACACAATAAACATGTCCTGCACACTTAGCACACATGAGAAAACTCCACGGTATTGTTATCTAACACACAAAACACAGGGAACCATGAAATGTTCTTTCAACCCACACATCTGATCACCCTCTCGCGGTTATCATAATCAAATACTATCACCTTAAAGGAAGTGGTAGCAAGCTTCTTGAATACTAGAAACGATCCTACCTTCAAGTCATGTGCTTTGACAAAAATCTAGCCATCCTTCGTCAAGGATTACCTTGGCATCTTACTTCTTCCGGTCGACGTCCCAGCTACATGCTTTGCATATCTTTAGCTTGATGGCCTCTAGATACTCACTGCCAAACATTGGCAAAAAGGAGCTGGGTATGATCTGCACGTCTAACCCTCCCGGTATTAACAACATCTTGTAGAACTCGTCACAAGTGTTCTCGACGTGGGTGTTCCTAGCTTGCCCCTCCATCCAGACTGCGCAGGGCTCTCTTGTCTTCTTTGATGATGAGTCTCTCCAAGTTTGAGCTTCTTGCCCAAACACTTCAAAAACATCCCGTGGACAGATAATGTCTCTACCAGCTGTCAATAATTGTGAAATAGTACAGTATTAGCTTACAGAGTACAATACAAGATTAGCTAAGAAAGTAAAGTGGATCAATTTTATTATCGAAGTACACAAATTAAAGTCTTAACTCTAGCTAGCATGAACGCTGATTATATTAGTATTACTTCCAAGGTCTAGGCATCACATTAGTGTAGTTCATTATCGATCAGTACAGATACCGAACACCTAGGAACAGACGAACGGATGAACGTGATGAGCTCTATTTGATGTCGATGCTAGAGATGCATACATATACTTAAAATTTTGGCAAAATCAGGGTAGGGCAGTAGCTGCCCTAACTTGCCCAAATTAAAGGGACCTCCACCCCTAAGACCAATCAAGCAAAACATGCCGAGTGGCCTCCCAAATCATCATCAACTATGGATCAATCAATACAAAATTTGAACTTATTATTACAATTCACCGTAGATCTAGCTCCAGAACTAGCTTGCATGTGTAAAACTAAACTATAGTATACAAACAGGTTAAATGCACTAGATGAGAACTATACTCAAGACCAACCCAATGTTAACCAAGCGCTAATAAAAGCTTGACCGCATCTCATCATCAAGATCAAGGGTTTCGGGGATTATGTACATACCGCACTACCACCACGATGTCTGAGGGTTGCGACGACTCTATAGATGAGGTTGCAGGGCTCGCCGCCCGCAGCCAACCTGCCTAAGACGAGTAAGTTGCAACGATGGTGGTCGTCAATGGAGGGAAGCGCAATGGCGATTAAGGAGTGTTGTGTGAGAGTTGGGGCTGGGGTTGGGGCTAGTGAGGGAATAAATGCGGCGAGGTCAGATGTATGTTGTGGACAAAGTAAACCTTGCCTTTCACGGTAGTTTCACTGCAATATCCACCGTATCGCAAATCCAACAGCCACCAATACAGTACTACTAATTGTCATGCCAAAATTTATAGCCTAGAAAATTGGGAACGGCAGCTTGCGTGCTTTAATAGGGAAACATCAAACACATACTATGAAAGTATATTATTACGTACATGGTGCCTAGTATAAGCAATAGTGGAAATGATGTTGCAAGTGCTGATACTACAATATAGTATGAAAGTACTATGTATGTAGTATTGTACATTACATGGTAACAACTACAATACTAGCTATAGAAATGATCTTGCGAGTGCTGATAATAAGCTTTTTTGCATTTTGGTCAAACTTCACATAGTTCTAACAAGGCAGGATTGGCACGAACCACATTGGCGCCTTGAACATTTGCTCCCTATGCTCCACTACAATGTAGTTAACCGATAAACCTATGGAAGCCCCCATTGATGTGCATGTGGCTCCAATCTTGAACTGGTTGTGGGCGATGTTGGCAGTGTGCGTGTGTAGAAAACACAAGTCTTCTCTGAACATTGGCAGAGCTTCGTCAACATCGACAACACCAGGTTTAGTGTTTGTAGGGGGCTCGAGGATGAAAGGATGGTTGATTCCCACAAACACTAAACTACCTTCAAGATTATCCCTTATAGTCCAGTCCGATGCTACTGGGTCATCCAAATTAAGGGCCCTCTGGAAAACGTGGCAGCGCAGCGAGGGATAATAGAGCAGCTCTCTACCCATGTATGATACAGGATCACCATGTCTGCTGGTTCGTGCACCCCTGGTGTGAATCCACAGGATATCCTAGCCAAGCTCTGCCAAGTACCAGTTGTGTAATGCAATATCTTGAGCCTTGGCATCGTCACCAGCTTGGACGTTTGTCGGCTCTTAAATTACAGGAGCCTGTATGACACGTGAGCCTGAAAGTATACTTGTGTGTGCATTTCAGTTAGAAAAATTATCACGAACAATGCAGTTGTAAGTAATTTATAAATTTTACTTTTAAATAACAGGACTGACTCCACTTGTTTGGTTCCTAGACAAGAACATCTCCTCGCGGTTCTGTCACCGCATATATGTGATCAATAGAACCACTAATTAGACTCGTGGCAATGGCATCGACATATGTTGTTGGTGCATGATAGTCGTTTTGAAGGATAATCTAGTCCCTGTGACTAGGAAAATCTATGATAGCAATGAATTTGTCAAACACCGCCATCGCGCTGTAGTGCCATTGGTTGTCAAATCTATACGGTTTCTTTGCTATTTGTATCTTCAGCAGCTTGATACTCGCGTGCTTGCAGCTGTAAGTGCATGGAGGGCCGGGGAAATACTAGTTACCCGATGGATAAATATCAACAAGTGGGACTTCATTTTCAAATTCATAAGCATGCAAAGAACAAGAATGAGGTCCTAAGAGACACGATAACATCATAAATATACTCTCCCGTTAGGTCAGACTTTGATTTTACCATGTTTTAAAGTAATCCTATGTTCTTGTATTCATGTAAACCAAATAGCCAAGTTTTTATAGAAATCTTGTGTTTGTAAAACACATGAAACTTAAAATATAACGCCAGATTTGATTGGCCAATACACCTTCCGTTACGGGTATCAACAATCCTGGTTGTTCTTGTGTTTTTAGTTTAGTATGTTTGGAGGAGAGGGGACACTGAAGCAAAAGTCTTGGGCCTCTTTGGATCGCAGGATTGAGAACACAGGAATTTCACAGGTTTGCCAGTGAAAAACAAGTGATTATAAAACGTAGAAAAACTACCTACGTGAATGGCATGTTTCGATCCTACGCACGCGATAAGAGTTGAGGCTCAAATAGATGTTCCAATTCCTACGGGATTTAAGCATGTGTGGGGGTTGCAGTTCAAAATAATTTGGTACCACGATTCCTTTGACCCAAATGCAATCCATTGGAAAGAATCTAAGGATTCGAATCCTATAAAAATCATACAAAACTAATTTTTACCTGCTCTTCACAGTCTGGTGGCCCTGTCTATGGGTCAGAGTGAAGTAGGGAGGGAAAACCAAACGGGAGACCAGGATCTTCCACAATCCCTCGATGCATGCCAACCATGACGTGAGCCAAGCGAGCGGTGCTTAGAAGATCGGCGTGACCGGTGATGGTTCTTAGTGGTCCATAGTGGAGGTTGTCCAATCCCATTGTCTGGCTGTAGTGCTTATATATCTTACGCTTCATTGCTCCAGATGTCGTTACGAGGAAGAGTACTACGGAAGATTAGTCGGGATGGGTTGGCGGTTTCTACCTTTCTTCAAGGGTGGAGAGGGGCTACAATGGTACACAAGCAGCCGGAGCGACAGAGGAAGACGATAAGGGTCACGCAGTTTCTCAGCCAAAAAAATATGGGGGGTGGGCGATTCTCCTCCGATTGTCGGATCGACTCCTCCGACACGATATATGAGGGAAAAACTAACGTGGGACATTAACATAGACGCTTATGCAAAAGAATAATAATAGAAAATTAGATATGTTTATTAAATGCTCCAGCCTGCAATGCTAGCCGCTAGTTTGAGGCGCTACTGTTTTTTCCTGTCAGTAGATAGGGAATAGAAAATCACACCACGCCGAAGAAAAAAAGTTCTAAATGTCCTCAAATTTATTCTGTGTGTGGGGATGGTGATGAGGCACTGAAGGAGAGATAAAACACAATTTGTTTTGAGTGCATATATATATTACTCCCTCTAATCCATATAATGTTCTAAGATTTATCTAGATTAGAATGTACTACCTTCGTCCCAAGGCTTAAGGCATATAATTTTTTTCAAAAGTCAAACCAACTAAAGTTTGACCAAGTTTTTAGATAAAAATATTAATATTTATACTACGTAATCCATACCCTTTCATACATCATGAAACACATTTTCGCATGATATCTATATAATATAATACTTCTTGATATTTTTTCTAAAAGTTTGGTCAAACTTTACATGGCTTGACTTTTCAAAAAAAAATGCCTAAGTCTTGGGATGGAGGGAGTATATAGTCATGTTTTTATGCCAGATACATCCGAATCTAGACAAATTTGAGAACATTAATTTGGATCGGAGGGAGTACTACTATAGTAAAGGTCGTGGAATTTACTACTACTCCGTACTACAAGCCCTACTAGGTTTTTTTTGCGAATACAAGTACTACTAGGTGACTATACCCTGTACCTCGTGTCAGGAAGCCATCACAACTTTGCTCTGATATCGCATCGCCTTCAACTCCTCCTCTTTGCTTCTCTCTCGACATGCATCCTTTGTTCTCATAGTTTCACTTTTTGCTCTCTTTTTCTACAAAAAATATATATTCTTCTTACTTGCTATACATAAAATACACTCCTGTCACTTGGAAATTTTCTTCTTTTCCTAATGGTTAGAAACACCAGCGGCAACATTGTTTAGCATGCCAAGATTAGCCTATCTACTCCCAAATATGGGAACATCATGGACGGTGGGAGTACATTTCACATCAAGGACCAAAAAAGGTAAAATTACATCAAGGTCCATACATTTACCACGAAGCACACCCTAAAATTAAGCAAGGCAAATAGTCGGGTCGACCCCTTCTAGAGAGAGCAGCTGATCGAACCATACCCTTCATACTACTTCCTCTTCGATCATTTTAAAAATATGGCCAAATTTGGCGGCATACAAATTATTGGATCTCGGATCATCATCAACATAAAGTATGATGTAGATATGGCCATGTCCTCGGCCATTCGGCTTGATATCCAAGAATGTTCATACTCATTGACAACTAAGCTTAAATTTTTTAAAAATTTTACAACTTACTTTTAGGTTCGAATTTTACACGGGTGGTAGGAGTACATTTTACATCAAGGACCTAAAAAGGTAAAATTATATCGCAGTCCATACATTTAGCATGAAGCACCCTAAAATTAAGTAAGGAAAATAGTCGCGTCAGCTCCTTCTCGAGAGAGAAGTGATACGTTGCAAACGTATCTATAATTTTTGATGTTCCATGCTTGTTTTATATCTACTTTCTTATGTTTTGTCCACACTTTGGAGTATTTTTACACATTTTCTGGAACTAACCTATTAACAAGATGCCACAGTGCCAGTTGCCTTTTTTCTGCTATTTTTGGTTTCAAAAAAGCTAGTAAGGAAATATTCTCGGAATTCGACCGGACAAAAGCCCATGTCAATATTTCACCAAAAGGAACACGGAGTTCGGAGGGGAGACGAAGAGGGTTCATGCCTCTAGGAATCTGGGGAAGTGATAGAAATCTCTAAGGTACTAGATGTGCTGTTAATACTAGGGAGAAAACAACAATCCTTTGTTCATAGAACAATCGTATTGTTTACTTTACACACTTTGCTTAATGCAATTATCTGTTGCTTGCAACTTAATACTAGAGGGGGTTCGGATGATAACCTGAAGGTGGATTATTAGTCATAGATGCAGTTGGATTACGGTCTATGTATAATATTGTAATGCCCAATCAAATCTCGTTGGAGTCAAGATGATTAGTATATGCATGTATGCTTTATCGATGTCTGTCAATTGTCCCGCTGTAATTTGTTCACCCAACATGTCATCTATCTTAAGGAGAATCACCTCTAGTGAACTATGGACCCCGGTCCATTCTTTTACCATCAATCTACAATTACTATTTACTATTTTTTGTTTACTTTCTGCAAGCAATTACTATCTTCCACACAATACGTTTAATCCTTTGTTTTCAGCAAAACCGATGAGATTGACAACCTCACTATAAGTTGGGGGCAAACTTCTGTGGTTATGTTGTGCAGGATTCCAAGTTGGAAATAACACCTTGGAGGTGTTTCCTTGCTCCTACTGGTTCGATAACCTTGGTTTCATAACTGAGGGAAAACTTACTGATGTGCTCATCATACCTTCCTCTTGGGGTTCCCCAACGAGATCGACATGTTGAGTCCGATCATCAAGGCTTTTTCTAGCGCCGTTGCCGGGGAGTCAAGGACATCTTCACAAGGGGAGTCCCTCATAACCAATCTCTTTACTTTGTTTTATTTGTTTTGCTTAGTTTTTTCTGCTTTGTTTGCTTGTTTCTTTATCAAAAACACAAAAAAATTAGTTGTACTAGTTTGCTTCTTTATATTAAAAACACAAAAAATGACTACTCTTGAAAACACTAAGTTGTGTGACTTCAATAGCACCAACAACAATGATTTCATGTGCCCACCTATTTCTCCATCTGTTCCTGAAGCTACTTTCTTTGACATTAAACCCGCTTTACTCAATCTTGTTATGAGAGAACAATTTTCTAGTATTGGTACTGAAGATGTTGCTGCTCATCTTAATAACTTTGTTGAACTTTGTGAGATGCAAAAACATAGGGATATAGATGGAGATATTATTAAGCTTAAATTATTTTCTTTCTCTTTGAGAGGAAAAGCTAAATAATGGTTGCAATCCCTAACTAGAAATAGTATTGATTCTTGGACTAAATGCAAAGATGCTTTCGTTGGAAAATACTATCCTTCTACTAAGATTATATCTATGATAAGTGAAATAATGAAATTCAAACAATCTGATAATGAACATGTTGCTCAAGCTTGGGAAAGAATGAAATCTTTGGTAAAGAATTGTCCCACTCATGGACTGACTGCTTGGATGATTATCCAAACCTTTTATGTACGACTGAATTATTCTTCAAGAAATCTGTTGGATTCTGCTGCTGGAGGTAACTTTATGGCCATTACTTTGGGTGCTGCAACAAAGCTTCTGGATAATATGATAGTGAACTATTCTGAATGTCACACTGAGAGAGCTCCACAAGGTAAGAAGGTAAATTCTGTTGAAGAAACCTCCTCCTTGAGTGATAAAATTGATGTTATTATGTCTATGGTTGTTAATGGGAAAGCTCATATTGATTCAAATCATGATCCCTTAGCCTCTTTGGTTGCTCAAGAAGAGCAAGTTGATGTGAACTTTATTAGAAACAATAATTTTAGCAACAACGCCTACAAGAATAATTTTGGTAATAATAATTATATGCCTTATCCTCCTAATAATACTTATGGTTATCATGGTAAACCTAGAATACCTAGTGAATAAGAATATCAGAAGTTTAAAGAGCCACTAAAAACTTCATGCAAATGCAATATGAGAAAAATAAATTATTTACTAAAACTATGGAGGAACAATCTACTATTTTGAAAAATATTAGTCTTCACATTGAGAGTTTAAATAGGGCAATTCCTAGTTTGCAATTAAAACTTTCTAATGCTGAAAGAAATATATCATCTTTGTCTAAAGCACAATCCTCTTTGATTAATAAAATGGCTGCTAAACCTGAAACTATTGAAAATCCCTTTGCTGCTACTAATGCCATACAAGTTAGAATTGATGAAAATGTTAGACTGTTAGCTGAATTGCATGCTAAGTGGGAAATAGAAGAAGAAATTGCTAGAAATATTAGTATTTCTACTATCACTACCACTAATGTTGAAGCTAGTAAACCCAATGGAACCTTTTCAAATAAAAATGTTGAAATTCTTCAAAATATGGGAAACAATAGATCTACTACTTTAGATGATAATTAAGATTTTGATCTTGATGGTTGCAATATCTCTGAAGTAATTATGTTCCTACAAAATCTTGCTAAAAGTCCTAATGCTAGTGCTATGAATATGGCCTTTACAAAACACATTGCTGAAGCTCTCATAAAAATTAAAGAAGAAAAGATCAAACATAAAGCTTCTATTCCTATGAAATTAGAAGATGGTTGGGAACCCATCATTAATATGAAAGTGAATAATTTTGATCTCAAAGATTTATGTGATCTTGATAGCGGTGTTTATATTATGCCTAGAAATATTTATGAAATGCTTGATTTGCCACCATTGGAAGATTGTTATTTAAATGTCCCACTTGATGATAATGCTAAAAAGAAACTCATGGGGAGTATTAATGATGTTCTTACTATGGTCAAAAATGCATATGTCCCCGTTGATTTCTATGTTTTGGATGTTGAATGCAATGCTTCTTGCCCTATTACTTTAGGAAGACCTTTGCTTAGAACTGTTGGTGGAATTATTGATATGAAAGAAGGCACCATTAATTATCAATTTCCACTCAAGAAAGGTATAGAACACTTCCCTAAGAAGAGAGAGAGAATATTCCTTTTGCCTCTCCTATTAAAACAAAATTTGCTCTTAATGCTTCTTCATTTGAGAATACTTGATTCTTCTCTTGCTTCTTATGCCCAACTCAAAGGCGTTAAAGAAAAGCACTCATTGGAAGATAACCCAAATTTAGTTAGGAATCTTTTGTTGAGTCTTGGAAGTTATTACCTCTGTAATAACCGCTCCTTATAATTTTTGTGTGGTTTTTGTACCAAGAGTAACCTCTAATGAGAGAGAAGAAAGATTTGGGAAAGTTGCTGTCCCGAAACAGATTTTTGTGCTTCGTTGTAAAAATTCGTGAAAAATCTCTGTTTGTCGGTTTGAGCTGTAATGTTTTGTGCTTCTTCCCCAGGTTGTTATCCAACTTTTGTTAGTTAAACACTTTTCGATTTGAGCAACATAAGGTCTTCGAAAAAAAAATTACCTGCTGGTTTGTTTTGACAGATTCCTGCCATTATTTGCATTTGCCTCTTAATCTCTTTCTCTTTGAGTTCTTGTTGATCATTTGAACTTTTTAAAGGAAGTGCTATAGTAGCTTGTTTTAATGGAAGTTTTACTTGTGTTGGAACTGAACCAAAAAGACTTATTATCTTGAGTACACTAATGTTGCTAATGAATATTGTGTGAAGTTTTGTATGAAGGAGATTTTAAAGTGTAGGGAAAAGTAATGTGATAAGATAAAGTATGGAAAAAATCTCAAGCTTGGGGATTCCACCCGTGTCACCCCAAGAAATATTCAAGAAGTACAAGTTTCAAAGCTTGGGGATGCCGAAGGCATCCCCTTCTTCATCAATAAAAATTTCAGGTTTCTTCCAAACACTTCATTTTTATTGTTTCATGCACAATTGTGTTGTTCTTGGAGCGTCTTTGTTTTTGTTTTTAGTTTTCATTTACTTAGTTTGCTTGAATAAATTGGCTGGACCCCCTCATTCATGCATTAGCTTTCAAATAAAGTTGATTTGGATTGGAAAAGAGTAGGAAAGTTCATGCTTAAGTGGTAAAAAGGAGCTTGTTTTGACTATGGCCTAGACTTTATCATGTCATGCTTGATATTTTTTTGGCTTTATGCTTAGTGATTTTTGCTGTAGCATGACATGTTATAAACAATTGAGATTGCTTAATGTGCCTTGAAAGAATCATGTGTTGTTTTAGCATATAAAAGCATAATATTGTGGTATTCTCCTTTAAATGCTTTATTTGGGTTGACTTGGCGCATGCTCACACCATGTAAGACTATACCAAGTCACCATAGCCTCTATGATCATTTAGTTTTTGAATTGTAATATCACTTTATGATTTAATTAATAATGTTTTGTCGCTTTGTATGATTATGACCATTATTGCTCTCTTAGTTGGTCGCTCCTAGTCTTTTGCTAGCCTCCATACCAAGTATGAGTTCCACTCATGCATCTAACTCCAAATAAAACAAAGTTATTCCAAAGAGTCCACCATACCTACCTATTATCATTTGCTATTCCAAGTATATTCATGTTTTTATCTACCTTCCGAATTAAAATTGTTATGTGAAAATTAGTGATTAAAGCTCTCACGAACTTGATGGCACACTTTACTTTTCTTGCCCTAATAAACTTGAACCATTGTGTCATCTATGCTGTATATGCTTGCACTTATACGTTGAGATTAGCAGAACCATGTTGTCATGGGGAAGACTTTCAACATTGCACTTGTACATTGTACCTAGTTGATATCATGCTCTTTTGTTTATGAATGTCGTTGGTGTGAAGTGAAAGGGGATCTTGTAAGTCCATGGAGCTATGTATGTGTGTTAGAGAAACGCCTGGGCCGCTAGCCTAAGCCATGCCTAATCATGGTGGAAACTTGCAGCATCACCATAGTGAGCAATCTATAAGCATTCTTCTTATAAAAAAATAGATAGTTATTGAGAAAAAGAAAAAAAATGAGAAAAGAGAGAAAAAAACACCATTTTCCCATGGTAAATAAGAAGATTGTTGAGATACTCATTGTCTGCTTGCCTTCTAATTTTGATTATGGGATAGCTCATGTATCATGCCCAAGGGGTACCCCGTTGGCGGTTCTCTATGATACACATGTACTTACTATGACTAGAACTTATCGATAACTAAACTTGAGTAGCATGAGGAGCGGCCCTTGTATTAAAGGGACATGAGATTGCCAACTTATACTTTGTCAAGCATATACTCCATAGTTTGTTCACTTTAACCTTAATCACTTCAAGATGCTTATGATAGGGGCAATGAGAGCTGAAAGCTAATAAGCACCATAATTTTTGGAAGCTCTTTATGAGACTTGAATCCCTGCTTCCTTCTATGAAGGTCTTTCTTTTACTTTTATGTTGAGTCTCCATCTTCTATCTTTATGCACCTATTGAGAGAGCATAGTGGCCATTCTTAGTTTAATGTGCATTGTCCCAAAACTTGTTGATTGATTCATAACTTTGATATTGCTTGTTCTTAAACTACTTGTATCTAGTCACCCTTATGAACTTTGAAGGTGTCCTATGCATTTATGTTTTGCTACACTATGAGGGACAAGCTGAATGACATTCTCATTATGATTTCTATATGTGAAACAAAGAAACGTCTTTTAAATCATTGCTATTCATTAATATTTTGTTTGTACCTTCTCATGTTATAACTTAGTTTCTATGTCTTATTGTTAGAACTATATCTTTCATGCTATGTTAAAGTACTATGATCCTAGCTATCAATGTTTTACAAATACTTTGATCAAGATAATGATGGTGCATGTCACCTAAAAAATTATTCTTTTTTATCACTTGCCTACTCGAGGACGAGCAGGAGTTAAGCTTGGGGAAGTTGATACGTTGCAAACGTATCTATAATTTTTGATGTTCCATGCCTGTTTTATATCTACTTTCTTATGTTTTGTCCATACTTTGGAGTATTTTTACACATTTTCTGGAACTAACCTACTAATAAGATGCCGCAGTGCCAGTTGCCTGTTTTCTGCTGTTTTTGGTTTTATAAAAGCTAGTAAGGAAATATTCTTGGAATTGGACCGAACAAAAGCCCAAGTCAATATTTCACCAGAAGGAACACGGAGTACGGAGGGGATACGAAGTGGGGATCTAGGCTAGCCACACCTGGTGGTGGTACGGACAGCCCTAGCCGTGCCACCAGGGGGTGTGGGCCCCCTGGTACTCCATCGACCTTGCCCCTTCGCCTATATATTGCCTCCGGGACGAAAACCCTAAGTACCCGATCAAAATTCCACGAAAGAGTCTATAGCCGCCGCCATCTCCATCCCTAGATTGGGAGGGATCTAAATCTCTTCCCGGCACCCTATCGGAGGGGAGAGATCACCCTGGAGGCCTTCTTCATCACCATGACTGCCTCTTGTGTGATGCGTGAGTAGTTCATCCCTAGACTACGGGTCCATGTAGTAGCTAGATGGTTAGTTCTTCTCCTTTGTGCTACCATGTTTAGATCTTCTGAGCTCCTTTCATGATCAAGATCATCTATTTGTAATCTTACATGTTATGTTTGTGGGGATCCTATGGATATTGAGATGCTATTTCAGATTGATTATTAATTCTATCATGTCTATGTTATTTGTGATCTTGCATGCTTTCCGTTGTTAGTAGCTATCTTGGCCGAGTAGATGCTAGCAACTCCAAGAGGGAGTATTTATGCTCGATAGTGGGTTCATGCCTCTAGGAATCTGGGGAAGTGACAGAAATCTCTAAGGTACTAGATGTGTTGTTGCTAGTAGGGAGAAAACATCAATCCTTTGTTCATAGAACAATCGTATTGTTTACTTTACACACCTTTCTTAATGTAATATATTGTTTGCAACTTAATACTAAGGGGGTTCGAATGATAACCTAAAGGTGGATTATTAGTCATAGATGCAGTTGGATTACGGTCTATGTATAATGTTGTAATGCCCAATCAAATCTCGTAGGAGTCAAGATGATTAGTATATGCATGTATGCTTTCTCGGTGTCTGTCAATTGCCCCGCTGTAATTTGTTCACCCAACATGTCATCTATCTTAAGGAGAATCACCTCTAGTGAACTATGGACCCCGGTCCATTCTTTTACCATCAATCTACAATGTACTATTTACGGTTTTCTGTTTACTTTCTAGAAGCAATTATTATCTTCCACACAATATGTTTAATCCTCTCTTTTCAGCAAAACTGGTGAGATTGACAACCTCACTGTAAATTGGGGCAAAGTTATGTGGTTGTGTTGTGTAGGATTCCAAGTTGGAAACAACACCTTGGAGGTGTTTCCTTGCTCCTATTGGTTCGATAACATTGGTTTCATAACTAAGGGAAAACTTGCTACTGTGCTCATCATACCTTCCTCTTGGGGTTCCCCAATGATATCGACGTGTTGAGTCCGATCATCAAGCAGCTGATCGAACCATACTCTTCATACTACTTCCTCTTTGGTCATTTTCAAAATATGGCCAAATTTGGTGGCATGCAAATTCTTGGATATGGGATCATCATCAGCATAAAGTATGATGCAGATATGGCCATGACCTTGGTCGCTCAGCCTAAAATCCAAGAATGTTCATACTCATTGACAACTAAGCTTAAATTAGTTAAAATTTTACCACTTACTTTTAGGTTCTAAATTCACACGGATGGTAGGACTACATTTTACATCATGGACCTAAAAAGGTAAAATTACATCGAGGTCCATACATTTAGCACGAAGCACACTAAAATTAAGAAAGGAAAATAGCCAGGTTGGCTCCTTCTCGAGAGAGAAGCTAATCGAACCATAATCTTCATACTACTTACTCCTCGCTTGTTCTCAAAATATAGCCAAATTTGGAAGCATGGAAATTCTTGGATATGGGATCATCATTAGCATAAAGTATGAATTAGATATGGACATCACCTTGTTCGTTTGGCTTGAAATCCAAGACTGTTCATACTCATTGAAAACTAAGCTTAATTTTGTTTAAATTTTACCACTTTCTTTTAGGTTCGAATTTCACACGATAGTGGGAGCAGATTTTACATCAAGGACCTGAAAAAGGTAAAATTATATCGATGTCCATACATTTAGCACGAAGCACCCTAAAATTAAGCAAGGAAAACAGTCGGTCGGCCTCTTCTCGAGTGAGAAGCTAATCGAGCCATACTCTTCATACTGGTGGCATGCAAATTCTTGGATATGGGATCATGAAACATAAGCATAAAGTATGATGTAGATATAGCCATGACCTTGGTCATTGATACATTGCAAATGTATCTATAATTTTTGATGTTCCATGCTTGGTTTTATCTACTTTCTTGTGTTTTGTCCACACTTTGGAGTGCTTTTCATATGATTTCTTGGACTAACCTATTAACAAGTGCCACAGTGCCAGTTGCCTATTTTCTGCTGTTTTTGGTTCCAGGAAAGTCGGAAAATCAATATTCTTGGAATTGGACGGGACAAAAGCCAAAGTTCCTATTTTACCGGAAGACTCACGGAGCTAGAAGACGAGACGGAGAGGGGCCACAGGGTGGCCACACCACCCCATGGCGTGGGTCCCCCAGGCCGCGCCAGGGCATGGTGTGGGCCCCCTGGTCGCCCTCTGGCCTATAAGAAGCCTCCCGACACATAAACCCTAAATAGTCAAGCCTCCATCCACGAAAAGTTCCGCAGCGCCACCGCCACCGAAGGGGAGATTCGGGGACAGAAAGTCTCTGTTCCGGCACCCTGCCGGGACGGGGAAGTGCCCCCAGAGCCATCTCCATCGATCTCCACCGCCATCTCCATCACCATTGCTGATTCCCATGATGAGGAGGGAGTAGTTCTTCCTCGAGGCTAAGGGTTCTACCGGTAGCTATGTGTTCATCTTCTCTGTGCATGATCTTATTGAGATCATGATCTTGTAATCTATAGATCTACCTTGCTACTCAAGTGCTTTAATAGATCTCTGCTCTCCCCATGTGTGTGAAAGTGACAACGTGCACACAATGGTGGCACTTAGGCTAGAGATTACAAATAATTGTTATGAGTTATATTTGGAGTTGGATGTCTTTATGAAATTGTGGTGTTTGTTGGACCGATCTAGTACTCAAGGTGACAGTGTGGGGTTTTCTAGTTGGGAAATATGAACTTTGAGGTGTGCTGTTATATCCCTACCATGGATTAGAGTGTCCAATCGGAGAGTAGTTAAGAGTAGTATAATAAAGAGAAGACATATTTATGAGAGAGTGTTCACTAGTGAAAATATGATCCCTAGGCCTTGTTTCTAAGCATTGATACACCGTTTGCAATTAGATTTGTTACATGTTTGCTTTCTTCCATCTTTATTTCAGTTTGTTATTAGTCTCTTCCACGCCATCAAGCTATTTTCTAGCACCATTGTCTTATATCTATACCACTTGTATTTCACTATCTCTTCGCCGAACTAGTGCACCTATACACCTGACAAGTGTATTGGGTGTGTTGGGGACACAAGAGACTTCTTGAATCTTGATTGTAGGGTTGCTTGAGAGGGGATACATTTGACCACTTCCTCTCTGAGTTCGATAAACCTTGGGTGATCCACTTAAGGGAAAACTTGCTGCTGTTCTACAAACCTCTGCACTTGGAGGCCCAACAACTATCTACAAGAATAGAAGTGCGTAGACATCAAGCCATTTTATGGCGCCGTTGCCGGGGAGGAAAGGTAAAAGGTATTCACACCAGAGGATTAAAGAAGAAGAACCTCCCACGGCAAACGCCTATTTTCTGGCGCCGTTGCCGGGGAGGTAATGTAAAAGGTACTCACATCCTCCGGTGTGAGTGTTCGAAGTTATTTCCTTTAGATTCTGCAATTTTGTCTTTTTGTTTCTTGTTTTCACTAGTTAGGCTTAATGGAAAACAACAACAAAATTAGGGAGCTTTATAGTATTTATATTGAGTTAGGACATGAAGTGTTTGAAGAGAAAATTAAAAAACCTATGGAATTTTATTTGAATGCTAATAGCAATGTTGTTAGTATGAATTCTTTGGACACCATTATTTCTAATGCTATGGAAAAGTCTAAGCTTGGGGAAGCTAGTCTTTATGAGAATGATCTTTTTAGTTCCCCAGCTTTGGAAGATAGCTATTCTGTTGCTTATGATGATACCAAACCTCCAATATATGATGATTACAATGATGAATATGATATTTTTAGTCCACCTACTATTGAGGAGGAAATTAATTATTACTACAATATGCCTCCTATATTTGATGATTATGGTGATGAGAATAATAATGATAGCTATTTTGTTGAATTTGCTCCCACTATAATTAATAAGAATGACTATGTTTATGTGGGGAGTATTAATTCTTTTATGCATGTGGCTCATGATAAGAATGTTTCTTGTGATAGTTATATTGTTAATTTTATTCATGATGCTACTGAAAGTTATTATGAGAGAGGGAAACATGGTTTTATGTGTCTCAACAATATTAAGTTTCCCCTCTTTATGTTGAAAGTCTTGAAGTTGCACTTGTTTTGTTTTCCTATGCTTGTTGCTTTGTGCTTTCATGACTTGTTTCTTTACAAAATTCCTATGCATAGGAAGTGGGTTAGACTTAAATGTGTTTTGAATCTGCTTCTTGATGCTCTCTTTTACTTCAATTCATATATTTTTATGTGAGCATCTTTTCAAACTATCAAGCCTAACTTAAAGGCATTAAAAAAAGTACTTATTGGGAGATAACCCAAAAGTTTTAGATGAGTCTTGGAAGTTATTACCTCTGTAATAACCGCTCCTTATCCTTTTTATTTGCTTTTTGTGCCAAGAGTAACCTCTAGTGAGAGTGAAGTAATGATTGGGAAAGTTGATGTCCCGAAACAGATTTCTATGCTTCACCGTAAAAATTCGTGTAGTTGAGGCGTGAATTTTTGACCTTCTGCCCCAGGTTGTTATATAACTTTCGTTAGTTCAACACTTTTCTATTTGAGCAACAGAAGGTCTTCGAAAAAATTCGTCTTTACATGCTAGTCTGTTTTGATAGATTTCTGCCATTTTCTGCATTTGCTTCTTGTTGGTTCCTTCTTGAGTTATTTTGGAGAATTGAGCTTTTTGATGGAAGTGCTACAGTAGCTAGTGTTCTAATGGAAGTTTATTTGGTGTTAAAACTGAACCTTAAGACTTATTATCTTGAGTGCACTAATGTTGCTAATAAAGATTGTGTGAAGTTTTGTATGAAGGAAAAATTTCAGGTGTATGGAAGGAATGAGTAATGAGATGAAGGATGGACTAAAGCTCAAGCTTGGGGATGCCACGCATGTCACCCCAAGAAATATCCAAGAAGTACAAGCGTCAAAGCTTGGGGATGCCCAAGGCATCCCCTTCTTCATCAATAAAAATCCCAGGTTTCTTCCAAACGCTTCATTTTTATTGTTTCATGCACAATTGTGTTTTTCTTGGAGCGTCTTCTTTTTCGTTTTCATTTTAGTTTTTAGTTTGCTTGGTTTGCTTAGTTTTCTGAATAAATTGGTTGGACCCCCTCTTTCATACATTGGTTTGCAAATAGTTTGGTTTGGTTTGGAAAAGAGGGTTGAAAGTTCATGCTTAAGTGTTAAAGAGAGCTAGTTTTTGACTATGGCCTATGCTTTGTCATGCCATGCTTGGTATTGTTTTGGATTTATGCTTAGTATTCTTTGCTGTAGCATGACTTGTTATAAACAATTGCGATTGCTTAATGTGCCTTGGATGAATCATGCGTTGTTTTAGCATATTAAAGCATAGTATAGTGGTATTCTCCTTTGATGCTTTATTTGGGTTGACTTGGCGCATGCTCACACCATGTTGTGACTATCTCAAGTCACCGTAGCCTTTATGATCCTTTAGTTTTGAACTTGTAGTATCACTTTATGCTTTGATCAATGATGTTTTGTCGCTCTGCATGATTATGGCCATTATTGCTCTCTTAGTTTGTCGCTCCCAGTATTTTGCTAGCCTCCACAACCAAGTATGAGTTCCACTCATGCATCCAACTCCCTAAACCAAGTTATTCCAAAGAGTACACCATACCTACCAACTAGCTTATGCTATTCCAAGTATATTCTTGTATTTGTCTACCTTCCAAATTAAATTTGTTATGAGAAAACTAGTGATTAAAGCTCTCACGAACTTGATGGCACACTTTACTTTGCTTGCCCTTAATAAACTTGAACCATTGGGTCCTTCTTTGTTGCGTATATGCTTGCGCTTTATAAGTTGAAATTAGCAGAACCATGTTTCATGGGGAACGCTTTCAATATTGCACTTGTACTTTGTACCCCGTTGATATCATGTTCTTTTGCTTGGAAATAAAAGTGGAACTTGTAAGATCATGGAGTTTGTATGTGTGTTAGAGAAATGCCTGGGCCGCTAGCCTAAGCCATGCCTAATCATGGTGAAAACTTGCAGCATCGACATAATGAGCACTCTATGAAGCATCCTCAATAAAAACCTTTGCAAATAGCAAATAAAAAGATCGCTGAGATGCTCATTGTCTGCTTGCCTTGTCATTTTGATTATGGGATAACTCCTGTATCATGTGCAAGGGGTACCCCGTTGGCGATTCTTTATGATACACATGTACTTACAATGACAAGAACATACTTGTGACTAAAGTTGAGTAGCATGAGGTTCGGTCTTTGTAAGTAAGGGGCATGAGATTTCGGTTTATAACTTTCAAGCATATCCTCTTAGTTGTGTCACTTTAACCTTAATCACCTTAAAGATGCTTATGATAGGGGCAATGAGAGCTGAAAGCTATAAGTACCATAATTTTTGGAAGCTCTTTATGAGACTTGAATCCCAACTTCCTTATATGAAGGCCTTTCTTCCACCATTACATTGAGTCTCCACTTTCTATCTTTATGCACCTGCTTTGAGAGCATAGTGTCCATTCTTAGTTCTATGTGCATTGTCCCAAGACTAGTTGATTGATGCATAACTTGTTATTGCTTGTTTTAAACTATTGTATCTAGTCACTCTTATGAACTTTGAAGGTGTCCTATGCATTTATATTTGCTACTCTATTGAGGGACAAGCTGAATACTAGTATGCCATGTTTTCTTTATGTTAAACAAACAAACGTCTTGCAAAGCACTGTTATTCATGAATCTTTTGTTTGTGCCTTTTCATGTTGCATCATAGTTTCTTTGCTTATTGTTAGAACTTTGTCTTTCATGTTATGATTGAAGTAGTATGATCCCAGCTATCATTGTTTAACAAATACGTTGATCAAGTTTATGATGGTGCATGTCACCTCAAAAATTATTCTTTCTTTTTATCACTTACCTACTCGAGGACGGGCAGGAGTTAAGCTTGGGGATGTTGATACATTGCAAATGTATCAATAATTTTTGATGTTCCATGCTTGGTTTTATCTACTTTCTTGTGTTTTGTCCACACTTTGGAGTGCTTTTCATATGATTTCGTGTACTAACCTATTAACAAGAGCCACAGTGCCAGCTGCCTATTTCTGCTGTTTTTGGTTCCAGGAAAGTCAGAAAATCAATATTCTCAGAATTGGACGGGACAAAAGCCAAAGTTCCTATTTTACCGGAAGTCATCTGGAGCCAGAAGACGAGACGGAGAGGAGCAAGGGGGCCAGGCCTGGCCGTGCCAGGAGGTGGTGTGGCCAGCCCAGGCACACCCTCGGTCTCCCTCTTCGCCTATAAGTTGCCTTCTGACCTAAAAACTCAGGGGGGTCGACGTTTTTCCAGAAGGAGTTCCGTTCAGCCTCCACCACCAGATTCCACGAAACAACACCAGAAACTCTGTTCTGGCACCCTGCGGGGACCGGGAATTGGAGGAGATCATCACCATCATCATCACCATCGCTTCTCCATCGACCATCCATGTTTCCCCCATCTATGAGTGAGTAATCCCCCGCTGTAGGCTATGGGGATGGTAGGGATTGGATGAGATCGTTCATGTAATGGCATCAGATTGTTAGGGCATGGTGCCTAGTATCTTTTATTAGTGCTTTATGACTTTGTTATGACTTATTGTGCTTAATGCTTGTCACTAGGGCCCGAGTGCCATGATTTCAGATCTGAACATGTTATTGATTCATTATAATAGTATTGTTTTTGGTTGCATCTGCAAGTTGTATACACACGTTGTCATCCGGAACCAATGGCCCCAAAGTGACAGAAATCGGGATAACCGGAGGGAATGGATTTGATGTGAGGATCACATGTGTTCACGGAGTGTTAATGCTTTGCTTTGGTGGTCTATTAAAAGGAGCACCTTAATTGCCAGTAGTTCCCTTGAGGCACCGCTGCAAACGGGCTGGCAAGACAAAAGATGTTGTGCAAGTTCTCATTGCGAGCATGTATGACTATACATGGAACACATGCCTAGGATTATCTAGTATTGGGATGCTTTATCTTATTTATCTATAATTTCCCTATGTTCTGATTGCTATGTGAATTGTCTTGTCCATGCAACGCCCGTCCATCCATCCCTATGCCTACCGCACTCGAATCCCACTGTTTACTGCTATTGTTACTACTGTCTTTGCTTTACTACTGCTGTTGCTTTACTACTATTACAAAACTGTTGCTACTGATAAACTGCTGTGAGCAAGATTGTTTCCAGGTGCAGCTGAATGGACAACTCAGTTGTTAAGGCTTATAAATATTCTTTGGCTCCCCTTGTGTCGAATCAATAAATTGGGTTTCACTTCCCTCGAAAATACTGCGATACACGCCTATACTTGTGGGTCATCAAGACTATTTTCTAGCGTCGTTGCCGGGGAGCATAGCTTTATTTATCAAGTTCACTTGGATTCTCCATTGTTCGCTGCTATCCATCCATCATGGGTAAGTCTCGTGATGACAAGTTTCCTATTTTACCATCCACTACAAGAAGAGGTACGGTTCTGAACACCTCTATTGCTCTTGATTCACCAGCTGTTATGAGTAAGCTCATTACACCACCACATACACATGTTACACACACTGCTACTACTGCTGAATCTGAAAATTCGGATGCTTATGATGCAGCTTCTACTGTGCTTGATAAGAGTGGTTCATTAGGTCCTTTCCTAGATGCTACGATTGCTAGAACTATAGCTGGAAATACCGAAACTCCTAATGAAGACACTACCACACCTGTTAGTTCACCTGAGTCTAGTGAAAGTTATGATATTGAAGATGGTTATGTTGAGATGACCGATGAATTTATTAAAGAATGTAAAAACACCCATGATAGGAGCACTGCTAAGAGTCTCCTTGAGAGGCGTACTATTAGACCCAAATTGTCTCCTATTGCTAAGTTTGCTGCTTCTCCCATAAACATTACAGATAAAGATTATGATTTCTCTCACGATCTATCTTACATAGCTATTGTCGAGAAAGAACCTTTTTGTGGGACTAAGAATGAAAGTGCAGTAGCACATATGAATGAACTTTGTACCATGAGTGGCTTGTTTTCTAATGATATTAAGATGCGTACTTACTTTGTTGCCAAGATCTTCCCTTTTTCACTGAAAGGAGAAGCTAAAACTTGGTATAGTAATTTGCCTCCTGGATCTATTGATAGCCCTGAGTGCTTGATTAGTACTTTCCTGCAGAAATATTTTCCTCCTAGTGCTAGACATGCTATTTTGTAGGAACTTTTTGATTTTAAATAGGGAGAAAAAGAGGTATTGCCTGAATCTTGGGCAAGGTTTTGTGCTTTGACTCATGCACAGGCTGGAAGTCCATTACCTAAGAATGAGCTTCTTGATATATTATATAATGGACTAACCGAAGAATCTAGGACATACCTAGATAGTTGTGCTGATTGTGTTTTCAGGAATAGGACTCCTAAGGAAGCTGAGGAGTTAATGGCTAAAATAAGTAAGAATTATGAAGATTGGACTCCTCCTAAACAAGCTATACCTGAAGTATTTGTACCTGAACCTACTATTTCGGTGCCTATTCCAACAACAAAGAAGAGGGGAGTTATTGAATTAAATGATTAAGTGATGAAGGAAGCTAAGAAATGTCTTAAGGAGAAGGGAATTAAAGCTGCAGATGTCAAGAATTTACCTCCTATAGAAGAATTATGTAAGACTATTCCCTACTCACCCACCATTGAGGTACACTCTCTCCAACACTTTGATGAAGGTGATATCCCTTACTCTAAACCTCCTGATCAATGCTTAGAAGAACTCGATATCTTTATTGTTAAGCAAGATAATTTTAATAAAAGGGTGAAAAATCATCTAATGGAAAACACTAGAGCTATTGTTGAGTTGAAAGATATTGTTGAAAGAACCGCTAATGATGTTAAAATGATTGTTAAACACTTTCAAATGGTTCAACCTCAAATAGATCAACTCATTAAAATGCAAAAAGACTTGCTAGTTAATGCTGCTAAAGAAAAACACACTTATGAAATTAGAACTAGAAGTGGAGCTGCTACCCAGGATCCTCTATATCCTGAGGGGCATCCCAAAAGAATTGAGCAGGATTCTCAACAAGCTAAAAATAGTGGCTCTACTCGTAAGAAAAGGAAAAAGAAACATAAAACTGTCGTAGAACCCTTTGAACCTGCTATAGATCCTAATAGTATATCTATCTCTGATGCTGAAACTGGAAGTGGTAATGAAGAAAATGAAGTTCCTAATGAAGATAAAGTTGAGGAAGAACCTGAAAACCACACTAAGAATACTAAATATACCAAAGAAGATTTTATTGCTAAGAAACATGGTAGTGAAAGAGAACCTTGGGTCCAAAAACCTATGACTTTCCCTGATAAGAAACACAAGTCAAAGGAAGATGAACACTATAATAAGTTTTGTGAGTGGATGAAACCTTTATTCTTGCAAATTCCTTTAACTGATGCTATTAAATTGCCTCCTTACTCAAAGTATATGAAGGATATTGTCTCGAATAAAAGGAAGATCCCTAATGAAGAAATTTCTACTTTGCTTGCTAATTATTCCTTTAATGGTAAGGTTCCTAAGAAACTTGGAGACCCTGGGATTCCAACTATCCCTTGCTCTATTAAGAATAGTTATGTTAGAACTACTTTGTGTGATTTGGGAGCTGGAGTTAGTGTTATGCCTTTCTCTCTCTATAAGAGGCTTCAACTAGAAAAACTAATACCAACTGATATATCTTTGCAAATGGCTGATAAATCTACTACTATTCCTGTTGGTATATGTGAGGATGTATCTGTTCAAGTGGCTCATAATTGCTTGATATTAACTGATTTTGTTGTGCTTGAAATGCCTGAAGATGATAATATGTCTATTATTCTTGGGAGACCTTTTCTTAATACTGCAGGAGCTGTTATTAATTGTAATCAAGGAAATGTGACTTTCAATGTTAATGACAAGGAACATACTGACTATTTCCCCAAGAAGATTGAAAGGAATTATGGTTTGAATTCAGTTGAACATGTTGAGGGCATTCAGGTTGGAGAAATATATTGTCCCATACCAAGAAAAAAAATTCAAACTATTATGATTGGGACCATTGCTATCAAGGTTGAGGTAACATAATCACTAGTGGAATACAAAGTTTTGTCTCATATGAAATTGTTTTGGTAACGAGACCTGATAAACCTTGTTAACAAAAGGATTTCATTGAACAAAACAATGTTTTCACCATGATTATCTCCGCTTACTTCTATTCTATCTATTTTAGTTTTTGCTTTTGCCTAACTTAAAGGCGTTAAAGAAAAGTACTTATTGGGAGATAACCCAAAAGTTTTAGATGAGTCTTGAAAGTTATTACTTCATTAATAACCGCTCCTTATCCTTTTTATTTGCTTTTTGTGCCAAGAGTAACCTCTAATAAGAGAGAAGTAATGATTGGGAAAGTTGCTGTCCCGAAACAGATTTCTGTGTTTCACCGTAAAAATTCGTCTACAATCTACGTACGTCCTTTTGAGGCGTGAATTTTTGTGCTTCTGTCCCAGATTGTTATCTAACTTTCGTTAGTTCAACACGTTTTGATTTGAGCAACAGAAGGTCTTCGAAAAAATTCGTCTTTACCTGCTGGTCTGTTTTGACAGATTTCTGTCATTTTCTGCATTTGCTTCTTGTTGGTTCCTTTTTGAGTTCTTTTGGGGAATTGAGCTTTTTGAGGGAAGTGCTACAGTAGCTAGTGTTCTAATGGAAGTTTATTTGGTGTTAGAACTGAACCTTAAGACTTATTATCTTGAGTGCACTAATGTTGCTAATAAAGATTGTGTGAAGTTTTGTATGAAGGAAAATTTTCAAGTGTATGGAAGGAATGAGTAATGAGATAAAGGATGGACTAAAGCTCAAGCTTGGGGATGCCACGCGTCTCACCCCAAGAAATATTCAAGAAGTACAAGCGTCAAAGCTTGGGGATGCCCAAGGCATCCCCTTCTTCATCAATAAAAATCCTAGGTTTCTTCCAAACACTTTATTTTTATTTCTTCATGCACAGTTGCGTTGTTCTTGGAGCGTCTTCTTTTTCGTTTTTGTTTTGGTTTTTCATTTGCTTTGGTTTGCTTAGTTTTCTGAATAAATTGGTTGGACCCCCTCTTTCATACTTTGGTTTGCAAATAGTTTGGTTTGGTTTGGAAAAGAGTAGGAAAGTTCATACTTATGTGGTCAAAAGAGCTTGTTTTTGACTGTGGCCTATGCTTTGTCATGCCATGCTTGATATTGTTTTGGCTTTATGCTTAGTATTCTTTGCTATAGCATGACTTGTTATAAAAAATTGAGATTGCTTAATGTGCCTTGGAGGAATCATGCGTTGTTTTAGCATATTAAAGCATACTATTGTGGTATTCTCCTTTGATGTTATATTTGGGTTGACTTGGCGCATGCTCACACCATGTTATGACTATTCCAAGTCACCATAGCCTTGATGATCCTTTAGTTTTCAACTTGTAGTATCACTTTATGCTTTGATCAATGATGTTCCACTGATGCATCCAACTCCCTAAACCAAATTATTCCAAAGAGTCCACCATACCTACCTACTAGCTTATGCTATTCCAAGTATATTCAAGCTTTTGTTTACCTTCCAAATTAAACTTGTTATGAGAAAACTAGTGATTAAAGCTCTCACGAACTTGATGGCACACTTTAGTTTCTGCATTTAATAAACTTGAACCATTGGATCCTTCTTTGTTGCGTATATGCTTGCGCTTTATAAGTTGAAATTAGTAGAACCATGTATCACGGGGAACGCTTTAAACATTGCACTTGTACTTTTTACCCCGTTGATATCATGTTCTTTTGCTTATGGATCCCGGCGGTGTGAAATAAAAGTGGAACTTGTAAGATCATGGAGTTGGTATGTGTGTTAGAGAAACGCCTGGGCCGCTAGCCTAAGCCATGCGTAATCATGGTGGAAACTTGCAGCATCACCATAATGAGCACTCTATGAAGCATCCTCAATAAAAACCTATGCAAATAGCAAATAAAAAGATCGCTGAGATGCTCATTGTCTGCTTGCCTTGTCATTTTGATTATGGGATAGCTCCTGTATCATGTGCAAGGGGTACCCCGTTGGCGGTTCTTTATGATACACATGTACTTACAATGACAAGAGCTTACTCGTGACTAAAGTTGAGTAGCATGAGGTTCGGTCTTCGTAAGTAAGGGGCATGAGATTTTGGTTTATAACTTGTCAAACATATCCTCTTAGTTGTGTCACTTTAACTTTAACCATTTAAAGATGCTTATGATAGGGGCAATGAGATCTCAAAGCTAATGAGTACCATACTTTTAGCATTTGGAAGCCTTTCAAACTTTTCAAAACCTGTTCATTTCCTTGTTGAGTCTCCACACATTCTTTGAGCACTTTATTGAGAGCATAGTGGCCATTCTTAGTTCTATGTGCATTGTCCCAAGACTTGTTGATTGATGCATACCTTGATATTGCTTGTTTTAAACTATTTGTATCTAGTCACTCTTGTAAACTTTGAAGGTGTCCTATGCATTTATATTTGCTACTCTATGAGGGACAAGCTGAATACTACTATGCTATGTTTTCTTTATGTGAAACAAACAAACGTCTTGCAAAGCATTGTTATTCATGAATCTTTTGTTTGTGCCTTTTCATGTTGCATCATAGTTTCTTTGTCTTATTGCTAGAACTTTGTCTTTCATGTTATGACTGAAGTACTATGATCCCAGCTTTGAATGTTTTACAAATACTTTGATCAAGTCTTTGATGGTGCATGTCACCTCAAAAATTATTCTTTCTTTTTTTCACTTACCTACTCGAGGACGAGCAGGAGTTAAGCTTGGGGATGTTGATACATTGCAAATGTATCTATAATTTTTGATGTTCCATGCTTGGTTTTATCCACTTTCTTGTGTTTTGTCCACACTTTGGAGTACTTTTCATATGATTTCTTGGACTAACCTATTAACAAGAGCCACAGTGCCAGCTGCCTATTTTCTGCTGTTTTTGGTTCCAGGAAAGTCAGAAAATGAATATTCTCGGAATTGGACGGGACAAAAGCCAAAGTGCCTATTTTACCGGAAGTCATCTAGAGCCTGAATACGAGATGGAGAGGAGCAAGGGGGCCACCACACCACCTGGCCGTGCGGGCCATGCCTGGCCGCGCTAGGGGGTGGTGTGGCCAGCCCAGGCACCCCCTCGGTCTCCCTCTTCGCCTATAAGTTGCCTTCTGACCTAAAAACTCAGGGGGGTTCGACATTTTTCCAGAAGGAGTTCCGCTCCACCGCCACCACCAGATTCCACGAAACAGCACCAGAAACTCCGTTCTGGCACCCTGCCGGGACGGGGAATTGGAGGAGATCATCGCCATCATCATCACCATCGCTTCTCCATCGACCATCCATGTTTCCCCCATCTATGAGTGAGTAATCCCCTGCTGTAGGCTATGGGGATGGTAGGGATTGGATGAGATCGTTCATGTAATGGCATCAGATTATTAGGGCATGGTGCCTAGTATCTTTTATTAGTGCTTTATGACTTTGTTACGACTTGTTGTGCTTAATGCTTGTCACTAGGGTCTGAGTGCCATGATTTCAGACCTGAACATGTTATTGATTCATTATGATAGTTTTGTTTTTGGTCTTATCTACAAGTTGTATACACACGTTGTCGTCCGGAACCAATGGCCCCGAAGTGACAGAAATCGGGATAACCGGAGGGAATGGCTTTGATGTGAGGATCACATGTGTTCATGGAGTGTTAATGCTTTGCTTCGGTGCTCTATTAAAAGGAGCACCTTAATTGCCAGTAGTTCCCTTGAGGACCCGCTGCAAACGGGCTGGCAGGACAAAAGATGTTGTGCAAGTTCTCATTGCGAGCACGTATGACTATATATGGAACACATGCCTAGGATTATCTAGTACTGGGATGCTTTATCTTATTTATCTGCAATTGCCCTATGTTCTGATTGCTATGTGAATTGTCTTGTCCATGCAACGCCCGTCCATCCATCCCTATGCCTACCGCACTTGAATCCCACTGTTTACAGCTATTGTTACTGATGTCTTTGCTTTACTACTGCTGTTTCTTTACTACTCCTATTACAAAACTGTTGCTACTAATAAACTGATGTGAGCAAGATTGTTTCTAGGTGCAGCTGAATTGACAACTCGGTTGTTAAGGCTTATAAATATTCTTTGGCTCCCCTTGTGTCGAATCAATAAATTGGGTTTCACTTCCCTCGAAAATACTGCGATACACCCCCTATACTTGTGGGTCATCAGTGGTCATGGGGATTGGAGAAGAGATGCCACCAGATGGATATTATCTTCCGGGGCTTCTTTTTAGTGCAGACTGGCAGATGCAGCGGTTGTAAGGAAAGACAAGATCGGTGGCAGCGGTAGCTGGGAAACAGGGGGAAGTCGAGCATCAAGAGCTTGCAAGGTTGTGGGCATGGCGGCGCCACCTAGGGCTTACTCTAGGTTGAGCGAGAAAGAGGTCGGGAGGAATAGGAAGGGGTGGAGTGCGGTGCGGGGAGGTGGGCATCGCTCAAGGGCTTGCGGTTTCGTTGATGCCAACGTGGTTCTATCACAATCGTCCATCCAAGATATAACAAGAAGCAACCATTTTGTTTCCCAGAGTAGCGTCCCAGGGACACGAGGCCCACAAGCAGCCCACGCGGGAGGAAGTGTTACATCGGACATGTAGAATGACTGGGAGGCGGGATCGGACGGTCATAATACCTGGTGCTGTGAGAAGCTTCCTATTTGGCTCAGTTATAATATCCCTATTGGCCAAATTTGGCGGCATGCAAATTCTTGGATATGACATCATCATCAGCATAAACTATGATGTAGATATGGCCATGACCTTGGTCGTTCGGCTTGAAACTCCAAGAATGTTCACACTTATTGACAACTAGTAATCTTAAATATGTTTAAACTTTACCACTTTCTTCTAGGTTCGAATTTTACACGAATGGTGGGAGTACATTTTACACCAAGGACCTAAAAAAGGTAAAATTACATCGATGTCCATACATTTATCATGAAGCACCCTAAAATTAAGCAAGGAAAATAGTTGGCTGGGAAGCTTGAGAACTCATTAAACTTGGTAATCAATCATAAGTGTATCAAGGTCCACTCTTTGTCGGAAAACTAGGGTTGTTGTTGTGGTACTCTAAGCCATTTTTCTTCGTACTTGCTTACAGAAAAAATCTTGTTGCTTCGAAAACAGAAAAAGTTTTATTGTTCCTATAAGTTGAAAATTGTGGTTGCCACCATTTCCCCCTTTCGAAGATACACACATCTACCAAATGTGGGAATATTATAATACAATACGATGTGCATATGGTTGTTACCTTTGCTGTTCTGCTTGAAACCCATGAGTGTTCATACACTATGGGCCATATATTGTGTAACTATTTTTTTATAATTTATGATGACTCACGATTATTAATTATTTTTCAGTGCAGATAGTAGTATACGCAAGAGGATGCCATGAAGAAGGCTTCATTTTTAGGGTTTTCATTATTTCCGTTCATAGCTAGTGAGGATCAAATTGTCAACATGCATATTCGTAGCAAGAAATTTAACCCTATAGAACTCTCGTTGGTTTTTAAAGTATTGACCTCCTTAGTACCATAAAGACTCAAAGGATGTTTGTAACTTTTTAAGAGAATTCTATCACGTTTACTTGTAGTTCAAATTTTAAAATGATTTTTTTATTCCTAAATTTTGGAAACTACCAGTACTGGTAGCATTATTGTTCACCATACCAAGATGCAATCATCTACCAAATATGGGAACATTACCATAAAGTATGTTGTACATATATAAGGACATTTAGCTTGTCTTTCGGCCTGAAGCCTATGGATATGTTCATACATGGCAGGCCATATTTTCAATTAGTTTGTTTTTTATATGTGAACTCACTTGATAATAATCATTTTTCACGGAAAGTAGTACAAGTAAGTGCTCATCGTGCAATATTTTCTATTGTTTACAAATAAAATTCAAATTTTGTACATGCAAATTCTTAGCAAGAAGTTGAATTCAACAAATTCATTGGTTTCTAATATATTGACAGTCTGGGTGGGTACCTTCGAAAGATACTTGTATAACTTTAAGAGCAATCTACTACTTACTCATAGTTCAAATTTTATCTAACATTGATAAATCAGCTTAAATCAGTTTAAGAGTGTGAAGTTTGCTAGGAAACCTTGAGAACTCAAAAAACTTCGTAATCGTAAGTGAAACATGTCTAGAAACTGGGCTTGTGGCATTCCGAGGCATATTCACTGTGCTTCCTCTCAATAAAATAAATCCCAGGAAAATAATTATCTGCTTAAATCTTATGACAAATCGGGGTGCTTTTTGTGTGAGGTGTAATAAACAGACATGTATCGTTCGTCTAACACTTTAAAAGAAACTCTTTGATGGACATTTTGTTATGTGAATGAAACTTCAAATCTTATGTACAAACAAGTTATGTTCAAAAACAAGTTTATTGCGACCAAATAAAGCCTTCACAAATTCAATGTGCGATGGACAAATATTTTGGTACCTTTGTGTAAAAATTGATGTTTCATATGAAATAAGTCTCTTACATCCTAGCTACATGCATCCAAAAAGTATTATGGGTGATAAATATCATTAGTATCCAGTTTTTAGCATCATTAAATCTTTGTGTGTGAATGGGAGTAATGATATTCGGGGACCACTTGTTAGTATTGCTACCAAAGAGGTTAAATCTCTAATTACAGGACTAACCAGCCAAATTTGTGCATATTAGGCCAAAAACTATTAAAATATGCAAAAATGACGTCCACCAAGTGTTTTGTGCAAAAGTGCGATGAAAAGATGGTGGATCATGCAATTTCCTCTATCTAAAAAATGTTTTATACTACCATAGAGGGTAATGCAAAGTATTGTACTATACTTACTACTAGCAAAACAAGTACCAGATGGAAGTTTGAAACCTAAAGGGTACCCGCTATTTTAGTCGGTTTAAAGAAATGAACTAGTTTGTCAAAAAGTGATGATATGTGAAATGTAGTTCTTTTTTGTAGTACAGTACTACTAAAGCGGATAAAGGGTTACCCACTCCCATTCTCTAACTCCTCCCACACCATTCCCTCTCTCGCTATCACATTCCCACACTCACCTCTCAACTCTTAGTCATTAACCCAGTCGTTGCTTCGATGAAACCAATGCCAAAACCTTTGTCTGTGGTTGAGCTAGGGTCCTCATCAAGCTTTGCTTCGGAGCTGCAGGTGGCTCGTTTGATTCTGACGGCCGCAACACCTTAGGGTTTCGCGTGTGTGTGGGTCATTCCCAAGGTGAGGTGTCCGTGGCCCTTAGGGTTTCGGTCGGCCGCGCCGAAACCCTCATCGCTCGTCGAGCGGTTATCCAAGCCTCTAGCGCCGTGTGTGTTGGGACTGAATGCCCATGCGGAGGCAGACGCATCCTTTTCGTCTGCAGGTTGGACTCTCATTCCCAATGTTCCAAATTTCAGAGTGTACATGGTGAAACCCCTATCGGTGGCTCCCCCTTCATCAGCGATTGTCTGTGCTTCTTCGGTGTATGTGGCTGGTTCTTCGTCAGTGGCGCCCTGTTCATCTGCTCAACCCATCGACCCCTGTGCAAGTTTGTGCCCCCCAACTACAACAAGCTTAGATCTGGAGGACTGGGGCTTTAGCCCAAATCCGACGTGCATCTAGTCATATTTTTGCAACATGTACTTCAGGTCCTTTGTTGAACTGCTAAGTTATATGTCATATTCTTGATAATTGTCTTTAGTGTTGTTCTTTATATGTCATATTATTGATAATTGTCTTTTGTGTTATTCTGCTTAGTTATGGATTATCCTTGATGACGATGATACAGGGTTCTGTTTTGGTAGCTAGATGATGCATTGCGGTGTTTACGAATATGACGCGTTGTGCTGTTTTGGTATTTTCTTATGATGCATTTTGTCCTGTCTCCTCACTGTGTTGTTTCATCCATTTTGATCTGCGTTCTGCTATTTAGGATTAAATGATATGCCTTCTAGCTGTTCAGATTATTTCAATGACCCATTAGTTTAGGTAATTTTGATTATGCAGACACTGTTTATTAAATTTAATTACATGATACCTTGTGTTGTTTTGGTATTTTTGGTGATGCACTGCATATATGCTGTTTTGTCTATCCAGATAATGCATTGTATTGTTTTGTCCATTCTGATAATGCATATGTGTTGTTTAATCAATCTAATTAAATGGTATGCCTTCTAGTAGCTGTTCAGATAATTTTGAGGACCCATCGGGTTAGGTTATTCTGATGATGCAGTGTGCTCTGTAGGCAATTCAATTTACCTAATAGCTTGTGTTGTTTAGGTAATTTTGATGGTGCAATGATGCATTGTGATCTTTAGTCAATTTATACAATGCATTGCGGTGTTTTGGTAATTCCAAAGGACTGACGCAATGGTAATTTTCATGTAGGACATCCCAGTTGTAATGCCGAACTTAGACTACATTTTTGACCGGGCTACTCCAGCTCCAGGTGGCTATGAAGATGCTCTCCCCATCATAACAAGGGAGTTGAAGCTGCCGGGCAGGAGAGTGGAGGCCTTGGCAAGGGAAAGTGCTGCTAGGTCGGTTGCTAGTTCTGCCAAACCGAGAATACGCCCTAGGTCGGTTGGACACCATGCCACGGCGCATCGTCCTAGGCGCTTCTACATCTAGTTAGTAAAACATAACTTGTATATGCTTGTCATCCTGACTTACTTCAAGCCTTACGTGAAAGGATGCCCCTACCCACAACTAGTGGTGGTCCAAGCATGCGAGGAATGCGAGTGGGTTGTCCATGCCAACCGCAACAAAGACTAGATCGTCCTACACAAAGAGTGGGCTACCTTTGCTGCTTTCCATGAGTTAGAGGAGGGTTACTGCCTTATGTTCAGAGTCACCGTAGATGGGTTCAAGATGAAAATCTACGAGCACATCACCTCCTGCCGGAAGGTGTTCGTCTATCGTGAGCACGCACATCTTGATTAAGTGCCAATTTGGATCGAAGGATTTTCAAAGGAATTTTGGAGGAACTCGACCCATAGGAGTTTTTTTCATAAGGAAGCCCTTTGGATGAAAGGAATCATACCTCCAAAATTCATATAGATTGCATTTCTACACCCCAATCTTATAGGAATTCCAACATCCACTTTTTTACACTCATTCGCGTAGGATTGAGGCAATTTTTCAGCGTGTTTCTTGTGTTTCATCAAAATGACTTTAAGCCCGCAGATTTCCTCTGTTTTGTACCTCTGACCCTGCTATCCTATGTTTTGAAATTCTATGATCCAATAAAAGCTATTTCCTATGTTCTGCAATCCATTGTTTTGTACCTGTGACCTAGTCAAATTCCTGTGTTTTAAATCTTGTTATCCAAAGAAGTCCTAAGTTATCTTTAAGTTTGTTGTTCGATCTTTTGGCAACTGTTTGTGATGATTATGCGTCAAAACCTAAGTATATTCAATGCGACTACTACTACTACTACTACTACTACTACTACTACTACGAGTTAGCACAACGTGAGGCGTTACTAGACATGGCTAAGAAATGTAGTACTATACTTTTTTTCCGAATCTACTAGAAATTTACTAGACTGGGCGGCAAAAACCAATCCTAAATATGGGACCCACTTAGTACAGTATAAGCCAATTGATTGCACCACTATATATCTAGCCAAATTTTTCCATAAGCTAGGACCCAACTGCCATCTCACACATTGTTGTGATTGGAATTTGTTTCTATTGCTATTTGTACCTAATAATAATATTTTAATGCTTATGGACTATCCTCAAGGGTCACCTTTAAGTTTTTGAGCTTATGGATAGGCTCCACTATGTATGTGAAACTCCTTATCCAGTAGCAGACCCAAGATGATTTTGAAGCTCGGGCAAACTATAAATTTGAAGGCTAAATAAACAATTTTCAGAAAAATTTCAACCAAAATAGCTTGTCCTTATCCATTTTTCCCTTATGGATAGCTTGTGGAAAACATAGTGTATGCACTAAGAAAATAAAATCTGCTCCAGCGTTTAGACCAGGTAGGGGATCCACTCATCTGAGTAGAAAGAAACAATAAAGAAAACCTTTTTATGAGTTACTCCGTCGCGTGTAGTGGCTGAACAAGAAAATAAAAAATACGTCTCTCGGATGGAATCTTTTCCACTGCTTTGACAAGACATTACTACTACTGGTACAGAACTTTGGGTGGGTCATAAATATTTACAGCTAGTAGCTCGATCGCTTTAGTATGATGGACCAACGAGATTGCTCGAAGGCCGGCGACGAGACCCTAACCTTGACATTTTTCTTCCACTATTCACTTTCCTCTCTCCTCCTACTAGTACTACCTAGCTCCGTCTTTGCAGAAACTATTTTCTTCCACTACTCCTCCCTTTATTCTCTACTTCTTCATCTAACGATGTCACAAAATATCTTGTCTCGTCGGAATAATAGCAAGATGGTGGTAGTTAGAGCCGTGGAGAAATCCCGCCGATAGGGTGACCTACAGGCTCGGACCGAGAAAGGAGACCAGCCATGGGGCGAGGGCTCGTCTTCGCGTATGTATCTGAATAGCGGGTATCATGGGGACCAAGAGTCCTGGTAGGTTTGTACTTCCATTGATTCCTGGGCTATCTGCTGCTACTATTGAACCGTCTTTGTACATCTTCCAGAGAAGGCGGCTCGAGCGTCGAATTTTCCACCCCACGGGTCGATAGCACGACGGATATCTCTGATGCGTACGATGTTGTCATGCCCGCTCTCAGTCGAACAAGAGACGTATTGTAGTCACTATACATGTATTGGCATTTTATGTTCTTCTTTGCATGCACTCCATTCTCTCTTACTGATGATGCATTTTCCATGCAGGAAGTCAGGGCGAGAATCTTGGCCAAAGTAGATGAAATCAAAAGCCATAACATCAACATTCTGCAGAAAACTTCGTTCTCAACCTAGAGTGTGATCGCCTCCGAGCCGATTTGGCTTTTCAAATGAAGCTCGCACGATCTTACGAGCATGACTCCTCGAAGGTTCCGCTGAGTGTGAAAATTTGAAGAAGGAAGTTACGGAGCTTTACAGCCAGCAGCTACCATTGCGGAGATCGTCTAGGTCATGCCCTGCTAAGTAGGAAGAGAGAAGCCATCTCATGTTGGCCGTCCAGGTCACGACCATTGCGGAGGTCTTCGAAGCCCTGCCTTCGTAGGGCAGCCACAGTGTTGCGAGTAGGAACTAGGAAGGGAGAAGACTTCCTGTGGCCCTCTTTTTTCCTTCTTTTGGGTGCATGGATCATTTTTTCTCATCCCTCTTCGCATAATTATATTGCACTCTTAATAATCGAATGCGCTCTATGGAGCTTTTGTAACGATATACTTGTTGTATAGTAGTCACTATTTAGTGTACATATATTCAAATTTAGTCAAATATGTGACATCCTTTTTAAGTAGGTTGGAGGGCATTTTCAGAAAAATTAGGATGGAGGGAGATTATGTTTGGTAAATCAAAATAATTAAATTGTCAATGAGTGATCTTTAAATTTGGTCATACTTTCTACTTTGTCTGATGTGTAGGGATCTGGTGTCTAGTATATGTATCAACTATTCTGTCTCCCCTATATGTGGCCCCTACGTCGATGAGTGAGTTATTGGGTGATTTTTTTGCTCTTCCCTATTAAAATATTGTGGTTATGATATAGGGAGATAATGTAGGGTTACTGTTGGAGGTAACCAAAATTTAGGTAAAGAATCTTTTTAGGCTAGTCATAGTGCAAATAACTTCATGAGTAACTATGGGTCCAACTCAGTAAAATTGCTTATGTGGCAGTGAGTTATTCACACATACCAAGGTGAAATGAGTCTATTACCTAATAAATGAACTACTACTCTATTAGCATAGACTAAATAACTTATGCATGTTATAGTCTATGTTATCCTCCACTATGACCAGCCTTTAGGGGAGCCAGATGACCAAACGTTCTTGAGGACACATGGGAATTCTATCAAGTGCTTTCGCTTCATATAGTTGATTAATCTTCTTTAGCTTGCTAAGTGTTGTGTGGGTGAAACTATGCTAATGTACCGACCTTCCTAGGACTAATACATACTTGTGATTATACCCCTTGCAAACATCCGTAAGTACAAGAAAGTAATTAAGGTAGAAACCTAACCACAACTTTAAACTCTAAGACCCTCACATCCCTTGTGCAATGGTTTCCTAACGGGGGTTCAAGTTTCTGTCACTCTGGCAACCCCTACGATTAGTAGCCAAATACACAATGCATTCCCCTAGGCCCATATAGGTGAAGTGTCATGTAGTCGACGTTCACATGACACCACTAGAAGAAGTACAGCACAACTTAAATATCAAACTATTGAATCTTTCTCAACACAACTCCACTACTAACAGCATGACTTCTCCCATGTCCTCAAGAACAAATCGAACTACTCACAAGACATCATATGGATCATGATCAGAGATGGAATAATGATGTATAACAATCTGAACATAAACAATAATTCAACGGTTCACTCAATAGCATCAACTACAAAGAGTAATCAACACCGGGAAAGTTTCCCCTAAGAACTATGCAAGATTCAACCCAATTGTTGCAGCAATATGGAGATGGAGATGATGGTGCTGGTGATGATGATGGTGGTGATGATGATGATGATCCCGATGAAGTCCAGCTTGATGGTGGTGTTGATGGCGACGATCTCCCCTCTCCGGGAAGGAATTCCCCTGGCAACATTCTCTCTGCTGGAGAGATCTTTCTCTCTCGGTGTTTTCCGCCCCACAGAGGCGATGGAATCGTTCTATGGTCGCTCCCCGAGTATTAGGGTTTCGGGGGGATTATATACGCCAGAGGGGAGAGCTAGAGGTGGGCCAGGGTGGCCACACCACCTGGTAGCGCGACCTAGGCTGGCCCGCGCTAGGGGGTGGTGTGGGCCCCATGTGGCCCATCTCCACTCCTCCTTCTGGCTTCCTTCGTCTTCTGGAAAAATAGGATTTTTCGTATATTTTCCCGGATTTTATGATCTTCACGATTTTGGTTCCAAACAACACCTTTTCCATCAGAATCCTGACTACAGCGGGCCATGCTCCAAAAGTCATCAACCATGCAAAAACAGATGAAATAACATAAGTATCATCTCTTAATATGAAATATATCAATGAATAACAGTGAATTATGATATAGAATAGTGATGCAAAATGGACATATCAACTCCCCCCAAGCTTAGACTTCGCTTGTCCCTAAGCGAAACTGAGCTCAATAAACATGACCTCAGGTTTATGGAGTGAAGAGTCGATAAAAGAATACGGACATGAAGCATCACATTCATCAATACATAGATCATAATAGAAGACAACTCACTATTATATAACTTAACTTGCAATAAGTAAAGGAAACACAATAGAGATACATAAAGTGAATCTTAATTGGTAATAGCAAACTTAGCTCTTGGTCGAAGAATAGTTGACAATTTGCTGGAGTTCACAAATAACTAATTTTCAATGATAGCTTTCACAGTAGTAAACACCAAGATAAGAGCAATGTGCAAAACAAGGAACATAAGAAACATGATTGAATAAATCATCATATGAATGAATGAAACACAACAACTCAAAATACTTGCTGAGAGAGGAAGGAATAGGTTTACTGACTCAACTGAAAAGTAAAAGAAAGGCCATTCGCAGAGGGAAGCAGGGATTTCAAGTTTCATAAAGAGCTCCCAAAAATTATGATATTTATTAGCTTTCAGCTCCCATTGCCCCTATCATAGGCATCTTTAGGTGATTAAGGTTAAAGTGATCAAATATGAGGATATGCTTGACAAATTGTAAATTGAAAATATCATGTCCCTTGAATACGAGGGACGCTCCTCATGCTACTCAAGTTTAGTCACCGTAAGTTCTTGTCATCGTAAGCACATGTGTATCATGCAGAACCGCCAACGGGGTACCCCTTGCCCGATGATACGGAGGAATCCCCATATCAAAATGACAAGGCAAGCAGACAACAAACATCTCAACAATCTTCTTATTTACCATGGGAAAATGGTGCTTTTTCTCTCTTTCCTCTTTTCTCATCTCTTTTTTCTTTTCTCTTTTTCTCAATCTCTGTCTCTTTTTTATAAGAAGAATACTTCATAGATGCTTGTTATGGTTACGCTGCAGGTTTCCACCATGTCAGCATGGATTAGACCAGCGGCCCAGGCGTTTCTCTAACACACATGCATAACTCCATGGACTTACAAGCTCCCCTTTCATTTCACACCGACAACATCCATAGACAAAAGAACATGATATCAACTAGGTACAAAGTACCAGTGCAATGTTGAAAGCGTTCCCCATGACAGCATGGTTCTGCTAATTCACAACTCACAAAGCGCAAGCATATACACAACATAGATGGGAACAATGGTTCACGTTTATTAGATGCAAGAAAGTAAAGTGTACCATCAAGTTCATGCGAGCTTTAATTACTAATTTTCACATAACAAGTTTAATTTGGAAGGTAGATAAAAACAAGAATTTACTTGGAATAGCAACAGTGCTCATATGTAGGTATGGTGGACACAAATGGCAACGGTTTTGGTTTTAAAGGATTGGATGCACGAGAAGAATTCCCTCTCAGTACAGTATTTTGGCTAGCAAGGCTGGGTAGCAAGTATAAGAGTTGAAGGAAACAAAAAAACATACAAGTGATAAAAACAAACATGCAATCCTCCTTGGAAGCACAAAAGATCTTAACTAGAGAATACTAAACTTATGAGCAAATCAAGAAAGAAAGATGATGAAATTATATTTCTTTAGAGTACTTTTATATTTTTCTTTCAACTCTCAAAAATAGTGTTGCTACTGACCGAGCCAGGTTTGCCAAAACCAACTAAATTAACTCAATGATCCCAAAGTGATACCAATACTAACAACAAGATCAATCATATAACCATGAATTGAAAACTAATATAAGATATGCAAAAGAGTAAATGATAGAACTTCTCATTAATATTCCATAACAACAACTCACACCAAGGGATACATATCTAATGAGAGAGGGGACACTTCCATAATGCAAACCATCCTACATGATAACTTCTCTATTCATGATATGACTCTACTAAAAAGGTAAAAAGATAGAAGATAGTGATATGATACCACGGCACTCCCCCAAGCTTGGAACAAACCAAGGGGATGCCAAACCTGATGACGAATTAATCCTTCGGTGGTGGTGGTATCCTCTCGTCATCGTCCTACTTCCAAGGTAAGGGCTTCCCATCAACAAAGGACATCGTGGTCTCCAACATCCTGAAACTTGCAGCAGCACTTATGCATTTAAACCTAACCTCATACTCACAGTTTTGATTTTGAATGTCGTAGAGCTGTGCTTGCAGTTTGTTGGTTGTTTGGCGGAGTGAGAGGACTTCATCCTTGAGCTCAGTAGTTTCCTCTTGGTGCTCGGCGATGAGTTCAGAACAAATCTTATGGATGATATCCACTTCGCGTTTCGCCATCTTCTTTTACCTAAAGACTTCTTGCGCCAGTGCTTCCATCCTGTCCTCTAGACTTCCTTCACCCTTAGGGCCTTGAACCTCTTTTATCCCGACCTCCCCATCTTCAAGCAACAACTCCTTGGGATGAATCTTCAACTCTCTCATGTATGGGTTGATGACATCCTCTAAAGAATCTTCCTTGGCTGATCCAAAGGAAGAGATTGTGGCTCCAAATCTGGGACTCTACCTGTCAGAAACAGATCGAAACGAAAACACAACAAGAACACGATATACGAACCTCGGGGGATCCAGGGGATTATATATTACAAAGTTTCATAACAAAAGGAAGGTACTGGGAGACAACGGGTCGGAGACGTAGTCCGAGGTGGCCACACCACCTGGTGGCGTGGCCAGGGGTGGGCCCGTGCCACAGGGTCGTGTGAGCCACCCTGGCTCCGTTTCCGTCCCTCTTTCGCTTCGTAGCTTTCCTTATTGACTGAAAACTGCAAAAATATAGTTGGATAGTATTTTCGTAGAACTTTTCTTACTAGAACTGGTACCTATTTGGAAACGGACTCTACAGGTCTCTGAATTTGGTCCTTGATAAATTTTTCCAGAGTTATAACTTGAAAGGCATCAACATCTTAATTGTAAGAATCTCCAGCAATATAGTGCTTAAGTCGCTGCCCATTCACTACTTGTGTAGTGTTATCTTTTAAAGAAGAAATCTTTATTGCTCCTGAGCAGTACACTTCTTCAATAATGAAAGGTCCTTCCCATTTTGACAGTAGTTTCCCTGCAAAAAATCTGAGACGAGACCAATACAATAGAACCTTCTCACCAACATGGAATTCTCTCTTAAGTATTCGCTTGTCATGCCATCTTTTAACTTTTTCCTTAAAGAGCCTAGCATTCTCATATGCTTCACTCCTCCATTCATCTAAAGAACTTAAGGCAAATAATCTCTTTTCACCAGCAAGCTTACAATCTCTATTGAGTTCTTTAACTGCCCAGTAAGCTTTGTGTTCTAATTCTAAAGGTAGGTGACAAGCTTTCCCATAAACCATTTTATAAGGAGACATTCCCATAGGGTTTTTGTAGGCAGTCATATAAGCCCATAAAGCATCATTCAACTTTTTAGCCTAGTTTTTTCTAGATCTATTAACAGTCTTTTGCAAGATGGATTTAATTTCTCTATTTGACAATTCTACTTGCCCACTAGTTTGGGGGTGATAAGCTAAAGCAATTCTATGATTAACATCATATTTAGCAAGGGTCTTTCTAAAATCACCATGAATGATGAGAACCTCCATCAGTCATGAGATACCTAGGCACTCCAAACCTAGGAAAGATAACATCCTTAAGCATTTTCAGAGAAGTTTCCCCATCAGCACTCTTCGTAGGAATGGCTTCTACCCACTTAGTAACATAATCAACGGCAACAAGAATGTGAGTGTAGCCTTTCCAGGGAGGGAAAGGACCCATAAAGTGAAATCCCCAGCAATCAAAAGGTTCAATAACTAGAGAGTAGTTCATAGGCATTTCATTGCATCTAGAAATACTACCAACACGCTGACATTCATCACAAGATAAAACAAATTGTCTTGCATCTTTAAAAAGGGTAGGCCAGTAGAAACCTGATTGTAGCACCTTTTGCGTAGTTATATCTCCTGCATGATGTCCTCCATAAGCACTACCATGACATTTACGCAATATCTCCATTTGTTCATATTCTGGAACACATCTTCGCATAATACCATCCACTCCTTCTTTATATAAGTGTGGGTCATCCCAAAAATAATGCCTCAAATCATAAAAGAACTTTCTTCTTTGCTGAGCTATAAAAGTTGGAGGCAAATACTTGGAGACAATAAAGTTAGCATAATCAGCGTACCAAGGGCTCACTCGTGAGCTTACCCCTACCGCAGCCAACTGTTCATTTGGGAAACTATCATTAACAGGCATAGGGTCAAAGGAGATGTTTTCCAATCGAGATAAATTATCATCTACAAGGTTTTCAGCACCTTTCCTATCTACAATATGTAGATCAAACTCTTGTAAAAGCAGCACCCATCTAATAAGCCTAGGCTTAGCATCCTTCTTCATCATAAGGTACTTAATAGCAGCATGATCAGTATGAATGGTGACTTTTGAGTCCACAATATAAGGGATAAACTTATCACAAGCAAAAACGACAGCTAGGAATTCTTTTTCAGTAGTTGCATAATTCTTTTGAGAAGCATCAAGAGTCTTACTAGCATAATGAATAACGTTTAACTTTTTATCAATATGTTGCCCAAGGATAGCACCTACAGCAAAATCACTAGCATCACACATTATTTCAAAGAGTAAGCACCAATCAGGTGGTTGAACGATAGGAGCTATAGTTAAAGCCTTCTTAAGAGTTTCAAAAGATTCCTTACAATCATCATCAAAAACAAAGGGTACATCTTTTTGAAGAAGATTAGTGAGGGGTTTTGATATCATAGAGAAATCTTTAATAAACCTTCTATAGAAACTAGCATGACCATGGATACTACGAATACCTTTTATGTCTCTTGGGCAGGGCATTTTCTCAATTGCCTCAACTTTAGCCCTATCCACTTCTATGCCTCTTTCGGAAACCTTATGCCCAAGGACAATCCCTTCATTAACCATGAAGTGGAATTTCTCCCAATTAAGAACAAGATTAGTTTCTTCACACCTCTACAAAACTTTATTAAGCTTGTGCAAACAATTATCAAAAGAAGTTCCATAGACAAAGAAGTCATCCATGAACACTTCCACAATTTCCTCACAAAAACCATGAAAGATAGCAGACATGCATCTTTGAAAAGTAGCAGGATCATTACATAAACCAAAAGGCATACGTCTATAAGCATAGGTTCTGTAAGGGCACGTAAAGGTAGTTTTTTTCTTGATCTTGTTGTTTAACAGCAATTTGAGAAAACCCAGAGTATCCATCAAGAAAACAAAAATGAGTCTTTTTAGACAACCTTTCTAACATTTGATCAATAAAAGGAAGTGGGTAATGATCTTTCTTAGTAACTTTGTTAACCTTTCTGAAATCGATACACATCCTATAGCCAGTACTCTTCTTTGGGGAATAAGCTCATCTTTATCATTAGGCACAATCGTAATACCTCCCTTTTTAGGGACACAATGAACAGGACTAACCCATTCACTATCAGCAATAGGGTAAATAATACCAGTATCAAGGAGTTTCAATACCTCATTTCTTACCACTTCCTTCATCTTAGGATTTAAACGTCATTGGTGCTCTACCACTGGCTTTGCATCTCATTCTATATTGATAGCATGCTGACATATAGTAGGAGAAATCCCTTTTAAATCATCCAGGGTATAGCCCATAGCCCCTCAGTGTTTCTTCAGTACCTCCAATAACATTTCTTCTTCCTTCCCTGAAAGTTTAGAGCTAAAAATAATAGGATATATCTTATTATCATCAATGTAAGCATAGTTAAGATCATCAGGTAAGGGTTTTAGATCGAAGACTGGGTCCTTTTTAGGTGGCAATGTGGTACCCAAGTCTTCTACAGGCAAGTTATGCTTAAGCATCTTAGGCTGATTACAGAGAATCTCGTCAATCTCATTCCTTTCTTCCATGAAGATTTCACTTTCATGATCTTCCATAAATTGCTGCAAAGCATTGTTAGGAGAAAGAGAAATAGAAGCAAGTTGTTCAACTCTAAAACCCTCATTATGGGTTTCCTCTTCACAAGGTTCTTTAGTAAATTTCGAAAAAGTAAACTCATAAGATTCCCCATCAAACTTAGTCAAGATTTTTCTCCCTTTTGCAATCTATAATAGCTCCACAAGTACTCAAGAAAGGTCTACCAAAAATGATAGGATAAGTTTTACTAGCAGCTGAACCAAGTACTAGAAAATCAGCAGGATACTTAATCTTACCACAAAGAACTTCCACGTCCCGTACAATACCAATTGGAGAGATGGTCTCTCTATTAGCAAGGTGAATAACCACATCAATCTCTTCCAATTCGTAGGGACTGATTTCATGCATAATTTCTCTGTAAAGATCATAAGGAATAGCACTGGAACTTGCACCAATATCACATAAACCATAATAGCAATGGTCACCAATTCTAACAGAAAGCACAGGGACACTAGCTTTTTTAGTTCTATTAGGATGCGAAACAATATTAGAAGCATCCTCACAAAAGACTATGTGTCCATCTTCAACACTTTTAGTGACAAGGTCTTTCACAATTGCTACAACAGGTTCAATGTTTATTTGTTCATCAGGTTTTACAGTTCTCTTTGCACTTTTAGTGATTACACTAGTTATCATAGGATGGTCCTTTACTTTATCCGGGAAGGGTTTCTCGATATACAGTTCAGGTAAGATGTGACCAATAGTGTAAAACTTAGTACTCCCAAAAGGAACACATTCAACAATATCTTTATAAGGCGCGTGGTACTCGCTCCATCCCCTTTTTGGGATTTCAATATAAGTAGCAAAAGCCTTAAAGCAATTTGTAGTAACTTGTAAATCAAGACCATAAGTATTATTAATATTTTGAAAGTTGTCAGTTCCCATAAAAGATTCAATGCATTCATAGTCATAATTTATACCTGACTTTCTACCTTTGTCATTCTCCCAAGCTTCAACATTGTCTTGAATACGGTCCAGAAGATCCCATTTAGCTTCTTCTTCCATGCGAGTGAATGATCCAGCACAACAAGCATCCAATAAATCCTTATCATGAAGAGAAAGCCTTGCATAAAAGTCATTGATAATAATATTGTTGGGGAGCTCATGAATGGGACATTTGAGCATTAGCAACTTCAATCTCCCCCAAGCTTGAGCTGTACTCTCTCCATCAAGAGGCCAAACGTTGTATATTTGATTCCGATCTTTATGAATCTCACTAGGAGGATAAAATTTTGAATAAAAGAGAGGTACTATTTCCTCCCATTCAAGAGCTTGACCATTCTTCAGCAGCTTATACCATTCCTCAGCTCTTCCTTTCAGTGATAATGAGAATAACTTCTTCTTGACTTGATCTGTAGTAATACCTGCACACTTGAACAACCCACATAATTCGTGTATAAAGAACAAATGATCACCGGGATGGACAGTTCCATCTCCAACATAATAGTTATCCATAACACGATCAATAATTCTTGTAGGTATTTTAAAAGCATAATTCTTAGCAGGTGGTGGTTCATCTACTACCTTAGCAGTGGTAGTAGCTTTACCAAATAAGAAACTCAGCGAATTATCCATATCAAAAATAAAGCAACTAACAGAAGTAAACAATACTCACAGTAGAAGTTTCCTTTACAAGTTCCACTCTCCAATAGCGCTTCACTCCTCGGCAACGGTGCTAGAAAATAGTCTTGATGACCCACAAGTATAGGGGGTGTATCGCAGAATTTTCGATAAGTAAGAGTGTCGAACCCAACAAGGAGCAAAATGTGCTGGCTAGTGGTATGGATCAGGAATTCTCTGCAATACTTAGCAAACGGATTTTTAGGGGTTTTTGATAATGCAAGTAAATAAAGTACGAGTAAATAAAAGAAAATAAGAATAAATGCAGCAAGTGGCCCAATCCTTTCTTCAGCAAAGGACAAGCCGGTTGTAATACTTAAGATGACCAAACGTTCTTGAGGATACATGGGAATTCTGTCAAGTGCTTTCGCTTCATATAGTTGATTAATCTTCTTTAGCTTGCTAAGTGTTGTGTGGGTGAACCTATGCTAATGTACCGACCTTCCTAGGACTACTACATACTTGTGATTATACCCCTTGCAAACATCCGTAAGTACAAGAAAGTAATTAAGGTAGAAACCTAACCACAGCTTTAAACTCTAAGACCCTGACGTCCCTGGTGCAATGGTTTCCTAATGGGGGCTCAGGTTTCTACAACTCCGGCAACCCCTGCGATTAGTAGCCAAATACACAATGCATTCCCCTAGGCCCATATAGTTGAAGTGTCATGTAGTCGACGTTCACATGACACCACTAGAAGAAGTACACCACAACTTAAATATCAAACTATTGAATCTTTCTCAACACAACTCCACTACTAACAACATGACTTCTCCCATGTCCTCAAGAACAAAACAAACTACTCACAATACATCATATGGATCATGATCAGAGATGGAATAATGATGTATAACAATCTGAACATAAACAATAATTCAACGGTTCACTCAATAGCATCAACTACAAAGAGTAATCAACACCAGGAAAGTTTCCCCTAAGAACTATGCAAGATTCAACCCAATTGTTACTGCAATATGGAGATGGAGATGATGGTGATGGTGATGATGATGGTGGTGATGATGATGATGATCCCGATGAAGTCCAGCTTGATGGTGGTGTTGATGGTGATGATCTCCCCTCTCCGGGAAGGAATTCCCCAGGCAGAATTCTATCTGCCGGAGAGATCTTTCTCTCTCAGTGTTTTCCGCCCCGCAGAGGCGGCGGAATATTTTTGTGGTTGCTTCCCGAGTATTAGGGTTTCGGGGGGATTATATACGTCAGAGGGGAGAGCCAGAGGTGGGCCAGGGCGGCCACACCACCTGATGGCGCGGCCTAGGCTTGCCCGCGCCAGGGGGTGGTGTGGCCCCCCTGTGTCCCATCTCCACTCCTCCTTCTGGCTTCCTTCGTCTTCTGGAAAAAATAGGATTTTTCGTATATTTTCCCGGATTTTCTGATCTTCGTGAATTTTGCCTCCAAACAATACATTTTCCATCAGAATCCTGACTACAGCGGTCCATGCTCCAAAAGTCATCAACCATGCAAAAACAGATGAAATAACATAAGTATCATCTCTTAATATGAAATATATCAATGAATAACTCTGAATTATGATATAGAATATTGATGCAAAATGGACGTATCACCCCTACATATACACACATAGGGGAGAAAATGTAGGCGTCCTGCTATACTTTCTCTTAACTTACAAGTTTTGTTCAACCTTGTTCTCTTCTCTGGTTCCTTCTTCATTTCTTTATTTTAGTAGACATTGTGTATAGTAGTACTAGACTCACCTCAGGGAATCTTTTTCTTACTCAACTGCTCCACCATTTAGACATATATAATATCAGGAGGTGCGATGTCTATCTAGAAAAGAAAATGCACCGTCAGCATCAAGGACACCCAACTATTGTCTAGAGTACTTTGGATGACAAGCACAGTTATCCTTATAGTCTACCTAGGGACACCCAACGATTCCTTGCATAGGCATTCGCGCCAGAGCCTTTGCAGGGAAGGTATCCGCTTTGAGTCGTTGATTTTGGATTGGACGGACAAGATTGCTAGACGCTGAACTATGTCTCCCTGGATGATGTTCCTATTACTACTACATAAAATACACTTCTAAAACAACAAATGTAACTGTGCTTATGTGTTACTAGTCTGATTTCATTAGAAGTATGGTTATGACTGTAAACTATAGTATCTATGAGCTGCTTTGATTAGCGAGAGTCATCAGTGAATGGGGGCCTCGACCGCACAAAAAAGGTTTATCACTCAATAAAAGAGATGGAGCTTGTGTGCACATCCATGCAACTTAGTAACTAGACTATGATCAACGTATATACGGAGAAATAAAATACGAGTAATACAATGATCAAACCAATAGAATCCACTCATTACTACACGATGCATCCAACTGAGCATCCTAACAATATCATGCACGTAATCACGTAAGTACCTTTTATTGAGCTGCATGCACTCACTCCTGAACACCGTAAGTAAAAGTGTGAACTCGTGGAATGCCAAAATGACATGCACCCCAGCTAGCCCGCTTAATGGTCTGCTACTATAGTAACCTACCCCTATAGTCTACTCTAGGACACTCAGCGATTGCTTGCATAGGCGTCCGTGCCAGAGCCTTCGAATGCAAGATATCCCCTCTGGCCCATTGATTTGGGATGGATAGAAAAGATAGCTAGATGGGCAAAATCATGTGGTCCCCACTCTCTCGCGCGCCTCCATTTCAAACACTGCAAAATTTCTCGTGCCCCTCCGTTTCAAACAATACCAAAATCACGTGGTCCCCACTCCCTTGTGCCCCTCCATTTCAAAAACTATGAAATTTCTCGCACCCCTCTGTTTCAAACAATACCAAAATCATGTTGTCCCCACTCCCTCGCGCCCCTCCATTTCAAACACTGCAAAATTTCTCGTGCCCGGAACATTCTACACCACTTCTCTGGCTGGGTTTGCCTGCCGGAACTCGACACCATGCACTCCTCACCCAATAGTATACCAGAGCTCCATCAGCCGTGGTCTCATCCAAACCACCATTGCCGCTTCACCGACGTCCACCGCACCCGACCCAGGTCACTGAGTCTGTCGTCATCCACCACACCTAATTTCCTTTTCCCACTTACCCGTCCATGGCGCCGAATCCATCAACGACTTCCCAAGATCTGCATCAAGCCGACGGCATCCTCCCCACCCGTATCGTACCGTTGCCGCCATGTAGTGCATCGTTTCTCCCTTGTCCACCATGCTCAAGCCAGCATCGAGTGCCCAATATTTGATTCCCTGACGTAAACAGCTGGCGCAACCGCATCACCCTTGGTTACAAGGATGTCACCCTCGCCGGTACGGATGATGCTTAGAAGCCTATCCAACCATGGTAACCAAATCTCCAACTCCTTTTTTGTTTTGGTCAGCATACAGCAGGTTCAAGCCTGTCATAGTGAACTGCATTTTTGTAATCGTGTTGTACACCAAGTCAAAGCGCACGCCTATTCTTCATGCTACATACTACGGAGTAGGTCGCTAGACATGTTGGTTTGCATTCACTGCTCTACAAATTTTAAAGTCATGTAGATGTTCTTAGCTACTCCGAACAACAGTAATTGCCTGCTATTGTGTAGTTCTTGCAAAATATAAAATCTGTGGAGAATAATAGTGTTGATTCCCTGCTCCACAGTTACTAAATCTATATGCTTTGTCCTAAGATAACTTCCTGTTATTATTTCCTATTTGGCATCATTCTGCTATCTTGTAGTACCTGTTTAGACTCTTCATACTAATTCGATTATAATTTTGTTGTTGCCATCTGGTTCTTCAAAAGCTGCAATACTAACTATTTTCTTTTTCTTGCATAGAGCCCAGAATGGAACAATGAACATGATGATTTGCATAGCCTCTTCTACGGGTTCACAAGTGATGCAATTATTTCCTTATCTGGTGCTGGTTCGTCCTAAGAAATGGTATAACTGTCCTCTACTATGTAGTTCACTTGTGGTTTGCGTTCCTGCTCTAGAAGTTCCCTTATGATGCCATTATATTTCTATCTGGTTGATTCTTAGCTATGATAGTAATTGCCTGCCATTGTGTAGCTCACCGCGAATTCTAAGTCACCCAAAGTCTCCTGCATTCCAGGAAATACCACTTCTTCCATATATATTTGCTTATATGACCTGGCTAGTTTTTATTTGCTGAAATTCTAAAAAACACTTTGTTTGATCGCTTATTTCATTGTAGACACACTGGTATAATGATTGTTTGTCTTATTCTACAGGTTCACGTGCGATGCTACTATATCTCGCATCTGGTTCTGGTTCATCCTAAGTAACGATATAACTATCCTCTACTATATATATAGTTCATTCGTGGTTTGCATTCCTGCTCTACAAGTGCTCGTATGATGCAGTTATAATTTCTATCTGGTTCATTCTTCGTGGCTCAGTGCAAATTCCGAGTCACCCAACATCTCTTGCATTTTATGGTATACAACCGCTTCAATATATATTTGTTGAAATGACATAGCTAGTTTATATTTGCTAAAATTCTAAGCCACACACACATTTTTTGATTGCTCGTTTCACGGTAGGCACACTTGTTTATTGCATGCTTTCTTGTCCTGTTTGTTTGATATGTTGGTCAATAATTGAACCATTGACCAGTAGTAAACTCCAGTTCATAGCTCCTGTCATATTAGTCAAAAGAGTAGTTTGTCTTTTTGATGTATTAACTTATGATTACTTAGTTTCAGACTACAATTATTGCAATCACCACAAAAGAGGGGGCTGCAAGATCATATTTCCTCCAATGTAGCTATCACACTCAAAGGAAGATGCAGGTGATCGATTGAGAAATCAAATTGAGGACTCTGCTATCAACTCGGTTGTTAACTGAAATGCCAAATTTTCTTTCCCTTGAGTTGATAATATGTAATAATTTTAAGAAGGTTGCAGCTGATGTATATCTAGATAACTCGCATAGGCCATGTAGGAATTTAGTTGACGCTGTCTACACATGGTGGTACGTGGTACCATAACTACGCCAGTCAGGTCGATTAGGGTACAGTATCGGGCTTTGTTTTTAGCCCGTCTTGTATTTGGCCATCGATGAATAGTAAAAGATGCTCGCTAATTATATACCTTTTATGATATTAGCATGGGCTTCAGAAAAGCCGAAACTATAAAAGACGGTAAACATAATGGGCCGACCCACATGTGGGAACTAGTAATAGTAATAGGCCCCAACATTAACAGGCCAGAACAGTAGCAGGCCAAGCAGCAGGGTGTCAGAATAGAAATAGGCTAGAATAGAAACATGCCCCAACAATAAAAGGCAAAAACAATAAAAGGCCAAAACAGTAATAGGCTTGATCTGTAGCACACCGCAATAGTAGCAGGCTGTAACAATAAAAGGGCCACAATTTTGAAAGGCCAGAATACTTGAAGGCTAGAATAGTAATAGACCGTGGAAATACCAGACAAGAACAGTAATAGGCCAACAAATTTACAAGGCTAGAACAGTAATAGGCTGCTTGTGGGCCTGAGTAGCTAAAAGCCAGAACAGTAAAAGGCCAGAATAGTAACGTACCATCTCAAAGAAGGGCTGTTAGTAGGCGACCCATGACAGGCTGTGATAATAGTGATGGGCCGACCATAGGCCTTAACAGTACCAGACTGACTTGGCGCTGGCTGCTAATGGGCCTCACGGTGTTGGGCCATCTTGGGCCTTCTATAGGCCGAAATAGTATCGGGCCTGAAAGTTCATGGGCCGCAGCCGCATTATTGGGCCTATTTCAAGCAGTGCAGGACAAACATCACTTATTTGCATGTAGTCAGTTTATCATTGTCAAACAATAATGATTCATTCTCAAATCTCTCTATTTGATTTTCACTCGACGTACGTGGTTTTAATAGGAACTTAGTTCTCTGTGATCTCAACCTTTGAGGTACGAGAGCCATGGGCATTGTAGTTGCCTTTGGGACACTTTCCGGTGTTGCGCTACTTTGATCATCCAACTCAGGTTTGTAACTACCTCGGTGAATTACCCTCTTAGTTACATGCCTGGATGAACGAAAGTGGTTAAAATAGTACGGTGGGGCCCAGGGCCACTCACGGTAGACCTTTCGGCCGTCCTAACCACTTTCAGACAACGGGACAAGAACGAGCGGCGTAATCGGCAGGCGAAGGGATCAACTACATACACAAATGAGTATGTATGCAAGCCACATACAACAGTCCTCAGAGCCATTCCATCTAAAAGAAATAGAAATATTGCAACGCCATACGGCAAGATCCAAATGTCCTAGATAGATATAATAATTTAGGATAGCTCCTCATACATAACACATCATAGTATTAGATGGAAGCGGAAAACAAGATCCGAGTACGGATAAGAAGCAAATCGGCATAAGATGCCCCATAAATAAACACATCCCGCCCACAGATCTCACGGATCCCGTTCCCGGAATCTCTACGCCGAACGATCGTTGCCAACATCATTTGTCTCTTCCACCCAGTATCCATCCTGCGGGTACGCCTGTTCATCTGAATCAAACAATTTATCGTGTGAGACCCTAGGGGTATTCAGCAAGTCTTTATGCCGCTAAAGGGGACACAACTTGGGGTGACGCAATTGCAGCAAACGATAATACCTAACAATCCACAGATACTCGCTAACCATCCGACTAACCAATGATAGACGGATGTCCGTGGATTAAGAACAACAGTTATAACAGTATAATAACAGATCCACCCTCCTCCTCGCTTACCAACGAGGAAGCGGACGAACAACCCCCATCATCCGTTTGCAGTTTTATTAACCATTCCATGAATATTGCACTATTTACTATTCAAGTACTTAATCCAATTAAACACGGTACTTTAGTTATACTTGTCTATGATCGAGAAACTATGCTCCAAGTCGTCCATAACCGCGGACACGGCTTTCAGAAAGATTTACCCTGCAGGGGTGCACGAATAGCAACACACATTCGATCAACCTCGGAAAAACCAAATCAAAACCCAACGAGGCATTCACGACAAAGCAATCACAGGATTCAGAAATGTTTCAGGGGGCCACCCCATTCAGCTACCCGCGACGAAGTTGGCCGGCTCCGAGACGGACCCAAGGTTTGTGTCAATGGCTGTAAACGACTGGGAACCCGAAAGTGTGACTGGGCTTGTCGATACCACGAAAACATTCCACGATCCAAAACAGTACAGGTGCTCCACGCACAATCTTAATAAAGTAGTAACATGGCATAAGTACAGGATAGTAATAAAGCCCCAAACTACTTTGTGGCCCCAAGAAATAAGAATGAATCAAGCTCTGGCTCAGGAGGGTCCATAAGGCCTCCCAGATGTGGATAGTGCGAATAGACAAGGAACAGGAATCAAGTACTCAGGGTCCTACGGGACACAAGTGAGCATGAAAAACCAAATAGCAGATATTGCTCACCGGTGCCTCTTTCATTAGTTATCCCATTACTACTTAGGTTATGTTGTTTAGGTACCTCATTGTCCATCAGACTCTCACATACCCTACTCATGCTTTTCTACGACTCGCATGGCTCAATCAACTCCTGTAGTACTGGCTCATGGGATGGAGGAACAATCTTCGGTGGGGTTTAAAAGTAAAGGCTATTCAGTACTTGGGATTCACTTTAATGCAATCGCGACTCAATGATGCAAGAATAAGATAGAGGCAATAGGTACTGTATGTATGCAAGCATGTGGTAGTGCTTGCCTGGCAGCTCAGTTGAAGCGAGAGATGGATCTGGGTAGTACTCCTGTGATTCCTGGTAATTCTCCTGCTGGGCGTCTATTCGAAGAAGAACCAAACAAACAAGGGCCAACATAAATAAAGTGCACAAGCATATGAATTAAAATGCGACAAGCAAACGAGCATGCCATGATGAATGGTGCACAATTTACATGGCATTAAGTAGCATGGCAAAGGTGAGGTGTGGATACAAGAATAAAGCATTTTGTCATTTATTTAACCAAGTTTTATTGTCATAAACAGTTCAGATTTTGAATAATGACATGATGCATGCTTCAATTCAGAACAAGGACTGCATAGATAGAACGGGCTCGTCGCGCTGATCGATTTAGACATATTATTTGCCCAATTTGGAGTTATAGAATTAAAGTTATTAATTAATTAAGGAAAAGGGCATTTTATGATAATTTTAATCATCTCGAAATTTAAAGTGCTCAAACATTATTTTGAATGGCATATTTGAATTCCTCACATTTTTTTCTGATTCAAAAACATATATTACTTGTATTATTTGGATTTATATTTGAAAAGTTATTTGAATCTGAATTGAATTTGAATTTAAAAACAAATTTTAAAAAGGTTTAATTAAAACAGGCACAGGAAAATACTTTTCGTACTCAGCCCGTCCCAGCCATAGTCACTGATGGGTGGGACCAAGCGGACTGGGGCCACACGCACAGAAAACCTTTTTCTACCACGGCTTTGGCTAGCCCACGCGGTTGACAAGCGGGCGCAGCGGCTACGGCCCACGTGCCAGGGGTGGTGGACTGCAGCGACTGACAGGTGGGGCTAGAGCTGGAGTGCGGGTTACAGCCGGAGAAATCTGGGGGGTTTTCGGCAAGATTGCCAGAGCGGCTGACTAGTGGGCCATGAGGTACCGCGGGTTGAGAGCGAAATTAAAAAGAGGGGGCTTTCGTAAAACTTCCACAGGCCCTGGTACTGTTCTTCTTCTCCTCGGTCTGACGGGAAAACGGCGTGCGGCGCGGGGCGGGGGATCGAACCCGGGCCGCGAGCGGCCGCGCTGAGGGGGATAGCTAGTACGGTAGGCTAGGGGAGCTGTTAGGAGGGGGCTTGGGGCCTAGCTAAGGCTCTGTGCGGCGCGGGGAGGTTGCAGACGACGCCGAGCGGCGACACACTAAGAGCGTTCGGCAAAAGGAACAGCGAAGCTAGGCGGCGACGGCGAGGCGGAGCATGTCAGGGAGGGAGAGAGGCTCACCGCAGGTTGGCCGAAGGGGTCAGATCGAGGAGGGACGCGGCGGATCGTCGGGGATGCAGGCGCTCCGGCGATCTAGGGTTTCGGGGGCGACGAAGGATCTGGCGGTGCTAGGGGGCTTCTCCTTCGCGTCGGCGTGTACGGGTCGAGGTAGGGGACTGCCCTTGGTCTTCCAGGCCACCTCTACGTCGCGCTAGCCGGCTGGAACGACGGGGGCGACGCGGTGCTGGCGGCGAACGGCGGCAGGTCTTGGCGACGAAGAGGAAGAAGGAGGAGAGGAGGGCAAGCTCGGGGCGGATCTGGGAGCTGCCAGGAGGCGTATGGAGGAGGGTAATGTGAGAGGAAGAGAGAGGAGACGTGTGGGAGTCGAGGTTGGGGAAAGTGGCTTCAGCTTTTCCTCTCTTTCACCTCGAGCACATGCAGGTCGGGCTGGGGCAGGTGGGCACGGCAGGGGAAGGCTGCAGGTGGACCAGGGACGGCGTGGTGGCTGCAGGGTGGGGCTAGCACGCGGTATAGAAAAGAGAGAAAGAAGAGGGGGTAGCTCGGGCTAGATAGATGGGGTAGTCTCGGGTTAGGGTTTTGTCTAGGTTAGAGAGAGAGGTAGGGTTAGCTGAGGTGTGGGCCAGGGAGAGAGAGGGGTCAGGTGTCCATCATGGTGGAGAGAGAGAGGGAGAGAGAGAGAAGGGAGATTGGAGTTAGGGTTTAAGTTAGACTAGGTTTAGAGAGAAAAGAAGAAGAACTAGGGTTAGAGATTTGATTAATTTTAGCCTTGAAAACTTGTTTAAAAGATCACCCAAGAGAAAATGATGAGTGCTTTGAATCAACATGAGATGAGGTGGCAAAGAAAATCCAAGAAAGAGAAAGAAAAAGAAGTATGGGAAGAAGCCCCCATTTGATTCATGTATGGAGAAAAATAAAGAAAAGAAATAGATATGGATGAGAATATGGGGATGGTGGAGTGGTAGGAGATGGTCCACAAAGGTAGGATCCATTAAATCAAAGGAAAGATCAATGGAGTAAAAGGTGGTGAAGAAGTTTGCATGGCCCAGGCAAAATAATAATGCCATGATTTATTTTGTGAAAACAATAATAAAATTATTCTTATGCATTTCCTAGAAGTGGATTAAAAGCCAAGCAAAAGAATTTAAAAGCTTTGATCCACCCTATTTCCCATGAGCTAGATAAAATCAAAAGAAAGACAAACAAGCTCATGGACTAGTAGGATGGTGGAATTATAAAGTGGTGAAAAGAAAGGTGGTGGAGTTGAAATAAAAGATATGCCCCCAACTCAACTTGGGCATTTAATCAATATATCAATAACCAAATACAATATCAAGAGGAAAATACAATTTATAATGCATATGAGAGAAGAACCAAAAGAAAAGGGGTTTTATATGATGCTCAAATGCAAGGTGGCATGATGACATGAGCATGATATAATTATGATGCAACAATTGTATATAAGAAGTAGCCAATATCTTACTAGAACAAGTAGCATTACAATTGTTAGACAATTGGGATGCTACAACTCTCCCCCACTAAACAGGAATCTCGCCCCGAGATTCTAGGAAGAAGAAGACTCAAAGAGGGTAGGATACTTGGCACGGAGCTCATCTTCACGTTCCCAGGTGGCTTCATCAACGGAATGGTGCGACCACTGCACCTTGCAGAACTTGATGGACTTGTTGCGAGTCCTTCTTTCTGCGACTTCAAGAATTTTTGTGGGGTGTTCTTGATAAGACAGATCTTCTTGGAGATTAATGAGTTCATGGTCCACGGTCCTGCCGGGATCCTTGAAGCACTTCTTGAGTTGAGAGATGTGGAAAACATCATGGACTTTGAGTTGTTCAGGGAGCTCAAGAGCATAAGCAACTTCTCCTCTTCTTCCACGAATTTTGAAAGGACCGATGTATCTAGGAGCCAGCTTTCCTTTGATACCAAAGCGGTGCGTACCTCTCATGGGAGTGACACGAAGGTAAACGAGATTGCTAGGGACATACTCCATGTCCGTGTGCTTTCTGTCATAGTTGCTCTTCTGGTGACTTTGAGCAATCTTCAGATTTTCAAGAATGATGTGAACTTTCTCCTCCGCTTGAGTTACAATGTCGGGGCCAAACAATATTCTTTCACCTGCGCCCGACCAACCAATCGAAGTTCTGCACTTGCGACCATAGAGAGCCTCAAATGGTGCCATCTTTAGACTTTTCTGGAAGCTGTTGTTGTAAGAGAATTCAGCATAAGGAAGACATTCTTCCCACTTCATGCCGAAAGAGATAACGCAAGCACGGAGCATATCTTCTAGAATCTGATTGATCCTTTCAACTTGTCCTTGCGACTGAGGGTGGTAAGCTGTGCTGAAGTTTAATTTTGTTCCCAAAGAATTTTGGAAACTTCCCCAGAACTTGGAAGTGAAGATACTTCCACGGTCGGAACTGATCTCAAGAGAAACTCCATACAGAGAGACAATTCTGTTGATATAGAGCTCAGCCAACTGAATTGCAGAAATTGTTTCCTTGACTGGAAAGAAGTGAGCTACTTTGGAAAGCCTGTCAATGATAACAAAGATTGCATTGTTGCCCTTTTGCAACCTTGGAAAACCAGTGATGAAGTCCATCTCTACTTTCTCCCATTTCCATTCCGGAGGCTTCAATGGCTGTAGAAGACCGGAAGGTTTCTGATGGACAGCTTTAACTCTGCGACAAACATCACACTCCGAGACATACTTGGCACAATATCGTTTCAAACCAGGCCACCAATATTGTGTTTTCAAGTCCATGTACATCTTAGTGCTTCCAGGGTGGATAGAAAGAACAGAATCATGCGCCTCCTTCAGAACTTGCTCTCTTAAACCCGGGTAGTTCGGAACAAACATCCGGTGTTCAAAGAAAAGAGTGCCCTGGTCGTCCACATGGAAAGACTCATACTTCGGAAGTTGAATGTTGGAGATGATCTTTTTAGTGTAAGGATCCCCAAGTTGAATGGAACAGACCTTCTCTTCCAAGAGAGGTGTTGCTAGAAGGTTCAGTAGATACCCTTGATCCACAATTTGAAGGTTGAGCTTGCGGAATTCCTCGCACAAGAGAGGCTGTTGTTCTTCCACCATGAGGTTGTTGACATACGCTTTTCGGCTGAGAGCATCTGCCATGACATTGGCTTTGCCCGGGGTGTAGTTGATGGTCAAATCGAAATCATTGATTGTTTCAATCCACCTCCTCTGACGAAGGTTGAGATCAGGATGTGTGAAGATATACTTCAGACTCTTGTGATCAGAAAAGATCTCACAACGGTTGCCAAGCAAGTAATGCCTCCATACTTTCAAAGCAAAGACAACTGCTGCGAGTTCGAGGTCATGTGTAGGATAGTTGATCTCATGCGTCTTCAACTGACGAGATGCATAAGCAACAACTTGTTTTTCTTGCATAAGGACCGCACCCAATCCTTGCAATGAAGCATCACAGAATATTTGGAAAGGCTTTGATGTATCTGGGGGAACTAAGACTAGTGTGGAAGTGAGCTTCTCTTTGAGTGTTTCAAAGCTTGCTTGACATGCAGGAGTCCAAAGGTATTTCTTGCCTTTCTTGAGGAGATCGGTAAGGGGCTTCGCAATCTTGGAGAAATTTTGAACAAAGCGACGGTAGTAACTGGCCAAACCAAGGAAAACTCCAGACTTCTTTGACATTTGTGGGTGGAAGCCAGTCCATAATTGTCTTAATAGTTTCTGGGTTAACGGCAATGCCCTTGGCAGAGATGACGTGACCAAGGTAGGTGACTTGAGGCAGCCAAAACTCACACTTGGAGAACTTTGCATACAGGCGGTTCTCACGAAGCTTGTTTAGGACACACCGAAGGTGTTCTTCATGTTCTTCTTTTGACTTAGAATAGACTAGAATGTCATCCAAATAGACCACCACGAACTTATCAAGATACTCCATGAAAACTGAGTTCATAAGCCTCGAGAAGGTCGCAGGTGCGTTGGTGAGACCGAAAGACATGACCGTGTACTCATACAGGCCATAGCGGGTGGTGAAAGCTGTTTTGGGAACATCTTCCTTGCGAATCTTGATTTGATGATATCCACTTCTCAAATCTAGCTTAGAGAATACCACAGCTCCAGCTAGCTGATCGAAGAGATCATTAATCCGCGGAAGGGGATATTTATTCTTGATTGTTTTAGCATTGAGTGCCCGATAGTCAACACAAAGTCTATCAGTCTTGTCTCTCTTCTCCACAAAGATGGTTGGACTACCCCAAGAAGAAGTACTGTGCTGAATGAAACCCAACTTCTCTTGTTCATCCAACTGACGTTTGAGTTCAGCCAACTCAGCAGGACCCATTTTATAAGGCCGTTTGGAGATAGGAGCGGTGCCAGGTTCAAGTTCAATGACAAACTCAACCTCACGATCCGGAGGTATACCTGGTAACTCTTCAGGAAAGACATATGGAAACTCACAGACTATAGGAACACTCTGAGTACCTTCCATAGCATCATCATTCAGAGCCGCCAAAGAATAAAGCTGAATTGCAGGAGTCAGACTTGGAGAATAGACTATATGGCCTTCAGGAATTTTTAGAGAAACCGAATGTTCAGCACAATCAATCACAGTTGCATTTGCTGTTAACCAATCCATGCCCAAGATAACATCAATATCAGAATTTCCCAGAACAATTAAGGAAGCCGGGAATGAAGAACCACCAATCTCAATTTGATTGCCATGGCTGATCTTAGTAGATAACAATCTTGCCCCGGGAGAAAGAACCATTAACTTTTTATCCAGCTGGTCTATAACAAGTTCATGCTCATTTGCAAATTTGTGAGAAACGAAAGAATGTGAAGCACCAGAATCAAACAAAACTCGTGCAGGAACTGAGTTAATAGGAAGCATACCCATGACAACTCCAGGTGCATGCTCAGCTTGAGCGACATTGACACAGTTGGCACGAGCAACCGTAGACCCCGGCTTAGTGTTGATGTTGAGAGCCCGAGGTGGAGGTGCACGAATCATAGGAGCACTTGCCGAAGGTCTTGGAGGTGGTGGTGGAAGAGCTTTGTTATTCATAGGACAATTCCAGTGCTGATGCCCAGTGTTTCCACAAGTATAGCAAGCACCAGGTGGACGTGGAGCAACATAGCCAGGGACTCCGCCAGGCGCTCCAGGGTAGTTGTGGTTATAGCCCTGGGAGCCGCAGTGAAGGAGTTTGGTGGGCTTGGTGCGTAGCTTGACGGTCTTGGTGGAGCAGGGAGCGACGGTGCGGTGTTAGGAACCCAGACACGACGCTTAGAAGGAGCTGTCATAGCAGAAGAGCTTGCTGTATCACGGCTGTGTTTCTTTGACTCCTCAAACACTTGCCTACTTGCTTCTTCCTGCAGAGCTGTGTGTTGAAGTTCCAGAAAAGATGCCGGCCTTGTATGAGTGATTGCATATTTGATGGAAGCATTGAGGCCTTGCCGAAACCTCTTTTGCTTCTTCTTGTCATCAGAGATCTCATCGCCACCATAACGAGAAAGGTTCATGAAGTTCCTGATGTAGGTGTTGACATTATCAGTGCCCTGCTTGAGGTTGAGAAACACTTCCTTCATCCTTTCCATGACAATTTCTGACAGATATTGCTCTTTGAAAGCAGCAGTGAACCGCTCCCAAGTAGGCTGAAAACAAGAAAGATCTGCCTTGAGGTAATTTTCCCACTAGAGAGCTGCATCTCCCTTCAGAAGGTGAGTAGCACACTTGACCCATTCTTGCTCGGGAACATCCGCAGTCATCAGCAACCTTGACACTTCACGAAGCCAGTCATTCGCATCAAGTGGCTGATCAGACACCTCAAATTGGCGTGGGTTGAACTTGAGAAAGCTCTTGATGTCTCCTCGCTTGGGAGGTGGAGGTAGCGGAGCAAACTCATTCCTCCTCACGCTTTCCTCGAAGCGCTGCTGGTTCTGCTGCATGGTGCCCAAAGCATTTGCAATACTTGCCAAAGCAGCCCCGAGTTCAGGTGGTATGTCCTCCTCAGAACGGCGTGGTGGTGCCATCCTGTGATTGATATAAAACACAAGTCAGTACTATAATGGAGAATGATAATAATCCAAAATAGTACCAAAATGGAATTAACCAAGATTAAAGGATGCAATTCACTGAGATGATATTAAAATATCAACAAAGTTCAAGGCAACTAGAAGATATTAAGCATAACGCACACGACTGAACAAGGAGTGTGGTACACAACTAACAAAGAAAAAATTTCCGCAAGTTTTGGCATTAAAATACCACTATATGCGCAAAACCACTTAACGAATCAAGATTAGTAACTCTACTAGTTCAATATACAAAAGCAAATGATAAAAGTAGTGGTATGGTCGCAACTCCATCCCGCACTCAAATCATTACTCCGCACATGAATCAGTAAAACACATATCCCAACACCTTCTTCTAAAGATGAACCTAAAGATTAGTAACTACGAAAAAGAACACCCCACAAGATAACGTCGGATAACAAAGAGTAAGATAGATCGCATCGGTGTACAACGAATCAGAATAGATCGCGTCGGTTTACAAAGGCCTGTCGGTATGGAATGTACCAACAGTTGATAACCAAAAGGCAGATAGTGATAACATTTGGATGCAACAGATAGACAAAGAATTCAACCTATGGTACTACGGAACCCAGAACACGTGAATCCTAGTTTGAATTTTAGAAGAGGATTGAAAACGTTACACTTCCTTACCAGAAAAAGGGTGGGTGGGTGGGTAAGAAGAAAAATGGAAGCAGTCCTACTCTCACGTTTTGTTTTTCCCTAGTATACATAACTACCAAAATATTTGCTAGACTGACAATGACCATTTGGCTGAGACCCTGAAGGGCGGGATGGCTCTGATACCAATTGTAACTACCTCGGTGAATTACGCTCTTAGTTACATGCCTGGATGAACGAAAGTGGTTAAAATAGTACGGTGGGGCCCAGGGCCACTCACGATAGACCTTTCGGCCGTCCTAACCACTTTCAGACAATGGGACAAGAACGAGCGGCGTAATCGGCAGGCGAAGGGATCAACTACATACACAAATTAGTATGTATGCAAGCCACATACAACAGTCCTCAGAGCCATTCCATCTAAAAGAAATAGAAATATTGCAACGCCATACGGCAAGATCCAAATGTCCTAGATAGATATAATAATTTAGGATAGCTCCTCATACATCACACATCAGAGTATCAGACGGAAGCGGAAAACAAGATCCGAGTACGGATAAGAAGCAATTCGGCATAAGATGCCCCATAAATAAACACATCCCGCCCACAGATCTCACGTATCACCCTTCCCGGAATCTCTACACCGAACAATCGTTGCCAACATCATCTGTCTCTTCCACCCAGTATCCATCCCGCGGGTACGCTTGTTCATCTGAATCAAACAATTTATCGTGTGAGACCCTAGGGGTACTCAGCAAGTCTTTATGCCGCTAAAGGGGACACAACCTGGGGTGACGCAATTGCAGCAAAAGATAATACCTAACAATTCCACAGATACTCGCTAACCATCCGACTAACCAATGATAGACGGATGTCCGTGGATTAAGAACAACAGTTATAACAGTATAATTAACAGATCCATCCTCCTCCTCGCTTACCAATGAGGAAGCGGACGAACAACCCCCATCATCCATTGGCAATTTTATTAACCATTCCATGAATATTGCACTATTTACTATTCAAGTACTTAGTCCAATTAAACACGGTACTTTAGTTATACTTGTCTATGATCGAGAAACTGTGCTCCAAGTCGTCCATAACCGCGGACACGGCTTTCAGAAAGATTTACCCTGCAGGGGTGCACGAATAGCAACACACACTCGATCAACCTCGGAAAAACCAAATCAAAACCCAACGAGGCATTCACGACAAAGAAATCACAGGATTCAGAAATGTTTCAGGGGGCCACCCCATTAAGCTACCCGCGACGAAGTTGGCCGGCTCCGAGACGGACCCAAGGTTTGTGGCAATGGCTGTAAACGACTGGGAAACCCGAAAGTGTGACTGGGCTTGTCGCTACCGCGAAAACATTCCACGATCCAAAACAGTACAGGTGCTCCACGCACAATCTTAATAAAGCAGTAACATGGCATAAGTACAGGATAGCAATAAAGCCCCAAACTACTTTGTGGCCCCAAGAAATAAGAATGAATCAAGCTCTGGCTCAGAGGGGTCCATAAGGCCTCCCGGATGTGGATAGTGCGAATAAACAAGGAACAGGAATCAAGTACTCGGGGTCCTACGGGACACAAGTGAGCATGAAAAACCAAATAGCAGATATTGCTCACCGGTGCCTCTTTCATTAGTTATCCCATTACTACTCAGGTTATGTTGTTTAGGTACCTCATTGTCCATCAGACTCTCACATACCCTACTCATGCTTTTCTACGACTCGCATGGCTCAATCAACTCCTGTAGTACTGGCTCATGGGATGGAGGAACAAGCTTCGGTGGGGTTTAAAAGTAAAGGCTATGCAGTACTTAGGTTCAATTTAATGCAATCGTGACTCAATGATGCAAGAATAAGATAGAGGCAATAGGTACTGTATGTATGCAAGCATGTGGTAGTGCTTTCCTGGCAGCTCAATTGAAGCGAGAGATGGATCTGGGTAGTACTCCTGTGATTCCTGGTAATTCTCCTGTTGGGCGTCTATTCGAAGAAGAATCAAACAAACAAGAGCCAACATAAATAAAGTGCACAAGCATATGAATTAAAATGCGACAAGCAAACGAGCATGCCATGATGAATGGTGCACAATTTACATGGCATTAAGTAGCATGGCAAAGGTGAGGTGTGAATACAAGAATAAAGCATTTTGTCATTTATTTAACCAAGTTTTATTGTCATAAACAATTCAGATTTTGAATAATGACATGATGCATGCTTCAATTCAGAACAAGGACTGCATAGATAGAACGGGCTCGTCGCGCTGATCGATTTAGACATATTATTTGCCCAATTTGGAGTTATAGAATTAAAGTTATTAATTAATTAAGGAAAAGGGCATTTTATGGTAATTTTAATCATCTCGAAATTTAAAGTGCTCAAACATTATTTTGAATGGCATATTTGAATTCCTCACATTTTTTTCTGATTCAAAAACATATATTACTTGTATTATTTGGATTTATATTTGAAAAGTTATTTGAATCTGAATTGAATTTGAATTTAAAAACAAATTTTAAAAAGGCTTAATTAAACTAGGCACAGGAAAATACTTTTCGTACTCAGCCCGTCCCAGCCATAGTCACTGACGGGTGGGACCAAGCGGACTGGGGCCACACGCGCAGAAAACCTTTTTCTACCGCGGCTCTGGCTAGCCCACGCGGTTGACAAGCGGGCCCAGCGGCTACGGCCCACGTGCCAGGGGTGGTGGACTGCAGCGACTGACAGGTGGGGCTAGAGCTGGAGCGCGGGTTACGGCCGGAGAAATCTAGGGGGTTTTCGGCAAGATTGCCAGAGCGGCTGACTAGTGGGCCATGAGGTACCGCGGGTTGAGAGCGAAATTAAAAAGAGGGGGCTTTCGTAAAACTTCGACAGGCCCTGGTACTGTTCTTCTTCTCCTCGGTCTGACGGGAAAACGGCGCGCGGCGCGGGGCGGGGGATCGAACCTAGGCCGCGGGCGGCCGCGCTGAGGGGGATAGCCAGTGCGGTTGGCTAGGGGAGCTGTTAGGAGGGGGCTTGGGGCCTAGCTAAGGCTCTGTGCGGCGTGGGGAGGTTGCAGACGACGTCGAGCGGCGACACACTGAGAGCGTTCGGCAAAAGGAACGGCGAAGCTAGGCGGCGACGGCGAGGCGGAGCATGTTAGGGAGGGAGAGAGGCTCACCGCGGGTTGGCCAGAGGGGTCAGATCGAGGAGGGACGTGGCGGATCGTCGGGGATGCAGGCGCTCCGGCGATCTAGGGTTTCGAGGGCGACGAAGGATCCGGCGGTGCTAGGGGGCTTCTCCTTCGCGTCGGCGTGTACGGGTCGAGGTAGGGGACTTCCCTTGGTCTTCCAGGCCACCTCTACATCACGCTGGCCGGCTGGAATGACGGGGGCGACGCGGTGCTGGCGGCGAACGGCGGCAGGTCTTGGCGACGAAGAGGAAGAAGGAGGAGAGGAGGGCAAGCTCGGGGCGGATCTGGGAACTGCCAGGAGGCATATGGAGGAGGGTAATGCGAGAGGAAGAGAGAGGAGACGTGTGGGAGTCGGGGTTGGGGAAAGTGGCTTCGGCCTTTTCCTCTCTTTCACCTCGAGCATGTGCAGGTCGGGCTGGGGCAGGTTGGCACGGCAGGGGAAGGCTGCAGGTAGACCAGGGACGGCGTGGTGGCTGCAGGGTGGGGCTAGCACGCGGTAGAGAAAAGAGAGAAATAAGAGGGGGTAGCTCGGGCTAGATAGATGGGGTAGTCTCGGGTTAGGGTTTTGTCTAGGTTAGAGAGAGAGGTAGGGTTAGCTGAGGTGTGGGCCAGGGAGAGAGAGGGGTCAGGTGTCCATCATGGTGGAGAGAGAGAGAGGGAGAGAGAGAGAAGGGAGATTAGAGTTAGGGTTTAAGTTAGACTAGGTTTAGAGAGAAAAGAAGAAGAACTAGGGTTAGAGATTTGATTAATTTTAGCCTTGAAAACTTGTTTAAAAGATCACCCAAGAGAAAATGATGAGTGCTTTGAATCAACATGAGATGAGGTGGCAAAGAAAATCCAAGAAAGAGAAAGAAAAAGAAGTATGGGAAGAAGCCCCCATTTGATTCATGTATGGAGAAAAGTAAAGAAAAGAAATAGATATGGATGAGAATATGGGGATGGTGGAGTGGTAGGAGATGGTCCACAAAGGTAGGATCCATTAAATCAAAGGAAAGATCAATGGAGTAAAAGGTGGTGAAGAAGTTTGCATGGCCCATGCAAAATAATAATGCCATGATTTATTTTGTGAAAACAATAATAAAATTATTCTTATGCATTTCCCAGAAGTGGATTAAAAGCCAAGCAAAAGAATTTAAAAGCTTTGATCCACCCTATTTCCCATGAGCTAGATAAAATCAAAAGAAAGACAAACAATCTAATGGACTAGTAGGATGGTGGAATTATAAAGTGGTGAAAAGAAAGGTGGTGGAGTTGAAATAAAAGATATGCCCCCAACTCAACTTGGGCATTTAATCAATATATCAATAACCAAATACAATATCAAGAGGCAAATACAATTTATAATGCATATGAGAGAAGAACCAAAAGAAAAGGGGTTTTATATGATGCTCAAATGCAAGGTGGCATGATGACATGAGCATGATATAATTATGATGCAACAATTGTATATAGGAAGTAGCCAATATCTTACTAGAACAAGTAGCATTACAATTGTTAGACAATTGGGATGCTACAAGGTTCAATAACCTTAATCAATGTTCCATTGTCCTCCCACTTAACTTTTTACAAAAAGTCCCTTCTCAAGAAACTTGACATTTTCGGTGACAAACACTTTTGTCTTCAGTGTTATGGACGAATTACCAATATCTGATTTTGGTTGTAAATAATTTACATATGCCTTGCATACCAAAATTTTAAGAACAGACAACTTGGGTTTTATCCCATTCCATAACTCATTACGTTGTTGATGACCGGCAAGTGCACAGGTTCGCCAGAGAATGTTTTCGCGGATGTCGTGGTGGTGTCATGGCAGATGCCATGGATAGGCTAAAGTTGGGGACTAAATGCACTAGAGGAATCCAGGGAGGGATAGTGTGGTGATTCTACACATAGTTGCTTTGTATTCAATGGGTTTCCAAGGTTACAAATGCTCCTTGGGCTGTATTGGGGAGAGGAGGAAGAAGGAACTCTCTTACTCTCACCACTAACTTGCTCTCAGGAACCTAGAACCAGACAATTAAAACTCAACCCACTAGAGATCAACCAAGTAAAAACCAACCCTTTCTTATATAGGGTTGGCTAGGTCTCCTTATATAGGGGTGGCTAGGTCTCTAATTAGGGCATACGTGGAGGCATATTCCAAGGAATATGCCTCCTCCCAAAATAGTAAACCGACCGGGTCACTTTTCCCCATCGTAAGCCATGCAGAGGCTACGTGAGCCTCTGCGGCGCCAGCGTCATCCGACACTGGCAACATCACCCTTGTCGGCCATGCCTCGGTGGTCCTAGCCTCTGTCCGCTTCGCTCACGCTCTGCGCACATTGACCTCCCTTTGACCAGCGAGATACCTTCCTTCTCTTGCAAGCCTGATATAACCCGGATCATGCCTGGTTAATCCGGCCACACCTGTACCTGCACACAAGTTTGATACGTCCTGCCGACATACGACATAGGTAGGCTAGGACTCAGTTAGGAGGACATCCTCCGGTCCGGGTTACTCTGTGATTCGGCCTGCCTTGAGGTGACTCGGCCAGCACTTGCTTTGACCTTGTCGTACCTCGGCTAACTCGGCCTTTATACCCTAGTGTGACCCTACCCGGGGGTATCCCCCCAACATTAGTTCCCGAAGTTGGTGCGGTCTTAGCGGCCTCAGCCGCTAAGGCCACGGCAGGTTCAATTTTACCGATCCTTTTGCTCCCCTTTCCGAGTTATCTCATAGTCCGGATTCCATAGGCTAACTTTCCCTTGGCACATTCCGAGTTTTCACTCGCTGGCTGGGTCATCCTTTGGTTATCCAGGTTATTCTTCCTTCTCTCGTACGCTTCCCCACGTGGATGGTAATCATGATTTTGCCTCATTTTAAGGGCATGTGCCAGTAACTGTCGCAGTATTGTCAGGTGTTACTATTGCACACGTCACATCGTGTCTATCTCCTCGTTAACTGTATCGTAACGTCACGTCGTGGGATCCGATGTGCCCTGTGGCCCTTCCTGTGGCTCGTCGCTGATTGGCTGATCCGGATTATACACGACCACACCGTGTGGCCCTTCCGCACTGCACGATCCCACTACCCCGCTGGGGCATGGTAAAATAGGGGAGGAGCGCGCCCTTTGGGATTTTTCCCCATTCTCGCGCCCCTCTGCCTCTTCTTCTTCTTCTCTCTCCCAGCGACAGCGCCGCCGCCGCCACCGCACCGTTCCTCGTGCACCAGCGCCGCCGCCACCCCCGCGCATCTCCTCCGCCACGGGTCCACGCCAGCCCAAGGCACTGGCCCCCACCGCCGATAGGGCCAGTGAGGAGAGCGGCCTAGAGATGACAGAGGAAGAGCTCACCGTCGCGGAACAGGAGATGGAGGAGGATGCGGAAAATGCCGAGCGTGGCGCTTGGGCTGGGTCCTGGGTTTGCCAGGATGATCTCGACTGGCTCTACCGCACGCGTCGTATCCCGGAGGGCGTCGTTGCTTGCCTCGCCGCCGAGGAGCTCGCTCCCTCACCCAATCTGGGTGAGTTCGTGGTATTTCTTTCCCACTTCCAGCGCGGATTCGGGCTCGCCATTAGAGATTTCTTCCAAGATTGGCTCAACACCTACGAGCTTCAACCGCACCACCTTCCGGCAAATGCCATCACTTCTCTTTCTGCCTTTGCTTCCACCATAGAGGGCTACACCGGATTGTGGCCCACTAAGGAGCTCTGGATCCGTTTTTTGGGACTGCGCCGGAACGTGATTCCGAATAAGGGGTCTGACCCTGAGGACAAACAACTCACGCAGTTCGGTGCTACCTCTATTTCTCCTCGGAAACAGTCCATCTTTCCCCGAGTCACGGGGCTTGATTCTTGCAATGGCTGGGCCCGAACCTTTTTTTATGTTAGAAATAACACAAAGGAAGATCTGATCCGGCTGCGCCCCTATGCTCCGGGTCCTCCTAATCCGGATCTGTGGGACCAGATCTCCAAGAAACCCACAGTCATGGCGAACCAAGTCAACAAACGGTTCCAGGAGCTGAAAGACGCCAAGATGCGCAACGAGGATGCAATGATCACTTTCGTTCGCAACCGGATCTCCCCTCTCCAAAAACGCACACACAAGCTGTGCCATATGCGCTGGCACCTTGACCCCAACTGGACTTCCTCCTTTGAGCTGAGCAACACCGAGATATATCGCCGGGTCAAGGCCCTTTTCACCACTGACAAGAACTTCTCTGCTGATTGGGAGTGGGGAGTTTAACATTTCTACCGGGATAGGCTTCCTCCCGTGGTAATTCTCGTGTTCCAATTCCTTTCCGAGTTATATTGTATGTCGGTATATGTTGCTTATTTGATTTTCTTGTATTTATCTTTTCAGCTACTTCTTCAGCAAACACTCGAAGATGGCGCCGACCCTTCGCAGAAATGGGCGAAGGATCGAGATGCCCCGGACGAGGAGGAGCCGGGTCAGGAAATGTTCCTGCCTCTCCCCGACGCGACCAAGCGACATACCGGTAAATTCTCTTCCATTAGAGATTGGCCTGACGATGAAGATGATTCTAACATTGAGGTGATGGAAGCATTTGACGTTGTCCCCTTTCTTACGCCTATCTGGCCTCAGTTAACCCGGGTGGGCAGATTCATGAAGACCCTCCTCTCGCCATGGGCGAGCCTGTCCTGGTTGCGCCCAAGAAAAGGGGTCCTGCTTCTGCTTCTTCTTTCGAACCTTCCAAACCAATGAAGAGATGAAAGAAGCCCGCAGACAAAGCTGCCACAAGCCTACGACCAAAGCCATAACTCGGAGAGCTCGCAAGCCCAAGGAGCCTTTGACCTCTGATGAGTAAGCCATTTCTTCCTTATCCAATTTTCTGCTTCGTGCCTTTCTTCTATTGTAACTTATTGTTCGTCGTTTTGATTCAGCAGGGCTGCGGTGGAGGTTGCTCAGAGCGGATCCAGCATAGCTTCACCCCTCCGGCATAGCCCTTCTCCCCCTCTTGGCGACGATTCACGCTCGTTCAACCCCATTCAGGAGGGTTCAGCGGCTGCTCCGGGTTCTAGCCCACCTCTTCAAGAGGAGGGCAACCTCGGAGCAGGGGGAAGTGGTTCTGCCGAGGTTGCTCCCAGCTCCTCTTCGGCTCAGCCGCAACCAGCCACCACCGAGGTTCCTTCAGCACCCCCGCTAAGATCAACACTAGCACCAGCACCAGCGCCAGCAGCACAAGTGCCAGCAGCACCAACTCTTTATGCCTCGTCCGAGTCTTCCAAGACTCGGCGAGAAGACATATCCAACACCAAGGCTAGCACCAAGGCTGCGTCCAAGGCTATGCCCAAGGGAAAATCCGCAGCCCAAACCTCAACTTCTCAGTAGCAGCCCAAGGGCAAGAAAGCTTCTGATGCCGCCAGGGCAGCAACTATCGAGGCTGGACAGCACACACTCGCGTCCATGCTTCCGTAGAAGACCCCACCAAAGAAAGACACCTCTGTCGGGTCAGCTGATGCGCAACTTGTCTTGCACACTAGCCCTGCTGTTGCAAAAGTTGAGAGAAGGGAGGCCCACGCCAAGGGTTTGGTCGTGCCCCACATGCTCAGCGGAGAACGCTATCCTCCGGCCTTCATCGAGTTTGTTAACAGCTGGAACAAGGCAGAGTTCGTCCATAACGACGATCTCCCAGAGAAATTTGGGCCTGCGGAGTTTGCTGCACAGATGAACACAGCCGCCAAGGCTATAAACCTTGCGGGTCGGATGATGGAGGTACGCTACCTCGTCTTTTCTTTAACATGTACTAGTGCTTAGTCATATAACCATTAGTCCCCGAGCCTCCGGGGGAGTAACTTGTTACTCGGTCGGATGCTCCTTAGAGAATTAGTGTAGCTCCTTAATAACTTCGAATATGCACACACCTAGAGTCGGGTTAAGTTCCACTTGGTGTTGGAGATATGCCCAAGAGGCAATAATAAAGTGGTTATTATAAAGAGCCAATAATAATGTCGGCCTCCTTCAGCAGTTCTTGGTCCTTGGCAATTTGGAGATTGAGACATTCTCGCTCTTTAGTAAAGTCTTGGCCAGCTTTATCCATCTCGGATTTGTGGAGAGCCTTGAGCTTCTTCATTTCAGCCTTGAGCTTGGCAATCTCGTCATCCTTGGTCCGGAGGAGGGCGATCTCATCATCTTTCTTCTTGAGTTCGGCCTGATGCTGTCCTACTTGTTCGAGAAAATGCAGCATCATATCAGGCACGGGCACACTATCTTCAAGAGATTGTGAAATAGTTCGTTGACCCAGCAAAGCCGAGGTATGAATATCTGCCGAGCCAAGAGGAAAAGGAGAGAGGGCGCAGAAGAAAACTAAGCGAAATGGACTTACCTTTTATCTGATCCAAGTTCTTCCGCATGAGGATGTTCTCAGCTTCCACTCCAGTTGCGCAATCCGAATGATGAATTAATACGTCGGAAAAAACAAAGAAAGATAGAAAAAAACTATGGAGAAAACTTACCCCTTTTATCGAACTCCGCAAGGAGCGTAGAATGCTTCGAGCGCAGAGCCTTATGGGTGTCCAAGAGACGCTGAAACTCAGCGCTCCGGCGATTGGTAGTCACCTGAAAAGAGCAAGAATAGCTTAGTCATTTCCATGTTCGAAGCATACAAAATCCAGGCCAAGTGGAACTTAACCCGGCTCTAGGTGTGTGCATATTCGAAGTGTACAAAATCCGGACCAAGTGGAACTTAACCCGACTCTAGGTGTGTGCATATTCGAAGTGTACAAAATCTGGGCCAAGTGGAACTTAACCCGGCTCTAGGTGTGTGCATGTTCAAAGTGTACAAAATCCGGGCCAAGTGGCAAGTGGAACTTAACCCGGCTCTTCGTGTGTGCATATTCGAAGTGTACAAAATCCGGGCCAAGTGGAACTTAACCCGGCTCTAGGTGTGTGCATATTCGAAGTGTACAAAATCCGGGCCAAGTGGAACTTAACCCGGCTCTAGGTGTGTGCATGTTTGTAGTGTACAAAATCCGGGCCAAGTGGAACTTAACCCGGCTCTAGGTGTGTGCATATTCGAAGTGTACAAAATCCGGGCCAAGTGGAACTTAACCCGACTCTAGGTGTATGCATATTCGAAGTGTACAAAATCCGGGCCAAGTGATGGGTTCGTAGCATGGAAAACAAAAAATTTCTACCGCAAGAACGAACAAAACCCAGATCTAATCTAGATAAAAGCCAAGATCTAATCTATTAGACATGTGCAACGAGATAGATCTGTACTAACCCTTGTAGATCCGAAAGTGTTACGAGATTGGATCTCGTGGTTGATGTAGTCGATCAATTGCCGATCTCAAGATCGAGTGGACGATCCTTCCGGCGCCGCGTTCCGGCAGCGCTTCCACAATCGGTCACACGTGCGGAGTCGAAGCAGACCTTCCTCTCCCCGTTCCAGCGAGCAGCGGAGGTAGTAGATCTTCTCCACGGAATCCCAGCAGCACAACGGTGTGGTGGTGGTGGTGGAGTAGAGAATTCTGCAGGGCTTCGCCTAACCCGGAGCAGAGGGAAGGAGGAGGAGAGAGGCGGCGGCTAGAGCTTGTTATGAGAGAGAGCTAGGAGGGGGCGCCCCCTCCCCTCTATTTAAAGGAGGGAGGCGCCTTGGGAGGGGGGAGTCCTAGTAGGACTCCCCTCCCTCCTTGGGCCGGCGGGTTGGGAAGGGGGGAGGAGTCCTCCTCCCCCACGAATCCGTGTCTAGCCCCCACAAGGTTTCCTTGACCCTTTCTTGGTTTTCAAGCAAACACCAAGAACTCTTCTAGAACCTTCCAGAACATTCTGAAACCTTCTAGAATCCCCATACAAACACTCCGGAACATTTCCTAACTTAGAAAATGATCCCCAATATATGAATCTTATTCTCCGAACCATTCCGGATCTCCTCGTGATGTCCCGGATCCAATCCAAGACTCCGAACAACATTCGGTCTCCAACGCACATTCCATATCTACTTAAAACAACTTCGAACCTTAAGTGTGTCACCCTACGGTTCGTGAATATGTAGACATGACAGAGACACATCTCCTATCAATAACCATCAGCGGGACCTGGAGATCCATAATGGCTCCCACATACTCAACGATGACTTCGTGATCGATTGAACCATTTACATACGAAACCAATTCCCTTTGTCACGCGATACTATACTTATCCGAGGTTTGATCATCGGTATCTCCATACCTAGTTCTACCTCGTTACTGACAAGTACTCTTTACTCGTTCCATGATATGTCATCCCTTGTGACCTAGTCACATGCTTGCAAGCTAACTAGATGACATTACACCGAGAGGGCCCAGAGAATATCTATCCGTCATATGGATGGACAAATCCCAATCTTGGTCCATGCGCTTCAACACATACTTTCAGAATACCCAATGACACCTTTATGAGCACCCAGTTACGAAGCGGTGTTTGATGTCATCAAAGTACCCATCGTGATGGTGATTAACATAACCTCATGGTCGAAGGATTAGGTTACTATGTTTTTTAAAGCTTATAGCAAACGAACTTAATGACTTGATCTTATGCTATGCTTACTACGGGTGTGTGTCCATCACATCATTCTTCTAATGATATGATCTTGTTATTAACGACATCCAATGTCCATGATCAGGAAACCATGATCATCTATTAATCAACAAGCTAGTTCAACAAGAGGCTTACTAGGGACTATTTTATGTTTACAAAACACACATGTATTACTGTTTCCAGTTAATACAATTATAGCATGGGATGTAAACATTTATCATAAACATAAAGATATAATAATAACCACTTTATTATTGCCTCTTGGGCATATCTCCAACACCAAGTGGAACTTAACCCGACTCTAGGTGTGTGCATATTCGAAGTTATTAAGGAGCTACACTAATTCTCTAAGGAGCATCCGACCGAGTAACAAGTTACTCCCCCGGAGGCTCGGGGACTAATGGTTATATGACTAAGCACTAGTACATGTTAAAGAAAAGACGAGGTAGCGTACCTCCATCATCCGACCCGCAAGGTTTATAGCCTTGGCGGCTGTGTTCATCTGTGCAGCAAACTCCGCAGGCCCAAATTTCTCTGGGTGATCGTCGTTATGGACGAACTCTGCCTTGTTCCAGCTGTTAACAAACTCGATGAAGGCCGGAGGATAGCGTTCTCCGCTGAGCATGTGGGGCACGACCAAACCCTTGGCGTGGGCCTCCCTTCTCTCAACTTTTGCAACAGCAGGGCTAGTGTGCAAGACAAGTTGCGCATCAGCTGACCCGACAGAGGTGTCTTTCTTTGGTGGGGTCTTCTACGGAAGCATGGACGCGAGTGTGTGCTGTCCAGCCTCGATAGTTGCTGCCCTGGCGGCATCAGAAGCTTTCTTGCCCTTGGGCTGCTACTGAGAAGTTGAGGTTTGGGCTGCGGATTTTCCCTTGGGCATAGCCTTGGACGCAGCCTTGGTGCTAGCCTTGGTGTTGGATATGTCTTCTCGCCGAGTCTTGGAAGACTCGGACGAGGCATAAAGAGTTGGTGCTGCTGGCACTTGTGCTGCTGGCGCTGGTGCTGGTGCTAGTGTTGATCTTAGCGGGGGTGCTGAAGGAACCTCGGTGGTGGCTGGTTGCGGCTGAGCCGAAGAGGAGCTGGGAGCAACCTCGGCAGAACCACTTCCCCCTGCTCCGAGGTTGCCCTCCTCTTGAAGAGGTGGGCTAGAACCCGGAGCAGCCGCTGAACCCTCCTGAATGGGGTTGAACGAGCGTGAATCGTCGCCAAGAGGGGGACTGCTGAGTCGGCAAGAGTTGCCCAAGAACTGCTGAGTCGGCAAATGCTGAACTTGTGCAACTCCGGAAGAGGCGTGACAACTGCACCACGGAGCTGACCTGGATCCACAGCCATATCTCTCATATGTTCTTTTTCTTCTGCCGGCATGAATCTCTCCGGGTCAACCTCCTTCACCTATTTCCCTTGTGTTATTTTTCTAGATAAATTTCCGGAGGGTGAAGCCATTGAATCCAATGTCGTTACCAAGTTCCGCCAGCAGAGAGGTACTCCATCTGGTCCTGGCACCATTCCTCTTGATCTGGAGGACCTGCTGGTCAGCTTGTCTTCTCGCGTCGAGATTGTGAAGAACTATGGTAAGGATATCCTAGACGCTGCAGTCCAGATCTTCAGTGCCCTTTGGCCTGGTGAAGACACTCCGGAGGGTTCTGCTGCTCTAATCAACAAGTTAATGGAGTGCGAGACCCAGCTTGACCTTCTGGAGGGAATTCGTTGGACGTGTCGGAGCTGAAACTGTTCTCCACTACGTGCTCACATGGTATGAGAAAATTAATCTCGATCTTCTCGAGCGCATGCGCACCGGGTCAAGGTGGTCCACTGATCCGGATTGGGTAGCTCGGCGTAAGGCTTGCGCCCATAACCTCATTCAGTATGCCCCCATCCATCAATGGAATGAGGGACCAAGCTTTCTCGATGCCGTTGACGACGAATACGTCGAAGATGGTTCGGGCGAAGAAGATGAGGGCGAAGCCTTGGACGTCGAAGAGGATGAAGATAATGCTGAAGTCGAGGCCGGAGTTCCGCCTGCTGCTCCTTGATAACAAATACTTTGAATATTATCAGATCCCTGGTATGCCGGGTGCAAATGTATTAAGCACAATGATCATATTTTGCTACTAAGTTGCTCGTGCCAGATTAACTTGGGCGTAGTCCCTGAGTTTCATTTTCTTGTTCCTCCAATTTCTTGGCTCGGCTCGTTTCTACCTTGGTTTGGTTTTATGACTTACGAGTCCGAGTTTCAAAAATTGACTTAACAATACTTAGAAACTTTAAGACTAGCTCAAAATAATTCAACATAGCAAAAACAAGGTAAACTCAAAATTAGTCCAAATAACAAATGTCGGCTCGATTACGTTCTTCTCCTTAGTCGTTTTTCATGTGCTACGCAATTCCAAACTTGTTCTCTTGCTTGCCATGAAGCCAAATCTTGTTGGACAGCAGCAAGTCGAAGAGTTAGTTTTTTGGTGCTCACACACTACTAATCCGGCTTAGGCAGAAGCAACTTAAACCAGCCGACATAAAAATTATAACAAGTACAGAAGACAATAAATATTATTAAGGCAGTCCCCGAGTTACTGCTCGAGGAGCCACCATTTCATTGATAAGCTCATTGTCGGCATACATACCGACGTATGAGAGACTCGGATACACACACTTCTTTGCTAAGTGTAGAAAGGACGAAGTAGAGCTACATTCCATGGACGCTTAGATTCCTCACCGGACCTGTCCGCCTTGTTCTTCTCCTGTGGCTTTGCATCGATAAGATAATAAGAGTCATTGTGCAATGCTTTGCTCACAATGAATGGCCCTTCCCATGGGGGGATAACTTATGCATGCCAGGAGTACGTTGTACCAACCGGAGTACCAGATCACCTTCCTAGAAAATTCAGGGGTTTACTTTCCGGCTATGATAGTGTCGGAGATTTTGCTGATATATGGCGAATCTGGACAATGCCAATTCTCTCGCTTCTTCCAGCAGATCAACATCATTTTTCCGGGCTTATTGCACTTCGGCTTCTGTGTATTGGGTGACCCTAGGCGAATCATGCTCTATGTCGGCTGGTAATACAGCTTCTGCCCCATATACCAGAAAGAATGGCGTATAGCCTGTTGATCGGTTCGGAGTTGTTCTTAAACTCCACAGTACCGCTGGTAGTTCTTCTATCCAGCACCTCGCTGATCTTTGCAGCAGCTCAATGAGCCGGGGTTTTATCCCGGATAATACAAATCTGTTGGATCTCTCCACTTGTCCGTTTGATGCGGGGTGGGCTACCGAGGCAACGTCCAGCCGGATCTTCTTATCTCGGAAGAATCGCGCAAATGCTCCTTCAGCGAAATTTGTGCCATTATCTGTTATGATACTGTGAGGATAACTGTATCTCAAGATAATATCTTTGAGGAATGTCACGGCGGTAGCTCCATCACATTTTCTTATTGGCTTCACCTCAATCCATTTAGTAAACTTGTCAACCATGACCAAGATGTGGGTCATATTCCCTCTTGCTGGTTTAAACGGACCAACCATATCCAAACACCATACGGCAAATCGCCAGGTAATTGGTATGGTCTTGAGCTCCAACATGGGCATATGTGTCTTGGTAGCATATCTTTGACAACCATTGCACTTTCTTACCAGATCTTCTGCTTGTTCCAAGGCGCTTGGCCAGTAAAATCCATGATGGAAAGCTTTTGCTACCAAGGCTCTGGACGAGGCGTGATGCCCACATTCCCCTTGATGTATATCCCGGAGGATGTCAAGCCCTTCTTCCGGGTCAACACATCGTTGGAGAACGTTTGTCACACTTCTCTTGTATAGCTCGAAATTGATGATCGTATATGCTTTTGCTCTCCTCTGAGTTTGCCTAGAAAGCACCTCCTCACTGGGCAAAGTTCCATCTTCTAGGAATTGAAATATGGGCAGTGCCCAAGCTGGTATAGCTCGTACTGGGAACACATCCTCATCAATTTCCATCTGATCCACCGGCATAACCTCAAACGGATCACGTTGCACAGTCCCCGGGTCTTGCGAAGCAGGCCCCAGGTTTGCCAAGCCAGTCCCCGAGTTTCGCGAACCACTTCCCACATCAATGTCCATTGGCACAACTTCCGATTCCGGATTTGCCGAGATAAAAATTGAGTCGGATTCCGAGGATAGCCTGATAGATGGTTTTCTGAGGTGCTCTAGTGCTACACCTGGCGGGATTGCTTGTCGGGTTGATCCGAGCTTCGACAATATGTCGGGAGCCTCATTTTCCACCCGAGGTATATGATGAAATTCGCATCCCTCGAAGTATCCCGATATTTTTTGCACATGAAATTTGTACAATGCCATATTTGCATCCAAAGCATCCCATTGTTCGGAGACTTGCTGGACTACGAGATCCGAGTCACCGAAGCATTGGATCCGCCGTATTCCAACCTCTTTTGCCACCTTGAGCCCATGCACAAGTGCTTCATATTCTGCAACATTGTTTGATGCTGCGAAGTGGATCTGTAGCACGTATTTCAGCTGGTCCTTCTTGGGCGAGGTAAGCACAACTCCGGTGCCTAACCCGGTTTTTGTTTTTGATCCATCAAAGTGCATTCTCCAGTAGTTCGGATCTGGCAATGGTGGCTCATATTGCACCTCGGTCCAATCCACAAAAAAGTCAGCCACAGCCACAGACTTGATTGCTTCTCTCATGTCATATTGTGACGTATAAGGGGCTAGCTCACTTGCCCATTTTGCAATCCGGCCACTTTCATCCTTATTGCCCATTATCTCGGATATGGGGGCTTCACATATTACTTTGATGGGGTGCTCTTCAAAATAGTGCTTTAGCTTCTTAGCTTCCATATACACACCATATGTCATCTTCTGATAGTGGGGATAGTTTTGTTTCGAAGCTAATAATACCTCGCTCAGATAATATACTGGCCTTTGCACTGACTTACCCTCTTCGTCGCGCTCTACCACAATTACTGCACTTACAACTCGGTTGGTTGCGGCTATATAGAGCAACATTGGCTCCTTTGATAGTGGAGAGGCTAACCCTGGTGCAGTGGCTAACATCTTCTTTAATTGGATAAAGGCTTCATTGGCCTGCGGCGTCCAAATGAACTTGTCCGACTTTTTCATGAGTTGATAGAGAGGCAGTGCCTTTTCTCCCAACCAACATACAAACCGACTTAAGGATGCCAGGCAACCGGTGAACTTCTAGACATCATTAAGGCACTTCGGCAGTTCCATTCGCTCTATGGCTCGGATTTTAGTTGGATTAACTTCGATACCTCGGCTGGAGACAAGAAATCCGAGTAATTTTCTAGCCGAGACAACGAAGGTATATTTCTCTGGGTTAAGCTTCATTTGGAACCTCCTTAGGTTTGCGAATGTCTGCCTGATATCGTCAAGGAGCATTTTTCTTTCCTTGGTCTTTATAACAACATCATCCACATATACCTGCACATTTTGACCAATTTGGTCGTGTAAACATTTCTGCATACATCTTTGGTACGTTGCTCCTGCATTACGTAAACCAAAAGGCATGGTGCGATAGCAATAAGCCCCATACGGGGTGATAAACGCAGTCTTTATTTGCACACTTGGGTTCAGAGGTATCTGGTGGAAACCAGAATATGCATCAATGAATGACAACAGTTCACACCCAGCGGTAGAATCTATGACTTGGTCTATCCATGGCAGTGGGAATGGATCTTTTGGACAAGCCTTATTCAGGTTCGTGTAATCGATACACATACGCCAAACCACTGCCACGTTCGGATCATCCTTCTTCTTCTCCACGAGCACCGGATTAGATAGCCAATCCGGGTAAAGCACTTCCATGATAAATCCAGCTCCTAGGAGCCGAGCTATCTCATCTCCGATGACCTTTCACCTGTCTTCGGCGAAGCGGCAGAGAGCTTGCTTCATCGGCTTTGCTCCGGGTCTCACATTCAAAGAGTGCTCGGCCAACTCCCTCGGAACACCTTGCAAGTCCTATGTGGACCAAGCAAAAATATCCCGATTCTCACGGCGGAAGTTGACGAGCTCGCTTTCCTATTTGTCGTTTAACCCGGCACCAATTGTTATGGTGTGCTCTGGGAACATATCATCAACATGCACTTTCTTGGTATCCTTTGTCGCTTGAAATAAGACACTGCGATGCGGGTTACTCAGTGCTGGCATATATTGCTACACGGATTGAGCCAATGCTGCCACCTCCTGGATTTTTCTCTTCTCTTGCGCAATCACGAGTGACTCGGCCAGGTTAGACCCGGCTAACACGCACTCAATGGAATGTCGGAAATCACTAGTTATGGTAATCACACCATTTGGACCAGGCAGCTTCATCTTCAAGTAACTAATGTGAGTACTTGCCATGAACTTGTTCAGGGCTGGCCTGCCGAGCAACGCGTGATATGCGCTCTCCAAATTGACAACTTCGAACTCCAAATTCTCAGTCCGGCAGTTATCTCTCCTGCCGAACAACACGTCAACCCGGACCTTGCCAGTGGGTTCACACGAAATACCTGGCACAATGCCATGGAAAGTTGTCCTTGTAGCCTGGAGCATGTTCTCCGAGATACCCAACTTGCGCATCATGTCCACGTACATGATGTTGATGCTACTGCCATTGTCAATCAGCACCTATGAGAGCCTCACATTGATGTTTGGCCTAATGAATGTTGGATCCAGCACCAGCGCATACGAACCAGGGCTTGGCATAAGCTTGGGATGATCTTTGATGCTCCAGGTAATTTCCTGATCTGACCAAGGCATATACCTCGTCATAGCTGGCCTTACCGCATTGACTTCCATGTGTCGGTGCTGCAAGCTCTTTCTATCTATCTCTTCTGTGGTGAACACACAGTAACTCTGGTGATGCTCCATGTACTCATTTCTCCCCTCGTTTCCGGGGTACCTTTGATCTGGTTGATGCTGGTTTTCTACCTGATGCACTGCATCCCTTCTCTCGTGGTTTTCATACCTCGGCGGAGGTGGTGGCAACATTAACTGTTGCGTGTTCGCTCCGGAGAGCAATTGCTGCCGGGGTAACTCCTGCCGAGGTTGATCATTCCGAGGTGCCTGAGCATTCCTCGAACCACTTTGTTCTATCTTCCTCATCCACTCGCACTGCCGAGTTGTGTGACCCGCTGGGTTACTCGGATTTGGCGTGTGAAATTTACACGGCTGATCCAGCATTGCCTCATAAGTATACCTCGGCCTGTCCTTCTTCTCCTGCCACTGTCTTTTTTGTTAGGGCATCCAAGTTTTCTTGCCATCACTCCTTGGAGTCCATTGCTGTCCTCCAGTTTTCTGACGTTGATTGCTTCCTGCTCCGGGTTGATCTTGATTCACAGCAGCAACTTGTTGCGAACTGTACCGGTAATCCGGTCTATCATCTCTTCTCTTACCCCGGTAATCATTCCGCCGGGATCACCCGACTCCATCTCGCTAATAGTACTCCTCGCTTGACTCGTTGGACATGAGCCTAGACTGAGTCGGATCCCCCAAGGCATATGAATCAGCAATCCGGATTGTCTCTGCCAATGTAGTTGGCATATCCCTTTGCAACCTTTGCCATAGCATGCTTGCATATCTGCACCCTTGCGCAAACCAAGCTATGGCCTGGGAATCAATCACACCCTCACATGAGTTTCGCACTATGCACCGGCGGGTTAAGAATTCCCGGTCCGTCTCATTCGGTCTCTGCTTGCACATTGCTAGGTTCTGTGGTCTGTTGGGCCTCTGATACGTGCTTGAGAAGTTACTGACAAACATTTCCTCAAATCGATCCAACAGTTAATACTTCCGGGTGGCAAGTTGTTTAGCCATACCCTTGCTGGCCCCTCCAGCATCTGAGGTACATATCTCATAGCCCATCTCAAGTTGCCTGTAGCAATTTTTACCGTTGTTGCATAGTTAATCAACCAATCCTCCGGCTTTGTGCTGCTATCATATGTCTTAGTGCCTCTTGGTAACTGGAAGTTAGGTACTGGAGGCTCCTTCATGATCCGGGGCCCAAAACACGCTGGACCTGGAGGACCTTGACACTCCATTTGCTCCAACCTATAAAGCCGATCCAGTTTTAACCTGGCGTCGTCAGGCATCAAGTTCCTGCTTCCCAATCTTGACCCTATCACGTGATAGTCCGGCTTGGGATACCCAGCGTTCACCATCTCTGAATCACCATCATTATATCTATCTTGCTCTTGTGGAGCTGCGCTTTGTTGCATACCTTGGCCGGCACTGCGCTCTTGCTGTGGTATATTCTGCTGCTGCGGTTGTCCTGCACCTGCCGGGTTGCGTTGTCCGGCATTGCTGTTCACAGCGCTCCCTTGACCGGCATTGCCTTGGTCGCGGTTACCTCGGCCAGCTTCACCTCGGCTCACACTTCGTCGATCCTCATTTCCCTGCACTGCTTTTCCTTTCCCTGCTCGTGTCGGATCATATGGGACTATCTGTTTGTTCCTCCTGGCCGAGGTTACTACCTTTCTCTCCTAGGACCACCATGAGGGGACGATGCAGCTCCAGCACATTTCTCCGGGTTACCTACTGCTGAATAAACTATTTTGGAGGCCCCAGCTCTTTCCGGGTTAGCCCTAAGCAACTCCTCATTCTGTCTATTTGCGATCCGAACTAACTCATTGACTCTTTCCTGCTATCTATGCCGGGCTTCACCCGTCAAACCCTCTAACTCGGATGCAGCTGCATCTGTTGCTCTGAGGTTCTTTGCCGGGTACTATACTTCGGCAGCCCCACGGACAGACAGTTTTTTGATTCCTCAATTCTCGTATCACCCTCTTTGTTCATTTCACTCATAAGGTTTCTCCCCTTCACTTTTACAGCATCTACCTTATTTGCCTTTGCATACTCACGCAGCGTCATGTTCAACGACTGCTGAGCCGCGGCTATCTTTTTCGCACCCTCTAGAATTTTTTTCCTAGTCTCCTCTAACTCGGCATGCGCCTGAGCCGGATCTACCACTGCTACTATGCGGCTTGCCAAGCTATCTATTGCCTGCTGCAGCACATTCTCATGTCTCTCTAGCGGAGGACCTCTACTTTTCGTCAGTGCCTTAGGTGTTACCTCCAGATCTGGTGCCGGTTCCTTGCTCGCGCCAGCGCCAGGCACAGTCAACATCACCTCGGCGCGGTCAGGGGAGCGAGTGATACGCGCCCCGCGAGCCGCACTAAGGGGTGGCTCGCCTCCCTCGACGACGTGCCGCGGATGAACGCACGACACATCGACAACGACGTAGATCTTGTGCGTGCCAACCTTGACGAAGAGGCCGTTGCGCGGGAGAGGTCGCTTGCCGAAGCAGCCAGCGTTGTCGCTGACGAAGTCCAGCGCTGAACAAGCCCGGAGACGATGCGTTCGCCGGTGCCGATGAGGTTTCCAGTCCGGGTCTTCAATCCTGCTAGCGCCGCTAGCCCCACGGTGGGCGCCAACTGTCGTGGTGGTGTCATGGCAGATGCCATGGATAGGCTAAAGGTGGGGACTAAATGCACTAGAGGAATCCAGGGAGGGACAGTGTGGTGATTCCACACACAGTTGCTTTGTATTCAATGGGTTTCCAAGGTTACAAATGCTCCTTGAGCTGTATTGGGGAGAGGAGGAAGAAGGAACTCTCTTACTCTCACCACTAACTTGCTCTCAGGAACCTAGAACCAGACAAGTAAAACTCAACCCACTAGAGATCAACCAAGTAAAAACCAACCCTTTCTACAGAGGCCCTAGCCCTCCTTATATAGGGGTGGCTAGGTCTCCAATTAGGGCATACGTGGAGGCATATTCCAAGGAATATGCCTCCTCCCAAAATAGTAAACCGACCGGGTCACTTTTCCCCGTCGTAAGCCATGCAGAGGCTACGTGAGCCTCTGCGGCGCCAGCGTCATCCGACACTGGCAACGTCACCCTTGTCGGCCACGTCTCGGTGGTCCTAGCCTTTGTCCGCTTCGCTCACGCTCTGCGCACAGTGACCTCCCTTTGACCAGCGAGATACCTTCCTTCTCTTGTAAGCCTGATATAACCCAGATCATGCCTGGTTAATCCGGCCACACCTGTACCTGCACACAAGTTTGATACGTCCTGCCGACATACAACATAGGTCGGCTGCGACTCAGTTAGGCGGAAATCCTCCGGTCCGGGTTACTCCGTGATTTGGCCTGCCTTGAGGTGACTCGTCTAGCACTTGCTTTGACCTTGCCGTACCTCGGCTAACTCGGCCTTTATACCCTGGTGTGACCCTACCCGGGGGTATCCCCCCAACAGTGGAAGTATTTATTCCAGTTTTTATGTCGATCCCAACAAGGAGCCTAGGAAACTGTTTTTATCACCCAAGGTGTCATGGGTCTTAAGTGAATTGACTGCAAAAGTTGACGGTGTAAGTGGTGAGTAAAATATAGAGGTACTTGCTTAGGAAATAAGTAAATTGCATAAAAGTAAAGATGCGAAAAGTGTGTAGAGATCCTGCAGATGAGAAGTTAGGCACGGAGAAAAACAGTTCATGGTGATAGTGAAAGTGCCAAATGGAATAAGTGGAATAAGTGATAACGAGATTTCTTATTTATAAGTGAGTAAGTAAGCAACCCATATACCGACTAGGAGTCATCATGGCCAATTCTTCCCAATACCAATGATCCATGGTCAGTGTATTAATTAAGGTCATGCGACCGGATCAAGGCTTTAATCTTTATGGTTCCTTGTTGTCCTCGAGTAGTGTTATCTCTTCTTTGATATCGATTGCGTCACTTGGGGGGTCGCTGAATTACTAGCATACAAGGTCATACCTATGAGATCTTTGGATCATGTTACCTGGGCCCTTAAATTAGATAACAAACATTAGGCAAACATAGATATTCATTCTCAGTATTTAAATAAAACATTATAGCGATCACAAATGGATGGATTTAAAGGAGGCACAACACATCTCACAATCCCCTACATCTCCCACGCCTATGGGGATTTACTCAGACATGAGAGGAAGACAGATCAAAGGCATAATTGAATTGCAAATAGAAATCATCTCAAAGTTATTGTAGCAAACCACAATACCGATTTAAGATCGAATCAAATACAAACCAAAAGTAGATCAAAGTATCAAACCCTAATCTTACAAGTGCCAATCTCTCTCTCTCTCTAAGTAATGATGGAATGATGGTGGAGTGTGTGGTTTAGAGGTTGGAGATCATCGAGGAACAAGGCGAAGCTCTTCTCCTCTTCAAGATCTGATTTTCCCCTCTAGATGTCTTGCGGCGGTTGTATCTTTTGTTCTATGGTTCTTCTCGTCTCTATTCCTTCATGAAAGTTACTTGTATTTATATAAGGAAGGCGTCTATGGGTAGTACATGTAGGCGTTACGGGTGCGCCCCGACCGTACCAGTGGTCGTTACGTATTCAGGACGCCTCCAATGAAAGTTTCTCCAATTGGGGATTTGCTTATTCTGGTGCAATTAGCCCATAAATGCTACTAGATCTTCATTGCCTGAAAACCATCACAAGAAACCAAGGATTCACTAATTGCAACATTAACATTAGTGGAAAGGGGTAAAATCTTCAGTGAAATCCGGCAATAAACAAGAGGAAAACCAATGGTAAAAAGTGATGAAATTTGGATCTATGAACATACACAAGCTTAGTGGTTACTTGCCCTCGAGTGACAAAGCTATAATGAGTAATAGCAAAGAATTGAATCAAGATGACAACTTACAAGTTCGAGGTTGTACCATATTCGATCGTCATAAATCCTGCAACCTTGAACACAAGCATAATATATCTGAACAGTTACACTTAAACTTCATTCCTAAACACAAGTAACTCGTTAGCTAATAGCTCTTATAACTCAAATGAGATTGTTAAAAATTTGGCGAGGCTTTGCAAATCAATTTCTTTCAGCGCCTCTCTTGTTATGAGAGTGAAAATGTTTTTAAGCGCGATCGCTTGAGTTAAAATTAAAGGTGCACATGTAGATGTCAAAAGAAGGATAAAATTAGAGTTTTTTCATTAATCACCCACTTCGATAATCACGGCTATAAAATACCTCTTCTTTTCCTTGCCTATCAAGAACTCTAATTGCACATGTAGGTGGTGAGGTGATGCCAACAATCAAAAGTATCAAAAGTTTCTTAGCTCATATTTTGATGATAAATATTTTATTTTTCCTTCTCAAGGATCAACGAATATTTCTTTTGTAAACTCCTACATAGCCTATTGGGAGTACCAAAAATTTTTCCCATATAGCGACACATACGCCACTCATGCCATCAACTCATAGCTGAAATCCGGGGTTATATCATAGATCGTTTATAAGCTCGCGGATTTGTTGGCATTTCAAAGGTGTGTATTTGCAACAAAATACTTTTATTTCTTTTCTCTCTTTCCTCTTTTTTTACACCAGGTCAATACAAGTTTTGGCATCTCCCTCTCCCACTCTAAAAAGTTCATTCTAGTAAGCAATTCTTTTTCAGAAGGTATCATCAAGTCAATGATCAGTATGTGGGGTTGAGCACTACTAAGAACCCTTGGAGGTTGGGACAGAAAGAAAAGCAGGTTTTGCTTCTGCTTCCTTCGAGCTACCAAACTCTTTCATCAGGTGTGGGTCAAGTTCCCTCATTATTGCTTGACTTCCCCTTTGGGGCACGAAAAGATGGACTAGGACTTAAGTAAGGGAGAGGACAACCCCTGTTTCTGTTAAGCCCTTAAGACAAAAACATGGCACCAAAGTTGTCGATAGACACTTTCTCTTGTTCTTAAAAGTTTGGAATTGAATCCAAAGAGTAGTTTTTCAAACTGATATTAATTGTCGAAAGTGTTAACCAAAGAGGTGACGAAAACCTTTGAGCTCAAGTCCTAAAGATAACGAACTAAGCAAGGAGTCGGACTCAAGTGCAATTGAATGGACATAAAATTTCATGAATAAGTTTACAGGAAGAAGGAAAATAGGAATATGGTACCTCCTCTTGCTTGTTCGTCTTCTACTTGAGCCAACTCTTTGCGTTCGTATCCATAGCTCGATCACTAAAAGTGAGCAACCTGCAGAAAGAATCAATAAAAGCCGAGAGAAATTTGCACAAATAAAACTAGAAACTATTCTAATATTTTTGGGTTTTTCTTTTATCAAATGCAAAAATGACAGTAAACATGCATCGAAACAAAACAAATAAATAAAAAGAAGAAAGAAAAATATGAATGCAAAAAGGTGGGAGGAGTTTAACCTCCCCAAGCTTAGGCTTTTTGCCTAACTGGAATCAGTTGTCGCTATCATCGAGTGGCGGTGGCTGATATGGGAAGTTAGGGTAGCGGTTTAGAAAATCGGTCATGAAAGACGTGAAGTCTTGAGTGAGGTTAACTATGTTGGCGTTCGCATCATACAACGTTCTTTCTATGTTGTCAATGCGATGCACCACCTGGTCAAAATCACTCCTCATGACATAGTTGAATCCCGGTTGTGGTGGAGGCATACCTTGTTGTTGGTGTTGGTGGAAAGGCTGCTGGTGATGGTGTTGCTGGCCATAGTTGTCCCATCCTGCACCATGCCAATCTTCTTCTCCTTGATCTTGCTGCTATTGGCTAGCTGCTGTGTTTTCCCAGATGGGGTGGCCACCTGGCGGTGTAGTCCTTCCTGAGAGGATCAGTGCCTACTGGAACTCCTCCTCGGTGAGAACCCAACTCTGTTTACATGGCAAACCAAAAGCTTGGACAAAAGGAAGCAAGATTTGGTGGAGATCACCGTTAGGTTCAAAATAAAACTGGTAAGCACGGAGGGCACAATCTGGTCTATAGACCCCCGTGAACTTGGTGCTAGCCATATGAACGTCATCCATGATCTTACTGCCAGCCACAGCTATTTCCTGTGGTAGGACAAATTCATTTGCGTAGGCGATCTGTGTGATCAACCCACCACAACGAATGTCCCCCATGGAAACCGACCTTTGGCGGCAAAAGTGCTGGATGAGAAAAGCACCCAAATTTACCTTGAGCACCATCTCTAGATGCAAGGCCATGTGAATCACACTCATTTCGGGGCCTGCCATTGCCTCAACATCACCTTTCCCAAATAAAGAATTACCAAGGAAGGTATGATAATAACGGATAGTAGGATTCTGGATAGTGGCACTCTTTTTGCGCAAGTAATCATTGTTTCTATGGACAGAAAATTTCCCCCAAGATTGCATTTCCTCTATGTGCACATTGTCATTAATATTGAGTTCTCCCTCATGGGAGAATCCAAAACTATCACAAAATTCATAGAAGGTCAGGTTGTGGAGTTGCCCATTGAGCACAAAATTTACAGTGCAATTACGCTCATGGGCCTCAAGATCATGGTGGAACAGTGAAATAAACCTGAACGTGGCGAGCTTGTAGGTGTCGACGGAGAGGTAGGAGAAGTCAACCATGCCAGCTCGCGCAGTCATCTGCTTGAAGTCCTCCAAAAGACCTTCGCGAGAGAGGAACTCGCGATCTACCCACTTGGTGGGCAAAACCTTGCGGTCGCTTACCCTCTCATAGTCTCGGCTCATGGTAGCCCTCAAGTTATCCACCTCCGAGCATCTCTTCTTTGAACCCGGTGGCTTGGCGGAACCCGAGGCTCCCACCGTACCTGAGCCCTTGCCAGAGCAGAAAATCCTTCCAATGTTATGCATTGTGCTGCGAAATTTTTTAAGAAAAATATAGCCATCAAGTTTCTACCATATGAATAAATGATTATAGGTAGAATTTACAAATCCTAATGTGAGAAATCAACAATAATCTCAAAATATTACGAACTCATCTAAATAGCCAATGTGATTAATTCAACCATGGATTTCAGAAAATAGAGTATGGATCAGATGAGAAACTTACCGATGTGAAGATTCCCCAACTCAAAAACACGAAATCAATGAAAAATCAAAGGTTCTAGGAAGCTAGGGTTTGAGGTGGAGAGAGAAAGAACAAAGAAGAAAGAGGAAGAAGAAGAAGGTGGCTAGCTGGGAGCCAGCCGTTATCGGCCTTTACCTCGCGACACACGTGGTACGGGCGGGCAGTACGGGCGTAGCCCACCCGTACCAGTGGTCGTCACCGTTGGATCAACATGAGGGTTTGAGATCAAACATGGCCGACCTGGTGCGGGTGCGCGGTACGGACGTACCCCGGCTATACCATTGGCCGTTATCCATACAGGGACCTTGGTCGATTTTGACATAGTTTGGTATGGGTGCGGGGTACGGGCGCACCCCGGCCGTACCGTTGGTTGTCACCAGCACTGTTCCGTCTGTTGGTTTTGTCGAGACTCGGTACCAGGCGCTCAGTACGGGCATACCAAGGATGTACCGCTGCTCGTTATCTGTACTGAACCCTTTTTATTTTCTTCAATTTTCCTTTGCTTCTCAACTTCGCTAAGGTAAATCCTCTGAATGAACTCAAAACTCAAAACAAATTTATTAGATCATACAAATAATAAAGTAGTAATCATAAAATAAATTTTAAACTTAATTCATAAGAAATGGGTTAACTCCCATTAAGTATTTTATTCTAGAGTTTTGACTAATCAAACTCCATATCATTGGCGTCTAGTTGCTCTTTTTCTTTGGTTCTTGCTACTTGATCACACTTAGGTGGCGGAACATATTTTCCATTATGTTCCTATTTCTTAGGAAAATATTAAACAATCTGATCATCATAAATGTTGAAGACAATCTTACTAGTAGAGCAATCTACATTAGCTCCAGTAGTGCTAAGAAAAGGTCTTCCAAGGATGATACACAATTTGTCATCCTTAGGAACATTGAGAATAATAAAATCAGTGGGTATGACATGTTGATCTATTCAGTAAAACATCTTTGATCATCCCCATGGGTTGTTTAGTTGTCTTATTTGCCATTTGTAAGGTTATTGAAGTAGGAGAACATTCTCCAAGATTCAATTTCTTAAATAAAGAATAAGGCATAACACTAACACATGCTCCTAAGTCACAAAGATCATGGAATATATTAGGTTTCCCTATTGCACAGGAGATGGTTGGTATCCCTGGGTCCCCAAGCTTAGCAGGAAGCTTATCACCAAAGCTTGTCATTATTGCTACAATCTTAGTTACCTTCTTTTTTCTATTAAGAATGTGTCGCATAAACGTTTTATAGGTAGGAACTTGAATAGCATCAGTTAAAGGAAGTTCTAAACGCAAACTGCCCATGGCCTCAGCAAAAGAGTCATAAATTGCTTTATCAGGTTCGTATTGAACTTGGTTAGGATAAGGAATTTTCTTTTTAGTAGGTATTACCTTCTCTTTTACCTTCGTCACTGGTTCAACATTATTTTTATTTTTCATTGCAGCTGATTTTTGCTTATCGGTGCATTCTTCATGCAGGATGTTATCTTGCTCTTCTTGTTCCTTTCGAAGATCAGCTTCTTCCCTTGAGTCGATTATCTCAGCGTCTGAATCATATGGTTTATGCTTGTCCACTGCTTCCTCTTCTTCTCTAGTTTTGGAAGCTTCATTTTCCCTTTTCTGGGCTTCATAATCAATGACATCCCGGGGATCAACCACATCCTCCTATTCTTGGCTCATCTCCTGAGTCTCTCTTGCTTTTCGAGCTTGCTCTTCTTGATACCAAGGTATCCCTTGTGGCTCCCGAGTTTCTATACCAAGTCTAGTAACAATGTTAGTAGAAACAATATTGAAATTTCCTTGGTTCAAAATCAAAGTTTGGGTTTCATTTATTTGCTCGCACTGAGTTTTAACCATACTTAAATATCTATCTAAATGTTTTGTGGCTTGACCCAAGTCATCAAAGACTTCTATTAGGTCATTTATATTCTTTTCTTGTGTCATAAGACGTTTATAGTATTTCTCGTGGAATTTTTTTTGTTGATGTTTAAACTTCTACAATACAAGATTTATATCATCTTCTATTACATAAGTTTGAAGAATGTCAACTTTATTCTCTTTCACAAGCTCCAAGGCTATACCTTTTTCTTCCATAGACTTTTTGACTTCAGATATAAGATCTGGTGGTATGTGAATCATACCTTTTTGTGGTTCAGTATCCTTGACTGGATTGTATTGTTCGTCATTAAAGGATCTTACCTCGAAAATGTTTACACATTTCGGCAGTGTCAGGTTGCATATGGACCCTCATGCAGATAGATCAATCATATTTTTTATCTCGTCATTAATCCCATTATAAAAATATTGAATAACTAAGATCTCATGAAAATCGTGATTTGGGACTTTAATAATCATTGCATAAAATCTATTCCATGTTTGATAAAAGGTTTCTCCAATTGTTTGAAGAAAGGTAGTTATACTTCGTTTGATCTGCATGATTTTAGTAAATGAACAATATTTATGCATGAATTCTCGGATGCAATCTTCCCAGCTTTTTACAGTATGATTGGGTAATGATTGTAACCAAGCAAAAGCATTATCTTTCAAAGACTAGCGAAAGAGTTTAAGAAGTACAAAATCTATTGGTAAACTTGCTGGTTTAAGAGTAGTGTAAAGGTCATAGACCCTTGTAAAGTGGTCACTAGGGTCTTCCTCTTCTTTTCCTGCGAAAGAAATTTCTTTCATCATATATATTAGCTCAGGATATATTTCAAATTCCTAGCCTTCAAGTTCAGGACAAAGAATATGCATTTTCCTCAAGTTCCTAGATGGATTCCCATGTTCTCCCAAAGGTAGCTCAAGTTCGGCCCCTCGAGTGATGGTCAAATCTGCCATCAATGGAATCAAGCTTTTCACGTCTACAGTACACAAATTGGTAAATCTTCAATAAATTCTAATCGTCTCTTGATCAGAACACGATCAATATATGGAGATAACTAAGTTCTTACTAATCGAGTGGTACCTCTATCTTCAACAGAGATAATGAATGGTGTCAAGGGTTTTTGTTGTCAAGAAACAACACTTAGCACTTAGCTCCCCGCCAACAACACCAGAAAATATCTTGATGGTCTGCAAGTGCACATATTCGTTAGAGAATGTTTTCGCAGAAGTATTAATTCCAGTTTTTATATCGATCCCAACAAGGATCCTAGGAGAGTGTTTTTATGTGGTGTTTCTGTCGCACCCAAGGTGTCACCGGTCTTGAGTTAATTGACTGCAAAAGTTGACGGTGGAAGCGGTGAGTAAAATATAGAGGTACTTGATTAGGAAATAAGTAAATTGCATGAAAGTAAAGATGTGAAAGAGATCTTGCAGGTGAGAAGTTAGGCGCGGAGAGAAACAATTCATGGTGATAGTGAAAGTGAAAGTGCCAAATGGAATAAGTGGAATAAGTGATAATGATATTTATTATTTATAAGTGAGGTGGCAAGCAACCCATCTACCCACTAGGAGTCCTCATGGAGAATTCTTCTTAATCCCAATGATCCATCTGCCTGTTACCACGACCATGGTCAGCGCATTAATTAAGGTCTTGCGACTGGATCAAGGCTTTAATCTTGATGGTTCCTTGTGATGGGTTCGTAGCATGGAAAACAAAAAATTTCTACCGCAAGAACGAACAAAACCAAGATCTAATCTAGATAAAAGCCAAGATCTAATCTATTAGACATGAGCAACGAGATAGATGGGAACTAACCCTCGTAGATCCGAAAGCGTTAACGAGATTAGATCTCGTGGTTGATGTAGTCGATCACTTGCCGATCTCAAGATCGTGTGGACGATCCTTCTGGTGTCGCGTTCCAGCAGCGCTTCCGCCTTCGGTCAAGTAGACGATCCTTCCGGCGTCGCGTTCCAGCAGTGCTTCCGCCCTTGGTCAAGTTGACGATCCTTCCGGCGCCACGATTCGGCAGCGCTTCCGCAGTCGGTCACATGTGCGGAGTCGAAGCAGACCTTCCTCTCCCCGTTCCAGCGAGCAGCGGAGGTAGTAGATCTTCTCCACGGAATCCCAGCAGCACGACAGCGTGGTGGTGGTGGTGGAGTAGAGAATTCTGCAAGGCTTCGCCTATGCCTGTGCAGAATATGGTGGAGGAGAGAGGCGGCAGAGATTGGACGTTATGAGAGCGTGAGAGGAGGGGGCGCCCCTGCCCCTCTATTTAAAGAGGGGAGGGCGCGCCAGGGAAGGGGAGTCCTTGTAGGACTCCCCTCCTATGGGGCCGGCGGGTTTGGGAGATGGGGAGGAATCCTCCTCCCCCACGACTCCTTATCTTGACCCAACAGGACTCCTTGATCCCTATCTTGATTTTCAAGCAAACTCCAAGATATCTTCTAGAACCTTCCGGAACATTCCGAAACCTTCTAGAATCCTCATACAAACACTCCGGAACATTTCCTATCTCATAAAATGATCTCCTATATATGAATCTTATTCTCCGGACCATTCCGGATCTCCTCGTGATGTCCCGGATCCATTCCGAGACTCTGAACAACATTCGGTCTCCAACGCACATTCCATATCTACTTAAAACAACTTCGAACCTTAAGTGTGTCACCCTACGGTTCGTGAATATGTAGACATGATAGAGACACATCTCCTATCAATAACCATCAGCGGGATCTGGAGATCCATAATGGCTCCCACATACTCAACGATGACTTAGCGATCGATTGAACCACTTACATACGAAACTCATTCCCTTTGTCTCACGATACTATACTTATCCGAGGTTTGATCGTCGGTATCTCCATACCTAGTTCTACCTTGTTACTGATAAGTACTCTTTACTCGTTCCGTGATATGTCATCCCTTGTGACCTAGTCACATGCTTGCAAGCTGACTAGATGACATTCCACCGAGAGGGCCCATAGCATATCTATCCGTCATATGGATGGACAAATCCCAATCTTGGTTCATGAGCTTCAACACATACTTTCAGAATACCCAATGACACTTTTATAACAACCCAGTTACGAAGCGGCGTTTGATGTCATCAAAGTATTCATCCAGTGATGGTGATTAACATAACCTCATGGTCGAAGGAATAGGTTACTATGTGTTTGAAAGCTTACAGCAATACGAACTTAATGACTTGATCTTATGCTACGCTTACTATGGGTGTGTGTGTCCATCACATCATTCTCCTAATGATATGACCTTGTTATTAATCACATCCTAATGTCCATGATCAGGAAACCATAATCATCAATTAATCAACAAGCTAGTTCAACAAGAGGCTTACTAGGGACTCTCTTATGTTTACAAAACACACATGTATTAGTGTTTCCTAATAATACAATTATAGCATGGGATGTAAACATTCATCATAAACACAAAGATATAATAATAACCACTTTTATTATTGCCTCTTGGGCATATCTCCAACAGTCTCCCACTTGCACTAGAGTCAATAATCTAGATTACATGGTAATATACCGAACACCCATGGCGTTCTGGTGTTGGTCATGCTTTGCCCTAGGGAGAGGTTTAGTCAATGGATCTGGCACATTCAGATCAGTGTGTACTTTGCAAATCTTTATGTCACCATCTCGGACATACTCGCGAATAGCGTGGAAACGTAGCTTGATGTGCTTCAGCTTGCTATGTGACCTTGGCTCCTGCGCATTAGCTATGGCACCTGTGTTGTCACAGTAGATGGCCATCGGGTCCAACACACTGGGAACCACGCCGAGTTCAGTAATGAATTCCTTCATCCAAACGGCTTCTTGTGCAGCCTCCGAAGCAGCTATGTATTCCGATTCAGTTGAAGATTTCGCCACAACGCTTTGCTTCGCACTCCTCCAGCTCACTGCAGCACCATTCAAAATAAATACGTAACCCGACTGTGACTTTGAGTCATCCGGATCGGTGTTCCAACTAGCATCGGTGTAACCGTTTACAACAAGCTGTTCATCACCTCCATAAGAAAGAACCATATCCTTAGTCCTATTGAGGTACTTTAGGATATTCTTGACCGCTGTCCAGTGTTCCTCTCCAGGATCACTTTGATATCTGCTAGTCAAACTAACAGCATGTGCTATATCCGGTCTTGTACACAGCATGGCATACATGATAGAACCTATGGCCGAGGCATAGGGAATTTTATTCATTTTCTCTCTATCTTCTGCCGTAGCTGGACTTTGAGTTTTACTCAAGGTCTTACCTGACAACATGGGCACGAACCCTTTCTTGCTATCTTCCATTCTAAATTTCTTTAGAACTTTGTCCAAGTATGTACTTTGTGAAAGCCCTATTAGGCGTCTTGATCTATCTCTATAAATCTTGATGCCTAGAATGTATGCCGCTTCGCCAAGATCCTTCATTGAAAAACTATTATTCAAATAGGTTTTGACGCTATTAAGAAGTTCTATATCATTCCCAATCAACAATATGTCATCTACATACAGTACTAGGAATGCTACAGAGCTCCCACTCACTTTCTTGTAACTACAAGCTTCTCCACAAGTTTGTATAAATCCAAAGTTTTTGATTACCTTATCAAAACGTTGATTCCAACTACGGGATGCTTGCTTCAGTCCATAAATGGAGCGCTGAAGTTTGCATACCTTGTTAGCATCTTTAGGATCGACAAAACCCTTGGGTTGTACCATATACAACTCTTCCTCAATATCACCATTAAGGAACGCCGTTTTGACATCCATCTGCCAAATCTCTTAATCGAAATGTGCAGCAATTGCTAACAAAATCCTCACAGATTTTAGCTTCGCTACTGGTGAGAATGTCTCATCATAGTCAACTCCTTGAATTTGTCGGAACCCTTTCGCGACAAGTCGAGCTTTATAAACGGTAACATTACCATCAGCATCTGTTTTTCTCTTGAAAATCCATTTGTTCTCGACAGCCTTACGGCCATCCGGTAAGTCCACCAAAGTCCACACTTGGTTTTCGTACATGGATCCCATTTCGGATTTCATGGCTTCTAGCCATTTGTCGGAATCTGGGCTCACCATAGCTTCTTCATACGTCACAGGGTCATCATCGTTGTCCACCAACATGACGTTCAAGGCAGAGTCATACCAATCAGGAGTGGTACGAACCCTCGTTGACCTGCGAGGTTCAGTAGTAACTTCGTTCGAAGTTTCATGATCATTATCATTAGCTTCCTCTTCAATTGGTGCAGGCGGCACCAAAACATCTTCCGGTGCTGCGCTACTCTCAAATCCGAGAGAAGGTTCAATAACCTCATCGAGTTCTACTTTCCTTCCAGTCACTTCTTTCGAGAGAAACTCCTTCTCAAGAAAGGATCCATTCTTTGCAACAAAAACTTTGCCTTCGGATCTATGATAGAAGGTATACCCAATTGTTTCTTTAGGGTATCCTATGAAGACGCATTTCTCCGCTTTGGGTTCTAGCTTATCAGGTTGTAACTTCTTTACGTATGCTTCGCAACCCCAAACTTTAAGGAACGACAACTTAGGTTTCTTACCAAACCACAATTCGTACGGTGTCGTTTCAACGGATTTCGATGGTGCCCTATTTAAAGTGAATGCGGCTGTCTCTAATGCATAGCCCCAAAATGATAATGGTAAATCTGTAAGAGACATCATAGACCGAACCATATCTAAGAGAGTTCGATTACGACGTTCGGACACACCATTACGCTGTGGTGTTCCCGGCGGTGTCAACTGTGAAAGTATTCCACATTTCTTTAAATGCATGCCAAACTCGTAACTTAGATATTCACCCCCGCGATCAGAACGCAGAAACTTAATCTTCTTGTTACGATGATTCTCCACTTCACTTTGAAATTCCTTAAACTTCTCGAAAGTTTCGGACTTATGTTTCATGAAGTAGACATACCCATATCTACTCAAGTCATCCGTGAAAGTGAGAACATAACGATATCCACCACGCGATGCTACACTCATTGGACCGCACACATCGGTATGTATTATTTCCAATAAGTCTGTAGCTCGCTCCATTGTACCAGAGAATGGAGTCTTAGTCATTTTTCCCATTAGATATGCTTCGCATCTTTCAAGTGATTCAAAATCAAGTGATTCAAGAAGTCCATCTGAATGGAGTTTCTTCATACGCTTCACTCCAATGTGACCAAGACGACAGTGCCACATGTATGTAGAATTATCATTCAATTTAATTCGTTTAGCATCTATGTTGTGAACATGTGTATCACTACTATCGAGATTCAGTAAGAATAAACCATTCATCTCAGGTGCATTACCATAAAAGATATTACTCATATAAATCGAACAACCTTTATTCTCAGACTTAAAAGAGTAAACGTCTCGCAATAAACAGGATCCAGATATAATGTTCATGCTTAACGCAGGCACCAAATAACAATTATTTAAATTTAAAACTAATCCCGAAGGTAGATGTTGAGGGAGCGTGCCGACGGCGATCACATCAACCTTGGAGCCATTTCCAACGCGCATCGTCACCTCATCTCTTGCCAGTCTACGTTTATTCCGCAGCTCCTGTTTCGAGTTACATATATGAGCAACCGAACCAGTATCAAATACCCAGGCACTACTACGATTACTAGTAAGATACACATCTATAACATATATATCAAATATACCTTTCTTCTTGATGTTGCCGTTCTTCAGATCCGCCAGGTACTTGGGGCAGTTACGCTTCCAGTGACCAGCTCCCTTGCAGTAGAAGCACTCAGTTTCAGGTTTAGGACCAGCCTTAGGCTTCTTAGCAGGTGCGGCAGCTTTCTTGCCGTCCTTTTTGAAGTTGCCCTTGTTCTTAGGCTTACCCCGTTTCTTGAAATTGGTGGTCTTATTGACCATCAACACTTGTTGCTCCTTCTTGATCTCCACTTCAGCAGTTTTCAGCATGGACGACAGTTTAGGCAACGTCTTGTTCATGCAATGCATGTTGTAGTTCATCACAAAGTTCTTATAACTTGGTGGCAGTGATTGAAGGAGACGGTGAATCCCCAATTCATTAGGAATCGATATTCCCAACTCTTGGAGCTTCTTAGCGTACCCAGACATGGTGAGCACGTGCTCGCTAACGGAGCTTCCTTCTTCCATCTTACAGTTAAAGAATTTCTCGGAGGCCTCATAGCTCTCCGTTGCCGCGCGAGTCTCAAAAATTAGCCTGAGCTCCTTAATGATCTCGAACGGGTCGTGGTGCTCAAAACGCTGTTGGAGCTCCGCTTCTAAACCGTACAGGATGGCACACTGAACTGTGGAGTAATGATTCTTTCGAGTGGCGAAAACATTCTTTTCGTCATCGGTGGCATTATCTGCAGGTGGGTCACCTAGCGGTGCATCGAGCACATAGGTCAACTGACCAGCCCTGAGGACGATCTTCAGTCCACGGAACCAGTCCGTGAAATTGCTTCCATTATTTTTAAGCTTTTCTTTCTCTAGGAACGCATTGAAATTGATGGAGGGGGTCGCCATAATCTACAACAATTTGCAAGTAGTTTAGACTAAGTTTATGACAAATTGAGTTCAAATTTAATTATTAAACTAACTAGGTGAACTCCCACTCAAAACAACATCCCTCACATTGTCTTAGTGATTACACGAACCAAGTCCACTACACCAAGTCCGATCTTCACGAGAGAAGATGTAGTTTCATCGGCGAACAATCTTCATGTTCATCATATCAATTATATGACTCATGCTCTACCTTTCGGTATTCCGTGTTCCGAGACCATGTTTGTACATGCTAGGCTCGTCAAGATAACCTTAGTTTCCGCATGTGCAAATCTGGCTTGCACCCGTTGTATGCACACGTAGAATCTATCACATCCGATCATCACGAGATGCTTCGAAACGACGAGTCTTAGCAACGGTGCCAACTAAGGGTGAACACTTTATTACTTGATATTTAGTGAGAGGGATCATCTTATAATGCTACCGTCGCGATCTAAGCAATACAAGATGCATAAAGGATTAACATCACAGGCAATTCATAATTAGTGTGATATGATATGGCCTTTTCTTCTTGCGCCTTTGATCTCCATCTCCAAAGCACGAACATGATCTCCATCATCACCAGCATTGCGTCAAGGTCAGTGGCGCCGCCTCATGGTTGCCCATCATCACCAGCAACTATTACAACTACTTGGAATAAAGCTATTACAAGATGAATAGACACGCAGGTCTTAACAGAATTAAAGACAACCATTAGGCTCCTGCCGGTTGCCATATTACAACAAGGATCATTGCATACATCAAATACAATCACAATCACATGTTGGCCATATCACATCACAAAATCCCTGCAAAAACAAGTTAGACGCCTCTAATTTTCTTTGCATGTTTTATGTGGTTTGGGGCTTTCGCATAAGACCGATCTTACCTACGAACAAGGACCACAACGTTGATACAAGTGTTGTCAAGATGCTCATTGTAAATTGAATCTTAACTATGGTGGGAGAGACAGACACCCGCAAAGCCACTTGTGCAAAGCAAGTTGCACGTCAAGCGTGGAGCAAGTCTCATGTGCGATGACATGTAATGTTAGCCCGAGCCGCTTCATCCCACCATGCCGCAAGATGCAAAGTACACGCTAAGACACCGACAACAAAAGCATCAACGCCCACAAAACATTGTGTTCTACTCGTGCAAAAGATCTACGCATAGATACGGCTCTGATACCACTGATGGGTTCGTAGCATGGAAAACAAAAAATTTCTACCGCAAGAACGAACAAAACCTAGATCTAATCTAGATAAAACCAAGATCTAATCTATTAGACATGAGCAACGAGATAGATGGGAACTAACCCTCGTAGATCCGAAAGCGTTAACGAGATTAGATCTCGTGGTTGATGTAGTCGATCACTTGCCGATCTCAAGATCATGTGGACGATCCTTCCGGCGTCGCGTTCCAGCAGCGCTTCCGCCCTTGGTCAAGTTGACGATCCTTCCGGCGCCACGATTCGGCAGCGCTTCCGCAGTCGGTCACACGTGCGGAGTCGAAGCAGACCTTCCTCTCCCCGTTCCAGCGAGCAGCGGAGGTAGTAGATCTTCTCCACGGAATCCCAGCAGCACGACGGCGTGGTGGTGGTGGTGGAGTAGAGAATTCTGCAGGGCTTCGCCTATGCCTGTGCAGAATATGGTGGAGGAGAGAGGCGGCAGAGATTGGACGTTATGAGAGCGTGAGAGGAGGGGGCGCCCCTGCCCCTCTATTTAAAGAGGGGAGGGCGCGCCAGGGAAGGGGAGTCCTTGTAGGACTCCCCTCCTATGGGGCCGGCGGGTTGGGGAGGTGGGGAGGAATCCTCCTCCCCCACGACTCCTTATCTTGACCCAACAGGACTCCTTGATCCCTATCTTGATTTTCAAGCAAACTCCAAGATATCTTCTAGAACCTTCCGGAACATTCCGAAACCTTCTAGAATCCTCATACAAACACTCCGGAACATTTCCTATCTCATAAAATGATCTCCTATATATGAATCTTATTCTCCGGACCATTCCGGATCTCCTCGTGATGTCCCGGATCCATTCCGAGACTCCGAACAACATTCGGTCTCCAACGCACATTCCATATCTACTTAAAACAACTTCGAACCTTAAGTGTGTCACCCTACGGTTCGTGAATATGTAGACATGATAGAGACACATCTCCTATCAATAACCATTAGCGGGATCTAGAGATCCATAATGGCTCCCACATACTCAACGATGACTTAGCGATCGATTGAACCACTTACATACGAAACTCATTCCCTTTGTCTCACGATACTATACTTATCCGAGGTTTGATCGTCAGTATCTCCATACCTAGTTCTACCTCGTTACTGATAAGTACTCTTTACTCGTTCCGTGATATGTCATCCCTTGTGACCTAGTCACATGCTTGCAAGCTGACTAGATGACATTCCACCGAGAGGGCCCAGAGCATATCTATCCGTCATATGGATGGACAAATCCCAATCTTGGTTCATGAGCTTCAACACATACTTTCAGAATACCCAATGACACTTTTATAACCACCCAGTGACGAAGCGGCGTTTGATGTCATCAAAGTATTCATCCAGTGATGATGATTAACATAACCTCATGGTCAAAGGAATAGGTTACTATGTGTTTGAAAGCTTACAGCAATACGAACTTAATGACTTGATCTTATGCTACGCTTACTATGGGTGTGTGTGTCCATCACATCATTCTCCTAATGATATGACCTTGTTATTAATCACATCCTAATGTCCATGATCAGGAAACCATAATCATCAATTAATCAACAAGATAGTTCAACAAGAGGCTTACTAGGGACTCTCTTATGTTTACAAAACACACATGTATTAGTGTTTCCTAATAATACAATTATAGCATGGGATGTAAACATTCATCATAAACACAAAGATATAATAATAACCACTTTTATTATTGCCTCTTGGGCATATCTCCAACACCCTGTTGTCCTCGAGTAGTGATAGCTCTTCTTTGATATCGGCCGTGTCACTCGGGGGTCGCCGAATTACTAGCATACAAGTTTATACCTATGAGATCTTTGGATCATGTTACCAGGGCCCTTAAATTAGATAACAAGCATTAGGCAACCATAGATATTCATTTTCACTATTTAAATAAAACATTACAACAATCACAATGGATGGGTTTAAAGGAGGCACAACACATCTCACCAATCCCCTACAACTCCCACACCTATGGGGATTTACTCAGACATGAGAGGAAGACAGATCAAAGGCATAATTGAATTGCAAATAGAAATCGTCTCAAAATTATTGTAGCAAACCACAATACCGATTTAAGATTGAATCAAATACAAACGGAAAGTAGATCAAAGTATCAAACCCTGATCTTACAAGTGCCAATCTCTCTCTCTCTCTAAGTAATGATGGAATGATGGTGGAGTTTGTGGTTTAGAGGTTGGAGATCATCGAGGAACAAGGAGAAGTTCTTCTCCTCTTCCAGATCTGATCTTCCTCTCAAGATGGCTTGCTAGTGGCTGTATCTTTTGTTCTATGGTTCTTCTCGTCTCTCTTCCTTCACGAAAGTTGCTTGTATTGATATAAGGAAATCGTCGGTGGGTAGTACGGGCGGGTAGTACGTGAGCGCCCTGACCGTACCAGTGGTTGTTAAGTACTTAGGACGCCTCCAATGAAAGTTGCTCCAATTGGGGATTTCCTTATTCTAGTGTAATTAGCCCATAAATTCTATTAGATCTTCAATAAATGTTCATTGCCTGAAAACCATCACAAGAAACCAAAGATTATCTAATTGCAACATTAACATTAGTGGAAAGGGGTAATCTTCAGTGAAATACAACAATAAACAAGAGGAAAACCAATGGTAAAAATTGATGAAATTTGGAGCTAACAGGTGTCATCCCAATGAATCATTATGATGCTCTTTTCAGTGTAAAAGAGGTAGTCACTAAAGCTTAATCCTTTAAATATGATGGTATTTTATATAAATGACACCTTTGATCTTACCATGCCAAACAAGGTTTGATTACATTTCTCGAACATTCCATATACTATGTTGTTTTGGGAAATGTAAGTCATTTGCTAAACTTTGTAACTCAAATATTTTTTTATTATCCAATCATAAATTCTTTATTTTTCTTGTTACGATGATTTTCCACTTCATCTTGAAAGCCTTTAAATGTCTTCAAATGTTTCATACTTTATCCTTATTGAGTGAATATACATATATTCACTCAAATTTTTGGTGTATGGAGTTGAAAGATCCACCAAATGCAACTACACATAATGTACTATATACATCAATAAGTTAGTCATTTGTTCGTATTTCGGCCTGTGAATGTAGTTCTAATCATCTCCAAGAAATTCTCACAAGCGTCAACTGGATTCAAAATCAAAAGACTCCAAAATTCCATCAACGTGGAGTTTCTTCATGTTTCATTTCCAATATTATTTAAATGGTGGTGTTACTTATAATTATTTGTCTTGCAACATTTTAGCACTACCATTATGGATGTAATTTTCCCCAATCAATATTTATAAGGTCCCAATCATCCTTTATGAATATGGAGATAATTTGAACAATTACTGGACAAAACAATTAACTTGAAACTTGATAAAATGCAAAGCTGCATGCATGTAACAAATGAGGATCCCTACATTGTTTCCGGAGATAAAACAATCAAGGTAAGTTATGCCACATTAATTTTTGGTACTCACTCTGTCCAGAAATAAATGACTTGGGTTTATCTAGATCCGCATGTATTTATACACTAAATTGTGTAGATACATGTGAATCTAGATAAATCTAAGTCAGTTATTTTTGGACGGAGGTAGTATAAAACTTTTCTCACTTCACAATGTTAATAGTTGTGACACATATAGCATTTCCTTACTATTTTTCAAGATAAAAAGAAAAAAATCATCATCCTCTACATTGATCTTTGGTAAATGTGTATAAATACGAGCAACTTCAGCCGCTCAAACCAAAGTAAAAGAAAATGAAACAACATCACTTGTAGGAACTTATTACTTCCAAATGGAGATGGACAATGCTCGATATCTCACTTCAAGAAATTAAAATTTTATCTCAGTTCTGAACGTTTCAAAACATAATAATCCTAAGTTAGTTAGGTCTCACTTCACATGATTAGTTTAAACAAAAATTTGAGAGGGTTAATACCGCAAAACCAAAAACTGTCGTTTATAGAAGTATTTATAATTTATAAATCTTTTATAAGTGTTGTTGGTGAATTAAGCTACTGCATCCATTCAAATGTTCAAGAAGATTAAGATGTGAATCTGGCCGGTAACCTCACCGGAGTTCAATCCCTGGTGGACTGAAGTTTGGGTGTCTCACGAAGTGCCCCATGAACTTGGCCGAATGGAAGACCCAAACACAAGTGTTCCCTTTCAGTGGGATAGCATGTGTCCATGTTCAGAAGGATTTAGAGATCCCCGGTCTCTTTCTAGCTGGGCAAGGCGAACAAGTTGTGCTGTTATTGAGGTGTGTGCGAGTACTTTCATCTTCCATGTACATTAAAAAAAGCAACTCTATCCTAAGAAAAGTTCCAATGTCTCATTTTTTTCTCGATAGGTAATCTAGAAGAACATAGGAGAAGAAAAAGTAACTCAAACCACGGACATTTAGAATGAAGTGCCCGTACAAACATTTTGTAGTCCTCATATGCATCTCAGCCTCATCCATGTGCTAATGGCAAGAAACAGGACGTGGTCTGCATGGTACCAGCAGTTTGGATATGTACCCGTATACATAGAATTTTCCTTTGCTAATTAATCGGCAGCCTTGACACTTTAGAAAATATTATCTAGCGACTGATACACTCAACACATGATTGCTTACATGTAGGGTACTCCTATGAACCTCAACATCCCCTGAACCTGGAATAGAACACTGGTCGGAATCAATGCAGATCGCACCAACAGAGTTCCATGCATCGCATTTGATGGAAAGTCATACACTGGACAAAGTGTTACTATAAAAAATAGTATTTAACATTGTGCATGTATAATGGCTTGGCAGTCAGCAATAGAGCATCATATAGTATGTTCATATCTCTAACACAAATAAGCATCTGGTTCATTCAGATTAAGATGGCCATGTCTAACTAACAAAAACAATACATAGTAGATCGGTTATGCCTTTCACCAAATTTATATTATGAAGCGAACTAACACTTATATATCCTCTTATTTGATAGCAAATGGGACAATGAGGAACACTATTTGGAGCAGATCAACTCTCTTATGGATCAATATTCCCGTTAATTTAGTACTTATCAGTATATGTGTACGGACATGGTTACTAATGGCTCATAAATAAATTCATAGGATCATAACTTAGTAAGCATGTGTGGTGATACTCTTCACTATCCTTAATTCATAAAAACGGAGCCATGCCTTCACAAAGACTAACAACTCACTGGTTATGTCATGGAATTAGCTTTTAGAAGATTACATATACATTCAGAATTTAGTAATGCCAAAACAAAGATTGTGATTAGAGTTCATAGGCTCACAAATGCTCACCTAGTTGATAATTATCCTCAGATATTGCTCTTCTAATCTTCTTTGTTCATTTATATGGACATATCTTAATTAACTTGGCAGTTATGATGCACCCACAAACAACCAAATCAATGTCCAACTTGATTAGCTCACGTGTCCATGTGAAACAAAAGGCGGGAGGCATAATCCCAGATGCAGGCACGGATCGGGGGTAGCAAACGCCGACATTATCACCGGAACGGACTAGCACTCGCCACCGTTGAGATGCTCGAGCAGCACGAAAGAATTTAGGAGGAGGTGAGGAGGAGGCGGCCTTAGCTGCGGCAGTAGCTTGAGGAAGCGACACCCATACTGGGCCTTGAGTCGACTGCGCTTTTGTCATCGTTGTAGGCGCCAGCGAGCCATTCACAAGCAGGTAAGCCCGCCATCGTAGATGTTGATGCCGGTAGAACGCTCACCATTTTCACCTCCAACGTCCTCCTCTCCTCCATTGACGTCAATTGGTCTTTTCATAACTGTAGTACTACACCAAGAAAACCAGAGAAAATTGCGCATAACATCCGGCTTTGGTGTCAAAGTTGCACAGAAGACAGGAACAAAAGACTTGTTGCAGCTGACCCCGGCTATTGGTCTAATCATTGCACCTAGCCCAAATTTAGTTCAAATAGAGATTATTGTGCCTTAAAAACGTATCTAACGTGTATGACCGTATTTCTATCTTGTATATCACTCGTGTGGGCCAATATTTCTGTATTTATATCCTCTAGCGAACAAAGGTCTGATGTTGCAATCGAACTCGGCCTGACACCACTATTACAGCGTCTACGTGTACGCGTACACTAGAAAAAAATCACCGAATATGTGCAAAAATATTCAGAAAAATAACCTTGATGTGGTCAAATATGCACGTCACAAGCATGCAAAATTTTAATGTGAAGTACCTTGTATTTTAGGCTCATCAAAAAAGACAAATTGGATAAATTATAGAAGATTTAAAAGTTACATTGTCATGCTCCGAGATCTGCACAAGAAGGTAGAATAAATCATTAGCTACCTTCTGATATCCTGTTTGAATTTTTCAAAACTAAAAAAATTGATTTTATTTTTATTTTTAAAAAAGGAGATCTCCGGGAACTCATCTGTCAAATTGACGCTCTCATATTTCTACCACTATGATATCTATTTTTTTAATTTACATAATTTATACAATATAGAAATATGTTCCCACGTGTTATAGATATATTCTTAAGGCACTATATACTCGATTTGGGCTAGCTGCAACTGATTAGACAACAAACCGGGCTAGCTGCAACAAATGTTTTGTTTTTGTGTTTTGTGCAACTTTAGCACCAAAGCCTGATGTTACGTGCAATTTTCCAAGAAAACCATGAAATAAAAAGATTGCTTCTCCTTCACTTGAAACTCATGTGAAAACCTTAAAGATTGATCATACCTACTACTCGACTATCTCTTTGAGGATTCTTGTAGAGCTGGCGAGCTGCAATTTGGTGCATACGTCGGCAAGCAAGAAGACTTTAATATCACCGAACCATGGGCATGCACTTGGATTACGTCAGCTGGCCGCATGAGCAAAGGAAAATATAGCGCGTAATCGTGGTTTAGAGCATGCATCGGCAAGCATGATCAAGATTTAAGAATCGATCCATGGGCATCACTTGGAGTATGTCAGCTGGCCGTAGGAGCAAAGGAAAATACGGCGCGCCAGGCGTGAGGGTAGCTAGGAGAGGAATTAGATTTGGTTGCATGTGAAAGCAAGATCAAGAATTTAAGCACCGATCCATAGGCATGCTGCATGCACTTGGAGTAGGTCAGCTGGCCGCACGAGCAAAAAAAAATACGGAGCGCGGCGGCGCCTGAGGATAGCTAGGAGAGGAATTAGATTAGGTTTTTTACGGAGGCATCTGTAACCTATCTCGGGAATGCGGGGAAAATAACACGAAGGCATAGGTAGGTAATTTTGTGCAACTTTAAGATCCATTGGCTGTTATCGGATATTAGTTAAAACTGGCAACACTACCGGAAAACAAGATTCTGCTGGGTGTTTTCGTCTTTACCGAGTGTTTATAATTCGGATACTCGACAAACAGCGGTTTGCGTGTATCGCATGGTCGACACCCGGCAAAAAGTCCATTCATGGCAAAACACTCGGCAAAATCGGACATACAGGGTAAAAATCAAAATAAGACACTCGGTGACATGGGATACACTTCAAAAAAAACATGGGATACATGGCAAACCGACGTGCCACACGTCCTCCCTGCCCACAACCGACGGTGCAACTAACGGTGTTAGGGTTTGCCGTGTATGTAAAAGTTTTGTTGTGTGTTAATCAGAAAACACTCGGCAAAGTGGTTCATTGCCGTGTATCTAAAAAAATTGCCGTGTGTTTTTTTAGATACACAGTAAAATTAGCAATAACTCTATAATTTTTGGTCCACTCATTGTTCTTAGCTAGTGGATGAGCCTCGCTAAACTTATATTGGATCTCTGATAAAACAGCATATTGTGAGTCTAAAAATGGTTTTTGCAAAACATCATGAGCATTAGATCATGTACCTGTAGTTCAAATCGGACCCACTTCCTGCTGATTCGGCAGGAATTTGTCTTTTACATGAGGGGTGGGAGGAAAGGTTTGAGATATCCTGGTTAGGACATTTTTCATGTAAGGTGGTCTACTATTTTTTTTAAATGAGATGGTAGCATTTTGATATAATACTTTGGTGGTTGTTTCACAAAATGCTCCATTTTTGGTACTCGGAAAATAGGAAACGGCTTTTTCATGCGACGAAAAGGAAAAAAACTTTCTCCTGCAATATTGTTCTCCATCCCAATATGCACATGTGTGCACAATATGAGCACACTATCACAAACTATGTCGTGATTCTCGCAAAATCATTGGCCGTTTAACGTAAAAGTCATGAAACCTCGAACATGGTAGGTCATTTCTGAGAAGATTTTTCTAGCTTCTTCATTTTCGTAAAAACCATGAAACCTCGAACATGTCGTGATTCTCGCAAAATCATTGGTCCCGTCAAACACCCGGTAAATGTCTTTTCTAGCTTCTTCATTTTCTGTTATTTTTTGACTAGGGGAAAAACTTTGCCGAGTACAATGTAAAATACACAGCAAAGGCTTAACGCTGTCCGTGGTCGTGCGCACCGTCAACCCAGAATTTGTCGAGTGTCTCGCATGTAATACTGAACAAAGACTTTACCGAGTATCCGGGTGTTAGACACTCGGCAAACTCGTCTTTACCGGCCTGTTATTTGCTGTATGTAGTTTGCCGAGTGTATATACATGGCAAACTTATGACGATTGTTTTCTGGGCTTTGCCGTGTATTTTTAATACACAACAACATTTCGTTTTCCCGTAGTGCAAGATGCCCGCGCGTTGCAGCGAAAGGAACAATATGCTTATATATATTTTCTCCGAACAAACACATAACGGTCACGGGCCAAAGAGACCTGGTACTTGGCGTATCATGGAGATAGTATTGTAGACTGCTTGTGCTTGTGTACTATCTCACCCCCATCTGTTGTGCTACTGCCACCGCCTTCAACCCACAACACCGTATTGAGGATTTGAAGTACACATCTCCTCCATATACCATGGAGCAAGCCCACGGTCATGTTTAATTAGGATAACCCAGAATAACTTTCTTTTCTTTTAGAATCACCTTCCTTCCCTTCATGTTTAATTACGGCCATGTGCACGGGCAAGCCCACGGTCACATCCTTTTCTTTTACTCTTGTTGTATCGTGCACCATCCCCGGCAGCAGGGAAGGCAACCCAAAATAACTTACCTTCCTTTTAAAATCACTTCTCTTCCTTTTAATTAGCTCACACACCACATGCAGAGATCAGAATTAGGCAACCATATCTTTACCAAACCATGGTGTGGCCTGATTCCTAGTCGGCTTGGTGATATTCTAGGCAATTTGCGTTACATATATAAACCGGTGCGGCTTGTTGCAAGAGAGCAAGGCGGGACTAAACGTAAGTAAGCAATAGGAAAAAGTCCAAAACAAACCCTGAACTCGTAGTGGTTTGGCGGTTTAAACCCTCAAGTCGAAATCCCTGTCGTTCGTATCCTAAACTATGCAATCCCGGTCTAAATTGAACCCTAGAGTTGTTTGGTGCACTAGGAATGCAGAGATCCTGGCCGGGATTACAAGTTACTCTCGCTGACATGTCGACCGCACTTGTAAGAGCCTTCATCCCCAATTTTTTTCTTTATACAGATCGATCCCTTTCTGTGCTTGCTCGACAACCGCGTCCGCGTCCTGTGCTTCCTACGACGAGCACGAACGGCAGCATCACCGCTCTCCCCATCGCCATAGACCTCGTCCGGCCTCGTCGCCTTGTCTAGTAGCTCTGTCTAGCCTTAATAGGCCTCTGCACCAAAGGAATCGACCTCGAAGCCTCTTAATCGCTGGTGCCTCCTTCGTCTTCCTCCGCTTCGGTTGGACGCCACCGCATCGTCGATCTGCTCCGCTGCTCGGCATGCTCCCGACCAGCGCGGGTGCTCGTATATGGCAGAGGCCAAGAGCATGTGCGGCTGCTTGTCCCTGACAGCGGCGAAGCCTGGTCGCAGCGACGCCTCACCACGACGGACACTCTTCCCCGCCCCTGCCTCCCGCCCGATCTGTGGGGTGCAGCGCATGTCTCCATGGCTTTATGGTTTTGGACACGGCGCCGGCGGCAGCTGCACTAAACGGAGGAAAAGCCTGAACCTCGCCGTGAGGAAAGGGAGACCGAGCGGGAGACCGGCGCTGTCTTGAAGATTTGGACAAGGCAGGACGAGCTCTGGAAAAGTGCACGCGCGGGCGAGCTCCTACCTTCAGGGAAGCCTCCGGCCGGCGGCGGTGGGATCTGCAGGGGCCCGCGGCCAGGGGAAAGGCAGAAGGACTAAGAGATTAGAATATACAATTTATCTAGTAGGTTTTTTTATAAATTTTAGCCTACGTGGCCTCAGCCAGTTTGGTTAAATAACTCCAGGGTTCAATTTTACCGGGATTGCATAGTTTAGGATATGAATGACAGGGATTTTGACTTGAGGGTTTAAACCGCGGAACCACTGCGAGTTTAGGGTTTGTTTTGGACTTTTTTCTAAACAATATGTCTCTCTTTTTTGTTTTGTCTCTTTTATTTTTCTTTTCCTTCGGGCTTTCTTTCCTACCGGTCTAGTTCCTCTTGGTGAGGCCCATCTACCCGACCAACCAAGGCCATTTCGTGGTCCTCTACCGTTCTGTGCACGAGAATATACAAAAGCACGCCTCCATAAAAAAATCCATCAGCTGACTGCAAATAGAGCTAGCTTTGAGCTTCTTGTTCCCTTCAAAGATGTAGAGTGTGCAGGGCCGCTGCTATGCAATTTCTTGTGCTAATGGGTGGAATGGATCAAAGGACAAAAGAGAACCTTCGCATGCAAGGAATTGGAGCTCTAGTTGTGTTCGGTTCTCGATGGTGTAATGGCAGCCGGCGTGGAGGACCTTGCAATGTAAGCGCGGAACCACGCCTCTGCTAGCCTCGTGCTGCCCCTGACCACGCCTCTACTCGACACTGGACTCCACCGCCCGCCATCACTTGCCGGTCGCCGCCGCCATGAAACGCAGCTCACCTCCACGCCCTCCGCCCCGACCTTGGAACCAGCGCCCCCCGCATCGCAGCTTGCTCGTTAGGGTCGGCGCTTGCTACGTGGTAGGTGAAAGGGGAGCATCACTGGAGACGCGACTGAGTGCGCAGCGACACCTAGCTGGCCCTCCCCCAGCGAGCGGCAGCAGAGATGCGACCCAGTGCGCGACAACACACGACAGGTCCTCCACCGAGTTTCCCAAGCGTCCGGCCGGCTACGCCGGACAGCAACAACGTGAGGCGATGCATCAAGCCGCGGCCCCGCCTTGTTCCCTCCTATGCGAGCGATGCAGCTCCACTTTACCAGGCCCGGCCGTCCCCTCGTGTTGCCGCCTCAAGACCTTCCATGGCCGCGGAGCGGAGTGCCTCGAGGCCAGGGAGCCAATGCTCTGAGACTAAGCGGTGGCAATCCATGTAATTCCATCCAAAAAGACCGGTGTCAAGAAACCTTACAAAGTTAAGGACCTTGGACCTTGGACCTTATCCCTTCCTCGTCTACGGTTCCCGGAGGGCGATTTGTGAGCGACCAAGGGAGAGTCACCTCGTCGTCGCCGAATCGACGACTGCCTCGCCCTCCGCCGGCCGCTCCGGCGGCGGAACCTCGATTCGTGACGTTTACATTGTGTAGGCTGTCTTTGGTGGCCAACCGGCGGCTTCGTAGAGGTGGAGGCGCGGCCGGAGTGGCTTTTGCAGGTGGTGGACTACCTCTTCACCGGCGGTGCTTCACGGAGTTCTGCAGGCGATCTACCATCTCTGCCGCGTTCGCTGCTCCTCGAAGTTGGCGTGGGCGGCTTCCCCTTGCCGGAGGCCGTGGGGCGCTCCCGAATAAATCGCGGAGGAGGTTGGTGAGATTCGATTCGATGACGACGACGGCGTTCGGCGTAGGCCCATTGCGGCCAGTGCTCGGCGACTTCCAGCCCACTGGGGGGATGCTCCTGATCCAAGGCGTCAAGGGGAGCAGAGGCGGCGGCGCGCCACCGACAGCGTCGTGTCGCCATAGTCATCGTGTTGCATGAAGGCTTGTTTGTATTTTCTTTTCTTATGGGGACCTTTCTGTAATGTTGCCGGATTAATATCAGGCTTTTCTTACCCGCAAAAAAAGAAACCTTACAAAGTTTCTGTTGGCTTTTCTATAGTTCTATTCCAGCTCATGTTCAGAGACTACAAATATTAAGAAAACAACTTTTGACAATAAATTAAAGAAAGACTACTAAAAATCTACTTTCTATTTACCTTTGCAATACTTGTCACGCATAGAAATAAGATGATCTCCTGCTGCTATAAAATATACTATATGTTTATCTTTGCAATACCTGTGAAGCATAGAAATAAGATGATCTCATGCTGCTATAAAGCCTGACTATTTACCGATAAACCTGAGCAAACCGGCAATAATGGCGTGAACTCCATAGCTTGATGACTTTATTCCTTTATTCTGCGCAGGGATCCCATGAGTATGATGATAGTCGACATGCTTATCACACGTGCATGTACAACATATTTATTACTCCATACGACTTCTGCTTAAAGTCCATGAAGTAGCTCAAGAAAATTAGTCTCCAAGACACTGCTCCGCCCTTATAATTAATAGCAATCTGAAGCCCCTTCACACAGGCTAAAGCTTCAGCCATAACATCACTTGCAACTCGACGATACCAATTTGCATGAATACCTAGGAAACGATAAACATAATTTCACGAGATAGAACTTCTAGCCGTATGGGCGTGATGTACTGGAACTGTAGCGACTGTATACCAGAGCCTGAAACTCTCGTCTGACGTCTAGTCGGCCGTCGACGCCTAGCCCCTGCCGCCTCAGTTGCGGAAGTACACGTCGGACGTTCCCGCCTATAGCCTGAATAAATGGCGGAACTTTTTCTTCGTTCAATCAGATCAGCGCGATAGCCGCCGTGGATGCTAGGAGCCACCGGCCTAGTCACCTCGACTGAGCAGATGGGCTGTGAAAACACGAAGGCATGATGGTTTGTTGATGGCGAGCGCGTGTGCGACGTAGTGATGGCGCCAGACGCGAGCGCTCATCATCGAGGGAGCCGGTCGGCTTCTAAGTTTCCGCGACATCGTGATGCTCGTGGTATGTTCCACGGCCGCTGCCTGCTCTTCTGCACGCGCATGGAATTCCTGCCGGATCGATCTCCCGGCTTGCCGATGGTAGATAATATCTTAGATAGTCAATTCCTTCGATCAATTATGTCGCTCTCCCAGCTTGCCGATGGTAGATGATATCTTAGATAGTCAATTTCTTCGATCGATTATGTCGCCTGCAATTTGGCCTCATCAGCATCCTGCTTAAATAGCCTCCCGTACCTGACTCGGCGTCCAGCTCGTACTCCCATTGTGTACGTGCGGCGCCGGAACCTTAGGCTACATAGGCGATATTAAGGTAGACGCGAACGAACGGGGCGGCGACTTAGGGATTAGGGAATCCTAGGGGTATGGAGTCTGAGGCACCTCCGTCCATGGACGTGGGTCAAACACCAACACCAAGCACTTTTTTGGCACGAAATAAAATAAATAAACCGAATTGACTTATGGGTGGCCTAGGTGGGTAATTATCCCCGAACTGGCAGGGTCAAAACGGACAAAAAATATTGGACCGGGAGAAACAATCCGTCCTTTATTATTAGGTATAGATATAGATTAATGGTTAGATGTTTCTGATTTTTGTGGAATTTTATAGAGTATTCCTCTTTTTTCTGGTGAACCCGTAATGTACTTTTAATATATACTAGATGCCAGAACCAAATAACAATTATTAAAGTATAGGTTTGATTCCAACAAGAAACACAATAACACTTTATTTGATTTCAAAAAGTATCGTACCATATTATTTTGCCAGTTACTTTGGCTATCGTAGTTCTTGTATTGTTGTTCTGTATGACAGTTCATACTAACCAATCTAGTATCCTATATCCAAGAATCGCATTGTTTTAACAAGCAAAAAAAATACACCCATAACATGTATATCATCTATATACATGAGTTGGACATTTCTAGTTCATTCTTCTCTACCAAAATTACTTTTCAGATCCTCTTTTAACATTTCCTTTCCTTTCATTTTAAAAGAATCCATCAGCACCTATAGTGGTGTCATTCACACGACAAACAATCCAAAAGGTGTTAATCAAACACTAATACGCTTGGACTCACACTTTGACGCATATCACCATCATCAAATGTTTGGCGTTTTTTTAAATTCCATTTTTTAGTAATCTTTTAGTGTAGTAAACATTTTCCTATACCTTTTATTCATCTTATCATGACAACTTTCATGATCAATCTACTATAGCTCATAAATGCGAATTGTGAGTATAATAGTAGTTCCCCAAACCTTTTGGGAGATTAGGACGCCCAGCGTCTCCAACCTTTATAAATTCTCATACAATATGAGGACATGTTTCTGAATGAATTATACTTCATCACATTGCAACCAATCATTGTTTTAGATATCATAATATCTTCCACACATGATATTTTATGAAAACAATTCTTTTTAGCTCCCATATAACTTTAATACCCAAAACATCTTTTGAATTTCAAGAATTATGGAGGCAATTGTGATACTTAGATACTAACTCTGGAATTATTACTCTTGATTTAATACTACTTATTAAATTCCATGGAGTAAGTGAGGTTTGCTAAAAGTTTTCAATAGGACATTATACTTTAGATTCACTCTTCAAACAATACGATACCAGTTCGTAAAGTTGAATATCCATATTTCTATAGTTCTGATATCTCAATTATAGCTAAGACGCAAGGAAGTAAACAAATGCCAATGACTACAATGTACTATGCAAATTCACTTTGATTCTATTCATAATATGAGTTCATGTTTAACTAAACTAAACTTTTAGAACTCCCACTCAAACGAACATCCCTCATCGTTGTTTGGTAATTACACGATCCTAATTCACTACACCACCCCTGATCGTCACAGCCGATGACATAGCTTCAAAGGTAGACATTCAACAATGTCAATCACATCAACCATGCGACTCATGCTCGACCTTTCGATCTCTTCTATTCCAAGGCTATGTCTATACATGCTAGGCTCACCAACTCTACCTTGTGTGTATTATAGTGCAACATGTCTTACACCCACCATATGCAAATACAGATATGTCTGACACCCGATCGTCACGGCGTGCCTCATAACGGAGAACTTTCTTAGTGGTGCACACACAAGGGGAACACGAATAGTGGAATTATGTTTGAGGGATCATCTTATAATGCTACCGTCGTATATCTAATACACACAAAATAAGATGCATAATGTAATTTATATCAAAAGTGATGTGACATGACATGGTTGTCGCGCCTTGATCTCCATCGAGTGCTCCGGCATGGCGCCAAGGTCCATGGCATCTCCGAGCCGGTGGTAGAATGGTTCATAAAACTTACCGGTACCATATCAAGTCACACGCCCCTGCAAAATAAAGTTAGATGCCTCTAGTTTATCTTTTGCATGTTTTATGCAGCTTTAGGGCTTTCATGGTAGAACCTTTCCCCGCCTACAAACATCAGCCACAACATGGATTAACCCGTTGCTTTTTTACTTCCCTTATTTAGGGCCCTCCGTTGCAAGTGTCATATCAACTACTGTAAGAGAGACAGGAACCCCCCCAAATCCACTTACACTTGTTGACCGGTCTTGTGAATCATCGCATAATGTCGGTTGGGGGCCGCTTCATCGAATAGTACCACGATATAACAAGTACATGAAAGAGGGTAGCAGCTACAAAATCAATTCCCACATATTGCTATGTGTTCTGACCATACTATACATCTACCCATAGATCATATCTGATACCACTGTTGGGTTCTATGGTAGAAGACAAAAAAATTCCTAACAGCACGAACACCTTTGCCAAGATCTAGTCTATGCAGATGTATGATGACCCACAAGTATAGGGGGTGTATCGCAGTATTTTCGAGGGAAGTGAAACCCAATTTATTGATTCGACACAAGGGGAGCCAAAGAATATTTATAAGCCTTAACAACTGAGTTGTCAATTCAGCTACACCTGGAAACAATCTTGCTCACAACAGTTTATCAGTAGCAACAGTTTTGTAGTAGGAATAGTAAAGTAACAGCAGTAGTAAAGCAAAGATAGTAGTAACAAAAGCAGTAACAGTGGGATTCGAGTGCGGTAGGCATAGGGATGGATGGACGGGCGTTTCATGGACAAGACAATTCACATAGCAATCAGAACATAGGGCAATTGCAGATAAATAAGATAAAGCACTCAAGTACTAGACAATCCTAGGCATGTGTTCCATATATAGTCATACGTGCTCGCAATGAGAACTTGCACAACATCTTTTGTCCTGTCAGCCTGTTTGCAGCGGGGCCTCTAGGGAACTACTGGCAATTAAGGTGCTCCTTTTAATAGAGCACCGGAGCAAAGCATTAACACTCCGTGAACACATGTGATTCTCACATCAAAGCCTTTCCCTTCCGGTTATCCCGATTTCTGTCACTTCGGGGCCATCGGTTCCGGACAACGACGTGTGTATACAACTTGCAAATAAGACCAAGAACAATACTATCATAATGAATCAATAACAAGTTCAGATCTGAAATCATGGCACTCGGGCCCTAGTGACAAGCATGAAGCACAAAAAGTCGCAACAAAGTCATAAAGCACTAATAAAAGATACTAGGCACCATGCCCTAACAATCTGATGCCATCACATGAACGATCTCATCCAATCCCTACCATCCCCATAGCCTACAGCGGGGGATTACTCACTCATAGATGGGGGAAACATGGATGGTCGATGGAGAAGCGATGGTGATAATGATGGCGATGATCTCCTCCAATTCCCCGTCCCGGCAGGGTGCCAGAACGGAGTTTCTGGTGCTGTTTCATGGAATCTGGTGGTGGCGGCGGAGCGGAACTCCTTCTATAAAAACGTCGAACCCCCCGAAGTTTTTAGGTCAGAAGGCTCCTTATAGGCGAAGAGAGAGGCCGAGGGGGTGCCTAGGGGGCCCACACCACCCCCTGGCGCGGTCTGGCCTGGCCCGCGCCACCAGGTGGTGTGGCCACCCCAGGGCTCTTCTCCGTCTCGCATTCTGGCTCCTGGAGTCTTCGGGTGAAATAGGGTTTTTGGCATATTTTCCAGGATTTTTCCTGATAGTTGATTTTCTGCACAAAAGGTAGACACCAAGGCAATTCTGCTGAAAACAGCGTCAGTTCGCATTAGTTGCATCCAAATCACACAAGTATAGAGGAGAAACAATAGCAAAAGTGTTCGGGAAAGTAGATACGTTTTGGACGTATCAATGTAAAATAACGGAGGGATTCAGTATTCATACCCTTGAAGACCGAAAGCGTTTACGTTCAGTAGAATGTTGACGATGAAGACGAACAACGGTGTCGACCTCAAGGTCATGCAGACAAACGGGTGCCATGCTCCAAGCTCCATGACTCCAAAGCTCCAAGCGCCGCAAATGTGGCGCATCCAAAGTTCTACACACATCCGGTGTAGAGACGTCCCCCGGACTCTGATCTAGTAGATCGGCAGAAGAAGATTGATCTGGACCGAAGTCCCAATAGCATGACGATGTGCATATGGTGGAGAGCTCTCTCTCATCATATGCTTGTTCCATTAGAGGAACCACACGTGAGGGAGAGAGACAAATAGATAATTTTGGGATGCCTTCAAGGGGAGGGGGTGCCCCTTTATTTATAGGAGGAGGAAGGAGGCCAACACCAAGGGCAAGCGGTGTGGGACTAATCCCACACCCTCGGGCCAGCCCTACTAGGCTCCAAGCCATGTGGGGGAGGCCCATGGCCTGGACGGCTAGCCTCCCTTCGCCCCTCCTTGGCCGGTTGGCCCTTGGCCCTCCTATGGGCCTTTTCCCTAGGAAAAAGGGCCCAATTAGGTGGGCTTCTCATTTTAAATTGATTTAAAGATATATATTGGTAATTAATTCACTTAATTAATATCAAATACATATTATCTAATAGATCTTACTACGCAACACCTTTCATACCCCCTCCGATCAACTTCAAATTTCACCGGAACACTTCCGGTACTCCCCGGAACAATTCTGGTGTTCTCTCTCTTTTCTCCGTCAATCCCGAATCAATCCCTAAGTGTCATCCACCCTTAAGTGTGCCACTCTAAGGTTTGTGAACACTCCAAACATGATCAAAATATCTCTCTGATCAATGACCAATAGCGGGATCGGGATACCCATAATGGCCCATGTTCATTCCACGATTTAACTTGATCGCTTAAACCTTAAACGCTGAGTACCATTCCCTTTGCTCTATGATACTTAGTTTTTTCAAGATATGATCATCGATATCTCCATACCTAGTTCAATGTCATTCTGACAAACACATTAACTCATTCCAGTGATATTACATCCCCATGACCTAGTCACACGTTTGCAAACTTTATAGATGTAATCTCACCGAGTGGGCTGATGACTACAAGGGTGCACATGTCGATTGTAGCTAGTTTCGAAATAAGAGTATCGAACCCACAAAGAGCTACTTGGTTAAGGTCTTTATGCCCCTCGTCATTGTCTACCAAATGATACTTGTAAGCCTCCTTTGATTTCAAGTAAAGGGTGTTTGAAAGGTTTTTGGTTTAGTGCAGAAAAGTAATTAAAACAAGTAACCAAAACGTTTGGAATGGTGGTTGAACTCAATAAGGCTAAAGCGTTCTCGGGGATGTAGTATACACCACTAGCATGTTGTAATTAATCATAATTAGGATAACCTATTTCTTATGTCATGACATGTGTGGAGATAGCTCCATAATAAGATGTTCAGTACAAGGATCGTAGGCAGTCACTTTGTTGAGCCAAGAATGAGGTCATCTCTAAATAACCACTGTGATGTCTGAGAGAAGTCACCCATACAGACCACCGCAATTAAGGGTCTCCCCGTGGATATCGTAATTAGCTTAGTGAATCTCTCTTTACTCCTCTTCAACCATGCAGGTTGCTAGCCGGTGCTTCTAGTCACAATAGCTCCGGGGACACTTCCAAACACGCAAAGGATTTCACCCTTTTCCTTAGACCCAAAAGCAAATGATATGTGGCCGACTACACATACCATCTAAAGAGAGAGATCAAACACACATCATAGATCATAGACACAAGTAATAGATCATATTTATTTCATTTCATAATAGTGATAGGGTTTCTCCATCTCCCCAAGAACAAAGGAAACTACTCACACATGGAAGCAATCAACAACATCATCATAATCAAATGGATGGATAAAAGTTCGGGGGTGAATCTAGTGCAAACCACAATTGAATCTGGAATTACAACAAGATCTAATGAGTGGAAGATGGGGATAGTAGTGGTGATGGTGATGCAGCGGTTGATGATGAAGGGGATGATAAGATGTCCTCCAATGATCTGTGAAGCAGCAAGTATTTGCCATTCTCCAAGTTCCTCCTTGAGTTTCCTTTCTGGTGTGGTTTTTTGTGGCTGGGAGTTCCTCTGAATGTCCAATAAGTGATCCGTCTTCACGAGGTGAAAGTATTTGACGAGGCGGTCATGCTACCACAGCATACGGGCGGACGGTAGGAGCAGGCTCCACTCATACCAGTGGTCGTTAAGACCCCTGTGTCCTCCAATGCGTGTGCGAATCTCCTAGGTGCGAAGATAAATCAATTAAATGACTTTTATCACTTAAAAATATCATATTACAACATAATATGATAGTTCCAATCGATATGTTCATAAGAGACTTAGTAATTAGGGATCCTGTTGAAACAAGGACAAAAGGTGTGCGCAAACGCAGTAAAATACCAAAACCCCTACTCTACTCATGAAAAACAAAAGGTAAATATGCTTCAATGTTGGACTCATCATGGGCCCAGAGTATCTATCTATCACATGGATGGGAAAATCCCGGTCTTGATACACACTCCTCTACACATCCCTTTGACAAACCTGAGTGGCAATTTTATGCTCACCCTTTTATGGCGTGAAGCTTGATTCCATCAAGGCTGCCTCCAGTAATTGTGATTATATATGATCTCACTGTCAAAGGAGTGGGTTACTACGTTTGGTAGTCATCGCAATGTTGAACTTTGTGACTGATCTCATTGCAATATGTTAAGTTGGGTGTGTGTCCATCACATCATTCATCTAATGACATGACCCTATTGCCAATTGACATAAATGGCCATGATCGGGAAACCTTAATCATCATTTGACCAATGTACTAGTTGAATAGAGGCTGCTAGGGACCTGGTTTGTTTACATACCACATGTGTACTAATGTTTCCACTTAGTAAAGTTATAGCATGGTATAAAACTTATTATGAACATTTGAAATATGATAATAAACTATCTTTATTATTTGTCTCTAGGGCATATTACCAATAGTTATCACAATCAATAAAGTAGGCCAGTAAAAACCAGACTGTAATACCTTTGCAGTTGTGTGGTCTCCCGCGTGATGTCCTCCATAAGAGCTGTCATGACAATCTCTTATGATACCATGCTTCTCAAATTCAGGCACACGACATCTAATAATACCATCCACACTTTTCTTATAAAGGAATGGATCATCCCAAAAGTAATGTCTAAGATTATAAAAGAATTTAGTTCTTTGTTGGGAAGTGAAGTGTGGTGGCATAACTTTCCCAAAAATGAAGTTAGCATGATCATCATGATGGGTTCGTAGCATAGAAAAAAAAAATTCTACCGCAAGAACGAACAAAACCCAGATCTAATCTAGATAAAAGCCAAGATCTAATCTATTAGACATGAGCAACGAGATAGATAGGAACTAACCCTCGTAGATCCGAAAGCGTTAACGAGATTAGATCTCGTGGTTGATGTAGTCGATCACTTGCCGATCTCAAGATCGTGTGGACGATCCTTCCGGCGTCGCGTTCTGGCAGCGCTTCCGCAGTCGGTCAAGTGGACGATCCTTCCGGCGCCGCGTTTCGGCAGCGCTTCCGCAGTCGGTCACACGTGCGGAGTCGAAGTAGACCTTCCTCTCCTCGTTCCAGCAAGCAGCGGAGGTAGTAGATCTTCTCCACGGAATCCCAGCAGCACGACGGCGTGGTGGTGGTGGAGTAGAGAATTCTGCAGGGCTTCGCCTATGCCTGTGCAGAAGAAAGGAGGAGGAGAGAGGCAGCGGAGATTGGAGTTATGAGAGAGGGGGTTGGAGGGGGCGCCCCTGCCCTTCTATTTAAGGGGGGAGGCGCGCCTGGGGAGGGGGAGTCCTAGTAGGACTCCCCTCCTATGGCCGGCGGTGGGAAAGGGGGAGGAGTCCTCCTCCCCCACGAATCTGTGTCTTGCCCCACTAGGTTTCCTTTGACCCTTTCTTGGTTTTCAAGCAAACTCCAAGAAATCCTCTAGAACCTTCCAGAACATTCCGAAACCTTCTAGAACCCTCATACAAATACTCCGGAATATTTCCTAACTCAGAAAATGATCCCCAATATATGAATCTTATTCTCCAGACCATTCCGGATCTCCTCGTGATGTCCCGGATCCATTCCGAGACTCCGAACAACATTCGGTCTCCAACGCACATTCCATATCTACTTAAAACAACTTCGAACCTTAAGTGTGTCACCCTACGGTTTGTGAATATGTAGACATGATAGAGACACATCTCCTATCAATAACCATCAGCGGGACCTGGAGATCCATAATGGCTCCCACATACTCAACGATGACTTTGCGATCGATTGAACCATTTACATACGAAACCAATTCCCTTTGTCTCGCGATACTATACTTATCCGAGGTTTGATCGTCGGTATCTCTATACCTAGTTCTACCTCGTTACTGATAAGTACTCTTTACTCGTTCCGTGATATGTCATCCCTTGTGACCCAGTCACATGCTTGCAAGCTAACTAGATGACATTCCACCGAGAGGGCCCAGAGCATATCTATCCGTCATATGGATGGACAAATCCCAATCTTGGTCCATGCGCTTCAACACATACTTTCAGAATACCCAATGACACCTTTATAACCACCCAGTTACGAAGCGGTGTTTGATGTCATCAAAGTACCCATTTGGTGATGGTGATTAACACAACCTCATGGTCGAAGGATTAGGTTACTATGCATTTAAAAGCTTACAGCAATACGAACTTAATGACTTGATCTTATGCTACGCTTACTATGGGTGTGTGTCCATCACATCATTCTCCTAATGATATAACCTTGTTATCAATCACATCCTTATGTCCATGATCAGGAAACCATGATCATCAATCAATCAACAAGCTAGTTCAATAAGAGGCTTACTAGGGACTCTCACATGTTTACAAAACACACATGTATTAGTGTTTCCTAATAATACAGTTATAGCATGGGATGTAAACATTCATCATAAACACAAAGATATAATAATAATCACTTTTATTATTGCCTCTTGGGCATATCTCCAACACATCAAACCATGGGGAGGCTACTCTAGCACTAGATACATTAATGTTTGCGAGTTGTTCATTAGCAAAGCTATCATTAATAGGAATATGATCTACCGGGATGTTTTCCATTCTAGACAAGTGATCAACTACGAGATTGTTCTCACCTTTCCTATCAACAATGTGCAAGTAAAATTCTTGTAGCAATATAACCCATCTAATAAGTCTAGGCTTAGCATATTTCTTGTTCATAAGATATTTAATAGCAGAGTGATCAGAGTGTACTATGACTTTAGAGTCTACAATATAGGTTCTAAACTTATCATATGCAAAGATCATAGCTAGAAATTCTTTTTCAGTGGTAGCATAGTTTCTTAGGGTGCCATCAAGAGTTTTGCTAGCATAGTATATGACATTCAGTTTCTTATCAACTCTTTGGCCTAAAACAGCACATAGAACATAGTCACTAGCATCACACATGATTTCAAATGGTAAATGCCAATTAGGAGGTTGAATTATAGGATCACTTATCAAAGCATTCTTTAAGACATTAAAAGACTCTAGAATTATCATTAAAAGAGTGGAACATCTTTTTGCAAAGGGTAGTTACAGGCTTTGATATTTTGGAAAAGTCTTTGATAAATCTTCTATAAAAACCTGCATGTATAAGAAAACTTCTTATACCTTTGATATCCTTCGGAAATGGTATCTTTTCTATGGCTTCTATCTTGGTGCGGTCCACTTCAATGCCTCTTACTGAAACTCAGTGTCCAAGAACAACACCTTCTATCACTATGAAATGGCACTTTCCCAGTTTAGGACTAAACTTTGGTCCTCACAGCGCTGCAAAACTTTGTTAAGATTGAGCAAGCAATTATTGAAAGAGGTACCATACACATAAAAGACATACATGAATACTTCCATAATTTTCTCAATATAATCAGCAAATATAGCATTCATGCATCTTTGAAAAGTAGCAGGAGCATTGGACAAACCGAATGGCATTCTACTATAAGCAAAAGTACCGAAGGTACATGTGAAGGTCATCTTTTCCTGATCATCTTTGTGCACCAGAATCTAGGAGAAACCTGAATAACCATCTAGATAACAAAAGTGTGAGTGTTTAGATAATATTTCTAGCATTTGATAAATGAATGGCAAAGGATAATGATCTTTATGAGTAGCTTTGTTTAGCTTCCTGTAATCAATGCACATTCTATAATCAGTAATAGTATGTTGGGCCATAAGTTCATTTTCATCATTTGGAATCACGGTGATTCCACCCCTTTTTAGGCACACAATGAGCATGACTTACCCATTTACTATCAGCTATGGGATAAATGATACTTGCCTCAATGAGTTTTATTACCTCTTTCCTTGCCACCTCTTTCATTTTTGGATGAAGATAGTGTTGATAGTCAACAACAGGTTTTGCATATTCTTCCAAGTTAATTTTATGCATGCATAAATCAGGGCTTATACCTTTAAAGTCATCAAGTGAATAGCCAATAGCTGGCCTATGAGCTCGCAGTACTTCAAGCAACTTTGTTTCTTATTCACCTGAAAGGTTAGCACTAATAATAACAGGATATATTTTCTTCTCATCAGGAAATGGATATTTCATATCTTCAGGCAAAGGTTTAAGTTCAAAACTAGGATCCTATTTTGGTGGGGGTAGTTATCCTAGATCATTAGGTGGAATATGTAACTGTAGTTGTGGTGGTTGCTCAGATAGTATTTGTTCCAGTGCTTATTTCTCTTCATCACTAAATAGTTCCTCTTGATTAAGCACATATCGTTCCATTGTGTCCGATGAAGCGACTACCACAGAAGCAAGAGTTTCCACTATATTTTTTCTTTTTTTCTTTTTCTAAATGCGTATCAGTAAATTTTTGAAAAGTTAAATTCTAGTCTTTCACCAGCACATCTGATGAATAGCTTCTCTGGTGGTAAACTAATTTTAGCATCCACGATATCTAAGAATGGTCTACCAAATATGATAGGACAAAATGAGTCTTGGGAGCAACCAAGAACAATAAAATTGCAGGGTATTTGATCTTTCCTACTAATACTTCAACATCTATAACTATCCCTAGAGGTCAAATATACTCTTTATTAGCAAGTTGGATAGTTATACATGTCTCTTCCATGTGTATGGGATCAACGTTAGGCTTGAGTTCAAGATATAGAGAATATGGTGTCACATTTATACTTTCTCCAATATCACATAGACCATGAAAGAATGAAGTTCCAATAGCACATGATATAATAGTTTACCAATTTTGGTGGTGTTATCTTGAATTACCTTGGTGGAATCTTCACATAAATAAACATCACACGGAGTTTCTTCATTCAGTTCTTTGATGGCTGAAATTTGATGTTGAACTTCAATTTGTTCATATGGTTCACTACATCTTCTAGCACTCTAGTTCTGAATAGTAGTGAGTAAATTTTCCTTCACTCTGCTTGGATATGGAGGAGTTTCAATATGTTCTTCAATTTTGGCATATGATACTTGATTAACATGTTTCACAACTTTAGGAACAACTGTAGAGTATTTAAAAGGCTCAACATAAACATCGAATCCTTTCTTAGGAACATTAAGATGGTTAGCAAAATATTTAGTAAATTCTACTAGAACATGAGGATCAAGGCCGAACATGTTACTTAGTTCTTAAAACAATATAGTAGTAGAGAAATTATCTACACATTAATATTCATATTCAAAATAGGGTTCACTACCTTTATCAAGATCCCAAGCATCAGTAGTTTTAAAAATAGTATCCAATGATTCCCATGCTTCTTTTTGAGTTCTATTAGTGAAACTTCCTTCATATGAGTTATCCAGAAAGTTCCTAAAATGTTGAGGTATTTTCACATAGAAGTTGATTAATATAATGCTTTCAGGAATACCATGACAAGGATTCTTACGAATGAGTTCATTAAATCTCCCCCAAGCTTGCGCAATACTTTCTCCAACATGAGGCCAAAAGTTATAAATATGACAACGATCATCATAAGCTTCTTTAGGAGTATAATACTTGAGATAGAAAGCCTTCCTTAGATATTCCGAATCAAGACGATATTTATCATCCAGAGATCTAAACCATATGCGAGATATACTAGAAAGAGATATATAATAACTTCATTTTCACTTCATCATGAGGAATACTAGCAAGTTTAAATAGAGAACATAAATCTTCAATGGCGTGTAAATACCCCATAGCAGTTTGGCTTACATTCCCTATAAAAGTAGTTTCATAGCCTTTTTGGCAAGGGATTTGGTACGCCACTTTTGGTTCAGGTGGTTTTTCAACCTTGTTCTTAACAGCATGAAAATATTCACATAGAGTTAGTTTCATATCTTCACGGCCTAAGAAAGCCATGATAAAACAAATAGTAAATAGTAAAAACATCTTTCAAGTTTCCTTACCAAACAACTTACCAATAGTGTGACGCTCCCTGAAAACGGCGCTAGAAAAGTAGGGTGGCGAGCGGCACCCGCATAACGACCCACGAAGCAAAATATAGGAAAAAAGGGTCTCAGAAGTTAGTAAAATTAGAGAAGGATTAGTGAAAAAGTTGTGCCACAACCCTCCCCGCTAGACACCCTACAGAAAAGTGTCTTGATGGCTTCGAAGTGTAGGAGATCAATTGTAGTAATTTTCAATAAGAAAGGTTGTCGAACCCACGAGGAGCTGAAGGTATTGGTTAGTAAGTTTGACAAGTAAAACAATAAAAGGGTGCAGTGGTTTTGATGTTTTGGGTTTGTAGTTTGCAGTAAAATAAAGTACCCAAAGTAAATAGCAACAAGTAAATGCTCTCAATGAGAGAAAGCTCAATCCTCTATGCAGTAAGAGGACAAGATCAAGTGTGTGAACTTATATGTGACTTCAAAAAAGCGTTCCTGAGGGTGGCATGGATTTACTTAGCATTTAGATTTCTACACAACATGGTGAATATCTTGTTAGTTTCATTCCTTTAGGGTGGAGCCTAAATTAGGTGTAGCCATAGATATGAGAAAATACACCCCTTATGATGGGTTCTAGGTCCATTTTCATGAACAAGTATAGGAATCATTAAGACATAAATGTCCCACCATAGCAGTTAGTTCATTGGTCCCCGACAGAAATCCCTCTAATGCAACTCAAAGTATTGGAAAATGGTTTATGTCACTCTGTCCTTTCCAACCCTCATCATTGCATTAAAGTTTAGCCCCATGATCCCATATAGGTGAATTAATATGCATTCAACATTCACATAAAACCATCATAGAACCACATAAAAGATAAAAACTTGACCAAATACTCATTGCATATTATATGAAAACCATAGCCAATTCATCCTATGCCATCAGGAACATGGGGATATACTCACAAGTGACAACCATAATATGGATCAGTGCATATAGATTACAACAAAATTTGAAAATATAATATCTCCACCAAATAAAGACAAGTTGCCAATAACAAGCATGCAAATAACACTTAAACAATATCCGGGGTTCAATCAATCACAAACTATGAGGGGGATGAGGTGGATCCTAGAGATGGAGATGGTGATGGAGAGGTTGCTGGCATCGATTTACCCCTCACCGGAGGCTCCGATGCTACAGGATCTGCCCTCCCCCGAAGTAGGAGAGGACTTTCTCCTTCGTTGTGGCCTCTATAAATCATGGAAAAAATATGTCGTAGGTTTTCTGGCGAGATGGAGGCATCTGTAAAAAGGAGGAGCCAAGACGACACTCGAGGCAAAAATGGGCATGGGTGGTGTGCCCAACAAGGGAGGGCATGCCACTTGGCCTCTTTCGGGCCTTGTGGGTCCCCTCTTGTGCTTCTTTGGCCCACAGTCCTTCTCTTGTTGAAAAACTGACCAGGTATTTTTCATTTGATTTTTAGGCATCCAGAAGGTCCCTAAAATAGCAAAATACGAAAAAGGACATTTTTTCCCTCCCAGAAATTAAATACCAATGAAAGGAACTTTGTAAGAAAGTCCCATAAATCAACTAAAGGGGCATAAATAATGATAGATCATGGAAAATATCATTCAAAGCATATCATATAAGTCAATATATTAATTATGTAAAATGCACGTATCACTCACCTAATACAATACCCATATATTACAAGACCTTACTTCTCCATGTGAGCATACTCTCACTTATTACGACAAGCCTCTCAAATAGTACATTGCGCACTACCAGATATATATATTATTCAAGCCCTCTACTTCTATTGATTGCTTCTTCTTCTTACTTTTATGCCTCTTCTCAGTGTTTCCTGGAATTACGTCCATGATGACGTGAAGTCTGACGACTACCTTCTGGAACATATGAACGTCTAGAGGGTGCGCACTCTTGATTAGAAGTATCTAGATTGAGGTTAGCCATTGAGAAATGACTAGAAAATGTGTGATCTCCTACATAATTCTCATGTCCACCTTCAAACGTACTTTCAAAGTAAGATGTATTCTCCACCTTGGCCTTGATCCAGTCATACATATTGGCATAGTAAGTCCCAGTGTATTCTTCCAGGTCAATAGGATTGGTACCACCCCCATATGGACCATAAAGTTCCATATTATTGTAATTGGTTTCTACTCCCTTACCAGAATCACAAGTTATGGGATCCTCCCTGGTTCCAGCATAAGATTCTACTCCCCAATCCCCATCCATTATAATTCCTAACTGGAATGTTTGAATTGGATGTTCCCCAAGTTTTCTATTCTGTCTCATATTTGGACCATGGGTCTTCAGGTTTCTGAGGTCCATTCTGATAGTAGGTATAGGTTTCAGACTGTGGATCATCCAACTCAATCTCTTCATACGAATCCCCTAAAACGACTATTTTAGGATGCCTAGCTTCTCTATCTAACTCCATTCTATGTTATATTACCTTAGCAGGATTAGTAAAATCCTCAAGAATAGTATCCAACTCCTGGACTAGAACTTGAAGAGTGTTATGGAAATTATTTAGTAAATACCTATAACGATCCATATATTCGACAGCTAGAGTAGGTTCAGTCTTCACAAGAGCAGAATTATCTAACTCAGCGTCCGAACTTAGGGAATCATGATGTATAGTAGTGTGAGTATTACCTACCAATTCCTTGGATTTCTGCTTTCGAGTCATGGTTATGGCCTCTACTACTGCAATCTGATGCACCACCACCATACATATCGCCTCCCCTGATGGAATTTCTCCACTTATCTCTAACTTTTTGGGTAGCATAAGCAATGCACGATAGTTGGCTAACACATGCCTATCATAGTAACTCTAAATCTTCACGAGAAGTCGAGATTTGCAATCCAAACTCCACAAAAGCTGTCGAAGAAGATTCATCCAATCACCTCCATAGTCATCTAAAGTTCTGTTCAACACTTGAACATTTTGGCTTAGGTACCGAGATGCCATTCCTCACTGTAAATAAGAAATTATAATTAGTCATACTAAGTTATAACTCACTATTATTACCAAAAATGCATCATAATAAAGATATATCGCACTAGAAATATGACAATGTAATTCTCAATTGAATACTCATCATATTTCTTGAGAACTCGTTAACATTGCTAACATACTTCCTACATGTTCAACCCATTTAATAGGTTTCCAACCTATGGTCAAAGTGTATGCTCTGATACCAGCTGCGGTGACCCATCATACCACTGCATGATTTAGTACACTATAGTCGTTGACATAACACTAATGAAACACCACTCCACTAGTATCTTATCCCTAAGAGTGGTACAAAAGAAACATCACGGGTCCAAGACATGACTGTAGGTTAGAACTTGACTCTTTACAAAAGATCCAGAAAACATTCCTCGAAACAGTGAGGAAAAGATTATATAGAAGAAAAACAGAAATAGAAACTTGAAGCCTATTCTAGAAATACTACTACTATGGATATATATATATATCTATGGCATTCTATTTCTACTATAGCAGTACTCTACAGAATTAGGTTCTATGGCTAGATATTAAACTCCTATATACTTAGGAACTTTGCCTTCACTTCAGTTGAGGTATATGTTGACTTCATTGAAGAACTTGAGCTTTCTGTGATGATTCGTCTAAGCATCAGTTGGTGTTGATGATGCCATCGACTTTATAATCTAGCAAGGGTTAAGAAGGTATGGTTGAGTACGAGCGTACTCAGCAAGTTCACTAAAAAGGAGTGTTTGATACACTATCTACAACCATAGAACATGGGTCGTAGGTTATGCAGCTTTTTGTAAACATTCCTTCAAAGGTTGCTTTTATTCTGAAAAGCTATGTCCGTCAGCCTTCACATGTTTACCATAACTTCATGGAGTTCCTTTCTTCCGTGTTCGTAACTCCTTCCTGGAACAGGGAGTAACATGTCACAGTTTTTTACACTCTACATAGGTGCATTTCTTTACCCATGAGAGATCCTTATCCATGTTGCACATCCAGGCGATCTTTCCCATCCACACTAACTTTGGTGTGGGGACCAGTATAAGAATCCAAGCCGATCATTGTTCTTCTTCGCGACCCCACGTGCTAGCTCCAACATGATCCTTCAGGCTAGCAACATCCTTGTTAATCCCCCTTTTAGGCTAGCTACAACTCTGATAGGCCCCTGAAGAATCTGTGAGCCAGTTGTGCCCTGGAAGGTTCCATAAAAATGACCAACCGTACCTCCGACAGCCTCTCACACATAGTCTAGCTAGACACCAAAATCACGGGGATCTAAGGGTCCCCACCCGTATGCTGGATCCGCAAAAGGAATCACAATGTCACGTTAAGGTCGTCCTTTGACATACGAAAGGAAGAAGATCCAACTGACTTCTCCGTCCCATTCCAGATCTCATGGTTAACGCGTAATATACGGCGCAAAAATCACTAGCAACATTTGTTATTGAGTCTTAGATGACACTTTCCCATGAAATGGTGGTTCCATTGCTAGTCATAATAGATTAGGTGATCACACTAGATCAGTAACTACTAGTTCAAATCAATTATGAAAATAGTATTTTATGTCATCCTTTTCTAAATGCATGTGATAACAATAGTATATTGCAAATACTTGATAGAAAATAACCAAATAACATGCGCAAGTCTGAACGTGCCTCTGTGATTACAAAATCATGCAATCACGGTCTTCGAGACAATATAAGATCCAATATCTACAAACAACATCATTGGTCCGGTAAGGACTAATGTTTAAAGAAGCAAGATGCTCTGATGCATAGTACATGTGATGTATTTTGTATAACCCTAGAATAATCCTTGATGTTGTGTGTGGATTAAGTTTGGGTGATTACTTGATGAAGTTGGTTTAGATTTTTGTTCACTTTACAATCGAAAGTAATTTCTAAGAGTTTAAGAGTTAACACACAAAGAACGAAAGTAAAACATAATAACAATAGAGATGTGATGTTGATTGGTTGCAAATTTTAAGAAAGATCATGTTTAGAGTTGTTAAGACAGAGAAGTAATCATGAGGGTTTTGTTTGAAGTGTCAAAAATAATAAATTTTGAAGAAACTATTTCTTATACTAAGTTAAGCAATCCTTGGAGGTTTTTAAGAGTATAGGTTATAGGGATTGGCTTGATTCTAAGAATCTAAAATTAGCATGTCTAAAATAGGTGAAGGACATGACTAAAGTTAACTATGAGGTATAGACGAATTCAAAAGATGGTTTACTTAAAGTAATATCAAGTTCTAAGGTTAAAACTAAGGATGACTAAAGTAGTGAGATCATTCACTTCAAAGGCAAGTGAATGAGGTGTTAGGGTTAACATGTAGATCATTGACCTACAAATGGTATATAATGGTGGATGTATGTTAATTGATCTATAATAATCACTTATAGGTTCTATCATAGGTTAAGGTGATGGTCTTAGGTATATAGTATATGGATCTCATACTTTAAGAAGATGACATCACTAAGTGACATTACTTGGTTGAGTAAAAGAATAATAATTCCCTAAAATGTTTTGGTTTTTTATCAAGGTTTAAATCTTACTCTTGCTATCATGGTTCTAAGCATAGGGCATAATTAATTCCTAGTATAGGATTTAATAAGATTGCTTAGTAAGATTGCTTAACCTAAGCAATATAAGTATTACCTATTCTATGACCTTTTACTTAGTGATTTGATTTTAAGGGTCTTAAACGAAACTAATCCAATATGACTGCACATTAATAATTCCATAAATGAATTTGGTTTAAGGATTCGATATTAAGGTTTTAGAAATGATTTTTCTTTTCAACAAAATGATTTAAAGTATTCGAAGTATTTAACCTTTATTTGTTTTAAAGGAGTAAATATTACTCATTCATTCAATTAATCTTAAATGGTTTAAGTTAAGTTAAAAGGAATTTATTTTAATTTATAGGTGATAAAATAAAATACGTTCCTTTTAGTGTAATATAAGAAAATGATTTTTATATACTCTTTTATAGTATTTATTTTATATAAATACCAAAATAATTTAGATTTTCATACTTGACAATTTTATGGAATAGGATATTAATGCTTACACACAAAAGTATTTTTTTATTTATTATTTGGATTTTTCTGTATTTTTCTTGGGTTTATAATAGTGTAGGAATATTTAAATAACTTCTTTAAAAAATGTTTTAAGTGGCCAGACCCAACTGGTCGATCTGAGCCAGATTGGTTGGCTGTTTCGGCCGGCCTGGCCTGGCTGGACCAGACTCCGGGTATTCCACCCCGACCCACCCCTCCCCTCTCTCACGCCACGCACGAATGCACCGAACTTGCACACACGCCCTCGTTCCTTCACCGGCTCTAGTCGCCTGTCTGATTCCGGCAGTACAAACCATTGCAGCTATCGCCGATGGTCACCAAAGTTCCACCACTTCCAGGCCGACCTGGCCCACCAACTCGATTTGCCCATGGGGATTCATCGAGCTTGCCCCAACCCTTCTTTGGCTTGGGTTTCTCTGCCATGGCACCGTTGTGCGCCAGTGATCTTATGGTGCCCTATGGCCAGGTGATGCTAGTGGTGGTACTGTGGTGACCGCTTGCTGCTACTGCTCTTCCTCGACCTCGCCTCCTTCCAGGGCGGTGGCATCCACTGTCGTGTCATTTCGCCCCGCCACATATCTCCGCGGCTCGACATTGGACCCTAGGGTTCGCCGGCTGGCTTGATGTCATCGGCCCCACCTCAAGCCCCTACTCCGACATGCCCTCCTCAAGTTGACACTGGCGGGACGGCAGCGAGCTGCAACCCTTGCATTCTCCGACATATCGCCTCATGGTGTGGCCTTATTACTGATGCATGGTGCTATGACAATGACTTCATGACGCCTCTGCTCTAGATGCTCGGCATCCATAGTGAGCTACAATATTTTTCTTTACTCTCTTAGTCCTTATCTTTAAACCTCACTACTAAGCATCAGTATATACCTTATTGTAATCTACTGCTGTTATGCTGAAGCTTGAGCATTGCTTGTTATTGTTAGTGTGTCCAAGATTTGCTAGTGTAATTTTTTTGTCATGTTTTCACAGATGGATGGGTATAGGTAATAGGGTGGTGATGCTCTTGCAAATGGTTGTGATGATTTGATCCAAGTTACTTAGACTAATTCTATGCAATTCAATAGTGTATAATTAATTACCATTTGCTTTGGGAAGGTTTGGTTTGATGATATGCTCCTAGTATCATTGGGGTTGCTTAATATGCTCCTGAAATACCATTTGGAGCATTTTCTTACATGATTAAATGACCTTATGTGGTTCTAGGTTGTGTTGGTGAAATGTTGATGGTAGTAATAGGATGGTATGATCCTTTGAGGTTTAAGTAACTTGATGCATCCTCCTTTATTCGCTCTGTTGAGCTAACCTTGGTGATGTGGAGCCCTCCTTTTGGGGTGTGCACACATCAGGTTTAGGTTCAACATGATTTGCTATTATTGGTTTGGGTGTGCTAGTTGATTAGAGTACTTGGCTACTTCTGTAAATCTTTGATGTGACCAATGATTCTAGACCATGTGCATACATGACCAACGATAGAGTAATGTTTGTTTGGTGCAAGTGACCCCAAATGATCTCATGGAATTAATCTAATTGCAGACTAGTTTGGGTTTGGTTGCTTGCACCTTCTCAAATGATTTATGATATCTTGTATCATTTCTTATTACATAACTTGATAAATTCAAATACTTTACTTGATTTCTTGGCCCTGCTTGTGATGCATAGACCGAGGCACTGATATCCATAAGAACATATAATTTCTTGGTGGCTTTCTAATTCTCTAGGATGAATCTGCATAGCATTTCTACGCAATTTTGAGAGAAAAACTATTCTCCTAACTCTCCTAGACAAGTTCTAGTTGTAGGGTAGTTGAATAGATATTGAATTACAGCAACCCCTTTATCCCCTTATTTCTGATGGTGAAATAAAATAAGAACAGATGCTACATGGTCCAATATATATATAATTCCTAATGGATTCCTACCTGCTCATGTTTGTATCTTGTTCATCTAGAGCTGTTTGTCTCTTTCTTTTGGTAAAATGACTATCTTCTAGAACGTGTCCTACTTGATCCTAAATAAATCTTCTTCTTGTGCTCCTTATAGCCTTCTTCTAGGCTTGCTTCAGTTCCTTCTAGTTGATCTGCTTATAGGTTGTACTAGACAATCCTATTTGCCAGGTGAGCTACTAGGGTGGTATTCTATGGAGTTTGGGAAATGGACTATGAGGAACTAGGAATGTTGTTAGTGTTACCGTTCACCAAGAAGAACTCGTTGTATGAGTAGAGGAAGTATTGTGGGAAATGAGATGGAAGTGATGTCTGGCTATGGATGTTGTGTAGTGTGGATACACAAGGAAATGTTGTGACTATGGTGTCCTTATCTACCCTGATCACCTTTGTTGATGGCTTGACAGCACACACAAGTGTGTGTGATCTGCTTGTATGCTTGCATCCTTCGGTTGTGGATCAGGTTAAGTAACTACAGTGACTTACTCTCTTCTTTTCTACCTTTTCCTGGTGAAACTTGCCCTAGTTTATTGTCAATGATGCTGGACTGAGACAAACTTGATAAGAATAGATACTACTCATTTGGTGAAACTTGCCCCTTTTTTCTTAAAGCTCAACGATGGAAAGCAACAGTGCATCTCACTGTTAATTCTGAGAGCACTAAAATTCTAACCAATACTTTCCTTTATTATTTGTTTGTCTATTTCTGTTTTTGTTTTATTTTTGTTGGGATCAAAGTGAAGAATGAAGATACGAGATAATGAAATATCTTAGAAATTAATTAGAATTTCTTTTATTCTTTTGTAACAGTTCATTCTAATTCTTGGACTTTGTAAAGACAATGTATTATTGTATCTTGTTTAATAAAGTTAATTTTTTTTCTTGTGTAATTTGAGACTTGTGATTATTTGTACTTGTAATTTATTTTATTTGGATAATTGAAAGAACAATGTGATATTAATATTAATGTAGTAAAGTAGTTCTTTATTCTTCTATTTATTTGTTCGAATTACTTTATTGTTATTTATCTGTTGTAATATCATATTACTTTATTCAAAAAAATCTATTACATTTCTCCTAAGTATTTAAATATTCCATAATTCAATTTGTGAATTTTCTTTATTCATTTGAATTCAAATTTGAAATTCAAATACATGTTTGAATTAGTTTCCCCTCAAAACACAAAGCTTCTATAGATGTCATGTTGATATTCATCGCAATTGCCCTCACATTTCAATCAGAACAAGCGAAACCTCGATCCCTCTACATCTCTATTAGTTTTGCGTGAAAATTCTCCGGATTTTCTGATGCATGAATGCAATGCACATACATGCGGTCTCTCCTTTTCTGACCTGAAACCCTGGGATGTTACATGGATGAAGATGTAGGAGGCGGTGAAACTAGCGACGACCGGGAGTGGTCATACTGGATGCCTAGAGTGGGGCGACGGCAGTACCCAATATAGGCGAAGGAGAATCCGGTGTGACGAAGACCATGCGCGGATGTAGGCGACCCATACCGTGGGAGGTGGCGCGGAGATACTCTGGGGCATCGGTGCGCGGGGACGGCGATGTATACTGCGTCCAACGACGCTATGACCCGATGGGGCGGCATAACTACATGACGCGAGTCGATGCAGCGGCTGGGACACCACCGACGTACACGCCAAAAAAGGCGTGTTGAAAGTCGGTAGTGTGGACCAAGGGCGGCGGTGCTTTGGCCTGAAGGGGCGGCACAATTGTGTCCCGTAGCTCGATCAGTGGTAGGCGTGTGCTCGAAGACGTGCTTGAAAAAGACGTACACCGGGAAGGTTGATCAGACCGATGGTGGCATTGTACGCGCCATGGTGGGAACGCAGATTGGAGTCATTGGTGACATTTTCGGTGAAGTCCCGGGCGATAGAGACGAAGATGAACCCAGCGAGACGGCCACGGAACCTGCTAAGGCAGGCGGTAGTTGGGGCTAAGACTGCTGCACCCTGTCATAGAAGCCGTGGCAGCCTGCCGAGGCAGACGCGACAGTAGGGAAGGCAGGCACGCGGGCACAATGTAGCTTGTTGATGCCGATGTCGGAGTAGATGTGCGGTGAGGACGACGACAGTGGGATCAATCCGGTCGTTGATCAGTAAACCAAAAAAGGAAATACGATAGAACGACTGACAAAGATAAAAACTCATCTGGAGATCAAAAAAACTCACTAGGGCAGCCGCCACGGATCGCCGGACGAGCCCTGCTATCGATGGCGCGGCCCCCAGCAGAGAGCATGGTGATCGATCCCCCTAGGGGCGGCGCAGCGGAAGCGTGTTGGCGGCGGTTAGGGTTTGGATAGAGTTAGTCTGATACCATGTAAAACGATAGAGAGGGATTAACGGAATATGTTAGATTATTATTGAGCCTGATGTGCAACTATATATAGACATACATGTTTGAATACAAGTCAAGCTAGGATTGAAATCATAACGATACTAAACTATCGTGACATACTAGTACCAATACGCATATGCTCTAACACCTAGCTCCCACCGCACCACCCCAATGGCATGGGTCGCCTTCGTCCGCCCATGGTAGATGACACGTCGGTGAGTTCTTCCTCGCCAACTTCTAGCATGTCTCCGCGTTTCCACATGTAACCTGCATGGCCACTTCAGGACGTCGCAGGTCCTACCGACTACATCATCGCCTCAGTCTAGGCGTCTAGCATGACCTCTCCAGGTCTCCGCTAGTTTCCCTAACTTATATGTCTTCATCCATTATGACTTCATCGCTAGCGTCCTCGCCTCATTCCCGTCTACACCTACTTGTCTAGTCCAACAATCGTGGACTCTCATCGACACCTCTCCTTTTTTGCCGCTCTGCACTTCACAACGTTTGGAGGCCTCCTTTGCTAGTCTCTCTGACTTGGCGCAAGTTCATGATGTCCATGCCCTCGCACGCCTGGTACTGGTAGCACCGGTGCGTGTCTTCGTCCTCAACGATTTTTCAAGTCTGACAAGTTTGGACCGACGCCTCGTCTTCATCGGCTTCGACAACGTTTTTTTCGGCATCAATTTCCGCTTCTACGACTGCCTTGATTGCGTTATCGACGAGTTTTCCTTTGCATACCCGGTTCTGGCAAAACTAGAGTATGCCTTCGTCCCTGATGTACGTCTAGTTCTAGCAAAACTATGGCCACACCTCGTTCTCGACGGCTCAGACTACATCGTCTTCGGCATCAACATCCTTGACGATTACCTCGATGCGTCTCCGTCGTTCTCCTCGCGTACTACCTCGTACTACCTCGACAACGGCACCTTGATGTCTGGAGTAGCATGTATCAAGTTATTGACTGTGCGATTAATATTCCTTTACGTGCATATTTGTTCGTTGCATCCCGATCACACGTTACCTTTTTCTGTGATATCTATGCACTTGATTAGCTTTAAAGATGCACACATAAATGCAATAGCCAAAGGAGTATTCCATGTCCCGTTGCTTCCAGACATCGAGACGCGGTTTCAGGATTCTTCTTCTGATGCATACTGCAAATTCCCCTGAAGTTGTTTCGTTGTCAGGGGATGAACAATTCAGTCATACCTTGTGCTGTCAGTGGCTCCGGCACGTCTCTGAATCTTTGTCTTGGAAAGAAAATTGATGGCATACGAAAGCTGGTGGAAACAGGAGGAGATCTTGGTCTGCGCTAGCGCGCCGTCTTGACAGAATTTTGTTAGCGTAGTTGATAAGGCACGTCTAATCATACAGCTTCAAGCTCATCATGTGCTGCACCACTATCACATGGGGGCACGTTGAGTAGTAGTTACTGTAATTAAAACATAAATTTCAAGAATGAACAAATAATTTTCTCTCGTGCCTATGATGCGATGAAGCCACGTTTTTTCCTTCAAAAAGTTGGAGAAGAAAATGTAGAGTAAAACAAAAAAAAGAAATTCCGGCGACAAAGTGCAATGTCTACTTAGTAGTCCACATCTCTGTTCTCCATTCTTGTATTGGGATGATCTCTGTTCTTAATTGCAACTGAAGGAGAACAAGACAACATGAGAAAGCTAAACAATAACTCTGGTATAGCATTGCACTGATGAGCTTGACGAATCCAATTTGCAGGGAAGAAGAACACGTATGTGCACTGTGCAAGATGCATATGCATGTATTTATCGATTGCAGATTTCTCTTTACTGCATCTCGGGTTTGAACCTGTAATCATCGGTTTTGAGATTACAAGTACAGTAACAATTATATTACAAACACTGAGCCATTGATCAGGTAACATTATTAGCAGCAAGTATCAAAATTCAGCTCGGGGGATCTCGGCGCCGTCATAAGGGCAGCACAGAGCTCCGAGCACGGCAATGCCGCGAGAAGAAGAACCTGGGTGGACCGCCGGGCGCGGGCCTCTCGGTGGTGGCACCACTACGATCCTTCTCTCTGTCACTCTGCTCTCCTTCGGGAGCCGCCTCCGGCAGCCGATCCAACACGTCTACCGCAGTCCAGACCGTCGCCGCGCCCATGGAAGCCGCCCGCCGCACATTCCGCGGCAGCGGGCAGGGGAGCTGCGGCAATGGCTCTGGCGAGCTGAGTTGTTGGTCATGCTGGTCTTCTTCGACGTGGGGCGCTTCTTGATCGTCCTCCTCCTCGTCTTCCTGCTCCAGCGCTGAATCGCTCGCGGCAGCCACTAGCTCGGCTGCGACGTTGGCGTTCGCATCTGGATCAGCTGGCGCGTTGGAGTTGGGCTCGACGCCGACTCCAACGGCCGTGGCGGCGGGGTCGATCACGTCGGAGCGGCAGAGCGGGCAGTTGACGTGGGCGCGGAGCCATGTGTCGATGCAGGGGACGTGGAACGCGTGTGCGCACTTGGGCAGCAGGCGCACGAGCTCGCCGTCGTTGAACTCGCCGAGGCACACGGAGCAGTCGGCCGCGCCGAGGAGCCCCGCCCCGGCGCGGTAGCGCGTCGCCGCGATCGATTCGATCGCGGCCTCGTCGAGCCCGACGGTCCGGATGTACCAGACATGGTGCACCACGCCGCCGCCACCACCACCGCCCTCCGGGTCGTCGTTGCCGACGTTGGTCGTCGCGGCGGGCGCCGGGACGAGGAGCGCCTGCCTCCGCCTCCGCTGCTGCCGGCGACGGACGGCGACCGAGACGCCGAAGAGGATCAGGGAGAGGAACGCGAGCGCGGCCGCGGCAACGACGACGTTGTTGACGAATCGGCGGTGGTTGTCGTTGGGCACGACGCCTCCCGCCGGCGGCGGCGGCGGGCTATAGTCGTAGGTTCGTCCCTGGTCTCTCCTGCCGCCAGCACCGTCATGGACAGGAGAAGGGGATGGAGCAAGGTCCGCGATAGGGGGGAAGTAGTAAGGGAAATTAGACCATGGGGGAGGCGAGGTGATCGGAGGCCAAGAGGGAGGCGATGGGGAAGGGGAAGGGGAAGGGGAAGGGGAAGGGATGGCGATAGGCCGGGAGGGGCAGCGGTACCAGGGGTCGCAGGCCCCATGGTCTTCGTCGTCGTAGGAGAAGAGGATCCGGCGGTGGTGGAGCGGCATGGCGTCAGGTGGGCGGCGACTCCGGCGGCATCGGCCGTGGACTGGTAGAGGAAGAGGGGCCGGGGAAAGTGGGATAGGAGGAGGATCGTGGAAGTGCGTGCGGTTGGACTCTTTGATTTTGTTCGCGCTGGGGTGCGGTGGGGAGGGCCCGGACCCGGACGTCAGGGGCGGTGCGTCGACTGGGGAAGGCCGGGACGGGCGGCTTTGGATAGTTGGATGGTTGGTGGCCAAGTTGGACTTGGCGCGTACAAAATTTTGGCCCGTAGATTGTAAAGCGGTACTACTGTAGTACTAGCTTTTCTCGTCCAGTGCAGGGTACAGGATGCTGGTGGATGGATAACTTGGCTGTGCCGTTAATCTTCTGACTACCAGACCACCACTGACGAGACGATGACTCCAGTAGTGACGTGCCCTGCAGTTCAGGTATGTCTGGATGTGATGGTGCATCCATTTTGTGGTGGTACTTGACTATACTTGTTGTCAGTCAACCTGTTGGATCGAGTGTCGGCCGATTATCTCCTGTATGAATAGCTTAGCAGCCCCGCTTCGCTACGGGAGAAAGTTGGACAACTAACCAACACGCTCTCCCCGCGCGGAGATTTGGTACCGCGGCCGCGTGAAGATCGAATCATCAAACAATTTTATATGATCCCGAACGACAAAAAGGATTGTTACCTGAACCGACGAACCAGCAGTCCAGCACCGAAAACTCGTGCAGTTGTGCACCGACGGCCGCGCAACCAGCGCCCGGTGGATAGCACTTACCCGTTCCACGGCGCGATCCTCCGCATTTAGCCAGAAAAGGGCTGATTTCCTGTATGCCGACCAGGTGTGTCATGCGCGGGTGTATGAGCCGGCCCAGTTCAGATTTTGTTTCTCTGTTGTCTTTCTTTTTTATGTTTTATTATTATTATTTTATAAAAAAATCAGATTTGAAAACGTTCAGTTAGAATTTTGTTTAGATTTTTGAATTTGTTGAAAGTTGTTTAAATTAAGAATTTTTTCGGTTTTGAAAAATGTTCAGTTTTGGAAAATATTTGAATTTTGAAAAATATTCAGATTTCAAAATTTGTTTACGTTTAAAAATAATAATATTAATTGATCAGATTTGAAAAAAATTAAAATGTTTAGGTTTTGTATGTTGCTTAAAATTCGAAAAATATATCTTTAAAAATGTTCACATTACATTTAAAAAGTTATATTTTAAAAAGTAAAAAATAAAACACAAAGGAAACAACAGAAAAAGAAAAAGGAAATAGGAAAGGGTAAAAAAGGAAAAAGTCGTGCGGGCCGGCCTGGGTGTGTCTAGCGTGGCGCATTGGCCCGCATGGGTCGGTGTAAAGAAGCTTCCCGGAAAGGCCACTTGTAGGTTTGCTATTCTCTATGGACCAGCCCGACTAGCTTGTTCTAGTAGGCTCAAGTTTTTTTTTTGAACGGGAGGAGCCCCGAGGGGCCTGGAAGCTTTATATTAAACACAAGCAGTGGAGGTGTACAATATTACAGAGGACCCCATAAGAATAAGGAAAAACACATAGGTCCCCATTTTAAGTGAATAAGGCCCTGCTAAAAAAATATGAGATGCAATCAGGTCCCTCCCTATCTCCACTACTGATCCAAAGGTCAGTTGCACCGTCGCCGAGCACCGCCGCAGGGACGAAACCACTTGCTTCAGAGTCGACGTTGGACGTAGCCGCTGACCCGACAAAGGGCTTTCGATGGAGGTTGAAGAGATGCCGGAGCTCACCGGTTGTAACGGACGGCCTGCAGCCGTCAAGATGAAGCTCGCTGATGTCGCTTCCAAGCTCCGGTAAACCCCGATAGAAGAAACCTTGCTCGCTCCGTCGATGATGACCAACCCACACTCCAGCACAACACTCCTGCCATGGGTGGGTGAAGGAGGGCAGAGATTGTCGAAGAGGTAGGGAGAAGTCCGCCGGAAGGGGAATGACCGAAACTCCCCATAGTGCCCTGGCCACTCATTTCGCTCGCAGCTACCTGCATCCTCTTCCTTGCCGCCACGGCCGGACAAGAGGAGCAAGAGAGAGCGGCGAGCATCCAGACTGGTCCGAGCGCCAGACATGCGCTTATGACAAGGATTCGCTTGGAGTAGCGTCGCCGGCGTATTCAACCTCTGAAGAACGCCGGGAACCACCCACCGCAGCCTCCTGCTGCCGGCAGATGCGACAGGAGACAAAATCCATTGCCTCTTCTTCCTGTAGTCGCAGCCCCGCTCGAACCCCTCCTCCCTTCACCGCCACGGCCAGCCAGAAGAGGGGAAGCAAGCAGAACAACACCACAAGAAGGGAGAGACGCACAACAGCTCGAGTATAGAGCAGCAATGGACAGCCGCCGGCCGGAAAACCTCCATCCCCCGCCACCACGGCCGGCCAAAAAGAGGATAAACCGATGCCCACGGACTCCGAGCTCGAACATGCCTTATTGAGGGAGAAGCAGGGTTGCACCACCTCCACCATCACCCAAAAGGAGCAAGGCGTCGAGGGGAGCTTCCCAGCTGCCGAATCGGGCCAGAAACGGCGGACTCCCGGCGGCAGAGGCCACCAAACCAGGGGACTGCGCCCCAAATCAACTACCCTACCTAAACTACAGGGGCCGCTACCCCCCAGCTCGACTGGCAGCACCGGCGAACGAGGCCTCGGGGCAACACCGGCGCAGGAGGCGCGCGCGATCTACTGTAGCGAGGAGCGTGGGAGCAGATAAGGTCGAGGGAGTGGAGTCTGTACATCAACCGTTCTAGTAGGCTCAAGTAGTTAACAGATCTCGAATTGCTTTGGACTGGAAGAAAACAGCAATCGTTGCGAGTGCCATAGCCCACGCTGCTCCCCAACATTTTCAGCTTTTCGAGATGAGAGAGGGGGCACCAACGGACTGTGACAGTCGACGTTGTACAACCAAACAATGTGTTATAGAAGTGCATTCCCCCCTACAGCTCGGTACAAAGGCACATGATGGGATTTACAACATAGAAAAAATTCCTACATAACAGCGAACAAGAGACCAAGATCTAATATACTAGATGTTCTTCTACCTCACTCACAAAAGCAGTGGGGGACAATGCACCTCTTAGGCATTATGCCGAATTCCATAGATACGACCTAGAGATGAGAAGAGCAAGACGCGGTGGTTGCGACCACAACGACAATGAGCTCCGAATTGGGAGGAGCGGAGCTTGGCTGAGTAGGTTCACCCTGGTGACAGATCTCCGGAAAGGATATTGCGTCCCACCACCGTGCCATGGTTGTGACCATGCCGACGGTGAGCTCCGAATTAGGAGGAGCGGAGCGGGGACAAGGAGGTTCGCCATGTTGACTGGTCTCCTCCGAGGAGGAATTCCTATCCCGGATCCACGCCATGGTTGCGACCACAGTGACGGCGCGCTTAGTGTGTTGCCAAGAAAAAGAATGAGGAAGGGAATGGATGTGGGCGCTAACAGGGATGTCTACATGGCAGCCCATATGGCAACGAAATAACTGTCTAAACTAACAAGCAAGACCCAACTAGAAGGACACGACGATGATATTTTGAGTTCAAACATTTTGATTCTCAATTCATGTCGAAATAGCATGTCTGTCCAATTACAACCTAGGTAGCCTAATCTGATTGCACGCAACTATGCCTCCCTAGAGTGCGGGCTTGTGAATTGCCGAACCTTGAAGTAAATCACCTGGAGACAACATCTAGGAAGTTCGAGGCCGTAGGAAGGGTCATTGGGTCTAGGGTTTTACCTTCTGGGTTCGCTCGTGCGTGCTACCCCGGGAGAGGAGTCTCTCCTACATAAGGTGTCAAGTGGGATCCCACCAAAGTTTTACTTTTAGCTTAGTTTAAAATTTATAGTGCAAATTTTGATACAAATTTAAAAATGTACTAAAAGTGGGGCTTTGATGGGATCCTATCATACACCTACTCCTATAGTCCTCAGTAAAAAAAGTCGAACATACGAGTTGGATTAGAGCATAGGGCCCCCTAAACGACTTTAGGGGGTGCCATCACATCTAGCCGGCCCCCTAATTTCTTTCTAGCGCCAACGCGACCCATTTTTTATCCGGCACCCCCAAGACGAACCCAATCAAAGGGGGAGCTAGCGGGGGTGCCGGATGGAGATGAGATAGTGGGAAACACAACAGACCCTTTCTGGCAGTGAGAGAAAGGTGCCTCATCTTTAGAGCCTTGTCGGGCTACCAGTTGCTCCTATAGGCTGAGCATCGGTGGCGTGTCGGTCCCTCTTGTCCCTCAAGGTATGGTCCACCGGGTGGCCATCACGAACCACTACGACCTCGAGCTCATGATGGAGTAGCGGATGGATCCCCGTTGGAATCCCGACAATTACAAGATCTGGAATGCCTTCTTCAACAACCGGCGGTAAAGGAAGCTCACCAGGAACGAGTGTGACAGACCGCCTCCTATGAAAAACAACGAGGTCAGTCGACGACTATGGCAAACGAACCAGACACTCTCGGTGTGATGCGCCACATCGCTGAGCATGATCACCCTCGCATGCGGTACCCACACTGCTAGCCGCCGATGAGCCAGAAGAAGGAAGGCAGCGGACGCGGGTGCAACGTCGTCGTCATCCGGGACCTCTCGCCCGCGCGTGGTCACTTTCGGCTCGTGCAAACGAGACATGAGTGGCAGGTGCCTCCGGAATACACCCTGGACGCACACCAACAGAGGCGCACTGGTGACCCAGAGGAGTATCCAGGGCAGCGTGTGGCTATGCGCGCCTCCTTAGACCCTGCTCCGCTGGCACCGGATGACGACATGTCCTGGTGGGACAAGGCGGAGAAGCACCACTACGAGCACCGTGTCGACGACGACGAGGGCTGTAGCCACTTCAGACACATGTCCCTGCAGGGTGCGCAAGTCGATGGCCTCCGGTTCCCACGTGCGTAGCCCGGGGGAGCGCAAAGGTACTAGTCGCTCGTGCTAAGCGACAATGACGACGATGTCTACTAAAGGGTTATGCATGAATACGACTAGTTTTTATTTTATGCACGTGTAAAAAACATGAATGTTGCAATTTGGTTTAGGTTTCTACAAATTTTATCACCTTTTGAATTGCTACCGGGGCCACTATTGGGAGCATGTCCCCCCCCCACATTTGCGTGTGCGCGCCGCCGACCCCCCATACGGCAAAAAACGGATGCACCATACTCCGTATGGGGGCACGAGTGGAGATTCTCTTAGGGCACGTACAATGGTCGTATCTTAGTCTTATCTTAGCAATACCACGTAGAATGATTTCTGAGTTGGTAGAGAAAGAAAGATATTTTCCTTCTCTTAGCTAAGAAATGATCTCTTAGCGGCGATATATATCGCTGCATAGTTAGGCGTATTCATTACTAGAGATAGGATTAAAAAATAACCCACCGTGCATCATAATTTATTGTCATATCAAAATTACGTGGCACGTATAAGATACAACCGTCTTATTCACCATTGTACCTGTCTTTGGTCACTGAGGGCGCATTTGGTTGCTAGTAGCCAATTTTTATCTCGTTGTGGCTAGGCCTTGGGAGGGCATGTCCCCGTGAAAACGATCTCTGAGTCATGTTGTGTGATTTGTTTGGTTTCCTGGTTTTTGACTGGTTGCATGGAATGGGAAAATCTCCTCAATTTGTTTGATAGCCTGTTTTTGGCTCCGGTGATGCAAATAATTGTTGTTTGGTTTCCCACATGAGGGTGCATATGGTTACCATAATTCACAAATGGGGAACTTACCATGTCATTGCATATTACAACCGATGATAGACTAGCAAGGCATTAGAACAAAACAAGCTTCACGATCACCACAAGAAGGACAACGATGATGGACTTGAGGTTAATTTTTGTATATCGGTCTTGATTTTCACCAACACTCATAGCTTGGAATATTGGCACAGGTTGAACAACCATTTCTTGATCACCTGAGAATTTCTCATACTCCTCATGTGCCTCCTGTATAGTATGATATCCTTTGTAGTTGTTGTTCGAGAATCTATTGACCTGCTCTTGGTAGATCCTCTATGAATCATGCACACTTGGACGTCTCCCTCTATACACCATATAGAATTAGTATGAAACAGAAAGAACAAGTCAGGAACCACAACATAACAGCTAATGAGAACTTCAGAACATATCATAAACTAAGGGGTGCATGCATAATCATTAGCCAAAAGGGGCTCAGAAGTTCATCGTACCATATGGTTTTAACCTACCACCACATCAAAATTGAGCGTCATACTACCAAAAGTTCGCCATTGCATGAGAAGTTAGTCTATACCACCTCATCATTACAGTCCATGAGAAGTTTGTAAGACCTAGCTACCACCAAAATATACATCTAGATCTACATGATCATCATCGTCGTCATAACCAGCACACATCCCCACCCCCACGTCCTCGGCGAAGCCAAGGTCTACTCCTTGTCATAGTACTTGCCGAGGTAGGTCCTCAGCCACATCACCCTATGTGGCTCAATCATGGTTACCGAGCTTGTACCCTAGGCCTTGTTGTCGACAAGGTGGCTACGAGCTACCATGAGAGACTCCTCGGTGAAGCCAACCATGTCCATCACGGCCTTCTTGAGGTCTAGGTGCATGTTAGTTGGCTTGTTGTCCCTGATGGCCTGAGTGACATCCCTAACAGCGGAGGTCATGCTAGTGAAGGCCATGAGCTCGTCATCGGCAATGGTGCCCCGATTCCTCTTTCTCGCAGAAGATAGCCTATCAAGGTAGTCACCAGCTGGCTTGTCAAGGCCATCGAGGATCACCATGTCTGAATCCTAGGTGTTGCGGTCATCAGCAAATGTGGTTGCAGGGGTTCCTGGAGGTGTTCCAAGGGGATGAGTTGAGCCCATGGGAAAATTGTCGCCCAGGCTGCAGGAGATGATGGTCTGCATCTTCGAGTAGTTAGGGATGGGCATGTTCAGGAACTTGGAGTCCTAGGGATGATCCTACGATTGCAAAAGTGTGTTAGTTGTGAATCAACGTTATGGTGCCCCTGCAAATACAAGTTAGTGTGCTTTGTACCGTGATGTGGCCGAGATAGTGGTCACTCTCCAAGATGATGGTCTTGGTATCTTCACACCATTGAGCACCGCTAAGATCCCTTAGCCTGCTAATGATTAGCCACCTCGGCCTTCACTTCCTGAGGTGATTGTACACCTAAGTGTGGCTACAATCAACCTTGCAATGCCCGAAGAGAGCCTTTGCACATGTTGTGAGATAGACCTCTTTGAATCCCTTGTTAGTTCGGACACCGCTCTTCATAATGTCGCACATCTTCTCAAGGACAAAGCTGGACACGAAGGGCAACCATTTCATGTTACCCTCCGTTGTGGCCGCCTTCTCATCCAAAAGGTATTTGTGCGCCTTCTCAGCCTTCTTACACCTCGCGATCTTTGCAGGAAATTGTGCAGCAACTGATGAGTCCAAAATTGAAGCATATTTACCTTTTGTTTTTGCATAAATAGAGTAGGGATCTTTGTATTTCACCGCGTCTACACGCGCTATTTTGTTCTTGTTTAACAGGATCCAAAATCATGAAGTCATATATGAACATATCAATTACAGCTATCATATTGTGTAATTATATGATATTTCTAAGTGATAAAAGTCATTCTATGAATTTACCTTCGCACCTAGAAAAATACCAAACAAGGAGGAGGCACCAGTACCGATAACGACCATTGGTACAGGTGGAGCCCGCCCGTACCGTTCGCTAGTACCAGGCGCCATCGTGACTACCTCGTTAAATACTTTCTCCTAGCAAAGACGAGAGAGAGATCCAACATTCATAGCCATCAGAAACCACGAAAAACCACATCCGAGAGGGATCTGAAGGAGGAACTTTGCTGGGGCAAAATCCCGGCTGCTTCACGGATCATTGGAGGACAACGCATCATCCCCTTCATGAACCGCTGCATCTACCACCATTACTCCCATCTTTCATCTATTAGATCTCTTTGTAATTCCAGATCTAATTGTGGTTTGCATTAGGTCTACTTCTGTACTTTTATCCATTCATTTGATTATGATGATGTTGTTGATTACTTCCATGAGTGAGTAGTTCCTTTGTTCTTTGGGAGATGGAGAAACCCTAGCACTATTATGAACTTGTAATAAAGATGATCTATTCTTGTGTCCGCATGACTTGCTTGACTATGATATAATTATGATTTGTGTTTGATATCTCTCTTTAGATGATATGTGTAGTCGGCCGCATATCATTTGCCTTTGGGACTAAAGCGAGGGAGAAATCCTTTGGACGTGTCTTGGAAGCATACCCGGAATGCCCCGTGAAAGATTGGCGCCGGCTCGTAACCTACACGGTCAAAGGAGGATTAAAGAGGGACTCCCTGAGCTAATTATGATATCCACGGGTGATGTCTGCGCATGCTTCTATTCTTGTAGACAGTGTTGGGCCTCCAAGTGCAGAGGTTTATAGAACAGTAGAAAGTTTCCCTTAAGTGGATCACCCAAGGTTTATTGAACTCAGGGAGGACGTGGTAAAAGGTATCCCTCTCAAGCAACCATGCAATCAAGATACAAGAAGTCTCTTGTGTCCCCAACACACCCAATACACTTGTCAGGTGTATAGGTGCACTAGTTCGGTGAAGAGATAGTGAAATACAAGTAATATGGATGATTATAAGTGGTAATTGCAATCTTAAATAAGAGTGGCAGCAAGCAAACATGTAACATGACTGATTGTAAATGGTGTTTCAATACTTAGAAATAAGGCCTAGGGATCATACTTTCACTAGTGGACACTCTCATATAAATATCTTCTCTTTATTATGCTACCCTAAACTACTCTCCGGTTGGACGATGTAGGGCTATTACATCACACCTTAAAGTTCACATTCCCCATCTAGATAACCCCTCACTATCACCTTGAGCGCTAGATGGTTCCAACAAACACCACAATCTCATAGATACATCCAACTCAAATTATACTCATGATAAGTATTTCTGTAACCTTAGCCTAAGTGCCACACGGTGTGCACACTGTCAACTTCACACACGTGGGGATAAGAAGAGATTAATTAAAGCACTTGAGTAGCATAATAGATCTAGATTACAAAGCTCATGATCTCAATCAGATCATGCATAGAGAGATGAACACATAGCTACCGGTAGAGCCCTTAGCCTCGAGAGAGAACTACTCCCTCCTCATCATGGAAGTCAGCAACGGCGATGGAGATGGCAGTGGAGTCGATGGAGATGGCTCCGGGGGCACTTCCCCGTCCCGGCAGGGTGCTATAATAGACTTCTGTCCCCCGAATCTCCTCTTCGATGGCGGCGGCGCTGTGGAACTTTTTCGTGGAATTCCCATCCTCTCTCTAAGGTTTTCATCTCAGGGGGAATATATAGGCGAAGGGGCAAGGTCGGTGGAGGCCCGAGGGGCCCACACCACATGGTGGCATGCTTGGGGTACTCGCACCACCATAGGGTGTGGCCGCCTCGGTGCCCTCCTCCGTCTCTGCTTTGGACTTCGTCTTGTGTCGGGAAAAATAGGAACTTCGGCTTTTGTTTCGTCCAATTCCGAGAATATTTCCTTACTAGCTTTTCTGAAACCAAAAACAGCAGAAAACAGGCAAATGGCACTACGGCATCTTGTCAATAGGTTAGTTCCAGAAAATGTATAAAAATGCCTCAAAGTGTAGACAAAACATAAGATAGTTGATACAAAACAAGCATGGAGCATCAAAAATTATAGATATATTTACGACGTATCAAGCATCCCCAAGCTTAACTCCTGCTCGTCCTCGAGTAGGTAAGTGATAAAAAGAATAATTTTTGAGGTGACATGCACCATCACAATCTTGATCAAGGTATTTTTAAAGCATTGATAGCTAGGATCAAAGTACTCTAAACATAAGCATGAAAGATAGAGTTCTAACAATAAGAGATAGCAAATATGTTGTAACATGAAAAGGTACAAACAAAAGATCATGAATAACAATGCATTGAAAGACGTTTGTTTGTTTCACATATACAAAACATAATAAGGGTGGTATTCAGCTTGTCCCTCATGGTATAGCAAAACATAAATTCATAGGACACCTTCAAAGTTCATAAGGGTGACTAGATAGAAATAATTTAAGAACAAGCAATATCAAAGTTATGAATCAATCAACAAGTTTTGGGAAAATGCACATTAAACTAAGAATGACCACTATGCTCTCTCAATTGGTGCATAAAGATAGAAGACGGAGACTCAACATAAAAGTAAAAAGAAAGGCCCTTCACAGAGGGAAGCAGGGATTTCAAGTTTCATAAAGAGCTTCCAAAAATTATGGTACTCATTAGCTTTTATGTAATATGGGGAATGGACTTCATGGGATCATTTGTTCCCCCTAACGGTTATACTCATATTCATGTTACTATTGATTATATTACTAAATGGGTTGAAGTTATACCCACTACTCATGCAGATGTAGCCACTTCCATTAAGATGGCCAAGGATATCATCTTTCCTAGGTTTAGAGTACCCCGATTTTTTGTTACTGATGGTGGGACGCAGTTTATGAAGGAACCTTTGACAAGATACTTCAAAAATATGGAGTAGACCACTAGGTAGCCTCACCTTACCACCCTCAAACCAATGGACAAGTGGAATTATCGAACAGGGAAATCAAGGTCATACTCCAAAAAACGGTGAACAGGTCGAGAAAAGACTAGGCCTTGAATCTTAATGATGCATTGTGGGCATATCATACGGCATTCAAGAACCCTATGGGAATGACACCGTACAAAATGGTTTACGATAAAAAATTTCACCTTCCATTAGAACTTGAGCATAAGGCTCGGTGGGCTATCAAAACTAAGAATTTTAACTTTAAAACTACAGGGGGAAATGGCTCTTGGATATTCATGCTTTAGATGAACTCAAGAATGAGTCTTATGAAAACACTAGAATATTTAAAGAAAAGGTGAAGAAATGGCCCGATAAAAAGTTAGAGGGCAAGGGATTTAAAATTGGAGATAAATTTTTTCTTTACAACTCTAGGCTTAAGATTTTTGCAGGGAAATTGAAATCCAGGTGGGAAGAACCATATGACGTTGAAGAAGCATATCCTTCGGGAGCAGTAAGACTGAAAAATACTATTCCCTCTTCTTGATCCTGGATTGTTAATGGGCAGCGAGTGAAGCATTATATAGTTGGTGAGGTAAACACTATGGAATTGATCTCTTTGGTCTCGGCGAAGAATACAACAAGCAAACGTTAGGTAACGAAGTTGTAATTCCTTAGTTCTGCCAGTTTGGAAACTTTTTAGTTGATTATTGTTGGAAATATGCCCTAGAGACAAATAGTAGTAAGGACTATTATCATATTTCATATAGTTTATGATTAAGTTTTATATCATGCTATAACTGTATTGAGCGAAAACATCAATACACGTGTGATATACAAAACACCAGGGGTTCCCAATGAAACTCTAGTCACTGGTTCATTGGTCAACAGATGATCATTTTTCCTGATCATGTGGCATTTATGCCAGTTGGAAATGGGGTCATCTCATTCCGAGAATGAGATGATGAACCAATACTCAACCTAAACATCGTGACCCGATCATGTCACGAAGTTCAAGTTATGATGATTAGAAATAGATCCTCGTAGACTATTCCTTAGACTGTGAGGCTATATCAGTCACTGTCTCTTAGAGTGCTTAGATAGCATCAAGTGCCACTTGGTAATATAGTGGTTATGAAGGTGTGTTCAGGTACTCAGAGGAAACCGTAGAGGAAATATATGTCAAGAGCTGGATTTGTCTGTCCATGTGACGGGAAGATACTCAAAGGGCCCACTCGGAGAAGTTATATCCAATAGTTGTGCAGCGTGTGATTTGATCACGGGGATATCACTTGTCGGAACGAGTCAAGTAACATTGTTCAGTAACGAGATTGAACATGACATGGTGATGTCATTGATCAGATCACGGGCAATGCAAGTATCGAGAGACAAAGGGAATAAGACACGACTGTCCCGGTTCAAGCGACGAAAGATCTTCATGGAACGCACAGGGGTCACATGGCCATCCTGGTCCCTCTGTCGATCATTGGTGCGGGAGTGTCCCGACCATGTCTGGAGTGTTCCCGAACCGTGGGGTATCACTCTTAAGGGCTTGGTGATGCTTAGAGAGTGTTTATAGGATCGGTAGAATCGTCAAAGAATTGTAGAGAGAAAACCGGAAGGGTTTCGGTAAGTCCGGAGGATGTCCGGAGTGGAGGTGGAAGTGTTCCATAACCACAGAGGTTGAATAATATGTGAATAAATGTTAATTATTGATTTAATCATTTATTCATAATTATTTAATAAAGAGAAAAATCAATTTAAATGGTCAAAGACTTAATGGGCCAATTCCTGGAGGGGAGAGGGCCCATTAGGGAAAGGAGAGAGGGAGAAAGGGGCCAAGGGGGTGGCTGGTGCCCTAGTGGGCTAGCCCCCCCCCCCCCACGCGGGGCCCATGGGGTGGCTGGCGGTGCCACCCTGATGTCTACGCACTTCTATTGTTGTAGACAGTTGTTGGGCCTCCAAGTGTAGAGGTTTGTAGAACAGCAGCAAGTTTTCCCTTAAGTGGATTACCCAAGGTTTATCGAACTTAGGGAGGAAGTGGTCAAAGGTATTCCCTCTCAAGCAAACCTGCAATCAAGATACAAGAAGTCTCTTGTGTCCCCAACACACCCAATACACTTGTCAGGTGTATAGGTGCACTAGTTCGGCAAAGAGATAGTGATTTACAAGTGGTATAGATAATTATAAGTGGTAATGGTGCCAGAAAATAACTTGATGGCGTGGAAAAGACTAAAGGCAAACTAAAATAAAGATGGAAACAAGTAAACATGTAACAGATCTAATTGCAAACGGTGTATCAATGCTTAGAAACAAGGCCTAGGGATCATACTTTCACTAATGAACACTCTCATATAAATATCTTCTCTTTATGATACTACTCTCTGGTTGAACACTCTAATCGATGGTAGGGCTATAACAGCACACCTCAAAGTAAGCCTTTCCCATCTAGAAAACCCCACACTGTCACCTTGAGTACTAGATGAGTCCAACAAACACCACAATTTCATAAAGACATCCAACTCCAAATATAACTCATAACAAGTATTTGTAATCTCTAGCCTAAGTGCCACCATGGTGTTCACGATGTCACTTTCACACACATGGGGAGAGCAAAGATTCATTAAAGCACTTGAGTAGCAAGGTAGATCTATAGATTACAAGCTCATGATCCCAATAAGATCATGCATAGAGAGAGATGAACACATAGCTACCGGTAGAACCCTTAGCCTCGAGAGAGAACTACTCCCTCCTCATCATGGGAATCAACAATGGTGATGGAGATGGCGGTGGAGATCGATGGAGATGGCTTCGGGGGCACTTCCCCATCCCGGCAGGGTTCCAGAAAAGAGACTTTCTGTCCCCCGAATCTCCCCTTCGGTGGCGGCGGCGTTGCGGAACTTTTCGTGGCTAGAGGCTTGATTATTTAGGGTTTATGCCTCAGGAGGCTTCTTATAGGCCAGAGGGCAAGGTCGGTGGGCGGCCAGGGGGCCCACACAACCTGGTGGTGTGGCCAGGGCTAGCCCGCGCCACCACCTGGTGTGGCCGCCCTGTGGCCCCTCTCCGTCTCGTCTTCTGGCTACGTGAGTCTTCCGGTAAAATATCAACTTTGGCGTTTGTGCCGTCCAATTCCGAATATTCATTTTCTGACTTCCTGGAACCAAAAACAGCAGAAAATAGGCAACTGGCACTGTGGCATCTTTTTAATAGGTTAGTCCAAGAAATCATATGAAAAGTACTCCAAAGTGTGGGCAAAACACAAGAAAGTGGATAAAACCAAGCATGGAACATCAAAAATTATAGATACATTTGCAATGTATCAACATCCCCAAGCTTAACTCCTTCTCGTCCTCAAGTAGGTAAGTGATAAAAAGAAATAATAATTTTTGAGGTGACATGCACCATCATAAACTTGATCAAAGTATTTGTAAAACATTCAAAGCTCGGATCATAGTACTTCAATCATAACATGAAAGACAAAGTTCTAGCAATAAGGCAAAGAAACTATGTTGCAACATGAAAAGGCACAAACAAAAGATTCATGAATAACAATGCTTTGCAAGACGTTTGTTTTTTCACATAAAGAAAACACAGCATAGTGGTATTCAACTTGTCCCTCATAGATTAGCAAATATAAATGCATAGGACACCTTCAAAGTTCATAAGAGTGACTAGATACAAATAGTTTAAAACAAGCAATATCAAGTTATGCATCAATCAACTAGTCTTGGGACAATGCACATAAAACTAAGAATGGACAATATGCTCTCAAAGTAGGTGCATAAAGATAGAAGGTGGAGACTCAATATAATGGTGGAAGAAAGGCCTTCATAGAAGGAAGTAGGGATTCAAGTCTCATAAAGAGCTTCCAAAAATTATGGTACTTATAGCTTTCAGCTCTCATTGCCCCTATCATAAGCATCTTTATGGTGATTAAGGTTAAAGTGACACAACTAAGAGGATATGCTTGACAAGTTATAAACCGAAATCTCATGCCCCTTACTTACGAAGACCGAACCTCATGCTACTCAACTTTAGTCACAAGTAAGCTCTTGTCATTGTAAGTACATGTGTATCATAAAGAACCGCCAACGGGGTACCCCTTGAACATGATACATGAGCTATCCCATAATCAAAATAACAAGGCAAGCAGACAATGAGCATCTCAGCGATCTTTTTATTTGCTATTTGCATAGGTTTTTATTGAGGATGCTTCATAGAGTGCTCATTATGGTGATGCTGCAAGTTTCCATGATGATTAGGCATGGCTTAGGCTAGCGGCCCAGGCGTTTCTCTAACACACATACAAACTCCATGATCTTACAAGTTCCACTTTTATTTCACACCGCCGGGATCCGTAAGCAAAAGAACATGATATCAACGGGGTACAAAGTATAAGTGCAATGTTGAAAGCGTTCCCCATGATACATGGTGCTGCTAATTTCAACTTATAAAGTGCAAGCATATACGCAACAAATAAGGACCCAATGGTTCAAGTTTATTAGATGCAAAAAAGTAAAGTGTGTCATCATGTTCGTGAGAGCTTTAATCACTAGTTTTCTCATAACAAGTTTAATTTGGAAGATAAAAAAAAGCATGAATATACGTGGAATAGCATAAGCTAGTAGGTAGGTATGGTGGACTCTTTGGAATAACTTGGTTTAGGGAGTTTTATGCATGAGTGGAATTCATACTTGGTTGTGGAGGCTAGCAAAAGACTGGGAGCGACAAACTAAGAGAGCAATAATGGCCATAATCATGCAGAGCGACAAAACATCATTGATCAAAGCATAAAGTGATACTAAAAGTTGAAAACTAAAGGATCATAAAGGCTATGGTGACTTTGGATAGTCATAACATGGTGTGAGCATGTGCCAAGTCGACCCAAATAAAGCATCAAAGGAGAATACCACAATACTATGCTTTAATATGCTAAAACAACGCATGATCCTTCCAAGGCACATTAAGCAATATCAATTGTTTATAACATGTCATGATACAGCAAAGAATACTAAGCATCAAGCCAAAACAATATCAAGCATGGCATGACAAAGCATAGCCACAGTCAAAAAACGAGCTCTTTTTACCACATAAGTATGAACTTTCCTACTCTTTTCCAAACCAAACCAAACTATTTGCAAACCAATGTATGAAAGAGGGGGTCACCCCAATTTATTCATAAAACTAAGAAAACCAAACAAACAGAAACGAAAAACAAAAAACGAAGACGCTCCTAGAACAACACAACTGTGCATGAAACAATAAAAATAAAGTGTTTGGAAGAAACCTGGGATTTTTATTGATGAAGAAGGGGATGCCTTGGGCATCCCTAAGCTTTGACGCTTGTACTTCTTGGATATTTCTTGGGTAACACGTGTGGCATCCCCAAGCTTGAGCTTTAGTCCATCCTTCATCTCATTACTCATTCCTTCCATACACCTGAAATTTTTCCTTCATACAAAATTTCACACAATCTTTATTAGCAACATTAGTGCACTCAAGATAAATAAGTCTTAAGGTTCAGTTCTAACATCAAATAAACTTCCATTAGAACACTAGATACTGTAGCACTTCCCTCAAAAAGCTCAATTCCCCAAAAGAACTCAAAAAGGAACCAACAAGAAGCAAATGCAGAAAATGGTAGAAATCTGTCAAAACAGACCAGCAGGTAAAGAAGAATTTTTTCGAAGACCTTCTGTTGCTCAAATCAAAAAGTGTTGAACTAACGAAAGTTAGATAACAACCTAGGGCAGAAGCAAAAAAATGCACGCCTCAAAAAGACGTTCAGAGATGTTACACGAATGTTTACGGTGAAGCACAGAAATCTGTTTCGGGACAGCAACATTCCCAATCATTACTTCTCTCTCATTAGAGGTTACTCTTGGCACAAAAAGCAAATAAAAAGGATAAGGAGCGGTTATTACAGAGGTAATAACTTCCAAGACTCATCTAAACCTTTTGGGTTATCTCCCAATAAGTAATTTTCTTTAACGCCTTTAAGTTAGGCATGATAGTTTGAGAAGATGCTCACATAAGAAATATGAATTAAAATAAAAGAGAGCATCAAGAAGAAAATTAAAAGCACATTTAAGTCTAACCCACTTCCTATGCATAGGAATATTGTAAAGAAGCAAGTCATGAAAGGACAAAGCAACAATCATAGGAAAGCACAACAAGTGCAACTTCAAAATTTTCAACATAAAGAGGGGAAACTTAATATTATTGAGATGCATAGAACCATGTTTCCCTCTCTCATAATAACTTTCAGTAGCATCATGAATAAAAGTAACAATATAACTATCACAAGAAACATTCTTATCATGAGCCACATGCATAAAATAATTAATACTCCCCACATAAACATAGTCATTCTTATTGATTGTAGTGGGAGAAAATTCAACAAAATAGCTATCATTATTATTCTCATCACCATAATCATCAAATATAGGAGGAATGTTGTAATCATAATTAATTGCCTCCTCAATAGTAGGTGAACTGAAAACATCATATTCATCATTGTAATCATCATATATTGGAGGTTTTGTATCATCATAAGCAATAGAATAGCTATCTTCCAAAGCTGGGGAACTAAAAAGATCATTTTCATCAAAACTAGCTTCCCCAAGCTTAGAATTTTCCATAGCATTAGCAATAATAGTGTCCAAAGAGTTCATACTAACAACATTGCTATTAGCATGCAAATAAAGTTACATAGATTTTTTAATTTTCTCTTCAAACACTTCATGTCCTAACTCAAGATAAATACTATAAAGCTCTCTAATTTTGTTGTTGTTTTCCATTAAGCCTAACTAGTGAAAACAAGAAACAAAAAGACAAAATTGCAGAATCTAAAGGAAATAACTTCGACACTCACACCGGAGGATGTGAGTACCTTTTACCTTACCTCCTCGGCAACGGCGCCAGAAAAGAGCTTGATGTCTACGCACTTCTATTCTTGTAGACAGTTGTTGGGCCTCCAAGTGCAGAGGTTTGTAGAACAGCACCAAGTTTTCCCTTAAGTGGATTACCCAAGGTTTATCGAACTCAGGGAGGAAGTGGTCCAAGGTATTCCCTCTCAAGCAACCCTGCAATCAAAATACAAGAAGTCTCTTGTGTCCCCAACACACCCAATACACTTGTCAGGTGTATAGGTGCACTAGTTCGACGAAGAGATAGTGAAATACAAGTGGTATGGATAATTATAAGTGGTAACGGTGATAGAAAATAACTTGATGGCGTGGAAAAGACTAAAGGCAAACTGAAATAAAGATGGAAGCAAGCAAACATGTAACAGATCTAATTGCAAATGGTGTATCAATGCTTAGAAACAAGGCCTAGGGATCATACTTTCACTAGTGAACACTCTCATATAAATATCTTCTCTTTATGATACTACTCATAACTACTCTCCGGTTGAACACTCTAATCGATGGTAGGGCTATAACAGCACACCTCAAAGTAAGCCTTTCCCATCTAGAAAACCCCACACTGTCACCTTGAGTACTAGATGAGTCCAACAAACACCACAATTTCATAAAGACATCCAACTCCAAATATAACTCATAACAAGTATTTATAATCTCTAGCCTAAGTGCCACCATGGTGTGCACGCTGCCACTTTCACACACATGGGGAGAGCAGAGATTCATTAAAGCACTTGAGTAGCAAGGTAGATCTATATATTACAAGCTCATGATCCCAATAAGATCATGCATAGAGAGAGAGATGAACACATAGCTACCGGTAGAACCCTTAGCCTCGAGAGAGAACTACTCCCTCCTCATCATGGGAATCAGCAATGGTGATGGAGATGGCGGTGGAGATCGATGGAGATGGCTCCGGGGGCACTTCCCTGTCCCGGCAGGGTGCCGGAACAGAGACTTTCTATCCCCCGAATCTCCCCTTCGGTGGCGGCGGTGTTGTAGAACTTTTCGTGGCTGGAGGCTTGATTATTTAGGGTTTATGCCTCGGGAGGCTTCTTATAGGCCAGAGGGCAAGGTCGGTGGGCGGCCAGGGGGCCCACACCACCTGGTGGTGCGGCTAGGGCTAGCCCGCGCCACCACATGGTGTGGCCGCCCTGTGGCCCCTCTCCGTCTTGTCTTCCGGCTCCGTGAGTCTTCCGGTAAAATATTAACTTTGGATTTTGTCCCGTCCAATTCCGAGAATATTCATTTTCTGAGTTCCTGGAACCAAAAACAGCAGAAAACAGGCAACTGGCACTGTGGCATCTTTTTAATAGGTTAGTCCAAGAAATCATATGAAAAGTACTCCAAAGTGTGGGCAAAACACAAGAAAGTGGATAAAACCAAGCATGGAACATCAAAAATTACAGATACATTTGCAATGTATCACACCTTCCCCCTCCTCTCCTTTAGTCCCATCCCGGGACTTTGAGGGAGGTAGTACCTCCCCTCCCCCTATATATTGTCAGGGTATTTGCCCAAATAAAATACACCAATAATCAATAAAGGTCTTCTCACTTTTGGGAGGACCTCTAATTGATATTTTCTCTCTCCCCCTCTCTCTCGTGACCATGGTCCCAAGTCTGGACTGCGCGAACGAGAGACATCTTCACTGCGGAGCACCGTCGCGCTGCGGGATTCGGATCCGGGAGCTCTACTTCCGCAACTTCTGCTGGATCGGGGAAGCGGGAGTCATCGGCAGGCACCAGACATGTGTAACTCCCCGCGAGGTGCCGCACTTGAGGCACTCAATTCGTTGGAGCCAAAGGAGCGCAAGGACTTCATTATGACCTTGAGGTCGGCTTCGGCTTGTCTACATCAACCACGCTCTCCTGAGCGTTGACAACACTTTTCGGTCTTCAAGGGTAACTTCACGAAAAGCCCCTCCCGTTACTGTATTACTAATAGATAGGTCCTGGCAGCTTCGGGGGTTCAGGGGCGTAGGGTAAAAATTATTGTTTTCATATGCGGAACCCCTACAGTGGTATCAGAGCTAGATCTATGTGTAGTAATGCTAGTATGGGTAGAACATATGAGATGTAGCGTGTGGGTGTTGATCTTTTAGGTGTTACCCTCCCACGTGTACTTTTGTATACCGCGGTAATACTTGATGAAGCGGCCCCTAACCGACTTTACGCGTTCATTCGCGAGACTGGTCCACGCTTGACATACGGCTTGTACCATATAGAGTGGCTTAGGGGGATGTCTGTCTCTCTCGCATTAGTTGGTATACCATTTGCAACGGAGGGCCCCGAAAGGGGTGTAGTAGAGACAACTACTTGATCAGTGTTGTGCTAAAAGTTCGTAGGTAAGAACGGTTCTTGTGCGAAAGCCCATTCAGCCACGTAAAACATGCGAAGATAAAGTAGAGGCGTCTAACTTTGTTTTGCAGGGGGCATTGCTTTGTGATATGGTTGTGGCAAAGGTAAAGTGATTACCTTTTGTTACGTAGTAGTAGATAATCATGGAGGTGACGGACTACCACGCCGGAATGACATCGGTACCCTGGTGTCTATGGCGCCGGAACCTGGCGCCGGAATCTAGTGACGATGGATGGAGATCACGACGTGAAGGACCATATCACACGCATTTACATTCAATGTTATTGTTTGTATATCTTATTGTGTGCTAGTATTAGATACTCGACGGTAGCCTAATAAGATGATCCCTGTTAAAGTTACCAACGACTGTGTTCCCCCTTAGTGTGCACCACCAAGAAAGTTCTTCGGTACTAAGGTTGAGTTGGCGAGCCTAGCATGTGTATACATGGCCTTGGAACACGGATGGTCGAAAGGTCGAGCACGAGTCGCATGAATGATGTGACTGACGTTTAGCATCCACCCTTGAACCCACATTGATGGCCGTGACGATCGGGGGAGATGTGGCTGATAGGGGTCCTGTTATCACTAGGACCCCTTATGGGGTAGGTGTTTCTGAGTGGAGTTATTATTAACTCATTTAATTATAAACTTAGTCTAATTTTTTTTTGCAATTATAAATGTAGAGATGGCTCACCATGAAGCTTACTTTGTCATTGAGGAATGGGTAAAGGGTGAGAAACTTAGACTTGATGGATCCAACTTCCCTAGTTGGCTTGTGCGCCTGAATGATCTCCTTACGAGGAATCATGTGGTAGACTACATACGCCGCACAATGGATTTGACTGAGCCAGACCACTATGAGACCCCACAAGAGCTGGCAGACCGCTACTACCGTCAAGAGATGTCCACCTACATTCAGATAATAATGCGTTACGGGATGGTGGATGAACTCCATCCGCCATGGATGATCCTGATCCATATTCAATGGTGGATCAACTGAGAGCAGAGTTCATAGCCCATGTGCGCATGTGGAAGCACGAGCTGCTTGGAGAGTTCCTTTCCATACAGATGGAGGAGCATACATGTCTGAAGGGTCAATTGGAGCGCATGCTTGATGCACACATGAGACTAGTTTACTTCATGGATTAATGGATGGATGATCCATTTGCGATAGGCGTACTTCTTCGATCGCTACGTCCCAACTACGAAGGACATGTCCGGAGTAGCATCATGAGTGGTGATACGGAAACATTGGATTTCCAGGAGTTCATATTATGTTTCAGGAACGTAAAGGTTGAACCAATCACCGGAGAGGTCATCGATGTCAAAGGTATATATTTGATATACAATTTTATAAATGTTATAATCTTGCAAACACATTTGCAGTGTTAAGTATATTTGATACTTGTTCTGTTTTGCTGAAAATATGTCCTTCTGCATGAGAGGTGCTTGCTAGAGAGGAGGTGACGTTGCGTGTTGATGGCAAGCATGATGATGATGGCCGACGACACTCTCCCTCAACATTTATCATTTAGTTTATGTTTAGGATAATTATTGTAATCAAAAGATTGTGAACTTCTTTAGTGTGTCTCACACTTTGTGAGACGGTTATTCATATGAGTTTGTAACAAATAGTTGTTCTACTTTTATGAATGATTTATAGTCGTGTTCTTATCTTGTTTGATTATATGTGAATTATCCTTGTTGTTTGAAACTAATTGATAATGCATGAACATTTGTAAAATATTGGAATGCTTTAAAATACCCAAATTAATGATATTTCATTAATGAATGAAACCATTGTTTAAATTCAAAAGTTATGTTGATAATATGTGAAAGTCATTTGATTTCTTATCACATATAAATCATGCCTAAATTCGGCAAAATAACTTGAACACCGTGTATTACTTGAATACAAAGTGTTTAATGAATTGTTAAAAATAAATACATATTCGATGTATTGTGTTTTAACGAAAATGGTAATTATCATTAAATGATTGTTTAAATGCGTAAAGAAGTTTACCAAAGGAAACATGAATATGAAATTATTTGATTTGATCAAAGTGTTTCATCAACAAAGGGTATAAATATAAAACAGAATCTAATTACTATGATTTGATCAATAGTAATGAAATTCAACTTTATAAGAATGGCATAAAAGAAATTGTGGAATGCAAAGCATTTTGAAACGTCAAAATGCAAAGCATCACAATGTGATATTAGATATCAAATGGCTAAATAGATGGCACCAAATAAATCGTTGTAGTATAGATGTAGAGACCATTAGTTAAGAAATAGTTAGCACTCAATTAGAATATATAGTGAACCATTTGAAGTCGTGAAAGTTTTGGGGTTATTCGATATAACCAAAACAATAGCGAAAAAGTCCTTGTAGAGTATTAATTGGAAACTTTGAATACGAAATCCATAGTTGAAACCAAAAGAGAAGCAAAACTGGTATTGCTTGGATTTTGGTGCATTCTTGAGAAAGCTCACTTTTAGTGATATTTCTCGATTATGGAGAAAATGGAAGATAGTGAAAAACACGATGAGGATTCAAATCCATGCATCAGAGTGTTGAGAAGCGCAATGGACAACGTTCTTGAATGATTCTCTTCACAGAAGGAACGAATCAATGATATTGATCGTTGTGTTTTCCCCATTATTGTTTTCACTACATGAAGTAGGATTCAAAATGTAACCCATATCTTGTATGGAGACATTTGTGAATCATTTGTCATGATTATTGGAATATGACATACCTATGAACTACTAAGGAAATAATGGTAAACTAGAATTATGGGAAATCCTAAAAGCAAAATTCACTTGAGATTAGAAAGCAATTAGTTGTTGAATCTCACAAGTAAAAGGGGTTACTTGGAATTTTCCCAAATGACTGCAAAGCCATAGTGGAAAAAGGGGTGAATGACAAAAGCACAATTTGTCAAGTATTGGATGAATTCAAATGAATTTGATTCAAGTTTGTTGAATGTCTAGAGGATTTAAAACTAGTAATCGTACTAGTATCTCATAGTAAGACTCCAAGTTTGATATTTGATCAAAGGATTTTGAAGTTATTCAAAATAGTGAGTGGATATGAAATTTGCATAAAATTGAGTGGGAGCTATAGAAGTCTTCCTAAAACAATATGTGAAGGACATATTTTTGAGTGGGAGCTTATATAGTGATTCTTAAGTGTGTTAAGAATAAAACCGCAAATACTTATAAATAATGATTTATAAGGTGTAGAAGTTGATAATAAGTATATTATGATATTATGTAGTATTCCTTAAGGGATTCTGAAAAAGGGTTTCGGAATAGAAGTTAATTAAGGAACTAGTCCTTAATAACTCAAGTTAGGAATAGCATTAAGTTTAACATCAATGGTTGAAATAAAGAAAAGGATGATCATCATCCACTATGTTAAGACATAGGTTCTATCTTAGAAAACCATGATGGTAACTTAATAGAATATATGATCCAATAAGGAACGTTTGAAAGAGATTAAGTTTGAATCACAAAATGTTGAGCTAAGTTTGTCCGCAGTGTCTAATAGAGAACTGTAGACATGTTTTCCAAATCCATAAAGGATGACATATCTTAAAACATAAAGGGTTATGTTATAAGGGAATATGTTGGATACTCCTATAAATACCGATTAAATTCAAGTAGGAAGCGAGGTGAACAAAAACAACGAAAGTTGCATAGAGTGCACTAGTGTTTCGATGAATACATTTATAATAATAGATAAGGGTACCATCTAAAGTGTTGTATAATGTTATGGCGGGGCTAGTTCGCTTTTAACATAGAATGATGTGTCCTAGGGCACAGTGCCCATGAGAAAGCCCTCGAGGTTGATCTAAAGTCACTGTAGGCTCCTGGAATCAGGCCTCGTTCTGCTGCCATAGCGACGATGCATGCACACAGATGATATCATGTGATGATAAGGTATTAATGCCAATCAAGATGACATTAGTAAAGTTGCAAAGGATTTGGGACTGTAAAGTACAGACCCAAGACTCAACCTCTTCCATGAGCAAGCATGTTCAGGGTACCGGATATATGGTGCCAATGATTAAGAACAAATGCAGCTAGTGTATTTGTACTCTAGTGCAAGTGGGAGATTGTTGGAAATATGCCCTAGAGACAAATAGTAGTAAGGACTATTATCATATTTCATTTAGTTTATGATTAAGTTTTATATCATGCTATAACTGTATTGAGTGGAAACATCAATACACATGTGATATACAAACAACCAGGGGTTCCTAGTGAAACTCTAGTCACTAGTTCATTGGTCGACATATGATCATGTTTCCTGATCATGTGGCATTTATGCCAGTTGGAAATGGGGTGATGATGAACCAATACCCAACCTAAACATCGTGACCCGATCATGTCACGAAGTTCAAGTTACGATGATTAGAAATGGATCCTCATAGACTATTCCTTAGACCGTGAGGCTATATCAATCACTGTCTCCCGAGAGTGCTTAGATAGCATCAAGCGTGTAACACCCTCAAATCGGCCCTATGAAAGTTTTAGCGCTTCCCGCCAAACCCGCATAGAAACGATTCAAGGACGCCCACCAGGCACTTTCGTGCGGGTGGAAAACGAAGTAATAACATTACACAACAGTCCTCGATGGGAGCCACAGAACAGATATATATACAACAGCGACTCCCTGAGTCAAGAATAGAGATATACAATACAAAGACCCAAATCACCTTGAAAACGATAGAGCATCTGACTACGGACAAGATGCAAATGGGGCTAAGAGCCCTGAAGAATAACCAATGGCGTCCATAACCCTGCCCAGGCCAAGTCGGAAGGGTAACCCTGCTAACGACGTCGATCTCAAACCTGCTAAAACAAAAGGGGTGCCGACAAAGGGCAAAGGAAAAAGAGGAGCCTCAGTACTGAGGCCAGTACACGGTGAGGCTAGAATTCGGCGGCTCTCGCCTACATAGGTATGGTGGGCTGAAGCGGCATCGTAGCGGCACTAGACAACCTCTAGAGACTCGATACAACTGGCGGTTATTAGAGAGGGATAAGAAAGACCTATTCGGATCCAACCGGAAGCTAACACCAAACAAACCCATCCTGGTATTTCCCCCTGGAGACCAAACGAGGAAGTCGGACCAAGGAACTCACACAGTTGGCAATTTTACTCATTCCGTTATAGTTGCAGCGATTACTAATCAGATATAGATAGCATGAGTCATCCTGAAGCATAAGTAGTGGGCAGTTTTAATTAGTCATTCCGTTGTAGTTGGAACAGTTACTAGCCAGATATCTTTGTCCTGAGGAATCCCAAAACCCAGCAGTTGTTGGCACTTTTATCACATTCCATTGGAGTTGCAATACTTACTAGGCATATAGCATGTCACAAAACAATCTAGATCCACCAGTTGTTGGCATTTTTTTAATATCCATTCCGTTATACTTGAGCTGATTACTAGTCACATATTAAGTCAAATTTATGGCACTACTTTAGTTATGCTTGTCTATGATCGAGATACTGTGCTCCAAGTCATCCATAACCGCGGACACGGCTTTCAGAAAGTTTTACCCTGCAGGGGTGCACAAATAGCAACACACACTCGATCAACCTCGGAAAAACCAACTCAAAACCCAACGAGGCATTCACGACAAAGCGATCACAGGATTCAGAAATATTTCAGGGGGCCACCCCACTAAGCTACCCGCAACAAAGTTGGCCGGCTCCGGAACGGACCCAGGGTTTGCGTCAATGGCTGTAAACGACTAGGAACCCGAAAGTGTGACTGGGCTTGTCGATAACGCGAAAACACTCCGCGATCCTAAACAGTACAGGTGCTCCACGCACAATCTTAAATAAAACAGTAAAGCATGGCATAAGTACAGGATAGTAATCAAGCGCCAAACTACTTTGTGGCCCCAAGAAATAGAAATGAATCAAGCTCTGGCTCAGGGGGGTCCATAAGGCCTCCCGGATGTGGATAGTGCGAAAAATCAAGGAACAGGTATCAAGTACTCGGGGTCCTACGGGACACAAGTGAGCGTGGAAGAACCAAATAACACCTATTGCTCACCGATGCCTCTGCATTAGTTATTTCTAGCATTTTACTGGTTGTAATTAAAGTCATGATCATCTCCACCAATAAGCATCTCCACCAATAAACATCTGCCAGCATTCCAACAACTGTGGTACTCAACAACACAAGATCGCACCTGAGCAAGCAACTATGACTCGCAAGGCCAACCATCTACCAAACACAGGTAATAGGAGGTGTCCAAGGCAATATAGAGGCTGCTCGGGATATAACTGGTATACGGGAACTAAAGCATCACGACACGGATAGCAATAGATCAACAGGAGGAAATAAAGACTATAAATGCAAAATAGGTAGAAGGGGAAGAGATGCTCGCCTGGGAAGCACTGTCGAAGGATCATATCCGGAGAACTTGTCGATACTCGCATCCACTCATGTGAGGTTGTAGATCTACTAAACCGACCCCATTCATTATCGTAGGAACTTTGGTGGATCCAATACCAGACAGACCCTCTTGTTTGTTCCGCCCAAGCCCCTTTTCCATGGGTTCCAGCTGAGAATTCTCTTTCTAACTTGAGGCGCCAGGTCGGTCCCATTTCCCAAAGATTCGAATTAGCGCCGCCCGACCGTATTTCCCCTGAATTGAAAGAAAAGATAGGAAATCTATCTTTTCAGAGTTATCGTCGGCCTAATCCGCGAAGAAGCAAACACTAGCAGAAACACCGGATGCAATATTTAATACTACGGCAGAAGATCCGGCATGATTATGATATGCATGCGAGATGAACAATTTGATATGCGACAGTCGATAATGTCGTATTATAAAAATAATGGGGGTATCGGATAGGGAATCACATTAGGGTTCGGTGAACTTGGGCTCCGAGGGGTTCGACAGGGTTCGACGGGGATCGGCCTCAACGGAAATGCTCTCGGACAACGGAGTAGATCTTGTCGCATCCGGGAAGAAGGACTTGGTTTGGCATCGGCGGCTCATCGAATTCGCCCTGGTCGGTGTCGATCTTGCCGTCGCGAAGGTCTTGTCGGGTCCGCATACCGGGTCGGTCTTGGTGTTCGGGGTGAAGTGCTTGTCGTATCCGAGATGAAGCGCTTGTCGTTCCGTGTGGCGATCTTGGCGGTCATCGGGTCTATGATGGAGATCATGGAGGTCCAGGGATCGGTCTTCGGGTTTCAGAGGGTGATCTTGGGATCCACCTTTGTTCATCAAAGGCGGAACTTGGATCGGCATGATGGTAAGATGTGGTTCTTCGGGTGCTCATCCTGGTACATGTCCATGTGTCGACCTTGCGTTCTGAGCCTCTCGCGTACTCGGTACCGGAGAAGATCTTGGTGTCACGGAGCCGAACCTTGCAAGCCAACTTAGGTAAACGAGTTTCGGTGGTCTTCTGCCAAAACACGGTCAGCAAGACGCAAAACACGCCATTACAGATATATTACCGAACAACCACCGGTTGTGCTACAACCGGGACACGCGGTGGCAGTCGAGCGCAGCAGGGCGTGTTAGAGAAGGCGATGCCGGCCAGAGGCGAGCAGGGAGGAGGCCGGCAGCGGCGGTTGACGGCGAGGCAGGGGACGCGCGGGGCGAGCGGGCTTGGACTCGAGCTCGGGGAGGTGGAGGAAACTAGGGAGGGCGGAGGAGTTGCTGGCGGCGGCCGGGGTCGCGGGAAGAGGCGACGCCCGACGGTGGCTTCGGCCCTGACGGCAGGGCTCTGCGGCGGTGGAGGTCCTAGCTGGGGCGATGAGCCAGAGAGATGAAACCGGCGGCGGTGGCCTCGACGGGGAGGAGGGGACGGCGATGGAGGCGTAGCTTGGGGAGAGGGGCGGAGCCGGGGAAGCTCGGCCGACGCGGCGGGCTCGGCTCGCGGAGGGGGCTGCACGGGCGGCGCGGTGGAGGGCGCCCGAGGCGGCGACCGGGACTGGAGGGGCGGCCGTTGGAGCGGAGGGGAGGCCGAGAGGCCGGCGACGGAGATGCGGCCGGGGCCGAGGAAGGAGGAGACGGGGCGGCGAGCGCGGGCGGCCGAAGAATCGCCGGAGGGAGGAGGCGGGGTCCGTGCCGCGGAAGAAGAGGAGCACGGCGGCGGGGTAGACGATGGCGGCCGGCGCGTGGACTGGCGCAGGGGCTGGTGAAGAACCACGACGGAGCGCGGGCCGGCGGCGATCGGAGGACAGGAGGCCCGAGGCGGAGGCGCGTGGCGGCGGCGGTTACTGGCGGGGGGACGACGGTGGGTCGCGCGGCCGGGGCCGGCGCTGCAGGCGGCGGGCGACGGCGTCCGTCGGGGTAGTGGGAGGAGGCGCCGGCGAGGAGGAGAGAGGAGGGGCGTCGGGTCACGTCTGCGGGAGAGAGAGAGGGGGCGGTCGGGTCGGGCGTGTGGTGGGGCCAGGGGGAGACCGGAGGTGGTCAGGGTGGGGGCGTGCATGGGAGGTGCGCCTGTCCATCCCGGGGGTGGGGCCCGCGCGGGAAAAGGAGGCAGGTGGAAGCCGGAGCTGGCGCGGGCGCGGTGTCCGCGTGGTGGGGCTGGGGCGTGGTAGGTGGAGAGTGGATGGGCAGGTGGCGGCGACTGATTGGTTGGAATTTTGGGCCAGGGGATGTGGCGAGCCGTGAGTGGCTGTGGTGATGTGGAGGGGACTGGGTAGATTATGTTTAGGTAGAAAAGGTTTTGGGTAGGCTGGTTTGTGTACTAGGGGTGGCCGACTGGGTCGGAACGGCCCGGTACGGCTGCCCCTAATAATAAAATAAAAGTCTTTATTATTTAAACGGGGCTTTTGAAAACCGTTGGTAGACGAAACCAAATATTCCGGAGACCCGGGTTTTGTATTTGAATAAAGACGGGGCGTTTAGAAAACAAAAGCAGACTTTTCGAAAATAATCTTATGCAAACAGATGCAAGATGACATGACGATGCTCAAATGCAAGGTGTCATGATGACATGAGCATGCGGTCATGATGATGCAATGCACAAAAACACCGCGATTTTCTAGTAGTGGTTTTTGCGGGGCGCCACAAAGCGCCACTTGGTAATACAGTGGTTATAAAGGTGTGTTCAGGTACTCGGAGGAAACCGTAGAGGCAATATATGTCAAGAGCGGGATTTGTCTGTCCATGTGACGGGAAGATACTCAAAGGGCCCACTCGGAGAAGTTATATCCAATAGCTGCGCAGCGTGTAATTTGATCACGGGGATATCACTTGTCAGAACGAGTCAAGTAACATTGTTTAGTAACGAGATTGAACACGACATGGTGATGTCATTGATCAGATCTCAGGCAATGATAGTATCGAGAGACAAAGGGAATAAGACACGACTGTCCTGGTTCAAACGACGAAAGATCTTTGTGGAACGCACAGGGGTCACATGGCCATCCTGCTCCCTCTATCGATCATTGGTGCGGGAGTGTCCCGACCATGTCTGGAGTGTTCCCAAACCGTGGGGTATCACGCTTAAGGGCTTGATGATGCTTAGAGAGTGTTTATAGGATCGGTAGAATCGCCGAAGAATTGTAGAGAGAAGACCGAAAGGGTTTCGGTAAGTCCGGAGGATGTCCGGAGTGGAGGTGGAAGTGTTCCATAACCACGGAGGTTGAATAATATGTGAATAAATGTTAAATATTGATTTAATCATTTATTCATAATTATTTAATAAAGATAAAAATCAATTTAAATGGTCAAAGGCTTAATGGGCCAATTCCTAGAGGGGAGAGGGCCCATTAGGGAAAGGAGAGAGGGAGAAGGGGCCAAGGGGGTGGCCGGCACCCTAGTGGGCAACCCCCCCCTGCGCGGGGCCCATGGGGGTGCCCGGCGGTGCCACCCCTCCCCCCTCCTCTCCTTTAGTCCCACCCCGGGACTTTGAGGGAGGTAGTACCTCCCCTCCCCCTATATATGGTGGGGGTATTGGGCCAAATAAAATACACCAATAATCAATAAAGGTCTTCTCACTTTTGGGAGGACCTCTAATTGATATTTTCTCTCTCCCCCTCTCTCTCTCGTGACCGTGGTCCCAAGTCTGGACTGTGCGAACGAGATACATCTTCACCGCGGAGTGCCGTCGCACTGCGGGATTCGGATCCGGGAGCTCTACTTCCGTAACTTCTATTGGATCCAGGAAGCGGGAGTCATTGTCAGGCACCGGACGTGTGTAACTCCCCGCGAGGTGTCGCACTTGAGGCACTCAAGTCGTTGGAGCCAAAGGAGCGCAAGGACTTCATCACGACCTTGAGGTCAGCTTTGGCTCGTCTACATCAACCACGCTCTCCTGACCGTTGACAACGCTTTTCGGTCTTCAAGGTTAAGTTCGCGAAAAGCCCCTCCCGTTACTGTATTACTAATAGATAGGTCCTGGCAGCTTCAGGGGTTCAAGGGCGTAGGGTAAAAATTATTGTTTTCATACGTGGAACCCCTACAATTATATCTTTTTCTTTGAACTCAACCAGTTTTACTGGGTACTCCGAGCTGTTTTTCGACCTAGTACGGGCGGACCGTACGGTCAAACGCGCCCGTACCAATGGTCATTAAACACTCGGGGTACCAATGATGATTTTCATCAATTTGGTACGGTCGGACCGTATGGGCAGATACGACCGTACCGATGGCCATTAACAGCTATGTTTTCCTCGCGTGTATCCGATCCTCCTTACAGAGAGAGAGAGAGAGAGAGAGAGAGAGGCGGTAAGAAGTCCGTACGGGGGCGCGATATGGGCGGAACCCGCCCGTACCATAGCTCGCGACCAACTCAAAACCCCTTTAACCTATTGATTTTGTATTTTAATTTGCACTTTGCTTCTTTCTCGTTCTCTTCCATCTTATTTTAGATCTAGAACTCTCTTCTGTCCTTTACAATGAAACCTTAGATCTCACTTAATTACTCAAGGACCATGCGGCCTTTTCATATTAAGCCGATCTGGGCCAAGAAGGAGTACGTCTTTGAAGGACAAGCCAAGAAGGAGGGATCCAAAGGAGATACTTCATCCTCCTCGAACCGTGAGTCTGCACGAGTGGTTCCACTCCCCAATTGGGAAGATATGTTCCCACAGAAATTGGAGATGCTCAGGCACGTGGAACAAGGAAGGAACAAAGGAGATCCTCCACTCAACTCCTACAGGTATAACCTTCAAGGATCTTGTCTTAAATCACCTCCGGAAACCTCTTCTAGAAAAAGGGAAAACCGAGATGAGATTCGAGAAAAGATCAAGAACCTCGAAAATATTTTGGAAGCTTGTGTTGAGACCATTGGGGAAGGAGTTGACTCTTACTAGATGATGGGCAAACATCTCAAAAATAAGTTCAATGACATCGACGGAGAGTACAACTCCTGACAAAAATCATCATGGAGATGGCCGATGATAGGAGGACTTTAAACAAGGTAATCAAAGAATTACATGTTGGCACCATAGAGATGTCTACTCGATTTGTGTGTATTGGTCAAGCCTACAGCCTCAAGGCGGATGAAGAAGAGGAAGATGGCGACTTCTTTACTCCCAAAAAGGAGTAACTAATCGCGAGGAATTTTTTCATCCACCCGACTTGATTCCAAGCTTGGGGGATCTATGAGAGCCTTGTAATCTATCTTACAGTTTTTGCATGTTTAATTTTCTGCACTCATGGTTAGGTTTAATATTCTGAATTTGCATTAGTTGCATCAGCTTCGAGCTCCCTTTGTTGAAGAAAAGATTTATATCCGTTGAGTTATGAGACTTTATGATAATTGAAGTTGTGTTTGATTCATGATTATTATACTAGATGATTGAACTAGGTTGAGTGTTATGATACTTGTATAGCTGTCATAATTTTAGGAACGTCCACAGCAACAAAGGTATTGATTAAGTTATAAGAAGAAGAATTCTGGTAGCATATTATAATTAAGAGTTTTTGAAAGCCATTGAAGTAGTGAGCATGATCAAATAGATATGCTGAAAGAAGAAGAGAAAAGAGAGCACGTAAAAATATAGACATACAACTATCAAAAGAGAATAAGAAAGCAGCTATCAAAAGAATCAAATGTAAAAAACAGAGAAAATGGTCATGGATCTTCATTACTAAACTTAGTGCTCTATATCTTTAAACTCTGGATTATATGATATGTTGAATCACTAGCAGCTTCTTATAATTTCATTAATACTGGAAAAGGTGTGGAAGCCTCTAAGTTATGTAATGTGTAAGGGTACGGTAATACCCCGAAGTATCTCTACATCTGATGTTGTATTCCTGCTTCAATCTCTACCTCATTTATTGTAATGACTTGTGTCTCATGAACATGATGATCTTGTCCATAAGCCTTCTTATACCTCGCGATCTTTGCAGCAAATTGTGCAGCAACTGATGAGTCCAAAATTGAAGCTTATTTACCTTTTGTTTTGCATAAATAGAGTAGGGATCTTTGTATTTCACCGCGTCAATGCGCGCTATTTTGTTCTTGTTTCAATAGGATCCTAAATCATGAGGTCATATATGAAAATATCAATTAGAGCTATCATATTGTGTAAATATATGATATTTCTAAGTGATAAAAGGCATTCTATGAATTTACCTTCACACCTAGAAAAATACCAAACAAGGAGGAGGCACCAGTACCAATAACGACCACTGGTACGGGCGGAGCCCACCCATACCGTCCCCTAGTACCAGGCGCCATCGTGACCGCCTCGTCAAATACTTTCTCCTGGCGAAGACGAGAGAGATATCTGACATTCATAGCCACTAGAAACCACGAAAAACCACATCCGAGAGGGATCTGAAGGAGGAACTTGGCTGGGGCAAAATCCCAGCTGCTTCATGGATAATTGGAGGACAACGCATCATCCCCTTCATCATCAACCGTTGCATCTCCATTACCACCATTACTCCCATCTTTCATCTATTAGATCTCTTTGTAATTCCATATCCAATTGTGGTTTGCATTAGATCTACTTCCGTACTTTTATCCATTCATTTGATTATGATGATGTTTGATACGTCCATTTTGCATCACTATTCTATATCATAACTTACTGTTATTCATTGATATATTTCATATTAAGAGATGATACTTATGTTATTTCATTTGTTTTTGCATGGTTGGTGACTTTTGGAGCATGGACCGTTGCGGTCAGGATTCTGATGGAAAAGGTGCTTTTTGGAGGCAAAATTCGTGAACATTAGAAAATCCAGGAAAATACATGGAAAATTCTATTTTTCCAGAAGACGAAGGATGCTAGAAGGGGGAGTGGAGATGGGCCATAGGGGGCCCACACCACCACCTGGCGTGGGCCACCCTTGGCCGCGCCAGCAGGTGGTGTGGCCACCCTGTCCCACTCCTGCCTCTCCCCTTTGGCGTATATTATCCCCTCGAAACCCTAACACCTTGGGAGTGACCACAGAAAGATTCTACTACCTCTACAGGGTGGAAAACTATAGAGAGAGAAAGATATCTCCGGTAGACAAAATTCTGCAGGGGGAATTCCTTCCCAAAGAGGGGAGATCGTCACCATCAACACCACCATCAAGCTGGACTTCATTGGGATCATCATCATCACCACCACCACCATCATCTCCACCAGCACCATCATCACCACTCCATACTGCTGTAACAATTGGGTTGAATCTTGCATAGTTCTTAGGGGAAACTTTCCTGGTGTTGATTACTCCTTGTAGTTGATGCTATCGAGTGAACCATTGAATTATTGTTATGTTCAGATTGTTGCTTATCATTATATCATCTTTGATCTTGATCCATATGATGTCTTGTGAGTAGTTCGTTTAGTTCTTGAGGACATGGGAGAAGTCATGTTGTTAGTAGTGGAGTTGTGTTGAGGAAGATTCAATAGTTTGCTATTTAAGTTGTGGTGTTATTCTTCTAGTGGTGTCATGTGAACGTCGAATACATAACACTTCACCTTTATGGGCCTAGGGGAATGCATTGTGTATTTGGCTACTAATCGTAGGAGTTGCCGGAGTGACAGAAACCTGAACCCCCGTTAGGAAACCTTTGCACAAGGGACGTCAGGGTCTTAGAGTTTAAAGTTGTGGTTAGGTTTCTATCTTAATTACTTTCTTATACTTGTGGATGCTTGCAAGGGGTATAATCACAAGTATGTATTAGTCCTAGGAAGGTCGATACATTAGCACAGGTTCACCCACACAACACTTAGCAAACTAAAGAAGATTAATCAACTATATGAAGCGAAAGCACTTGACGATATTCCCGTGTGTCCTCGAGAATGTTTGGTCATCTTAAGTAATACAACCGGCTTGTCCTTTGCTAAAGAAAGGATTGGGCCACTTGCTGCATTTATTATTATTGTCTTTTATTTACTCGCACTTTGTTTATCTGCATTATCAAATCCCCCTAAAATCCGTTTTCTAAGTATTTACAGAGAATTCCTGCTCCAAGCCACTCGTCAACACCTTCTGCTCCTCGTTGGGTTCGACACTCTTACTTATCGAAAATACTGTGATACACCCCCTATACTTGTGGGTCATCAAGACTATTTTCTAGCGTCGTTGCCGGGGAGTGAAGCGCTATTGGAGAGTGGAACTGGTAAAGGAAACTTCTACTGTGAGTATTGTTTAGTTCTGTTAGTTGCTTTATTTCAACATGGATAATTAGATGAGTTTCTTATTTTGTAATGCTAATACCACTGCTAAGGTAGTAGATGAACCACCACCTGTTGAGAATGATACTTTTAAAATACCTACAAGAATTATTGATCGTGTTATGGATAACTATTATGTTGGAGATGGAACTGTCCATCCTGGTGATCATTTGCTCTTTATACATGAATTATGCGGGTTGTTTAAGTGTGTAGGTATTACAATAGATCAAGTCAAGAAGAAGTTATTCTCATTATCACTGAAAGGAAGAGCTGAGGAATGGTATAAGCTGTTGAAGAATGGCCAATCTCTTGAATGGGAGGAAATAGTGCCTCTCTTTTATTCTAAATTTTATCCTCCTAGTGAGATCCATAAAGATCGGAATCAAATATACAACTATTGGCCTCTTGATGGAGAGAGTACAACTCAAGCTTGGGGGAGATTGAAGTTACTAATGCTCAAATGTCCTATTCATGAGCTCCCCAACAATATTATTATCAATAACTTTTATGCAAGGCTTTCTCTTCATGATAAGGATCTATTGGATGCTTCTTGTGCTGGATCATTTAAACGCATGGAAGAAGGAGCTAAATGGGATCTTCTAGACCGTATTCAAGATAATGCTGAAGCATGGGAGAATGATAAAGGAAGAAAGTCAGGTATAAATTATGATTATGAATGCATTGAATCTTTTATGGGAACTGATGACTTTCAAAATATTAGTAATGCTTATGGTCTTGATTCTCAAGTTATTGCAAATTGTTTTAAGGCTTTTGCCTCATATATTGAAATTCCGAAAAAGGAATAGAACAAGTATCATGCACCATATAAAGATATTATTGATTGTGTTCATACTAGAAGTACTGAATTTTGCACTATTGATCACATCTTACCTGAACCTTATATCGAGAAATTACCTTTCCCGGATAAGGTAAAAGAGCATCCTATGATAACTAGTGTAATTAATAAAAGTACAAAGAGAACTATGAAACCTGACGAACAAATAAGTATTGAACCTACAGTAGCAATTGTGAAATACCTATTCACTAAAAGTGTAGAAGATGGACACATTGTCTTCTGTGAGGATGCTTCTAATATTGTCTCTCATCCAAATAGAACTAAAAAGGCTAGTGTCCCTGTGCTTTCTGTTAGAATCGGTGATCATTGCTATTATGGTTTATGTGATATTGGTGCAAGTTCAAGTGCTATTCCTTACGAGCTGTACAAAGAAATTATGCATGAAATTGGTCCTTGCAAGCTAGCTGACATTGATGTGGTTATTCACCTTGCTAATATAGAGGCCATCTCTCCAATTGGTATTGTAAGAGATGTGGAAGTTCTTTGTGGTAAGATTAAATATCCTACTGATTTTCTAGTACTTGGCTCAGCTGCTAGTAAAACCTATCCTATCATTTTTGGTAGACCTTTCTTGAACACATGTGGAGCCATTATAGACTATAAAAGGGAGAAAATTTTAACTTAATTTGATGGGGAATCTTATGAGTTTATTTTTTCAAAATTTACTAAAGTTCCTTCTGAAAATGAAACCCCTAATGAGGATTTTAGAGTTGAACAACTTGCTTCCATTTCTCTTGCTCCTAACAATGCTTTGCAGCAATTTATGGAAGACCACGAAAGTGAAATCTTCATGGAAGAAAGAAATGAGATTGACGAGATTCTCCATCGTCAAACTAAGATGCTTAAGCACAATTTTCCTGTTGAAGATTTGGGTACCACATTGCCACCTAAAACGGATACGGTTTTTGATCTAAAACCATTGCCTGATGATATTAAATATGCTTACATTGATGATAATAAAATATATCATGTTATTATTAGTTCTAAACTTTTAGGAAAGGAAGAGGAAAGATTATTGGAGGTATTGAGAAAACACCGAGGAGCTATGGGTTATACTCTGGATGATTTAAAAGGGATTTCTCCTGCTATATGTCAGCACGCTATCAATATAGAACCCGATGCAAAACTAGTGGTAGCACATCAACGTCGTTTAAATCCTAAGATGAAGGAAGTGGTAAGAAACGAGGTATTAAAACTCCTTGATGCTGGTATTATTTATCCTATTGTTGATAGTGAATGGGTTAGCCCTGTTCATTGTGTCCCTAAGAAAGGGGGAAATACTGTTGTGCCTAATGAGAATAATGAGCTTATCCCCCAAAGAATAGTAGTAGGTTATAGGATGTGCATTGATTTTAGAAAGGTTAATAAAGTCACTAAGAAAGATCATTACCCACTACCTTTTATTGATCAAATGTTAGAAAGATTGTCTAAAAAGACCCATTTTTGCTTTCTTGATGGCTACTCTGGGTTCTCTCAAATTGCTGTTAAACAACAAGATCAAGAAAAAACTACTTTTACGTGCCCTTATGGAACTTATGCTTATAGGAGAATGCCTTTTGGTTTGTGTAATGCTCCTGCCACCTTTCAAAGGTGCATGTCTGCTATCTTTCATAGTTTTTGTGAAGAAATTGTGGAAGTTTTCATGGATGACTTTTCCATCTATGGAACTTCTTTTGATAATTGTCTACACAACCTTGATAAAGTTTTACAAAGATGTGAAGAAACTAATCTTGTTCTTAATTGGGAGAAATGCCACTTCATGGTCAATGAAGGGATTGTCCTCGGACATAAGATTTCCGAAAGAGGCATAGAAGTTGATAGAGCTAAAGTTGAAGCAATTGAGAAAATGCCCTATCCAAGAGACGTCAAAGGTATTCGTAGTATCCTTGGCCATGCTGGTTTCTATAGAAGGTTTATTAAAGATTTCTCTAAGATATCAAAACCCCTCACTAATCTTCTTCAAAAGGATGTACCCTTTATTTTTTATGATGACTGTAAAGAAGCTTTTGAAACTCTAAAGAAGGCTTTAACTACTGCTCCTATTGTCCAACCACCTGATTGGAACTTACCCTTTGAAATCATGTGTGACGCTAGTGACTTTGTTGTAGGTGCTGTCCTTGGGCAACGAATAGATAAAAAGTTAAATGTTATCCATTATGCTAGTAAGACTCTTGGCGCTGCTCAAAAGAATTATGCTACTACTGAAAAAGAATTCTTAGATGTTGTCTTTGCTTGTGATAAGTTTAGACCTTATATTGTTGATTCAAAAGTTACCATTCATACTGATCATGCTGCTATTAAATACCTTATGACAATGAAAGATGCTAAGCCTAGGCTTATTAGATGGGTGCTTCTTTTGCAAGAGTTTGATCTACATATTGTAGATAGGAAGGGTGCTGAAAATCATGTTGCTGATAATTTATCTCGATTGGAAAACATCTCTTTTGATCCTATGCTTGTTAATGATAGTTTCCCAAATGAACAGTTGGCTGCGGTAGGGGTATGTTCGCGAGGGAGCCCCTGGTATGCTGATTATGCTAACTTTATTGTCTCCAAGTATTTGCCTCCAACCTTTATAGCCCAACAAAGAAGGAAGTTCTTTTATGATCTGAGGCATTTTTTTGGGGATGACCCACATTTATATAAAGAAGGAATAGATGGTATTATGCGAATATGTGTTCTAGAATATGAACAAAAGGAGATATTGCGGAAATGTCATGGTAGTTCCTATGGAGGACATCATGCGGGAGATAGAACCGCACAAAAGGTGCTACAATCAGGTTTTTACTGGCGTACCCTTTTCAAAGATGCAAGAAAATTTGTCTTATCATGTGATGAGTGTCAACGAGTTGGTAATATTTCTAGACGTAATGAGATGCCTATGAATTACTCTCTTGTTATTGAACCATTTGATTGTTGGGGATTCGACTTTATGGGTCATTTCCCCCTTCAAAAGGTTATACTCATATTCTTGTTGCTATTGACTATGTTACTAAGTGGGTAGAAGCCATACCTACGAAAAGTGCTGATGGGGAGACCTTTTTAAAAATGCTTAAGGATATTATCTTTCCTGGGTTTGGAGTGCCTAGGTATCTTATGACTGATGGAGGTTCTCATTTCATTCATGGTAGTTTTAGAAATACCCTTGCTAAATAGGATGTTAATCACAGAATTGCTTCAGCCTATCATCCCCAAACTAGTGGGCAAGTAGAGCTATCAAATAGAGAAATTAAATCCATCTTGCAAAAGACTGTTAATAGATCTAGGAAAAATTGGGCTAAAAAGTTGAATTATGCTTTATGGGCTTATAGGACTGCCTATAGAAATCCAGTGGGAATGTCTCCTTACAAAATGGTTTATGGGAAAGCTTGACACCCTTAGAATTAGAACACAAAGCTTATTGGGCAGTGAAAGAACTTAATAGAGACTACAAACTTGCGGGTGAGAAAAGATTATTTGACTTGAGTTCGTTGGATGAATGGAGGAGTGAAGCATATGAAAATGCTAGACTCTTTAAAGAAAAAGTTAAAAGATGGCATGACAGGAGAATTCTTAAGAGAGAGTTCCATGTTGGTGAGAAAGTTTGATTGTATAGGTCTCGTCTCAAATTTTTTACAGGAAAACTACTCTCAAAATGGGAAGGACCTTTTGTTATTGAAGAAGTGTATCGTTTAGGAGCAATTAAAATTTCTTCTTTAAAAGATAACAGTACACAAGTGGTGAATGGTCAGCGACTCAAGCACTATATTTCTGGAGATTCTTACAATGAGTATATTGATGCTATTCAAATGATAACGCCGGAAAAATTTATCAAAGACCAACTTCAGAGACCTACAGAGTCTGTTTTCGAATAGGTAACAGTTCTGGTAAGAAAAGTTCCACGAAAAATCTATCCAGTTATATTTTTGGAGTTTTTATCTAACAGGAAAAGCAACAAAGCGAAAGAGGGACGGAAACAGAGCTAGGGTGGCTCACACCACCCCCTGGCGCGGCCCCCTGGCTGCGCCAGCAGGTGGTGTGGCCACCTCGGACTCCGTCTCCGACCCGTTTTCTCCCAGTACCTTCCTTTTGTTGTAAAAATTTGTAATATATAATCCCCCGGATCCCCCGAGGTTCATATATCGTGTTCTGATCGTGTTTTCGTTTTGATCTGTTTATGACAGATAGAGTCCCAGTTTTGGAGCCACAATGTCTTCCTCTGGATCAGCCAAGGAAGATTCCTCTGCGGATATCATCAACCCGTACATGCGTGAGTTGAAGATTCATCCCAAGGAGTTGTTGCTCGAACATGGGGAGGTACAAATAAAAGAGGTCCAGGGCCCTAAGGGTGAAGGAAGTCTGGAGGACAGGATGGAAGCACTAGAGCAAGAAGTCTTTAGGTACAAGAAGATGGCGGAACACGAAGTGGACATCATCCATAAGATCTATTCCAAACTCATCACCGAGCACCAAAAGGAGACTGCAGAGCTTAAGGATGAAATTCTCTCACTCCACCAAACAAACAACCAACTGCAAGCACAGCTCTACGACGTGCAAAACCAAAACTGTGAGTATGAGGTTAGGTTAAAACACATAAGTGTTGCTGCTAGTTTCAGGATGATGGAGACCAGGATGTCTTTTGTTGATGGGGAGCCCTTACCTTGGAAGGCGGACGATGATGAGAGAGCACCACCACCACCGAAGGAGTAAATCGTCATCAGGTTTTGGCATCCCCTTGGTTTGTTCCAAGCTTGGGGGAGTGTCGCGGTATCACATCACTATATTCTATCTTTTTACCTTTTTAGTAGAGTCATATCATGAATAGAGAAGTTATCGTGTAGGATGGTTTGCATTATGGAAGTGTCCCCCTCTCGTTAGATATCTATGTATCCCTTGGTGTGAGTTGCCGTTATGGAATGTTAATGAGAAGTTCTATCATTTACTCTTTTGCATATCTTATATTTGTTTTCAATTTATGTTATATGATTGATCTTGTTATTAGTATTGATATCACTTTGGGATCATTGAGTAAATTTAGTTGGTTTTAGCAAACCTGACTCGGTCAGTAGCAACACTATTTTGAGAATTGAATGAAAAGATAAAACTACTCTAAAGAAATATAACTTCATCATCATCTTTCTTGAGTTGCTCATAAGTTTAGTATTCTCTTGTTAAGATCTTTTGTGCTTCCAAGGAAGATTGCATGTTTGTTTTTATCACTTGTATGTTTGTTTGTTTCCTTCAACTCTTAAGCTTGCTACCCAGCCTTGCTAGCCAAAAACCTGTACTGAGAGGGAATGCTTCTCGTGCATCCAATCCTTAAACCAAAACCTATGCCATTTGTGTCCACCATACCTACCTACTAGCACTATTGCTATTCCAAGTAAATTCATGTTTTTATCTACCTTCCGAATTAAACTTGTTATGTGAAAATTAGTCACTAAACCTCTCACGAACTTGATGGCACACTTTACTTTCTTGCACTTAATAAACTTGAACCATTGTGCACATCTATGTTGCGTATATGCTTGCGCTTTGTAAGTTGTGAATTAGCAGAACCATGTTGTCATGGGGAACGCTTTCAACATTGCACTTGTACATTGTACCCAGTTGATATCATGCTCTTTTGTCTATGGATGTCATCGGTGTGAAATGAAAGGGGGGCCTGTAAGTCCATGGAGTTATGTATGTGTGTTAGAGAAATGTCTAGCCCGTTGGTCTAATCCATGCCTAATCATGGTGGAAACCTGCAGCATAACCATAATGAGCAATCTATGAAGCATTCTTCTTATAAAAAAGAGATAGAGATTGAGAAAAAGAGAAAAAGAAAAAAAGATGAGAAAAGAGGAAAGAGAGAAAAAGGCACCATTTTCCCATGGTAAATAAGAAGATTGTTGATATGCTTGTTGTCTGCTTGCCTTGTCATTTTGATATGCGGATTCTTCCGTATCATCGGGCAAGGGGTACCCCATTGGTGGTTCTCTATGATACACATATACTTACTATGGCAAGAACTTACCGGTAACTAAACTTGAGTAGCATGAGGAGCGGCCCTCGTATTCAAGGGACATGAGATTTTCAACTTACAACTTGCCAAGCATATCCTCATATTTGATCACTTTAACCTTAATCACCTAAAGATGCCTATGATAGGGCAATGAGAGCTGAAAGCTAATAAGTACCATAATTTTTGGAAGCTCTTTATGAAACTTGAAATCCCTGCTTCCCTCTACGAAGGGCCTATCTTTTACTTTTTAGTTGAGTTAGTAAACCTATTCCCTTCTATCTCAAGCAAGTATTTTGAGTTGTTGTGTTTCATTCATTCATGTGATGATTTATTCTAATCATGTTTCTTGTGTTCCTTGTTTTGCACTTTGCTCTTATCCTAGTGTTTTACTACTTTGAAAGCTATCATTGAAAACCAGTTTTTTGTGAACTCCTACAAATTGTCAACTATTCTTGACCAAGAGCAAGGTTTGCCATCACCAATTATGATTTACTTTATGTATCTTTATTGTGTTTCCTTTACTTATTGCAAGTTAAGTTATATAATAGTGAACTGTCTTCTATTATGATTTGTGTATTGATGAATGTGATGCTTCTTGTCTGTATTATTTTATCGACTATTCACTCCATAAACCTGAGGTCATGTTTATTGAGCTTAGTTTTCGCTTGGGTGCAAGCGAAGTCTAAGCTTGGGGGAGTTAATACGTCCATTTTGCATCACTATTCTATATCATAATTTACTGTTATTCATTGATATATTTCATATTAAGAGATGATACTTATGTTATTTTATCTGTTTTTGCATGGTTGGTGACTTTTGGAGCATGGACCGCTGTAGTCAGGATTCTAATGGAAAAGGTGCCTTTTGGAGGCAAAATTCACGAAGATCAGAAAATCCGGGAAAATACATGGAAAATTCTATTTTTACAGAAGACGAAGGATGCCAGAAGGGGGAGTGGAGATGGGCCACAGGGGTCCCACACCAACCCCTGGCGCGGGCCACCCTTGGCCACGCGAGCAAGTGGTGTGGCCACCCTGGCCCACTCCTGGCTCTCCCCTTTGGCGTATATTATCCCCTCGAAACCCTAACACCTGGGGAGTGACCACCAAAAGATTATGCTGCCTCTGCGAGGCGGAAAACTACAGAGAGAGAAAGATTTCTCCGGCAGACAGAATTCTGCCGAGGGAATTCCTTCCCAGAGAGGGGAGATTGTCACCATCAACACCACCATCAAGCTGGACTTCACCGGGATCATCATCATCACCACCATCATCTCCACCAGCACCATCATCACCACTCCATACTGTTGTAACAATTGGGTTGAATCTTGCATAGTTCTTAGGGGAAACTTTCCCGGTGTTGATTACTCCTTGTAGTTGATGCTATTGAGTGAACCATTGAATATGTTCAGATTGTTGCTTATCATTATATCATCTTTGATCTTGATCATAATGATGTCTTGTGAGTACTTCGGTTAGTTCTTGAGGACATGGGAGAAGTCATGTTGTTAGTAGTGGAGTTGTGTTGAGAAAGATTCAATAGTTTGTTATTCAAGTTGTGGTGTTATTCTTCTAGTGGTGTCATGTGAATGTCGACTACATGACACTTCACCTTTATGGGCCTAGGGGAATGCATTGTGTATTTGGCTACTAATCGTAGGGGTTGCCGGAGTGACAGAGACCTGAACCCCCGTTAGGAAACCTTTGCACAAGGGGCGTCAGGGTCTTAGAGTTTAATACTATGGTTAGGTTTCTATCTTAATTACTTTCTTGTACTTGCGGATGCTTGCAAGGGGTATAATCACAAGTATGTATTAGTCCTAGGAAGGTCAATACATTAACATAGGTTCACCCACACAACACTTAGCAAACTAAAGAAGATTAATCAACTACATGAAACGAAAGCACTTGACGATATTCCCATGTGTCCCCGAGAATGTTTGGTCATCTTAAGTAATACAACCGGCTTGTCCTTTGCTAAAGAAAGGATTGGGCCACTTGCTGCATTTATTATTATTGTATTTTATTTACTCACACTTTATTTATCTGCATTATCAAAAACCCCTAAAAATCCGTTTGCTAAGTATTTACAGAGAATTCTTGCTCCAAGCCACTCGTCAACACCTTCTGCTCCTCGTTGGGTTCGACACTCTTACTTATCAAAAATACTGCGATACACCCCCTATACTTGTGGGTCATCAATGTTGTTGATTGCTTCCATGAGTGAGTAGTTCCTTGATTCTTGGGGAGATGGAGAAACCCTAGCACCATTATGAACTTGTAATAAAGATGATCTATTCTTGTGTCCGTATGACTTGCTTGTCTATGATATAATTATGATTTGTGTTTGATCTCTCACTTTAGATGGTATGTGTAGTCGACCGCATATCATTTTCCTTCGGGACTAAAGGGACGGAGAAATCATTGGGACGTGTCTTGGAAGCATACCCGGAATGCCCCGTGATAGATTAGCACCGGCTCATAACCTACACGGTCAAAGGAGGATTAAAGAGTGACTCCCTAAGCTAATTACGATATCCACGGGGAAACCCTTAATTGCGGTGGTTTGTATGGGTGACTGCTCTCAGACATCGTAGTGGTTATTTAGAGGTAACCTCACTCTTGGCTCAACAAAGTGGCTTCCTACAAGCTTTGTAGTGAACATCTTATTATGGGGCTCTCTCCACACATATCATGACACAAGGAGTATCTTATCTTGATTACATATAACAATAATACTATGCTAGTGGTGTATCCTACATCCCCGAGAACATTTTGACCCTATTGAGTTCAACCACGCTTTCACACAAACCGGTGACTTGTTTTCTTTTATTCGTTTTATTTACTTTTATGCAATCAACCATAAACCTTTCAAACACCCTTTACTTGAGATCAAAGACATCTTATAAGTATACTTTGGTAGAGAGTAATGAGGGGCATAAAGACCTTTACCAATAGCTCTTTGTGGGTTCGATATCTTTACTTTGAAACTAGCTACAATTGGTCTGTGCACTTGTAGTCATCAAGCTATTTTTTGGCGCCATTTCCAGGGAGCTAAGTGCTTTTGGTCTTTGTTCTTAGCTAATTATTTTACTCAGGTTTACTAAAGCTATTTATTAGTTTCAGGTGATACATTATGGGCGAGTACCAACATATAATACAGTTGGAGGCTGTAAGGAATTCCGGTCCGCCCATGGACGCTTATTTAAAATCCAATAACTCAAGAGGGTATGATATTAACCCCATGCTTTTGGATCTTTTGCATGCAAAGAAATTTGCAGGTAATGGTACAGAAGATCCGTATGAGTATGTAGGGTTCTTTGAAGATATTTGTGGGACCTTCCACCTCAATTTACAAACTGAGGACGAGGTTAAGTTTGCTCTCTTTGCTCAAACTCTCATTGATGAGGACCGTTCTTGGTACATTCAAAGTTTTGCAAAAATTACTAACTCATGGGAGAGCCTAGCCTCTCTATTCTTAGTTGATTTCTTTCCCAAGACAAAAAATCTTGGCGCAAGGCGCATGATTACGAATTTTAAAGGAAAACCTGAAGAAAGCCTGCATGAAGGGTATACAAGATTTCGGGGATTGCTTGATCATTGTCCCCACCATAATTTCCCACCTTCGCTGGTGATACACACCTTCTATGCAGGTTTGAATGATAATAATATAAATGAACTCGATTCCCTTACCAATGGGTCGTTCACCGAATTCAGTGTTGAAAGGGCATGGAATTTTACTAGACACGGTGAATAGGATAGAGAAAGCCTATTGTGAGGCCGAGTTCAATTAGAAGAATCCCATAGAGTACAATTGCTTAAAAAGATTTCTAGCTTCGGGAAAAGTAGAAAAATTGCTTGGAAATTTTAATCTTGACCATCACATGATTATTCAAATTATTAGATCTTATGCTGACTACGTGCAGATTCCGAAAGATTGGGAACGCTATACACCACATGTGGAAGAAAAACCCTCTAAATCTTGCCACAATGATAAATATTCAAAAATGCAAAAGAAAATGTTAGTCGAGGAAGAAACTATCCTAACTAAAGTAATGGATAACAGGGGTGAAGGGAATAAAAGAATAGGAAGGTCAACTAGGAACGCTATACACTACCTGAAGGGAATAAAAGAATAGAAAGATCTAACACAAGCTGTAGATCTAACATGGCAGTATCAACACATGAACATAAGCTCTAGATCTATAGCCAAAGGCGTATGAACAATACATACTGGAGGAGTGGGTACTTATATTCACCGCTAAGCTTGGAGGAGAACTCGATGAAGAAGTGTTGGTCCTGCGATCGCCGTCATCGTCGATGGGGGATGAGTGAGCCGCTTACCGCCAATGGAGTTCGGAGGGGATGGGATAATGGTGGATTTCCAATTGCAGCTAAGGGTGGAAGGTATAAATAGAGGGATGGAACTGGCGGGAGGTGACGAATCCTTCCCGCCCCCACTTTTCCCTTTTCGCTGTGCGGTGTGCATGCTCCCGTCGTCTCCATGCTACAAGGAATCTCCCCTTTTGCATCGAGGGGGTGAGGAGGGTGGCTCGCTGAAAATGACATAATCGATAATCCCAGCAGGACTATCCAGGAGTGATTTAAGGTTCGTGCCGGATCAAGAACATGAGGTTGGGTAGGCAACCAATCGGTCCCATTTCTTCTCCACGGGACCAGCCCGCACCTATACCATCCTACCAAAAGCACCTTGGGACCAACTTAAGGAATAGAAACGCTACTCGCTAAGGACGCGTTAGGTAGCCTGCAGATGGTGTAGCCAGGCCAGGTGGAGACGAAAATGGGCCGATTGGTTACCCGTATGCCCTTTTAGCCCGCATCAGTCCAAACCTCAAAGAACCCCTCAGCTAGCCCGAGTAAAACATTCGATTCGGCCGCTTCCCTAGAGCGAGCCTCACTACACGCAAAAGGGGGAACGCGGCGATGTAGCTCGTGCAGGCAGGGAGATGGCGGGGAGGCCACACATGACCGCAAAATTCTGACAAGAGGAATTCTCTCACCAGCCTCCTGCTTGCCTCCCTATTTAGATACGGCGATATTCCGCCCCCAAAATCCAAATCCACCATTCCACCTCCCGATCGAGTTCCCCCCATCAGATCTAGATCGATGTCGTTTGATTCTTGTGCGTCTAGCACGGAGACACTGGTCCTGCCAATTTTCCCGATGAGCACGGCGTCAGTTGGCCGTCCTGCTTCACCCTAGAGCCAGTCTTTGGCTGTCTTCCGGTTACTCCGGCAAAGGCGGCCACGGTGAGCTTACCATCAACAAAGTCGGCTGAGGCGATGGTCGGCATTGCGCCAACTCCATGGACTATGGCGACGGTCGGCATACTGGCAGCTCCTTCGTCCCCAACCTCTGTGATGCAATGCATCCTCTGAAAGTTGCAGTAAGAAACTTCTCACCTTAGGCTAAATGTACATAGATCTATGAGCATTGTATACTCCATTATTTGCTAGTACCTTTGATGCTCTTAGATCTGTTCAAGCTGTGTCATTTAGTGTGATCAAGGTATACTCCATTAGACGCCGTTAACTATGATGCTCATAGATCTGTTCATGCTGTGTAAGTTAGTGTGATCATGTATACTCCATTAGATGTTATTACATGTGATGCTCAAGGATCTGTTCATGTTGTCTGAGTTAGTGTGATCATGTTCTTCTCTGCTGTCGGGACTTATGATGCTCTGCTTATTCGTACTTACTATTAGCATTTGTAGCGCAAATTGTTTCTAGACCATTGATGTCTGCAAGCGCACAGATCGTTTGTAGCTAGTTTCGAAGTTCAGATATCGATCCCACAGGGAGCACAAAGGTAAGTGTTTATTGGTGAAGTCTCTGTCACACCCGAAGTTGTCATAGGTCTTCGAGTGAATTGACTACAAGTGTTGAAATAAGAATGGGGGTTTGATAAAATGAGATAGATTTAAATAAAACTAAAATGTAAACTTCAGAAATATAAAGCATAAAAGTAAAGAATGACTTTGCTTGTTTGTTGTTTCCTGTAGATGGCGAAAGAAGGCATGGGGAAATTCAGTTCATGGTGATAGTGACTGTGCCAGGTGGATGAGTGGTAAATATAACAATTATAATCTTATAGATATATGTGTAGGCGAGCAACCCATAATTAGCCGGAACTCCTCTTGGTAGATTTCATCCCAACTTCAATAATCCTACAGCCTGCTACCAAAACCATGGTCAGACACTAGATGATTAAGACCCTTTAGGTTGCTTAGCGATTAAGCTCCTTGGATCAGACTAATGCAATAAGCATAATGGTTACTCGTTATCCTCGAGTCAACTATCTTTCCATTGATATCCTCGTGTCACCCGAGGGTCACCGGTCCACTAGCGTACAAGATCTTATCTATGTAGAACAAAGTATCATGTTGTCTGGGCCCTTAATTGGACAAAAAGCATTAGGCATTCCACAGATAGTCAAGCACACATAATATAGCAATTAGAATCAATCACAAACTAGCGGAAAATATATGAAGGCACATCACATCTCACCAATCCCCTACATCTCCCACGCCCAAGGGAATTACTCACACATGAGAGAAGAACGGATCATCAATATAATTAAATAAAGGGAAATCGTCTTTGTATTACCGTGGAGATCGACAATAAGAATACAAAAATATCCAACACAATTCAAGATGGGAAGAAATATTCTCAAACCCTAGTCTTGCAAGGTGGAGATCCATCTCTTTCTCAAGTACAAGTAGTGGCTATGGGGTGTATTGGTTAGGAGGTCGAAGATTGTGGAGCGAGATGAAGAGCATCTTCTCCTTCTTCTCTGGATCTCATCTTTCTCCCTTCTGGATGGTATGGCGGCTGTTGCGTTGTGTTTTCGTCCCCCGTCCCTTCACGGAAGTTGTCCCTTTTGACAAGACAGAGGCGGTGGCAACTATACAGCGGCAACTATATGGCCGGAAAAATATTCCTGCCGTATAGTTGCTCGTTAAAGCTTCTGTGAGCTCCCCTCACGAGCTTCCAAGGTGGGACTCGCTTGTTTTCTCCAGAATATTGTGTTTCTCTAGTTAAATCCCTCTGTTGACATTCAAAACCTGAAACACACATTAAAAACCAAGTTTTCTTCGCTGCCGAAGTATTAGCGTTAGGTAAAACCATAAAACGATCAAATCCGGGAGAAAACCATCAATAAAAGCCATCAAAATGTGTCGAATCTCACAGCTATCAGCTCCTCGAAGCTTAGATGTTGCTCGCCCTCGAGTGACAAGGAAATAAGGAAGAATAGTAGAGATTCGACACTAAACATAAAGGAACTCACAAGTTTGAATTGGTGTCAAATTCTTTTCTTCACAATCCCTGCAATCTTAAATATGATCATACAAGTATTCACAAGATTGCACTGAGTCCACTTCCTAACCACGCATATCTTGTTAGCAAATAAATCATATGCCCAAGCAAGTGTCGAAAGTTTAGCTAGGAAGGTGAGACAAATTATTTTGGTGTCTCTCTTTATTGAGAGATGAAAACTTTTTGTTCTTGTTCATTTAACCAATTAAGAGTAATCAAGTAGTCATCAAATCATATAATTTAAGAACAACTCATCTATCCCATGTCAAAATCTCAAGACTATCAAAGCACCTCTTTCTTTTCTTTTGCCTTTCAAAAACTTTAGCTCTTTCATAGAGAAATCATGCCACTATTTTTATCATATTTAATTGGGGATGTGTTGTGCACTCGTGACCATGCCAATAAATAATTGTTGAGCAATAATGGGCCAGAGGAGTACTACAACTTCACTTGGAAGGAGAAACCATGAGGAGACTAAATTTTTTACCCATCATAGCATTTCTGCTACAGACGTTTACATAACTCAATAGCCGAAATCAAGTGGTTTCCCACATTTAGATCGTTCGTTGGCCAGCGGACTTAATAGATCCCCATGGAACACGACAGAGTTGAAATGACACTCGTAAAGCAATATCTTGCGGTAATTATCCGAAAAAGTAGTGGCATAATTTCTACTACTTCAAAGCATCCATTTCATCAAACAATTTCAATCAAGGGTACTATCAAGTCTATTTGTATTAAGCTCGAATGAGATTGAGTGGTTCCAAAATTAAATTCTTTGGGCTAGACTTGGACTCAAGTCATCTTTCATATGCTTTTTCTTGTTGTAAAAATGTAGGAAGTATTTTTGACCAAGTTCTTTGCTCATTATTTCAAGGCTAAAAAGGAGACACCAGCAAAGGAATAGAATTTATGGGATAACAAGCTAAGTAGGGAGTGTCCTCAGTGCAAGCGAGTAAATATTTGTAGGATCAATTTAAGGTTGCAGAAAGGATGATGAAAGGAATGTGATACCTCTTCTAACTTGCTTCATTCTTGTATTTGAGTCGAAACCCCTCTATGCTTCCTATTGCCAGGTCACCTGAAATTAAGCAATCTCTGAGAGAAACAAATAAACAAACTTGCAAATAAAATTACAACTAATTTTTTGGTATTTTTGGTTTAGACATGCAAAGCTAAAAGTAACATGCAAATTTGAAGTAAATAAAATAACTCAAAAGAAGAAAATAAAAATATGAATGCAAAGTTTGGAGGTTTTCAAACCTCCCCCAAGCTTAGGAAATTGCCAGACTCAGTTGTCACCGTCATTTGGCGACTGGCACAGATACTGCTGGTAGAAGTCAGGGAAGTGGGTCATGAAGTGAATGAAGTTGTGAATCAAAGTTTTCACATCTTCATTCACATCCTGAAGTGTGTGGTCAATCTCCCCAACGCGTTGGTTGAGCTGTTGGAACTCCTGGTAGGGGACGTAGTCGTATCCCTATTGTGGCTGGTTAGGCCACGGGTCACATGCTCCTCCTTGCTGTTGCTGTCCCTCCCAAGCAGGGTTGTGTCCCTGCTCTTCCTCATGCTCCTGCTCCTCATCATCCTACTGCCCTTCTTCTTCCTCCTCCTCGGGCTGGTGCTCGACCAAGATCGCCGTCACTTGGTCCTTGGTGAGGCTCCAAGTATTCTTGTCCATAATTGAGAAGGCCTAGGGTCAGGGAAACTGAACCTTCTCACCCTTCACATCATCAAGATAACCGAATTGATATGCTCGGATCCTCTAGTTAGCATGGTAAACACGAAGGAAGCCACAAGCAGCCAAATATTTGACGTCCATAAGTTTGGAGGCATCAACTGGTTCCATGACAGGTAGTATAATGTTTAATGCATAGGCAAGGTGGGTTACCAATCCACCAATGCGAATATCACATTTGGCCTTGTTGCTTTGGTGGCAGAAGTGCTGGATGAGTAGAGCTGCAGGACTGCGGCTCTATGGTGAAGTAGGGAAGAGAGCCTTGGTGATTATTGCCATGTACGCATTGGCCATGGAGCCTGTGTCACCTCTCCCCAGTAGTGTGTTGGTGAGGAACAGAGCATAGAAGCGAATGGTTGGGTTCTGAATGGTGGACATCTTCTTTTGATAAAAGTGCTTGCCACCACTAACATAAACAACCTCTCAAGTCATTCCACTTGTGACACTATAGAGGTTAGTAATATTAGGCTCCCCAGTATGGGGGAGGCTAAAAGCATTGCAAAATTGTTCATAATTTATTTCATAGTGCTGTCGGTTCACGGTGAAGCTGATCATGCACATGTTACCTTTCTCCTTATGGTCGTCGTAGAAGGAGGCAAGGAACTCGTGGGTGTGTTCAACGTAGGTGTCGTAGCTTGCGAAGCTGATCACCGCCAACACCGACCTACTGCACATGAGGTCGAAGTCCTCCTTCAACCCTGCCACGGTGAGAAAGTTGTGGTCGGCCCAACGTGTGGACAGCACCCTCCTTGCTGAGACAATGTACAACTTGGATTGCGCGAAGCTCGGGACCCCGAGCTTGAGCCCTCTCCCCATTGGCGCTTGCTCGAACGAAAGAGGTTACCGATTTTGTTCATCGTGATGCACTGAAAAATTTCACCATAAAACTTTAGGCATATAGTTTCTATATGATATATAAATGATTCTACGTGGAAAAATTCAATCCTAACGTGAGATAAAACGAAATAATCTTGAGTTCATCCACTAGACCAATGTTAGAGTTTCAACCATAGAAATCTGAAAATAAAGCATGGATAGGGAGAGAAACATACCGATTTGTGGATTCCTCCACTCAAACGAACGAAATCCGCAAAGAATCAAAAGTTCTAGGTGGATTTTGAGAGGTTTGGAGAGAGAAATAATGAGAGGAGGAAGACCTAGCCGCCCTGGTGCGATTAAGTGGTCGTGCCGACCTATACGGGCGGGTTATGTTGCTCCGCCCATATAGTTGTGGCAGCACTGCCAACTAGGGTTTCTTTATTCAGAAAATAGCTATACGGGCACAACTATACAGCCGGATCAAAATGATCCCGCCATATAGTTGGTCGTTAAACCATCTGCCTCTCGAGATAAATTTCTAAAACTAGCATCGATATCTATACGACCAGAACTATACGGCCGGAATTTTTATTCCCGCCATATAGTTGGTCTTTAAACTCTCAGTACCTTTGGGATGAAATTCTATGAAGGCATCGATATCTATACGACCGCAACTATACGACCGGAATTTTTATTCCCGCCGTATAGTTGGTCGTTAAACTCTCAGTACCTTTCAGAAATTTCTGTACGGAGGCATCGATATCTATACGACCGGAGCTAGACGGCCGGAATTTTTATTCCCGTCGTATAGTTGGTCGTTAAACTCTGTGTGCCTTCCAAGAAAATTTGTTGATGGCAAAGATAACTATACGACCGGAGCTATACGGCCAGAATTTTTTATTCCCGCCATATAGTTGGTCGTTAAACCATTAGTAAACATCAAAAAAATTCTATTTCTTTGAGGATACCTTCTTATCCCATAACTTAGCGAAATATCTAGTTTTTAACAGAAAAATGACAACAAAAATTGTTGACCAACATAAGCATACTAAAAGCAAAATTTTAGCTTCTATAAATAGAAAAGTCAAACTTTTATTCTTATTATTCTCTACTTATTCAATCGATGTTTCTACTACTTTTTGACAGCTGCATCTTCATGGGCGCGCTTCCGCAAGAATGTCTGTGAAAAAGTGGTAGGAATGCGATGAACTTATTATTCTTTATTCTACTGAATTGACAAAAAATGGGTTGACTCCCATCAAGAATTTATTAAGAATGGTTGAATAACTCAAAATCTTCTCTTCTCGAATTCTTACCTTTGGTTTCCCCTTATCAATGGCACTTACCATGTGAACTCGTTTTGCCGGTGGAACATATCTTTCTCCTGCTTCTAGCTTCTTTGGAAAATACCGAATGATTTCTGAAGGGTTCGCAGCATAGAAAATAAAAAATTCCTACGATGAGAACTATACGCCAAGATCTATCTACTAGATACAAGAAACGGGTGGATATACATCCATGGAGAACTTACCCTCGAAGAAAACAAAGTTTTGTTAATGAGTAGGAACTCGTGGATGATGTAGTCGTACGCTTGTCGATCTCAAGATCGTGTGGAAGTCCTAGCACCGCAAACCAGCAGCGCATCCGCACTCGTACACACGTTCAGGCCACCGAACAACCTCTGCCTCCTTGCTCCAGCGATGCAGCGGAAGCAGCAACTTCTTCCAGACGAAATGCCACCGGGAACATGTATTTCGCTAATCCGAGACCATGGGGGTATAATTCTAGAGGGGGAGAGAGATCCTTCACGAGGAGGTGTGATATAGAAGGGTACCCCTCCCCATGGCCGGCGCCCCATGGGGGGTGACCCCTCACCTCCCCCATTCATGTGGTGGTAACCCCCTCCACATAAAAGTGTCCCTTAACATTCCTCTTTAAAGTCTTTACTTTAAATGCATTAAATTTCTCCAAATTTAATGCTCTCTCATTTAATAAAACTCTTTTATTAAATTTATTCAGAATTTTGTTAATTACTTTAATTAACAAACATTCACATAAAACCCCCTGCATCATTTCAATATTACATGCAGAACTAGTTTCAGCAATTTCATCCGAAACAGTTTCGATGTCTATTGAAATAATTCCAATGCTTTGCAATTCATTTGTCTGAAACACATTTGCTGCAAATGGTGTTGGTGTCCCTTAAGTGTGTCACCCTACGGTTCGTGAATAATGTAGACATGATCGAGACCCCTCTCAGATCAATAATCAGAAGCGGGACCTGGAGATCCATACTAACTCCTACACATTCTACGATGACTTCTGTGATCGTGCGAACCTTTAACGCTAGTAACTAAATCCCTTTGTCTCGCGATATATTACATGTCCGAGATTCGATCATCGGTATCTCCATACCTAGTTTGATCTTGTTACCAACATGTACTCTTTTCTTATTCCTGTGATATAACATTCTAGTGATCTCATCACTTGCTTGTAAGCTAATCAATGTGATATCACCGAGAGGGCCCAGAGAATATCTATCCGTCATCGGGATGGACAAATCCTACTCTTGATCCATGAGCTTCTACATAACACTTTTGTAGCACTGAACCCACCTTTTTAATCACCCTTTCACGGTGTGACGTTTGATGTTATCAAGATACTCTTCCAGTGTTAGTGATTAACATGATCTCATGGTCTAAGGACTAGGATTACTTTGTTAGATGTTATAGCAATATAAAAACAATGACTTTGATCGTAATGATATACTTCAGATGAATGTTCATCACATCATTCCACTAATGTTGTGACCTCGTTATTAACAACATCCAATATCCATGATCAGGAAACCTTGATCATCTTGTTAATCAAAGAGCTAGTTTATAAGAGATTCATAACTAGGAACTTCCCGTTTGTTTATTAAACACACATGTATTAACGTTTCCAAATTAATACAATTATAGCATGCAAAATAAACATCTATCATATACTTGGGATATGTATAATAAAAACTTTATTATTGCCTCTCAGGACATATTCCCTTCAATTTCAGCATCATAAATATTAAAGATTATCTTCCCTTCTGCAGAATCTACTGATGCACCTACAGTACTAAGGAAGGGTCTTCCAAGTATTATAGATAAATTTTCATCTTCTGGCATTTTAAGAATAATAAAATCAGTGGGAATAACATGTTCATCTATCCTAAGTAAGACATCCTCAATCATACCAACGAGTTGTTTAGTGGACTTGTCAGCCATCTGTAAAGTGATAGTAGTAGGAGAATACTCCCCTAATCCTAACCTTTTATAGAGGGAGTATGGCATTACACTAACTCCTGCTCCTAGATCACACAAGGCATTGTGAATATCAGTTTTATCTATTGAGCATGAAATAGTTGGTATTCCGGGATCTCCAGACTTAGACAACAACTTCCCATTAGCAGGATAGCTAGTTACTATGGCAACAGTTTCAGTTATTTCTTTCTTTCTACTAAGAATATCACGAAGGAATTTACCATAAGTAGGAACTTTGATTGCATCCACAAATGGAATTTCCAGACGAAGGTCACTAAGTGCCTTTGTGAAAGAATTATAAATTACCTCATCTGGTGCTTTTTTATCAGGATAAGGAAGCTTTTTCTCACCTGATTTACTCTTGTCCTTTACCTTTTTTAGGGGGTCAGGTTCTTTCGTTGCTTTCTTTTGTTATTGCTTATTGCTTTTCTTATTTTCTACTACAACAACTTCATCTTCCTTACTTGTTTCTTTATCTTCTCTTGGATCAACCGTCTCTGCATCAGAGTCATAATGATCATATTGTGCATCATTTTGGCCCCCTTGATCTGCTTTTGCGTCTCAGTTTCATCTTGAGGATCCACCAATGTATCATCTTCTTGGCTTGCTTCGAGAAAGGCTTTTTCCTTACGTTCTTTTTCAGCTTCATATTCCGATGGTCCTAAGGGTCCTGTAACAACTGCACCCCTCCTTGTGAAAACAATAGTAGAAATAGGAATATCTTCGTCTTCATGAAGAAAATTTTGATAACCAGATGCTATTTTATCACACTGGGTTTCAATCATACTAAGATACTTATGAAATAATTTCATTTCTTGGCCTATCTCATCATAAATTTCCGTGAGTTCTGCCAAAATCTTTTTATATTTTTGGAAATGCCTATGCAAGTTATTATGAGATTTTACTTGTCGATGTTTTAATTCTTGAAAAACTTTCTAGTTTCATCTTATTCAGTTAAAACTTGGAACAAATCTTCTTTGTTTTCCTTAGCAAGTTTAGAAGGTATACCTTTTTCTTTGATAGTTTTGCGTACCTCAGGCATAAGATCAGGAGTTATCCGAAGTATCCCTTTTTCCGGCTTAGTGCCAAAATCAGGATTATAGAAAGAAACATTCTTAGCCCTAGTAGACATTAATTCCAAACATTCTTTAATAGTTAAAGTATTTATTGATCCTCCTGCTGAGAAGTCAAGCAACTCTCTACATTGAGTATTGAGACCATGGTAAAGTAAATGGAAAATTGTTAGTTCAGAGTAGCCATGATTAGGAATACTATCGATCATTCCAAATAATCTTTCCCAGGCTTGTGGGTAGTTTTCTCCCACTTTCTGACTAAATTGCCTATGTTCTTTCTTAGTTCAGTTACCTTTTAAAAAGGAATAAACCTGTTTATGAATTTAGTAATGCAGTTTTCCCAACATTTAATGTAATGGCGAAGGAGAGAGTATAACTAGTCTAGAGCTTTACCTTTAAGAGGCCATCAAAATAATTTAAGACAAGAGAAGTCTCTAGGCAAATCTTTTGGTCCGAGCGATGTTATCACATTGTCGAATTCTCTAATGTGTCTTCCTAGGTCTTCATCTTCCCTTCCACTGAAAGCTTTTTCCTGCAAAATTTTAATGATTCCACCATTAAATCGATATTCTCTAACACCAGGATTAGGGAATCTATTGGTTGTTTAAGAAATTCAGAACTTGGAGCACTGTATTCCCTTAGAGTTTTCTCAGGTTTCATAGGAGTTGTCCTGTAAATAGACATAATTTCCATAATATCACTCAGGTTTTCAACTTCAACTTTATTTGATCTTAAAAGTTTTTCAATAATTTCTTCGCGCCTTTGAGCAGACACGCGCTCAATATAATCTGGCAGGTAGGTCCTACCAGAGCGTGTAGACCCTTTGTTTCCTAAGGAGAGCATTTTGTAGTATCAACACCTGAAATGTCAAAAGACAAACACTTAGTGCTTAGCTCCCCGGCAGCGGCGCCAGAAAATATCTTGATGTCTGCAAGAGCACAGATTGTTTGTAGCTAGTTTTGAAGTTCAGATATCGATCCCACAGGAAGCCCAAAGGTAAGTGTTTATTGGTGAAGTCTTTGTCACACCCGAAGTTGTCACAGGTCTTCGAGTGAATTGACTACAAGTGTTGAAATAAGAATGGGATTTTGATTAAATGAGATAGACTTAAATAAAACTAAAATGTAAACTTTAGAAATATAAAGCATAAAAGTAAAGAACGGTTTTTCTTGTTTGTTGTTTCCTGCAGATGGCGAAAGAAGGCGCGGGGAAATTTTGTTCATGGTGATAGTGACTGTGGTAGGTGGACGAGTAGTAAATGTAACAATTATAATCTTATAGATATATGTGTAGGCGAGCAACCCATAATTAGCCGGAACTCCTCTTGGTAGATTTCATCCCAACTTCAATAATCCTACTAGCCTGCTACCAAAACTATGGTCAGACACTAGATGATTAAGACCCTTCAGGTTGCTTAGTGATTAAGCTCTTTGGATCGGATTAATGCAATAAGCACAGTGGTTACTCGTTATCCTCGAGTCAACTAGCTTTCCATTGATATCCGCGTGCCACCTGAGGGTCGCCGTTCCACTAGCGTACAAGATCTTATCTATGTAGAACAAAGTATCATGTTGTCTGGACCCTTAATTGGACAACAAGCATTAGGCATCCCACAGATAGTCAAGCACACATAATATAGCAATTATAATCAATCACAAACTAGCGTAAAATAAATGAAGACACATCACATCTCACCAATCCCCTACATCTCCCACACCCAAGGGAATTACTCACACATGAGAGAAGAACGAATCATCAATATAATTAAATAAAGGGAAATTGTCTTTGTATTACCGCGGAGATCCACAATAAGAATAGAAAAATATCCAACACAATTCAAGATGGGAAGAAGCAATCTCAAACCCTAGTCTTGCAAGGTGGAGATCCCTCTCTCTCAAGTACAAGTAGTGGCTATGGGGTGTATTGGTTAGGAGGTCGAAAATCGTGGAGCGAGATGAATAACGTCTTCTCCTTCTTCTCCATATCTCTTCTTTCTCCCTTCTGGATGGTGTGGCGGCTGCTGCGTTGTGTTTTTGTCCCCCATCCCTTCATGGAAGATGTCCCTTTTGACAAGACAGAGGTGGCGGCAACTATACGGCCATAAAATATTCCCATCGTATAGTTGCTCTTTAAAGCTTCTGTGAGCTCCCCTCGCGAGCTTCTAAGGTGGGACTCACTTGTTTTCTCCGGAATATTGTGTTTCTCTAGTTAAATCCCTCTATTGACATTCAGAACCTAAAATACACATTAAAAACCAAAAAAATTTCGCTACCGAAGTATTAGCGTTAGGTAAAACTAGAAAACGACCAAATCCGGAGAAAACCATCAATAAAATCCATAGAAATGTGTCGAATCTTACAGCTATCAACCATCATGATTAGTGTCTTGTTCATCATTGTAGGACCATTCTCTGGACAAGACACCGAAACTGCCTATTAAGATTGCTGAGAATGTTATCCTCATTCGAGCTTCGTACATGTACACACCGAAACCAATGGTGTGGGAGCCTTCTCTATCTTTGTTCGTTATGAACATGCTTTGTGAGTTTGTCAAAGAAGGGATTAGGTGTGACCAGGGATTCAAGAAGGTTTACCTGCAGCGTATATGCAATGATGTGCTTAACTTCACTGGAAAGCATGTCACCTCAACTCAGGTGTACAACCATATGAGGAAGTGGAAGAGGAAGTGGGCTCTTGTGCTCAAGCTGCAGGGTTTGGACGACGTCGAATGTTGTCCGGAGACCTCGTCTTTCAGGATGGAGAACGGCAGGCGGATGGAGTTGTCGAAGGTTGTGATGAATTATTCAATTCATGTTTACATTTTTGAAGATTTTCACCGCTTCTTAAGTAACACAATTTTTTTTGTCACAGAGTTACCCGTTGATCTCCTTTCTAATCCAGTGGAGAACTATGCTCAGATGAAGCTCATCTTCACACCCAAGCCTATCATTAAGAAGCATCTGTACACCACGCACTCGCTTATCCTAGCCATGGACCATCTTGCCGATAACCCGATCCAAGGTTGGTTGTACACTTTCATGTGTGTCCGTGATAGGAGGGAATGGCTCAGATGTTGGCTACGCAAGAACTACATCTGAGACGTGAAACACTATCTATGAAACAACGTAAGTCATACTACTTACCTATCTTAGCTCTGTGATGGTGCAGATAATTTGCGTGAACAAGAACTGTATATTTTGGGAGGTGGTGAAACATCTCCTCTATTAGCTAGGGTTGATGAAACTGTGGACGGAGGTGCTACACCTCCAGTGATGAACTACTTCTGTGTGATGCTCACTTGTGTGTCATTCGTGTGTTGTGATTGTGATTGTGATTGTGATTGTATGAACCGCTTATGTGTGTATGTTATCATTGTGATGAACTACTTTTGTGTGTGCTGTGATTCTGATGAACTGCTTATGGTACACTCACCACTCCAAAGTGGGAGGTTACCACAACAAGTGCACAGGCTGCAACCAAACATACGTGTTTCTGTTCTTATTGGGCCAATGCAGCTTGCCAAACAGATGGGCATGTGTTTTTCACTCATGCAAAAAAAAGGTATATACGGACTATCAAACGGGCTGTAAAAGCTAACCCAGAGGCTGTCTCAGCCCTAGCACTATCCATCTCAGCCTAACGCGCCTAAACTACACAGCCTGGTGTATGCGCTGAGCTTTACTCACGCCGGCTTCAAATGGAGAATAGGAGCTCCCGCGTTTGGTGGCGAAAGGCCCGCTGGACTTGCGGTTTTGCTAGTTTCTATGCCGCCGGCCCGACTAGTTTGTTCCAGTAGGCCCGCCCAAGTGCTGTACTGATCTCGAACTGCTTCGTATAGCGAAAGAAAAGAGCAACGTTGCGAGAGCCCAGCCCACGCCGCTCCCCACCGTTTTGAGCTTGAGAGGGGGGCGGCTGCCGGCTGGAGTTCGGACCACTGCAGGCGGCGCCGCACGGCAACAACCACCACCAGAGCTCGTGTGGCAGAAGCGCCTTCTCCGCCACAGCTCGGTCCCAAGGCACGTCCCGCTCCCCTGCCGCCGCACCCGTGCCATGGCTGCAGTCGTGAGCTGGTACGGGCCGCTCATCGACCTCTCCGCGGCCGCCGGCCATGTCGGTGGGCTCGTGCAGCTCCTGGCGTCCGTTCGCCGTGTCCTTCCCCACCAGGTACTCCAGCTAGCAACCGTAATTCCACTTCAGCACAACATATCACTGGTCTTGCCGTCCTGAGGCTAGATTCCTTTTTCTGCTTTTTCCCAGGAGCAAAATGCTGCAACTGGAAGGACGTATCAGAGAATTATACTCGAAGTTGGTGACGACACGAGGTCGAGCTTCTCCGTCTCTCTATGGTCCAACAGTACTAATTCGACCATAGTCGCGAGCGATATTTTACTGTTACAGAGTAAGGAACTGAGGATCCGAGGGTCTCTCTTTTAACCTCACTTTGTACCTGTGCAATGTTTTCAGTTGCAGTGAAACAACTTCTTTAATTAAGGAAAAAAAGTGAAACCATGCCCATTTGCTGCTGTTCTGTACGATTTAATCTGTCCATGTAGTATATGTGCATGGTAACAACCTATGGTGGACATCTTTATCTGCTACTTATCGTGCATTTGTGTTTATTTTGCTTCAGATATTAAGATAGTCGAATTCAGAAATGGTTTGGAGGGAAGAGCTTCTCAGACATCCGCAGTCCAAGTATTGCTGAACTCTAAGGATTTAATGCAATCCGAAGGTATGATGTGGCATTTGTTTTATTTATGGTGCTCTTTTTTTGCATGCCTTCTAAATGGCTGACACATTCGCAATTACAATATTTTTTTTACCATCTTCACTATCTAGGGATTGGAAAACATATACTAGGCAAACAGATGTTTTCAACACCCCTTTCCCCTCACGCCTAGGTTCATCTAGGCCTTAAACACACATTTTTATTTTTATTATCTTGACTGGTTCTTGAAATGGAAACCTTTTTTCTCCGGCACCATTCAGTTTCATGCACAAGAAAAATAGCAATGTGTTCCAACATGCCTCACGGTTGTTGTTTGTTCCTGTTCAAAATATTTTTTCTAAATAATGCTTATTATTCGGAGCTTTCTCTTCATATTATATCCTCTACTTTCGTTTTTCGCAGCAGATAATTGTGTTTGAGAAGAAAATAAACCGTATTACTTGATAACTTAGTGCATGAGCTGTTTTTTCAGGAATTGATCAACTAATAATTAATTGTAAAGTTGGGACCGCTACAAGATCAAAGTTAAGAAGAGTGTCAGAGTGGATCTTACACACCAAACGTGCTCGCACGGAAAATCTTCATCAGGTAAAAATCTGCCCGAGGCAGTGCAATTTCTGTTTAATTTGGGATAGGTAGCTATCTACATATCTAAATCTCTCTTTCTGCCCTTACATTTCTTGTAGAGTTTCAAAACAAAGAATTTTCAACATAAAGATGAACTTGTTTCTTAGATTTGGCAATATAAGTTTTTGGATGTGGCTCTCGTGCTTGTCATTTCATCTTACATCAGAATTACAACATATGCGATCAAGGAATTATTGGTCTTTACTTGATACGTGCCTATAATTATCAAACTTGCCTTCTTGTATATCACACAGCATTAATATTTTGTTTTTAATATCTATACTGTGTAAACAAATAAAACTCTAGTAATATTGTACTGCAGGTGATGTCGAAGAATTGGAAAGGAAGAACAGAAAATAATACAGCGGACTTGTTGTCCATCTCAGAACTACTATCTCAGAGCAGGCCATGTGATTTCAATATTTCGGCATCTATTGGAAAGATAGTGTTAATGGGTTCTCTTAATGCTGCCTTGAAGGACCAATTATCAGTCATTGACAAACTTTCCTTGAATGAACATAATGATATTGTCAGAGATTTCATTACTACTGGATGCAAGTTATGTGGTTTACCTCTATACCAAAAGTATGCACATGCATGTTGTTTTATCAACATTTTATCAGTTATATGAACCAAAAATAATATTGCTCTGGCTGTCATGATATAGTAAATCTCTATGCAGAAACCTTCATGGAGACAGCACTTTTCCAATTGATTGTCCAGGTAATCCAAAGTATGTCCATGCTGTTGGGCAGATATACAAGCCATTCATGGTAAGAAGTTGTACCCACCTCATTTTTTTTATGCAAATAAATAATTAATAAAACCATCTTTGCACAATCTGCAGATCTATGTGCGAGACCAATCTGGACAAGTTCCTGTGCTTGTGAGGAATAAAGTTGCTGAGACCTTATTTGCAAATATTATCGCAGATGATGTGTCTGAGTACTACAAGAGCCGCCACTGCATGCTGTTAGATACTTGTGAATCTGGCAGCGGAAGCGCTTCTGGGATGCTAGATCACACTGGCATGATAGGAAATACTAAATGGAAAAGAACAGAAAAAAGGCCAGATTTTCATCTTATTTGGCTCATTCTTGTGAAATGCCTTCTAAACCAAGGCAAGAACAGTCCATTCTGTTTCCAGATTTCTGTCAACCCCGAGAAGAATGTTGAGAATGGACGATTTGAACTGGTTTCCTTGACAATGCCAATACCAAGAGATGGGAATATTTCCTGCACCACATATGTCAATTCAAATTAATGGCCATTTGTTTGTACAGAAGGAATTGCAAGTCTTATTTTCACAAGTACTTCGCTGTTTTGATGGTTTGCACTGACATGGTTAGGATAACAGGACCATTAAACTACTAGTAATCTTCAGTTTGAGACCTGCCTCGCTTGATATCGATACAATACTCGACAGAGGACACAGCCTGGTGAAACAGAAGTCAAGAAGTGACGCAGTATGGATATGTACCCGGATTGGCTTTGAGAAACATGGTACGTAGTACTGTAGTAGTTATGGTCTTTTGCCACAGCCTGCAATGAAAGCTGCGTTTTGCCTCTCCCCTGTGCAAAAAGGCTGTGCTGGCGGTGTACCTTTGGTTTATGGTTACAGTTTCTGACTAATACTAGGAGTGGAAAGGAAAAGGATAAACCGTGTTTAGAACTGAGCTGCATGTGGGTCAGCATACCTTGTGAAGCCTGGTGATATACAATTATGAAGGTCCTTACTTGATTAGGGAGATGGTTGTGCTACATTTGCTAAATCAATATCGCTGTGATTCAGTGCTCGTGCCAAGCTAGTTAATTAGATAGTTTTTTTTTCTAGTTTTTATCTGTTCTGCCTTTGTAATGCAAATGTTTTAGGAAGACATAGTTGTGAAGAACTGGTTTCTCTTTCATCCAATGGCAGGTATACTCTATCAGCCTTTATCATTTACTCCCTCCGTCCAGAAATAACTGACTTGGGTTTGTCTAGATTTGAATGTATCTAGACACATTATACATTCGAATCTAGACAAACCCAACTCAGATATTTCTGGACGGAGGGAGTAACAACTTTCTGGATTAACTCCTATTGCTATAAGCAACATGTTATGTTTGTTATTTTCCATCTCCCTGCACATGATATACTCCAGACTTGATGTTTCTTTTATGTTTTCCATTTACCCGCTGTGTTTATAGATTGGAAAAAATAGATGGATCATGGCAAGTAGTCCTGTTGGAAGATCCCTAGTTTAATTTAACTCTATAAGAAAGACTAATTAAAAAGACCTTGAGCCTTATAGATATAAAAAAGAGTACACATCAAGACGATTTCAGTAAGGCAAAGCAATGAAAACCACAATAATTACATAACGCAAAAAGAGAGACTAAAAATCCCAAGTGTAACTATCAAAAAGACCACTAGATCACACATCAAAATATGTGCTATTTTGTATTGGAGAGAACGGTACGACACCAAAAACAAAGCAGCAAAACCGTAAGAACTACAAATCTAAAAATACTAACACAAAGAACAAAACACACTAGCATTTTAACATCCCACATCCAGAGATCAGCAGCGGAGGCAGGAAAATATATTAGGGGGGCCTATGAATTTTTTCCCTTGCCAACTTTTGGGGAGGGCCGAAGTACTAAGATGCACAAATTTAAGGGGGTTTTAGCATAAAAATTAGGGGGTATAAGAAAATTTTCTGCATGTTAGGTGCTGATTACCCTTATCTCCACCACTGCTAGAGATAACTGTGTCGGAAAGTAAAATGCGTAGCGTTTTTTTCTCGCGGTGCATGGTCATCCGCCGTGCGATTTATTCGGTGGCACCAGACGGGATGCACCTCTGTAGGTTGTAGAAGACAATGCAATTTTAGTGTCATGTAACGGTAAATTGCAGCGCAATATTTTGCGTGTTTGGCACACCTTTCAACGACACAAAAGTTAATGATAATCAGTGATTAGAAACCCGTTTCTCCATTCCATTAATATTTATTATCGGCTCGTTTTAATAAAACAATAAACTTACTAATTTATTAAATTTAATAAATAACATTATATTACACAATTTTTAAACTATTATGTACTACCAAAGAATTGCTTTGAAAATAAAAAAGTAGAATACTTTCTAAACAGCTAAACCTAATTAGGAAATAACTCTTAGTTGTAGATCTAATTCTTGAGCGCCTCTCTATTCTGGGCTGTTTTGGCGCCGTGTCGCGTGTAGAAGATCTGTGTGATGCCGACGACCTCGCGGGGATCCGCTTCATCCACTGTGAGCCTAAAGCTCATGACCTCTCATGGATCCGCTCCATCCACAAAGATCCTAAAGCTGACAACCTTGTCTTGGATCTAAAATGGTGATTATACAGAAGAGAAGGAAGAATATAATGAAACACAGTATGTAGATAGGATGTGCAACATACTGAAGGAGTTATGCCCTAGAGGCAAATAATAAATAGGTTTTCATTATCATATTTCAATTAGTTCGTAATAGTTCCACATTGTGCTATAACTGTATCAAGTGGAAATATTGGTACATGTGTGGTATGAAACAAACCAAGTCCCTAGTAGCATCTATTCATACTAGTTCGTTGGTCAAGCGATGATCAAGGTTTTCTGATCATGGGGCATTTATGCCAATTGACAATGAGGTCATGTCATTGGTGAATGATGTGATAGACATTCCTCAAAGATTGAGACACGATCAAGTCACATAGTTCATTATTGTAATAGATAGAAACGTAGTCTCCTTCTCCTTAGACCGTGAGATCATATTACTCACTGTTTTCTGAGGCTGCTTTGACTGCATCAAACGTCACTCGGTTAAACGGTGATCATAAGTATACGTTGGGTATTCCAAAGGAATAATAGATTACATGTGACTCAAGAGCGGGGTTTGTTCACCCACGTGATGGGTAAGATACATGCGGCCGGCTTGGTAAGCTTACATCCATAAATATTGCAACATGTGACTAGGTCACGAGGATATAATATCACGGTAACAAGTAAAACAGAACTTGTCGGTAACGAGATTGAACAAGATATGTGATACCAATGATCGAATCTCGAACAAGTCATATCAGAGAAATAAAGGGAATAGGACTTGACGTTTTACGGTTCATATGACATCGTTATCGTGGGATGCATAGGGGTTACATGGGCATCCCGGTCCCTCTGTTGATCATTAATATGGATCATATCTAGCGAATTCCCGATCCATGAGGGGATACACTTAAGGGTATGATGAGAGAGATCGTCTGTAAGTTGGAATCACAGTAGAGAAAGAGAAAGCTGGAATTGTTCTGCAGAGAGATTCGAAGTTGTTCGGAGAAAGGAAAAGAGACCGAAAGGTGTTTCGGATGATTATGCATTTATTATATGTTAATTATGAATTAATATATTATAAATAATATTTAAATTAAGATTTATAAAAAGCTATTTTCTTATTAGGCTAAAACCCCGGAGGGATTTGACTGAAAAGAAATGCTGCAGAAAAACATGACTGAAAAAAAATGCTGCAGAAAAACAGGAAAAGGAAAATAGTTCAGGCCCACGTGGGCGGCAGATAATATCCACCGCACGGGAGTAGACTGCAGCCGCCAGCTCCCATTGCGGGCCGATCAACCCCGGCTCATGCGGGACACGCAGGGGAGCTGGGCACCGTGGGGAGCCGGCTGGGCTGGCAGCCCACCCGAGCCACGTCGGCAAAGGCCCACCCGGGGTGCTGGCTTGATGGGACGCAGGCGCGTGGCGGGAGTCACATGGTGATATGATTGCCATTAGGGAATGTCTACCTTTGAAACTACATTGTCGGCAGTGACGGTCGAGGGTGGTGTAGTGGATTGGGATCGTGTGATCACCAAAATCGTCTAGGGATGACAATATTAGTGGGAGATCAATTAGGATTGAACTCATATTATGAACTTAGTCTAGATGTCTGTTTAAAAATATCTTAGTAGATCATGACCTATCCCATTGAGGTCTTATGCGACCATGGGAAAATTTCCTGCTTGATATGAAACTTAGCAAAAGGGTTCAACTTTATAGATTAGTACCCATGACTGAGGGATATCCTCGTAATTAGATGATCTTCTCTTCTTGATACAATAACTATTAGGAGATAGTCCGATGACTCCGCAGCAATTGTAGCGGAGGTCATGGATAAAAGAGTATATGTAAGATATACAAATTATAAATGTGGTTCTAGCAAAATCATTGCAGTTTGCAAAGTATTTGATACTTGTCCTGCTTTGTGAAAATAGGATTATTTGCTTGATAATTGCTGGAGATAAGGAGAAGTGGCATGATGACGGAAAGCAAAATAGTTGATGGCCAACATCATCCCTTTCATCGAAGTTTATCATTTTGATTAGTGGATTTGAATATAATTTTTTAATCCTTCTTTTGTGTCTTGCTTTTAGCGAGATGATTATTCATATGAACAAGTTACAATCCAGTTATAATATTCCTATGAACAATACCATCATGGTCACATTACGATTATAAATGAGTTATTATCATCACTATGTAAATGATAATAGTTTAAGCATTTATAAAGAATTAGAATGCTAAAAGATATCCAAAGCTTAATAATGACATGACACTATAGGTTAAGTCATTTTTGTTATTGCATGTTCTTCATTCTAAATGAAGATCGAGGTCTTAGATACTTAATCTAGAGACTTTGCAAAATCATGCCTCGTTGGGCAGAATGACTAAAACTCCCCATTCTGGTAAAACGGGGATATGCGAAGAAATGTTAGACGTTATACATAGTGATGTATCATATTTTCAACAAGTAGTGGAAACCATTAGTTAATTGTGGAATTAAGTGAATAAGTGTATTTACTTAATGAAACACGAGTTTGAAATGTTTTGAATTGTTCAAATGAGTTCACAACAAAGGAGGATATTGGATTAATAAGAATACAAAGTCTCTTTAATTTGATCGACATGACTAAAGTATTTAAGTTAATTTTTGCATAAAAGGACTTGTGAAAGATGTTTCACAAATTATGACAATTGGACAAATTCAACCTGTATTGAAATGTCTGAATATCATAATCATTATGTATTAGATACATATGGTATAATATTATCTCTTATCGGGATTATAGTTGTCATTTAGAGTTAGAGATCAAAATGAGCAAACACTCGTTTGAAATATAAAGAAACATCTAAAGATTCGTGGAAACAACACCATAAGAGTTATGGCACGTTCTATTTTCTGGAGATTTCGATAATTTGAAATCGTGGCAAATAAACAAGTCTTTGTAGCGTATTCTTAGACAACTATGAATACATGTTCTACAAGGGGCAAACCTGCTGTTGTCCAAAGTTGATGTGTCTTGATGAAGGTATAGGTAGAAGAAAGTAAAAGATCAAAACAAGGTATTTAACCTTGCCTCTAGATTGTTGAGTGGCGTAGTGGAATTTGTTTCATGAAACTGAACTCTACAAATAGAGGAGAAACTAATGATAATGATCATAAAGTTTCTAGCGAATACTTTTACTAAAGAAAGTAGGATTCAACTATATATTATACAAGTTTGCGGATTTATATCATTGATTCACTTGTCATGTTTTGAAAAAGACATACCTACGCACTACAAAGAAGCGTGATGGGCCTAAGTGCGAGAAATGACTAGGAGTCATGAAATCCTGTATTAAGTTACATTTAAGATCACAAAGTAACATGTTACTTGATCTTATTAAGTAAAGAAGTTTACTTGATATTTCTGAATGACTGCAAAGTTATGAAACTTAATGAAGACGTAAAGCTCGATTTGTCACAAAGTATGGACAAATTCAAGGAGTTGACTACAACTATATCGATGCTTGAGTCTATTGGATTTACACTAGCAATACATGGATATTAAAGTCTCATAATTGGAATTCTCGACTTGATGGTGATCAAAGAATTTTGGAATGTCCAAGATTATCAAGAGGACCTGCGTTTGAGTGGGAGCCAAGTATCTTGGCTAAATCATAATATGCAGCTGACATATTTTGAGTGGGAGCTAAGTGAAATCCCAGGATCTCATATATGGATGCCATATTGAGTGGGAGCATAAAATCATTCTGAGATATGTGGATAACATGTATGAATGATGTGATTGGTATTGATAACATTTAAGTTAGTAAATATAGATGAAGTTGAACAAGTTATTAAACAATGAGATCTATCGAGATAGATTGGTAAGTTTAATAAACATCATAGATGAATGCTTCCTAGATTTGATTCTGAAGATGTTCAGAATATCCTAGATAAGATTCTAAAGTAGTTTAGAATGGAACAAGGAAAAGAAAGAACTTCTTACTTGTATGAAGCATTGAGTTAGTCTTAGTAATACGACTACGGTTAAAAGAAAGAAAGAGGTGTGATGCATCTCCTATGCCCCAGTCATAGGTTCTTCCATACAACCATATTCTATACTCGATGTAATGTGACCCGAGGTTCTGGTTGGAAGGACAAGCTCTTATCTGTAAGAACGTGTCTTGAAGTGATTCCTGAGTCAATCACTGAACCAGAATTAAGTTTATCCTTAAATGGCAAGAAGCAAAGTAAGGCACATAATTGCATTTCATGCACTAGGATCTATATAGATAAATAAGTATAGGGAACCATCTAACATGATGTATATTGTTGGCGGGACTAGTTCGTCTTTATGCAAAGGGTGTGTCCCAGAGCACAGTGCCCATGAGAAAGCTCGATGTGGCTGATCTAACATCACTACTGGCTCCTGGAAACCGACCTCACTCTATTGCCATAACTGCTATACATATACAAAGGAGTGCGAAGTGTGTTTCAAAGTTTACGTGACAACAGTGAAAGTGACCGTCATTGTGAACACTAGAAACAAAGTCTCACTTTGTCATCAAATGAATACTTCAACCCATTATAAGATAATGGTATGAATGCCAAAATTAGGAAGACATTAACGGTTTGCAAAAGACATTATGATCTGGTAAAATAGAACATAGACAGGACGTTTTCCATAAGCATGCGTGATCAATAAACACATATATGATATGGTTTATGATGAGTAAAATGCAAGCTAGATTATTTGTAATCTAGTGCAAGTGGGATACTGAAGGAGTTATGCCCTAGCGGCAAATAATAAATATGTTTTTATTATCATATCTCAATTAGTTCGTAATAGTTTCATATTGTGCTATAACTGTATCAAGTGGAAACATTGGTACATGTGTGGTATGAAACAAACCAAGTCCCTAGTAGCCTCTATTCATATTAGTTCATTGGTCAAGCGATAATCAAGGTTTCCTGATCATGGGGCATTCATGCCAATTGACAACGAGGTCATATCATTGGTGAATGATGTGATGGACATTCCTCAAATATTGTGACACGATCAAGTCACATAGTTCATTGTTGCAATATCTAGAAATGTAGTCTCCTTCTCCTTAGACCGTGAGATCATATTACTCACTGTTTCTCGAGGCTGCTTTGACTGCATCAAACGTCACTTGATTAAACGGTGATCATAAAGGTGTACATTGGGCATTCCAAAGGAACAGTAGATGGCATGTGACTCAAGAGCGGGATTTGTTCACCCACGTGATGGGTAATATACATACGGTCGGCTTGGTGAGATTACATCCATAAATGTTACAACATGTGACTAGGTCACGGGGATGTAATATCACGGTAACAAGTAAAATAGAACTTGTCTGTAATGAGATTGAACAAGGTATGTGATACCAATGATCGAATCTCGGACAAGTCGTATCAGAGAAACAAAGGGAATATGACTCGACGTTTTACGGTTCATACGACATCGTTATCATGGAATGCATAAGGGCACATGGGCATCTTGGTCCCTCTATTGATCATTGATAAGGATCATGTCTAGAGCATTCCCGAGCCGTGAGGGGATACACTTAAGGGTACGATGAGAGAGATCGTCTATAAGTTGGAATCACAGTAGAGAAAGAGAAAGCCGAAATTGTTCCGCGGAGAGATCCGAAGTTGTTCAGAGAAAGGAAAAGGGACCGAAAGGTGTTTCAGGTGAATATGCATTTATTATATGTTAATTATGAATTAATATTTGAAATAAGATTTATAAAAAGCAACTTTCTTATTAGGCCAAAACCCCGGAGGGGTTTGACTAAAAAGAAATGCTGCAGAAAAACAGGAAAAAGGAAAACAGTTCAAGCCCACATGGGCGGCAGATAATATCCACCGCACGGGGGTAGACTGCAGCAGTCAGCTGTCGTTGCGGGCCGCTCAACCCCGGCCCATGTGGGGCGCGCAGGGGAGCTAGGCACCGCGGGGAGCCGGCTGGGCTGGCAACCCACCTGGGCCACGTCGGCAGAGGCCCATGCTTGCTCAATATGTAGAGCTCATTGGGGAACCCAAGAGGAAGGTATGATGAGCACAACAATAAGTTTTCCCTTAGTTATGAAACCAAGGTTATCGAACCAGTAGGAGCAAGGAAACACCTCCAAGGTGTTGTTTCCAACTTGAAATCCTGCACAACACAACCACAAAACTTTGCCCCCAACTTACAGTGAGGTTGTCAATCTCACCGGTTTTGCTGAAAACAAAGGATTAAACGTATTGTGTGGAAGATAGTAATTGCTTTGCAGAAAGTAAACAGAAAACAATAAATAGCTTTGCATATTGATGGTAAAAGAATGGACCGGGGTCCATAGTTCACTAGTGGTGATCCTCCTTAAGATAGATGACATGTTGGGTGAACAAATTACAGCGGGGAAATTGACAAACATCAAGAAAGCATACATGCATATACTAATCATCTTGACTCCTATGAGATTTGATTGGACATTACAACATTATACATAGACCATAATCCAACTTCATCTATGACTAATAATCCACCTTCAGGTTATCATCCAAACCCCCTCCAGTATTAAGTTGCAAGCAACAGATAATTGCATTAAGAAAAGTGTGTAAAGTAAACAATATGATTGTTCTATGAACAAAGGATTGTTGTTTTCTCCCTAGTAGCAACAACACATCTAGTACCTTAGAGATTTCTGTCACTTCCCCAGATTCCTAGAGGCATGAACCCACTATCGAGCATAAATACTCCCTCTTGGAGTTGCTAGCATCTACTCGGCCAAGATAGCTACTAACAACGGAAAGCATTCAAGATCACAAATAACAAAGACATGATAGAATCAATAATCAATCTAAAATAACATCTCAATATCCATCGGATCCCCGCAAACACAACATGTAGGATTACAAATATATAATCTTGATCATAAAGGGAGCTCACAAGATCTAAACATGGTGGCACAAAGGAGGAGAACCAACCATCTAGCTACTACATGGACCCGTAGTCCAGGGATGAACTACTCACGCGTCACACCGGAGGCAGGCATGGTGATGTAGAAGGCCTCCAGGGTGATCTCTCCCCTCCGGCAGGGTGCCGGGAAGAGCTTCAGATCCCTCCCGATCTAGGGATGGAGATGACGACGGCTACATACTATTTCGTGGAATTTTTATCGGGTACTTAGGGTTTCTGTATCGGAGACTTCTTATAGGCGAAAGGGGAGGCCGAGGGGGTGCCCGAGGCGGCTGCACCCCCCAGGCACAGGCCAGGCTGTGCGGCCAGGGGGTGTGCCCCCTCGAGGCCCTTCTCTGTCTCGTCTTATGGCTCCGTGTTCCCCTCGGTGAAATATTGACTTTAGCTTTTGTCCCGTCCAGTTCCGAGAATATTCATTTTCTGACTTTTCTGGAACCAAAAACAGCAGAAAACAGGCAACTCGCACTGTGGCATCTTGTTAATAGGTTAGTACCAGAAAGTGTATAGAAATACTCCAAAGTGTGGACAAAACATAAGAAAGTAGATATAAAACAAGCATGGAACATCAAAAATTGTAGATACGTTTGCAACATATCAGCCCACCCGGGGGGCTGGTTTGACGGGCCGCGAGCGCGTGGCGGGAGCCCACCCGGGCGCAGGCCAAACGGGCCGCAGGGCAGGCAGCGGCCCATCCGCGTGTTACTACATCTGCTGGCACCACCGGCTGTTGCCTCCGTTGGCTGGCCGAGCTGGGCCTTGACGGGGTGGCCCAGCTGGCTGCCCCGTTGGCCTAGCCGGTTGTTGCACTCGTTTTTGGGCCTTTTCTTTTATTAATTAGTCCCATATGGGGCACTTAATGGAGAGGGCACTCCCCCCTCCGCCTATATAAAGGGGTGCCCATGGGTGCGATTAAATACGACAATTGGAGAGGTCTTTTGGTTGACTTTCTCCCCCTCTCTCTCTCTCCCTTGTGACCATGGCCTCACGTATGGGCTATGCGAACATGACACACCTGCAACACGCTGTTGTGCTGCAGGGATTCCTAGCCGGAGATCGACTTCCACACTCCTGGTGGGAACGGGAAGACGGAGGCCTCATCGTACACCAGATGTGTACGAAGCCACGAGGTGCAACACTTGGGGCACTTTGGATGTCGTGAGCTGGAGCTGCTGCATGATGAAGATAGAGCAAGGGGTGGCCTATGTGGAGCTTCGTGGCCTTGAGGTCGGCTACGAGTTCGACTACATCAACCACGTTCCCCTCGGAACGTTAACCGCATATGGTCTACAAGGGTATGTATTCTATACGCTCCGGTCGTTACTGCATTACTACATAGATAGATCTTGGGTGTTAGGGAGTTCTGCCGTAGGATTTTTTTTGTTTTCTGCTACGGAACCCTTTCACATACATGCTGGAAGGATAGAGATGTCGCCAAGAGGGGGGTGAATAGGCAATTTCAAAACTATTACGGTTTTGGCTTGATAGAATGCGGAATTAAACTAACGTTTATTTTACAAGCACAAAACGTAAATACACTAGGATCAACTAAGTGCACCAACAACAAGATAAGCTAAGAAATATAGCACAAGATAAATACCACAAGTGATAAGCAAGATATAAGTACTTCAAGCTCGATGGCTATCACAAGGAAAGTAAGCTCGGGTATAGAGATAACTGAGGCATGCGGAGACGAAGATGTATTCCCGTGTTCCCTTACAAGTAAGGTACGTCACGTTGGAGAGGTGTGGGATTCCACGAAGGATTTCCCAACGCTACGAAGGCTCACCTTCTTCTCCGAGTCTATCCCACGAAGGAATAGGCCCTTTCCTTATGGCTAGCTTTTCCTCCACTCCAGAGATGGCAAGCTCCACAACCACTTCACAAGCTCCACGAAGGAGAAGCTCGGGTCTCTTCACAATCTTCCACAAAGAGGACACCGCGGCACCAACCGCCAAGCCAACTAGGAGGTCACCCTCCAAGAGCAACAAGCTCACGGTCTCTCACTAGAACAAATCGTAGTGGAGAGCTCACCACTTATGCAAGAATGCAAAGCAAGAACACCAAGGGTGCTCAAATCCCTCACTCTCAAATCCCACCAAAGCAACAAGTGCTAGGGAGGAATTAGAGAGGAAGAACAATGGTGGAAGTCAACCAATAACTCCAAGATCTAGATCCAATGGGTTCCCCTCACTTAGAGGAAGAATTGATTGGTGGGGATTGTAGATCTAGATCTCCTCTTCCAAAGCCCTCAAAAAGATGCAAGAATCATAGGAGGGAAGGGAGAGGAAGCAAGCTCAAGAGGGTCAACAATGGAGGTCAATTTCGTGCTCAAGAACACCCAAAAACGTTGGGGGAAGAACCCCCTTTTATAGGGAAAAGCAAATATGGCCATTGGAGAGAAAACATCAAAAACTCGGTTCCAAAGTCGGTTGGACCGGCCCCAGAACCGGGAAACTCGGTCCCCAGGCCGGAGGACCGACCTACAAACCGAAATACCTCTGTTTGCCAACCCGGAATAGACTCGGTCGCGAAAACCGGAAAATCTGGTCTACCGGAGCTGGAACCGGACCGTCCGATGTGGGGCTCGGTTGAACCGGATCCACAACCGGGATAAAACTGACTTCACGAAAAACGCAATAACTTTTGCATCCGTACTCTTCGATGATCTTGGGCTTGTTTTGACGACAACAACAAGCTCTACAATATGGTGCATGAAAACATCATAGTCCAACAAAGGAAGATAGAACCAAATGAGGAAAGGTATGGAGCCTCCCTATAAGAAGAACCGGGAAAACCTTCAAACTCGAAAACGCCATATAAGATGCATACGGATTCCGTTTTCGATGAACTTGGGCTTGTTGAAGAGCTAGCAACAAGCTCAAGAACCTCACATAGAGAAAATACCAAGAAGCAACAAAATAGGAAGATGCAAAGTATGCAAAGGATTGAGGTCCCTAAGACAATGTGATCAAGTTACCCAACCGAAAGCCCCTCTTGATAGTGCGGCTATCTATCCTATAACCCGGTCTCCCAACAACCACCTTGAGAACGGTAAAAGGAAAACCTAGCAAGGCCATACCTTTGCCTTGTGCATCCCACTTGATCTTGATGACAACGCTTCAAGCTCCATCCAAGTCGGAATGCACCACTTGATCATTGTTCCTTCGTGAAGACTCATAATTTGCTCCCCCATACACCACTATGGGATAGCTTCATTAAGACATGTCTTCACATGTCCATTATCACCAATATGGACGGCAAGCTTTAAGCAAATGATCTTCTCGAGATGCTTATCTTGAACTTTCCCTTCTCAACCTTGATGGCGATCACCACTTGATGCCATCCTCTCATGGGCTATTGAGATCTTCAATTTTGAAGCATGCCCATGGAAAGATACCTATCCCATATATAAAACACAAAGGAACATATATAATGGGTTAGTTCATGATGCATAAATGACAAGGCTTACCACACCGCAAGATCCATGTGGTACATTCTTTATGCTTCATGTGTTGACCAACTTGAAATCACTCTTCACTCTTTGCATTGGTCAACCAAGAGTCTTCTCATGCTCCATCTCAATATCTTGAGGTACATAAGGAATCCTTCATTTGATTACATGTTCTAAATCTTAGTCAACCATAGCTCAACTAATGAGGCTATCATGACACCGGTTTAGAGCCATATCTTGAATTATTCTATTGAGATCACACTCTCAAGATCTTGAACATATCATATTCTTCTCTTCAATTTGATGATCTTGATGCCAAAACTCAAGGTATATCTTTATCTTCATGGCATCCATACTTGAATCCAACACATGAACTACAAGCATGACCTGTGGAATATTCCATCATATAAAACTTAATGAAAACATTAGTCCATAGGGATTGTCATTAATCACCAAAACCACACATAGGGGCAATTACCATTTCAATCTCCCTCATTTTGGTAATTGATGATAATCACAACAAGAGGGTTTATATAATGAATATTAGAAACAAGTACGCAACTTATCCGAGAATAAGTTGTATACAAGAGGTTGTATTTGATATGGTTAAGTAACACAAAGATACTAGCCCATATCAAAACTTCTTCTACTCACACAAACTACAACTAATGCAAGAGATGTGAGTATAACCAACATATATAGAGCAAACTCCCCCACAATATATGCACGTGTGATGAACTTGAATTTCATTGCATACATTGTCAAGCATAACCTTTGGGAGAGTTTCCACTATATATTCAACCATGCAATACATAATAAAGATGAAATGCATGAAAGGCAAACACTTAAGAACAAACCAATCTTAAGTAGAAAACCATTTCCCTTAAAACCCTCTAAACTTCTCCCCCCATTGACAACAAGTGCCAAAATGGATGACAAAGTTAGAAGGCCAATATAGTTCAAGTTCCTCCTAAGGTGTGCATTTCTCATAATATGAGTGAAATCATATGCACATATCCAATGAAGAATACTTGTAGGAAATCAACTATATTGAGGATCAAATATTGCTAAAAGGATAACAAGGTGAAGAAACTTCAACGGATGAAGCAAGCAATCAAAAGATCCAAATAATCAAGTGGACACATAGTTCTCTAAATGAAATCAGGAAGCTCCCCAAGGTTTGTGCATACATTAGTTGTTTCATTTGAATACAATATGCACAAACATGGAATCCTCACTCCCTCTATATCATTTAGAACACAACCAAGATAGAATGAGTAGAGATATAAATCAATACACTTGTCAAGACAAGATTAAGTCCAAAAGAAACCAAATATGAGATATGAGTGCATGAAGATGCAATGAAAGTAAACTGAGCACTCATAAATCAAGACCTTACCAAAACCATTAAAAAGTAAGTGGATAAGTGAGATGGTTGGCAAAAGGCAAGGATATCAAGGCGAGAGATTAACACTCTTGTGTATATATGTTTCTAATTGGGAAATCATGGTAATAATCCACAAAGAAACATCCACACATAAGAGGTTAATAAAGATTAGAAAACATGATATCCAAGAGGAATTCATAAGATATACCCAAAAAAATGATATTTTGCTTAAGTGCATATATATAACCCATGGCTCTATTTTCTCTTATGGTATATCAATGAACTTCACCAAAGAAAAAGAAAACCTCAAAAGCATCACAACTAACACTAAGGGAACTAATGCTAGGTGGGATATTTTGAGAAAGGCAACAAGTATCAAAAGGAAGGATTCAATGCAATTTCGACAATATTGCACATGAGAGTACCTTGAGGAATTGATATGCAATAAATTGCTAGAAGGCATATTTGGGATTGGTGAAGCATGAACATGATTTTATATACTCCCCAGTATATGCATCATCTCAAATTACTCACATAAGAAATAAGGATAGAAAAGTCTTTCAAAGATCCTTGCAAGAACTGCAACATTTACAAACAAATAAATTCATGCCAAGATGCAACCTACAAGAGATTGGATGGAAGAATAGTATGCATGAATAAGATACTTGTTATCGAGATAGCAATGGTATGATGTAGTAGATAAGAATTCTTTGATCATCCTAGCTTGGCTCCAATTATCATGTGGTGACAACACGTTCCTTATAGATAAGACAAGCATCCATTGCATCTCCAATGTACCTAAAACAACATTCAAGTACATCTTGGTCCCCAAACTTATTAGGTCCAAAGTGGTTAGACTAACCACAACACATAGGACATACTCCATAAAAATATGTGCATATTTAGAGATGAAATTTGAATTTCATGCACATCATAGCCATTTAAGGATTTGATGGAGTATACCCTATATATTGGATCAAAGAAAGCAAAACATGATATAAGATATACATTTAGTAAACATGCATGCACGAGACTTTCAAGAACCAATGAATATATAATTTGGACAAAACACCAAAATATTCAAAAAGGCATACAAGGTGTGACAAAACACATTTGTTGTCCAAACTATATCAAAGAATCAAATCAACACAAGATTTGTTCAACAAAGTTCAACAAATGAACTAAGCAAAAACTATTGAGCATAAAAGATGAGATAAAAACATAAATGCTCAAAGATTTATCTCATTCAATCAAATAACATAGAGAAGAAAGAATGAGATAACAAACTCCCAAAAGAGCAAGGTTTCAACAAATAAACCGAACCCTTAACACTTTTCACAATGGCACAAGGTTCCGAGAAGAAAAGGTTTGTCTTCCACTAAAAGCACATTTGATAATAATCAAAAACACCATCAAAGAGATGTTCAAAAGACAAGGAAGACAATGGGAGCCACAACAATTTTTGGAAAGAAAAAAGGCAATAGTAGGTGAAATCCAAGGTGAAGATGATCCACAAATGCTACCACACCCAAGTATATCAATTGTCGAAGACAATGAGTGTATTGGAATTTATTTCATGTGGTATATTTCACGGATATTAAAGATAAATCTTCACAATAAAAATCATAGGATAGGAATAAAAATATTAAGAACTATGCAAAGATAGAGATTCTTGATAGCTTCAACTAGTCACACAATCATGCAAAGCAATGATTATAATAACTTGAAGCAAATGGTCTCCCAAATAAGATATAGAGATATGCATTTGAGGAAGGGCCACACCAATAATTTCTTACTCAAGCAAAGACCAAAAAGATGAGCAATAAAAGCTTCTAACAAAAATTAAGACCTTGTTTGAGATAACATGCCACCTAGATACAAGATAATCAACAATATCAACTCTAAGTGGCACCACCTCATATGTTCACATTTCCTAGGATTGTGATATGCAAAAGAAGCATATTACTCCCCCATAATGTGGTATTCTATTTTTTCTTAATAAGAGGAAAAACAACCTCAACTAGAGATAATTAATGGACATCTAGAATTTGAATTTATCATGAGTATGACACACCACATAGTGACTAGATAAGCTTGCAATATCAATACTAAGTGGTAGTACTCATGTACACACATTTTAATATTTGAGGGACGCACAAGGCATAACATTCTCCCAAAATGGGATGTTCCATTAATCACTCGAAAAGAGCCAAAAAAGATATCATCAAGATGCATTAGAGACTCAAAGCAAAACACACAAGTAAATGATGTGCCAAACACATAGACATACTTGAATACACAAAATAAGCAAGCATGAGGCACAACAACTACAAACACATACTTGGTACAAAACCAAAACATGTAAAGGGGCAAGTAACTTACAATATAAAAGAGTTGAGTTCGAGTTACCGCAAAGAGGCACATTGGGTAGGGAGATGATAATCCTTATAACTTGGCTTTATAAAATATAATATATGAAGATCCCTTAATTCTTCATGAGTTAGCCAAGTCTCCAATGCCCTCCAAAAACACCTATTGATCAAGTTTGAGCTTGTTGGTTCCCAACCAAGTTGGGTCCTAAGAGGTTAGTCACAATAGGCTTGGCAACCCAAATGGTTCGTTTCTTGACACCACTTTGAGTTCCAACAAACTTAGCAAACACATTGCCATCCTTATCCTTCCCAAGAGAATAATAATCATCAATAATGATAGGGTTAGATAAGGTACCGTTTGAACATGAAGAGGCCAAGTGCCCCTTCTCACGACATATGTAGCAACAAGTGCTCCCCTTTCTCTTCTTCATTAATTTTATTGGCTTGGGGAGCCTTATCTTGATTCTTCTTGGGAAGTGGCCTAGCTTCAACTTGAGTTTGAGATTGGGATTGACATTGAACTTGTGGCCGCTTCCCTTGTTTCTTCTCACTCAAGTGCTTTTTCTTCAATGGACAAGATCTTACATGATGTCCTTTAACCTTGCACTTGAAGCAAATAATCTTGGCCAAATCCTTGACTTGGTCTTGGATCTTCTTTTTGTTTCTCTTGGACTTGTTCTTGTTATTGGAGTTGAATCCAAGTCCACTTTTATCATTGGGGCATTTTTGCACACTCAAAATATTATCGAGTGTGGATTTGCCTTCATGAATCTTTTCCAAGTCTTTCTTCAAAGAAGTGACTTGGGCCTTGAGCTCTTTGATTTCCTCTACATGGTTAGTATAAATAGAGGTATTGGAGGAAGTAGAAGCTTCATTGTTAGAGCAACAAGGCAAAGCAAGTAATCCAACACAAGTTTTATCAATAGTATGACAAGAATTATCACTAGGACTAGCACATGGCAAAATAGCATTTTGAGTAGATGTTGTGCTAATGTCCAAATGAGGCTCACAAGATGTTACCTTAGTGGTACTTGCCTCACGAGCTAACTTTATACCATCATAGGAGATTATAAGATCATTATGAGAGCCCGAGAGCATTTCATGACTCTCTTCCAATTTCCTATACTTGCTAGTTAGCAACTCAAGTTGAGCCCTTAGCTCAACATTCTCCTTAAATATAGATGCTTCACAAGAAGTAGAGTTAGTAGCACTAGCATCATTAATAGATTTTTCCTTTTCAAGCTCATAAGATTCAATTTTTTGTATGAGGAGACAATTAGTGTGCTTCTCCTCGACAAGCTCCTGCTTAAGGAGATGGAATCTACGACTCCCATCATCAAGTTGGAAATCCAACTCCTCTATGGTTTCCGTTTGTTTAGTTATGGTGTCCATAACATGTTTGAGACAAGCAACGGCCTTATTATTACCACGAAGAGAGGTAAACAAAAAGGTCAACTCAAGCACAAGAGCACTAGTATCCTCATCAAGGTCATCATCACTATCATCATTATTATTGCTATTATCTAGAGAAGATATGTTGGGATCCAAAGTAGGAGATACCTTTGATCCTCTTGCCATAAGGCACATGTGAGCACGTGAGGATGAAGATGGGGATATTGTTGAATCTCCATTCATGATTGTGTCTTGATCCATAGAATGTTTGATTTCCTTTACATTATTAGATACACAACTAGAAGAAATAGAAGCATTTTGCACATGGGAACAAGACAAATCAAGCATATCATCTACATTAGTACTTAAATATTTTCTAGACGATATGCAATGACTATCAATACAAGGGGGTATAGAACTATTGTTGCAAGAAGTGTTTAAGTCCAATCTCTCTACACCATTATCATTTATAGAACAAGAATCATTGGTGTAAAGAGAAACACTACCATCATCACATATGATTTGTCCACTCACCATGCCATTACCTTGTGACTTGTCACATGTAGGTGAAGTGGAAGGAAATGAAATCTCGTTGCGGCCGGAGGTGGAAGCAATTTGGAGCTCTTCATGATGTGAAGGAGAAGAGAGCTCCTCGGAGATACCACCGACCCTATGAGAAATGGACCCACCAAATATTTCTTTAAGCTTGGTCCACATCTCATGAGATGACTTGTGCTTTACATTTGTCAAGAACAAATTAACTATGGGGCTCAAAGAGAAAATAAGCTCATTAGATACTTGAGCTTCGAGATGTAAATTTTTCTCATCATCTAAAGATAGATTTTGAGGATCCATCGGAGGAGAAAAACCTACATCTAGAAATCGCTCAATATTTTGACACAAGGTCCGAAGATTACAAAGCAAGCAATTTCTCCATAAAATATAATTTGTGCCATCAAATATAATTGTGTCATTGTGCACTATACTACTAGCCGACATCTTTACACTCTAGGTGGTGAAGCCTAAACAAGGAGAGACCTTGCTCTGATACCAATTGAAAGGATAGATATGTCGCCTAGAGGGGGGTGAATAGGCAATTTCAAAACTATTACGGTTTTGGCTTGATAGAATGCGGAATTAAACTAACGTTTATTTTACAAGAACAAAACGTAAATACACTAGGATCAACTAAGTGCACCAACAACAAGATAAGCTAAGAAATATAGCACAAGATAAATACCACAAGTGATAAGCAAGATATAAGTACTTCAAGCTCGATGGCTATCACAAGGAAAGTAAGCTCGGGTATAGAGATAACCGAGGCATGCGGAGACGAAGATGTATTCCCATGTTCCCTTACAAGTAAGGTATGTCACGTTGGAGAGGTGTGGGATTCCACGAAGGATTTCCCAATGCCACGAAGGCTCACCTTCTTCTCCGAGTCTATCCCACGAAGGAATAGGCCCTTTCCTTATGGCTAGCTTTTCCTCCACTCCGGAGATGGCAAGCTCCACAACCACTTCACAAGCTCCACGAAGGAGAAGCTCGGGTCTCTTCACAATCTTCCACGAAGAGGACACCGCGGCACCAATCGCCAAGCCAACTAGGAGGTCACCCTCCAAGAGCAACAAGCTCACGGTCTCTCACTAGAACAAATCGTAGTGGAGAGCTCACCACTTATGCAAGAATGCAAAGCAAGAACACCAAGGGTGCTCAAATCCCTCACTCTCAAATCCCACCAAAGCAACAAGTGCTAGGGAGGAATTAGAGAGGAAGAACAATGGTGGAAGTCAACCAATAACTCCAAGATCTAGATCCAATGGGTTCCCCTCACTTAGAGGAAGAATTGACTGGTGGGGATTGTAGATCTAGATCTCCTCTTCCAAAGCCCTCAAAAAGATGCAAGAGTCATAGGAGGGAAGGGAGAGAAAGCAAGCTCAAGAGGGTCAACAATGGAGGTCAATTTCGTGCTCAAGAACACCCAAAAACATTGGGGAAGAACCCCCTTTTATAGGGAAAAGCAAATATGGCCGTTGGAGAGAAAACAACGAAAACTCGGTTCCAAAGTCGGTTGGACCGGCCCTAGAACCGGGAAACTTGGTCCCCAGGCCGGAGGACCGACCTACAAACCGAAATACCTCTGTTTGCCAACCCGGAATAGACTCGGTCGCGAAAACCGGAAAATCCGGTCTACCGGAGCTGGAACCGGACCATCCGATGTGGGGCTCGGTTGAACCGGATCCACAACCGGGATAAAACTGACTTCACGAAAAACGCAATAACTTTTGCATCCGGACTCTTCGATGATCTTGGGCTTGTTTTGACGACGACAACAAGCTCTACAATATGGTGCATGAAAACATCATAGTCCAACAAAGGAAGATAGAACCAAATGAGGAAAGGTATGGAGCCTCCCTATAAGAAGAACCGGGAAAACCTTCAAACTCGAAAACGCCATATAAGATGCATACGAATTCCGTTTTCGATGAACTTGGGCTTGTTGAAGAGCTAGCAACAAGCTCAAGAACCTCACATAGAGAAAATACCAAGAAGCAACAAAATAGGAAGATGCAAAGTATGCAAAGGATTGAGGTCCCTAAGACAATGTGATCAAGTTACCCAACCGAAAGCCCCTCTTGATAGTGCGGCTATCTATCCTATAACCCGGTCTCCCAACAACCACCTTGAGAACGGTAAAAGGAAAACCTAGCAAGGCCATACCTTTGCCTTGCGCATCCCGCTTGATCTTGATGACAACGCTTCAAGCTCCATCCAAGTCGGAATGCACCACTTGATCATTGTTGCTTCGTGAAGACTCATAATTTGCTCCCCCATACACCACTATGGGATAGCTTCATTAAGACACGTCTTCACATGTCCATTATCACCAATATGGATGGCAAGCTTCAAGCAAATGATCTTCTCGAGATTCTTATCTTGAACTTTCCCTTCTCAACCTTGATGGCGATCACCACTTGATGCCATCCTCTCATGGGCTATTGAGATCTTCACTTTTGAAGCATGCCCATGGAAAGATACCTATCCCATATATAAAACACAAAGGAACATATATAATGGGTTAGTTCATGATGCATAAATGACAAGGCTTACCACACCACAAGATCCATGTGGTACATTCTTTATGCTTCATGTGTTGACCAACTTGAAATCACTCTTTGCGTTGGTCAACCAAGAGTCTTCTCATGCTCCATCTCAATATCTTGAGGTACATAAGGAATTCTTCATTTGATTACATGTTCTAAATCTTAGTCAACCATAGCTCAACTAATGAGGCTATCATGACACCGGTTTAGAGCCATATCTTGAATTCTTCTATTGAGATCACACTCTCAAGATCTTGAACATATCATATTCTTCTCTTCAATTTGATGATCTTGATGCCAAAACTCAAGGTATATCTTTATGTTCATGGCATCCATACTTGAATCCAACACATGAACTACAAGCATGACCTATGGAATATTCCATCATATAAAACTTAATGAAAACATTAGTCCATAGGGATTGTCATTAATCATCAAAACCACACATAGGGGCAATTACCATTTCACATGCGAGCCAGGATGGCTAGTGGAAGAATCTAGCGCGGCTTCAAGAGTCGTGCCATATCGTAATGGTAAGTGAAGAGTGTGGTAGTAGCATGAAGAATTGGACTACACGATCTAGGGTTAGGTCGGAATCTTCGTGGGGATATGAAGGAAAAGTGAGAGTGTGGCTGGTGAGATCTAGGTTTTGAGTCAGACTCGTAGTAGGGCTCGAGGAGTGCGGCGACGTCTGGTAGCAGTTGGAAGTAGGGACAAGATTTGCTTCTATTGTTATATACAATAAAGGGCTTGTGTAGCGAGGGTTATTCTGTTAGGGTTTGTTTTATGCGCTCTTGAGTTAGTGGGAGTCGCATTCACATTATAGGCCCATAATGGTACGCACAATTTGCCATTTAGCGATAATATAAACATAAGATGCTTAGAAAATCAGCATCTTAAAGAACTAATAAACATGGTTATTTGTTCATAATATCCTAATCATCAATAATGTCCAGAGATAGGCCATCTAGTGTAATCCTAATAGGATATAGAGATTCTGAAATATCCGGGCACATATCATGCATCACCCCCAAGTGAAGGGGCTATATCTTCTTTGGCTTGCTCTCTCTCTTCCTGCTCGGCCTCCTCCTCATCGGAGGTATCGCTCAGATCTTGCTCATGGATTTCTTCCGTGTTGTGACCAACACACGCTATAGTTGTTGCGAGTGAGGTCAATCCTTCCATAACAAGTACGTGCACATGTGGTTTTGAAGTGGATGCAATGAGTCTATTTGGGAATCTGTTGCAGAAACATCTTCTAGTGTAGAGATAATTTATAGGGACGCCATTTCAGTCCGGATCATAGGTCTAGCGTGGCACTACGTTGGCCTAGAAAAATCCCCAAAATATGTTTATGAGATCAGAGTACCAAAATGGTATCCAGAGAAAAATGTCCTAAATTGGATCGAGACCTAGTGTGTAACATACATATCCAAGCCACGTCGGAGGCTCCATTGTGGTGTCACCGTCGGTCACCTCGACAGTCTCCGCCGCTGCTGGTCATCACAGCCTTTGCCGGCCCACGTCTAAAGATTTGTGGAGAGGGGTTTTAGAATGGAGCATGAGATATAACTTAACTAGATAGTGGGACATGTTTAACCACTCTCCAGCGCTGAGAAGACTTTTAATGTCGCTTAGAATGGACAACCCAACAATTAATGACTCTTTTGCCCAAGCACGACACTGAAAAATGTCGCTCTTGCGTGTCACCTTCAATGGCACGATTATGTGCCGGTATCTGGTCTGTCACGATGCGTAATTATTCACCACCTTGCTAGGCGCCGAGAAAATTCATCCGCCTAGCAAAAAACTGTTGCCCGTACTTTTCTCTTGTGGTGTCTAAAAAAAGTGCCAGATGTCGTCCAACAAAGTGCCAGGTTTGGGGGCTATTTTGTAGTGTTGGTAATACTTTTTTCATAATGTTTAGAACTTTACAGATTTAATTTAATTAAGAAAAAAGTCCAATTTGTCATTCCATGGATTTGACATGATATACTTCATATGCGTTTTTCCTTTTATGATTTCCACATTTACTTGCTCGAGTTTTAGATTCTAATTTCTAGAAGTAATGCCAAGGAAAAAAATCTAGACAGTCCAGTTAATTACCACTTCTCCCTTTATGTGAGAAGCTTGTTGAAGTATTGCCCACTTAGCTGGCTTTCCTTTAAATATGCCTAATATTTATTCTACTGCAAATTCCACACTCCTTTTGTTATTTCTAGTTTACCTACTTCCTCTAACTTTTTTACTTCCACAGTTGTTCTCTCAAGTCTTGGCATTTTTCTTAAGGTTCAAGTTTCATCGTTCGTGGTTCTACAAAAAGAACAGTCACATCGGCGCATGTCATATTAAAATACGAGACACAACCACCACGATTTTTCTCGAGTCAGCTGTTTACTATTCACCAAAAAGGTCAGCTGTTTACTACGTCTACAGGTACTTCATTGACAAGTTTATGTCACGTTTCGTTCAACCTTACTTCACAGTCAACCTCTGCCGTGCAACCCAACATAGAAGAATGCTTCGAAGAAACCAGGTTAATGCATGACTCCAAATGCAAAAGCAGTTTGTTGATATCTTTGGTGATATGTACCGATTGTCACTTTCCTCTTCTATAAGGTTGGTGCAGATTGATAAGATCGAAGTCGAGGCAGAACTCTGCACCAGAAAGCAACGCAAGGAGGTTCGCCACAAGCAAAGCTAGAAACTCATAAAAAAGGTAGCTTCAACGTTAGAAGAACCCTGACCTCCTTAAGATCTCACTCATGGCGATCCTCATCTCTTCCATCGCTTCCAAAGCCTTTTCTCTATACAACCCAGACGTTTCCCGGCATCGACGGAACACAGTTCTATCTGCACCAGCTCATCGCCGGCAAATCTTTACCAGCCCATCCATGAAGTCTTGGGGCATCAGCGGCACTGTCCCGCCAACAAGAGGAGCAACACAGTAAGCTAGCGTACACTTCTATGTTGTTTCCCTCTCTAAGTTTCTTGATTTTAAGATGTAGTGACTAGCTTATTTCTTGTAATATTGATGATAAGTAATATATATCAACATAGTTTGGCTGCTACTGCACAAGATTGTTCCATAAATTCCACCTGTTTTGTTCAGAATCCCCTCAGCTATTCCAGGCCCCGATAAGCTGCTAAGAGGAAATCTCCCAATGCCTCATTGGTGAGTGCCGAAAAGCTACAGTTCCATACGTTTCTTGCTCACATATTTCCGAAGATGGTTCATCAGTTTAATTTTCTTCTCACATAATAAGCAAGCTAATGTGCTTCGCAGGATCACCTTGGTCGTTGGTGCCGTCTTCGTTGCAATTCCTATTTACAGAAAGATAAGGGCACTGGAAGGTAAATCGAGATCACAAATCCACCACTTGTATGATGGTATCGATCTTACCGTGCATTTTGGTCTCAACTTGCTCCGTGGATGTAAATCACATGTTCAGGTAAGGTGGAGAAGACGGCAGAGGTAGCAATCGAGGTGATCGACACGGTAGCTGAAGCTGCCGAGAAAGTCGCCGGCGAGGTGTCCGAAGCGTTTCCCGACAACGAAAACATCCGGGAGGCGGCATCCAGGATCAAGACCATCGCAGATGCGATCGAGGAGGATGCCGAGAAAGCCGAGGCCCTGATCCATAAGGTTAGTTTTATTGCCTACTAGTTTATTGCCTCAGCGTTTGGATTACGGCAGCTGCTTTTTTTAGATGATTACGTACGGCAGCTGCTGATGTTACTGTAAGTTGCTTAACTAGCTCATGGTGCAGCCGTGCAAGTTACCGATTGTCCCTTGCTACTCCGCTACTTGCAGATACGTGTTGACTTGTTTAGCAGTGCTGCTACATGTGTAGGATAAGTCTAAGTCTCAAAAGAAAATAAAACCACCAAATTAGAATAAAAAAAGTTGCGTCAGGATCAATAGATTAGAAGACAGTATATTTAAGTTCTTTTAGAATTTCTGACGGTCAAGCTTTTCAGAATTTGATCATCTATGAAGTGAGTATGACAAGTACCCAAAACATCAAAACTTACATTTCCAGATTTACCATGAAATGTTCTTTAGTCATCACTCGTCAGTCATGCAAAGAAACGTCGACACCTGACATTGAAAACCGCGTAAGATTTATTTTACTTTATTAAAAAAACACTACTCAATATGTGAACAGTTTATTATAGCACCGTGAACATTATTCAATATGTACAAATTTGTAAAACTGGCTAAGATATAGTCACTGTCCTGTTATTTCTATGCGAGATACCATGTTTGCACACAAAAATGTTTGTAAAAGTTATCTACAAACCATGTCAATCTTCCATACACTATATTCATTTGGATAGGAAGTAGTACTTGATAAGGATATGTTGAGTAAATTGTGAGGTGCTCCATTATATGTAGATACTTTTTGTCATCTATAACTTTTCCCTGATTTCACGCAGGTTGATGAGATAGTGAAAGAGGTGGATTCCGTAGTGGATCCTATCATCAACAAGCTCGTGACTGAGGAACCGAGGGATCATAGAGAAATAACCCAAGCAGAAGAGGCAAACGACGTATCAAAGAAAAGAAATTAACAGAATATCAAGGGCAAATGTGTTGTTGTCTTTACCTCATTTTCTGTTTGGCGGTTTGCAGACATGTGTTTGTATAGTTTCTGTTTATCGGAAAAGGGTAAATAAAATCACCGTGAACTGTCCTGCCTAACAATAGTTTTCATCAACAGAATTTAATTGAGCTGCTGCCACAATGGAAGTGGTTTAAATGAAGCTAAACCCATTCGAAATTGATGAGAATGAGAGGTTATGATCTCGCGGAGGTGGGTTTAGAGATTGAGGTGTGACCATAAGCCTACCTCCCTTTTTCAGAAAAGGGTATAACCAGTGCCGTAGCTAGAGCATGCAGTACCAAGGTGCCTACAAATGCCACATCAGATAAAATTCATCATTTCTGGGGTGCATATGTGGTGATAACTTACGTTTTTACAAACAAAATAGATTTTACTTAGTGCCATGTGCACCCCTAGCCTACATGTGGATCCGCCACTGGGTATAACCCCGACATCTGCATAGACTGATACATATAGCTTTTATTTATTGCATAGTGCCAAAATTTATCACACCAAATGACAACTCAAGGATCACTTAAAGTTGATGCATGTATCAACCATCTAAACAGGGCTACAAGCATGATGTGTCGACGAATCAACAAAAAAAGCATGAAGTGTCAATGAATCAACAAGATGATCAGTTGTAAGGCTACATCTCGTAAGTCAAAATCTAGTTCCTCCAAAAACAAACATGACATGCATAAGCATTAAAGAAGGACAACATCAACAATAATAATAATAATAATAATAATAATAATAATCAGAGGCATTTCTAAAATTGTGGAGTTAATTAAGCGTAAATACATTAGTGATTGTGTTAGACAACACCCTCTAGATTTTGCAACGAGAAAATATGGTATACCATAGAGGAATGTATTTTATTGTTCATTCGGATGTAGGGACAATAGAGGGAGTCGTGAAATTAAAGGCGTAACGTTTTGAAACCTCTACAATCCATCCTAGCACAAACACTTACTTGGACGGATCAAGAAAGAATGAAACCCTATAGGTGTCGAACGAGCACAATCATTTCTCATTGTGCCTTTATTCTTAAGGAAACCAGGGTTCAAATGGAACACGGCATCCGATAGAATTCTACAAGTTGAGATGTCATCAAAGAAGATTTTATGGCCTTGTTCTAGGAATTTCAACCCGATGGTTATCATATTCATTGCATCAATTTGGGTTAAATTACTCTCCTGGTGGAAACAAAAGTTGTTCACAAATTCAAAGATATTATGGTTGTATGTTGGATGTCAACCTAAAGATTTTCAACAAGGTGGCAACGAATTGAATTAATAGGGTCAAAAATCATGTGGTTCAACCGACTCAAATGACTTCCATGTAGGCTAGAAACCTCCTCGATGGGGAGGGTAATCTATATTTGTAACCGTGGAGGGTAATCTTACATGAGACCATTCATTGTGTTACAGATTTCTATTTAAGATTTACTTCTAGAAAGCATGTGACAAAGTCAAATTTCCTTATAGACTGGAATCTTTAGATGGAGGGCTTCTCCTCTACGTGGTGCTCTTGTGTGAACATATTGGTGCATGGGGAAATTCATGCAATCAATGTTAAAGATGTCGTTAGCCATTTTTATACACTAATAAGGGACTACAAGAGGGTGGTGACCCTCGCTCCCCTATTTATTCAACATTTTTCTTGTGAGAAAACATACTCGGGTTATGATATATTTTACGTATATAGAATATGCCATATTTACAGGGGCAATATAATTATATGTAGTACTATAATCAAGACACTAAGGTTCCCTAAGAGAGTTTTCCACTCAATAGAGGTTGTAGAAGAATATCATCTTTGAAGGTGCTCCTCCAAATGGAAAGCGCTCGTCTATGACAAAAACGAATACATTCCTTTGATTTGAAATATTCACCATGACACAAATACTATGTTCAAGGAATTAGTGCCCTCATGAGTCATGAGTGCTTGTTATTTTTTACTCTTGTTTTCCACCCACATTCAACCGTCTAGCTAAGACAAACAATGGGAGACAATATGTTTATATCTTCCAAAGAGTTAGACTGAAAAGCATTATTAGAAGAGAACATGCAAGCCATTTTCAGCGAGTGAGGCAAAGAATATGGAAAATAAGTGGGTGGTGTTGTCTATGAGAGCTTATCCATACTTATAAATAGTAAAATTATTTCCATGGACCATGTGTGCATAAAACAGATAAGTTGACGCTCTTGTGTTTTACACAATAAAGAAACTTTCTAGACTAAAAGTCAATTTCCACAAAAAAAAGATTTTTTGCTTCGGGGCGGGAAGCTACTACTCAATACAATGAGATTTTCGAATACTAAGTGGAACACCTTCCCCTTCACTACATGGGCATTCTACATCATCAGAAGCTAAAGAACATGGAATAGGATGATGTCAAAGATCAAATTGAAAAATTGTTCAGTAGTTAGTAAAGGAAACACCTCTTTGATGTAGGGTGGTTATATGTTGCATTTCGGCCTCCAACATCTTAGTGTGGCACATGATGTACGTCTCTTAAATCACACGTTCTAAGAAAATCTAGTAGTTATAGATTTAGATGGCACGGTGATTTCTATCCAAAGAAGTATCGACCACCAAAATGGGTGTCTTTGTCACCCAAAGATCAGGAGGTAGGTATCTTAGACCCCGTTTCCTAAAATGGATCATTAGTATGTAAGTATATGTTCAAGATTTTGTCTAACGATTGCCGATGTCTCCCAAGTATAGGATATCTATCGTAGTACCTTTCAATATAGAAAAGGTTGTCGAACCCACGAGGAACTGAAGGTATTGGTTAGCAAGTTCAACAAGTAAAACAGTAAAAGATGATGTGTTTTGGTTTGTGGTTTGTAGAAAAGTAAAGTACTATAAAGTAAATTGCAAGGAAGTAAATGCTCTTTTCAGATAATGCCCAATCCTCTATGTAGCAAGAAGTTTTGTGTTTCGGTTTATGGTTTGTAGAAAAGTAAACTGTTGTAAAGTAAATTGCAATAAAGTAAATACTGTTTTCAGAGAACATCCAATCCTCCATGTAGAAAGAGGACAAGTTCAAGTGTGTGTTCTTATATGTGACAAACGTTCCTGAGACCGGCATGGATTTACTTAGCATAAATATTTCTAAAATAGTATGGTAAGTATCTTGTCAAGTTTTATTCTCATTCGATAGAGCCTAGAATAGGGGCATCCATGTACATGTACAAATACACCTCTAATGATTGATCCTAAGAATATTTTCATGTGCAAGCAAAGGATTCATCAAGACATAAAATTTCAACCATCGCTTAAAGATCTAAGGTTCCCGATCAAGCACCCCCTACCGCAACTCAAAATCTCAGGACACATTTTCTGTCATTCCATCCTCTATACTCTCTTCATTACACTAAGGTGCAGCCCTATGAGCCCATGAAGGTGAATAACATGAAGTCGATGTTCGCATATTACCATCATAGAACCACACAAAAGATTAAAAGTTAACCAAATACTCATTGCATACTATATGAAAATTATAGCTAATTCATCCTATGCCCTCGGGAACAAGGAGAACAACTCACAACGGTGAAATATGTAGGGACTAGTGGCATATGGATTACAACACAATATAAAAGTATAACTTCACCAAAAAATAATGGCAAGTTACCAAGCACAATCATACACAGAACACTTAAACAATATTCTAGGGTTAAATCTACCACAAACTATGAGGTGGATGATGTCGATCTCGAGATGGAGATGGTGCTGATGTTGGAGGAGATGGATATGGTGATGGAAAGAGCCCCCCTACGCAAAGGAGGAGTTGGTGATGATGATGGCTTCGATTTCCCCCTCTCCGGCGGCCTTAGAGCAGCAGAATTGTCTACTCCCGGAGTAGGAGAAGACTTTCGCCTCTGTCCCCGCCTCTATAAATCGTGGAAAAAATAGGGCGTATGTTTTCTGTCGAGGCGGAGGCGTGTGTAAAAGGAGGAGGCGAGACGATGATGTAGGGGGGAAATAAGTCTATGTGGCACGACCTAGGGTATGGGTCGCGCCACTAGGTCTCGTTCGGCTCTCGTGGCTTCTCTCGCATGTTTCCAATGCCCAGTGTCCTTCCCCTGATAAAAACTTCACTAGTATTTTTCTACGAATTAATTGGTATCTAAAAAGTGGCTGAAACATCAAAATATGAAAAAAATAAGGTTTCCTGCCTCCTAGAAATTAAATACCAAAACAATGGACTTTGTAGGAAAGTCCGATAAATCATCTAAAAAGGCATAAATAATTAAATAGTGACATATCAATGCAAATAAAAATATAAACTAATTATGTATGTGGCTATTATGATAATGTGAAATGCACGTATCACTTGCATATGAGAGGATTTGATGATAAACATATATGGGATCCAACCCCCTCTAGATTGTACGTACACCCAGGGCTCCGACTTTTTGGTAGTTCTGATGAAGGTTAAGCTGCATTTTCTTCACTTTGGCACTTTTAAATCAAGTATGGCACACAAGGTGAGATTTTTTAGTTGGTTGAGAAACGCACCCCTTTCTTTTCAGCATCAGAATTTATTTCATGTTATCTATTATGAACAGGACATAACCGGTAAAAACATTTTCACCTAACGCTTCGTTTAGACTGTGATCTGGTTGTGCCGAAGCTAATGTATATAATGTTCATGTATTTTGAATCTTAATCTACCACAAGAACGATATCAATATTGATGGAACATGCAAAAAAGTGCAAGTTTAGGCAAACTCGTAACACTCTTATTATTTAAAGTCTTAAGGCTGAGAGATTGTGAGCTCAGTGAGCGATCGAGGAGCACTTCGATACTGTGCGTGGCCTAAGCGTTTTGCCGATCATACAACGCTAGCATGTGGGCCTCAATAGGTATGAGACTCTGCTGCCTTAGTTCCGTCTGAGACCTGGCTACCTCGTGATGCCATATCTGCCCTATGAGACCCTGCTGCTTAGTGCCGTCGCGGCACCACGAGTTCACGATCCAACGGGACCTCGCCGGAAGGAGCAAGGAGATGGCGGTGGATCCTCATGGCCATTCCTTTCACTCCACCCGTTGGAGCCCTTGTCGCAGTTACTCCCTATTGAAGATCCCTTTTTTAAGCATGCTTGGCTCCGGCCAGCGAGATCCCCAGGAATAGGGGCAAGTCGAGAAGCCCAAGAGACGCCGCCCATGGCGGCAGCCTCACTCGGAGCTCCAGCTGCTTACCTGTCGGGCGTAGTATAGAGGTCACGAGTGGAGCGGAGCTGAGCTAGAGCTCTCCGTCGGGCGAGAACCTTGTTGTGTCCTCTCCTTTCATCGAGATGGAGGCCACATATGCCCGATATGCCCAAATCTAGGAAGGAGGGACGAATTGGTGGCCTCCTTCTTGGAATTGGTTCGCCATGCCCAGATCCGGTGTTTCACCAGTCGGTGACTCCTTCCTTGGAGCTGAAGACACCTGCTCCCGTTGCTGAGGTGCCGCCTCCTATAATCCCGCCATGCGTCCCTTGCACCTCCGCCCAACTTCCCTTCTCCTCGGTCTTTCCTGCAGTCCCACTCCCTCTACTTATCTCTCTCGGATCACTTGGTGAGGCCCCTGACGGCACGGCCGAGCTTCTCCATCTCGCCATCCCACCAAATCGACCGCCACCGAACAATCCCGTCCACCGGGCACAGCCGCAGCAGTCTCATCCGCGGGGCCGAGGGCAGGAACCATGAGAGTTCAATCCGGCGCCGCCACTGGTCCTGCAGGGGAGGCGGAAGGACCGCTCCACTCGCCTAGAGGCCGAGAGCAGGGAGGCGCGCCTCGATCCACCTACTGTTAATTGGCTCTGTTATTGATTGTTAATTAGCACCGTCTGTTCATCATGCTAGAGGTTCTTCTGTTGATATGGATACTGCACGCAATTCATATGGCAAACAGCCGGTTTAATCTCTTGATGGTATTATTTTCTTCCTTTTCTTTATTGATATCCCGTGAACTTATCAGTCCATGGTTAGCTCAATCTGTCAATAGACAGAGATGTTCTGTCAAACTATCATTTTTTATGGTCATAACCGCTTATTGAGTGATGCAAGCATCTTATTATCTTGCAACCTGCTTGTGATTGAATTACAAACGTTGAATCGTTGGGTGCCACCTCTAACAGAGCATAAATTGCCAGCCACGAGCACTAGAAAAAACATGACAGTTTATAGGTCTATCAATTTTCAGTTTTCTGTTGGTTGTATGCATGGAGCAAATTCACGGTGGTTGTTCTAATATAGGTATAGCTGTAAGTTTAGCTCTGGGCATGTTTTTGTCCTGTGTTTGATAGTGTGTACATATTTTCTTTGTAGGTCTTGGTTTTCTCGCATCTGCTAGGTTATCTTCTTCTCTTCCATGTGAATATGCAGCTATGCTGAGCTCGATTTGTTGGTCCATCTCTCCTATGTGTATAGTACAAGGTTAATTTCTTGAGCTATGTCAGTGTTCATGTACTCCACATCTGCCTATTTTGGAGGTGTGTTTGTTATTTTTGATTTGCTGACCAAGTGCTCCACATCTCAATATTCGCAAAGATCGTATAAAGAGCGAGGTTGGTATGTTTATCGGGTCGTACAGAACATTTTGCATTGACAGCTCTGCATATTCGAGAAAATTACTTAATATGAAACAATTCTTTTTAGCACTATGAGCGTTTGCTGATGCTATGAAAGAATTATTTTCTATAAAAAAGATACTCCATCATGATAAGGGATAGCACTTCCCGTATGTTCTGATTGGTGTTCCCTTGATCGATAATCTCATGGCGTGCTTTATATCTTGAAGTACGTAAAGTTGTAGTGCAACCTTCTACTGTTTTATACTATTTGCCGTAATGCTTAAATGAACCAGGAAACAACTTAATATACTTTTATTTAATAGTATTTCTACTTCTTTGATTGCCCATAGATGAAGGCAGGCTTTTAATGGCTTTTTGAAGATTCAAACAATAGGGAACATAAATAATGTCTCAATATGTATCTAGGAGGCATTTCTGGTGTCAGAGAGCTAGGGCGAGCTGTAAATATTCCATATAAGTTGTTTTTCTTGCTATTGTTGAATTATTCATAAGTATTAAATTATATAACACACCTTCTCTTATTGAATGCTAAGCAAGGTCACAAAACTATGATGAGACCAGACAATAAAGAAACTGAAAGCTGCTCCTGATGTTCTTCTTGGGTGTAACATTCAGTTTGGAATTCTGAAGTCCTCCCTATTCACGCTTTTGAGGTATGGCCTGCAAATCTTTTACTATCGAACGACATATATTTACATGTGTGATAAAGTTTGTTTATTTCTTCATGCAAGTAGTGAATTTAAATTACATGCCCTTATGTTCATGTGAGAAATTTTCTACTACAGCTTCTAGCGGACCTTTATTTTATTTTAAATTTGGTAATACAAGGTGTGTAGCTTAGAGGACATTGTAGCTGAATTGATCGACTTTGTTGAAGGTGCTTATGTGTTTGATGACCAGTTTAGGGGCCTGCTGCTACAGGCTAGGGTGAGTGCCAGGGTCTCTTCCTTCAACACAAGCATCTGTCAGGAGCGAAGAGAGGAAGCCGAAGTGGGCAGGGAGCCATCACCGACTGCTTGATACGAAGATAGATCTGGGGAGTTTCGTTCAATTTTCTGTCCAGACTATGGTAATTTTTCAGTGGGTGCAAAGTTCGTTCACTGATTTCATATCTGCAGAGTGGTTTGTTCTATGTGTGGTATATTCTTCCATGGGGATTTGATCTAGGTAGGCTGCTCTTTAGCTCACCCTCATCAACGAGAGGATGTCATATATTGTATGTTATCTGCGCTATTTAAGTTCTTCGAGGTTGCTGCCAAATTCTGGATGAACTGCCACCGCGTGAGAAGGTTTGTGGTGAGTAATGCATGATCGATGGCATCTCAGGATAGCTCTTAGTCTCAGTGCTTCCATTCAAGGACGTCTATAATGTAATCTCCGATTAGGCACGGCCTTTATTTGCATTTAGTATTTTTGTTGAAGTTCCTTTGTGATATGAGGATCTCATTTAGTTGATCGGAAAAATAAATTTTTATTTGATCACACTGCCTTTGTGGGAGCAAGAAACTTAACCATTGTGATACTCAGGAAAATATATATTATGTGTTATTTTATTTTTCACTTCAGAATCTCACGTGTACTCATTTTCTCATGATTGTTGCGAATAGAAATTTGGGCCTTGGGATGGAAATATATTTTGTTTTCTTATCTTATATACGAGTACTTGTTACTCTATAGGTTCGGTTGGCATGGAGCGATTTCAGGCCCCTTGCCATCATGCTGCTGTTTGCTTTTTCTGCGTGTGGGCCTTCCTTTTGTATGTCGCTGGAGGTGGGCTTGCTGACGCTGCTGAGGACGGTGGATTGGCATCGCTACATGTAGGTCGAGCGGTCTTTGGGTGCGTAGCTGTGTTTTCTTTACCGTCTGATGGGTGGGCTGGCGTTCAAAACGGATATGGTTCATATCTCAGATTATCGACCCAGGAATAAAAAGAAAACTCGAATTCTAATGATCGATATTCAACCAGCTATCTTGTAGTAATTAATTGATGAATGCTGCCCATTTAAGTTTGCAATCCTTTTTGTAAAATCCGGCACAGGAAAGAACATAAAACTAGAATTCTAATGGTTGGTATTTAGCCAGCCGTCTTGCAATAATTGGTTGATAAGTGATTTTCATTTAAGTTTGTAAGCCTTTTTAAGCCGGTGCACGCAAGAAAATAAAACTTGAATTGTAATGATCAAGTGTCTTGCAACAATTAAGTGATGAATGATTCCCATTTAAGTTTGTAAGCTTTTTAAAAGCTGGCACAACTTGACTATGCTTTGTGTACAAAGATGTGGCTGTATTTTTAGCTTTACTGATGTAGGAAGAAACACCATCTTGCTATAAGTTATGTACTGTTCTTGACTGTCAAATTGACTTAAGGCCTGTTTTGTTGCATTCAATTTTGGAGATGCACCACTAAGTCAATCCTCTAATAACCATACTTACAGTGTGTCAGGATGAGGACATCAACAACAACCTGAGTCTTAACTTGTGTACAGATGTAAAGCTAATTTGCTACCCATATTTTAGAAACAATTTGGGCTAACCAAACGACACCATATGATGGAAGTTTGCTTATCTAACTATTGTTTTAGTACTTGCTTCAGTAATATAGTATAGTATTCATCTGGTGCGATACCGTGTTGTTATTAACAAAGAACTGACTGCATTTGTAACGCCTTTGCCATTAGGTTGCTTTTGTTGGACAGTGCCATGTTAATTATTGGAGATATATCTCTAAGATATAACCCTGAAGGGATGGGAGCTCTCTCAGGCCCTTTACCGCCATATTATCGCTGCCATGTGACCTTAGGTAACGTTGCTACCGATGAATTGTAGGTATGCCCGAATGATGGCGCTCCTTTCCTTGCCCTATGTTGGGCATCCTCTATTTTTTTGCTCTACCATATTGATGGCAACGCATCAGCGATCAGGCCGAGATCCAGGCATCCACCTCTTCATCGCTAGAATCTGTCGCCCTATCCATTTCCGAACTAAGGCATGTCCTTCTAACTGTTCTCCTCTCCATCGATCCCCACTTGCCCCAATTCCGTGCTGCCTTTTTTAGCCCCAATCTTGCCTCTAATAGTCTTTGCTCCCGACGGCGTCGTGGTCCCTCTCCACCAGTGCTTTCACCTTCTCTGACCTCCGCCAAGCATGACGATTTCATCTCTCTGGAGTACAATAGAGGTGACTATGAACTGATCCTCCAACCCAGCGACTGGAAAGTTTAGCAGCGCTGGAAGCAGAGATCACCGTCCAGTCTGTTTCCTAACAGAGGCCAATATACACATGCAAAGTTTTCTCCACATCCCTTTTTTCATCTGAAGCTCTGGTTCCCTCGCCTGTAGCTATCATACTTGGCAGCAAGGATGTCGATCAAGTGTCTTTTGTGTTCCCCTCTTCCAATGTTTTTTTATTTTGTAGGTCATCATTTTTTCAAGCCATATGGAAGCTCATCTGACCATCTTTCTGGCACTCCAAATAAAATGGAAATCTTGAAACATTCCTGATGTAATAGTATGGGAGACATTACATACATAATTTGATTTGAATGGTTATCTATAATTTAGATCTTACTGATGTTACCCTAATTGTTGTGGGGAGGAAGCAGCATAATTCGCACCTCATCTTTGATTTCCTAGGGTATTTTAGACTAATGCAGCAGTGTATGTGTAAAACATAATATATGAGATGTTAATGTCTGGTAGCTTAAATTGTAATGGTCAAAGAATTGTTGACATGGTTACATATAAAATGCGAGATTTCAAGAGATTGTGTGACATGTGGTACCTAGGTTGTACCTATGGGTGCGTTAGTACGCTTAACTTTTTTGTTGTGACTGCTCTCCAGCCTTTGCTAGGCATGGAGTTTAGCCTCTGTAACGTAGGGTTGCTTTTGCACCATTTTTATGAATTGTATGTACATGTAATTATTGTACATGTAAATGCCAACATTTTATAAATTGTATGTACATGTAATTATTGTACATGTAAATGCCAACATATATCCTAATCAGTACTTTATTCTGACTGTAGTTATGGTATGTTCATGATTTAGTATGGAAAAGAGCATACATGATATGTCTTTGTAGGTTACTGTGGCCTTCTAGAAAAATTACTTTTGGTGATATATGTCTCTCCTTTTTATGGTTCTAATCAGAAGATTGGTTTATTTGTTAGGCTTATACCACTTCATAAATATTTTATAGAAGGCCTAACAATTGAGTTTATAATAATTGAGTTGTAGAAGGCCTAACATAGTCAAATATATGTATGAATTGAGTTTATAACAATTGAATATGTTACATATATTTGACTATGTAACAATTGAGTTTATAATTTTATATTTTTATTTTGGCACTAAGGAATAAGATTGTTTAATACTCTGAGGGATTTCATGTTAGATGTTAATGATTTAGTCAGTTTGTAGACCAAAACGCTTGGCCAGAACGAAGTGTAGGTGGCGAGGCGAAGCTCGCCTTTTCGTCTAGTATATAGTGTTGTCCCATTAACGAAGCATGCAACTCCAAAGAAGATTTTTATATGGCATATGCAACAAAAGCTTCATTCTAACCAAATTGGCTTGTGGGTAATTTTTTATCACATTGATGATAATACTAAACATCTTTGTTTTATTACCAATTTGTTGACACTATATGATCAATCATCCAAATAGCATCCAACTCATAGGCTCTGTTTGTTTGGGCTTCTGCTTCTGCTTTTGGGCTCCAAAAGCATAAGCCCAAACAAACAGCCAAAATTTGAAAGCGCTTTGCACTACACGAGCGTCTTCGCGAGAAAGCTGACGCTCGCCAGAAAGCTAGCCCGGTGGTGTTTTTCCCCGCTTCCCGAACATCTCGTAATGTAGTGGACCAAAATATCCTCCATCATTCTAAACATTTACAAAACATCTGCCCTCCCACCTAGTCGCTGTGAAACGACCCCCTGGCCCGACCCAACCTTTTCCTCTTCTCCCGTTGCCATGGTTCCCTCACTGCCGCCAGCGCTTGAGCCCTTCCCTGCCGCCAGCATCCTCCGCCAGGGCCCTTCCCCTTTCCTCGTCTCCAACCACTGTTGTTCCCGGGCTCAAGCTCATATCCACCGCTGCCAGCGCTCAAGGCCTTCCCTGCCACCAGCGCCCTTCCCCGCCGCTAGCGCCCTTCCCCTTTCCTCGTCTCCAACCACTGTGGTCCTCGGGCTCGAGCTCATCTCCACTGCCGCCGCTTCCCTACATCGTTGCTGCCGGTCACCATTCTGGGATTCGTCCTCTGCTACTTTCATGTGATGACCCTGTAAGGAAGGATCAGTACAATAGCCAAAATCTGGGATCGATGATAATAAAGTTAGGAATTACAGAATTAGAGAATTTAGAATTTAGGAAGGTGAGTTTTCTTTTTCTTTTTATAATTTGCAAGTAAGGATCAGTACAACCACCAAAATCTAGGTCAATTTGATGTCTTTTGTTTACACAAATATCTAAACAAAAACATTTGAGAAACATTTAAAAAGCCAGTCTAAAAAGTTAATTCATTTCAAATCAACACATATAAAACATCTACTACTCTTAGGGGCATTTCAGACACTTCACTCCTAAAACCAATAACAACAACCACCACCAAAATCACACTTGCCAAAGACCAAGGGCACGTTTGGTAGCCTGCACGAAGCCCAGACAGGCCCGGCAGAGCAGAAAATGGGCCGATTGGTTGCCTGCACTGCTGGTTGGGCGGCGCTGGCGCGAACCTTAAAGAAACCCACAGCCAGGACAAACGACTACGGTCAATTTGGTCGTTTCCAGCAAGCCACCCTCGTCACATGCCCCGCGGATGCAAAACCTGAGCTTCCCCGCACGAGCGCAACTGAGGACGGCGATGGCGCGAGCTTTTCGGATGCATCAAAAAGCTGGCGCGGGAGGTGAGATCATCTCTCTCGCCAAACCCTCCTATTTCTACCACCCCCGCCTAACTCGGAAAAAGCACCCGCCATTCCCCAAGATTGAGATCCGTTTCCCGATCCGTCTGTGCCAGGTAAGTAGCTTCTCCTTCTTCAGTGAACAACGGAGGCGTGAAGGGCACCTCCTCCTCCTCCTCTACGGCTGAGCTGCGTCGGCCACCTCCTGCGATAACAGTAAGCATATCCACTTCCACCTAGGGTTAGCTTAGATCTACAGAGCTTCTAGGGTTATGAGCTGTAGTTCGTAGCTTCATTCAAGTACATGGTAGATTGTTGTACAAATAGCATGTGTAGGTCTCGGCCATATTTGTAGGATTTTCTCCGTAGGATCTAAAAGTTCGGTTGTGTTCGGCTCGATCTTGTAGATGAACTATTATTGTTGATAGATTGATATGAAATTGATGCATATGCTAGTTTTCTACATTAGAACCCCATCTTTTTCACACCTTGATTCATTTCCATCTTAATTTCATCATCATTGTAGGACTCGTTTCGCGACTAGTTTAGCCAGGCTTTGATCCCTATTGGGGAGTCCCAGATCCTCTATTATGTGGATGACAGACAACCTCTCCCATAGAACCAGGTAGTGTCGTCGATGTCACCCACTCCAGGGAGTGGCATCGTGTCTGCTGACACTTCTGTCTAGACCTATGTTGCCTCCATTGAGGCTAAAGTCGCTACTAAGCTCAAGAAGGCGCAGATGAAGGGGACCATGAAATGGATCCCTTACATGTCCACCTTCGTGCTCAACAAGATGTGCGAGATAGTGAAGAGCGGCGTACATACTGAGAAGGGGTTCAAGGAGATCCATCTCAATGCGTGCGCCAAAGCTTTGTTCTAGCATTGTGGTGCTAAGGTCTCATGCACTCAGGTGTATAACCACCTGAGGAAGTGGAGGGTGTGTTGAATCGAAATCAGCAAGCTGAGAGACCTTAGTGGCGCGCAATGGGATGATGACACCTTCACCATTCTTCTTGCCATTGAGAACTTCCACGAACATGTTCAGGTTTGCAGCAATGATCACTGCATCCCTCTCTTCGTACACAATGTCACTGCTAACACACTCTTTTTGCAACTTGTAGGTGCACACAAGGGACATAGAGTACCTCAAAAAGCTCATCCAGAACTATGTCCAGTTGTAGACCATCTTCTCCTACGGCCTTGCTACCAAGAGGTATGCCATGGGATCAGGCGAGCCCTTTGGTAGTCCCCAAGACCCTGACACCGAAGAGTCCGACACCGTGAACCCTGATGCCTCGTAGAAGTATATTGATGCTCGAGCTGCAGCGGTAGCAGTAGCAGCATATGCAAGAGATGCTGCTGGCGTTAACGACAAGATGAAGAGGGGAGTGTTTGCTGACGACGAGATCCACGCCTTCAGCAACATGATCGATTCCGTGAAGGAGGTTGCGTAGGCCATCAGGGACAACAAGCCCACTGACATGCACCCTGACCTCTACTCCGCAGTGATGGACATTGCTGGCTTTGCGGAGTGCCATCTCTCGGCGGGTCTCAGCCACCTCGTCGACAACAAGGCACAGGGCACCAGCTTCGTCGTCATGCGTGAGGGGCACATGATCCTGTGGATAAGGACATTCCTGTCCAAGTACTTCAACTAGAGCTTCGGCTCCTACAGTCATGGAGGTGGTGTGCATGATGGTGGCGGTGGTGCTGGTGGTGATGATGAACTTATGACCTTTGTAATGTACATTTTGGCAGTAGCTAGGACTCAAAAACTTCTATGGCTTGTATGAATCGATGAGGTAGTATATACTAACCCTTCATATGATTCTGAACCTGATTGCGGTGGTAGGATGACACCCACTTTTGATGTGGTGGTAGGTCAACACCATGTAGTGTAGGATAAATCGGTCATCCCTATTTGGAAATGATCATGCACGCACTTGTTAGTACGTACTTGTATTATGAACTTGTGATGCTAGTTATGGATGGTACATTCATATGATGATCTTGTGTTGTTATACATTGACATGTTACTCTTCTGCCTTGTAGAGAAATTCTATGTGGTGTTCAGAGGCAGGAAATCAGGGATATACTCCAAATGAACACACTGCCAGGATTAAGTTTCAGGTTACTCCAACAACAACTATGAAGGGTTTAACACCGCCGAGGAGGCATTTGAGGCATACCGCAGGTACATAGCTGACACAACAATAACCTTGTTCATGACAACTACATCAACCAAGGAGAACATCATTTTCATTCTACGTGTTAGACCAGATCTTTCTCAGTTTCTTCATTATAAACGTACACATCCGGGAGGATTCTATCCTTCTCATTTTATCAATGTTATTAAAGACACACGTATGTACTTCATTTTCTACCAAACTAATCAATCAAAGAAGCTTTATTTGTTAAAGCACCACTCCAAGTAGTCGTTCGATCTGGTGTTTTACCGTTTTGCAGCTCTAGCAGTCATCTTCAGTCGTAACCTCTGAGAACTCTATCACTCTCACAGGCCGCACTGGACCCCAAGTCTTCTTTTTTAATTGATTCTCTCCAATCTTTTCTATCTTGAGCTCGGGTTTTCATCTACAACAGTGTTTTCACAAGCTTCCGGTGCTCTTTCACCTCTTGCAGCGAAGATCAGCGACAATATCACCAACTTCATGAATGATTCGTCGTTGATCATCGGATATACTCCCTCCGATTCACAAATAAGTGTACTTCTAGTTTTTACCTAAGTCAAATATAATTAAAATATATTTTCCAAAAATTTGGAATCTAACCCCCCTAATATGTCGTTTAGAAGAAGCCTCATTGGTCTAGACTAGTATTATGAAACAATCTTTTATTACGATTATCCACGCGGTACAACTGTCGGAGGGAGTGGACGAGTTCAAATGGACTTTACTAGAGAGCGGTAAATTTTCGGTTGACTCAATGTATAGAGATTTGATCCAACCTGATATTCCTATCGATAATAATAGTAAAATTTGAAAAATAAAGTTACCCCTTAAGATGAAGATATTCGCTTGGTACCTTCATAAAGGAGTAATTCTTACTAAAGACAACCTTGTTAAGAGGAATTGGTATGGAAGTACACAATGTGTATTTTGTCATCATAATGAGACAATACGACTGTTGGGGATATACTTTTCGGATATCCTCACAGTTCCTCACTGATCAGGGTGGCCCACTTCGGATTAGAGCTTTGCTTCACGGACGGCCCAGTCAGGGAGAAAGACGGAGTCCAATCCGGCTACGGAAAGGCCCAGAAGACTTACCGACTTAGGCCCATAATATTACTTGTAGTTCAAGATGTACTCTGTAACCGACTCTTAGTCGTAGCCGGATAGATCTCTCCTGTAAACCCTAGGCCGGATAACTATATAAGCCGTCCTAGGGAGAGCCTTTAGGGCAACACCTCAATAGTCTACAATCTCAACTCGCACAGGCGAAACCCTTGTAACCCATATTCCGGCTCTGCCGTATTACTGGATTGCTAGCAGGAGTAGGATCCGTCCAAAGCCGACAGATTCAAACCTGGGTAAACTTGTGTGCTCACCGTCCCGGAATACCATACATCTCACACCCCTCTCTTCCGCACGCATCGAGGACCCCCTCATGGCGTACTTGTCCTCAATCCGACGACAACGACATTTATTTTTCCAATGTAAATTTGCTCATGCTATATGGACAATCATCCAAGTAGCCTCTGATTTATCTCCTCCACGGTGGATTGCTAATGTATTTAGCAATTGGTTACATGGGATTCAGGATAAATATGAGACTTTATTTAGGATGTGCGTGCTTGCCATTATTTAGTCGTTTTTGGCTATGTAGAAATGACAAAAAAATTAATAACATTGTTTCTTCTTTACAGGTGATCTATCGCGCAATGGCTATAGCGTTCAAGTGAGACCCCTCGTGGGGTCATACAGCGAGCATCTCCCATCATGAATTATGCTCCAGCAAATGGAGTTCCGCGACTTGTTTGCGGAGGGGTGTACACGAGGACGCGGCAAGGGATATTTTCTCCCGACATGGATGACATCGTGATCTGCGGATTAAACTATCATAGTTGCAGGCCGTTTTATTTTATTCTATGGATTGTAATGCTCGTACATCGGCTGTGTGCATCCTAGATATGCAGAGGCCGGGTGTAAACATTGCTTATGAGTAATAAAGCGTTCATTTTCAAAAAAACAAATTCGACCAAATTTATAGCGAAATATAGGAACATATGTTATATCAAATTTAAATATTATGAAACTAAATTTAAAATCAAATCTAATGGCATCAATTTAGTGCCATAAATATTGGTACGTTTTTCTAAAAATTTAGTCAAATTTTAGTATATTTGACTGAGGACAAGGCTAGAAGTACACTTATTTGCGAACGGAGAGAGTACTATTCTCTCCATGCCAAAATAAGTGACTTTATTTGTATCTACAAGTTTTAGTATATACTCCATCCGTTTCACAATATAAGATGTTTTAGCATTCTGAACATAGTGTATCTAGATATTTTTTTAGGTTCGAACAGGTTCACTCCAAAACTACAAACTAAAAGACGTCTACGAGGACGGCGTCACGCCTTCGGCTCGCGCTATTGTTTATAGTCGTCGCTAGGTGGTTGAATGATCTATTTATAATTTTTATTACTTTTAGGTCTCTTTGTAGGTGGAATTTTGAAGAAAAAAAATCACTTACATGTTTTGGGACGGAGGGACGTGGAATGGCGAAGCAACACGTTGTTTGACCAGGTGGCTCAAATCTTACGTGTGGATGGCACCGCCGTGAGCTCCCCGTTTCTGCGATGGAAGCTACTCAGTAGGAGTAGTAATTAATCGCTGCAGAGCTGTAAGACTCTCCCAGCCGCCCGATCGGCCCGTGGACGTCTCTGATCAACCTCGAGGACCGAGGTGGGACAATGGGAGCCCTGAGCGGCCGGCGCGTTCGGCGCGGCCAGCCACATGGGCGCGCGTGGTTCAAAAGCTCCCGTGGACCAACCACAGCTCTCTGCCCCTGCACCGGCACATGCAGAGCTCCCGCGCCCGTCCCCCAGCTGCCCGACCCAATCTGGGCACATGGCCCGGCCCTACCTGCTGCTCCTACTCGTAGCCGAACTACGCTCACGGCTCGCCAGCGGACAAATTTCCTGCTAGTTTTCTATTGCTCGCCTCGTCAGACGGGCAGAGCTCTGCCTCCTCCTCGATCGTGGCCTCGCCTCATGGGTCAAGCTCAGCAGAGCCATGACAGCCTGTACCTGCACAAGGAGCCTGTACTGGCTGTAGTACCATACTGCAAGGGGGGATGGATCTGGCCAAGATCAGATGTAACGGATCTTTGGTGAGCTGAGATTGTTCCTCCTTTTGGGTGTCAAGGAATGGTTGTTGCGTAATGGCGCTGGTAGCTAGGGAAGTTCATTAAGCTCAGGTGTTCTTTAAGTGCCAGCGGCATCTTTTGGTGTAGTTGTATGATCTGCAGTGAGCGAGAGAGAGAGAGTTCTTAGCTAAGCTTGACGTACAGTATTACTTGTTTCTAGCTTTCTGAAACTGTTCTCAGATGCTCGCGCTCTCAAACAGCAACCGGCCCTAACGAGCTCAGTAATTAACCACGATTTGCGCGGAGCAGTATTGTCACAGAAGCGCAAGTAGGAGGCATCTCAAGATGTAAGAATGGATAAAATGCATAAATTAAATCAATGCTCGTAATTACATCAGATCATGGAGGTACACCAATGTGCGGACGAACGGAAGGGGGGAGAAGAGTGAGAGGAACAGAACAAAAGGAGCAAAGAAACAATGAAATGATACATGCTCTGGCAATCTAGAAGACGTAGACTGCGGCGGCGACGGCGGCCAGCACGAAGGCGGGGCGGAGTCCAGCGGCGCTGCTCGGGGGCGTAGGCTCGGCGGTGGGCGCCATGTCCGGGGCGGGCGCCGGAGGGGAGGAGATGGGGGAGTCGGCGGCGGCGGGCACCGGAGCCAAGGCGGACGGGGTGGGGGCGACGGTGGGCGCTGGTACGGGGGTCGCGGTAGGGGGCGCGGACATCGGCGCGGGGGTAGGGGGCGCCATGGCCGGGGGCGGGGTCGCCGGCGGGGGAGGCGGGACCTGGGGCGCCGCCGCGGGGGCTGCGCCTGGCGCCTGGGCGGTGGCGGCCACGGCCAGGAGCGCGAGGACGGAGAGGATGGTGAGCTGAGAAGCGGCCATTGCGCAAACCTTTGCTGGGTTTCTTGGTGGCTCGCTCCTCGGCTTTCCTCTGCCTGCGCTGTGAGCTGGAGTGTGGGTGTGTGTGTAGGTGGGTGGGAGCGATGGAGCGGCGCGCTGGGGCTTATAAAGGGCCGGAGCTTTCGCGCGAACTGAGCTGTGCGGTGCGGTGCGGTGCGGCGCCGTTGCGTGGGACAGCGCCGATGCATTGTGCAGTAGCGCCCTGCATGATTGTTTTGCCTCTCTCGCTCTATGATTGATGACTTTATTTTCCAGTTGGAATCTTGCATGGTAGTACTAGTAGTAGAAATTATGGATGCGGTGATGAACTGGTCGTATAATTGGGTCATACTAATGTATCGGATTTTTGCGCATGGTAGATGGTACTACTACACGGTGGACAGAGGAGGCGTCCACCGTGTAATTCTTGATCGACTAAGAATTAGCAAAACCGGTTCTAAAAGCACACAAATATGGAATATATAGCAATATAAAATAGAGAGGGTTTTCCATATTGATTCTCACATAAACAAAAACTAGATAAATCTACTAGTATATATAAAATGGTTGCCAACGGGAAAAAACACACGCTTCCCTAAAACATTAGTTAGCCCGGTATGGTTCTCATGCATACAAAGGAAAATTCCATGAGGTCTGGTTGACTGGATTTTTTTTGTTCGGATAGCATATGCAAAATTGGTGAATCTAAAAACAGCATGCAGAATTGAGCATCAAAAATTCTATGTTTTCTAATCCTCCCTAGTTCTCACGAAACAAGTTATATATAAAAATCTAAGAAATGGAATCCTTTAGAACTCATATGAAAACCCTTTAAACCAAAGATGGCGCGATGGTAAGAAACTAGATTTTTGTATCCACTCGACCAAAACAATTTTGGTCACTGTTAGGTAGTGGACAATGATGATTGTGTTGTGTTGTATTGGTTTTTAAATGTTGTACTCTCTCTGGTCCAAATTAATTTGCAGATTTAGACAAAATATTGTATGAATCTGTCTATGTTCAATAAACCCGTGACAACTAATTTTGATCAGAGATAGTACTTTCTTTTCATTAGTATACAAAAGGAGTATATTTTAGTTGCAGAACATATAGGGTGGAACGCCAAAGGATGCCATTGGTCAAGGTAATTTATCCACCATTTGGTTTAAAAAAAACCGAATTTTGTCTTTAATTTTTATCTACTTCAAAACAAGACATAAATCAGTTTGTTGAACTAGAAGAAAAGTAAAGTTATTCATCCAGGATGTATCTCCCTCATTGTCGCTCCTCTCCAACCATTGCAGTCCAACTCCTAACCCTTCTAACCCTATTTTCATCGCCACGAATCATAACTAGTTGATATTGTCATCTAAGAAGAAGTTGTCTTTCTTCTCATCACATTCCTAACCTCATAGTTCTCACCAACATGGCAGAGCCTAGGGACCATGATAAACCTTTTCCTTGAGTCAACTGAGAGAGTCGTTGATTCAAAGTTTTTTCGACTCTTGCGTTTGCAAAACATTATTGTATGATGAGACAATTTTGAAATGTGGCTAAGAAAGACTTGCTTCTCAATCGTTTAGGAAATGGCAAATGCGCAAAAGAAAAGTAAATTGAAGTATCTCTTGTGTTGACAAAAGGGAACAAAAATACTGAAAATTCATTTTGGCTCCTAAGCTCCAATGCTCCCTTCATTAAAAAAACAAAAATCATACTTACAGGTTTAAAAAAATGAAAAAGAAATGCAAGATGTAGTGAACATTGTATCCTACAAGCAAGCAAAATCGAATTGGTAATTTTTTTAACTCTACTAGGCTACACAAAAATGAAAAATCTTATGAATTTTGTGATTTTGAAAATATGCACTATTCACTATACTTGGATCCATACTTTTTTTAAAAATTGTGTATGTCGGAATCTACAATATTTTAAAGTAAGATTTAGCATGTTCATAGGATACACCATTGAGTACATCTAGATTTTTTTTCCATTTTACTTTGAAACTTGGATATACTATTTTCAAAAAAAAAAGTGAATACTAGAACTCGTCTGGAGCCAAAAATCCATACTCTACCCTAGAAAACATTAAGGCTCTAGGATTCAAACCAACGGATCAATGTTAACTTTGAGATTCAAACCAAATGACCGTTACTTCTTTTTGAGAAACGCCAAGTGATCAGTGAAGCATCCTTAGTAGCGGTGCCGCCCACATGGCAGCGTGGGACCTCTGTGCAACTAGAGCATGTGCATGAGTTGGGACTGAGTGTGTATGTTGAGATAAGAGAATATTTTCATCTCGAAAGATGCTTCTCCTTTATCTTCCTCCTCTTGTTTAAAAGGATTAGGAAGACAAGACCCAGCTAGGGCAGCTAATGTACGGGTGGCAAGACAGCCGTCTAAAATGATTCCTAGAGGGGACAGGTTATCTTTTCAAAACATATATATGCTTAATTTTGTCCCACATCATCGATCCTAAAAGGAGGCGTCTTACCGTAAGATAAGGTTAGATAGATGCAGATGGTTGTAGTCTTGTAGATGTAAAAGGGAAGAAGGTTAGATCGCACCTGAGATTTGCTATCAGAAGATAACACCAAGTGAACAAGTCAATCCAGGGATGTCAGGTGGCCCCAGCTGATCGATAAAAATGAAGACGTCACCCACTACTGTTACCACATCATCACGATTCTGAATAAAACTTTACGGAACATAGCTGAAAATTTTAACCAGAGCAATGACTCTGTAGAACTCGATGAACTTGACAATCTCTATGTCCGACGTGATTGCCACTCTGCTCTGTCTGAAGTAGTGGAGCCGACCACTCTGTTCGGACATAAGAGGCGCGCATGTCTTGTGTCGACCCGATGGTCATGGACTGACGATTGCTGTGAACTGTGAAAGGGCAAACTGGAGCCAGAAAAACCTTTTCTACAAAACCGGCCAAGCACTTGTTCGTGGAGTCGCAGTAGATTGGTCGTCATTTTTCTGGCTCCGGTTGATTTTTCTCGCAACAGCATCTCCACTAGCATTTCCACGGGCTTCTCGCTCCGTTCTTTTATCCGGCCGGCGAAAAATCGTCCAGTCGCATTTCGAGGCGCCCAATTTTGATCGGATTTGGCCAATTATATCCGGAGTTTTCAGGCCGAACCCGGAGCACCGAGAATCATTTGAAAACACCGAATGAAGCGAAAAAAGGGGTGGGATAACCCTGTCAGTGACACAACCCATTCCCCACCATGATTTGGCTCTCCCGCGGCACATAGCCTTCCCTAGCTGCCCCCTCGCCGCTATGTCATTGCCGGCGATGCCCCGCCCGCCCAGTCGAACCCACGCCTATAGAAAGGTACGCCGCCGCATCCTTCCCCCTCGCCGTTTCGCCTTCTCCCGCATTCGCCGCGGCTCGGCTTCGTTCCGAGCTCCCGCCCACCTCGCACGCGGAGTGTTCGGCATTTTGTCGGTTCGTCCATGGACTTCGACAACGAGGAGATGTTCGCCCTGCTGTTGGAGGAAGAGACCGCCGTAGCCACCGAAGATGAAGAGCACATGCAGATCATAGGCTCTCTGCCCAAGTTGTACGCGCAGACTGCGGCACTGAAGCGTGGAGGCTCGGCGACGGGTTGCCGAAAGTGCAAAGAAAGGCAGCGGGTGGAGGGCTACTGCATGTTGTACGCTGACTACTTCGTCGACGAGCCGCTGCACAAAGAGGCCGTATTTCTGCGTCGCTTTAGGATGAGCCGGAAACTCTTCCTCGAGATCGTGCATGCCATCCGGGAGTACGACCCCTATTTCATACGCAAGAAGGACTGCACCGGCATGGTAGGTTTTTCTCACTGCAGAAGTGCACAGTAGCGATGAGGTTGCTTGCATACGAAGCTCCGAGTGACAGTGTCGACGACTATCTCCACATGGCCGAGTCCACCGCCAATGATTGCGTGGCAGGTTCTACAGGACAGTGATTGTAGTGTTTGGGCCACAATACTTGAGAACACCCACTACTGAAGACATTGCTCGGATCCTCATAGTCAATGAAAGTAGAGGATTTCCTAGGATACTTCGAAGCATCGACTGCATGTATTGGCACTAGAAGAACTGTCCATTTGCTTGGCAGGAAATGTACAAATGACACAAAGGAGGTTGTATTGTGATACTCGAGGCAGTTGCTACACATGATCTTTGGATTTGGTACTCTTTCTTTGTCATGGTAGGATCGAACAACGACATCATCGTCCTCCAGTCCTCAAATGTCTTTGCCAAGCTTATTGAGGGTCATACTCCCTCGGTGGACTTTGAGATCAACAGGCCCCACTACAACAAGGGATACTATCTTGCAGATAGCATCTATCCAAGATGGACAACATTTGTGAAGACTATCTCAAGCACCATGCTCCCCAAGAATGCTTAGTTTGCCAAGGAAACGGAAGCTTGCATGAAGGACATGGAGTGGGCATTTGGTGTGCTCCCACAGAGGTTTGCAGTTGTCCGGTTCTCTGCTATGACCTAGTCAAAATATCAGATGTGGGAAGTGATAACTGTCATGTGACCTTGAACAACATGATCATTAAGGACGAGAAGAAGCATCCAGCGGATTTGCTCGAGCAGGAGGATCCATGTACAGACAAGGGACTCTTGCAGAGCCTGATCACCAGGTGCCAACATCATGGGCTTCCTTCATTGCCATGCGTCGGGAGATCCGAGACCTGGCAGTGCATCAACAGTTGCAGGATGATCTGGTGGAGCACATATGGATACGCAAGAGCAACACATAGCAGCCATGTCGAACATGATCTGGCCGGACTAGGCCAAACTATGTTGTGTTTCAATCTATGCCGAACTATGTCAAACATTGCTTTGTATTCATATTTATGCCAAACTATGTGAATTAGAGCAGAATTTGGGCGAAATATCGCCGATTTTGCCTTGTTTGGGAACCACGCGTGGGAACGTGATTGGGAAACTAGCCTTGTTTCTATGTGTGGTTGCAAATAGAGAAAGTATTTTTTGTATTTTCGAAATAATTAATTGCTAAAAATAAAAAGGATAGTAGATGCAAAGGAATGGTGTTTCTTATGATAAAAATTAGACTGGGATTTATAGGTTCACTTGTCTACTCTCTTTTTAAGTTGTAGTGATCACAAAACAATTCATCAATGTTAAAGATCATGGAAAGTCTATAAGTGCTTGATAAAAGGAATTAATATGGGCATCACATTCTAATATTGAGATGGAATACATCTCTATTTTATACTCCGCAAGAAAGGGAAATCTTTATGCAATCTTGATTTAAGAATAGATCAGAGTATAGATTTAAGCAATATTATATGATGTTTGAAATATAAAACATGCTACCTTGATTTAACAAGGTCATCACACTGTCACGTGATAACTGTAGCGCATGATTTCACTTAACCCCTAGTGAGGCAGCAAAACAAAGGTAAAAAGCCAAAGTAGATCTTGAATAATATGTGTCACAATACTATGAAGATACATTGTATGACAATTGTATCAACATGATTTAATCCCAAGGAACTAAAGGTCTCACCAAAGGACCAGATTTATACAATGACATCTCATTGGAGAATGAGTAATGCGTAGAGACGCAAGGACATGCAAATACAAACGGACCTGGAAGGGTCAGATTCGAAGATTATGTTTACCACTAGCAATAGTGTCTATACAACACCAGAAAGCCATAGGTGTTGAATGCACAAGTTTTTTAACTAGATTATTGAATCTAGTGCAAGTGGGAGACTGTTGGAGATATGCCCAAGAGGCAATAATAAAGTGGTTATTATTATATCTTTATGTTTATGATAAATGTTTACATCCCATGCTATAATTGTATTAACCGGAAACATTAATACATGTGTGTTTTGTAAACATAAGAGAGTCCCTAGTAAGCCTCTTGTTGAACTAGCTTGTTGATTAATTGATGATCATAGTTTCCTGATAATGGACATTAGGATGTGATTAATAACAAGGTTATGTCATTGGGAGAATGATGTGATGGACACACACACCCATAGTAAGCGTAGCATAAGATCAAGTCATTAAGTTCGTATTGCTGTAAGCTTTCAAATACATAGTAACCTATTCCTTCGACCATGAGGTTATGTTAATCACCATCACCGGATGGATACTTTGATGACATCAAACGCCGCTTCGTAACTGGGTGGTTATAAAGGTGTCATTGGGTATTCTAAAAGTATGTGTTGAAACGCATGAACCAAGGTTGGGATTTGTCCATCCATATGACGGATAGATATGCTCTGGGCCCTCTCGGTGGAATGTCATCTAGTTAGCTTGCAAGCATGTGACTAGGTCACAAGGGATGACATATCACGGAACGAGTAAAGAGTACTTATCAGTAACGAGGTAGAACTAGGTATGGAGATGTTGACGATCAAACCTCGGATAAGTATAGTATCGCGAGACAAAGGGAATTAGTTTCGTATGTAAGTGGTTCAATCGATCGCAAAGTCATCGTTGAGTATGTGGGAGCCATTATGGATCTCCAGGTCCCGCTGATGGTTATTGATAGGAGATGTGTCTCTGTCATGTCTGTATATTCACGAACCGTAGGGTGACACACTTAAGGTTCGAAGTTGTTTTAAGTAGATATGGAATATGCGTTGGAGACCGAATGTTGTTCAGAGTCTCGGATTGGATTCAAGACATCACAAGGAGATCCGGAATGGTCTGGAGAATAAGATTCATATATTGGGGATCATTTTCTAAGTTAGGAAATGTTCCAGAGTGTTTGTATGGAGATTCTAGAAGGTTTCGGAATGTTCTGGAAGGTTCTAGAGGATTTCTTGGAGTTTGCTTGAAAACCAAGAAAGGGTCAAAGGAAACCTAGTGGGGCAAGACACGGATTCGTGGGGGAGGAGGACTCCTCCCCCCTTCCCACTGCCGGCCATAGGAGGGGAGTCCTACTAGGACTCCCCTCCCCAGGCGCGCCTCCCCCATTAAATAGAAGGGCAGGGGCGCCCCCTCCAAGCCCTGCTCCCATAACTCCCAATCTATGCCGCCTCTCTCCTCCTCCTTTCTTCTGCACAGGCATAGGCGAAGCCCTGCAGAATTCTCTACTCCACCACCACCACCACGCCGTCATGCTGCTGGGATTCCGTGGAGAAGATCTACTACCTCCGCTGCTCGCTGGAACGAGGAGATGAAGGTCTGCTTCGACTCCGCACGTGTGACCGACTGCGGAAGCGCTGCCGAAACGCGGCGCCGGAAGGATCGTCCACTTGACCGACTGCGGAAGCGCTGCCGAAACGCGGCGCCGGAAGGATCCTCCACACGATCTTGAGATCGGCAAGTGATCGACTACATCAACCACGAGATCTAATCTCGTTAATGCTTTCGGATCTACGAGGGTTAGTTCCTATCTATCTCGTTGCTCATGTCTAATAGATTAGATCTTGGCTTTATCTAGATTAGATCTGGGTTTTGTTCGTTCTTGCGGTAGAAATTTTTTGTTTTACATGCTACGAACCCTTCACTTCCACCACCTGAATGAGGAAGAGGTGGGGGCACCCCCCATGGGCGCCGACCATGGGAGGGGAGGAGCCCCTCTCCTCCCTCACAAAGCACACCTCCTTGTGAAGGATCTTTCTCGCCCTCTAGATATATTCCCGATGGTCTCGTATTAGCGAGATACATGTTCCCGGTGGCATTGCATCTGGAAGGAGTTGTTGCTTCCGCTGATTCGCTGGAGCGAGGAGGTGGAGGTTATTCGATGGCCTGAACGTGTGTGCGAGGACGGATGCGTTGCTGATTTGCGACACTAGGACTTCCACACGATCTTGAGATCGGCAAGCGTACGACTACATCATCCACGAGTTCCAACTCGTTAACAAAACTCTGTTGTCTTCGAGGGTAAGTTCTCTATGGATGTATATCCACCCGTTGCTTGTATCTAGTAGATAGATCTTGGCGTATAGTTCTCATCGTAGGAATTTTTTTGTTTTCTATGCTGTGAACCCAACACTTCTATAACAATGTAAGGCCCTTCCCAAGGCGACTCCAATTTATGGTGGCCATCTTGCTTGAGGGAAAGAACTAGGTCCCCTACAACGAAGGACCTAGGACGCAATCTTCGACTGTGGTAGTTGCGCAAGTTTTGCTGATATATAGTAGCTCTTTAGAGGGAAGTATCGCGGGCTTCATCGATTGCATCAACATCGTCTTCAAGTGCTTCCCTTGATGCTTCTTCATCATATTCAGAAACTTGGGGAGATTCGTGAGATACTTCGACTGGAAGGACAGCTTCAGCGCCGTGGACCAGAAATAAGGGTGTTTCTTGTGTAGAATTATTTGGAGTAGTATACAAACTCCATAAAACATATGGCAACTCATCAACCCATGCTCCTTTTGCCCTGTTGAGTGGTGCTAGCAATATTTTCCTGAGGCCAGCTCTGACGAGGCCATTGGCTTTTCCACTTGTCCATTAGTTTGCGGATGAGCTACTGAGGCGTAGATTACCTTTATACCCATCTCCTCGCAGTACTCCTTGAACTCGTTGGAGGTAAAATTAGTTCCATTATCAGTGATGATGTTGTTTGGTACGCCGAAACGGAACACTATAGATTTGGTAAAATTCATGGCCGAAGTTCCATCCTGGCTATAGGCATTACTTCAATCCACTTAGTGAATTTGTCGACTGCTACTAGTAGAAAGACATGTCCTCCTAGAGATGATTTGTAAAGTTTACCCACCATATCGAGCCCCCACTGAGCAAAGGGCCAAGCGAGAGGTATGGGATTTAACTTAGCAACAGGTGCGCCGGGTTTTGTTGCGAATCGCTTACATATTTCACATGTTCTGACTATATATTTTGCATCTTGTACTGATGTGAACCAATAAAATCCTACCCTGAAAGCTTTGTCGGCAATTGTCCGGCTGCTAGCGTGATGGCCACACACTCCTTCATTTATATCCTTAAGTATAATTTTCCCTTCGTCGGGTGTGGCACACCGCTGTAGCACACCTGAAATACTTCGTTTATATAATTCTCCTTTGATGATTCTAAAGGCTTTCAATCTTCGAGTGATTCGTCGAGCTTTTGTCACATGTTCGAGGAGTTATCCCCAAGTCATATATGTTATGTATGGCTGCATCCATGTAGGCTCTATTATCATGACCTCATCAACTTTTGGCTCTTCTTCAAGGATTTCCTTTAGAATTTTGCTAACCGGTGCAGCCCCCGAGTCCTTTCGTGGCTTAACCTTTTTCCTAGTCTTGGGTGCTATGACCTTAGAAACTCTCTTGGCCTTGATAGATTGCTCAGTTATTTCCTCCCAAAATACCTCTGGTGGGACTGGTAGACATAAGGACCTGATATTTGCGAGATTGTCGGCTTCTTCATTGCTTGCCCCTTCCTATGTGTGATACTTCACATCCATCAAATTGGGCCTCCATAATGCTATACAAATCACGGTAGGCAATCATGTTGTCGCTAATAGCGTCACACTTATTGATTGCATGTTGTGCTACAAGATTGGAGTCACCGAATATTTTGAGGCGAGTGTCACCGCAAGCCTTAGCCATACGCATACCATGCAACATGGCCTCATACTTAGCTTCATTATTGGACGTGTTTGCGAAGCTCATCCGAAGTATGTATCGCATTTTATCACCTTGTCATGATACTAATATGCCTCCTGCTCCTACTTCTTCCGTTCTTTTTGATCCATCAAAATACATTGTCCGTGCACTAGAAAGATCAGAGGGCGCATACATTGTAGTTGAGTCCATTCAGTGATAAAATCAGGCAAAACATGTGATTTAATTTCCTTGCGCTTCGTGATGTCTCGAGGGGAAAGCTCAATGCCCCATCGAGAAACGCGCCTAGTTGCTTCTAGATTATTGAGGATATTGGATAGAGGTGCTTCATTGACTACTATGATCGGGTGTTCCGAAAAATAATGGCGCAACTTTCGCGCCGTCATAGACACTCCATATGTTAGTTTTTGATAATGCGGGTACCTTTGTTTGGATGGCAAGAGGACTTCGCTGAGGAAGTAAACTGTTCTCTGAACACCGTGGGTTTTCCCTTCTTCGGTTCGTTCTACGACCAGAACCATACTGACTACCTGATTAGTGGTGGCGATGTAAAGAAGTAATGGCTCCTTTTCTCTTGGAGACACGACGACAAGAGATGTCGAAATTTTTCTCTTGAGATCTTCAAAGGCGCACTATGATTCTTCCATCTACTCGAATTTATCTGATTTCCTCATGAGGGAGTAGAATGGTAGTGTTTTTTCTCCTAGAAGAGCAATAAAACGGCTGAGTGCTATGACTCGCCTAGCCAGCTGTTGTACGCCTCAAAGATTCGTCGGCTTTTTCCTTGTTAGGATCATTTGTATTTTATCGGGATTAGCTTCAATTCCTCTTGCTGACATGAGGTATCCGAGGAGTTGCCCTGCAGGGACTCCAAAGGAGCCCTTTGTCGGGTTGAGTTTGATGCAAAATTTGTCGAGGCTCTCGAATGTTTCTTGGAGATCATGTATAAGAGAGGACCCTTGCTTTGTTGTAACTATGACATCATCGATATACACTCGTACCTTTGTGCCAATTTGGTTTCCTAGGAAATTCAGCATCATCCACTGATATGTTGCCCCGCCATTTTTTAGGCCAAAGGGCATTGTTGTATAGCAGAATACGTCATAGGGCATGATAAATGTTGTTTTCTCCTGATCTTCCTCCTTTATCCAAATTTGATGGTATCCTGAATACGCGTCTAGAAAGTAAAGACGTTCACACCCCATGGTTGCATCGATTATTTGATCGATTTATGGCAGTGGGAAGTGATCCTTTGAACAATGCTTATTTAACGCAGTGAAGTCAATGCACATCCGTAATTCTTTTGTATTCTTCTTTGGGACACATACTGGATTTGGGACCCACTCTGCTTTCTTTAATTCTTTTATGAATTTGGCGCCAGTTAGGTGATGGAGCTCCTTTCCAATGGCCTTTCGTTTTGGCTCCGCGAAGCGACAAAGCGACTATTTTACTGGCTTCACCTTTGGATCCATGTTTAATGCGTGCTCAGCAATTTCCCTGGGAATTCCTAGCATGTCAGAAGGTAACCATGCTAAATTCTCCCAGTGCTCACAGAGGAACTCGATGAGCGCGCTTTCCTATGCGGGACCAAGATTAGAGGCCACAAATGTCATTTTCTTCGGGTCGGTAGGGTGGATATTGTACTTCCTTTTGTATCTTTTGCGGTGTCAAAAGCCTGGTCGGGATTAACACACACTATTGCTAGAGGTTCTGCGGTTGCCGACATTTTTAGCTACTCAAACTCAGTTGCCATGTCGAATGATTCAGAGGTTTTGTTGAACTCCCGATTGCAATTGCCGGATCTAGTGAAGCTTCCCTTTATTGTTATGACTCTCTTTGGTGCTGGCATTTTCATAACTAGATACGCATAATGCGGGACTACCATGAATCGTGCAAAAGCTGGGTGACCCAAGATCACATGTTACTGTGATGGCCAGTCCATGACTTCTAACTCGAGCTTTTCTCGCCTGACATTTTCCTTGGATCCAAAAACAACATCAAGAAATATTTTACCTAAGGGAATTTCGGCTTTACTTGGTACTATGTTGTGGAAAGACATTTATGTTGGTGCTAGATTTACCAAGGAGTAATTCAGTGCCCTTAGTGTTTTGGTATAAATCAAATTGATGCTGCTTCCTTTATCCATGAAGACTTTACTCATGTCGAATCCACCCACTTCTGCTTCTACTATCAAGGCCGAGTGGCCTCGTCGTGGTAATCGAAGTGGATGATCAGCTCTGCTGAATGTGATTTCCTGTTCTGACTAGTGGATATACTCGGGTGCGGCTGGTGGAGCTATCTCAGCCATGTTGACTTGCCTTGTAATTAGCTTCTGGATCATGTTGGATGGGCGCCCTTTCTGAATCATTGGCATTGCTCCCTTTGACCTAGGGTATTCACTACCTTGATTTGTTGTGTTTTGTGGCTGCCCTGCTAGCGGGTGTACCATCGGCGGTTGTGGTGTGCTGATGGCTAACATGCCAAGCGCAGTGGTGTATCCTCGGCTTGCTGCTTTGGTTGCCTTTCCGTTGCATAGCTCTTGCATCTTCAAAAACGTTCGGCAGTCTTTCATGAGATGGTTGGATCGTCTTTTGCCCATTGAGTCTATGTAAAAGTGCATATTACAGGGTCCTTCCAGCATTTGCATTACGGACATAGGTGGGTCCTAAGCTCTTGGCTGATATCGCTGTGCTAATTGGCTTCCTCCGATGCCTTCCTTGTTATTGCGGTACCCGCTATTGTAATCGTCGTTTCTACGATTATCCTCTCCTGAGAAACTAGCTGCAACATAGCATGGTCCCCCGTATCCGTCGTTGTTCCTCCTCCTTCTGACACTGTTGCGTTTTTCTAGGTTTTCTTCAGGTGAACGTGTTCGCAGTGCGTCCTCTCCATCAGCCTAGCGATTCTCTAGGTCCATCAGCTGTGAAATTATTTTGGGTTTTATCCGTCCTATTTCTTCTATGAACTCTCGCTGGCGGAGGTCGTCATTGAAGGCATCAATTGCCCTTTCGTCGGACATGGCTTCGGCTGAGTTCTTGATGATGTTCCATTGCTGAATGAAGGCTCTTATTGATTCTTCGGGTTTCTATTTGCACGCCCGCAATTGCTTCAGAGATGCGGGTCGTTTAAATGTGGAGTGAAAATGTCGGATGAACTTATCTTCAAGGTCATTCCAGGTACTGATGGAATCTTCGGGTAGTTGTCTGAGCCATGAGCGTGCGGCGCAGGTTAGGTGCAGCTGTAGGCTTTGCATTGCGGCGGCTCTGGAGCCGCCCTGTAACTTGACAGTGGCCAAATAATCTGCTAGCCAAGCTTCCTTCGGGTTCCTGTAGTCCATCGTACTTTTGTGGTCATGCGAAAGTTTGAAATCTTTGGGTACTGAGGTTTTACGAATCTGTTTGGGTAAAACAGCTGGCTCCACATAACTCATAGTCATCTTCATTGTCACCATTGTGGTATCTTAGGCTATGGCTCTCATCCCTTGATCCGTCATTCCTGTGTTGTGTGTTGTCGTTTCGTGTGTTGTTTCACGGTTCGAACCCTAAGAAGTGCACCCGATGTGGTGACCGCGATCTTCGAGTGTGCCCCTCCTGCCGAGGGCTGCCGCGACAGCATGGGGATCTGTCAGGTTGATGCGTGATTCCCTGTTCTCCTTGTGCAAGAGATGCTCCGACCGTGACGAGGTTCATTAAAGCCGAGCGATGGAGATTCGCACGGGGATCGTCGGGTGCGAGTTGAGTTGTGAGTAGATACGTTTGTGCAATCACGATTGCTGCTTGGGCTGTTTTTGCTTTGATGTGCCCTGTTTGATCTACTGACATAAACGACAGATCAAGGTCTTGAGTCAGTTCGTTTCTTTTAGATTCAAGGATGTTCTGCAATCGAGATGTTCCCCTTCTTGGTGGTGCTCCCCCCGTTACGCTTCCTGATCCTCGGGTAGAGCTTAGTTGTGGCTGTCGTAGGCTGGATTTCGTCAGGTAACCTTTTTCTTTCGTCGAGCTGCCTTTGCATCCTTAGCAAGGCTCTCTTTTTGTGGGGAAGCAGGTATTGATATGCTATTAAATCTTCGTGTGTGGCATCGGCTGTCATTGGAACTACACCCGAAATTGCTTCCCTTGCTTTTTCCCATGCTTCCGATGGTAGTCGGAGAGTTCACCTCTTGCCTCTGCGTGGTTCTCCTCCTCCTTAGATTATGCGGTTGTTCATCGGGTCCCCTTCGTTTTCGTGGTTCCCTTCATTGATGTGATTTCCTGCATTGTCATTTGATAGAATATCATCGGGGTTAAGAATAGGGTCACCATTAGAGTAGTTTCTGTTCTGGTTAGGTCTCGGCCATTCTAATTCCGAAGTCAATACTTTCGCTACTTTATCCAAGTATTACATTTATCGAGCTTGATGCTCGTGGCGTAGTTGGCTGGTGGTCTGACCCAAGGGAGAGATCATCGTAGAGACCATCAAGGTCCCCTAGATCTGCTGTGTTTTCATTGTTTTCTTCGGCCTTCTCTGCTTGAAGCATGGCTTCTGCGGATGATCCGACAGATGATGCAGCTATCGCCATAGGCGCTGATTTTTCGACCGACGGTCCCGATGAGATCGGAGCCGAGAGGTGCGGTTCTTCGGGATCCTCCACTTGAAAGTGGAAACTTTTGATGATGAGAACGGATCCGCCGTTAAAATTGGCGGGTACCAAGATAGGGGTGGGCGGGCGTGGTGTCGTTTCCATGGATTGCTACTTGACGAAAAGGGGTCCGCCTAATCCATGACTCCAACGTTCAGGTTTCCCACAGACAACACCAATTGACGAGGGGTAACCTCAGCAATGCCCATCGTTATGGACTTAGGGTTTCGAGGAATAGAGAACGCTAGGGATTTTGTCGGATGTCAGGCAAACAAGGGAGTCTAAGTAGCCTGATTATTGATGAACTAAACCATTACAGATCGCTTGGGTTTTTTTTCCGTACCTTCTCATAGGCTTCTCCCGCCCTATATATAATAGGTCGGGTCTCAAAGCCGTATACAGATAGGTTACATGTGTATGATTACAATACCAATACAATGTCTGTTCATATTTCCTTTCCTAATACACCTAAGGCTTTCATCGGATGCTTCTTGGGTCATCATCTTGAATCTTCATGGGTCGTGAGCCTTTATACAGCCAGGGTAGCAAATCATAAACACCCAAGTAATCAAGAGGTTTTCAAACCAAGAGTTGGATTGGTCCAGTGTGGTGCCATGGACATCCCCAAGCTTATTGTTTTCACCATCCTTGGATTTCTCTTGGTGTGGTGTTCCTCTATTCCCTGTCAAAAAACTTCAACACAAAACTTTTTCCCCATCTCTTTTTTGAGAGGTGATATTAGTGGCACAATAATATAATAGTTGCTGCTTATATGTCAAACAAAAATTTCTTACTAAATGCTACAGAAAGCATATAATATTCCTACCTATCCCTATCATTTAATATGACTCATACAAATCATTTTACGACACTTGGGAATGGTTAAAACAAACCATGGCATAATCTGTCCAGATTTTCACCAACAGCAAAACGAATTTGTTTTGACCACTTAGACATGTCATAAATTTTAGCCAATTTTTGTGCATACATAGCATGAAAAATTGTAAATTATGTATTACTATGAGCACAATCCGAGTTACAGAAAAAATAATAAAATTCACGCACTAAAAACTGTTCTGCAGGAATTTGCTACTCCATATGTTTAGCAACTTTTAAAACATCCAAAATGGGTTCCACTTGGTACTTTATTAAAAACTTCAGAAAGAAAACCAAAATAAAACTCTCTTGCTACAGAAAGAGTTCAAAACAAAAATCCAAAAGAAAATAATCGGGTTGCCTCCCGCAAAGCGCTTTCTTTATAGCCATATAGCTAGGCTTTACTTACTTGATTTAGGTGATGTGGAACTCATGGGGTAGTTTGTTCTTAGATACCTCCTTCTCCCTTGGAAAGTGTTCCATGCACTTTTTCTGAGGAAATTGTAACTTCACATTTCCTTCTTTTGCATCAATGAAAGGCTACCAAGTATTATAGGACTTGAGGTATTGCTCCCCATGTCCATGACAATAAAATCAACAGGCACAAATTTTATATGTAATTCAACCATATTATCTTGAATTTTCCTAGAGCATGTTTAGTTGAATCATCAGCAAGTAAAAGATCTATTGAGCATTTTTCCATAGGTTTTAATTCAAGTAAGTCATATAGATCCTTAGATAAAACTGAGACACTAGATCCTAAATCTAGAATAGCATGATGTGTCTTTTTTCCAATAGTGATTAATACCTTGGGGATCCATACATCCCCAAGCTAAGGTGGTATCATAGCTTCTCTATTGTATCTTTCAATCTTTTCTTTTATAACATAGTTTGCTAAATAGGAACCAAATCCAGCTTGATGACCATTAAAGGATGGATCATTAGAAAAACTTTGCAAAAAGTTAATGAGTTCATGCAAGATACATTTATCAAGATCAAGTATAGGTTCTTTTGTTTCACTTAGCATCTTGACTTCCTATACTTGTTTATCATGTGTTGGTTCTTTTTCACTTTCGATCATAGTAGTTTCTTCCATTTTTATTTTTAATGATTCTAAATTTTTGTCCCCAAAGATCATGCGGGAGTCTTCTAAGATTTGTACTTCTACTTTATTTTCACCACGAGCTCTCCTAATGGCAAAATCGGGGTTGAATTTACTTAAGCTCTTGTTGATACTAGTTTCCACCAGAATTTCATCTAACAAAGCAAATGTTTCATGAGGATTTAGATATAAAAAGAATTTTTCGGTTTTGTTATCTAGGGACTACTTAGATTCATGTGTAAGGCCTTCATAAAAACTTCTTGCAAGCAACCAATCCTTCAACCCACGTTCTACTTTATGTTTGAGTTGTTTTAACCTTACCCAAGCACTGGTGAGAGGTTCATTTTCATATTGGTTAAATCACATACCATTTTTCTGCAATGAAGGTTATTTTTACCGAATCTTTCTAGAAAGGACACTTTATAATTGTACCATGTTTGTAAATCTCTTTTAGGTGCATTATCATACCATCTTTTACCTATTCCTTTTAAGGAGTGCGAAAATAACTTCACTTTTACTATTTCAGGATTAATGTCTGGGGCCCTAGAGTTTTGCATGAATCTTCAAAAAAAAAGATGCCAATGAGCAGCTGCTGCATTCCCATTAGAAAAAATTACAGACTATAGCCCCTAACACCTCAGGATCAATGTTGCAATCAAACTTTGTTGTGAATAGTCTTGTTCCCGACTTAATTTTTTAATTTTCCTAGTCATGCTTAAAAGGTAGATATTAATTTTTATGTGTTTTTGTGTTTTAAGGAAAACTTAAAAAGACTAAGAACAATACAAAATAAAATACTTTAAAAATCTAAAAGGAGAAGAAAAATCTCACGGTGGTGCAACCTCCCCAAGCTTGGGTTGTTGCACAAGTTGATGGATATGATGATGCCAGAAGACAGGCAATTGTCGCGGAAGTTACCTTGCTCTTCAAACTTGATGAGGATGCAGTCGTGATGTACTTTCTTGCAATTCCCTGGCAACAACTCTAGAAAATAATCTTGATGGCAACAAAGGCTACCACTTTTCGTTGGGACTCCAAGTGCAGAGTGTTGCAGCAAGCATCTTTTACGCACAAGGGTGACTCGAGGGTTTATATCGAACTCTCGGGGAATTGGCTATGAAGGATGTTTGTGTTCTCCTCTTCAAGCAACCTATAAAGTAAAATAAAATGCCTTGTGTCCCCAACTTTACCAAGTGGTTGTCAAGCATAAGGTTCCGTATCAGTGATATGAAACCAAAATTTTAAATAAACTAAAATAAATAAAGTAAAGAAATGCAAACTAGATGATATGGAAGATAGTAGAGTTGTTTTGGGGTTTGTATGTGTGATTGCAAATAGAGAAAGTATATTCACACTTTTGAAATAATTAATTGCTAAAAATAAAAAGGATAGTAGATGCAAAGGAATGGTCTTTCTTATGATAAAAATCAAACTAGGATTCATGGGTTCACTTGTCTACTCTATTTTTAAGTTGTAGTGATCACAAAACAATTCATCAATGTTAAAGATCATGGAAACTCTATAAGTGCTTGATAAAAGAAATTAATATGGGCATCACATTCTAATATTGAGATGGAATACATCTCTATCTTATACTCCTCAAGAAAGGGAAATCTCCATGCAATCTTGATTTAAGAATAGATCAGAGTATAGCTTTAAGCAATATTATATGATGTTTGAAATACAAAACATGCTAATGATACGCCCATTTTGCATCGCTATTCTATATCATAATTTACTATTATTCATTGATATATTTCGTATTAGGAGATGATACTTACGTTATTTCAACTGTTTTTGCATGTTTGATGACTTTTGGAGCATGGATCGCTGTAGTCAGGATTCTGATGGAAAAGGTGCTGTTTGGAGGCAAAATTCGCGAAGATCAGAAAATCTGGGAAAATATATGGAAAATCCTATTTTTCCAGAAGACGAAGGAAGCCAGAAGGAGTGGAGATGGGCCACAGGGGGCCCACACCACCCCCTAGCGCGGGCCACCCTTGGTCGCGCCACCAGGTGGTGTGGCCGCCCTGGCCCACCTCTGGCTCTCCCCTCTTGCGTATATTATCCTCCCAAAACCTAAGACTTGGGGAGCTACCACAGAAGGATTCTGCCGCCTCTACAGGGTGGAAAACACCGAGAGAGAAAGATCTCTCCGGCAGACAGATTTCTGCCGGGGGAATTCCTTCCCAGAGAGGGGAGATCGTCGCCATCAACACCACCATCAAGCTGGACTTCATCGGGATCATCATCATCATCACCACCATCATCACCATCAGCACCCTCATCACCATCTCCATATTGCTGTAACAATTTGGTTGAACCTTGCATAGTTCTTAGCGGAAACTTTCCCGGTGTTGATTACTCTTTATAGTTGATGCTATTGAGTGGAATCATTGAATTACTGTTTATGTTCAGATTGTTATACATCATTATTCCATCTCCGATCATGATCCATATGATGTCTTGTGAGTAGTTCGTTTTGTTCTTGAGGACATGGGAGAAGTCATGTTGTTAGTAGTGGAATTGTGTTGAGAAAGATTCAATGGTTTGATATTTAAGTTGTGGTGTACTTCTTCTAGTGGTGTCATGTGAACGTCGACTACATGACACTTCACCTATATGGGCCTAGGGGAATGCATTGTGTATTTGGCTACTAATCGTAGGGGTTGTCGGAGTGACAGAAACCTGAACCCCCGTTAGGAAACCATTGCACAAGGGACGTAAGGGTCTTAGAGTTTAAAGCTGTGGTTAGGTTTCTACCTTAATTACTTTCTTGTACTTACGGATGTTTGCAAGGGGTATAATCACAAGTATGTATTAGTCCTAGGAAGGTCGGTACATTAGCACAGGTTCACCCACACAACACTTAGCAAGCTAAAGAAGATTAATCAACTATATGAAGCGAAAGCACTTGACAGTCTTCCCATGTGTCCTCGAGAACGTTTGGTCATCTTAAGTAATACAACCGGCTTGTCCTTTGCTGAATAAAGGATTGGGCCACTTGCTGCATTTATTCTTATTGTCTTTTATTTACTCGTACTTTATTTACTTGCCTTATCAAAAACCCCTAAAAATCCGTTTGCTAAGTATTTGCAGAGAATTCCTGATCCATACCACTAGCCAGCACCTTCTGCTCCTCGTTGGTTTCGACACTCTTACTTATCGAAAATACTGTGATACACCCCCTATACTTGTGGGTCATCAAGACTATTTTCTAGCGCCGTTGCCGAGGAGTGAAGCGCTATTGGAGAGTGGAACTGGTAAAGGAAACTTCTACTATGAGTATTGTTTACTTCTGTTAGTTGCTTTATTTTCAATATGGATAATTCGCTGAGTTTCTTATTTGGTAATGCTACTACCACTACTAAGGTAGTAGATGAACCACCACCTGCTGAGAATGATGCTTTTAAAATACCTACAAGAATTATTGATCGTATTACGGATAATTACTATGTTGGGGATGGAACTGTCCATCCCGGTGATCATTTGCTCTTTATACATGAATTATGCGGGTTGTTCAAGTGTGCAGGTATTACTACAGATCAAGTTAAGAAGAAGTTATTCTCATTATCGCTAAAAGGAAGAGCTGAGGAATGGTATAAGCTATTGAAGAATGGTCAAGCTCTTGAATGGGAGGAAATAGTACCTCTCTTTTATTCAAAGTTTTATCCTCCTAGTGAGATTCATAAAGATCAGAATCAAATATACAACTTTTGGCCTCTTGATGGAGAGAGTACAGCTCAAGCTTGGGGGAGATTGAAGTTACTAATACTCAAATGTCCCATTCATGAGCTAACATTATTACCAATAACTTTTATGCAAGGCTCCCTCTACATGATAAGGATTTATTGGATGCTTCTTGTGCTGGATCATTCACTCGCATGGAAGAAGAAGCTAAATGGGATCTCCTAGAACGTATTCAAGATAATGCTGAAGCTTGGGAGAATGACAAAGGAAGAAAGTCAGGTATAAGTTATGATTATGAATGCATTGAATCTTTTATGGGAACTGATGACTTTCAAAATATTAATAATACTTATGGTCTTGATTTTCAAGTTATTACAAATTGCTTTAAGGATTTTGCTTCTTATATTGACATCCCAAAAAGGGGATGGAGCAAGTACCATGCACCTTATAAAGATATTGTTGAGTGTGTTCATGTTGGGAGTACTGAGTTTTACACTATTGATCACATCTTACCTAAACTTTATATCGAGAAACCCTTTCCTGATAAGGTAAAGGACCATCCTATGATAACTAGTGTAATCACTAAAAGTGCAAAGAGAACTATAAAACCTGATGAACAAATAGACATTGAACCTGTTGTAGCAATTGTGAAAGACCTTGTCACTAAAAGCGTAGAAGATGGACACATAGTCTTTTGCGAGGATGCTTCTAATATTGTTTCACATCCTAATAGAACTTAAAAGGCTAGTGTCCATGTGCTTTCCGTTAGAATTGGTGATCATTGCTATTATGGTTTATGTGATATTGGTGCAAGTTCCAGTGTTATTCCTTATGAGCTTTACAGAGAAATTATGCATGAAATCAGTCCCTACGAATTGGAAGAGATTGATGTGGTTATTCACCTTGCTAATAGAGAGACCATCTCTCTAATTGGTATTGTGCGAGACGTGGAAGTTCTTTGTGGTAAGATTAAGTATCCTGCTGATTTTCTAGTACTTGGTTCAGCTGCTAGTAAAACTTATCCTATCATTTTTGGCAGACCTTTCTTGAGTACCTGTGGAGCTATTATAGATTACAAAAGGGAGAAGATCTTGACTAAGTTTGATGGGGAATCTTATGAGTTTAATTTCTCGAAATTTACTAAAGAAACCTGTGAAGAGGAAACCCTTAATGAGGATTTTAGAGTTGAACAACTTGCTTCTATTTCTCTTGCTCCTAACAATGCTTTGCAGTAATTTATGGAAGATCATGAAAGTGAAATCTTCATGGAAGAAAGGAATGAGATTGACGAGATTCTCCGTAATAAGCCTAAGATGCTTAAGCATAACTTGCATGTAGAAGACTTGGGTACCACGTTGCCACCTAAAAAGGATCCGGTCTTCGATCCAAAACCTCTCCCTGACGATCTTAAATATGCTTACATTGATGATAAAAAGATATATCCTGTTATTATTAGCTCTAAACTTTCAGGGAAGGAAGAAGAAAGGTTATTGGAGGTTTCGAAGAAACACCGAGGGGCTATGGGCTATACTCTGGATGATTTAAAAGGGATTTCACCTACTATATTTCAGCATGCTATCAATATAGAACAAGATGCAAAGCCAGTAGTAGAGCACCAACAACATTTTAATCCTAAAATGAAGGAAGTGGTAAGAAATGAGGTATTGAAACTCCTTGATGCTGGTATTATTTACCCTATTGCTGATAGTGAATGGGTTAGTCCTGTTCATTGTGTCCCTAAAAAGGGAGGTATTACTATTGTGCCTAATGATAATGATGAGCTTATTCCCCAAAGAATAGTAGTAGGCTATAGGATGTGCATTGATTTTAGGAAAGTCAACAAAGTTACTAAAAAAGATCATTACCCGCTTCCTTTTATTAATCAAATGTTGGAAAGGTTGTCTAAAAAGAACCATTTTTGTTTTCTCGATGGTTATTCTGATTTCTCTCAAATTGCTGTTAAACAACAAGATCAAGAAAAAACTACTTTTACTTGCCCTTAAGGAACTTATGCTTATAGACGTATGCCTTTTGGTTTATGTAATGCTCCTGCTAGTTTTCAAAGATGCATGCCTGCTATCTTTCATGGGTTTTGTGAGGAAATTGTGGAAGTGTTCATGGATGACTTCTCTGTCTATGGAACTTCTTTTGATAATTATCTGCACAACCTTGATAAAGTTTTGCAAAGGTGTGAATAAACTAATCTTGTTCTTAATTGGGAGAAATGCCACTTCATGGTTAATGAAGGGATTGTCCTTGGGCATAAGGTTTCCAAAAGAGGCATAGAAGTGGATAGAGCTAAAGTTGAGGCAATTGAGAAAATTCCCTGCCCAAGAGACATCAAAGGTATTTGTAGTATCCTTGGTCATGATGGTTTCTATAGAAGGTTTATTAAAGATTTCTCTAAGATATCAAAACCCCTCACTAATCGTCTTCAAAAAGATGTACCCTTTGTTTTTGATGATGATTGTAAGGAATCTTTTGAAACTCTTAAGAAGGCTTTAACTACAGCTCCTATTGTTCAACCACCTAATTGGAGTTTACCCTTTGAAATAATGTGTGATGCTAGTGATTTTGCTGTAGGTGCTGTCCTTGGGAAACAAATTGATAAAAAGCTAAACGTTATTCATTATTCTAGTAAGAGTCTGGACGTTGCTCAAAGGAATTATGCTACTACTGAAAAAGAATTTCTAGCTATCGTCTTTGCTTGTGATAAGTTTAGACCCTATATTGTAGACTCAAAAGTCACCATTCATACTGATCATGCTGCTATTAAGTACCTTATGACGAAGAAGGATGCTAAGCCTAGGCTTATTAGATGGGTGCTGCTTTTACAAGAGTTTGATCTACATATTGTAGATAGGAAAGGTGTTGAAAACCCTGTAGCTGATAATTTATCTTGATTGGAAAATATCTCCTTTGACCCTATGTCTGTTAATGATAGTTTTCCAAATGAACAATTGGCTGCGGTAGGGGTAAGCTCGCGAGGGAGCCCTTGGTACGCTGATTATGCTAACTTTATTGTCTCCAAGTATTTGCCTCCAACTTTTACAACTCAGCGAAGAAGAAAGTTCTTTTATGATTTAAGGCATTATTTTTGGGATGACCCACACTTATATAAAGAAGGAGTGGATGGTATTATGCGAAGATGTGTTCCAGAATATGAACAAAAGGAGATATTGCGTAAATGTCATGGTAGTGCTTATGGAGGACATCATGCAGGAGATAGAACTGTGGAGAAGGTGATGCAATTAGGTTTCTACTGGCCTACCCATTTTAAAGGTGCAAGAAAATTTGTTTGATCTTGTGATGAGTGTCAGCGTGTTGGTAATATTTCTAGACGCAATGAAATGCCTATGAACTACTCTCTAGTTATTGAACCCTTTGATTGCTAGGGATTTGACTTTATGGGTCATTTTCCTCCCTCGAAAGGTTATACTCTTATTATTGTTGATGTTGATTATGTTACTAAGTGGGTAGAAGCCATTCCTATGAAGAGTGCTGATGGGGAGACTTCTCTAAAAATGCTTAAGGATGTTATATTTCCTAGGTTTGGAGTGCCTAGGTATCTCATGACTGATGGAGGTTCTCATTTCATTCATGGTGGTTTTAAAAAGACCCTTGCTAAATATGATGTTAATCATAGAATTGCTTCAGCTTATCACCCCCAAACTAGTGGGCAAGTAGAGTTATCAAATAGAGAAATTAAATCCATCTTGCAAAAGACTATTAATAGATCTAGAAAAAACTGGGCTAAAAAGTTGAATGATGCTTTATGGGCTTATAGGACTGCCTACAAAAACCCTATGGGGATGTCTCCTTATAAAATGGTTTATGGGAAAGCTTGTCACCTACCTTTAGAATTAGAGCATAAAGCTTACTGGGCAATTAAAGAACTCAATAGAGATTGTAAGCTCGCTGGTGAGAAAAGATTATTTGACTTAAGTTCTTTAGATGAATGGAGGAGTGAAGCCTATGAGAATGCTAGGCTCTTTAAAAAAAAGTTAAAAGATGGCATGACAAGTGAATACTTAAGAGAGAATTTCATGTTGGTGAGAAAGTTCTATTGTATAGGTCTCGTCTCAGATTTTTTGTACGAAAACTACTGTCAAAATGGGAAGGACATTTCGTTATTGAAGAAGTGTACCGTTCGGGGCTAATAAAAAAATCTTCTTTAAAAGATAATACTACACAAGTAGTGAATGGGCAGCGACTCAAGCACTATATTGCTGGAGATTCCTACAATGAAGATGTTGATCCTTTTCAAGTTATAACTCCGGAAAAAATTATCAAGGACCAAATTCAGAGACCTGCAGACTCGTTTTTGAATAGGTAACAGTTCTGGTACGAAAAGTTCTGCGAAAGATCTGTCAAATTATATTTTTGTAGTTTTTAGTCAATAAGAAAAGCTACGAAGAGAAAAAGGGATGGAAACGGAGCCAGGGTGGCTCACACCACCCTGTGGCGCGGGCCCACCCCTGGCCGCACCACCAGGTGGTGTGGCCACTCCGGACTCCGTCTCCGACCCGTTTTCTCCCAGTACCTTCCTTTTGTTGTGAAACTTCATAATATATAATCCCCCGGATCTCCTGAGGTTCGTATACCGTGTTTTCGTTTTGATCTGCTTTTGACAGGTAGAGTCCCAGATTTGGAGCCACAATGTCTTTGTCTAGATCAGCCAAGGAAGATTCCTTAGAGGACATCATCAACCCCTACATGAGAGAGTTGAAGATTCATACCAAGGAGTTGTTGCTTGAAGACGGGGAGGTCCGTATAAAGGAGGTTCAAGGCCCTAAAGGTGAAGGAGGTCTGGAGGACAGGATGGAAGCACTGGAGCAAGAAGTCTTTAGGTACAAGAAGATGGTGGAACACGAAGTGGATATCATCCATAAGATTTGTTCCGAACTCATCGCCGAGCACCAAAAGGAGACTGCTGAGCTCAAGGATGAAGTCCTCTCACTCCGCCAAACAACCAACAAACTGCAAGCACAACTCTGTGACGTTCAAAATCAAAATTGTGAGTATGAGGTTAGGTTTAAATGCATAAGTGCTGCTGCAAGTTTCAGGATGCTGGAGACCACGATGTCCTTTGTTGATAGGGAGCCCTTACCCTGGAAGTCGGACGATGACAAGAGGATACCACCACCACTGAAGGAGTAATTTGTCATCAGGTTTTGGCATCCCCTTGGTTTCTTCCAAGCTTGGGGGAGTGTCGCGGTATCACATCACTATCTTCTATCTTTTTACCTTTTTAGTAGAGTCATATCATGAATAGAGAAGTTATTGTGTAGGATGGTTTGCATTATGGAAGTGTCCCCTCTCTCGTTAGATATGTATACCTTGGTGTGAGTTGCCGTTATGGAATGTTAATGAGAAGTTCTATCATTTACTCTTTTGCATATATTATATAAGTTTTCAATTCGTGGTTATATGATTGATCTTGTTGTTAGTATTGGTATCACTTTGGGATCATTGAGTTAATTTAGTTGGTTTTGGCAAACCTGGCTTGGTCAGTAGCAACACTATTTTCGAGACTTGAATGAAAAGATAAAAGTACTCTAAAGAAATATAATTTCATCATCTTTCTTTCTTGATTTGCTCATAAGTTAGTATTCTCTGGTTAAGATCTTTTGTGCTTCCAAGGAAGATTGCATGTTTTTTTATCACTTGTATGTTTGTTTGTTTCCTTCAACTCTTATACTTGCTACCTAGCCTTGCTAGCAAAAAACCTGTACTGAGAGGGAATTCTTCTCGTGCATCCAATACTTGAACCAAACCCTATGCCATTTATGTCCACCATACCTACCTATTAGCACTATTGCTATTCCAAGTAAATTCTTGTTTTTATCTACCTCCAAAATTAAACTTGTTATGTGAAAATTAGTGATTAAAGCTCTCACAAACTTGATGGAACACTTTACTTTCTTGCACTTAATAAACTTGAACCATTGTGCCCATCTATGTTGCGTATATGCTTGCGCTTTGTAAGTTGTGAATTAGCAGAACCATGCTGTCATGGGGAACGCTTTCAACATTGCACTGGTACTTTGTACCTAGTTGATATCATGTTCTTTTGTCTATAGATGTCGTCAGTGTGAAATGAAAGGGGAGCTTGTTAGTCTATGGAGTTATGCATGTGTGTTAAAGAAACGCCTGGGCCGCTGGTCTAATCCATGTTGTCATCGTGGAAACCTGCAGTGTAACCATAACGAGCATCTATCAAGCATTCTTCTTATTAAAAAAAGAGATAGAGATTGAGAAAAAGAGAAAAAGAAAAAAGAGATATTATGAAAAGAGGAAAGAGAGAAAAAGCACCATATTCCCATGGTAAATAAGAAGATTGTTGAGATGCTTGTTGTCTGCTTGTCTTGTCATTTTGATATGGGGATTCTTCCGTATCATCGGGCAAGGGGTACCCCGTTGGCGGTTCTCTATGATACACATATGCTTACGATGACAAGAACTTACCGGTGACAAAACTTGAGTAGCATGATGAGCGGCCCTCATATTCAAGGGACATGAGATTCTCAATTTACAACTTGTCAAGCATATCCTCGTATTTGATCACTTCAACCTTAATCACCTAAAGATGCCTATGATAGGGGCAATGAGAGATCAAATCTAATAAGTATCATAATTGTTGGGAGCTCTTTATGAAACTTGAAATCCCTGCTTCCCTCTGCGAAGGGCCTTTCTTTTACTTTTTAGTTGAGTCAGTAAACTTATTCCCTTCTATCTCAGCAAGTATTTGGAGTTGTTGTGTTTCATTCATTCATATGATGATTTATTCAATCATGTTTCTTATGTTCCTTGTTTTGCACATTGCTCTTATCTTGGTGTTTACTACTTTGAAAGCTATCATTGAAAATCAGTTATTTGTGAACTCCAGCAAATTATCAACTATTCTTTGACCAAGAGCTAAGTTTGCCATTACCAATTATGATTTACTTTATGTATCTTTATTGTGTATCCTTTACTTATTGCAAGTTAAGTTATATAATAGTGAGTTGTCTTCTATTATGATCTATGTATTGATGAATGTGATGCTTCCTGTCCGTGTTCTTTTATCGACTCTTCACTCCATAAACCTGAGGCCATGTTTATTGAGCTCGGTTTCGCTTGGGGACAAGCGAAGTCTAAGCTTGGGGGGAGTTGATATGTCCATTTTGCATCACTATTCTATATCATAATTTTCTGTTATTCATTGATATATTTTGTATTAGGAGAAGATACTTATGTTATTTCATCTGTTTTTGCATGGTTGATGACTTTTGGAGCATGGACCGCTGCAGTAAGGATCCTGATGGAAAAATTGCTGTTTGGAGGCGAAATTCGCGAAGATCAGAAAATCCAGGAAAATATACGGAAAATCCTATTTTTCTAGAAGATGAAGGAAGCCAGAAGGAGGAGTGGAGATGGGCCGTAGGGGGCCCACACCACCCCCTGGCGCGGGCCACCCTAGGTCGCGCCACCAGGTGGTGTGGCTGCCCTGGCCCACCTCTGGCTCTCCCCTCTAGCGTATATTATGCTCACGAAACCCTAAGACTCGGGGAGTGACCACAGAAAGATTCCGCCGCCTCTGCGGGGCGGAAAACACCGAGAGAGAAAGATCTCTCCGGCAGATAGATTTCTGCCTGGGGAATTCCTTCCCGGAGAGGGGAGATCGTCGCCATCAACACCACCATCAAGCTAGACTTCATCGGGATCATCATCATCTCAGCACCACCATCATCACCATCAGCACCCTCATCACCATCTCCATATTGCTGTAACAATTGGGTTGAACCTTGCATAGTTCTTAGGGGAAACTTTCCCGGTGTTGATTACTCTTTGTAGTTGATGCTATTGAGTGAAACCATTGAATTACTATTTATGTTTAGATTGTTATACATCATTATTCCATCTCTGATCATGATCCATATGATGTCTTGTGAGTAGTTCGTTTTGTTCTTGAGGACATGGGAGAAGTCATGTTGTTAGTAGTGGAATTGTGTTGAGAAAGATTCAATGGTTTGATATTTAAGTTGTGGTGTACTTCTTCTAGTGGTGTCATGTGAACGTCGACTACATGACACTTCACCTATATGGGCCTAGGAGAATGCATTGTCTATTTGGCTACTAATCGTAGGGGTTGCCGGAGTGATATAAACCTGAACCCCCGTTAGGAAACCATTGCACAAGGGACGTAAGGGTCTTAGAGTTTAAAGTCGTGGTTAGGTTTCTACCTTAATTACTTTATTGTACTTACGGATGTTTGCAAGGGGTATAATCACAAGTATGTATTAGTCCTAGGAAGGTCGGTACATTAGCACAGGTTCACCGACACAACACTTAGCAAGCTAAAGAAGATTAATCAACTATATGAAGCGAAAGCACTTGACAGTCTTCCCATGTGTCCTCGAGAACGTTTGGTCATCTTAAGTAATACAATCGGCTTGTCCTTTGCTGAATAAAGGATTGGGCCACTTGCTGCATTTATTCTTATTGTCTTTTATTTACTCGTACTTTATTTACTTGCCTGATCAAAAACCCCTAAAAATCCGTTTGCTAAGTATTTGCAAAGAATTCTTGATCCATACCACTAGCCAGCACCTTCTGCTCCTCGTTGGGTTCGACACTCTTACTTATTGAAAATACTGCGATACACCCCCTATACTTGTGGGTCATCAGCTACCTTGATTTAACAAGGTCATCACACTATCACGTGATAACTGTAGCGCATGATTTCACTTAAACCTAGTGGGGCAACAAAACAAAGGTAAAAACCTATGTAGATCTTGAATAATATGTGTCACAATTCCATCTCCACCCCTATTGACGAGGGGTAACCTCGGCAATGCCCATGGTGATGGACTTGGGGTTTCGCGGAAACGAGAACGTTGGGGATTTCGTCGGATGTCAGGGAAACAATGGAATCAAGGTCACTTATATATTGAGTAATTGCACTATTACAAGTTGTCTTCTAGATTTCGGTACCCCGCTTGGGCTTCTCTCGTCCTATATATAATAGGGTGGGTCTCAAAGCTGTATGTAGATAGGTTTCATACCTATGTGATTACAATACCAACACAATGTCGGTTTATAGTCTCTTTCCTAATACAATCAAAGCCTTTGTCAGTTGCTTCCTTGGGTTGTCGTCTAGAATCTTCATGGGCCGAAAGCCCTTTTACCTAGTATAGGGTAGTGAATCATAAGCATCCGAGTAATTATACCTATGTCAGTAGCCCCCGAGACTCTACTTGAACCGAAGTTTCAGGTTGAGTCTCAAAGTTTCTTTTTCTTTCTTTTCCTTTATATTTCATTTTTCATAGGGATTTTGGTAAAACGGATCTGATGCTTCCGACAGATCAGGAATCAGTTAATTGCTCCTGGGTAAAAACAAGGTTGTCCTACATCAAAATCAAGTCCCTAGGCTCGAATCCGGAATTTGCTACTACCGTAATTCAGTTCGAGCCGCTGAGGTCTTATCGAATACTGAATTCCAGTTTTCTATTTTTATTGGGTACCCAACGCATCCGTTGGGATTTTTCATCGTATCATTGATACGGATATTTTACTAGCAAAGCAAATTCTTGTGCGATTACCAGGCCACACAGGACGAATCCTAGGGTCTTATCTTCATGCTTCTGAACATGGCATTCAGATTTTTATCGCGTTGGGTGTGATCCGAGAGTTTTTTTGTTTTGTAGCGGCAGAAGAACTTTTTGTTTTTTGCAACTACTCCCGATAGGAGTATCTTGTCGATGAATGTTTTCTTTGTTTTTCTTTATCATGTGCACGCCAGCGCTCCTGATAGGAGTAGCCCCCGAGGCTATGTTTAGATATATGTATCAAAACATAGGCTCGAAAACTTATGTTTATGGCACCAGTGCTTCTGTAATTTTTGTCGGTTGCACGACCAGTGCTCCCGATAGGAGTAGCCCCCGAGTCTATAGTCGTAATATTGTATATTCAATTGTAGTCTTAGATCTTTTCTTGGAAGAATTTACTTCGACTCCGATTTTAGTTTTTTCGGGTTATATTTCCAATGGTGAGCTGCAATTTCTGCAACACCTCCGTTGTGACGTCAGTGATGACTTATCTTATGTTGTTGATTTTCAGAGGAACACGCCATGACAGGACGTGTCAAACATGGGCCCATGCAGCAGTAATGATGACGCGTGATAGCGTATTCAGCGGAGATTTTTGACTGCACGTCCCCTCCCCACGCGAAAATCGAGGCGTCACACGTTGTCCTCCGTTTTTACCGTAGCCATAACTTGTTTAAAATTTTTCCTTTATGGAACCCTTGTAACACGTGTCACCATCGTGCGACCTTCTGTCGGTTCGATTTTGCATCGAACGGTTTGGACCTCACGCCTTTGCTCTTTATAAGGGAGAGAAGATGTGTTTTACTATTTTACCTCACCTATCTCTGCTCCATCTTCTTTCTTGTGATCTTGCCCCCTTGCAAACTCCTGCTCTACGCTCGTGTTCCTCTTTCTTCTCCATATGTATAAGAAAAGTTGGGACTTCCGCTGCCGCTGCAAAGGCCACCAAGAAGAGGGTCGTCGGATGGGCTCCTTCCAAGTGCACGGCGCGGGAGCTTCGTGAGGCGTGGAACTCCGGCCATCTGACGGAGGGTGCCTTCAAGCTTCCTGTAGATGAGGCTGCACCCATCCCCGAGCCTGGCTGGAGGGTAATGTTCCTCTCTTTCCTCTTCCGTGGTTTTTCTCTTCATGTCCACGAATTTCTTCGTGGTCTTTTGTTTGTTTATGGCGTGCGTTTGTACTAGCTCACGCCCAACTCCATTCTCCATGACGCTTGTTTCTTCACTCTCTGTGAGTGTTTCCTTAGGATTCATCCCCATTGGGGCCTTTGGAAACATTTCCTCTATGTTCGCCATAACGCCACTGACACCATTGTCGATGACGTTGGTGGTGCCATTTTCTCTGTCCGCTTGGACGTTGATTACTTTGATTTTGAACTCACTGATTCTATCCAAGGCTGTAAATCCAAGTGGTTTTATATCAAAGATTAACCACTTGAAGGCTAATCTTTTGGTTTAGCCCCCTTTGATCCTAAGAAACCTTGCCACAATTTGACTCCTGGGATCAGCATCCTTCTCCCGAAGAAATGGCGGAAATCCAGCCCCATATTGATTGCATCTCGAAATTGTGGCACGAAGTTGGCAAGGAATTGTCAGGTCTCCAGATCCTAGCATACTTTTTGCTGATCCGTGTCCAGCCGCTTCAAGCTCGGCTTTCTGGCATGTGAGCGTACACAGGGAGGAAGGACCCGATGAGGATTTCCTCGGAAGACCTTGCCCTAAAGGTGTATGAGAAAAGGGTCCGGAGCTTCCCACTCTAACCAAGAAAAGCTTGGTTCCTTCAACATGTCTTGTGGAGCCTTTTGGTAAGAAAAACCGGCTCCTTGAGGTAAATTTCCTTTGCCTTCATCTTTTCCTTTCTTCTGTTTGCAGATGCACTTTTACTCTTTTCAAAGACTAGCGTTTTTTTCTTGTCTTCTGCTTTCTGTAGGATTTTGATCATGTGAGCTCACTTCCTCCTCTTCCTTGAAGTTGTGAGCCCCCTGCCCATCCCTTTGCATCCGACGATCTCCCTATGACTAGGACCACCACGGATGAGGAGGGGGAGTTCTCTACATCCGATTCTTCTTTGAAGACGCAATCTCTTCCTTCGGCTGGCTCAGGAGATTTCCACATGGAGCATGCTAGCGAAAAGAGGAAGCGCCCTTATGCTGTGGAAAGGATCGAGGACTCTGATGACTCGACTGCTTCCAAGCCTTTCGGTGCTTCTCCGTTCACGGCTGCTACTGCCTAGGTGAATTTGTTCTGCCTTGCGCATGATGTGTCTTCATAAGTATTCACTTGCTTCTTTTTCCGTTTTACCGGGTGGTTTTACTGCTGATGCTTATTCCATTTGTGTTGTTCTTTTGCAGTGATGACGAAGATCCTCCCGCATCTCCTCTTCGCACATCTGTGGGCTGCTCTACAAAGAAATCTCCTCTGCCATCGGCGGAGCCGAAAGAAAAGCTCATGTGTCCTATGGGGAAGGTCATCCAAAAGGATGCTGCCACTTCATCCAAGCAGCCACCACAAAAAAGGAAGAAAATGGTGGGTAAAGGGGTGGTGATATCTGAAGAGCCTGTTGATGTGGATATGAAGGATGTAAGTCACTTTTTATTTAAGAATTTTTCTTCCGGTAGCCTTTTTTACTTTGCCTTCATATCCTTTTGTTGTGATGTTTCTTTGCTCAGCCTTTGATGCGCTAGATGGTCGGTATAGCCTCTCATTTTGTAAGAATCCGTGATGAAGCCGAAGAACCTCTTTGTGAAATGTTCTTCCTCATTTTTTCATGACTTTTTCACACAGCCACTGCCAAGCAATCCAGAGTTATTCGGGATGAGGTGATGAAGCGCGCCGATGATCTTGAGGTTAAACTTTGAGCCGCTGAAGAGGCTTTGGGGGAGGCCAATTGGAAGGTGAAAGCTGATGCCGAAGAAGTGGCCAAGCAAGCCGTTGTTCGAGATGCAAATCCGCGACAGCGCCTAGAGGCCCTCAATGATTTGTTGACCCGTAAGTTTTTGTCTTGTGCATCTTTATTTTGTTTCTATCCTTTGGTTATCAATCCTTTCTTCCATTTTTGTTTTCAGAACTGACTGGCCAGAACCTGACGTTGAATGAAGATATGAAGGTTGATCCGTTGTCAGATGTTGTTAGCACCTTGGAGGCCAACAGCGTTCGTGGGTGCAACCTTCTTGTCCGCTCCTGCCGTGCCTTCAAGAATCTTCATGCTGAAATATTTCCAACAAAGGATCTGCCAACCAACCTGAATGATCTTGTCTCTATCTTCGGTGCTAATCCCAGCCCCCTTGTTGGTTATAGTTTGACGCTGTCAAGGAGTGCTGCCGAAACTTCGATGGCCCTGGTGATGGCGCACGGCGAGAAGGTCGACTGGGAGAAGGTTAGCTCCTCTGTCCTAGTCACCCCCAATGGCCAAGCAGTTGACCTGAAGCCGTATATTAAGAGGGCCAGAAAATATTCTCGGCTGCTCCTAGGTCTAGGCTTAGGTTCGGAGAACCTGGCTGCCCCTGTGATGGCTCAGTGTCGACGCTAGGAAAATGCTGGTGCGATGTTGATGTAGAGCTCGTTGGGAACCCCGAGAGGAAGGTATGATGAGCACAGTAGCAAATTTCCCTCAGTTATGAAACCAAGGTTTAATCAAACCAGTAGGAGCAAGGAAACATCCCAAAGGTGTTGCTAGCTGAGCTTTGGCAGGCCCACTACTGGTGCTAGTAGCAACGTGGAGACCTGCACAACACAACCATGGAACTTTGTCCCCAACTTGCGATGAGGTTGTCAATCTCACCGTGTTTTGCAGAAAACAAAGGATTAAATGTATCGAATGGAAAGAAGTAATAGTTTGCAGAAAGTAAACATAAAGCAGTAACAGTTTGTAGATTGTATGTAAAAGACAAGGACCGGGATCCATAGTTGACTAGAGGTGGCTCTCCTTAGATAGATAACATGCTGGGTGAACAAATTACAGCGGGGCAATTGACAAACATCGAGAAAGCAATACATGCATATACTAATCATCTTGACTCCTTCGAGACTTAATTGAGAATTACAACATTATACATAGACCGTCATCCAACTACATCTATCACTAATTATCCACCTTTAGGTTATCATCCAAACCCCCTCAAGTATTAAGTTGCAAGCAACATATTATTGCTTTACGAACTGCGTGTAAAGTAAACAATACGATTGTTCTATGAACAAAGGATTGTTGTTTTCTCCCTAGTAGCAACAGCACATCTAGTACCTTAGAGGTTTCTGTCACTTCCCCAGATTACCAGAGGCATGAACCCACTATCGAGCATAAATACTAAGTCTTGGAGTTGCTAGCATCTACTTGGCCAAGATAGCTACTAACAACGGAAAGCATGCAAGATCACAAATAACAAAGACATGATAGAATCAATAATCAATCTGAAATAGCATCTCAATATCCATCGGATCCCCGCAAACACAACATGCAAAATTACAAATAGATGATCTTGATCATGAACGGATCTCACAAGATCTAGACATGAAAGCACAAAGGAGGAGAACCAGCCATCTGGCTACTACATGGATCCATAGTCCAAAGATGAACTATTCACGCATCACATCGGAGGCTTGCATGGTGATGAAGAAGGCCTCCAGGGTGAATTCCCCTCTCCGGCAGGGTGCCGGGAAGAGCTTCAGATCCCTCCCGATCTAGGGATGGAGATGACGGCGGCTACAGACTCTTTCGTGGATTTTTGATCGGGCACTTAGGGTTTTCGTCCCGAGGGCAATATATAGGCGGAAGGAGAGGCCGAGGGGGTGTTGGGGTCGGCCAGTGCACCCCCTGGCACGGGTCAGGCCTGGTCGCGCGGCCAGGTGGTGTGGCTAGCCCCCAGTCCTTCTCCGTCTCGTATTCTGGCATCTAATGACTTCCGGAAAAATAGGTACTTTGGCTTTTGTCCCGTCCAATTCCAAGAATATTCATTTTCTGACTTTCCTGGAACCAAAAACAGCAGAAAACAGGTAGCTGGCACTGTGGCTCTTGTTAATAGGTTAGTCCAAGAAATCATATGATAAGTACTCCAAAGTGTGGACAAAACACAAGAAAGTGGATAAAACCAAGCATGGAACATCAAATATTATAGATATATTTGCAATGTATCACCCTGCTCCGACGGGCGCTCCTTCTTCGGCTACCCATGTTGCTCCTGTAGCTAGTGCTCCTTCCGCTAGTGTCACCCCGTCTTTGAAGGACACGACATCGTAGGCTTTGTTTTGTAACCTTTATCGTGTCTCCCTTGCTATCATTGTAATGAACCTTGAATTTACCCAGCTCTCCCTTGCTTCTTTTTACAAGAAGGAAATTTTCGAATATATGTGTATGAGCTTGCTTTTGCACGCTGAACGTTTCATATCTTTTTGCTTTGCCAGATTTTGAATGATCCACCGGCTCCTTCTGGCTCCGCGCAACTGTCGGATGCTGCTCCACCCTCCCTTGTAATAGGTGTGGCCAATTCCACCATCGTGCGTACTATGGACCCGCCATTGTATGCTGAAAAGATAGAGTAGGTGAAAAAACTTGAAGGAAAACTTTGGGTTGTTCAATCGATGGTGGATGTTTCCCAATCGAAAACACGCCAAGCCCTCAACCGTGAGGCTTTTCTCTTGGAAGAAGTTTCCAGGGCGAGCGAAAAGTTGTTATGTGAGTGTTTCTCCTCTGTCCTCGGTTGCTTTTTCTGATTTGCAGGAAATTGACATTGTCTTCCCTTTTTGTAGGCATTCAATTGTGCGAGAGGGAGGAGAGCCAACGTCTGCGCAACTGAATGCGCGCCCTTGTGTCTGCCTCCCGAAATTCTGACACAGACTTCTAGACTGATCATCGTCGCACCTATACTGTGGCGTTGCTTCAGGATCGCCTATCGGAGTTGGAGCAGTTCGTCGAGTGCTGCCGCAGGTCTTTGGCCATTGTTTACAATGCCATGTTTCCTCGGGATCCTTAGCCTCAGACCTTGGCAGAGTTGGTTGCGAAATTACGGAAAGGTGAAAGGATTCACCATTACGTGAAGCTTCAACTTGTGGCGGGTGCGAAGCTTGCGCTTTCGTGGGTGCATGCGCATTATCCGACCTTAGATCTGGATGTTGTATCCTCGGGACTACCTCCTCCTTCCGATGGCGGCCTTGTTTATATGGAGCCTCATTATGCTGTCGCTCGTAGACCCGCAATTAGGATTGTGCGTAGGTGCTTAGAAGTAGATAACTAATTTTTCGTTAACTTTGAGATCTGACTGCCTGTTTGTGCAGCCTTGTACTGCGTAGTCGAAATATTGTATAGACATTTATCAAAAAGGTTGTATATTTTATACGAGATTTTGATTGCATGTTGGATTCTTTTGATTTGAGGACCCGACGAACTAATGTTCGTGTGCCATAGAAGTTTGTATGTTGTGGAATACTTTTCTTTTTTATTGATAATCATGGATAGAAGTACATTGCGAGGGTGTGATCGCCTGGCCATTGGCCTTTATTGAATATAAGTGCGTTTAAGTGAAGATTTTTTTGAAGGAACTTTGGCTTCTGTTGTTGGGGTTCTTCATCATGTTCCTCGTCATGGTGCTCTCGTGTTGTTGATCAGTGGATTTTCCTATGCAGGACCTATATTGGAGGCCGCATAGGTTGCTTTTGCGATACCGTTGCGTGCTTGCTCTTCCGATATTTTCTTTTTGCGGGTGTGCCCTTCGTGTGTTGACTCCTCATCCGCTAACTTCAGCTGTCCGAGTTCCGCCTCCATCCCGAAAGATTCCAAGATTTTGTTGAATTCTCGGTCGGAGCTGTCTGCGCGACTGAAGCTTCCTTTGACTGTTATGACCCTGTTGGGGGCTGGCATTTTTAGCACCAGGTATGTGTAGTGAGGTACTGCCATGAACCTAGCGAAATCTAGTCGTCCTAGGATCGTGTGGTACTGATATAGCGAGTCCATGACTTTGAATTCTAGCTTTTCTCACCTGAAGTTAGTCGTTGATCCGAAGACTATGTCGAGATGAACTTTGCCCAATGGAATTTCGGATTTTCCTGGAACTATCTAGTGGAAAGTTGTGTTTGTTGGTGCTAGGTTTGTCATGGACTAGTTCATGGCCCGAAGAGTTTTGGCATAAATCAGGTTGATGTTGCTTCCTGCATCCAAGAACACTTTGCTCATGTCAAACCCGCCGATTTGCGCTTCCACTATTAGTGCTGACTGGCCTGGCTGAGGGACCCGTAATGGATGATTAGCTCTGCTAAAAGTAATTTCTTGTTCTGACCAATGTAGGTACTCCGGTGTAGGAGGTGCTTTGTTACTGCCAATTTTACTTGTCTAGTGATCAATTTCTGTGTTATGTTAGAGGATGGCCCCTTTTGGATCATTGACACTGCTCCCTTTGACCTGGGATATTCGTTGTCTTGGTGTATTGTACTTTGCGGCTGCCCTGCTGGCGGATGCCCCTGTGGTGGAGGTGGCGCATCGATGGCCAAAGCGCCAGGTGCAGTAGAGTAGCCTCGGTTTGCTGCTTTCGCTGCCCTTGTGTTGCATAGTTCTTGCATTTTCAAGAAAGTTCGGTAGTCGTTTAGGAGATGATTTGATCGCATTTTCCGTGTTGAGTCGATGTAGTAGTGCATATTGCAGGGTCCTTCCAACATTTGTCCTGCTGACGTAGGTGGGTCTCGATTCGTCGACTGGTATCATTGCTATGATTGGCTTCCACCGATGTTGTCCCTATTGCCACGGTATCCACTTTTGTAATCAGCACTTCATCAGCTGTCCCCTCCAGAGAAACTTGTTGCAACATAACTGGGTGTATGGTATCCATCATTGGTTTGTCGTCTCCGGTCGTTGTTGTGCCTGTCTCTGTCATCGTCAGGTGAACGGACCCTTTTGCTGTGTACTACGTCATCTCCATCAGCCCAACGATTGGCTATTTCCATCAGCTGTGAAATTGTTCTTGGATTGGTTCGTCCTAGTTCTTCAATAAACTCCTGTCGACAAAGTCTATCATTGAAGGTGTCGATTGCTCTCTTGTCAGATATTGCTTCAGTCGAATTTGTTGTAATGTTCCATCGTTGGATGAAGGCTCGTATTGATTCTCCTGGCTTTTGTTTGTAGTCCCGCAATTGCTCCAAAGACGCGGGTTGCTTGAATGTAGACTGAAATTTTATGGTAAATTTGTCCTCAAGGTCGTTCCAACTGCTAATAGAATCTTCGGGTAGTTGTTTTAGCCAGGAGCGTGCCACACCAGTTAGGTGCAGCTGCAAGCTTTGCATCGTTTTAGCTTTGGATCCTCCTTGTAATCTGATAGTTGCCAGATAGTCTGTCAACCAAGCTTCAGGTTCTTGGAGGCCGTCGTACTTTTGGCGATCTTGGGGTAACTTAAAATCTTTTGGCACCGGAGTTTTGCGAACCCGTCGGGTAAAGCAACTGGCTCGGTATAATTCTTGCTCTTCCTCACTTTTTCCATCATGGTATCCTTGGGTGCTGCGTTCTTCTCTGGATTGATCGATCCTTCGTTGAGTGATGTTGTTTCTCGCGTCGTTTCGCGATTCTGATTCTGAAAAGTGGACCTGATGTGGCGATCGTGATCGTCGGGTGTGACCTCCTTGCCGAGGGTTGCTGCGACGGTGTGGGGATCTATCGAGTTGTCTCCTGGTTCCTTTATTCGCTTGTGTGAGATATTGTCCCACCAAGCCGAGTTTCATCAAGGTGGAGCGGTGGAGCGCCATGCGAGGATCGTCGGGTGCGGGCTATGTTGTGATTAGGTATGTGCGGCCACAATGGCTGCCTGAGTTGTTTTTGCTTTGATATTTCTATCTTGGTCTATCGACATAAATGAAAGATCAAGGTCTCGGATTAGTCGCTCCTCTCTTCTTCAGGGATATCTTCTAATCTAGATGTTCCTCTCCTTGGCGATGCTCCTCCTGTTATGCTCCTTGATCCTTGGGTGGAGCTTAACTGTGCTCGCCGTAGGCTAGATTTGTCAGCTACCCTCTTCCTTTCGTCGAGTTGGCTCTACATCCTGAGGAGGTCTCTCTTTTTTGCGATGGAGCAGATATTGGTATGCCAATAGATCTTCGTGGGTAGCATCCGTTATCATTGGGACTGCACCTGAAATTGATGCTCTCGCCTTTTCCCATGCACTGGCTGGTAAGCTAAGGGTTTGCCTCTCACCCTCGCGTGGTTGTTTTTCTTCCCGATTTACACGGTTAACTATTGGGTCTCCCATGTTTCCTTGACTTCCTTCGTTGTCGTCACTTCCTGCATTAGGGCTTGAAAGAATATCATAGGGATTAAGAATTGGGTTACCGTTGGAATCTTGCTGGGACGTGGCGTCTCCTATGATCATGCATACTTGGTGCTGGGTGACATATGGACTGGTAACGTCGTCGTTTGAACCGATGGAGACACTATCGGATGAGCCAGTGAAGTCCATGAGTTTTTGTTCCAGATAGATTTCCGCCATCCGAATTTTGAAGTCGATGCTTTCGCTGCTTTCTTCGGGTTCCGAATTTGATGGGCTTGCTTTGCGTGGTGGGGTTAACTGTGGGTCTGATTTGAAGGAGAGATTGTCATAAAGACCATCGAGATCCCCTAGATTCATCTCGATTTGCTCGCTTTCATCGCCTGCTTCGATTTGTGCTTCGACTTCCATTGAGGATCTGACGGAAGATGTTGTTACCTTCGTAGGCGTACCTTTTCCCACCGAAGGTTCTGATGCGATTAGGGCCGAAGGGTGTGATTCTTGTAGGTTGCCTGCTTGGAAGTGGAGGCTTTCGATGATTAGATCGGATCCACCGTTAAAATCGGCGGGGTACCAATACAGGAGTAGGTGGGCGTGGATCTGCTTTCGCCGAGTTGATGCTTTGTGGAGAGCGTTCTGCCGAATCCGTAGTTCCAGTGTTCAGGTTTCCCACAGACGGTGCCAATTGACGAGGGGTAACCTCGGCAATGCCCATGGTGATGGACTTGGGGTTTTGCAGAAAAGAGAACGCTAGGGATTTCGTCGGATGTCAGGGAAACAATGGAATCAAAGTCACATGTATATTGAGTAATTGCACTATTACAAGTTGTCTTCTAGATTTCGGTACCCCCGCTTGGGCTTCTCCCGTCCTATATATAATAGGCCGAGTCTCAAATCTGCATGCAGATAGGTTTCATACACGCGTGATTACAATACCAACAAAATGTCGGTTTATAGTCTCTTTCCTAATACAATCAAAGCCTTTGTTGGTTGCTTCCTTGGGTTGTCGTCTGGAATCTTCATGGGCTAGAAGCCCTTTTACCCAGTATAGGGTAGTAAATCATAAGCATCCGAGTAATCATACCTATGTCACCTATGCTACTCCATCTAACACACACTTCTCCCCATACAAGTTCTTGCATACAAGTTGGATCAAAACAAGCAATGAAGAACGGGGTGCATGATATGCATATATATAACATCTTACACAAAATAGATTCCAATCTCAAATATCAAATCATAGAACAAAGATCCACCACATAGGAATTACAAATATGACCATAATCATGTTGGGCAGCTCATATGGTACTATATCTATGAAGAACAAGAGAGAGAGAGAGAGAGAGATCAAGCTACTGCCACAAACCCATAGCCCGGAGGTGGACTACTCCCTCCTCATCATGGTGATGAAGCCAGAGATGTTGGAGAGGGCTGAGATCTCCCCGAAGGTGGCTCCAATGGAGTTTCCCCCTCCAATCTTCGATGGATCAGACTCTATTTGGTGGTGTTTTTGTCTCTTGTGGCTCTCTTCTCAAGGATGCCCCGGGGGTCCTTATATAGGGGTTTTTAGGTCAAGAGAAGTTCGTGGGTGAAAGAATCAAGGCGATCGGACGACCGAGGAGGGAGATAACATAGGTGGTGTGCCACCCAGGCTATCTTGGACTTCCTGGACCTCTTGGTGGAATTCTAGCGCTCTATATGCTTCCCGTGGATAAATATTTGCATACCCAAAAATATAGGTCCTTTTGACTTTGCTTAGGTCCTGAAGCATTAAAAACATTTAAAATAGGGTTTTTCTGCCCTATAGGGTTATAACCAAAATAAAGGGGATCATTGGTAAATCCCCAAAAATCAATATAAAACAGGGATATAACATTATATATGATGTAAATATGTGGGAAAACATGTTAACAAACTACAAAGTTCATGTATGCATTTTACATGCATTAGTCACTTATTTCCAAATGGGGGGGAGTACGATCCCATGGCAAAGTTCAACCAGGTCATTCAAATGTAGTCATAGCGACTCGAAGGGAACCTAGTGCCCCGCCGGCGGCCCCACATCTTCCCCCATCTTCATCGCCGCCGCTAGCCTTTCCGCGGTGGCGACGGCTCCCACCTCCAATGGTAGATAGGAGAGAACTTGCGGTGGACGCATTGGCCAGTTGGTGTCGCGCGTTGGGCAACACGCATAGGTGGTTTCGTGGCGACGATGTCGTGGTGTGGAACACGGTAGTGCCATCAGGGATGGCTTAATAGAGGACAATCAGAATGCTATCGGTGGCTATCGCAACGGGTTTGGGCACGAGCACTGCAGACACAGCGAAGTACCCAGGTTCGGGGCCCTCTCGGCGAGGTAACACCCTACTCCTGGAAGGATCTACTATAAGGGGGGCGAATGCCCAATACAGGTGCTCCTTGAGTTGTTTCCTTATTGAGATAGAGAAGAACTTAAGGTAGAAGATGGTTCTCTTCCGTAGTTGAGTCCTCACTGTAACCCTAGATCTACCCCTCCCTTATATTATGGCCGCGGGGTGTAGATTACAAAGTGGGCTTAGGGTTTGCCCAACGGGCCTAGGGTTTGCGAAGTGGGCCGGCTGGCAGGGCTCAGCCGGTGGTACGTGATGCCACGACAACGTTACAGTGCTTAGCTGCAGTGCTACATTGTCTAGCCATATGGCTACAATGCCCAGATGCCAGAGCCATAGTGGTTAGCCGATAGAGTTGTGCTCAGCTGCCAGCTTTACCTCGCTCAGTGCGGTCGTCGTGTAGCACCGCATGGGTGGCGCCATAGTCTGCCTAGTGACGCGAGAACCTAGAGGCGTGCTCTACGTGGGGCATCACGCCCTCCGTATCCTTGCCACTAAATCCGAGATGACCGGGTGGAGTCGGCCACTCTAAGGGCTCTTCTAGTTATCCGGCTAGATGGGCCAGTCAGGGTAGCTTAGTCCTGGTCCAGTTGGAGCATTCCAAACGGCTACAACTTTCCTGTGTTGTGGCCATCTGGCCTGATTCTTTTGGATCCAGCCTGGTTGGCCTGGCTTGTCCCACCCGAGGGTTATCCCCCGACACTACTCCCCGAGCGTGTTGGGACTTCACCCTGCGAGGAAGTTCTTGTTGAAGGGAATATGCCCGAGAGACAATAATAAAGTGGTTATTATCTTATTCCATTTTATGATAAATGTTTATTTTGCATGCTATAATTATATTAATTGGAAACATTAATACATGTGTGTTTAATAAACAAATAAAGGGTTCCTAGTTATGCCTCTCTTATAAACTAGCTCGTTGATTAACAAGATGATCAAGGTTTCCTCATCATGGACATTGGATGTTGTTAATAATGAGATCACAACATTGGTGAATGATGTGATGAACATTCATCTGAAGTGTAGCATTTGATCAAAGTCATTGTGTTTATATTGCTATAACATCATACGAAGTAATCCTAGTCCTTAGACCATGCGATCATGCCAATCACTAACACTAAAAGAGTATCTTGATAACATCAAACGTTACACCGTGACAGGGTGACTATAAAGGTGGGTTCAATGCTATGAAGGTGTTATGTAGAGGCACATCGATCAAGAGTGGTATTTGTCCATCTCGATAACGGATATATATGCTCTAGGCCCTCTCGGTGATATCACATTGAGATAGCTTACAAGCAAGTGATATGATCACTAGAATGTTATATCACGGGAACGAGAAAAGAGTGCATGTCAGTAACGAGATCAAACTTGGTATGGGGATACCGATGATCGAATCTCGGACATGGAATATATTGCGAGATAAAGGGATTTAGTTACGACGTTAAAGGTTCACACGATCACTAGAGTCATCGTTGAATGTGTAGGAGTCCGTACGGATCTCCAGGTCCTGCTGTTGATTATTGATCAGAGAGGGGTCTCTATCATGTATGCATTATTCGTGAACCATAGGGTGACACACTTGAGGGATACCGAGACCATTTGGAGCAAATATGTTTCAAATAAAGATTTAAGAAAGCGCTGGAATCATTTCGATGGAAAACAAAATTGTTTCGAGTAAAATTGCAGAAACTGGTTCTGCATGTGATATTGAAATGTTGCAGGAGGTTTTACGTGAATGTTTGTTAATTAAATTAATTAACACAAAAATTGAAAAAAATAGTTTTATTTAATGAGAGCTTGCATTAAATTTGGTGGAAATTTAATGGAGGTGGTGGACTTTTGAGTGGAGGCATGTTTATGTGAGTGGGAGCTCCACCCACATGAATGATGGAAGAGGTGGGGGCACCATCTTGGCCGCCGGCCATGGGAGGGTCTTCCCCTCTCTCCCCTATAAAAGGCCCTCCACTCCTCGTCTCATCTCACACCTCCTCGTGAAGGATCTCTCTCCCCCTCTAGAAATTATTCCCCATGGTCACGGATTAGCGAGATACATGTTCCCGGTGGCTTTATCTAGAAAGGAGTTGTTGCTTCCACTGCTTTGCTGGAGCAAGGGACGGAGGTTGTCGGGGTACCGTATGTGTGTGCGATCACGGATGCACTGCTGCTTTGCAGTGCTGGACTTGCTGGTGCTGGACATGATGGACTTGCGGGTACTGGACCAGCTGGACTAGCTGGACTGCATCACGATCTTGAGATGGCAAGTGTACGACTACATCAACCATGAAATTAGTTTCGTTAACAATGCTCTGTCGCTCTTCAAGGGTATGTTCTCTATGGATGTATATCCACTCGTTGCTTGTATCTAGGTAGATAGATCTTGGTGCTTAGTAGTTCCCATCGTAGGAATTTTTTGTTTTCTATGCTACGAACTGAACAGTGGTATCAGAGCCTTATCTATGCGTAGATGCTTTGCATGGGTAGAACACATATGAGTATGTGGGTGTTGATGATCATTTTATTGCATATTCTATGTATTTTGGATATTGGTGGCATAGTGGGATGAAGCTACCCGGCCTAACTTTACATGTCCTCACACATGAGACATGTTCCACGCTTGACATGCAACTAGTTTTGCATAAGTGGCTAGCGGGTTTCTATCTCTCCTACTATAGTCAATATCTGATTTACAATGAGTTGCTAATAATTTGATTATCATCGTTGTGGTTCCATGTTGGTAGGTAAGACTGGTTCTATCTACGAAATCCATAAGCCGCGTAAAATTTGCAATTGATAAATTAGAGGCGTCTATTTTAGATTGTTGTTGGGCTAGTGTCTCGATATGGTACTGTTACAATTTGAAGTATAGTTGATACTCTTGGAAATTATAGCATACCTATCATGTAAGTTCTGTAGACCTTGGCCTTGCACATAAAGGAATGATAAAGATCATACCACGATGCACATGATAGTGATCAAGTGCAATAAACATATCATTCACTTTACACATATGATGTTTGCATCTTATATTGCTTGTTTGGCGTTTTAGTAGCATTATAAGATGATACCTCATTTATATATCAAGATAAAAATGTGTTCTCCCTTAAGTACGCACCATTTTATGTTTCGTCGCTTCAAGTCATCATGCGATAATCGGGTGTAGTTGAATCCACGATCGTATAACGGGTGTAAGATAGTTTTACACACGCGAGTACTAAGGTTCTTAGTTGGTGAGCCTAGCATGTACAGACATGGCCTCGAAACACGGATCGGAAGGTTAAGCATGAGTGATATAGTTGATATGATGCCCATATTGATGCTCGCCTTTAAGACTACACTGACTCACATGATGATCGGACTTGGTGTAGTGGATTTGGTTCATGCAATCACCAAAAATACACGAGGGATGTTGTTTTGAGTGGTAGTTCATTTGTAATTTGGATTAGTCGAACTCCATTTATCATAAATAAGAATCGAAGTGAATTTGCATAATTTGTTGTAGTCATTGGCATATGTTTACTACCTTGCGCTTAGTTTTAATTGAGATAATAGAACTATAGAGTTCTGGATATTTACTTTACGAACTGGTATCATATTGTTTTGAATGTCAATCTAAAGTATAGAAGTCCTATTGCAAACTTTCAGAAAACTCCATTTACTCCATGAATTTTAATAAGTAGTATTAAATCAAGAGTAAGAATTCCAATGTTAGCATCTAAAGTATCATGTTTGCCTCCATGATTCTTGATATTCAAATGTTGTTTTAATATCGAGGTTATCTGGGAGCTGAAAGAATTGTTTCAGGAACCATCATGTGTGAAAGATATTGAGATATCTAAAACAATGTTTAGGTTGCAACATGATAAAGTATAATTTGGCAAAATACATGTTCTCTTGTATGAGAATTTGTGAAGGTTGGAGATGCTAGACGTCCTAGTCTCCCAAAAAGGTTTTGGGAACTGACATTATACTCACGATTCATCCTTATAGGATATAGTAGCTTGATTATGAAAGTTGTCATGATAAGGATGAATAGAAGATGTAGGTAAAATGTTTACTACACTAATAGGTTACTAAAGAATGGATTTTTGAAAGAACGACAAACATTTGATGATGGTGATCAACTTCAAAGTGCAAATCCAAATGTTTACTACACTAAGGATGAATAGCATCTCCAACCTTTTTGAAAGAACTGACTATACACGCTTTGGACTGTGTCATGTGTATGGCGCAACGATTGATGTTGATAGATTCTTTTAAAAGAAAAGGAAATGTTGAAAGAGAATCTATAAAATATTTGGCAGAAAAGAAAAGACTGGAAATGTCTAGCTAAGGTATATAGATGATATACATGTTATGGTTGTATTCTTTGCTTGTTAAACAATCTGGTCCTTGGGTATTGGATACCGAATATTGCTGGTGTGAAATGTCATACAAAACAACACAGTTCGTGAACTACAATGGCCAAAGTAATTGGCAAGAGAATATGTGATGATGTTCATCAAAAACAAATAAAGTGTTATTGTGTTTATCATTGACATCAAAGCTTATCTTCAAGATTAGTTTAAATAATTGTTATTTTTCTAGTATTATGAGAACAATGGTTGTTCAAATAATTACTGTATTCCATAGAAGATGGATGAACTTTTACAAGTCTAGTTGGAGAAATCACATACATAAGAACTAATGCTAAAATGTCGCAAGACAAATGATTGAAAGATCACTTATGAAGTGACATCACCGTTTAAATTATATTGGAAAGAAAACATGAAGAAACTCCATGTTGATGGATTTTTTGAGTCTTTGATTTTGATCAAATGACGCTTGTGAGACTTTCCTCGAGATAAATGAAACCCCGTTCATAGGCCAAAGGGGAACGGGTGACTAACTTATTGGAAATTATGCATATTGATGTATATAGTCCATTATATGTAGCCATGTGCGGTGGATCTTTCAACTTCATATGCTTTCTCCGAAAATTTGAGTGAATATATCTATATATTTACTTAATAAGGAAGAAGTAGGAAACATTTGAAAATTGTTCAAAGACTTTCAAGATGAAGTGGAAAATCATTGTAATGAGAAAATAAAGAATTTATGATTTGATCATAAAGGAAGATATTTGAGTTGCATGTTTAGCAAAAAACCTAAGATTTGAGGAATTGGTCCATGGATTTGCATTTCTCGATAAACCATAGGAGTATGGTATGTTCGAGAGATCAAATCGAACCTTGTTTGACATGGTAAGATCAAAGCTTTAGAGATTGCCTCTTTTACATTGAAAATAGCACCATCGTGATCCGTTGAAATGACACCATCAAGGTTATGTTTTGGGATAAAACCCGAGTTGTCTTTTCTTAAATTTTGATAAGCTATGCATAAGTAAAATGTTTACAACCAAAGTTGGATAAGCACGTCTTTGTAGGTTATCCCAAAGATTTTTTTGGGTATTCCTCCATAACAACAAAGACAAAAGAGTTTGTCGCTTGGAACGTGAAGTTTTTTAAAGAAGGAATTTTTCACAAAAGTTAAGTGGGAGGTCAATAGAACTTTGATTAGGTTGATGAACCTGAGCAACATGTGATAAGTAGCACAGCGCCGGAAAGTGTCCCGGAGGCGTCTAAAATGCTCATGGCTCCCGTGATTACAAAGGTTGTGATCTCGGAGATTAGAGTTCCTATTGAACTGTGTGGGTCGGTAATAATCAAATAGTAAGATTTGAAACAGAAGTCGATGTTGTTTTGACAATGATGAACCGACTGCATGCAAAGAAGCGATGATGGGCCCTGACTCCATAAAATGACTAGAAGTCATAAAATCCGTGATAGTATCCATACACGAGAAATCAAGTTTCTGAACTTGGAATACCCTCCGGAAAGGCGTGAAGCCTATCGGTCGTATTTGGATCTATAAAGAAATAGACAGGGATGTCTGACATCTATTAAATAGTTGACATGTCGGAGTTTTTTTACAACAATGTTCAAGGAGTTGACTATGAAAATATTTGATCTTTCATAGCGATATTTAGTCTTGACGGATTAATGTAGCAACAACTACGTATAATTTGGTATATGGCAGTTGAATAAACACAATGAAGTTCTTCTAATAGAATGGTTACCTAGGACGTGTACATGACATGACCTAAAGGGTTTTGTTAATTCAAAGGATGCTAAAAAGGCATGCAAACTTCAATGGTTGAAGTAAGCATAGCGGAGTTGGAATCTTCACCGTGATGAAACTATTAAAATGTTTAATTTCACCGGAGACGATGAAGATGCTTGTATTTGCAAGAAACTAAGTGGGAGCGCTAAGACATATTTACAATACATTATGTAGAGGACATGTACTATGATTGGAAATGATGTATCTTTTAGTGATATGGATTAAGAATTTCATGAAAATTGGATTTCGATGAAAGACTTGGGCAAAACCGGAATATTTGGCATCAATGTCTATATGGATAGATTGAGGCACTAATATGGTTGTGCCAGACATACATATATGAGATATTGAAAAGGTTCAATATGGAAAGGACAACAAAGGTTCTTGCTGCATGGAAAGGATTGAATCAAGATTCAAGTGTTTTGACACTTGGTCAGTGAAATCACATGAATATTTTGATCAATAATGTATACCGTGATATGTACATATCCAGATATGTCCTATTCTCTAAATGTTGTGAGCATATACCAGAATGATTCATAAGATTATCATTGGACGATAGTAAAGATATTCTTATGAGTTCTAGAAGAACTAAGAATATATCATGTATAAGTGACAAATAGTTAAAAGAAGTTCATTGTGAAGTGTTACATTGATACTAGTTTGTCACAAGATACAAATTAAATTTATCTCAATTTAAACTATGGGTGGCACAATGTAATGGAAAGGAGGTTCCATGATGGATTTGTATGATTTCCAAAGTTGATACATTATGACGGATACTACAACAAAATACTAAGTATATGACTGCTATAGCAGCAGCACAGGAGGGGATTGTAGGGGTTCCGCGTATGAAAACAATAAATTTTACCCTACGCCCCTGAACCCCTGATGCTACCAGGACCTATCTATTAGTAATGCAGTAACGGGAGGGGCTTTTCGCGAACTTACCCTTGAAGACCGAAAAGCGTTGTCAACGCTCAGGAGAGCGTGGTTGATGTAGACGAGCCGAAGCCGACCGCAAGGTCGTGATGAAGTCCTTGCGCTCATGCGGCTCCAACGACTTGAGTGCCTCAAGTGTGACACACGTCCGGTGCCTGACGATGACTCCCGCTTCCCTGATCCAGCAACATTTGCGGAAGTAGAGCTCCTGGATCTGAATCCCGCAGCGCGACGGTGCTCCGCGGTGAAGATGTCTCTCGTTCACGCAGTCCGAACTTAGGACCATGGTCATGAGAGAGAGAGAGAAGAGAGAGAGAGAGAGAATATCAATTGGCGGTGTCCCCAAAAGTGAGGAAACCTTTATTGAATATTGTGTGTATTTATCTAGCCAAATACCCCCACTATATATAGGGAAGGGGAGGTACTACCTCCCTCAAAGTCCCGGGGTGGGACTAAAGGAGAGGAGAGGGGAGGGGGTGGCACCGCTGGCCACCCCATGGGCCCCGCGCGCTGGTGGGGGGCTGGCCCACTAGGGCGTCGGCCACCCCTTTTGGCCCTTCTCCCTCTTGCCTTTCCCTAATGGGCCCTCTTCCCGCCGGAAGTGGGCCATTAAGCCTTTTGACCTTTACATTGATTTTCTATTTTATTAAATAATTATGAATAAATAATTAAATAAATATTTAACATTCATTCACATATTATTCAATCTCCATGGCTATGGAACACCTCCCACCTCCACTCCGATCATCCTCCGGACTTACCGAAACCCTTCTGGTTTTCTCTCTACTATTCTTCGGTGATTCTTCCGATCCTATAAACACTCTCTAAGCATCATCAAACCCTTAAGCGTGATACCCCATGGTTCGGGAACACTCCAGACAGGGTCGAGACACTCCCGGACCAATGATCGAAAGAGGGACCTGGATGGCCATGTGACCCCTGTGCATTCCACGAAGATCTTTTGTCATTTGAACCGGGACGGTCGTGTCTTATTCCCTTTGTCTCTCGATACTTGCATTGCCCGAGATATAATCAATGACATCACCATGTCGTGTTCAATCTCGTTACTGAACAATGCTACTTGACTCGTTCCGACAAGTAATATCCCTGTGATCATATCACACGCTGCGCAACTATTGGATATAACTTCTCTTGAGTGGGCCCTTAAGTATCTTTCCATCACATGGATGGACAAATCCCGCTCTTGACATATATTGCCTCTATGGTCCTCCAAGTACCTGAACACACCTTTATAATCACTGTATTACCAAGTGACGCTTGATGCTATCTAAGCACTCTCGGCAGACAGTGATTGATATAGCCTCACGGTCTAAGGAATATTCTATGAGGATCCATTTCTAATCATCGTAAGTTGAACTTCGTGACATGATCGGGTCACGATGTTTAGGTTTGGTATTGGTTCATCATCTCATTCTCAGAATGAGTTGACTCCATTTCCAACTGGCATAAATGCCACATGATCAGGAAACTTGATCATTTGTTGACCAATGAACCAGTGACTAGAGTTTCACTGGGAACCCCTGGTTGTTTATATATCACACGTGTATTGATGTTTCCTCTCAATAAAGTTATAGCATGAATAAAACTTAATCATAAACTTTATGAAATATGATAATAGTCATTATTACTATGTCTCTAGGGCATATTTCAAAAAGGAATTTGGTTAAGTAGTTTGTTATCAAACTAGGTGCGGTTCATAGTGGGCTAGTACTATGAAGATATATTGTGCGACAATTATATCAACATGTTTTAACTCGAAGGGACTAAAGGTCTCACCAAAGGACTAAATTTATACAATGCCATCTCATTAAAGAATGAGTGATGCGTAGAGACGCACAGACATGCAAATACACACAGACTTGAAAGTGTCAGATCCGAAGATTATGTTAACCACTAGCAAACACATATATACAACACCAGAAAGCCATAGGTGTTGAATGTGCAAGTTTTTTAAACTAGATTATTGATTCTAGTGCAAGTGGGAGACTGAAGAGAATATGCTCGAGAGGCAATAATAAAGTGGTTATTATCTTATTCCATGTTTATGATAAATGTTTATTTTGCATGCTATAATTGTATCAATTGAAAAATTAATACATGTGTGTTTAATAAATAAATAAAGGGTTCCTAGTTATGCCTCTCTTATAAACTAGCTTGTTGATTAACAAGATGCTCAAGGTTTCCTGATCATGGACACTAGATGTTAATAACGAGATCACAACATTGGTGAATGATGTGATGAACATGCATCCGAAGTATAGCATTACGATCAAAGTCATTGTGTTTATATTGCTATAACATCATATGAAGTAATCCTAGTCCTTAGACCTTGAGATCATGTCAATCACTAACACTAGAAGAGTATCTTGATAACATCAAACATCACATTGTGACATGGTGACTATAAAGGTGGGTTCAGTGCTACGAAGGTGGTATGTAGAGGCTCATGGATCAAGAGTGGGATTTGTCCATCCTGATGACAAATAGATATACTCTCGGCCCTCTCGGTGATATCACATTGAGATAACTTACAAGCAAGTGATATGATCACTTGAATGTTATATCACAGGAACGAGAAAAGAGTGCATGTCGGTAACGAGATCAAACTAGGTATGGGGAGGATGCTGATGATCGAATCTCGGACACGTAATATATCACGATACAAAGGGATTTAGGTATGACGTTAAACGTTCACACAATCACTAGAGTCATCGTTGAATGTGTAGGAGTCAGTACGGATCTCCAGGTCCCACCATTGATTATTAATCGGAGAGGGGTCTCTATCATGTGTGCATTATTCACGAACCGTGGGGTGACACACTTAAGGGATACCGACACCATTTGGAGCGAATATGTTTCAGATAAAGATTTAAGAAAATGCTGGAATCATTTCGATGGAAACCGAAATTGTTTTGGGTGAAATTGCAGAAACTGGTTCTGCATGTGATATTGAAATGTTGTAGGGGGTTTTATGTGAATGCTTGTTAATTAAAGTAATTAACAATTTTTTTAATAAAATAAATAAAATAGTTTTATTTAATGAGAGCTTGCATTAAATTTGGTGGAAATTTAATGGAGGTGAGTGGACTTTTGAGTGGAGGCATGTTTATGTGAGTGCGAGCTCCACTCATATGACTGATGGAAGAGGTGGAGGCACCACCTTGGCCACCGGCCATGGGAGGGGCTGCCCCCTCTCCCCTATAAAAGGCCCTCCACTCCTCCTCTCATCTCGCACCTCCTCGTGAAGGATCTCTCTCCCCCTATAGAAATTGTTCCCCATGGTCTCGGATTAGCGAGATACATGTTCCTAGTGGATTTATCTAGAAAGAAGTTGCTACTTCTGCTGCTTTGCTGGAGCGAGGGACGGAGGTTGTCGGGGTACCGGATGTGTGTATGATCACGGATGCACCGCTGCTTTGCGGTGCTGGACTTGATGGACTTGCGTGTACTAGACCTGCTGGACTTCATCATGATCTTGAGATCGGCAAGTGTACAACTACATCAACCATGAAATCAGTTTTGTTAACAATACTTTATCGCTCTTCAGGGGTATGTTCTCTATGGATGTATATCCACTCGTTGCTTGTATCTAGGTAGATAGATCTTGGTGCTTATTAGTTCCCATCGTGTTGAAGTAGTTCTTGATGGAGCCGGCTGGGGCTTGACTTATTTGCTTTTGTTGGTACCCGGCTAGAATAAACCTGGCTAGGGAATTGGTGGCCACCCACTGGATGAAGCGGTGACAAAAAGTTGGCTGACTGACACAATTGGATGCTCTGGGAGGTGGAAAGTCTGGCGGCTGAGGTCAGTGCTTGCGTCAGCAAGGACTGGCCTTTCTAACGCACGTCCAGTCAAGGCCTGGCCTTTCTAACGCACATCCAGTCACTTTATTTTCCTTGGATAACTTCCCACACATCTTGTCGCTTTAGTTTCTTGGTAAACGCACGTGCACACCTCGTTAACTCCTCCAGGATCTTCTGCGCAAATCTTTACTGGCGCATGGGATCCAGAGCCAAACCATCACGGGGTAGAGGAGTGGTTTCCCTCCACGTGCTGGGGAGGGGAGCGGAGGCGACGTGCCTGGGCCACGGTGATAAATATGGGTCTAGGAGTTGGGTTTTTTCTCCTCCTCACACTTTCCCCTTCTCCTTGCCTCTGCACCAATCTTCTTTCCCATATCATGCCGCCATCATAAGGTCGCCGGTGCCTCCCCGAGTCTACGTAACGGCGTGCCCCAGGTTCTCTGCTACGCCGCCTCCGGTAGAGATGATTCCCTTGCAGCGCGGGGGCTGGTGTGGCTCCTTTTCTATGGAAGAGCTCATCTAGAAGTACCTTCGAGGTCGGTTCCTACCGCCGGAGGAGCTCACCAGGGCCCAGATCACACCGGAGGGGGAAAGGGTCCCCAACCCCGAGCCTAGCAAGGCCATCGTCTTCGTCACGCACTTTTCTCGTGGGTTCGGCCTACCCGCGAGCGACTTCCTCCTCAAGATATTCACCATGTTTGACCTATGGCTTCATCATCTAGGGGACAACGCCATGGTGCAACTCATGTATCATGTTGCGTGCTGCGAGTCATACCTAGGTGTTCGCCCTGACACGGGCAACTTCTTGAATTTTTTCAACTTCAAGTCATAGACTGTCTCCAAGGACGGTCCGTTGGCGGACATCGGTTGCTACACCATTTACCCTCGTGGGACTTCGTCGATGCCCCGACTAGAGCTTCCCAACACGGTCAAGCTCTGGCAGCGCTCGTACTTCTACGTGTGCAATGCCACTGAGGTTGACTAGATCCGGATGCCAGCATTCATCAACATCGTCTCCAACCGACAGGCTTGGGGGTGAAGGGTTGGGGAGTGGAGGCGGACATGGACCGGATGGCCACACGGGTGAAGGCGCTGGTGGGAGAGCCCAAGCTCACCTCCTAGACATTACTTTGTCCTGGATGGCACGCGGGGTGCTCCTGCTGCAGCTCTGGTCACACAAGATGTGCCACTTGTCCGGCCCGGGGGATCTGACTCAGACCTCCCGGCTAGACATTCCTTACGAGGCCCTCCGCAACTGGCTTGCCATGATCTCAAAGGAGGAGCTGAAGAAGCCCTGGAGATACTCCTCCCCCATACCATCGAAGCCGTTTTCTACCTAAGGTAAGTTTGTTGTTCTTCCGAATGAATTTCTCCTGAACGGTTACTTCTTGTTGCTTATCTGCCCCTTTTTAATAGTTTTTAACGGCGCAGCTAGCTGAAGATAGGATGGGAGATGATGAGCTTCCATCTTTTCGACTGACCGGAGGCCGCAGAAGTATCTGGCTACCGATCCGGAGATCTTCCCCACCTGGAGTAACGATAGGTTGTCAGACCCGCACGGTGAGGGTCTTGTACCTTTAGTGCTTAGACTGGCTGGGAGGTTTTAGCTAGACTCTGATGTTGGTGTTGGATGGTGCAGCCATGTATGGCGACGAGGGTCCTCCCGCGCCTACCACTGCGGCAAAGTCCTAAGCGAGCGTCATCCAGCGTTGTTCCGGTAGGCGGCGGCGGGAGAAACCATGTCGGCAGAGGCAGGTGACAACCATGCCAACGGTGGTCGGGTACGTACATCATCGACCTCCTGGGGTGTTTTCCTGTTTAACTTGTTTTTTTTCTGAACTTCCCTTGTCCTTGTAGCGAGGTGATGTCGCTCGATGGCCCCGGCTATGCCGCAACCACCGCCACTCAGGATGCGCGGGTCGAGCTAGCGGCGCCGGTTGAGCCTCCCCAGGCTGTGTCGGTCGAGCCCGCGCCGACTTCATCGCATTGCTATATCGGGCTCCCACCGCCTCCTTGGCTGCTCAGCTTCTCATGGGTGGAAGCCACACTACCATTCCTCCGCCCAGCCCTCATTCGGCATGAACCCGGACTGGAGCGCTACCCAGATGGGTCCGGCTGTTGGCCGGGTCGAGGAGCCGTATGAGGGTGAGGCGGCATCGGATGCCTCCGTGCAGATGGATGGGAGTGGCAGCGGGTGCCCGATAGCTTCCGGATCTGGTGCTGCGGCCGCTGGGGCCGAGGTGGTCATGGTAGGGGCATCACAGGCCGCTGCCGATGACGATGATGAGGAAGTTTTGGTGACCGGGTTCAAGCTGGCCCTGGTCGTGCTGTCGTCGGATGCCCTCCTCTCCCAGCTCTCTAGGTTGGCGCCTATTTCCCTCGACCAAGCGCATCGCCTGGTGGAGGTGTTGGATCTGGGGCTGGGTGAGGCCACGCAGCTGAATGTTTCTTTGGAGGTACGTTTTTCCCCAGACCTATGTGGTTTGCTTCAGGCGGTTTGCTTGTTTCCCTTTTTCACTTCTGTATTCTTGTAGAAAGCTTTTTCAGAAATGACCAAGAGCATGCGAGATTTGGGTCGTAAGATTGCTTGCTCCGACATGTCCTCGCAATTGCGCGAATTTTTGTGGTTTTTGTTGACCATCGGGTATCATCCTGGAGCCATGATAGTTGACAAGGAGAAGAAGGTGGACCAGCTGCAAGAATCCAACCAGACGCGCCAAGTTCAAATTGACAAACTAGTGCCACAAAATAACAAGTTGGAGAACACAGTTGAGAAGACCAAGAAGAATGCAGAGATTTGAAGGAAATATGCCCTGTGAGGCAATAATAAAGTTGTTATTACATATTCCTTATATATGATAGGTGTTTATTTTGCATGCTAGAATTGTATTGATCTGAAAAATCAATACATGTGTGTTTAATAAACAAAAAGGTTCCTAGTTATGCCTCTCTTATAGACTAGCTTGTTGATTAACAAGATGATCAAGGTTTCCTGATCATGGACATTGGATGTTGTTAATAACAAGGTCACACCATTGGTGGAATAATGTGATGAACATTCATCCAAAGTATAGCATTACGATTAAGTCATTATGTTTATATTGCTATAACATCATACGAAGTAATCTTTATCCTTAGACCATGAGATCATGTTAATTGCTAACACCTGAAGAGTATCTTGATAACATCAAACGTCACACCGTAACAGGGTGACTATAAAGATGGGTTCAATACTACGAAGGTGTTATGTTGAGGCTCATGGATCAAGAGTGGAATTTGTCAATCCCGATGACGGATAGATATACTCTGGGCCCTCTCGGTGATATCACATTGAGATAGCTTGCAAGCAAGTGATGTGATCACTAGAATGTTATATCACGGGAACGAGAAAAGAGTGCATGTCGGTAACGAGATCAAACTAGGTATGGAGATACCGATGATCGAATCTCGGACATGTAATATATCGCCAGACAAAGGGATTTAGTTACAAGTGTTAAAGGTTCTCACGATCATAGAAGTCATCGTTGAATGTGTAGGAGTCAGTATGGATCTCCAGGTCCCGCTGCTGATTATTGATCAGAGAAGGGTCTCGATCATGTCTGCATTATTCGCGAACCATAGGGTGACACACTTAAGAGTTACCGGACACCATTTTGGAGCACATATGTTTCAGACGAAAGAATTGCAAAACGCAAGAATTGTTTCAATAGAAACCAGAAATTGTTTCGGGTGAAATTGCAGAAAGTGGTTCTGCATGTGATATTGAAATATTGCAAGGGGCTACGTGAATGTTTGTTAATTAAAGTAATTAACAAAATTCTGAATAAATTTAATAAAAGAGTTTTATTAAATGAGAGAGCATTAAACTTGGAGAATTTTAATGCATTTAAAGTGGAGACTTTAAAAGGGAATGTGAAGAGGCATTTTAATGTGGAGGGGTTACCACCACATGAATGAGGGAGGTGAGGGGTCACCCCCCATGCGCCGTCCATGGAGAGAGGGGGTACCCCCCTCCTCCTATAAAAGGCCACCCATTCCCTCCTTCATCCTCACACCTCCTTGTGAAGGATCTCTCTCCCCCTCTAGAATTATTCCCCCATGGTCTCAGATTAGCGAGATACATGTTCCCTGTGGCATTTCGTCTGGAAGGAGTTGCTGCTTCTGCTGGATCGCTAGAGCGAGGAGGTGGACGTTGTCCGGTAGCTTGAACGTGTGTGCGAGTGCGGATGCGCTGCTGAGTTGTGGCGCTCGGACTTCCCCACGATCTTGAGATCGGCAAGTGTACGACTACATCAACCACGAGTTCCTACTCATTAACAAAACTCGTTGTCTTCGAGGGTAAGTTCTCGTTGGATGTATGTCCACCCGTTTCTTTGTACCTAGTAGATAGATCTTGGCGTGTACTTCACACCATAGGATTTTTTTTGTTTTCTATGCTGCGGACCCAACAGTGGTATCAGAGCGTAATCTATGCGTAGGTGCTTTGCACGGGTAGTACACATATGTTTATATGTGGGCGATGATGATCATGTTATTGCATCTTCTATTTATTTTGGATATTGGTGGCATAGTGGGATGAAGCGGCCCGGACCAACCTTACATGTCATCGTACATGAGACCGGTTCCACGACTGACATGCAACTTGTTTTGCATAAGTGGCTGGCGGGTGTCTGTCTCTCCTACTATAGTCAATATCTGATTTACAACGAGTTGCTAATAACTTAGTTATCCTCGTTGTGGTTCATGTTCGTAGGTGAGAACGGTTCTATCTCCGAAAGCCCTAAGCCACGTAAAACTTGCAATTGATAAATTAGAGGCGTCTAGTTTAGATCGTTGCTGGGCTAGTGTATTGATATGGTACTGTTGTAAGTAGATGTATAATAGATACTCTTACAACACATTCAACGTGTAAGTTCCATAGACCTTGGCCTCACACACAAAGGAATGATAGAGATCATACCACGATGCAAATGATAGAGATCAAATGCATGGACCATATCATCTCACTTTACACATTAGATGTTTGCATCTTATACTGCTAGTTTGGCGCTTTATGTAGCATTGTAAGATGATCCCTCATTTAGATATCAAGATAAAATGTGTTCTTCCTTAAGTATGCACCGTTCTATGGATCGTGTTTCGAGACATCACATGATGATCGGGTGTACTCGACTCTACGCTTTCATACAACGGGTGTAAGACAGTTTTACACACGCGAGTACTAAGGTTCTTACTTGGCGAGCCTAGCATGTACAGACATGGCCTCGGAACACGGACCGAAAGGTTAAGCATGAGTCATATGGTTGATATGATGCCCATATAGATGCTCGCATTTGAAGCTACACCGACTCACGTGATGATCGGACTTGGTGTAGTGGATTTGGTTCATGTAATCACCAAAAAGGCACGAGGGATGTCGTTTTTGAGTGGGAGTTCATTAGTAATTTGGATTAGTTGAACTCAATCTATCATAAACTTAGTCTAAATAAACTTTACAAATTCTGTTGTAGATGGCACCACCTGCTTTTAATTTCAATGTGTTCATGGAGAAAGAGAAACTTGCTGCAAATGGTAGCAACTTCACCAACTGGGCTATGAATTTGAGGATTCTCCTCACTGCTGCACAAAAGCAATATGTGCTAGATGCGCCGCTAGGCCCCCCACCAGCTCCCGATGCCCCTGACGAGGAAAGGAATGTCTATGTGACTCGTCAGGAGGACCACAACTTAGTTCATTGCGGCATACTGTATGGGCTAGAGCTAGAACTTCGAAAGCATTTCGAAAATGGCAACGCCTTTGATACCATGGGAGAATTGAAAATGATTTTCGATACCCATGCTTCTGTAGAGAGTTATAATGCTACTGAAAAGTTCTTTAACTGCATGATGGAGGAGAATAGCTCCGTTAGTGAGCATGTACTCAAAATGTCTGGGTACGCCGATAAGCTTGTGTCCTTGGGAATAACGATTCCCATTGACTTAGGCATACATCGTGTTCTCCAATCTCTGCCACCTAGCTACAAGAGCTTCGTGATGAACTATAATATGTAGGGCATGAAGAAGACTCTTCCCGAGCTTCTGTCAATGCTTAAGACTGCAGAAGTGGAGATTAGGAAAGAACATCAAGTGTTGATGATCAATAGGACCACCGGTTTCAAGAAGGACAAGAAAGGCAAGCACAAGGGAAAGAAGGGTGGCAAATATGTTGCCGCGCCTGAAAAGAAACCCCGAGCTGGCCCTAAGTCCGATACCGAGTGCTACTATTGCAAGGGGACTGGCCATTGGAAGCACAACTGCCCCAAGTATTTGGCGGACAAGAAGTCCGGCAAGGCAAGCAAAGGTATATGTGATATACATGTTATTGATGTGTACTTGACTAGTACTCGCAGTAGCACCTGGGTATTTGATACGGGATCAGTTGCTAATATATGTAACTTGATTCAGGGGCTGTGGAACAAGCGACAACTAGCAAGGGACGAGGTCACAATGCGGGTCGGCAATGGATCAAGAGTTGATGTGATCGCCATCGGAACGCTGCCTCTCCATATGCCATCGGGATTAGTTATAAACCTAAATAATTGTTATTTGGTGCCTGCACTTAGCATGAACATTGTATCCGGATCATGTTTGATGCAAAGTGGTTATTCGTTTAAATCTGAAAACAATGGTTGTTCGATTTATATGGATAATATCTTTTATGGTCATGCACCTATGTTGAATGGTTTATTTCTGATGGATCTCGATATTAATATTACGCACATTCATAATGTTAATGCTAAAAAGATTAAACTTGATGATGATATATCTGCATATATGTGGCACTGCCGTCTAGGTCATATTGGCGTTAAACGCATCAAGAAACTCCATTCTGATGGACTTTTGGAATCACTTGATTTTGAATCATTTGATACATGTGAGCCATGCCTTATAGGCAAGATGATTAGAACGCCGTTTTCCGCTTCAATGGAACGGGCGACAGATCTATTGGAAATCATACATACTGATGTGTGTGGACCAATGAGTGTGTCGCCGCGAGGTAGATATCGTTATTTTGTTACTTTCACAGATGATTTGAGTAGATACGGGTATATCTATTTGATGAAACACAAGTCTGAAACTTTTGAAAAGTTCAAGGAATTTCAGAATGAAGTGGAAAATCATCGTAATAGAAAGATCAAATTTCTATGGTCTGACCGTGGAGGAGAGTATCTAAGTTACGAGTTTAGCACACACATGAAAGAGTGTTTCACAACTCACGCCTGCCGGAACACCACAACGTAATGGTGTGTCGGAACGTCGTAATCATACCTTATTGGATATGGTTCGATCTATGATGTCTCTGACTGACTTGCCACTGTCATTTTGGGGTTATGCACTGGAAACAGCTGCATTCACTTTAAATCGGGCACCATCTAAATCCATTGAAACGACACCGTGTGAATTATGGTTTGGAAACAAACCTAAGTTGTCATTTCTTAAAGTTTGGGGATGCGATGTTTATGTGAAGAAACTTCAACCGGATAAACTCAAACCCAAAGCGAAAAAATGCGTCTTCATAGGATACCCTAAGGAAACGATTGGGTATACCTTCTATCACAGATCCGAGGGCAAGGTTTTTGTTGCCAAGAATGGATCCTTTCTTGAGAAGGAGTTTCTCGCGAAAGGTGTGAGTAGTCAGAAGGTAGAACTCGAAGAGGTTATTGAACCTTCTCTTCATGAAATGGCGAGTGGCGCAGCACCGGAATTTGTTTCGGAGTTGACTTCACCTAATGAAGAGAGAGCTAATGATATTGATCATGAAACTCCGAAAGAGGAAACTACCGAACCTCGCAGGTCAAGCATGACACATGCAGCTCCTGAACTGTACGACAATCCTGTTGTGAATTTCATGGTTGATGAAATGGATGACCCTGCGACGTATGAAGAAGTGATGATGAGCCCGGATTCTAGCAAATGGCTAGAAGCCATGAAATCCGAGATGGAATCCATGTACGAGAACTAAGTTTGGACCTTGGTGGACTTACCTCATGATCGAAAGGCCCTTCAGAATAAATGGATTTTCAAAAGAAAAACTGATGTTGATGGTAATGTGACCATCTATAAGGCTCGACTTGTCACAAAGGGGTTTCGACAAATTCAAGGAGTTGACTACGATGAGACATTCTCTCTCGTAGCAATGCTTAAGTCAGTTAGGATTATGTTAGCAATTGTTGCATATTTCGATTATGAAATATGGTAGATGTATGTCAAAACTGCGTTCCTCAATGGTAATATTGAAGAAGAGTTGTATATGATACAACCTAAGGGTTTGTCGATCCTAAGGATGCTAATAAGGTATGCAAACTTCAGCGATCCATCTATGACTGAAGCAAGCATCCCGGAGTTGGAATCTCCGCTTTGATGAGGTGATCAAAGAGTTTGGATTTGTCCAAACTTATGGAGAGGCTTGTATTTACAAGAAAGTGAGTGGGAGCAATGTGGCATTTCTGATATTATATGTGGATGACATATTATTGATTGGAAATGATATAGATCTTTTAAACAGTGTTAAAAGTTATCTAAACAGCAAATTTTCGATGAAAGACCTTGGTGAAGCGTGATATATATTAGGCATTAAAATCTATAGAGATAGATCAAGGCGCCTAATTGGGCTATCGCAGAGCACATACCTTGATAAGATATTAAAGAAGTTTAATATGGACGAAAGTAAGAACGGGTTCTTACCTATGTTGCAAGGCAAGACAAGACATTGAGTAAGACTCAAAGTCCGGCTACGGCGGAAGAAAGAGAGATGATGGATAAGATCCCCTATGCCTCGGCCATAGGCTCTATTATGTATGCCATGCTATGTACAAGATCGGATGTGGCACATGCTATTAGTTTGACTAGTAGGTACCAATCTGATGCAGGTTCGGAACACTGGATAACGGAAAGAACATCCTCAAGTACTTGAGAAGAACTAGGGATATGTTTCTTATATACGGAGGTGAAGAAGAGCTAGTCGCTAAGTGTTATGTCGATGCTAGCTTTGACACCGATCCGGATGACTCTAAGTCTCAATCCGGATACGTATTTCTCTTGAACGGAGCATCAGTTAGTTGGAGGAGTTCCAAACAACCTGTGGTGACTGGATCAACGACGGAGGTGGAATATGTTGCTGCTTCAGAAGCGGCGCAGGAAGCGGTTTGGATGAAAGAGTTCATTACAGAACTAGGTGTGGTTCCTAGTGCATTGGACCCAATGGTGATCTATTGTGACAACAATGGAGCCATAGCCAACGCAAAGGAACCGAGGCCTCACAAGAATTCCAAGCATATTAAGCCCCGGTTTCACTCCATCCGCGAGCATGTCAAGGATGGAGCTATAAAGGTTTGTAAAGTACACACGAACCTAAATGTAGCAGATCCATTGACTAAAGCTCTCCCTAGGGCAAAACATGATCAACACCAGAACTCCATGGGTGTTAGATTTATCTCTATGTGAACTAGATTATTGTCTCTAGTGCAAGTGGGAGACTAAAGGAAATATGCCCTAAGAGGCAATAATAAAGTTGTTATTATATATTCCTTATATATAATAGATGTTTATTTTGCATGCTAGAATTGTATTGATCGGAAACATCAATACATGTGTGTTTAATAAACAAAAAGGGTTCCTAGTTATGCCTCTCTTATAGACTAGCTTGTTGATTAACAAGATGATCAAGGTTTCCTGATCATGGACATTGGATGTTGTTAATAACAAGGTCACACCATTGGTGGAATGATGTGATGAACATTCATCCGAAGTATAGCATTACGATCAAGTCATTATGTTTATATTGCTATAACATCATACGAAGTAATCTTTATCCTTAGACCATGAGATCATATTAATTGCTAACACCTGAAGAGTATCTTGATAACATCAAACGTCACACCGTAACAGGGTGACTATAAAGATGGGTTTAGTACTACGAAGGTGTTATGTTGAGGCTCATGGATCAAGAGTGGAATTTGTCAATCCTGATGACAGATAGATATACTCTAGGCCCTCTCGGTGATATCACATTGAGATAGCTTGCAAGCAAGTGATGTGATCACTAGAATGTTATATCACGGGAACAAGAAAAGAGTGCATGTTGGTAACGAGATCAAACTAGGTATGGAGATACCGATGATTGAATCTCGTACATGTAATATATCGCGAGGCAAAGGGATTTAGTTACAAGCATTAAAGGTTCTCACGATCACAGAAGTCATCGTTGAACGTGTAGGAGTCAGTACGGATCTCTAGGTCTCGCTGCTGATTATTGATCGGAGAAGGGTCTCGATCATGTCTGCATTATTCGCGAACCGTAGGGTGACACACTTAAGAGTTACCGGACACCATTTTGGAACACATATGTTTCAGACGAAAGAATTGCAAAGCGCAGGAATTGTTTCAATAGAAACTAGAAATTGTTTCGGGTGAAATTGCAGAAAGTGGTTATGCATGTGACATTGAAATATTGCAAGGGGATATATGTGAATGTTTGTTAATTAAAGTAATTAACAAAATTCTGAATAAATTTAATAAAAGAGTTTTATTAAATGAGAGAGCATTAAACTTGGAGAATTTTAATGCATTTAAAGTGGAGACTTTAAAAGGGAATGTGAAGAGGCATTTTAATGTGGAGGGGTTACCACCACATGAATGGAGGAGGTGAGGGGTCACCCCCCATGCGCCGGCCATGGAGAGAGGGGGTAACCCCCTCCTCCTATAAAAGGCCACCCATTCCCTCCTTCATCCTCACACCTCCTTGTGAAGGATCTCTCTCCCCCTCTAGAATTATTCCCCCATGGTCTCGGATTAGCGAGATACATGTTCCCGGTGGCATTTTGTCTGGAAGGAGTTTCTGCTTCCGCTGAATCACTAGAGCGAGGAGGTGGAGGTTGTCCGATGGCTTGAACGTGTGTGCGAGTGCGGATGCACTGCTGAGTTGCGGCGCTCGGACTTCCTCACGATCTTGAGATCGGCAAGTGTATGACTACATCAACCACGAGTTCCTACTCGTTAACAAAACTCGTTGTCTTCGAGGGTAAGTTCTCGTTGGATGTATGTCCACCCGTTGCTTTGTACCTAGTAGATAGATCTTGGCGTGTAGTTCACACCGTAGGATTTTTTTTGTTTTCTATGCTGCGGACCCAACAAGATTCGCGCCGAATCCTTCAAGAATATCGAGGATGCCCACAAGTAGCAGGAGGAGCTCTACAACTTGAGCAACTCACGCGATAGGGAGGCGCGCGTGGAGCTGGACCACATTGTCGAAGCTGTCGTCAGTATGTTTCTTTTTCCTTCACTTTGCTTTGTATTTTCCGATGGCCGTAGTCGGCTTGTAATTTTGGCTCCGTCGGTTGCATCTCTGTATCTGGAGGCAACCGACGGGCGCTTGCCCGCGTTCCTGCCAAGGAGACCGGACGTGACCTGACAGCCGAGGATCTTAATGTTGCACTTGGCGAGGATGCGATCTGGATGCGCAAAGCTTGCATTGACATCTTTGGGTACCTTTGGCCCTTTGAAAAGGAGCCAGTTACCATTGTCGCACTTGCTGTGGCGATGGGGGTGATATGTCATAAACGTATCTATAATTTTTTATGTTCTGATACATTGCAAATGTATCTATAATTTTTGATGTTCCATGCTTGGTTTTATCCACTTTCTTGTGTTTTGTCCACACTTTGGAGTACTTTTCATATGATTTCTTGGACTAACCTATTAACAACAGCCATAGTGCCAGCTGCCTGTTTTCTGCTGTTTTTGGTTCCAGGAAAGTCAGAAAATGAATATTCTCGGAATTGGACGGGACAAAAGCCAAAGTGCCTATTTTTCCGGAAGTCATCATTTGCTAGAATACGAGACGGAGAGGGGCCAGGGGGCCACCACCCGACCTGGCCACGCGGCCTAGCCTGGCCCGCACCAGGGGGTGGTGTGGCCGCCTCCGGCACCCCCTCGGCTTCCCCTTCCGCCTATAAGATGCCCTCGGGACGAAAACCCTAAGTACCCGATCAAAAATCCATGAAAGAGTCTATAGCCGCCGTCATCTCCATCCCTAGATCGGGAGGGATCTAAAGCTCTTCCCGGCACCCTGCTAGAGAGGGGATTTCACCCTAGAGGCCTTCTTCATCACCATGCAAGCCTCCGATATGATGAGTGAGTAGTTCATCCTTGGACTACGGATCCATGTAGTAGCTAGATGGTTGGTTCTCCTCCTTTGTGTTTCATGTTTAGATCTTGTGAGATCTGTTCATGATCAAGATCATCTATTTGTAATTCTACATGTTGTGTTTGCGGGGATCCGATGGATATTGAGATGCTATTTCAGATTGATTATTGATTCTATCATGTCTTTGTTATTTGTGATCTTGCATGCTTTCCGTTGTTAGTAGCTATCTTGGCCAAGTAGATGCTAACAACTCCAAGAGTTAGTATTTATGCTCGATAGTGGGTTCATGCCTCTGGTAATCTGGGGAAGTGACAGAAACCTCTAAGCTACTAGATGTGTTGTTGCTACTAGGGAGAAAACAACAATCCTTTGTTCATAGAACAATCGTATTGTTTACTTTACACGCAGTTCATAAAGCAATAATCTGTTGCTTGCAACTTAATACTGGAGGGGGCTCGCATGATAACCTGAAGGTGGATTATTAGTCATAGATGCAGTTGGATGGCGGTCTATGTATAATGTTGTAAATCCTAATCAAGTTTCAAAGGAGTAAAGATGATTAGTATATGCATGTGTCGCTTTCTCGATGTTTGTCAATTGTCCCGCTGTAATTTGTTCACCCAGCATGTTATCTATCTAAGGAGAGCCACCTCTAGTGAACTATGGATCCCGGTCCTTTTCTTTACATACAATCTATAAACTTTACTGCTTTGTGTTTACTTTCTGCAAACTTTTACTTCTTTCCATTCGATACGTTTAATCCTTTGTTTTCCGCAAAACACGATGAGATTGACAACCTCATCGCAAGTTGGGGACAAAGTTCTATGGTTGTGTTGTGCGGGTCTCCACGTTGCTACTAGCACCGCTAGTGCCCCCTGCCAAAGCTCAGCTAGTAACACCTTTGGGGTGTTTCCTTGCTCCTACTGGTTCGATTAAACCTTGGTTTCATAACTGAGGGAAACTTGCTGCTATGCTCATCATACCTTCCTCTTAGGGTTCCCAACGAGCTCTACATCAACACCGCTCCAGCATTTTTCGGGCGCCATACACAGAGCCATCAAGCATTTTTCTGGCGCCGTTGCCGGGGAGTCAATGACATCTTCACAAGGGGAGTCTCTCATAACCAATCTCTTTACTTTGTTATTTTGGTTTGCTTAGTTTTCTTTTTTGCTTTGTTTGCTTGTTTCTTTATCAAAAACACAAAAAATTAGTTTTACAAGTTTGCTTTCTTATTTGAAAACCCAAAAAAAATGACTACTCTTGAAAACACTAAGTTGTGTGACTTCACTAGCACCAACAAAAATGATTTTATGAGCACACCTATTGCTCCACCTGTAGCTAAAAATACTTTCTTTGAGATAAAACCTGCTTTGCTCAATCTTGTTATGAGAGAACAATTTTCTGGTATTGGTAATGAAGATGTTGCTTCCCATCTAAATAACTTTGTTGAACTTTGTGAGATGCAAAAGCATAGGGATATAGATGGTGATATTATTAAGCTGAAATTGTTTCCATCTCTTTGAGAGGAAAAGCTAAAGAATGGTTGAATTCCTTAACTAGGAATAGTATTAATTCTTGGACTAAGTGCAAAGATGCTTTTATTGGAAAATACTATCCTCCTGCTAGGATTACATCCATGAGAAGTGAAATAATGAAGTTTAAACAACTTGATCATGAGCATGTTTCTCAAGCTTGGTAAAGAATTGCCCCACTCATGGACTGACTCGTTGGATGATCATCCAAACTTTTTATGCAGGATTGAACTATTATTCAAGGAACCTATTGGACTCTGCTGCTGGAGGTACCTTTATGACCATCACTTTGGGTGCTGCAACAAAACTTCTGGACAATATGATGGTTAATTATTCTGAATGGCATACTGAGAGAGCTCCACAAGGTAGGAAGGTAAATTCTATTGAGGAAACCTCCTCCTTGAGTGATAAGATTGATATTATTATGTCTATGCTTGTTAATGGGAAAGCCCATATTGATCCAAACAATGTTCCTTTGGCTTCTTTGGTTGCTCAAGAAGAGCAAGTTGATGTGAACTTCATAAGAAATAACAATTTTGGCGATAATGCTTATAGGAGTAATTTTGGTAACAACAATTATAAGCCATATCCTCCTAACAATGGTAATGCTTATGGAAATTCTTACAATAATAATAGGAGTGCTCCCTGCGAACTTGAAGTTATGCTTAAAGAGTTTATTAGTAAACAAACTGCTTTCAATAAAACTATTGAGGAAAAACTCTCTAATGCTGAAAAAAATATAGCATCTTTGGCTGAAGCTCAATCTTCTTTGAATAAAATGGCTACTAAACCTAAAACTAATGATAATCCCTTTGCGGCTACTAATGCTATACAAGTAAGAATTGATGAAAATGTTAAACTTTTAGCTGAATTACATGCTAAGTGGGAAAGAGAAGATGAAATTGCTAGAAACATTAGTGTTTCTACTATTACCACCACTAGTGTTGAGGCTAGTAATAGTTCTACTACTTTAGATGATAAATTTGATTTTGATCTTGATGGTTGCAATATCTCTGAAGTTATTAAGTTCCTACAAAAGCTTGCCAAAAGTCCTAATGCTAGTGCTATAAACATGGCTTTTACAAAACACATTACCGATGTTCTCATAAAGATGAAAGAAGAAAAGATGAAACATAAAGCTTCTATTCCTATAAAACAAGAAGATGGTTGGGAACCCATCATTAATATGAAAGTGAATGACTTTGATTTCAAAGCTTTATGTGATCTTGATAGTAGTGTTTCTATTATTCCTAGAAGGATTTATGATATGCTTGATTTGCCTCCACTTGAAGATTGTTAGTTGAATGTCCCACTTGATGATAATGCTAAAAAGAAACTCATTGGGAGTCTTAATGATGTTCTTATTATGGTTAACAATGCCTATGTCCCTGTTGATTTCTATGTTTTGGATGTCGAACGCAATGCTTTTTGTCCTATTACTTTGGGAAGACCTTTTCTTAGAACTGTTGGTGCCATCATTGATATGAAAGAAGGCACCATTAAATATCAACTCCCACTCAAGAAAGGTATAGAACACTTCCCTAAAAAGAGAGAAAAGATTTCTTTTGCTTCTCCTATGAAAACAAAATTTGGTCTTGATGCTTCTTCATTTGAGAACACTTGATTCTTTCTTGCTTCTTATGCCTAACTTAAAGGCGTTAAAGAAAAGTACTTATTGGGAGATAATCCAAAAGTTTTATATGAGTCTTGGAAGTTATTACCTCTGTAATAACCTCTCCTTATCCTTTTTATTTGCTTTTTGTGCCAAGAGTAACCTCTAATGAGTGAGAAGTAATGATTTGGAAAGTTGTTGTCCTGAAACAGATTTCTATGCTTCACCGTAAAAATTCGTGTAAAATCTCTGAACGTCTTTTTGAGGCGTGAATTTTTGTGCTTCTGCCCCAGATTGTTATATAACTTTTGTTAGCTCAACACGTTTTGATTTGAGCAACATAAGATCTTCTAAAAAATTCGTCTTTACCTGCTGGTCTGTTTTGACAGATTTCTGCCATTTTCTGCACTTGCTTCTTGTTGGTTCCTTTTTGAGCTCTTTTGGGGAATTGAGATTTTTGAGGGAAGTTCTACAGTAGCTAGTGTTCTAATGGAAGTTTATTTGGTGTTAGAACTGAACCTTAAGACTTATTTATCTTGAGTGCACTAATGTTGCTAATAAAGATTGTGTGAAGTTTTTTATGAAGGAAAAATTTCAGGTGTATGGAAGGAATGAGTAATGAGATGAAGGATGGCCTAAACCTCAAGCTTGGGGATTCCACACGTGTCACCCCAAGAAATATCCAAGAAGTACAAGCGTCAAAGCTTGGGGATGCCCAAGGCATCCCCTTCTTCATCAATAAAAATCCCAGGTTTCTTCCAAACGCTTTATTTTTATTGTTTCATGCACCGTTGTGTTGTTCTTGGAGCATCTTCTTTTTTGTTTTTGTTTTTAGTTTGCTTGGTTTGCTTAGTTTTCTGAATAAATTGGTTGGACCCCCCTCTTTCATACATTGGTTTGTAAATAGTTTGGTTTGGTTTGGAAAAGAGTAGGAAAGTTCATACTTTTGTGGTAAAAAGAGCTTGTTTTTGACTGTGGCCTATGCTTTGTCATTCCATGCTTGATATTATTTTGGCTTTATGCTTAGTATTCTTTGCTGTAGCATGACTTGTTATAAACAATTGAGATTGCTTAATGTGCCTTGGATGAATCATGCATTGTTTTAGCATATTAATGCATAGTATAGTGGTATTCTCCTTTGATGCTTTATTTGGGTTGACTTGGCGCATGCTCACACCATGTTATGACTATCTAAAGTTACCATAGCCTTTATGATCCTTTAGTTTTCAACTTGTAGTATCACTTTATGCTTTTGATCAATGATGTTTTGTCGCTCTTCATGATTATGGCCATTATTTCTCTCTTAGTTTGTCGCTCCCAGTCTTTTGCTAGCCTCCACAACCAAGTATGAGTTCCACTCATGCATCCAGCTCCCTAAACCAAGTTATTCCAAAGATTACACCGTACCTACCTACTATGTTATGCTATTCCAAGTATATTCATGCTTTTGTTTACCTTCCAAATTAAACTTGTTATGAGAAAACAAGTGATTAAAGCTCTCACGAACTTGATGGCACACTTTACTTTTCTTGCCCTTAATAAACTTAAACCATTGTGTCGTCTATGTTGTATATGCTTGCACTTATTTGTTGGGAATTAGCAGAACCATGCTTTCATGGGGAACGCTTTCAACATTGCACTTGGTACTTGTACCTAGTTGATATCATGCTCTTTTGTATATGGATGTCTGATGTCTACGCACTTCTATTCTTGTAGACAGTTGTTGGGCCTCCAAGTGCAGAGGTTTGTAGAACGGCGGCAAGTTTTCCCTTAAGTGGATCACCCAAGGTTTATCAAACTCAGGGAGGAAGTGGTCAAAGGTATTCCCTCTCAAGCAATCCTGCAATCAAGATACAAGAGGTCTCTTGTGTCCCCAACACACCCAATACACTTGTCAGGTGTATAGGTGCACTAGTTCGGCGAAGAGATAGTGAAATACAAGTGGTATGGATATAAGATAACGGTGCTAGAAAATACTTTGATGGCGTGGAAAATACTAAAGGCAAACTGAAATAAAGATGGAAGCAAGCAAACATGTAACAGATCTAGTAGCAAACGAAGTTTCAATGCTTAGAAACAAGGCCTAGGGATCATACTTTCACTAGTGAACACTCTCATACAAATATATTCTCTTTACGATACTGCTCTTAACTACTCTCCGGTTGAACACTCTAATCGATGGTAGGGCTATAACAGCACTCCTCAAAGTCCATCTTTCCCATCTAGAAAACCCCACACTGTCACCTTGAGTACTAGACGAGTCCAACAAACACCACAATTTCATAAAGACATCCAACTCCAAATATAACTCATAAAAAGTATTTGTAATCTCTAGCCTAAGTGCCACCATCGTGAGCACGCTGTCACTTTCACACAAATGGGGAGAGTGGAGATTCATTAAAGCACTTGAGTAGCAGAATAGATCTATAGATTACAAGCTCATGATCTCAATAAGGTCATGCATAGAGAGAGATGAACACATAGCTACCAGTAGAACCCTTAGCCTCGAGAGAGAACTACTCCCTCCTCATCATGGGAATCAGTAATGGTGATGGAGATGGCGGTGGAGATCGATGGAGATATCTCCGGGGGCACTTCCCCGTCCCGGCAGAGTGCCGAAACAGAGACTTTCTGTCCCCTCGGTGGCGGTGGCACAGCGGAACTTTTTGCGCATTTTTGATTGACCCTCTAGGTTTTATACCTCGGGAGGCTTCTTATAGGTCAGAGGGCAAGGTTGGTGGGCGGCCAGGGGGCCCACACCATGCCCTGGTGCGGCCTGGGGGGACCCGCGCCATGGGGTGGTGTGGCCACCCTGTGGCCCCTCTCTGACTCTCCTTCTGGCTTTGTGAGTCTTTCGGGAAAATATCAACTTTGGCTTTTGTCCGGTCCAATTCCGAGAATATTGATTTTTTGACTTTCCTGGAACCAAAATCAGCAGAAAACAGGCAGCTGGCACTGTGGCTCTTGTTAATAGGTTAGTCCAAGAAATCATATGAAAAGTACTCCAAAGTGTGGACAAAACACAAGAAAGTAGATAAAACCAGGCATGGAACATCAAAAATTATAGATACATTTGCAATGTATCAACATCCCCAAGCTTAACTCATGCTCGTCCTCGAGTAGGTAAGTGATAAAAAGAAAGAATAATTTTTTAGGTGACATGCACCATCATAAACTTGATCAAAGTATTTGTAAAACATTCAAAGCTGGGATCATAGTACTTCAATCATAACATGAAAGACAAAGGTCTAGCAATAAGACAAAGAAACTATGATGCAACATGAAAAGGAACAAACAAAAGATTCATGAATAACAATGCTTTGCAAGACGTTTGTTTGTTTCACATAAGGAAAACATAGCATAATAGTATTCAGCTTGTCCCTCAATAGAGTAGCAAATATAAATGCATAGGACACCTTCAAAGTTCATAAGAGTGACTAGATACAATAGTTTAAAACAAGCAATAACAAGTTATGCATCAATCAACTAGTCTTGGGACAATGCACATAGAACTAAGAATGGCCACTATGCTCTCAAAGTAGGTGCATAAAGATAGAAGGTGGAGACTCAATATAATGGTGGAAGAAAGGCCTTCATAGAAGGAAGTAGGGATTCAAGTCTCATAAAGAGCTTCCAAAAATTATGGTACTTATAGCTTTCATCTCTCATTGCCCCTATCATAGGCATCTTGAAGGTGATTAAGGTTAAAGTGACACAACTAAGAGGATATGCTTGACAAGTTATAAACCGAAATCTCATGCCCCTTACTTACGAAGACCGAACCTCATGCTACTCAACTTTAGTCACAAGTAAGCTCTTGTCATTGTAAGTACATGTGTATCATAAGAACCGCCAACGGGGTACCCCTTGCACATGATACAGGAGCTATCCCATAATCAAAATGACAAGGCAAGCAGACGATGAGCATCTCAACGATCTTTTTATTTGCTATTTGCATAGGTTTTTATTGAGGATGCCTCATAGAGTGCTCATTATGGTGATGCTGCAAGTTTCCACCATGATTAGGCATGGCTTAGGCTAGTGGCCTAGGCGTTTCTCTAACACACATACAAACTCCATGATCTTACAAGTTCCACTTTTATTTCACACCGCCGGGATCCATCAGCAAAAGAACATGATATCAACGGGGTACAAAGTACAAGTGCAATGTTGAAAGCGTTCCCCATGAAACATGGTTCTGCTAATTTGAACTTATAAAGCGCAAGCATATATGCAACAAAGAAGGACCCACTGGTTCAAGTTTATTAGATGCAAAAAAGTAAAGTGTGCCATCAAGTTCGTGAGAGCTTTAATCACTAGTTTTCTCGTAACAAGTTTAATTTGGAAGGTAAACAAAAACATGAATATACTTGGAATAGAAAAGGCTAATATGTAGGTATGGTGGACTCTTTGGAATAACTTGGTTTAAGGAGTTGGATGCATGAGTGGAACTCATACTTGGTGCTGGAGGCTAGCAAAAGACTGGGAGCGACAAACTAAGAGAGCAGTAATGGCCATAATCATGTAGAGCGACAAAACATGATTGATCAAAGCATAAAGTGATACTATAAGTTGAAAACTAAAGGACCATAAAGGCTATGGTGACTTGAGATAGTCATAACATGGTGTGTGCATGTGCCAAGTCAACCCAAATAAAGCATCAAAGGAGAATACCACTATACTATGCTTTAATATGCTAAAACAACGCATGATTCATCCAAAGCACATTAAGAAATCTCAATTGTTTATAACAAGCCATGCTACAACAAAGAATACTAAGCATAAAGCCAAAACAATATCAAGCATGGCATGACAAAGCATAGGCCACAGTCAAAAACAAGCTCTTTTTACCACATAAGCATGAACTTTCCTACTCTTTTCCAAACCAAACCAAACTATTTGCAAACCAATGTACGAAAGAGGGGGTCCAACCAATTTATTCAGAAAACTAAGAAAACCAAAGCAAACGAAAACGAAAAAGAAGACGCTCCAAGAAAAACACAATTGTGCATGAAACAATAAAAATGAAGCGTTTGGAAGAAACCTGGGATTTTTATTGATGAAGAAGGGGGTGCCTTGGGAATCCCCAAGCTTTGACGCTTGTACTTCTTGGATATTTCTTGGGGTGACACGCGTGGCATCCCCAACTTGAGCTTTAGTCCATCATTCATCTCATTACTCATTCCTTCCATACACCTGAAATTTTTCCTTCATACAAAACTTCACACAATCTTTATTAGCAACATTAGTGCACTCAAGATAAATAAGTCTTAAGGTTCAGTTCTAACACCAAATAAACTTCCATTATAACACTAGATACTGTAGCACTTCCCTCAAAAAGCTCAATTCCCCAAAAGAACTCAAAAAGGAACCCACAAGAAGCAAATGTAGAAAATGGCAGAAATCTATCAAAACAGACCAGTAGGTAAATACGAATTTTTTCGAAGACCTTATGTTGCTCAAATCAAAAAGTGTTGAACTAACAAAAGTTATATACCAACATGGGGCAGAAGAACAAAAAATTACAGCTCAATCAGACATACAGAGCTCTCTCACGATTTTTTACGGTGAAGCACAAAAATCTGTTTCGGAACAGCAACTTTCCCAATCATTACTTTTCTCTCATTATAGGTTACTCTTGGCACAAAAAGCAAATAAAAAGGATAAGGAGAGGTTATTACAGAGGTAATAATTTCCAAGACTCATCTAAAACTTTTGGGTTATCTCCCAATAAGTACTTTTCTTTAATGCCTTTAAGTTAGGCTTGATAGTTTGAGAAGATGCTCACATAAGAAATATGAATTGAAGTAAAAGAGAGCATCAAGAAGCAAATTCAAAACATATTTAAGTTTAACCCACTTCCTATGCATAGGAATCTTGTAAATAAACAAGTCATGTAAGCACAAAGCAACAAGCATGGGAAAGCAAAACAAGTGCAGCTTCAAAAAATTTAACATAAAGAGGGGAAACTTAATATTGTTGAGATACATAAAACCATGTTTCCCTCTCTCATAATAACTTTCAGTAGCATCATGAATAAAATTAACAATATAACTATCACATAAAACATTCTTATCATGAGCCACATACATAAAAGAATTAATACTCTCCACATAAACATAGTCATTTGTGACGCCCCACAAAAACCACTACTAGAAAATCGCGTTGGTTTTTATGCATTGCATCATCATGATCGCATGCTCATGTCATCATGCCACATTGCATTTGAGCATCGTCATCATCATGCATGGTTTGTCTTAAAACTATTTTCGAAACGCCTAGTTTTGTTTTCTAAATATTCCCGTCTTTATTCAAATTAAAACCCGGGTCTCCGGAATATTTTGTTTCGTCTACCAACAGATTTCGAAAGCCCCGTTTTAAATAATAAAATATTTATTTTATTTTTAGGGGGCAGCCAAACCGGGCCGATCCGACCCAGCCGGCCACCCCCAAAATTACCCAAAACCAGCCTGTCTAATCCCTAATCTACCCAACCCTATCCTACCCAGCCTCCCTCCACCTCACCCTGACCAATCCCCTCCCTCCACCTCACCGAACCCCCTCCACCTCATCTCTCTTCCCTCGCCCAGCCGCCACACCCCACCTGAAACCACCCGCGCGCGCGCTGCACACACGCAACATGCTGCGCAACACCTACCCTAGCCCCGCGTGGCCTCACTCGACCTAGCCCCACCCCGTGCGACGAGCACGCACGCCACCGACCCAGCGCCCACCAACCCCTGGCCCACTCTGAGACCGCGTCCACCTGCGGGCACGACATGCCCCAGTGGCCGCCCCCACCTGCCCTCATCCCCGCCCGGGCCCCACCATCCCGCTCCCTCATTCCGTCCACCAACCACCACGCGACCCAACGCCCTAGCCCCACCCGACGCGTTACCCCCACGCGAGGCACACAACACGCACGGGAGGAGCCTCCCTGCCTCGCTCGCGGTCATCTACCTTGCATCGCCCATCCCCAACCTCCCAACGGGATCCCCATCCCCTGAACAGCCACCGCAACATGATTCCTCCGGCCGTCATCGCCCCGCCTCGCAGGAGCCCTCCTCGCCGCGACAAGGCGTCCCCACCTCCGTGGCCCTGCTCTTCCCCATGCCCTGTCTCCTCTACCCCGGCGACCGCCGCCAGGAGCCCGGCCGTGTACTTTGTGTCGTCGCCGGCCGCCAGCATCCCGCGCGACCTCGCCGCCCCAAGCTCCTCCCCGGACTCTCCTCGCATCCGCCAGACTCGATCGCATCCCGCCGCTGCTTCCTCCACCCCGCTGTCCTGCATGGAAGCCCGGACCCCTGCAGCCGCCGCCGGCCCTGCGCCCTTCGCCAGCGCCCGGCCCCGCGCTCGCCGGTTCGAGCGGCCCCGTGTCTCCTACCCCGCGCGCCTGCGGCCTCCTCCTCCCGCGAGCTCGCCCCAACGCCTCCTCGTCTACAGCGTCGGCTCGAACCCCTCTAACGGTGTTGCCGCGCACGCGCCCTTGTTTCTGCGTTTTTGGTTTCAGTACCCTCTGGTTGTATATGTATACACGTGCGTATGATGTGCTTCTGTGCTTCTGTGAGCTAGAGCCGACCAAGTTTCTTGGTTGTCACCGATGAAGCAAGGTCACTAAAGGGCCAAACTCGACTTTCGAAGCTGAACAGAGGGATCGTGAGGTGGTATCTGAGGACCCCCGATGCAAGTTCTACTTCATGGAACCCCTAGAGCTCCGTCACGGACACCACCAAGACCTCCTTGCCAGATCCAAGATCGCCAACAAGGAATGACAAGACCCCTTCTTGGACCCTAAGACCCTGGGTGCGCCGACACGGATCCGATGATCAAAGATCTTCTACACGGTTTCATGACCCCGATCCCGGAGTCCGAAGATCGTTCCCGTCGAACACGAACCTTAGAACGCCAAGATCTCCTTCATAGATTCGATGGTCGAGACCCTGAAGACCGATCCCGTCGAACCCCTTGGTGAACGCCAAGATCTTTGATTTGACATGTGTGACCTCTTTTGCGAGCCCTATTTTATAAATTGACATCTATATAAATTGTTGCATATCAATTATACATGCTTGCATACATGTCATCTAGTGGGTTGGGTTAAATAGTCGATTCACCTCATAATTAAATATGGAGTCTATATGCGGGATATCTTTGTCTTCTTCCGGACTCCATTTAAATTGTGTAGCGGACCGATGCCATGTTTCGCTCTATTAATCCAACATTTAAATTGCGGGGTAGCTAAACAACATGAATCATTTAATTAATTGTCGGGACCCCGGTTCCGCTTAAAACTGCCTGATTGCACCGCACTTTTGCCATGTCATGCATCATACCATGAACATGCCGATTCTTCTGTTGTAGCATTAAATAGTGTATCCGATGTTTCTTTTAGTGTTTGCTTCTTCACGGATTAGGCCGTTGAGTGGATGCGAGTATCGACAAGTTCTTCGGATATGAACCTTCGACAGTGTTTCCCAGGCGAGCATCTCTTCCCCTTCTACCTATTTTGCATTTATAGTCTATATTTCCTCCTGTTGATCTATTGCTATCCGTGTCGCGATGCTTTACTTTCCGTACACCAGTTATATCCCGTACAGCCTCTATATTGCCTTGGACACCTCCTATTACCTGTGTTTGGTAGATAGCTGGCCTTGCGAGTCGTAGTCGCATGCTCAGGTGCGATCTTGTGTTGTCGAGTACCACAGTTGTTGGAATGCTGGCAGATGTTTATGGTGGAGATGATCATGTCTTTAATTACCACTATTAAATTGCTAGTTATAACTAATGCAGAGGCATCGGTGGGCAATAAATGTTATTTGGTTCTTCCACGCTCACTTGTGTCCTGTAGGACCCCGAGTACTTGATACCTGTTCCTTGATTTTTCGCACTATCCACATCCGGGAGGCCGTGGATCCCCCTGAGCCAGAGCTTGATTCATTTCTATTTCTTGGGGCCACAAACTAGTTTGGGGTTTTATTTACTATCATGTACTTATGCCATGTTTATTGCTTTATTTAAGATTGTGCGTGGAGCACCTGTACTGTTTTGGATCGCGCCACGTTTTCGTGGTATCGACAAGCCCAGTCACACTTTCGGGTTCCTAGTCGTTTACAGCTGTCGTCGCAAACCCTAGGTCCGTTCCGGAGCCGGCCAACTTCGTTGCGGGTAGCTTAGTGGGGTGGCCCCCTAAAATATTTTATGAATCCTGTGATCGCTTTGTCGTGAATGCCTCGTTGGGTTTTGAGTTGGTTTTTCCGAGGTTGATCGAGTGTGTGTTGCTATTTGTGCACCCCTGCAGGGTAAAACTTTCTGAAAGCCGTGTCCGCGGTTATGGACGACTTGGAGCACAGTATCTCGGTCATAGACAAGCATAACTAAAGTAGTGCTATAAATTTGACTTAATATATCTGACTAGTAATCAGCTTCACTATAACAGAATGGATACTAAAAATGCCAACAACTGGTGGATCTGTGGTGATCTATGTCATACTATACCTGCCTAGTAAGTATTGCAACTCCAATGGAATGTGATAAAGTGCCAACAACCGCTGGTTTTTGGGATTCCTCGGGACAATTACATCTGACTAGTAAATGTTCCAACTACAACAGAATGTTAACTAAAACTACCCACTACTTATGCTATCAGGATGACTCGTGCTATCTATAGCTGATTAGTAATTGCTGCAACTATAACGAATGAGTAAAATTGCCAACTGTGTGAGTTCCTTGGTCCGACTTCCTCGTTTGGTCTCGAGGGGGAAATACCAGGATGGGTTTGTTTGGTGTTAGCTTCAGGTTGGATCCGAATAGGTCTTTCTTATCCCTCTCTGATAACCGCCAGTTGTATCGAGTCTCTATAGGTTGTTTAGTGCTGTTGCGCTGCCGCTTCAGCCCACCATAACTATGTAGGCAAGAGCCGCCGAATTCTAGCCTCGCCGTGTACTGGCCTCAGTACTGACGCTCCTCTTTTTCCTTTGCCCTTTGCCGGCACCCCTTTTGTTTTTAGCAGGTTTGAGACCGACGTCGTTAGCAGGGTTACCCTTCCGGCTTGGCCTGGGCAGGGTTATGGACGCCATTGGTTATTCTTCAGGGCTCTTAGTCCCATTTGCATCTTGTCCGTAGTCGGACGCTCTATCGTTTTCAAGGTGATTTGGATCTTTGTATTGTATATCTGTATTCTTGACTCGCTGAGTCGCTGTTGTATATATATATATCTGTTCTGTGGGTCCCATCGAGGACTGTTGTGTAATGTTATTACTTCGTTTTCCACCCGCACGAAAGTGCCTGGTGGGCATCCTTGAATCGTTTCTATGCGGGTTTGGCGGAAAGGGCTAAAACTTGCATAGGGCCGATTTGAGGGTGTTACATCATTCTTATTAATTGTAGTGGGAGCAAATTCAACAAAAAAGCTATCATTATTTTCATCACCATAATCATCAAATATAGGAGGCATATTGTAATCATAATTAATTTCCTCCTCAATAGTAGGTGGACTGAAAATATCATATTCATCATTGCAATCATCATATATTGGAGGTATAGTATCATCATAAGCAATAGAATAGTTATCTTCCAAAGTGTGTTCTTTTGTAAACATATCATCACTAGAAGGATCATGGATAGCACTAATAGTATAACAATTATTAATATCATCATTTTCAGAATTGGTACCGAAGAGATTTTCAATATCAAAGGTAGTGTGTTTTTCCCAATCATGATCACTACTATAGGTAATAGGCATAGGAACATCATCGAGTTCAGACTCATCAAAAACTATAATAGGAGCAACATGCTTAGGGGAAAATACCGTTTCCTCTCTTCTTTTACTCCTCCTCTTCTTATTTTTCTTCTTCTCTTTAGGAGGGACAGGCTTGAAAGGAGGATTCTCCATATATCTTGGTTCATTGTTAGAGACAATAGAAGAAACTTTGGAGGATTCCTTCTTTTCATTAATAAGATCAAAACACATATTAGTCCTGTCATATTTTGGTAAAACCTCATCTTCTATAATATTTTGTATGTAAGTATTTGTGTGACAATTATCAGCACAATAAAGATGACAACCATGCAGGACGCTATTCATATCAAAAGCACTCATATCTACCAAAGAAGTTTTTCTTGATAATTCTTCAGACCCCAAAAATAATGTAAGTTCATCATGCTGATTAGGAGTGATCATGTCATCACAATACAAACTTGCAGTACTCATTGGATTATAAGGGCTATTATTATGGCCTGAGCATTGAAAATTGAAATGACCCACTTCAAAGCAAAGTTCACAAATAAAAGGATAAAGCGCACAAACGTTTTTACCAAGATCATTTAAAGCCCTATACCACATTCTAGTTTTTTCATTCCTGTGGGTGATACAATATTCTTCTTCAATTCTATTATTCTCACAAGGTCTATGTATTCCACAAAAATTGACATGATTATAAGAAATAGTACTTTCAGAGGTTTGAGCATGTTTATTGCTATCATTAATAACAATTTCATTTTCCCTGCAAGTGTCTTTAAAGGGCTCATGATACATGTCCCATTTTTCTTTAGGAGCATTAATATGAGAAGCAAAGGTTCTAAAACAATCAGTAGGGATTTGAGGATCAAGACCATATTTAGCACTAAGCTCTTGAAAATCAGCAGTTTCAGCGAAAGACTTAATGCAATCATACTCATAGCTTATACCTGGTTCTTTACCTTTGTTGTTATCCCAATCTTCGGTATTGCTTTGAATTGTTTCAAGAAGATCCCACTTAGCTTTGACCTCCTTACTTGTGAAGGATCCCTCTAAACAAGTATCTAGATAGTCCTTGTAATGTCCTGAAAGCCTTGCATAGAAATTATTAATAACAATATTCCTGGGGAGCTCATGAATAGGACATTTGAGCATTAGTGACTTCAATCTCCCCATGCTTGGGCAATACTTTCTCCATCATGAGGATGAAAAATTATAAATATAATTCCTATCTTTATGAATTTCATGAGGATAAAATTTAGAGTAAAAGAGAGATTCAAGTTCCTTCCACTCCAAATGATGAGGATCATCTAGTAGCTCATACCACTCCCTTGCTTTGCCCTTAAGTGATAAAGAGAATAGCTTCCTCTTAACTTGGTTCATTGAAATACCTGCACACTTGAACAACCCGCATAATTCATGTATAGAGAGTAAATGATCACCAGGATGGACAGTTCCATCTCCAAAATAAGAGTTGTTCATAACACGTTCAACAATTTTATAGGTACTTTAAAAGGAATGCTTTCAGTATGTGGATTTAAAATATCACAAGTATCATAATAATTACCACATATGGGACATAAAGTATCATCAGAGCAAATTTTCTTCCTTAAAGCTGGGGAACTAAAAAGATCATTTTCATAAGAACCAACTTCCCCAAGCTTAGACGTTTCCATAGCATTAGTAACAAAGGTGTTCAAAAGATTCATACTAATAACATTGCTATTAGCATGCAAAGAAGGTTCCAAGGGTTTTTTAATTTTCTTTTCAAAGAATTCATGTTCTACATTAGGAAAAAGACTAAAAAGCTCTCTAATTTTTTTGTTATTTTGCATTAAGCCTGACTAGTGAAAACAAGAAACAAAAAGACAAAATTGCAGAATCTAAAGGAAATAACTTCAAGCACTCACACCAGAAAATAGGCGTTTGCCATGGGAGGTTCTTCTTCTTTAATCCTCTAGTGTGAATACCTTTTACCTTTCCTCCCCGGCAACAGCGCCAGAAAATAGCTTGATGTCTACGCACTTCTATTCTTGTAGACAGTTGTTGGGCCTCCAAGTGCAGAGGTTTGTAGAACAACAACAAGTTTTCCCTTAAGTGGATCACCCAAGGTTTATCGAACTCAGGGAGGAAGTGGTCAAAGGTATTCCCTCTCAAGCAATCCTGCAATCAAGATACAAGAAGTCTCTTGTGTCCCCAACACACCCAATACACTTGTCAGGTGTATAGGTACACTAGTTCGGCGAAGAGATAGTGAAATACAAGTGGTATGGATATAAGATAACAGTGCTAGAAAATACTTTGATCGCGTGGAAAAGACTAAAGGCAAACTGAAATAAAGATGGAAGCAAGCAAACATGTAACAGATCTAGTAGCAAACGAAGTTGCAATGCTTAGAAACAAGGCCAATGGATCATACTTTCACTAGTGAACACTCTCATATAAATATATTCTCTTTATGATACTACTCTTAACTACTCTCTGGTTGAACACTCTAATCGATGGTAGGGCTATAACAGCACTCCTCAAAGTCCATCTTTCCCATATACAAACCCCACATTGTCACCTTGAGTACTAGATGAGTCCAACAAACACCACAATTTCATAAAGACATCCAACTCCAAATATAACTCATAAAAAGTATTTGTAATCTCTAGCCTAAGTGCCACCATGGTAAGCACGCTGTCACTTTCACACACATGGGGAGATCAGAGATTCATTAAAGCACTTGAGTATCAGAATAGATTTATAGATTACAAGACCATGATCTCAATAAGATCATGCATAGAGAGAGATGAACACATAGCTACCGGTAGAACCCTTAGCCTCGAGAGAGAACTACTCCCTCCTGATCATGGGAATCAGCAATGGTGATGGAGATGGCGGTGGAGATCGATGGAGATGGCTCTGGGGGCACTTCCCCGTCCCGATAGGGTGCCGGAACAGAGACTTTCTGTCCCCCGAATCTCCCCTTCGGTGGCAGCGGCGCATTGGAACTTTTCGTGGATTTTTGATTGACCCTCTAGGGTTTATGCCTCAGGAGGCTTCTTATAGGCCAGAGGGCAAGGTCGGTGGGCGGCTAGGGGGCCCACACCATGCCCTAGCGTGGCCTGGGGGGACCCATGCCATGGGGTGGTGTGGCCACCCTGTGGCTCCTCTTCGACTCTCCTTCTGGCTCCGTGAGTCTTCCGGGAAAATATCAACTTTGGCTTTTGTCCGGTCCAATTCCGAGAATATTGATTTTCTGACTTTCCTGGAACCAAAAACAGCAGAAAACAGGCAACTGGCACTGTGGCACTTGTTAATAGGTTAGTCCAGAAAATCATATGAAAAGTACTCCAAAGTGTGGACAAAACACAAGAAAGTAGATAAAACCAGGCATGGAACATCAAAAATTATAGATACATTTGCAATGTATCAATGTCGTTAGTGTGAAATGAAAGGGGAGCTTGTAAGTCCATGGAGTTATGTATATGTGTTAGAGAAACGCCTGGGTCGCTGGTCTAATTCATGCTGACATGGTGGAAACCTGCAGCGTAACCATAATGAGCTGTCTATGAAGCATTCTTCTTATAAAAAAGAGTCCTACATTGAGAAAAAAGAGAAAAGGAAAACAAGAGATACTATGAAAAGAGGAAAGAGAGAAAAAAGCACCATATTCCCATGGTAAATAAGAAGAATGCAGAGATGCTCGTTGTCTGCTTGCCTTGTCATTTTGATATGGGGATTCTTCCGTATCATCAGGCAAGGAGTACCCCGTTGGCGGTTCTCTATGATACACATATACTTACAATGACAAGAACTTACCGGTGACTAAACTTGACTAGCATGAGGAGCGACCCTCGTATACAAGGGACATGAGATTTCTGACTTATCCTTCATCAAGCATGTACACCATAGTTTGTTCACTTTAACCTTAATCACTTCAAGATGCTTATGATCGGGGCAATGAGACCTGAAAGCTATAAGTACCATAATTTTTGGAAGCTCTTTATGAGACTGGAATCCCTACATCCTTTTCCAAAGGCCTTTCTTCCACCATTATATTGAGTCTCCACCTTCTACCTTTATGCACCTACTTTGAGAGCATAGTGGCCATTCTTAGTTCTATGTGCATTGTCCCAAGACTAGTTGATTGATGCATACTTTGATATTGCTTGTTTTAAAATATTGTATCTAGTCACTCTTATGAACTTTGAAGGTGTCCTATGCATTTATATTTGCTACTCTATTGAGGGACAAGCTGAATACTATTATGCTATGTTTTCTTTATGTGAAACAAACAAACGTCTTGCAAAGCATTGTTATTCATGAATCTTTTGTTTGTGCCTTTTCATGTTGCATCATAGTTTCTTTGCTTGCTGCTAGAACTTTGTCTTTCATGTTATGATCGAAGTACTATGATCCCAGCTTTGAATGTTTTGCAAATACTTTGATCAAGTCTTTGATGGTGCATGTCACCTCAAAAATTATTCTTTCTTTTTATCACTTACCTACTCGAGGACGAGCAGGAGTTAAGCTTGGGGATGTTGATACATTGCAAATGTATCTATAATTTTTGATGTTCCAAGCTTGGTTTTATCCACTTTCTTGTGTTTTGTCCACACTTTGGAGTACTTTTCATATGATTTCTTGGACTAAAGTATTAACAAGAGCCACAGTGCCAGCTGCTTGTTTTCTGCTGTTTTTGGTTCCAGGAAAGTCAGAAAATGAATATTCTCGGAATTGGACGGGACAAAATCCAAAGTGCCTATTTTTCCGGAAGTCATCAGATGCCAGAATACGAGACGGAGAGAGGCCAGGGGGCCACCACACCACCTGGCCGCATGGCACAGCCTGGCCCGCGCCAGGGGGTGGTGTGGCAGCCTCCGGCACCCCCTCGGCCTCCCCTTCCGCCTATAAGATGCCCTCGGGACAAAAACCCTAATTACCCGATCAAAAATCCACGAAAGAGTCTGTAGCCGCCGTCATCTCCATCCCTAGATTGGGAGGGATCTGAAGCTCTTCCCGGCACCCTGCCGGAGAGGGGATTTCACCCTGGAGGCCTTCTTCATCACCATGCAAGCCATCGGTGTCATGAGTGAGTAGTTCATCCTTGGACTACGGATCCATGTAGTAGCTAGATGGTTGGTTCTCCTCCTTTGTGCTTTCATGTTTAGATCTTGTGAGCTCCGTTCATGATCAAGATCATCTATTTGTAATTCTACATGTTGTGTTTGCGGGGATCCGATGGATATTGAGATGCTATTTCAGATTGATTATTGATTCTATCATGTCTTTGTTATTTGTGATCTTGCATGCTTTCCGTTGTTAGTAGCTATCTTGGCCAAGTAGATGCTAGCAACTCCAAGAGTTAGTATTTATGCTCGATAGTGGGTTCATGCCTCTGGTAATCTGGGGAAGTGACAGAAATCTCTAAGGTACTAGATGTGCTGTTGCTACTAGGGAGAAAACAACAATCCTTTGTTCATAGAACAATCATATTGTTTACTTTACACACATTTCGTAAAGCAATAATCTGTTGCTTGCAACTTAATACTAGAGGGGGTTCGGATGATAACCTGAAGGTGGATTATTAGTCATAGATGCTGTTGGATGGCGGTCTATGTATAATGTTGTAATGCCCAATCAAGTCTCAAAGGAGTCAAGATGATTAGTATATGCATGTGTTGCTTTCTCGATGTTTGTCAATTGCCCCGCTGTAATTTGTTCACCCAGCATGTTATCTATCTAAGGAGATCCACCTCTAGTGAATTATGGATCCCGGTCCATTTCTTTACATACAATCTATAAACTTTACTGCTTTGTGTTTACTTTCTGCAAACTTTTACTTCTTTCCATTCGATACGTTTAATCCTGTTTTCCGCAAAACACGGTGAGATTGACAACCTCATCGCAAGTTGGGGACAAAGTTCTGTGGTTGTGTTGTGCAGATCTCCACGTTGCTACTAGCACCGGTAGTGCGCCCTGCCAAAGCTCAGCTAGTAACACCTTTGGGGTGTTTCCTTGCTCCTACTGGTTCGATTAAACCTTGGTTTCATAACTGAGGGAAACTTGTTGCAGTGCTCATCATACCTTCCTCTTGGGGTTCCCAACAAGCTCTACATCAACACCGCTCCAGCATTTTTCGAGCGCCATACACAGAGCCATCATGTTCCATGCTTGTTTAGTATCTACTTTCTTATGTTTTGTTCATACTTTGAGGTATTTTTATACATTTTCTGGAACTAACCTATTAACAAGATGCCATAGTGCGAGTTGCATGTTTTCTGCTGTTTTTGGTTTCAGAAAAGCTAGTAAGGAAATATTCTCGGAATTGGACTGGACAAAAGACAAAGTCTATATTTTACATAAAGCAACACGGAGTTCGGAGGGGAGACGAAGTGGTGCACCAGGGAGGCCACACCTGGTGGCGCTGCGGCCTGGGGGGCACCACCAGGGGGTGTGGGCCCCCTGGTGCTCCATCGACCTTTCCCTTCCGCCTATAAAAGCCTCCCAGGAAGAAAACCCTAAGTACCCAATCAAAATTCCAAGAAAGAGTCTGTAGCCGCCGTCATCTCCATCCCTAGATCGGGAGGGATCTAAAGCTCTTCCCGGCACCCTACCGGAGGGGAGAGATCACCCTGGAGGCCTTCTTCATCACCATGACTGCCTCCGCTGTGATGTGTGAGTAGTTCATCCCTAGACTACGGGTCCATGTAGTAGCTAGATGGTTGGTTATCCTCCTTTGTGCTATCATTTTTAGATCTTGTGAGCTCTGTTCATGATCAAGATCACCTATTTGTAATCTTACATGTTATGGTTGCGGGGATCCGATGGATATTGAGATGCTATTTTAGATTGATTATTGATATATCATGTCTATTTTATTTGTGATCTTGTATGCTTTCTGTTGTTAGTAGCTATCTTGGCCAAGTAGATGCTAGCAACTCCAAGAGGGAGTATTTATGCTCGATAGTGGGTTCATGCCTCTAGTAATCTGGGGAAGTGAAATGAATATCTAAGGTAGTAGATGTGATGTTGCTACTAGGGAGAAAACAACAATCCTTTGTCCATGGGACAATCGTATTGTTTACTTTACACACTTTGCTTAATGCAATTATCTGTTGCTTGCAACTTAATACTAGAGGGGGTTCGGATGATAACCTGAAGGTGGATTATTAGTCATAGATGAAGTTGGATTACGGTCTATGTATAATGTTGTAATGCCCAATCAAATCTCATAGGAGTCAAGATGATTAGTATATGCATGGTATGCTTTCTCGAGTCTGTCAATTGCCCCGCTGTAATTTATTCACCCAACATGTTATGTATCTTAAGGAGAATCACCTCTACTGAACTATGGACCCCGGTCCATTCTTTTACCATTGATAAACCATCTACTATTTACTGTTTACTGTTTACTTTCTGCAAGCAATTACTATCTTCCACACAATATGTTTAATCCTTTGCTTTCAGCAAAGCCAGTGAGATTGACAACCTCACTGTAAGTTGGGGCAAAGTTCTGTGGTTGTGTTGTGTAGGATTCCAAGTTGGAAACAATACCTAGGAGTTGTTTCCTTGCTCCTACTGGTTCGATAACCTTGGTTTCATAACTGAGGGAAAACTTGTTGGTGTGCTGATCATACCTTCCTCTTGGGGTTCCCAACGAGCTCGATATATTTTGAGCCATCAGGAGGGAGTGGTGGACATTATTGATTCTAGGCGAGAGTGGGATGCACGCAGAGGTGCGGAGCTTACTCTAGCTCTTCTCAACTCCTGGTATCCGGCTACGAAGCTAGACGCCCTCATTCATGGCTTCTGGCAGGGTACCACTTACGCTGGCTTCCATGAGGAACTTCTTGAATTCCGCTCCTGTGTTGTCAAGATCGCACACTGCGTGGAGCTAGACCGAGACTTCCGTGACTCGGACACCATGGAGCTGGAGCGGGTGAGGCCTGTTGTTGAAGCCGGTGGTGAGACCGCTGATCCTCCGCCATGCACCGATCCCGCTGCTGCTGACGTCGCCTCCTGCAGTGGAACTGCACCTGCCGCGACCGAGCCAACTCCTGAGTCTTGAGCTAGAATCCCTGTTATGCCGAGTGGAAATGTATGAAATTATTTTCTTGCTACTTGTGCTTGCAAACAATTTGTGCTTGGTTAAAACTGGTGGAAGCTTCGTCTTCTGTATGTATGATATTGCCCTTTGCCTTTGGCGCTGAAATTCTGCTTTTGTTGGAGTGGGGGCGCGGGAGCGCACCCAATGGATGTAGTCCCCAATTTTTGGTCTGACTGACGCAGGGCCAAAACTCTCAGGAGTTTTACCCTATTGATCTTGTTTTTGTCGGTCGGTTCTCCACCCGGTTGGTTAATTCCACTGAGTGTAGTCCCCGAGTTTCGGACTGACTAACGCAGCCAAAAATTTACTTCATGGAGGCCATGGTCCGCGTCCGGCTCAAACGGCTGTTGTAGTTTTAGGTCGTGCAAAAAATAGACACAAGTAGTAGTTTGTTCATTAGAAATGTTTAACACGAACGTAGTTTGTGATCACTGGGGGTGTTATATAAAAATATGTTGTTTCGCGCTTAGCCAACGACTTTGTCCTTTTCTGATGAGCATTGGTCGTTACGTTGTGTCCTTGCCGAGTGATAGCCGGGTTGCGGTCTGTAGCCGGAACAGAAGGGGTAGCTAGTAGCTTTCGTGCTTGAAGTAATCTATCTTGCTATTACCTTGTTGCTTGTCTTGCTTAGCATAAGTTGTTGGTGCACATAGGTGAATCATAGTATACATAGGTTTTGTGCTTGACAAAGTAAACGCTAATTTAATTCCGTCTTTGTTAAGCCCATCTCGTAAAAGTTTTAACCGCCTATTCACCCCCTTTAGGCGGCATCTGTGCACTTTCAAAGAGGAAGTGTGCATTCATGAAATAAGCTAAAATGTAAATATGATAAAACTGTACATACATATGTTCAAAGTTATTGACCATAGGTAGACATTCTATTGTGAGAACCTATATGTTATACCACAAGCGTGACAAACTAAAGAAGCAATCATGAGGCACATATGAAGAGCAATGGAAAAAAGACTAACCTAGATGGCTCGACCAAAGTTGTCAGCATTTTCCTCCCTACCAAGAATACCTCTTTACACCAAAACTTGGCAGTTAAAAAAGTCAAACTATACAAAAACAGAGAAACAAGTTTGTTGCAGATGCAACACAACCACCTCGTCACTGCCCTTGGCGCCAGCCGTGGCGCCTATGTTACTACTGGTAACAGCGTTAATATGAGGCATGCAGCCTCACAAACAATCATCGAAGCTCACCATCTAGATCTGCACCGGCCAATGTCCACTGCCTCTACCCAAAGTGTTTGGCATGGTGCGAGAAGCAGCGGCCTTAGTGGTGTTCGCCAGTCGGTCGCCTCTTACCCAAAGAGTGGGGATAAACTCAAGTTGTGCGATATGTGGATTGAAGAACCAAAAGGAGAAGGTACTGACCATCGGTACCGCAGGCCCATAGGTCATAACCATATGGACATAAATGAAGAAGTACGACCAAAAGAGAGCACCTAATTTGTGCTTTGCTCTTCTGTGCCTCATCAATGTTAAGCTTTGTCATCACCGGTCTTCTTTTTATATCATGAAAGTAATCAAACAGTATTCTTTCCCAAAAGTTATCATGGATTCAATGAGGGTAGTTGTGTTGTCTATCATGATCATGTATGTGTGGATAAATAATTTCTTATGTCTCATCGGTGAACCAAACCATGATCGTCTGAGTCAAGCAGTTAACCTTTCAAACTTAACAACTCCCAAAGCCCAACAAAATCAAGAATGTATTTCCCTTGGTACCTAACAACTCCTAAAACCCCACAAAATCAAGAATGTATTTCCCTTGGTACCTGACATCACACCCCTGAACTAAAATTGCGGTTGTCCAAGAGAATCTCATTCAATCAATGAATCATGCAACTTAAAAAATCCTAAAATCTACTAAGATCTAGGAAATGCATTTATAGCAAATGCACCAAGATATAGGAAATGCATTTATTTTAAGCAAAGTTTTTATTTCACAAATTCATCTAACGGTTAGGTACACACTATAAAATCACCAGATTGAAAAACGAAACAGTAAGTAGTAATAAAAACCTCAGTTCGGTGGTTTACATATGTACCTTGACAACCTGATTTGTTCAAGGAACAGAAAAAAGTTGCAGCACGCTAAACCTGCCGTGGCGTCTACATACATGCCAACCGGGCTTAGGGCCGGTGCAACATAGAACCTCGAGAGGAAGGGAGAACGAAGGTGTAGTTGGAGGTATGGTGTGCCATTGACGCCGACCCGAATCAAACAACATGGATGCTCTTATCTAAATGGAGGCCAGTCCCCGAACCTTAGGGTTCACGTGGAAGAGATCTTGCATCTCCCTCCTTCTCCGCTCCCTTCCCCTGCCCGTACACCTCCAATTTCGCAGAGTGGAGATGGCTTCCCCTTCCACCGCTAGGCGGTGGCCGATGGCTGGAGCATGGCTGAAAGAACAAGGTGGCGAGATTTGGTGCAGCAGAGGCGAGCGGCGAGCAAGGGAAGGGTGGCTGCCTGATCTGGACTGGGATGACAGCGGGCAGAGTGGTGACACGGAGTAGAGAAGATGTGCATGAGGAATGCAAGCGGAAACCCTAGAGCTCATGCGCTCAATCGGAAGAGGAAGTGAAGGGGAAAAGAGAGGACGGCAGCCTGCGCCAGCTGCAGTGCACACGCAAACGCCAAATCCCTGGCCCACAAGTAGCGATAGCGAGCGGTAGAGGCCTGCAACCAGCGACAGCGGACGCGGCAAATGTCCTCAGAAACACTTGATGTAACCAGGCTTAAGCCTTTAGTTTATTTATGGGTTATCCATCTATGTGAATTCCATAGGATTTTGAAATGGAATTATGTAAAACATGTTTATGAAATTGCCAATGTCGAGTTTACGAACGTATACCTCACATGGTTTCGAAACACAGTCCAAGCCAACTAGAAAGTGGAGAACGACTCTTCTAGGTTTCCAAATTTTGGTGAAATTTAGATATATCGACAAAGTGCAATGTTGAGATTCTTTTTAGCGTGTGTTGAGAGATCTGATGGCATACGTGATGCATGACGGTTCTTTTTCATGTCCAGAACGATTCCACTTGTTTAACGGGCTTGAATCGGACTCTTAAACGTGGGCCCGCAAGTACACGCCGACTTGTAGCCTGGTCGAAGCCCTTTAAGTATTCCAATACAAAAATAGATAGTACTTCTTTTCACAAACCCTAAAGCCCCCTGCCCCTCGTCTTCCTCCTCCGAGTGCCAACCCTAACCCACCCTTGCGCCGCCATCTCCACCCTCTCGATCCAATCCACAGCCGCAACCATGGGCTTCGACGTGGGCGTCGTCCCCTTCAACCCCGACGGCTGGGGTCCTCCCGAGACCCCGGCCGCGCCGCCGCTCCTGGGCGGCACCGTCGCCACCGCCTCCATCCCCTTCGCGCCCTTCTCCCGCTCCGACAAGTTGGGCCGCATCGCCGACTGGACGCGCAATCCGGGCCACCCCGGCGCGCACGCCGCCGCCTCCCGCGACTCCATCTTCGACTTCACCTCCACGGACGACTCCCTCGCCGCCGCGGCAGAGGACTCCTCCTTCAGCCTCGTTGACGCCAAGCCGCCGCCGCGCCAGCCGCGGTTCGGCCCCAAGTGGCGCTTCAACCAGCGCCCCCAGCTGCCCCAGCGCCGCGACGAGGAGGTCGAGGCCAAGCGCCGTGAGGCCGAGAAGGAGCGCGCCCGCCGCGAGCGCCACTACCAGAACCACCGCTCCCACCACCACCAGGGCTTCCGCGGCAACCAGGCCTCGCAGGCCAAGCCGTCGGTCGACATCCAGCCTGACTGGACCATGCTCGAGCAGATCCCCTTCGCCAACTTCACCAAGCTCTCCTTCGCTGTCAACGACCAGCCTGAGGATCTCCTCGTCTGTGGCGCCGTCGAGTCCTACGATCGCACCTATGACCGCGTCAACCCCAAGACGCAGCGCCGCCTCGAGCGCTTCAAGAACCGCCACTTCTTCAAGATCACCACCACCGACGATCCCATCATCCGTCGCCTTGCGGAGGAGGACAAGGCCACCGTGTTTGCTACTGATGCCATCCTGGCCGCTCTTATGTGCACGCCCCGCAGCATCCTCTCCTGGGACATTGTCGTGCAGCGCGTGGGCAACAAGCTCTTCTTTGACAAGCGTGATGGCGCTCAGCTCGATCTGCTCACTGTGAATGAGACTGCGCAGGAGCAGCTTCCCGAGAATAAGGATGACATCAATTCAGCACATTCTCTTGCGGTGGAGGCCACCTACATTAACCAGAACTTCTCGCAGCAGGTACTAGTCCGTGATGGCGAGAAGGTTACATTTGATGAGCCTAACCCTTTTGCAACTGAGAATGAGGAGGCAGCACCTGTTTGCTACCGCTACCGCCGCTGGAAGCTGGATGACAATATTAGTATCATTGCTCGTTGTGAAGTGCATGCTGCTGGTGCTGATCCAAGCGGTGCTCGCCAGTTCCTTACACTCAATGCGCTTAATGAGTTTGATCCTAAGATTACTGGTGTTGACTGGAGGCAGAAGCTGGAGAGCCAGCGTGGTGCTGTGCTTGCTACGGAGCTCAAGAACAATGCCAACAAACTCGCTCGCTGGACAGCCCAGGCTTTGCTATCTGGTGCTGACATGATGAAGTTGGGTTATGTGTCACGTGTGCAACCCCGTGACCACTTCAACCATTCCATACTCACCGTGATGGGGTACAAGCCAAGGGATTTCGCTTCCCAGATCAACCTCAACACAGCGAACATGTGGGGAATTGTCAAGTCACTTGTGGACATATGCATGAAGTTTGAGGAGGGCAAGTATGTGCTTGTGAAGGATCCTGCAAAGCCGCAGTTGAGGATCTATCAGGTTCCTAATGATGCATTTGAGAATGATTATGTTGAAGAGCCACTTCCAGAGGAGGAGCAGGTTCGGCCAGCTACAGATGATGTTGATGCTACTGCTGAGGAGATGGATGCAGCTGCAGAGGCTGAGGCGAACAAAGCAGCTACTCAGGGTGGTGATGGTGAGAAGAGTGCTGCAGCCGCTGTTGCTTGAAGATTATAATGGGTCATCTCTCCTTATCTAGATATATCTTTTCTGGATTATTATCTGTTTTGATGGATTGAAGAGTTGAACTGCCTGCTGTCGATATAGCGGTCTTATTTTGGTCTATGAGAAAACTATTACTCTTAATTTCCATGCTTAGATGTGCTAAGTTTAGCACCTGTCACTTTGGATTAATGACTATGCTGGTAGTTTAATGTCATTTGAATGTTGTGGATCTACTATGTATCTGTGTTCGAACCATTGTGTATGCTTTCTTGAGCCTTTGTCAACAAATGCATCATGAATACCTTGTGGCACCTCATAAGGTTGGATTACCTGAAGCAATGAGTTGTCTTTTACCACGTACTAGAGTTTACATGCACTGTTGGCAGTGGCCTGCATCTGTTACATTTCTTTTACTTCCTGCCTCTGTTGCTGATTTCAGATTTTTAGTCCCAGTTGCAATTGTATATGGGTTGGGAGAGGCTCTCAACCCAGTCCTTTTTGCTGAGTTTAGTGTTGTGACTATCCCAGATTAATTAAACCAAACTTGGATTTCTATCTGAACTGCTTTAACAAACCTGGGTCACACAGTACACGAGAAATTCCTAGTTAAATGCCAAATTACATTCATAAGTGTTTCGAAATGAATTGGATGGTTGGTTTCTCCGTGATGAGGCTTCAGTGGCTTGTCCTGTAATATGAAGCAAGTTGCTTGGCCATATTCCTGGACAATGACTGCAGTCCACCTCATTGCTGGATCAATGCAAGTCAAGAACTTCTACAACCTGCCACTTTTATATCGAACTGAAGAGTTATACTATATGAGTTCATTCTTAGTCTTTTCAGGGTGTGTTGTGCCTGAACCTGTGGGGAGTATTACCAGTAGTTCAATAGAGAACTTCAGGACCTTCTTCTCACACTACCACCCTCCGGAGCTGAATGAACATGAAGTAGATGAGATCAAATTTATGTGAGTGCAGCACGGTAACATGAGGCCTATATTGAAGATGCTCTCCATGTACATAACCGAAATCTGCAGTCGTTTTGGCCATTATCTTCCATCGATTTTCTGCCTTTCTTGTTTCCCTAGGTATTCCTACCATGCTTTGGAATCCTACGGTCTGCTAGATAACTCGAGCGTGTGCTGCAACGAAAGCCTTGCTGCGTGGCCGTCAGAATACCAGGACAGAGAATACTGCGGTGTGGCGATGGAGCAGGCAAGCCATCCTCTTTTTTTTTTGAGAGAGAATATCACGCTTTATTAATTAAATAACACCAATACAAAGTTCGGCCCGGATCAACTCCGGGACAACATTCAAAGAAAAATTACAAACTGAGCGCCTGGATGAGCGAGCTAAAAGATGCGCAGCGGCAGCGACATTCAAGCTACGATTGACATGCTTAAAGGAGCAGGAGGTAAAAACCTCGCCAAGGTCTTGACAGGAGGTAAAAACCTTCACCAAGGCAAGCCATCCTCTTGCGCTGCCCGCATCTGTGTCTGTCTATCGTAGAGGCTTTGCATATCGAGGCCTTGATAGACAACCTTTTGACCTTGTTCGGTTAGCCCCACCTTTGGCGGTATCGCGGCCCAACTCCTGCCAACCCCATGCATCAACCCTGTCGGTGTTTAATCAGAGCACACCAGTAATTCCGCGTTCGGTTACACCTTACGTGGAAGTCACTCGGGTGATACCGGCCAATCCAAGGTGGAAAGAAAATCGTCTCCCAATAAGTATGTGGGCGGAACCCTGAGCATGGCAATTGGCAGGAACCCTGGGCATGGCAATTGGCATCCACGCGACTCTGGGTGAACTTGGCGGCGACCCGGAGGTGAACTCGACCATAGCAACATGTGTAGTCAATCTTAGTCGGTCATAGTCTCATGAACTGAGCTATGATTGACTAAGATTTAGAGCATGTAATCAAATGATGAGTTCTTGATGTACCTCAAGATATTGAGATAGAGCATGTGTAGATACATGGTTGACCAATATAACGAGTGAAGATTGGATTCAAGTTGGTTAAAACATGAAGCATAAAGAACGTATCACATGGGATCTTGTGGTATGGTAAGCTTTGTCAATTATGCTTCATGAACGAATCCAGTATATATGTGCCTTTGTGTTGTCTATGTGGGTTAGGTATCTTTCCATGTGCATGCGTCAAAAGTAAAGATTCAATATAGCTCGTGAGAGGATGACATCAAGTGCCGATCGTCATCAAAGTTGAGAAGGGAAAGTTCAAGATAAGCATCCCGAGAAGATCATATGCTTGAATCTTTCTATCCATTTGGTAATAATGGGCACGTGAAAATATTCCTTAACGAAGCTATCCCATACTGGTGTATGGAGGATAAAATTATGAGTATTCACGAAGCAACAATGATCAAGTGATGCATTCCGGCTTGAATGGGGCTTGAAGCGTTGGCATCAAGATCAAGCGGGATGCGCAACACAAAGGTATGACTTTGCTAGGTTTTACTTTTGCCATTCTCAAGGTGGTTGTTGGGAGACATGGTTATATGATAGATAACCACACTCAATAGGAGCTTTCGATTTAGTAACTTGATCACATTGTCTTAGGGAGATCAATCATTTGCATCCCCTTATTATTGTTACTTCTTGGTGTTTCTCTGTGTGAGGTTCTTGAGATTGTTACCAGCTCTTCAACAAACTCAAATTTATCGAAAACGGAATTCATATGCATCTTCTATTGAGTTTTCGAGCTTGGAGGTTTTACCGATTCTTATTTTATGAGCCTTCATGCCTCTCCTCATTTCATATTTACCTCTTGCTCTTTCTTGGGATTTCTAGTATCTGTTAGATATATCTTGTTCTTAACTTTTCAAAAAGCCAAAGTTTGCTAAAATCGGATTTCAGGTGCAAAAGTTATCACCATTTTCGTTAGCACTGTTTTTTGTTTGAAAACCTAGCCTGCAAACTAGTGGCGTTGGTTTACCCATTAGACCATCCATTGGCCACTGGTTTACACTGGTTCCTGCCAAACCACTATACCGAGTGCTCATTTGACGGGGAACCGATTCAATTAGTGCGCCACCGGTTAGTATAGCGGGCAAACTGGCCTATTGAATATGTCGCTGGTTCGTCCGCACCCAGTTCGTCTCCACCAGACTTACCACCGGTTTTGCCTGGACTGCTCTTTTTCCCCAACAGGAAGATTTGCTTTTCTTATAAAAGGGGCTCCTTCCCCACTATTTAGTGGTTCTTGAGCATGTTTTTGACCACCATGGTTGAACCCTTTGAGCTTGCTTCCTCTCCCATCCTTCTTATGATTCTTGCATCTTTTTTAGGGATTTGAAAGAGGAGATCTAGATCTACAATCCCCACCAATCAATTACTCCTCTAAGTAAGGGGAACCCTTTGGATCTAGATCTTGGAGGCATTGGTTGATTTCCACCATTTTTCTTTCTCTCTAATTTCTCCCTAGCTCTTATTGTTTTGGTGAGATTTGAGAGTGAAGGATTTGACCACCCTTAGTTTTCTTGCTTTGCATTCTTGCATAAGTGTTGAGCTCTCCATTATAATTTTTTCGAGTGAGAGATCGTAAGCTTGTTACTCTTGGTGGGTGACCTCCTAGTTGGCTTGTTAGTTGGTGCCATGGTGGTCTCTTCGTAGAAGATTGTGAAGAGGTTCGAGATTCTTCTTCGTGGAGCTTGTGAATTGGTTGTGGGGCTTTCCATCTCTATAGTAGAGGAAAAGCTAGCCATACGAGAAGAGCCTATTCCTTCATAGAATAGACTCGGAGAACAAGGTGAACCCTCGTAGTGTTGGGAAATCCTTCGTGGAACCCCACACCTCTCCAACTTGACGTACCTTACTTCATGTAAGGGAACACACGAGTACATCTTCGTCTTCGCGTGCCTCAGTTATCTCTATTCCCAAGTTTACTTTCCATATGATAGCCAGCAACCTTTAGTACTTATATCTTACTTAGCTTAACTTGTTGTTGGTGCACTTAGTTGAGCCTAGCTTATGTAGGTTTTGTGGTTGTAAAATAAATATTAATTTAATTCCGCATTCTTTCAAGTCAAAACCATAATAGTTTTTAAAACGTCAATTCACCCGCTCTAGGTGACATTTCATCATTTTAGATCCAAATACTTGGGCGTGAAGATTGTCTTTATCTGAGCATAGTTCGTTATGGGCATGTGCACCAACTCAAGGAGCTTCCTGACGATTGGGAAGAGAGTGTGTTAGTGCAAATCATTTGTAGGTTACGAACAAGTGAAACATAAGGTAGTGTCATGCCATCTTACCACATGCATATTCTTCAAGATGTCATCATCAACAACCATAAAGGTTGTGTTGTCCGCACACTATGTGATACCCTCCCGATGTCTAAGCTTGACTATCAGGTTCCATTTGGTTCTCTACTTCCTCATGTGATTATACAGCTGAAGAGTGGTCACTGGGATCCCAGTGAAGTCAACATCATTGGCAACCTTCTACATGTACCTCTCTCTAAACCCGTTGGCATAGTTTGCCCCGCTATTCACGAGCTCAACCATCGTATTCAGGACGAACAGTGATAAAATAGGTTCCTAAACCATTGCAAGTTTAGGGGTGCACTTAATTGGCATTTTAGTAGGCTCCATCCATCTCATGTCAAATTTTTCCATGGAGGGAGCAGACAAGTCGGGTGCACTACTACCCTTGATGTTCTACAATAGGTTAAGCATGGTACAAACAAGAACAACGGTAAGCACCTTCCTGACCAATGAACAATAATCGTAATCATGATACAATGGTTATCGTTTGTAGATGACCAACGAACACACAATACAGTTGCAACATGAAGGGCTAGATGTTTTTATTAGAGAGACATGAGTAGGCTTGAGCACAAACATCGGGGAGGATGGAGAAGGCAGCAGGACCACCGTGGTCGTGCTCGAGGGTGAAGCCGGCAGGACCACCGTGGCCATGCTCATGCGAGATGGCGGAATGACCTACAATCGAGCATGTTGAACATCAAATATGGTTGCAGATCCATACATGTAACCACATCTAGAACATTCTTATAGATCTAACCTAGAGTTCGAGATTCTTACAGGAAGCGAAACAACATCTAGCACACAGGTCAGGGAGGACGGAGAATCCATCAGTTCATCAACTCTCTCCATCGTTGCGCCTCATGTCCAAGCTCCTGCCATGGTCATGGAAGTCATAGAAGGGGGAGCTCCAAAGGGGGAAATAGAGGATTTAATTTCAGTGGTGGCACAACGATAGCTAAATATGTTGGGTTCCGCAGCAGAAAACAAAAAAATCTAACTACGCGAACACAATAACCAAGATCTATTCTACGTAGATATAAGTAATGGAGAGGGAATCGATATTCATACCCTTGAGACCGAGGTACGCCTTACGCGGGTAGGCGTATGTTGATGAAGACGAACAGCTCTCGCTCCAAGCGCCGAGCTTTGAGCGCCCCAAGTGTGGCGCCTCCGAAGTTCTCCACATGTTCGGTGTAGGCAACGTCTCCTGGGCTCCGATCTAGCCGAGCAGCGATAGAAGAAAGATGACGGACGCATGACAGTAGTGTGAAGGTGGAGAACTCAAGTCTCTCAAAGTTCTCTCCAATATTACGGAGAAACCTCTAGGGAAAACGAGAGAGAGAGAAGAGAGAATGGGATGCCTTCCAAGGGGAAGGATCCCCCTTTATTTATAGTAGGAGGGGAGGGCTAACACCCAAGTGGAAAATGGTGTGGGACTAAAGTCCCACACCCGCCGGCCACCAAGGGAGCCACCAGGCCCCAAGGTGGGCCCCAGGCGGGGATCCCACTAGGGCTTGGCCGGCTGGCCCCTTCTCCCCATGCGCCTTGCCCTCTTGATGGGCATCCCCTCTGGGTGAGGCCCATTAGGCATGGGCTGTCTTAAAAATATATGTTTTATTATTAATTCAATTAATTAATATAAAACACATGTATTATCATATCTTTCACTCCGGAACTCCTTTAAGCCCCTCTAATCAACATCGGGTGCTACACGGAACTTTTCTGGTCTGCCTCTCATTTTTCCTATGGTGCCGGATCAATCCCTATGCATCCCCACCCTTAAGTGTGCCACCCTTTGGTTTGTAAACACTCCGAACATGACCGAGACCCCTCTCGTATCAATGATCATCAATGGGACCTGGATGCCCATAATGACCCCGTGTGTTTCACGAATCTCATCACTTGAACCTTCAACGTCGCGTCCCACTCCCTTTGCCACTTGATACCTAGTTTATCTAAGATTTGATCTTCGGTATCTCCATACCTAGTTTTATCTCATTGCCGATGAACTCGTTTACTCGTTCCCGTGCTGTTGCATTCCATGACCTAGTCATACGCTTGCAAGCTTCGTTAATGCAAATTTACCAAGTTGGCAACGTTCATCTATCCGTTACATGGATTTGAAAATCCTGGTCTTGATACATACTCCTCTACACGTCCCTTCGAAAAACCTGAGTTGTACCTTTTTTATCACCCTTTCACAGCTTGATACTTGATACCATCAAGGCTCCCTCTAGTAATGGTGATTATGTATTATCTCACAGTCAAAGGATTATGTTGCGTGGTTTCTTTCTTATCATCAATGATAAACGTTTGTAACAAGATCTCATTATGATATAACTTTGGGTGTTTTTCTATCACATCATTCAACCATTGATATGACCTCATTGTTAATTGGCATAAATGCCCATGTTCTCGAAACCCTAGATTATCCGTTTGACCAATGAGCTAGTTCGCTAGAGGTAACAGAGACACAATTTGTTTACATACCACACGTGTATTAATATTTCGTATTAACACAATTATAGCATGGTATGAAACGTATTATGAACATACAAGAGATACATCAAATAAAACACTTTATTATTTGCCTTTAGGGCATATCTCCTTTAGTCCTCCACTTGCACTAGAGTAAAAACTAATCTAGTGTACATTAGGCAAAGATCTAACACCTATAGTAGTCTGGTGCTGATCATTCTTGGCTTGTGGAAGACCTTTAGTCAATGGATCTGCAACATTCAGATCTGTGTGTACTTTGCAAATCTTGATTTCATCCTCGTCAAAATTTTCTCTGATGGCGTGAAATCGTAGCTTGATATGTTTGGCCGTGGAATGAGTTCTTGGTTCCTTCGTGTTTCCAATAGCACCCGTGTTGTCACAATAGATTGTCACGGGGTCATGCGCACTTGGAATAACTCCTAGTTTGATGATGAAATTCCTTAGCCAAACAGCTTCATTCGCTGCTTCACTAGCTGCAATGTATTCCAACTCCATTGTAGACTATGCCACCACTGGCTGATTCCTGCTTCTCTAGCTTACCGCACCACCATTCACCATAAACACATATCCTGTTTGAGACTTCAAGTCACCAGGATCCGTGTCTAAGATTGCATCCACGTAACTAGTTACATTTAGAGCTTCGTCACTACCTCCATAGACTAGGAATATATCCTTAGTTCTCTTGAGATACTTTAGGATACATTTCACAGCTGTCCAACGATCCATTCATGGATCTAATTCAAGATGGAGGGAGTACGGAGTAGCTATTTTGTTTTTCTTGCCTCTGAACTCAAGTCATGCCTTCTAGCTGAGCTGCTTGTTGGTTGTATCCTGCTGTGACTGAAATATGTACAATATAGAACATGCTGGTTGTAAAGAGAGAGGCGGGGTCTAGGGTGAAAACCCTAGTAGCCACCACAATCTACTTCACCCTCGCCGTCTACGACCAAGATTCGAAGGGTCCCCACCTCCTCTACTTGTTGCTCCGGTGGCGGGAGGGGTGGGGACCTCAGACCTACGCTCGACGGTGTAGAATGGTCCCTAAAGTTAGAGTTTTGTCAATCAACATCTTCGTTATGGTGGCTATTGCGACGTTGTACGGGACAATAATAAGGTATACCCGCCTCCTCTTCCACCTCGTCAGCGACAATCCTGCTGCTGGCGTTGAGGAGGGTGGAGATTCGTCTGGTCGCCGCTTCCATGGAGTGGTGGATCTCATCCAGTCTACGTGTGATTTGGATCTCATATAGTCTACGCGTGTTTGAGGTTTAGTGTTACAGGTTTTAGATCAATTCAAGGGTTCAATGACGTCAGCTTCAGCTCTAGGGCGCTGGTCCTTAGGGGCACATGCACGAAAACTTTCCGACTGTCATCAGCAACGTCAGGCCTGCTCCGGTAAGGGAGTGGCGACAGCGACGCGTCGACGGCTTGCTCTGGCGGCAGTAGTGGTCGTTAGGTGGTTCAAAGATCTCGATATAATTTTTATTATGTTTGAGGTGCTTTGTACTTCTTATGAACTCATGAAATAGATCCGGTTCTTTTCCCTGCAAAATAAATAAAAATAAAACATGTTGGTTATATATACTCCCTCTAATGTTCTCAGATTTATTTATTCGGATGTATCTAATCATGTTTTAGTGCTAAATACATCCGAATCTAGATAAATCTGAGAATATTAATTAAGATGAGGTAAAATCGCACATGGGTGGTTGTTTCAGTTTGAAAATTTCTTTTTTCTGTCAGCTTCTCATTCATTAGCTTATTCTAGGATTCCTTGGAAAATATAAATAAGCAGTGTTTGTCCGCGTGCTTATCTCTTCTACTTTATTTTACCGGTGCCATTTGGGCTTGCAATCTCCGGAAAAGATGGCATTTTGCATATTATGCATCTCATTCTAAGTTGTAACTTGTGTCTTTTGACATAAGTGCTAGCAGCAAGCAAGAACGAAGGTCAACTTATGATTTGTGAAGTTGAATTGCAAGATTCTGTCTTTTGTATCATCCTTCAACTTCGCTTTGTATGATTATGAATCTAAATGTGTTCTTGTGTGGTCTCGGTTAGTCCTAATTTGTTGTGTTCTTGTGATTGTATGGTCTGAGTATCTCGTATGTTTTGTTGGGTACCATAAAAATATGATCTTGTATGAAGTACTGCATCCGCTCGAAAATATAAGATGTTTTAGTAGACAAAATTGCCTACCACAACATCATATATTTTGAAAGAGAGGTAATATGAGTTTAGTTATATTCTTGTGATAGTGTGGTATTTCATTTGTTGGCTTTGTGTTTTATTTACTCCATCCGTCGAAAACAAGTGACTTAGATTTGTCTAGATTTGTATGTATCCAAACTTGTTTAGTGTATAGATACATACGAATCTAAATCACTTGTTTCTGAATAGAAAGGAGTATGTTTCTTTAAGATTGTTGGTCTTGGTTTCTTTTTGTGCTTACGTGGTGTTAGAATACAATTCTTGTTAGGTTTAAGAGTCCTAATCGGTTTGTTATAGAGCTAGGCCGTTGCACTTAGACCCTCATATCTACCTCTTGTAATTTCCAGAATATTGTCATCGATTATTATTCTATACAATTCTACATGGTATCAGACTTCCGATCCTAGGGTATGGCTCACCCGCCGACCCCGCCGTCACCGCCGCCCGGCTACTTCGAGCGGCGCACCGCTATCGTCCCTGCCAAGGTCACCGCGGCCACGGCCCCCTCCACCTCTACCTCTACTTTAGCTCTACCTCCACCAATAGCCCCTTCAATCTCCTTCACCGACACCATATCCGATATTACCCCCTACATACTCGTAACCCTAGACCTCGCTACTCACAACTACTACCATTGGCGTCACCTCTTCGATGTCCATCTCGGGCGATGCAACCTCCGCTCTCACGTCGCCGACGATGCTCGCCCTCAACCTCACGATCCGCAATGGGTCAAGGATGATCTCGCCATTATTCAATGGATCTACATGTGAGTCTCCACATAAATCTTCAATCTTGTACATCGTGATGGTGCCTCCGCCGCCGATCTGTGGGCAGCCCTTCGTCAACTCTTCCAGGACAACGTCGACGCTCATGCCAACAAGCTCCACACCGAGCTTCGGAACACAGTGCAAGGTGATGCACTCGTCGGCGTCTACTGCCAACGCCTTAAGGCGATAGCGGATGAACTCCGCGAACTCGGTGATCCTATCGATGATCGGCAGCTCATCAACGTCCTCCTCGTCAGCCTCAGCGAGCGGTTCGAGAAACATGCCTCCTTCATCCCTATGATGTGTCTGCGCCTCTCCTTCGCCGAGGTTCGCTCGATGCTGCAATGGGCCGATCGTGCCCAAACCAACAAGGACTCCCGTCCTCAGGTCTTCACTGCTGCTCCTTGACCGCCTGCACGACCACCGCCACCGCCACCGCCACCTCCTCCAATGGCTCCTCTCAACCATCGGGCTGGCGTCCAAGTCCAAACTACAGGGGTCGAAACCCTAAATTGCTGCAGTTTCATACGACGCCTTCTCCTCCTCTGCCCTCGGCTCTGGATCCACCGTATACACCATCGACCGCATCACCGCCGCCCCCCAGATGGCGTCCTTCTCCTGATCCGTGGACCGAGCTAGTCCAGGCGTGGCCTATGCCCTAGTCTGCCCCGACGCCCGATGGTGCTCCGCCTGCCAACACTAGTGGCTGGCAGCCCGATGCCTGCCCTCACACCGACGCTCTCGTCCTCGCGCCACGACAGCCGACGACCGCGTACCACGCTGCCCCCACCTATGTGCCAACAATCTACAACGCTGCTCCTTATGCTTCATATGACGCTACAACCTCACCCTACATGCCGCAGTACAATATGTCACAGTACAATGATGGTGGCTCTATCTATACGCCGATGTCGGCCCTACTACCGATGCCGCCACACCCGCTAGCTCCCATGTCTACACCGGCCTCTACTTCGACTCCAAGCTGGGACCAAGCTGCTTTTCTACAAGCCATGAACAACTTTGTTGCACAAGGAAACTCAGGTACATATTGGATTTTTGATTCTGGTGCTTCTAGTCATATGTCTGCATCAAGTAATTTGCTGTCTTCTTGCACACCATCGCCTTTTCCATCTATTACTCTCGGTGACGGATCATCTATTCCTATTTACTGTGTCGGTCAAGCCCAAATCCAATCCCCAATCAAACCTTTGCTTCTCCGCGATGTTCTTGTAGCTCCTACACTAATTAAAAATCTGATTTCTGTTCGCCAATTCACCAATGACAATCACGTTTCTATTGAATTTGAACATTTTAGTTTGTCTGTGAAGGATTACCGGACCAAGGCCGAGATCGCTCGGTTCAATAGCTCCGGTGATTTGTATTCCCTCCATGGTGTTCTGGCCGCTGCCCCACCATCGTCTATGGTGGCCTCTATTGATCGGTGGCACCAACGTCTCAGTCATCCCCATAATAATGTGTTATCTACTCTTCTTAGTGAATTTTCAATACCTTGTAATAAAGATTCTCATAATTCTTCTAGTTGTCAGTCGTGTCAATTAGGCAAACATGTTCGTCTCCCCTTTAGCTCATCTCTATCCTCTAGTACTTTTCTTTTTGAGTTACTTCATTGTGATCTATGGACATCACCAATAGAAAGTGTTTCTGGTTTTAAGTATTATCTTGTTATTCTTAATGATTTTACACACTATGTTAGGACCTTTCCCTTATGCAACAAATCCGACCTTCATAATATTTTTCTTAATTTCTAGCGCTATGTCTCGGTCCACTTTTGTTGGGGTTCCGGGTATGAAAACAATAAATTTTACCCTACGCCCCTGAACCCCTGATGCTGCCAGGACCTATCTATTAGTAATACAGTAACGGGAGGGGCTTTTCGCGAACTTACCCTTAAAGACCGAAAAGCGTTGTCAACACTCAGGAGAGTGTGGTTGATGTAGACGATCCGAAGCCGACCTCAAGGTCGTGATGAAGTCCTTGTGCTCCTTTGTATCCAACGACTTCAGTGCCTCAAGTGCGATACCTCGTGGGGAGTTACACACGTCCGGTGCCTGACGATGACTCCTGCTTCTTCGATCCAGCAGCAGTTGCGGAAGTAGAGCTCCTAGATCCGAATCCCGCAGCGCGACGACGCTCCGCGGTGAAGATGTCTCTCGTTCGCGTAGTCCAAACTTGGGACCACGGTCACGAGAGAGAGAGAGAGGGAGAGAGAGAAAATATAAATTGGAGGTCCTCCCAAAAGTGAGAAGACCTTTATTGATTATTGGGTGTATTTATCTGGCCAAATACCCCCACTATATATAGGGGGAGGGGAGGTACTACCTCCCTCAAAGTCCCGGGGTGGGACTAAAGGAGGAGGAGGTGGGGGGAGGCGCCGCCGGCCAGCCCCCACCATGGGCCCCATGTGGGGAAGGCCCATTAGGCCCGCCGACCAACCCTCTTGGCCCCTCCTAGGGGTGCGGCCCCCTCTTGGGCCCTTTCCCCTCCGAGAATTGGCCCATTAAGCCCTTTGACCTTTTAAATTGATTTTCTCTTTATTAAATAATTATGAATAAATGATTAAATCAATATTTAACATTCATTCATATATTATTCAATCTTCGTGGTTATGGAACACTTCCACCTCCACTCCGGACATCCTCTGGACTTACCGAAACCCTTTCGGTTTTCTTCCTACAATTCTTCGGTGATTCTACCGATCCTATAAACACTCTCTAAGCATCATCAAGCCCTTAAGCGTGATACCCCACAGTTCGGGAACACTCTAGACATGGTCAGGACACTCCCGCACCAATGATCGACAGAGGGACCTGGATGGCCATGTGACCCCTGTGCGTTCCACGAAGATCTTTCGTCGTTTGAACCGGGACAGTCGTGTCTTATTCCCTTTGTCTCTCGATACTTGCATTGCCCGAGATCTGATTAATGACATCACCATGTCGTGTTCAATATCGTTACCGAACAACGCTACTTGACTCGTTCCGACAAGTGATATCCCCGTGATCAAATCACATGCTGCGCAACTATTGGATATAACATCTCCGAGTGGGCCCTTGAGTATCTTCCCGTTACATGGATAGACAAATCTCGCTCTTGACATATATTGCCTCTACGGTTTCCTCCAAGTACCTGAACACACCTTTATAACCACTGTATTACCAAGTGGCACTTGATGCTATCTAAGCGCTCTCGAGAGATAGTGATTGATATAGCCTCACGGTCTAAGGAATAGTCTACGAGGATCCTTTTCTAATCATCGTAACTTGAACTTCGTGACATGATCGGGTCACGATGTTTAGGTTGGGTATTGGTTCATCATCTCATTCTCAGAATGAGTTGACTCCATTTCCAACTGGCATAAATGCCACATGATCAGGAAACATGATCATCTGTTGACCAATGAACTAGTGACTAGAGTTTCACTGGGAACCCCTGGTTGTTTGTATATCACACGTGTATTGATGTTTCCACTCAATAAAGTTATAGCATGATATAAAACTTAATCATAAACTATATGAAATACGATAATAGTCCTTACTACTATTTGTCTCTAGGGCATATTTCCAACAGTCTCCCACTTGCACTAGAGTACAAATACACTAGCTGCATTTGTTCTTTAATCATTGGTACCGTATATCCGGTACCCTGAACATGCTTGCTCATGGAAGAGGTTGAGTCTTGGGTCTGTACTTTACAGTCCCAAATCCTTTGCAACTTACTAATGTCACCTTGATTGACATTAATACTTTATCATCACATGATAACATCTGTGTGCATGCATCGTCGCTATGGCAGCAGAACGAGGCCTGATTCCAAGAGCCTACAGTGAATTTAGATCAACCTCGAGGGCTTTCTCATGGGCATTGTGCCCTGGGACACATCATTCTACATTAAACGCGAACTAGCCCCACCATAACATTATACAACACATTAGATGGTACCCTTATCTATTATTATAAATGTATTCATCGAAACACTAGTGCACTCTGTGCAACTTTTGATGTTTTGTTCACCTCGCTTCCTACTTGACTTTAATAGGTATTTATGGGAGTTTTCAACATATTCCGTTATGTTTTAACATATGTCATCCTTTATGGATTTGGAAAACATGTCTACAGATCTCTATTAGACTCTACGGATAATCTTAGCTCAATGTTATGTGATTCGAACTTAATCACTTTCAAACCTTCCTTCTTGGATCATATATTATGTTAAGTTACCATCATGATTTTCTAAGATAGAACCTATGCATCAACATAGTGGATGATGATCATCCTTTTATTTCTTTCAACCATTGATGTTCAACTTAATACTATTCCTAATTTGAGTTATTAAGGACCAGTTCCTTAATTAACTTCTATTCTAAAACCCTTTTCAGAATTCCTTAAGAAATATTACATAATATCATAATACACCTATTATCAACTTCTACACCTCATAAATCATTATTTATTGGTACTTGCGCTTTTATTCTTAACACACTTAAGAATGACTCTATAAGCTCCCACTCAAAATATGTTCCTATCATATTTGGGTATGAGTCAGTACTCTTACTCAAACTATGTTCCTACCTATTTGAATTTGAGACTTATATTGCTCCCACTCAAAAAAATATGTCATTCACATATTGCTTTAGGAAGACTTTCATAGCTCCCACTCAATTTCATGCAAATTGCTTATCTACTCACCATTTTGAACAATTTCAAAATCCTTTGATCAAATATCAAACTTGGAGATTTACTATGAGACGCTAGTACTTTTACTAGTTTTAAATCCACTAGACATAAAGCACACTTGAATCAAATTCATTTGAATTCATCCAATACTTGACAAATTGTGCCTTTGTCATTCACCCCCTTTTCCACTATGGCTTTGCAGTCATTTGGGAAAATTCAAGTAACCCCTTTTACTTGTCAGATTCAGCAACGAATTGCTTTCCAATCTCAAGTGAATTTTGCTTCTAGGATTTCTCATAATTTAGTTTACCATTATTTCCTTTGTTGTTCGCAGGTATGTCATATTCCAAGAATCATGACAAATGATTCACAAATGTCTCCATACAAGATATGGGTTACATTTTGAATCCTACTTCATGTAGTGAAAACACTAGTGGGGAAAACACAATGATCATTATCATTGATTCTTTTCTTTGTGAAGAGAATCATTCAGGAATGTTTTCCGTTGCGTTTCTCAATACTCTGATGCAGGGATATGAATCCTCATCGTGTTTTTCACTATATTCCATTTGCTCCATAATCGAGAAATATCACTAAAAGTGAGCTTTCTCAAGAATGCACCAAAATCCAAGCAATACAAGTTTTGCTTCCCTTTTGGTTTTAGCTATGGACTTCGTATTCAAAGTTTCCAATGAACGCTCTACAAGGACTCATTCGCTATTGTTTTGGTTATATCGAATAACCCCAAAACTTTTATGACGATCCATACTAGATATGGAGCCGCTTTCACGAATCCAGATGGTTCACTATATATTCTAATTGAGTGCTAACTATTTCTAACTAATGGTCTCTACATCTACACTACAACGATTTATTTGGCCCCTTCTATTTACCCATTTTGATATCTAATATCATATTGTGATGCTTTGCATTTTGACATTTCAAAACACTTTGCATTTCACAATTTCTTTTATGCCATTCTTATAAAGTTGAATTTCATTACTATTGATCAAATCATAGTAATTAAATTCTCTTTTATATTTATACCCTTTGTTGATGAAATAATTTGATCATATCAAATAGTTTCATACTTATGTTTCCTTTGGTAAACTTATTTACACATTTAAACAATCATATAATGATAATTGCCATTTCGTTAAAACACAATACATCGAATATGTATTTACTTTCAATAATTCATTAAACACTTTGTATTCATGTAATACACGGTGTTCAAGTTATTTTGCCGAACTTAGGCATGATTTATATGTGATAAGAAATCGAATGACTTTCACATACTATCAATATAACTTTGAATTTAAACAATGGTTTTTCATTCAGTAATGAATATCATTTAATTTGGGTATTTTAAGGCATTTCAATATTTTACAAATGTTCATGTATTATCAATTAGTTTCAATCAACAAGGATAATTCACATATAATCAAACAAGATATGAACACAAATAGAAATCATTCAGAAAAGTGGAACAACTATTTGTTACAAACTCATATGAATAACCGTCTCACAAAGTGTGAGACACACTAAAGAAGTTCATAATCTTTTGATTACAATAATCATCCTAAACATAAACTAAATGATAAATGTTGAGGGAGAGTGTCATCGGCCATCATCATTATGCTCGCCATCAACACGCAACGTCACCTCCTCTCTAGCAAGCACCTCTCATGCAGAAGGACCTGTTTTCAGCAAAACAGAACAAGTATCAAATATACTTAACACTACAAATGTGTTTGCAAGATTATAACATTTATAAAATTGTATATCAAATATATACCTTTGTCATTGATGACCTTAGTGACACCTGGTTCAACCACCACATCTCTGAAATGTGATATGAACTCATGGAAATCCTGTGTTTCCGCGTCGCCTCTCATAATGCAAATCCTGACTTGTGCTTGGAAGCTTGGTGGTAGCGACCGCAGCACAACTCCTATTGCAAAAGAGCTTGCGAATCAGTTGTCCAGAAAGTATGCTAGACTCATGTATGCATCATATATGCTCAACAAGTGATCGTCCAGTGAGGAGCCTTCTTCCATCTTTATGGAGAGGAAGTCCCCCATCAGCTCATACTCCCATATGCGCACTTGTTCCACGAAATGCGATCTCAGATGTGCCATAACCATTCGGGGATTAATACTTCCCACCATTGGCAATAGCCCATCTTCCATCCCGAGGCGCATCGTTACTGATATGAATGTGGCCATCACACGACGACGGCAGCGGAGATCCCGCTGCTCCTGGGTCTCATGAGAATAGGGTGGCTCCAAGTACATCTCGTAGATCATGTAGTCAACCACTTTGTTCTCACCAAGGAGATTAAAAAGGCGGATGACCCATGTAGAAAAGTTGGATCCATCTAACTTGAGTTTTTTTCCTTTTAACCAATCGTCAATAGGGAAGGTAATCTCGGGGAGAACCATTTTCTACATTTATAATTGCAAAAAGGAATTTAGACTAAGTTTATAATTAAATGAGTTAATAATAACTCCACTCGTGATAACACGACTCCTATCAGCCACATCTCCCCCGATCATCACAGCCATCAATGTGGGTTCAAGGGTGGACGCTAAACGTCAGTCACATCATTCATGCGACTCGTGCTCGATCTTTTGACCATCCGCGTTCCGAGGCCATGTCTGCACATGCTAGGCTCGCCAAGTCAACCTTAGTGTATTCACTATGCAACATGGCTTACACCCACTGTATGCAAACGTAGATATGTCTGACACCCATGCCTGTACCATGGATCGCCTCATACCGAAGAACTTTCTTGGTGGTGCACACTAAGGGGGAACACAATCGTTGGTAATTTTAATAGGGATCATCTTATTAGGCTACCGTCGAGTATCTAATACTAGCACACAATAAGATATATTGCCATTTGATACTTAGTCATGAAATGTGATGAATATTTTTTATATTTTTGAGTCCCAATTTAAATTTGAACATTTTATCAGTCCAAGAATGGCAAAGTGGCACGTGTGGGTTGTGGCCTACTAGTGGATTGACTAACCGAATAATCGAACGGATGGATCAACAAAAAATCCTCCATGGGTTAGTTCCACGTCTGGATTCATCCCATTAAAAAGAGTGAGGCCTCATCTCCGGAGATTTTTTTTGGATCCAGGGACCGCTGAACCTGATACAACAACCAATGGGAGGGTGCACATGTATGGGTAGGACCACATGGAGAAAAATATTTGCATGTAACTTATTAGTTTTTCTTTAGTATCCTCCCTCTCCTCCTAAACTTAATAAACTAAAACAGAAGGATGGCCATGATTATCCGATACCCTTTCATGGCCTACAAACTGAAAGAGTATTGGTTAATCCAGGTCGTCTTTGTGTTTTCACTTTCTTAAATTTGAGAGGAAGAGGACGAAACCGAAGCACACCTCATAAATTATTTGTGCATGCATTCTTGTAACTTACTACTGCAGGCCTCCTGCTCCTTCCACATGGGTAAGGACCATCATCGCATACATGACTTCCCATTGGCTGTTGGACATAAGTCCCCTGATTCTATCTATGATTTCCGCCTCAGCGAGCTCGACTATAATATCGTATCCTTGCCCTGGGTGACGACTGCCAGCCAGCCACCCTAGCCGACACTGAGGCTGTCGCCCACAATCTTTACAATAGGCTAGCGGAACAGTATCACCATATATTGATTGACCTCGAATGCACCCACACAAACGTTTACCTTAGGTGATCTATTGGACCATGACCCACCATGGATTATCTACCGACGACCGCCATGAGAGTGAAATGCATCCACCGCTGACCAACTCATCTTATCCGAGCCAAAGCCTATGAGCATGGCATTGTACGCCACCTCCCTCCTCTCCTCGATATCTCCCTGCCAAGCAATGTTGCATAATTATCTGCTACATCATCATATCTAGCCCTAGCGTCAGACAAAGTAGGTATGAATGCCCCAACCAACCGCAGGAAAAGAAAAAATGGGGTATCTGCTCATACTGAAATTCATAACACAATCCTGCCCTTCCTAGCGGCCGAATCAATAAGAATGCCTCTTATCAAGGGTTTAGTGACATCAACTGTCACCCTTGTCCTTAGAAAACATCCAACTTCATCGAACGCTTTCTAGGTGGCATTCATGTCGATATGCTTTGCTATGGCCTTACCCTAGTGAGGTGTCCTCAGATTAAAGGGTAGGTCAAGAACCCTAACCCAAAACTTATCAAACTTCACTTCTGATGGTTGCATACATTCAATGAATTCCTCCAAAATCACCACGTTCTTACTGACATGCCATGGTGCACCTCTCTGTCGTGTTCACGATCATGCTGAGACTCAAATTTGGCAACAAAAATATTCTCGCCAACCGATCTGAACTCCAAACCTCTAGGGTTTCCCCACGCCAGCTGAAGCATGTTGGCGATCATATGAATGTGGAACGTGTTATGGTACAGAATTTTACCTTCTAGCATCTAGTTCGGCTTCCCTCCATTATCAAAATCGTCGAGGACTAGAGGCGTTGCCTCCTCCTCCGTAAGTGCCAACTTCTCCATCGCCTCCTCTATCTAGGAATGGGCTGCTTCCTAAGATTCTACTCCATCCTTCTACTTCCCACAAACAGCCGAGGCACTCATGATCATGTCCTTCACACTCTTGTCGCGCCTCGTCGGAGATACAATGTGCACCACCACATACTCCATTGGAACCCTAATCACCTAACAAGAGGCTCCAAGGGTGCGAACTACCGAGGGTTGGGGAAATCCTTGGTAGTTCGATCGCTCGTGGATCTCCAGGAGCGCCTCAAGGCAAATGTTCTATTTCTTTCCGAGAGAGTCACCTGACTAATAGAAGGGTAGAAAACTTGAAGAGGAATTTTTCTTTTGATCATATGATTAAATCCGTTAGTGATGGAAGAAGTGGGGGTTTATTAATGCTATGGAGGAATGGTCTTGATGTTACTTCTTTTGAAACTCATACGAACTTTCTGGATATTCGTATTGATGAAAATACTGATTTATCATGGAGGATCACATGGATTTATGGAGAACCTAGTGGGGAACATAATCACCTAACTCGGGACTACATCATATCATTACATGTTATGTTTGATCTACCATGGGTCCTATTGGGTGACTTTAATGAGATTCCTAGTAACCAGGAAAAAGAAGGAGGAAATCTCTGGCCATAGAGATGTATGCATGCCTTTAGAAATGCTTTGAGGTACCGTAACTTGGAAGATATGGGATACATTGGTGATCTTTATACATGGAGAAGAGGCAAGATTAGGGAACGGTTGGACCAGGCAGTTTGCAACCATTAGTGGAATTTAATGTTCCCATCGGTGGTTGTTGTCAATCAAGCGTTCTGGAAATCCGATCATCGCCCCATATTAGTTGCACTGGTTATTTGGAGGACACAGTAGCTACTATACCGGTTGGTGGGAAGAAAATCTTTGAAGCAAGGTGCCTTATAGAGGAAACTTTTGATGACATTGTTGGGTCGGCCTAGAATCTAGCCCAAGCTGCCGGGCCGAGGAGCCTGGCCCAAAGACTGGAAGACATCCACCAGGCTCTACATGCATGGGACATGCAGGTACTAAAGGAGCCACGTCGGCGACTATGGGAGTTTGAGAAGGAATTGAACGAAGTTATGGAGGGACCATTGTCCGATGAAGCTACATCTAAACAACAAAAGCTAATGCTAGAAATTGAAAATTTGAATGAATAGGAAACAAATTAAATGGGTCCAGAGAATCCACACAAATTGGATGAAATTTAGTGATCGGAATACATCCTTCTTCCACAAATTTGCAACGGCAAGAAAGAAAAGGATTTTTTTTAAAAAGTTGGAGGATGAGAATGGAGTATAGATAGAGGGGTGGGATAACCTTGATAATCATATTGGGGGTTACTTACAAAACCTGCTTATAGCAAAAGTCAAGATTCCAAACAAGGATGTCATCAACAAGGTCAAACTATGTATTTCGAACGAGGATGTCATCAACAAGGTCAAACTATGTGTTACTCCGGCTATAAATGATGTCCTGAGTGATCCATAATCCAAATAGGAAGTGAAAAAGTCACTCTTCAACGACGGTGATCTAAAAGCTCCCAGACTGGATAGTCTACACGCTATTTTTTTCAAGAAATATTGGTCGCTAATTCATGAGGATTTGACCGATGTTAATTAAGGGACGATGCCGAAGGGATGGAACAACACATATATTGTGCTTATTTCAAAGTCCGAGAGCCCAGAGAAGGTAAACCAATATCGTCCTATCTCGCTTTGCAATGTGGTTAATAAGGTGATTTCGAAGGTGCTGCCATCTAGGTTGAAAACAATCATTCCAGATATTACTTCTCCTATGCATAGTTCGTTTGTGCCGGGTCATCTCATTATGGATAACGTGCTAGTGGCTTATGAGTTATATCATGCAATAAAGAACAAGAGGGAAGTACGACTAGGTAATTGTGCTATAAAGTTAGATATGCATAAGGCCTACGATAGGACCGCATGGAGAATTTTGAAGAGGATTTTTGAACAATTTGGTTTCAATGGTACTTGGATCAATCTTGTCATATCATGTGTGAGCTTTGTACAATACCAAGTAATATTCAATGTAGAAGAAACTAGAAGTTTTCATCCAACGAGGGGTTTAAGAAAATGGGACCCCCTGTCCCCTTAACTTTTCCTAGTTTGTGCCGAAGGATCAACCGGTCTTCTAAAATATGCAGAAGACAATGGAGCAATTCAGGGGGTCAAGGTATGCAGAGTGGCCCCTTCAGTGTCACATATCATTTTTGCCAAAGACTCTCTGATCCTTATGAGAGCCAATATGGCTAACGCAAATATCTTGAGGCGGATTTTACATGGTTACTATGTAGCATCGGGGCACATGGTAAGTGAGGCCAAATCAAGCATTTTTTCAGTCCCTGCACACCAGTTGAGACATGGGAGGCCATTTTCTTAGAGTTAAACATTCTAACATAGGCTATTACTGAAACCTATCTTGGTTTGCCTGCCCAAGTTGGTCTAGATAGAACATATTGTTTCCTATAGTTGGTTTAAAGGCTGTGCGAACATTTGATTGGCTACAAAGAGAAAGTCCTACCCTATGGATGGAAAGAGGCGTTGTTGAAAGTGGTGGCTCAAGATCTCCCCGCATATGGCATGTTAGTGTTCAAGCTCCCCAAACAAGTTATACAAGGGATCGCAGATGCTATGATCCGTTACTGGTGGGGAGATGACGACGATGTTTAGAAATATATGTATTGGTTTACTTGGTAGAAAGTGTGTGTCCCAAAGAAGAGAGGTGGCATGGGTTTTAGGTATCTCTTTTATTTCAATGATGCCATGCTCGCAAAGCAATGTTGGAGGTTACTATGTGAACTAGACTCACTATGTGCCAAAGTGTTGAGGGCAAAGTACTACCCCAATGGAGATTTGTAAAATGTGGATTTGAAAAAGGGGCATCCTACACTTGGCAGAGTGTTTGAGAAGGCATTCAAACTTTCAAGAGTGCACATATTTGGCATGTTGGAGATGGTGGAAATATAAATATTTGGAGTGATGCACAGATCCCATGCGGCCCCTCAAGGAAAGTTATTACGCCAAGGGGGAATGTAGTTTACACAAAGGTCTCGAAATTGATAGATCCTATGAGTAGATCATGGGATGAGGAGTTACTATGATCCATATTTATTCCTACTGATGTGAACTAATACCTTCGATCAGGATTTATGGATGCAATATAGTAGCTTTTTACCTAGTGGACCAAGGTTTAATTGAACCTTTGGGAACAATGCTAAATGGAAATTAAATAAGACACGTCCACAAGACTAATTTATTCATTTTACCTTCATCTACTGGACCTTTCTAATTTACTTTTAGAACGTTGTTTATTGCAATGGATGGAGATAGTCCAGGGTTGAAGATTCACATGCAGCTGCACTTCATATGGGATAAAGATAGTAATACACATATTCAAGTGTAATGATTTAACAAATATAAAATTTTTCGGTAGTACATCCTAACATACTAGATCCCCTGGGAGTTACAAGCATAGAAAAAGTCTTTTGATCCGACCATTGCACCAGAAATACTAGGCTACAACAACTATTAAGTGAAAACATAGATCAAAGCCTTAAGGAGTGATGTTGTTGTTGTTCCCAAATGGATTGCTAAACGAAGACCATACTCCCCTTTCCGTCACTGGGTTTCCTACGAGACCGCCACTCACCAAGCATATCACCTCAAGCCTTTATCAATCTTTGGGATCTTAGGTACCTACAAGTCCATAAATCAAGACAAGAGACAAAAAACAAACATACAAATCTCTATTCAATCAATACACAATACTCCCATGAATTAGATGCACATAACCTCTATGTGGTTTCACCCAAACCATAGCATGTGAGGACTACTCACTCATAACAATAATATCAAGGATAGAAAACATTGTGCAAAATACTTAGATTGAAATCAAATATTCTTATAATGGTCGCCGAATCACAAGGAGGTCTCAAGTACAAGCTAATGGCTATGGCTATGGAGAGGATACATGATGGAGAGGATGAACTATGGTGGTGGATCTCCTTTGATGGTGTTGTGATGCAATCTGAGAATGGCGGCCCTCTACGCGGCGGTTGGGACCTCAAAATATATAGGTGCCTTCATGGAAGTTGTAGGGTTTGACTTGGTGGAGCCGCTACCACATGGTACGATCAGGTGGTACAGGCGGACCTTTCTCGTACTGATGGTCGTTACACCCTCTAGAGGCAGGTTTTGATGCAAGCTTGCTTGGCCATGTAGACATCCTCATAGTATTCATTAATAGCTCCCGATTTCTCCTCAAAAGTGTGATTTCCTGCACAACAGAATTTAAAACAAAGGATTACACATCTTTGCAATAATTAGTCATTAGTAGTAAGGCTAGAGATATTCTTGGTCATTTGTTTGACTAAAAATGCGATTTAAACATGGAGAAAGATGACTATTTTCACGGCCATCAACTTCCCCAAATCTCAAACCTTGATCGTCCTCGATCAAGAAAACAACAAAATCATAAAGAACTCAGCATTTAAACCGAAATAATGAGAAGATGAATCCACTTAAGGTTGGTAGTAATATGCATCTAGCACTTCTTCCATTTGAGAAGCTCATCAAAGTTAAAGAGGTGCCAAGTATACAATAAAAGCTTCACTAACTCAAAACAATCAAAGTAGAGTTTAATGTAAGTATAAACAACTATAAGTGTAGCAATTATTCCAATTCCTCTAGTTAACTCTCAGCTTGCCAAGGAACACTTGAATATTTCACAATAGAAAATTTAAGTAAGAGAGATCATGTCCCAAGTAGCATAATAGTGAAGTGTATCATTGATGCCCACATCAATAAATCAAGACTATTGAAACACTACTATTCCAATCATTGTCTTTCAAGAAAATTCATGAAGTAGTAACAAGACCATGCCAAAGACTGTTTTGTGTGGATCTTTATTTTTCAAAATTCTCAACAAGGATCATTGCGTGATTCTTTTAGAAATGGTTTGCACAGCCTTTCAAGAGTACCAATACTTTTTCCCATTACGGTAACAAGTGCTACCCATGTCTTCAACTCATGTCCGAAATCAGGGGTTGTACCATTCATCGTTCGTAGGCCAGCGGAATTGTTGGCATCCAAAGGTGTGCATTAAAAATATTTAAACTTTAAACAATATCACATTTTAATCCACAAGGTTTAGCTTTGGCATGAATCACAATCACCACTAGACTTCATTTCAATCAAACAACTCCTTTAAAGAGTGCCATCAAGTCTATCAAAATATCTATGGGGTTAAGTATCTTCAAAGGTAAACTCTTAAGACAACCACTCATCAAACAAGTCATAAATTGGAGACATTTTCTTGTTGTATTTGTTTGGCAATATTATTTCCAAGACAAGACTTGGTTAACTACAAGAACTAGAGCAAAAGCTTCCACGACTAATTACTCATACAAATAAAAGGCTTTACTCTAACTATTTCAAATTACTCCCAATAGCATAACATCTTAACAAATCAACAAACAGGATAAACATTTCAAACTTCTAAAGTGGGAGACATAGGACATACCTCTCATGAGTGGCTTTATATTTCTCTTCCTTATGGGGATGTGTTCCTTCAAAACTCAAATCACTTTCATCATAATATTGAAGCAAAGGCGCAATAAGCAAATCCACTTTCACGAAAAAAGGATAAAAATAAAAATATTTTTGTATTTTTTAGGATAGGGATAAAAGAATAGAAAAAACTTATGACCAAGCAAGAAACTAAGAAAAGAAAAACAAACAAATGAAAAGCAAAAGGAAATAAAAATGAAAAACGAAATAAAAAGAAAAGTGTTGGAACAAACCAACACAAGTGTTTCAAAGCTTACATGGAGCTAGAGTACAACCTCAATATTACAAAAATATAAATTGTCGGGGGACACATCCCCAAGCTCATGCTTTTGCAAGCCCGTTTGTTGTTCATTGTGGCGGTGGTGGATAATCTCCCAAGTTCCATTACCTACTCCAATTGGTGAATTGGGTTGAGATGTTGGCGGTAGCATCTCGAAGGTTGATGGAGATGTTGCTTATATTCTGAATGCTTCCCTCGAGAGAATATATATCTTCATAAGTGGTGTAGTGGTATGGTGGCTGCTGCTCTTGTTCGGGTCCTTCTTGTTCTACTTCTTCATCTTCTCCTTCTTCAGCCATGGGTTCTTCTTGTTGGGGCAGACTTGCTTCCACCTGCGCATCAAAACACAAATGTCCATCCTCGACAGAGAACAAACCATTAGGCAAAGAAGCTGGGATAAAATGACCAGCTCCAGGTATATCAAGAAAGTATCTACCATTTGATTTAGAAACCATTCCACAAGCGTTAAGAGTAGAGAAACCGAGACTGTGAGCACCTGCCAATGGTTGGATATTACCTAGGTTGACGAGGAGTGCTCGAGCAAGAACGGTGACAACTCCTCCACCACATATTGGACCACGGGATTGAAGAGCTTGATGATTAAGATAAAACATGAGTAGGACACCCAAATTTGGCCTCAAGTTACAATTTGGAATAGTAGCTTTTGTGAGGATTATCATGTCCTCTTTATTAACTCTAGTAAACTCACCACGTGCCTTGAGAATGTTAGCAATAACATAGAAAAAATAACGAATAACAGTATGATCAATTTGATTTCCCTTGGGTGTGCTTTGACGGATTCTCATATAATTAAAGTACTCTAAGGGTGTGGTATTAAGAACGAAACTGGTTGTGTATATGTCGATGGTGTCGTTAGCAAACCCAAAATGATGAGCCCATTGGTTGAGTGTCAAGGTGTACTCATGGTTCATAAGGCGGAAAGTGATACGATCAATTCATGGGTTATACTCCTCGGAGCAGTAGTATTGACCCACTGTATGCGTCAAGGTAGCGAGAAACTTAAGCGCCAAGCAACGATATATGGTGGGGTCCTGAAAGACAAAGTGATGCAAACCAACATTGTTGCAAAGTAAATCAAAATCATGATGGATACCTAGTTGGTTAAGGATATAAATACACACCCACTTGGTGGACTTGATTTCTTGGTTCTTGAGACGTTGAAACGAGTGAGTTGAAACTCCTAAGTGAACTCGATGCCAAATGACTCGGAGGTTAGCAAATCAATGGGTGGTGCGTCTTGTTCCGCATCCACTTCATGTGTACGACTTCTTGTGTTCTTCTAAAAATAAAATTAAAGCTTATTAAGAATTTGTTCCAATAGAAACATAGGAGAAACGATCCTCTACACTTATTATAAAAGAAACTCCTCTAAAAACAAAACTAAGAATACACATAATCAAGGTTAGCTCAAGAACAAGACCTAAGTATAGATTGATAATGGTGAAAGATTGAGCAAGGTTTTGACGCATGTAAACTAGGGATCGGAAGAGAAACATACCTTAGATCGACTGGTTGCGAGGAATCAAAGAAAGAACAAGTAGATTTGAAGATCCAATGGAGATAGTTTGGAGTTTGGCGGAATAAGAAAGAGAGATTGTGAATTTAGGTTTAGGCTTACCTTCTCCCTAGGTTTAAAATCGTGGCCGAGTAGTTGGTACGGGAAGACAGTACAGCCGGAGCCCACCCGTACCGAGTGTATTACCTTGACGTTGATGTCCCTTCAGGCGGTGCACTTGGTACGGGTGTGTGGTACGGTCCCCCGTGCATGTACTACAGGTCGTCAAAGGCCCAGATCATTTGCTTCAAACTTGATATTTTGCTCGGGGTACGGTATGGGCATACAGATGGTACGGTCACCTCTGGTCATATGGGTGGTCGTTAAATGCTTTGTACCCTGTGACAAAAATCAAAGGTAGCATCCTTTTGGGCCGAGATGTGGTACGGGTGGACAGTACGTCCAATTCAGGTCGTACTACTGGTTGTTATGAGCCCAGTAATCTTAAAAAACTTGAGATTTTAGTTATAAACCTCATACGCCTTTACACATCAAAATAACAAGGAGTGTTAGTGAATGACAACAAATAAACTTCATAAAACTACGGTACCTTTTGGCCATGTGTTAGTGAATATCAAGGAGTGATGATTACCTTAGTTTCTTCTCCTCTCTTCAAAGGACCTTCTTGAACACTCTTATTTAAGAACAAACAAAAAAAACTAACATAACATAAAAGCTTTATTTCACATGGGTTGCCTTTCATGAAGCGCTTCTAGTTAAGGTCAATTAGCTCAACCAAGATGGTGATTATTTAGGCTTTGCGATCAGAACTCCCACTCCAAAGTAATTAGCTTTTAAAGTGATTACACCATCATCATTAGGCTTGGCCTTCTTCTTTCTAGGGAAGTGGACTATAAAAGGATCTCTAGAAGGTAGTCCTATTCTCACATTCCCTTCATGTAAATTAATCAACGCTTTAATGGTTCTTAGGAATGGCCTACCTAAAATTATAGGTGGTATGGGATCTTCAGGCATGTCTACTATAACTAGATCAATAAGAGCAGGACATCCTTTAATTTCAACAACTATGTTTTTTATCCCAACAACTTATTTATAGGTTGAGTCAGCAAGATGGAGTATCATTTTAGTAGTTGTCAATGTCCCTAAGTTTAGCTTATCAAATAGGCTTTTAGAAATTGTTAAAACGCTTGCACCAAGATCACAAAGAGAAGCTATTTCATTAATTCCTATTTTAGTTTTAATAGTGGGCTCAAAAATATCATCTAGCTTTGCTAGAAGTTTATCAGCTAGCTTCTTATATTCCATCTCTAGCTCGCGGACTTTAGATGCTACTTCTTTTATAAATTGTTGGTATGTAGCATCGTTACCTTGTTCTATACATGGATTCTTTACTGTGATCATCTTTAGTAGATACACCATGGTATAATCTGGTGATGATGCATTGCTATAATCTAGCTCTTTAGACTTCTTATCTTTATTTTCTGCCCTCATCATCTTGAGGTCTTCTACCGATTTTGGCTCGGGCTTTCCAACAAATTTTGCAAGTATGAGAGCTTGACTCTCGGCTACCTTGCCCAATTGTGCCTCCACGGTCTTGGTTCTTTCCTGTAGAGACTGCGCATCATTTCTAATTGCAATGGCCTATTTAGATAATTCTATAATATTATTTTCATGGTGCTCCATGATTTTAATAAGCATATTATTTTTCTCGGTCTGAGCTTGCATAAATGTTCTAATAGAATTCTCTAAAGGGAGATTTCCATGATTCTCTCCACTATGGTTATCAAAATTGCGTGGAACACCTGTAGTATTAGAATATTGCTTTTGAAAATTTGAGCCAAAGTTTTGACTCTTCCAAGAAGGATTATACAAATTACGAGTTGTAAAATTTACTTCATTAGCATCGGTAGTGATAGCATTAATTTGGGTATCTTCCTTACCCTTCACAATATTGAGTAACTCATGTACCTTTGCAGTAAGCTCTTCATTATGTTCCTCGGTGATTGAATTCACCCTTTTTGAGGATCTCTCTACATACCATTGGGGATGGTTGCTTTGCATATCATCAAGTAGTTGTTTGGCAAAATTCACTTTCTTTCCCATGATGATTCCACCAGATGAGGTATCTAGCATAGACTTAGACATTGGGTTAAGACCATTACAAAATAAATGTAATATAAGCCATTCTTCTATTCCATGACTAGGACAGTTCATTTCAACTTCTTTCTTCTCACCCAAGCAAGCGCTAGTGGCTCATGGTCTTCTTTATGGATCTTATATGAATCATATGATGAAGTACCACATGAGTGGGTATATAGGAAAGTAATCCAGATCTGCTGAATCGCTCATGTTATGATCTTCTACATCCTAGGTCTCCGCCTTCCGTCATCTGAATTATGTTCTTTATGTAGCATTCAGATTGAATGAGTGTATCAAATTACGTCGATACTTCCACATATTATGGGTAATGTGATAGATGTGGGATTAGACACATTTTTTATGGATTTTATTGATTTTTTCTCCCGGACTTGATTGTTTTCTAGCTGTACCTAATGCTAATACTTCGGTAGCAAAGAAAACTTGGTTTTTAATGTGTGTTTCAGGTTCTGAGTGTCAACAGAAGGTTTTAACTAGAGAAACACAATATTCTAGGAAAAATAAGCAAGTCTCTCTTTGGAAGCACTCGAGGGGAGCATATAGAGGCTTTAACGAGCAACTATACGGCAGGAATATTTTTCTGGCCGTATAGTTCCCGCCGTATAGCTGCCACCGCCTCTGTTTTGTCAAAAGGGACAACTTCCGTGAAGGGACCAAGGACAAAAACACAACGTAGCAGCCGCCATACCATCCATAAGGGAGAAAGAGGAGATCCAGAGAAGAAGGGGAAGACGTTCTTCATCTCGCTCCACGGTCCTCGACCTTCTAGCCAATACACCCCCATAGCCACTACTTGTACTTGAGAGAGAGAGAGAGAGATCTTCACCTTGCAAGACTACGTTTTGAGATTGTTTCTTCCCAATTTGAATTGTGTTGGATATTTTTCTATTCTTATTGTGGATCTCCACGGTAATATAAAGACGAATTCACTTTATTTGATTATATCGATGATCCGTTCTTCTCTCATGTGTGAGTAATTCCCTTGGGCGTGGGAGATGTAAGGGATTGGTGAGATGTGATGTGCCTTCATATATTTTCCATTAGTTTGTGATTAATTCTAATTATTATATTATGTGTGCTTGACTATATGTGGGATGCTAATGCTTGTTGTCCAATTAAGGGCCCCGACAACATGATGCTTTGTTCTACATAGATAAGATCTTGTTCGCTAGCAGACCGGCGACCCCTGGGTGACACGGGGATATCAATGGAAAACTAGTAGACTCGAGGATAATCTGTGCTTATTGCATTAGTCTGATCAAAGGAGCTTAATCACTAAGCGACCTAAAGGGTCTTAATCGTCTAGTGTCTGACCATGGTTTTGGTAACAGGCTAGTAGGATTATTGAAGTTGGGATGAAATCTACCAGGAGGAGTTCTAGCTAATTATGGGTTGCTCGCCTACACATATATTTATAAGATTATATTGTTACATTTATCATTCTTCCACCTGGCATAGTCACTATCACCATGGACCAAATCTCCCCGCGCCTTCTTTAGCCATCTGCAGGAAACAACAAACAACCAACTCGTTCTTTACTTTTATGCTTTATATTTCCGAAGTTTACATTTTATTTCTATTTAAATACACATCATTTAATCAAAACTCCATTCTTATTTCAACACTTGCAGTCAATTCACTCAAAGACCTGTGACAACTTCGGGTGTGACATAGGCTTCACCCATAAACACTTACCTTTGGGATCCCAGTGGGATCGATATCTATACTTCGAAACTAGCTACAAACAATATGTGCACTTGCAGGCATCAAGGTATTTTCTAGCGCCGTTGCCGAGGAGCTAAGCGCTAAGCATTTGTCTTTTGACATTTCAGGTGTTGCTACCACAAAATGTTCTCCCTAGGAGACAAAGGGTCTACATGCTCTGGTAGGACCTATCTACCGGATTATATTGAGTGCGTGCCTGCTCAAAGGCGCGAAGAAATTATTGAAAAACTTTTAAGATCAAATAAAGTTGAAGTTGAAAACCTGAGTGATATTATGGAAATCATGTCTATTTACAGGACAAGTCCCATGAAAAGTGAGAAAACTCTCAGAGAATATAGTGCTCCAAGTTCTGAATTTCTTAAACAACCAATAGAATTCCCTAATCTTGGAGTTAGAGAATATCAATTTGATGGTGGAATTATTAAAATTTTGTAGGAAAAAGCTTTTAGTGGAAGGGAAGATGAAGACCTAGGAAGACATATTAGAGAGTTCGACGATGTGATAACATCGCTTGGACCAAAAGGTTTGCCAAGAGACTTCTCTTGTTTAAAATTATTTCGTTGGTCTCTTAAAGGTAAAGCTCTAGACTGATTATATTCTCTCCCTCGCCATTACATTAAATGTTGGGAAATCTGCATTGTTAAATTCATAAACAGGTGTAATCCTTTTAAAAAGGTAACTGAACTAAGAAAGAATATAGGGAACTTTAGTCAGAACGTGGGAGAAAACTACCCACAAGTCTGGGAAAGATTCTTTGGAATGATCAATAGTATTCCTAATCATGGCTATTCTGAATCAACTATTTGCCATTTATTTTACCATGGTATTAATACTCAATGTAGAGAATTGCTTGACTTCTCAGTAGGAGGATCGATAAATACTTTAACTATTAAAGAATGTTTGGAATTAATGTTTACTAGGGCTAAGAATGATTCTTTATATAATCCTGATTTTGGCACTAAGTTGGAAAAAGGTATACTTCGGATAACTCCTGATCTTATGCCTAAAGTACGCAAAATAATGAAAGAAAAAGTTATATCTTCTGAACTTGTTAAGGAAAACAAAGTAGATTTGCTACAAGTTTTAACCGAAGAAGATGAAACTAGAAAAGTTTTTCAAGAATTAAAACATCGACAAGTAAAATCTCATAATAACTTGCATAAGCACTTTCAAAAACACAAAAAGATTTTGGCGGAACTCACGGAAAATTATGATGAGATTGGCCAAGAAATAAAATTATTTCACAAGTATCTTAGTATGATTAAAACCCAGTGTGAACAAATAGCATCTGGTTATCAAATTTTTCTTCGAGATGACAAAGATATTTCTGTTTCCACTAATGTTGTCACAAGAAGAGGTGCAGTTGTTATAGGACCATTAGGACCACTGGAATATGAAGCTGAAAAAAGTGAAAGGAAAAGGCTTTGCTCGAAGCAAGCCAAGAAGATGATACATTGGTGGATCCTCAAGATGAAACTGAAACACAAGATCAAACCAAGGAGGACCAAAATGATGCACAGGATGACCATTATGACTCTGATGCAGAGACGGTTGATCCAAGAGAAGAAGAAGAGATAAGCAAGGAAGATGAAGCTATTGTAGTTGAAAAGAAGAAAAGTGATAAGCAACAACAGAAAAAGCAACAAAAGAGCCTGATCCCCCACAAAAGGTAAAAGACAAGAGTAAGTCAGGTGAGAAAAAGCTTCCTTATCCAGATCAAAAAAAGAAAGCACCAGATCAGGTAATTTATAATTCTTTTACAAAGGAACTTAGTGACCTTCGTCTAGAAATTCCGTTTGCGGATGCAATCAAAGTTCCTACCTATTCTAAATTCCTCCGTGATGTTCTTAGTATAAAGAAAGAAATAACTAAAATTGTTGCCATGGTAACCATTTATCCTGCTAATGGGAAGTTGTTGTCTAAATCTGGAGATCCCGGAATACCAACTATTTCATGCTCAATAGGTAAAACTGATATTCACAATGCCTTGTGTGATCTAGGAGCAGGAGTTAGTGTAATGACATATTCTCTCTATAAAAGGTTAGGATTAGGGGAGTATTCTCCTACTACTAGCACTTTACAGATGGCTGACAAGTCCACTAAACAACCCGTTCATATGATTGAGGATGTCCTACTTAGAATAGATGGGCATGTTATTCCCACTGATTTTATTATTCTTGAGATGGTTGAAGATGAAAAATTATCCATAATACTTGGAAGACCTTTCCTTAGTACTGCAGGGGCATCAATTGATTGCGCTGAAGGAAAGATAATCTTCAATGTTTATGATGCTATCATCCGGTATTTTCCAAAGATGCTAGAAGCAGGAGAAAGATATATTCTACCGGCAAAACGAGTTCATGTGGTAAGTGCCTTTGATAAAGTGCAACCCAAGGTAAGAATTCGAGAACATAGAAGAGGTTGAGTTACTCAACCATTCTTAATAAAATGCTTAATGGGAGTCAACCCATCTCTTCAATAAAATAAACTAGAGAATAAAAAGTTCATCGCCTTCATACCACTTTTTCACAGACATTCTTGCGAAAGCGCGCCCGTGAAGATGCAGCTGTCAAAAAGTAGTAGAAACATCAATTGAATGAGTATAGAATAAGAATAAAAATAAAAATTTGAGTTTTCCATCTACATAAGCTAAAATTTTGCTCTTCATACGCTAATGTTGGTCGATAGTTTCTACTATCAATGTTCTGTCAAAAATAAGGTATAAGTTTCGGGATAAGAAGGTATTCTCGAAGAAATATAAATTTTTTGATGACTACTAATGGTTTAACGACCAACTATACAGCGGGAATACAAATTCCGGTGGTCGTATAGATATCTTTGCCATCAACAAATTTTCTTCGAAGGCACAGAGAATTTAACGACCAACTATACGACAGGAATAAAAATTCCAGCCGTATAGTTCTGGTCATATAGATATCGATGCTTTCGTACAAAATTTTCTGAAAGGTACTGAGAGTTTAATGACCAACTATACGGCGGGAATAAAAATTTCGGCCGTATAGCTCCGGTCATATAGATATCGATGCCTCTCTTAGAAACTTATCCCAAAGGTACTGAGAGTTTAACGACCAACTATAGATATCGATGCTAGTTTTAGAAATTTATCTCGAGGGATAGACGGTTTAACAACCAACTATACGGCAGGATCATTGCGATCCAGTAGTATAGTTCTGTCTGTATAGCTGTTTTCTGCATAAAGAAACCCTAGTTGGCGGCTCCGGCGCAACTATACGGGCAGGACAACATCACACACCCGTATAGTTCCGTCTGTATAGTTTCGTGCGACCATAAAATCGCACCGGGGCGTCTAGGTCTCTCACCCCTCCTCATTATTTCTCTCATATTCTCAGTCCAAACCTCTCAAAATCCACCTAGGACTCTTGATTCTTCGTGGATTTCGATCGTTTGAGTGGGGGAATCAACATATCGGTATGTTTCTCTCCCTATCCATGCTTTATTTTTAGATTTCCATGGTTGAAACTCTCACATTGATCTAGTGGATGAACTCAAGTTTATTTTGTTTTTCCTATTGATTTCTCACGTTAGGATTGAATTTTCCACGTAGGATCGTTCATATATCATGTAGAAACTATATGCCTAAGGTTTTATGGTGAAATTTTTCAGTGCATCACGATGAACAAAATCGGTAACCTCTTTCATTCGAGCAAGCGCCAACAGGGTGAGGGCTCGGGGTCCCGAGCCGAGCGCAACCCCAAGTTGGCCACGGTCTCATCGAGGAGGGTGCTGCCCACACGTTAGGCCGACCACAGCTTTCTCACTGCGGCAGGGTTGAATGCGGACTTCGACCTCATGTGCAACAAGGCAGGGTTGACGGTACATGGCTTCGCAAGCCACGACACCTACACTGAGCTTACCCATGATTTCCTTGCCTTCTTCTACGATGACCACATGGAGATAGGTAATATGTGCACGGTAAGCTTCACCATGAACCGACAGCACTATGAAATAAATTTCGAATAATTTTGCAATGCTTTCGGCTTCCCCCACGTTGGGGAGCCAACTATTACTAACCTCTATGGCGTCACAAGCGGAGAGACTTGGGAGGTCATTTCTGTTAATGTTGGCACCAACTTCTACCAGAAGAAGATGTCCACCATTCAGAACCCAACCATCCGCTACTACGCCTTGTTCCTCGCTAACACAGTACTGGGGAGAGGTGACACTGGTTCCATGGCCAATGCGAACATGGCAATGATCACCAAGGCTCTCTTTCCCACTACGTCGCAAAGCCCCAATACCACGGCTCTACTCATCCAACACCTTCGCCAGCAAAGCAACAAGACAAAAGGTGACATTCGCATTGGTGGATTGGTAAACCACCTTGACCATGCATTATATATTATATTACCTGTTATGCAACCTGCTGACGGCTCCAAACTCATGGACGTCAAGTATTTGACTACTTGTGGCTTCCTTGGTGTTTATCATGCTAACCGGAGGCTCCGAGCATATCAATTTAGTTATCCTGGTGACATACAGGGTGAGCAGGTTCAGTTTCCATGTCCCCAAGCCTTCTCTATTGTGGAGAAGGACACTTGGATCCTCACCAAGGACCAAGTGATGGAGATCATGGCTGAACTTCAGCCTGATGAGGAGGAAGATGAAGAAGGAGGGCATCAGGATGAGGATGAGCAGGAGCATGAGGACGAGCAAGGGCATGACCCTGCTTGGGAGGGACGACAACATAAAGGGGGAGCTTGGGACCCATGGCCCAACCAGACACAGTAGGGGTACCGCTATGTCCCCTATCAGGAATTCCAGCATCTCAACTAGCGCGTTGGGGAGATCGACCACACTCTTTAAGGAGTGAATGAAGATGTGAGTACTTTGACACATAACTTCAGTCACTTCATGACCCACTTCGCCGACTACTACCAGCAGTATCCGCACCAGCCGCCAAATGACGGCAACAACTGAGCCTGGCAATAGCCTAAGCTTGGGGGAGGTTTGAAATCCTCCAAGCTTTGCATTCATGTTTTTATTTCTTCTTTTGATTTATTTTATTTCTCCAAATTTTCATGTTTATTTTCAGTTTGCATTCCTGATACATTGCAAATGTATCTATAATTTTTGATGTTCCATGCTTGGTTTCATCTACTTTCTCATGTTTTGTCCACACTTTGGAGTACTTTTCATATGATTTCTTGGACTAACCTATTAACAAGAGCCACAGTGCCAGCTGCCTGTTTTCTGCTGTTTTTGGTTCCTGGAAAGTCAGAAAATGAATATTCTCGGAATTGGACGGGACAAAAGCCAAAGTTCCTATTTTACCGGAAGACTCCTGGAGCCAGAATATGAGACGGAGTGGGGCTAGGGCCCAGCCACACCACCTGGCCGCGCCAGACACCCCCTTGGTCTCCCTCTTCGCCTATAAGATGCCTTTTAACCTAAAAACTCAGGGGGGGTCGACGTTTTTTGCATAAGGAGTTCCGCTCCGCCGCCACCACCAGATTCCACGAAACAGCACCAGAAACTCCATTCTGGCACCCTGCCGGGACGGGGAATTGGAGGAGATCATCGCCATCATCATCACCATCGCTTCTCCATCGACTATCCATGTTTCCCCCATCTATGAGTGAGTAATCCCCCGCTGTAGGCTATGGGGATGGTAGGGATTGGATGAGATTGTTCATGTAATGGCATCAGATTGTTAGGGCGTGGTGCCTAGTATCTTTTATTAGTGCTTTATGACTTTGTTGCGACTTGTTATGCTTAATGCTTGTCACTAGGGCCCGAGTGCCATGATTTCAGATCTGAACTAGTTATTGATTCATTATGATAGTATTGTTTTTGGTCTTATCTGCAAGTTGTATACACACGTTGTTGTCCGGAACCAATGGCCCCGAAGTGACTGAAATCGGGATAACTGGAGGGAATGGCTTTGATGTGAGGATCACATGTGTTCACGGAGTGTTAATGCTTTGCTCCGGTGCTCTATTAAAAGGAGCACCTTATTTGCCAGTAGTTCCCTTGAGGCCCCGCTGCAAACGGGCTGGTAGGACAAAAGATGTTGTGCAAGTTCTCATTGCAAGCACGTATGACTATATATGGAACACATGCCTAGGATTATCTAGTACTTGGATGCTTTATCTTATTGATCTGCAATTGCCCTATGTTCTGATTGCTATGTGAATTGTCTTGTCCATGCAACGCCCGTCCATCCATCCCTATGCCTACCGCACTCGAATCATACTGTTTACTGCTATTGTTACTGTTGTCTTTACTTTACTACTGCTGCTACTTTGCTATTCCTACTACAAAACTGTTGCTACTGATAAACTGCCGTGAGCAAGATTGTTTCCAGGTGCAGCTGAATTGACAACTCAGTTGTTAAGGCTTATAAATATTCTTTGGCTCTCCTTGTGTCGAATCAATAAATTGGGTTTCACTTCCCTCGAAAATACTGCGATACACCCCCTATACTTGTGGGTCATCAAGACTATTTTCTGGCGCCGTTGCCGGGGACCATAGGTTTATTTATCAAGTCCACTTGGAATCACTATTGTTCAAGCTTAGTTTATTTCCGCCTTGTTTGCTTGTTTCTTTATCAAAAATACAAAAAATAGTTCCTACTCTAGTTGTTATTTTTGTTGGTCTCTTATTGTCTTGCTTTATCATGCTTGCTGTCAATGGTTGGTTTCTTTGAAACTGAATCTTATTGGCAAGGTGGGTTCACGGAAGATCAAAAATATTATTATGAGGAACACTGCTTGTCACAAAAAGGGAAACACTTATGGGAACAAATTGATAAATTGTATACCATTGCTAGAAACGTGTGCTCTACTTATAATGTTACTTATTTCTTTGATAAATCTTGTTGTTGTAGGAGGTACAAACACCTCCCTTTTCAATGTGAGTATAATGATAATGTTACCATATCTTCTTATGTTAAGGGAAATTATGACTTTTATGATGTGGAACAAATTGAGGAATTTATTGCTTGGAAGGGTGCATTTGAACTTGCTAGTTTGCTTGAAAATATTGATGATTCACCTTATAAATATGAGGTTTATGGTATACTTAAATTTTGCTTTGATAATTACAAGGAAGAAAATGGCTATATTTTTGAGTATATTAATATATGCTTTCCACAAATGGAAGAGACTAATGCCTTGTAGGATCCTATGGAAGAAGAAATTGATGAACCTGAAATTTCATTAGATGAAAAAGAGGAGGAGAGTGATGAACAAAAGGAGGAAGAATGGATTAGCTACCCATGCCTACCTTCTAATGAGAGTAACTCTTTATCCCTTACATTATTTGATTGTCCCCCATTCTTACTAAAGAAGGATGAATGTTATGTTCCTGAGGATTCTTTTGAAGATGTTTACAATAAAGCTCTAGTGCTTGTAGATCATGAAAAGCATGCTTTATGTGATAGTTATATTGTTGAGTTTATTCATGAGGCTACTGAAAATTATTATGAGAGAGGAAAATATGGTTGTAGAAGCTTTCATGGTATTGAAACACCTCTCTATGTGTTGAAAGTTTTGAAGTCACTCTTGTTTTATCTTCCTATGCCTTTCACTTTGTTCTTTGCGAATTTATTTGTGTACACTATTCCTATGCATAGGAAGTGGGTTAGACTTAAATGTGTTTTGACTTTGATTCTTGATGCTCTCTTTTACTTCAACTCATATTTCTTATGTGAGCATCCTCTCAAACTATCATGCCTGAAGATGATAATATGTCGATTATTCTTGGGAGACCTTTTCTTAAATACTACAGGAGCTGTTATTAATTGTAATCAAGGGAAGGTGACCTTCAATGTTAATAACAAGGAACATACTGTCTATTTCCCCAAGAATATTGATAGGACTTATGGTTTTGAATTCAATTGAACATGTTGAGGGCATTCAAGTTGGAGAAATATATTGTCCCATACCAAGAGAAAAATTTGAAACTATTATGATTGGGACCATTGCTACCAAGGTTGAGGTAACATAATCATTAATGGAATACAAAGTTTTGTCTCATATGAAATTGTTTTGGTAGCAAGACCTGATCAAACTTGTTAACAAAAGGATTTCATTGAATAAAACAATGTTTTCACCATGATTATCTCCGCTTAGTTCTATCCTATCCATTTTAGTTTTTTGCTTATGCCTAACTTAAAGGCGTTAAAGAAAAGTACTTATTGGGAGATAACCCAAAAGTTTTAGATGAGTCTTGGAAGTTATTACTTCAGTAATAACTGCTCCTTATCCTTTTTATTTGCTTTTTGTGCCAAGAGTAACCTCTAATGAGAGAGAAGTAATGATTGGGAAAGTTGCTGTTCCGAAACAGATTTTTGTACTTCACCATAAAAATTCATGTAAAATCTCTGTATGTCCTTTTGAGGCGTGAATTTTTGTGCTTCTGCCCTAGGTTGTTATATAACTTTAGTTAGTTCAACACTTTTTGATTTGAGCAACAGAAGTTCTTCGCAAAAATTCGTCTTTACCTGCTTGTCTGTTTCGACAAATTTCTGCCATTATTTGCATTTGCTTCTTGTTGGTTCCTTTTTGAGTTCTTTTGGGGAATTGAGCCTTTGGAGGGAAGTGCTACAGTATCCAGTGTTCTAATGGAAGTTTATTTGGTGTTAGAACTGAACCTTAAGACCTATTATCTTGAGTGCACTAATGTTGCTAATAAAGATTATGTGAAGTTTTGTATGAAGTAAAAATTTCAGGTGTATGGAAGGAATGAGTAATGAGATGAAGGATGGACTAAAGCTCAACCTTGGGGATGCCACGCGTGTCACCCCAAGAAATATCCAAGAAGTACAAGCGTCAAATCTTGGGGATGCCCAAGGCATCCCCTTCTTCATCAATAAAAATCTCAGGTTTCTTCCAACCACTTCATTTTTATTGTTTCATGCATAGCTGTGTTGTTCTTGGAGCGTCTTCTTTTTCATTTTTTGTTATGGTTTTCGTTTGCTTGGTTTGCTTAGTTCGCTGAATAAATTTGTTGGACCTCCTCTTTCATACATTGGTGTTCAAATAGTTTGGTTTGGTTTGGAAAAGAGTAGGAAAGCTCATGCTTAAGTGGTAAAGAGAGCTTGTTTTTGACTGTGGCCTATGCTTTGTCATGCCATGGTTGATATTGTTTTGGCTTTATGCTTAGTATTCTTTGCTATAGCATGACTTGTTATAAACAATTGAGATTGCTTAATGTGCTTTGGATGAATCATGCGTTGTTTTAGCATATTAAAGCATAATATCATGGTATTCTCCTTTGATGCTTTATTTGGGTTGACTTGGCACATGCTCACACCATGTTATGACTATCCCAAGTCACCATAAGCCTTAATGATCCTTTAGTTTTCAACTTGTAGTATCACTTTATGCTTTGATCAATGATGTTTTGTCGCTCTGCATGATTATGGCCATTATTGCTCGCTCGTTTATCGCTCCCTTACTATTGCTAGCCTTCACTTTCACTGAGTATGTTTTACTCATGTTTCCAACTCCCTAAAACCAAATATTGCCAAAGTGTCCAGCATACCTACCTATTAGCATCATTTGCTACTTCCGTGCATATTCAGTATGCCTTGTTTTCTTCCGAATAAAATGTTTGCTTGTTATGAGAAAGTTAGTTAGTAAAGCTCTCACGAACTTGATGGCACACTTTATTTTCTTGCATTTAATAAACCTGAACCATTGCGTCCTTCTTTGTTGCGTATATGCTTGCGCTTTATAAGTTGAAGTTAGCAGAACCATGTATCATGGGGAACGCTTTCAACATTGCATTGGTACTTAGTACCTCGTTGATATCATGTTCTTTTGCTTATGGATCCCGGCGGTGTGAAATAAAAGTGGAACTTGTAAGATCATGGAGTTTATATGTATGTCAGAGAAACGCCTGGGCCGCTAGCTTAAGCCATGCCCAATCATGGTGGAAACTTGCAGCATAACCATAATGAGCATTCTATGAAGCATCCTCAATAAAAATCTATGCACATAGTAAATAAAAAGATCGCTGAGATGTCATTGTCTGCTTGCCTTGTCATTTTGATAATGGGATAGCTCCTGTATGATGTGCAAGGGGTACCCCGTTGGCGGTTCACTATGATACGTATATACTTACAATGACAAGACCTTACTCGTGACTGAAGTTGAGTAGCATGAGGATCGGTCTTCGTAAGTAAGGGGCATGAGACTTCGGTTTATAACTTGTCAAGCATATCCTCTTAGTTGTGTCACTTTAACCTTAACCATTTAAATATGCTTATGATAGGGGCAATGAGAGCTCAAAGCTAATGAGTACCATACTTTCAACATTTGGAAGCCTTTCAAACTTTTCAAAACCTATTCATTTCCTTGTTGAGTCTCCACACATTCTATGAGAACTTTCTTGAGAGCATAGTGTCCATTCTTAGTTCTATGTGCATTGTCCCAAGACTTGTTGATTGATGCATACCTTGATATTGCTTGTTTTAAACTATTTGTATCTAGTCACTCTTATAATCTTTGAAGGTGTCCTACGCATTTATGTTTGCTACTCTATGAGGGACAAGCTGAATGCCACTATGCTATGTTTTCTTTATGTGAAACAAACAAACGTCTTGCAAAGCATTGTTATTCATGAATCTTTTGTTTGTGCCTTTTCATGTTGCAACATAGTTGCTATGTCTTATTGCTAGAACTTTGTCTTTCATGTTATGATTGAAGTACTATGATCCCAGCTTTGAATGTTTTACAAATACTTTGATCAAGTTTATGATGGTGCATGTCACCTCAAAAATTACTTTTTTTCACTTACCTACTCGAGGACGAGCATGAGTTAAGCTTGGGGATGTTGATACATTGCAAATGTATCTATAATTTTTGATGTTCCATGCTTGGTTTCATCTACTTTCTTATGTTTTGTCCACACTTTGGAGTACTTTTCATATGATTTCTTGGACTAACCTATTAACAAGAGCCACAGTGCCAGCTGCCTGTTTTCTACTGTTTTTGGTTCCAGGAAAGTCAGAAAATGAATATTCTCGGAATTGGATAGGACAAAAGCCAAAGTTCCTATTTTACCGGAAGACTCCCGGAGCCAGAATATGAGACGGAGTGGGGCTAGGCCTGGCTGCGCCAGGGGGTGGTCTGGCCGCCCCAGACACCCCCTCGGTCTCCCTCTTCGCCTATAAGATGCCTTTGACCTAAAAACTCAGGAGGGTCGACGTTTTTCCAGAAGGAGTTCCGCTCCGCCGCCACCACCAGATTCCACGAAACAGCACCAGAAACTCCGTTCTAGCACCCTGCCGGGACGGGGAATTGGAGGAGATCATCGCCATCATCATCACCATCGCTTCTCCATCGACTATCCATGTTTCCCCCATCTATGAGTGAGTAATCCCCCGCTGTAGGCTATGGGGATGGTAGGGATTGGATGAGATTGTTCATGTAATGGCATCAGATTGTTAGGGCGTGGTGCCTAGTATCTTTTATTAGTGCTTTATGACTTTGTTGCGACTTGTTATGCTTAATGCTTGTCACTAGGGCCCGAGTGCCATGATTTCAGATCTGAACTGGTTATTGATTCATTATGATAGTATTGTTTTTGGTCTTATCTGCAAGTTGTATACACACGTTGTTGTCCGGAACCAATGGCCCCGAAGTGACTGAAATCGGGATAACTGGAGGGAATGGCTTTGATGTGAGGATCACATGTGTTCACGGAGTGTTAATGCTTTGCTCCGGTGCTCTATTAAAAGGAGCACCTTATTTGCCAGTAGTTCCCTTGAGGCCCCGCTGCAAACGGGCTGGTAGGACAAAAGATGTTGTGCAAGTTCTCATTGCAAGCACGTATGACTATATATGGAACACATGCCTAGGATTATCTAGTACTTGGATGCTTTATCTTATTGATCTGCAATTGCCCTATGTTCTGATTGCTATGTGAATTGTCTTGTCCATGCAACGCCCGTCCATCCATCCCTATGCCTACCGCACTCGAATCCTACTGTTTACTGCTATTGTTACTGTTGTCTTTACTTACTACTGCTGCTACTTTGCTATTCCTACTACAAAACGGTTGCTACTGATAAACTATTGTGAGCAAGATTGTTTCCAGGTGCAGCTGAATTGACAACTCAGTTGTTAAGGCTTATAAATATTCTTTGGCTCCCCTTGTGTCGAATCAATAAATTGGGTTTTACTTCCCTCGAAAATACTGCGATACACCCCCTATACTTGTGGGTCATCAATTCCTAAACTAAAAATACAAAAAAATAGTTGTAACTTTATTTGGAAGTTTGTTTCCTTGTTCAGGTGACTTGGCAATATGGAAATACAGAGGGGGTTTGACTCAGATATGAGAACAAAGTAAGCAAGAATAGGTATCACATTCCTTTCATCACCCTTTATGCAAACTTAAATTGATCCTACAATTGTTTACTCGCTTGCACTGGAGTCACTCCCCACTTAGCTTGTTATCCTATAAATTCTATTCCTTTGCTAGTGTCTTATTTTTAGCCTTGAAACAATGAGCAATGAACTTGGTTAATAATACTTCTGACACTTTAACAACAAGAAAAAGCATCCGAAAGATGACTTGAGTCCATGTTTAGCCTAAAGAATTTGATTTTAGAACTACTCCATCCCATTTGAGCTTAATATAAATAGACTCGATAGTACCCTTGAATGAATTTTTTTGATAAAATGGATGCTTCGAAGTAGTAGAAATTTGCCACTACCTTTTCTAATAATTAACATAAGATATTGCTTTACGTGTGTCAATACAGCACTTTCGTGCTCCATGGGGAACTATTAACTCCGCTGGCCAACGAATGATCTAAATGTGGGAAACCAATTGATTTCGGCTATTGAGTTATGTAAACGTCTATAGTAGCAATGCTATGACGGGTAAAAATTTGAGTCTCTTGATGGTTTCATGTTCCAAGTGAAGTTGTAGTACTCCTCTAACCCATTTATTGCTCAAACAATTATTTATTGGCATGGTCACGAGTGCACAACACAGTCCCAATTAACATGTTAAAAATAGTGGCATGATTTCTCTATGAAAGGGCTGAAGTTCTTGAAAGATAGAAGAAAGAAAAAATGTGCTTTGAGAGTCTTGAAATTTTGACATGGGAGTAGATGAGTTATTCTTAAATTAAATGTTTTGGTGCCAACTTGAGCACTCTTAATTGATTAAACAAACAAGAACAAAAAGTTTTCATCTCTCAATGAAGAGAGACACCAAAAGAATTTGTCTCACTTTCCTAGCTAAACTTTTGACACTTGCTTGGGCATATGATTTATTTGCTAACAAGATATACGTCGTTAGGAAGTGGACTCAGTGGAATCTTGTGAATACTTGTATGATCATATTTAAGATTGCAGGGATTGTGAAGAAAAGAAATTGACACTAATTGAAACTTGTAAGTTCTTTTATTTTTAGTCTCGAATCTCCGCTATTCTTCCTTATTTCCTTGTCACTCGAGGGCGAGCAACATCTAAGATTGGGGGAGTTGATAGGTGTGGTATTCGACACATTTTTGATGGATTTTATTGATGGTTTTCTCTCGGACTTGATCGCTTTCTAGCTTTACCTAATGCTAATACTTCGGTAGCAAAGAAAACTTCGTTTTTAATGTGTGTTTCAGGTTTTGAGTGTCAACAGAAGGTTTTAACTAGAGAAACACAATATTCTGGAGAAAATAAGCAAGTCTCTCTTTGGAAGCACTCGAGGGGAGCATATAGAGGCTTTAACGAGCAACTATACGGCAGGAATATTTTCCGACCGTATAGTTCCCGCCGTATAGCTGGCGCCGCCTCTGTCTTGTCAAAAGCGACAACTTCCGTCAAGGGACTGAGGACGAAAACACAACGAAGCAGCCGCCATACCATCCAGAAGGGAGAAAGAGGAGATCTGAAGAAGAAGGGGATGACGTTCTTCATCTCTCTCCACGATCCTCGGCCTCCTAGCCAATCACCCCCATAGCCACTACTTGTACTTGAGACAGAGAGGGATCTTCACCTTGCAAGACTAGGATTTGAGATTGTTTCTTCCCATCTTGAATTGTGTTGGATATTTTTCTATTCTTATTGTGGATATCCATGATAATATAAAGATGAATTCCCTTTATTTGATTATATGGATGATCCGTTCTTCTCTCATGTGTGAGTAATTCCCTTGGGTGTGGGACATGTAGGGGATTGGTGAGATGTGATGTGCCTTCATATATTTTCCATTAGTTTGTGATTGATTCTAATTATTATATTGTGTGTGCTTAACTATCTTTGAGATGCCTAATGCTTGTTGTCCAATTAAGGGCCCAGGCAACATTATGCTTTGTTCTACATAGATAAGATCTTGTTCGTTAGTAGACCAGCGACCCCCCGGGTGACATGTGGATATCAATGGAAAACTAGTAGACTCGAGGATAATCTGTGCTTATTGCATTAGTTCGATCCAAGGAGCTTAATCGCTAAGCGACCTGAAGGGTCTTAATCGTTTAGTGTTTGACCATGGTTTTGGTAACGGGCTAGTAGGATTATTGATGTTGGGATGAAATCTACCAAGAGGAGTTCCGACTAATTATGGGTTGCTCGCCTACACATATATTTATAAGATTATAATTGTTACATTTATCATTCGTCCACATGGCATAGTCACTATCACCATGAACTGAATCTCCCCGCACCTTGTTTTGCCATCTGTAGGAAACAACAAACAACCAAGTCGTTATTTACTTTTATGCTTTATATTTCTAAAGTTTACATTTTAGTTCTATTTAAATACATCTCATTCAATCAAAACCCTATTCTTATTTCAACACTTGCAATCCATTCACTCGAAGACCTGTGACAACTTCGGGTGTGACAGAGACTTCACCCATAAACACTTACCTTTGGGCTCCCTGTGGGATCATTATCTATACTTCGAAACTAGCTACAAATGATTTGTGCACTTGCAGACATCATAAGATAGGAGACTTCCCTATCCCCCCCCGAGGATCTTAATTACCACTACTTAGCTCTCAATTTGCCTCTGACCATCAAATTAAATGTGAATAACCCGTCCTTATCTCTTTTAAACAAGGGGTGCTTCTAGTTTGGTGTGTGCTTCAAATAATTTTGTTTTCTCCATATTACCATATCTCTAGAGCCAATCATTGTTTTGTGAGGAACTAATGAACTCAATCACTTGCTTCCAATACTCAACAGTTTTCTGTTGAGGTCTATCCCGTAGAGGTCGTAAAATTGGATCGGTGATCAATTTCTAGGTTTCATCGTAAACCTAATTAGTTACTTCCAATTATGTAAATTAATAGTTCAAACCACACTCAAAGGTAGGGCATTTCCCATTGATATGTCTAAAGCTGGTAATCTTGGATCTTAGCTGCATAGTCTTAGCTGGATGGGAAATTTAGTCATAAAAAGATTAGTGCATTCCTCCCAAGTTATAATTTTGACTTTAGAAAAAGCTAGCAGCCAATCCTTAGCCTTTCCTATTAAAGAGAAAGAAAATAAACGTAATTTAACCGTATTGGGGTCAACATCTTTAATGCGCATCATGTCACAAATTTTAGTAAAAATTTAAGTGCAAACTTGATTCCTCAGTAGACGAGCCTCCAAATTGATTCTGTTGAACGAAACTCAAATGGTTAGGCTTAATTTCATAAGTTTCTGTATCAACAGCGAGCTGAGTAAAAGGTGCACGAATAAAATCATTAGTGGGAGTAGCATATTCCCCAAGTTTGTTTTGAGTCATGGCTCTTTTCTTTTTGGTATTTTTGGAATAAGAGAGACAAATAAACAACTAACTAATTATTTTGGGTTTTAATAGATAACAAAAAGTAAATTAATAATAAGAAATAAACTACAAACAAAAATAAAACTAAAAACAAGGTCTCTAGTGACCTCACCAGGATAGCGGATTGCTTCCCCTACAACGGTGCGAGAAAAAGGATTGATACTTTCTTTCTAGATTTACGGATGCAGTATATTAGATTTTTCCCTAGTAGACCTAGGTTTAATCGAACCGTGGAAAACAACGCTGAAAGAACATTTCATGTTTTCCTATGTTTTGCGTGTTAGATAACAATACTATGGAGACTTTTCATGTGTGCTAAGTGTGCAGGAAGTTTTGAGGGGGGCCGGATAATCCGCCCCACTAAGGGCCGGATAATCCGGCCTACCTCATCGCTCAAAGGAAGCCAAGGCGCGTCGCTCGTTACCCGGTCGGATTTTCTCCCGGAAAATCCGAACTGGGGCGGTTTTTCCTCCCCAGGCCGGATAATCCGGGTGTCACAATGGCCGGATAATCCAGCCCCGAGTTTTCGAGCAAAAAGAGCCAAGGCGCGTCGCTCGGTATCTGGTCGGATTTTCTCCCGGAAAATCCGAACTGGGGCGGTTTTTCTTCCCCAGGCCGGATAATCCGGCCCTCGCATAGGACCGGATAATCTGGCCCCCAGAAGTTGATCAAGGGCAAGCTCGGCGCGACGCTCTGAGAGGGGGCGGATTATCTGCCGGATATTCCGAGCCTGGGGCAGTGTTTACCCAGACTGGATAATCCGACCCTCACTTGGGCCGGATAATCCGGCCCCCAAAGGTTGCAACGGCTGGTTTCGGAAGGGGGTATAAATACCCCTTCTTCCCCGACGTTCAGAATTCTTGATTCATTCGAAATTGACCAGACATTGTGCAAGAGCTCTCATTCTCGATCTCCCGCTTCAACCACCCGAAGGTCTTGATCTTTGGTGGAATTGAAGGAGGAGAAGTTCATCATCATCATCAAGAATCAAGCGCTTCAACTCCTCTCCATTCACTTGGAGAAACCCTTGATCTAGTATTCTTGTCAATACCTAGATCTTGTTTATTGTATTTGATAAGTTTGTTTTTGTGGCAGCTTGTTGTCATTTCGGGAGCCTCCAAGTTGTTGTGGAGTTGTTGCCCCGCTAGTTGTGTAAAGGCGTCGGTGCCCGCCTCGAAGCGTACCTATAGTGGAAGGTGGATCAGGCCTGTTGTCGCGAGATCCATCGGAGAACAGGGTGAGGCCTTTTGTGGCGTGGTGGTCTTAGTACCGCCCACCCCTCCAACGCAGACGTACTTACCTTAACAAGGAAGGAACTGCGTTCAAACAAATCCTGTGTCTCTGCGTGCTTCACTTCGGTTTACTCGTTCCTCTTCCACTCACTCTTTACTTGCTAGTAGATAGGTTTGCATATAGGGAAATTCCACCTAATAGTTTATCTAGAGAATTTACCCTTTGTGCTAAGCCTAAAATTGAAAAAGAATTAAAAATTGGTGTAGCACCTATTCACCCCCCTCTAGGTGCCCATACGATCCATTTCAATTGGTATCAGAGCCACGACTCTTAATTCGGGCTTAACTGCCTAAGAGTAGTATGGGTACCAAGGATGATGGAAATGAGGCTGTGGATAAGGTCACAATGGATGATCTCAAGTCGTTGGAAACAACCTTGTTGAAATCCTTTGAGGCCAAGATGGAGGAGATGAATCAAATGATTGCTCGCCTTACATCATCCATAGCCCCATCTCCATCCTCCTCTGAGGCTCCCACACCATCATCTAAGGAAAAGGGTAACACCGGATCCAAGGATGATGATGTGGAAGGTGAAAAACTAAATGGTTCCACCTCCAAAAAGGGAAGTGGTAAGGAGGAATATAGTGAGGTTCACCACGTATATTCCCCCGACCCACCTATCCCTCATCCTCATATAAACAATAGGGGTGATCCACCCAAGCTCACTGCATCCTCTTTTAACCAATGGCAATTCCTAATGAAATCTCATGTTTGTAGCTCCTCTATTGAATTGTAGAGGATTATTGAAGAAGGTCTTCATATTGGAGATCAAACCAATCTAACAAGAAGGGAAGTTGTGGATAGCCATTTGAATGCCACCGCTCTCCACATGATACAGCTGGGTGTGGGTCCCAAGGACATGCCACACATTGAACATCTCAACATAGCTAAAGAGGCGTGGGATGCTCTTACGAACCTTTTCGTTGGAAATGAAAGAATGAGAAGAAACAGGTATGATGCCCTTAGTAATGAAGCTGAGGGATTCTACATGTTGGATGGTGAAAACCATGAGGACATATATAGAAGACTCAAGGGCATCGCAACAACATTTCGAAAGCATGGGGCCACTCACATTGATGATGCATGGATAAAAAGAAAATATGTGAGTGCCTTAATGCCTTTCGAGCCAACGGATTTGAAGAGCCTGCAAGTTATACACAACTATCATCAAATGACATCCAACGAAGTCATGCAAGAAATGGCGTCATTCAAAGTGGCGGCAAAGAATGCTGAAGATGCCCGTGCTTGGGCCATTGGAATGCAAAAGGGTGTCAATGTGGCTCTCAAAGCCAATGTTGTTGAGCAAGAGGAAGATGAAGGAGCTTTTGAGGGGGTATCCATGGACTGCCCCGATGAGGTCAAACGTGCTCATGGTGAGTACATGTCATTCTATGCAAGGAACTTTTGGAAGGACCCTGCCAAAGCCAAGTCTGACCTTGAGCGCAAGAACGGGTCAAATGGAAGAAGAGAAAGTGGCCCAAGATTGAGAACTTGCTTCAACTGTGGAGATAGAATGCACTTTGTAGCCGAGTGTCCATATCAAAATAGAGAAGACAATGGTGGCAGGCTCATTCTTAAAGAGAAATCTAAAGCTCCTAAGAAGAAGCCGTTTATTAAGAAGAATGGCCCTTTTAAGAAGCAACCCAAGATTGTCCTTATAGCTCAAGAGGAATACTCCTCCACAAGTGAAGATGAAGAGGATGATGATAGTTCCCGCGAAGTGGCTGCTATAGCCACCACATCGACTCCCTCCTCTCTCTTCGACTCGCCGAACGAGAACGCCATCAACAACAACGCCACTTGTCTAATGGCAAGAGGATCCGAGGTATCAACTTCTAGCTCTTCATTTCCTAAGACTAACATAATTTTGGATATGGATGATCATGACTGTCTTGAAATGAAAGAAGAAGTTATTGCCTTGGATACTTTTTTCACTAACCTACAAGGTGAGCACAAACTCCATTTTGATGCTCTTATGAGTCAACTTGCTCAAGCCGAAGATCTCCTTGAAGAAAAGGGGAGAATTGAAAGAGAAGATGCCTTAGAGATAACTTCTTTGAAGAATGCCTTGGAAGAGGAAGAGGAAGCTCGAGTATCTTTGGAAGAAAGACTCGAATCCCTTGAGGAGTCACAAGAAGAAGCTGTAGCTCAGCTCGTTAAATAACGTGATCTTGCTCTTGCCAAGGTAAAGAAACTAAAGAAAGAAAAGATTGACTTTGGGGATGTTCATGCTAGACTTTTGGAGAAGTTTGATAATCTTGAAAGTGCTCACAAGGCATTGAAGAGTGATCATTCTACTCTAAATGAGTCTCATGACCAGCTCCAAACTCAATTGAAACGGTATGATGTTCCAAGTACCTCTACTTCATCCTTTGGAAAAGAAGACCTTGCAAGAAGTTCTCAAAACAAAGGTAAAGGAGTTATTGATGAGATACTAAGCAGGCAAAGGACAAACAATAGTAAAGAAGGTCTTGGTTACATACCCAAGATAAAGAGCAAGAAAAACAAGATAAAGAAGAAGAAGAGCAAGACTGCTTAATCGAAGACTAGCAACATTACCAATGACAAGACTAATTATGATGGTTTTGCAGGGATCAACAATCCTAACTTTGAACTATATTGTGATTATTATGGTGATGTTTATGCTAGTTATGTAGGCCCTTATGATTGTTACATTCCTTGGTCTATTTGGGTTCCCAAGACCCTTGTTACTAACATGAGAGGACCCATTGAAAAATGGGTACCTAAAACCAAGAAGTAATTTTCTTGCAGGGCTATGCATCCGGTGGTTCTAAATGGGTACTCGATAGCGGTTGCATGAGTCATATGACCGGAAGCAAGGAGATCATCATGGAGATGCGGCCAAACCTTGATCACATAACCGTCTCCTACGGTGACAAGTCAAAATCTGAGGTATTGGGTCTCGGCAAAGTTGTGGTGGCTCACGATATCTCTCTCGTGGACGTCATGCTTGTTGAGACCCTCGGGTACAATTTACTTTTAGTTCGTTCCCTTGGTAAGATGGGCTTTGCAGTTTACATTGATGCTGATTTAGTGGTAATCTTGTGGAGCAAGTCTCTAAAAGTCGCTTTTGTGGGATATGTCGAAAACGACCTGTACGTGGTGGAATTTTCGGGGAAAACCACTACAGGCCGGATGTGTCTTTTCAGAAAGGCTGACGCGGGTTGGCTATGGCATCGCAGACTAGCTGATGTCAATATGAGAACTTTGCAAAGTCTCCACAAGGGTGGCCACATTCTCGGACTAAAAGAAAATGTCTCTTTTGCCAAAGATCATGTTTGCAGGGCCTGTGCTAAAGGGAAAATGCATGATTCACCTCATCGAAGGAAAACCATTATCTCTTCAAAAAGGATATTGGAGCTCCTTCATGTGGACCTCTTCGGACCTCCATCTCATGCAAGCCTCGGTGGGAAGAAGTATTGTCTAGTGATTGTTGATGATTACTCAAGATACACTTGGGTTTATTTCTTCAAGTTGAAGAGTGAAACTCAACAAACTGTCATCGACTTCGCCAACGAGGTTCAACGTCAACACAACGTCCCCATTCTAGCTATAAGGAGTGACAACGGCTCGGAGTTCAAGAACTACACCTTAAATGAGTTCCTAAGTAAAGAGGGGATAAGACATCAATATTCCACTGCGTACACCCCTCAACAAAATGGTGTCGCCGAGAGGAAGAATCGAACTCTAATGGACATGGAAAGATCAATGTTAGCCGAATTTAAATCTCCATATAACTTCTGGGCTGAAGCAATCTCTACTGCTTGTCATTCATCCAACCGGTTATACCTCCGCAAGATCTTGGACAAGACTCCGTATGAAATACTTACCGGTAACAAGCCAAACATCTCATACTTTCGGGGATTCGGGTGTAAGTGTTTCTTTCTTATTAAAGGAGTTCGTTTATCTAAGTTTGAATCTAAGGCTTTAGAAGGTATTTTTGTTGGTTATGGTGCCGAATCCCAGACTTATAGAGTCTACAATAAGCTCTCCGGAATTGTTGTAGAATCTTGTAGTGTGGTGTTCGAGGAAAATGACGGTTCCCGTGCGGAGCAAGTTGGTGTCTGTGATGCAGATGTTGAAATACCCCAAGATGCCATAAGAAGAATGGGCGTGGGATTCTTCCGCCCCATTGAGGAACCCCTTGTGGCGGACCGGGAAGGACAATGCTCTACTCATATAGAGCCCTCATCTACACATACTCAACATGATCCAACCACGGAGGCAACTTCTACACCATCTCCATCAACTGCTGAAGGTCAAGATGATCCAGAAAGCTCCAGGCCGGATTTTCCGATTGACACCGGATTATCCGGCCACCCCGCTACAGCTGACCATGTTGCTCTTGCTAGTGAAGATTTCAACTCAAGCTCTAGGCCGGATTTTCCGGCTAGCCTGTAACACCCTCAAATCGACCCTACGCAAGTTTTAGCCCTTTCCGCCAAACCCGCATAGAAATGATTCAAGGGCGCCCACCAGGCACTTTCGTGCGGGTGGAAAACAAAGTAATACCATTACACAATAGTCCTCGGTGGGACCCACAGAACAGATATATATACAACAGTGACTCAACGAGTCAAGAATACAGATATCATATACAAAGATCCAAATCACCTTGAATACGATAGAGCGTCCGCCTACGGACAAGATGCAAATGGGGCTAAGAGCCCTGATGAATAACCAATGGCGTCCATAACCCTGCCCAGGCCAAGCCGGAAGGGTAACCCTGCTAACGACGTCGATCTCAAACCTGCTAAAACAAAAGGGGTGCCGACAAAGGGCAAAGGAAAAAGAGGAGCGTCAGTACTGAGGCCAGTACACGGCGAGGCTAGAATTCGGCGGCTCTCGCCTACATCGGTATGGTGGGCTGAAGCGGCAGCGCAGCGGCACTAAACAACCTATAGAGACTCGGTATCACTAGCGACTATTAGAGAGGGTAAGAAAGACCTATTCGGATCCAACCTGAAGCTAACACCAAACAAACCCATCCTGGTATTTCCCCCTCGAGACCAAACGAGGAAGTCGGACCAAGGAACTCACACGGTTGGCAGTTTTATTCATTCCATTATAGTTGCAGCAATTACTAATCAGATATACATAGCATGAGTCATCCTGAAGCATAAGTAGTGGCCAGTTTTAATCGCCATTCCAATGTAGTTGGGGCATTTACTAGTCAGATGTAATTTTCCTGAGGAATCCCAAAACCCAACAGTTGTTGACACTTTTATCACATTCCATTGGAGTTGCAATACTTACTAGGCAGATGTAGTATGACACAGATCACCACCGATCCACCAGTTGTTGGCATTTTTATTATCCATTCCGTTATAGTTGGAGCTGATTACTAGTCACATATTAAGTCAAATTTATAGCACTACTTTAGTTATGCTTGTCTATGATCGATATACTGTGCTCCAAGTCGTCCATAACCGCGGACACGGCTTTCAGAAAGTTTTACCCTGCAGGGGTGCACAAATAGCAACACACACTCGATCAACCTCGGAAAAACCAACTCAAAACCCAACGAGGCATTCACGACAAAGCAATCACAGGATTCATAAATATTTCAGGGGGCCACCCCATTAAGCTACCCGCAACGAAGTTGGCCGGCTCTGAGACAGACCCAAGCTTTGCGCCAATGGCTGTAAATGACTGGGAACCCGAAAGTGTGACTGGGCTTGTCGATACCGCGAAAACACTCCGCAATCCTAAACAGTACAGGTGCTCCACGCACAATCTTAAATAAAGCAGTAAAGCATGGCATAGGTACAGGATAGTGATAAAGCCCTAGACTACTTTGTGGCCCCAAGAAATAGAAATGAATCAAGCTATGGCCCAGGGGGGTCCATAAGGCCTCCCGGATGTGGATAGTGCGAAAAATCAAGGAACAGGTATCAAGTACTCGGGGTCCTACGGGACACAAGTGAGCATGGAAGAACCAAATAACATCTATTGCCCTCCGATGCCTCTGCATTAGTTATATCTAGCATTTTAATAGTTGTATTTAAAGTCATGATCATCTCCCCCAGTAAGCATCTCCACCAATAACCATCTGCCAGCATTCCAACAACTGTGGTACTTGTCAACACGAGATCGCACCTGAGCACGCAACTACGACTCGCAAGGCCAGCTATCTACCAAACACAGGTAATGGGAGGTGTCCAAGGCAATATAGAGGCTACACGGGATATATCTGGGGCACGGAAACTAAAGCATCGCGACACGGATAGCAATAGATCAACAGGTGGAAATAAAGACTATAAATGCAAAATAGGTAGAAGGGGAAAAGATGCTCGCCTGGGAAACACTGCCGAAGGTTCATATCCGAAGAACTTGTCGATACTCGCATCCACTCGTCGGTCTAATCCGCGAAGAAGCAAACACTAGCAGAAACACCGGATGCAATATTTAATACTACGGCAGAAGATCCGGCATGATTATGATATGATGCATGGCATGGCAAGATGCGGTGCAATTAGGCAATATTAAGCGGAACCGTGGTCCCGACAGATGATTATATGGTTCAAGTTGTTTAGAACCCTCGCAATTTAAATGTTATATTAACTGGGAGAAACATGGCATCGGTTCGCTACACAAATTTAAATGGAGTCCGGAATAAGACTAGAATAGCCCGCATATGGACTCCATATTTAATTATGAGGTGATTCGGCTATACAACCCGGACCCGCAAAATATGTATGCAAGCATGTACAATTGATATGCAACAATTCATATAGCCTTTAATAAAATAGGGGCTCGGATATGGTTCACACATTGGTCCGAAGATCTTGGGGGGTTCGGGGTTCGGTCTCGGAAATGACCTTCAAGTCCGGGAAGAAGAACTTGAGTGGCATCAACTTTGAGTTCCGTGATGAAATCTTGGGTGTATTCTCGTTACATCCTTGTGTCGGCCTTGGTGCTTTGCACATCATTTCATCGGTTGAGGAGGATATCTTGTCGTACGCCAACGTAATATCTTCCAGGGGTCCTTGACTTGGCAGGAAGAACGCCACGTAGCCGAAGCAGCACACACTGCATCAGTTCAACATCAACATTGAGCGGAATGCAGGCATGTGCCAACACGGGTACAACACTACCTTCAGTCAGGTATTGAGCAGGAGTACCTGACTTGCACAACAAAACTAGCAGCAGGAGACACGACCTTGGACACAAGACAGATAGGCAGCGCAGGGCTTGCTTGAGCATGTAGGGGGCGGCCTTGGAACCAGATGGAGCAGGGACTCGCGGGCGACAAGGAGGACGTCCGCGGCGGTGGCAGAGAACGGCCGACGAGGTGCAGGAATGGCGGTCAGCACGGTGGTTCGCTGGCTGCAGGGCGAGCTCGGCGCGGTGGCAGAAAACAGCACGGGGCGGCGGCCGGACGCGACGATCCCCTAGCGACGGTACGCGTCCGCAGCGAGAGGGAGGAGGGAGGCGTGGTCGTTGGCGGCGAGGTTGGCGAGGCGGCAGATGACCTGTGAGGAGGGGAGGCCGGCCTGGCAAGGACGAGTGGGGCAGGGCGCGGAGCTCCGAGCGGTGGTGGCCCACGAATAGGAGGCGACGCGCGGGGACCCGCTCTGGCCGGGGACACGAGGCAGAGGAAACGGCGGCGCGGCCGGGCCCGCTCGCGGTGGCGGCCGGAAAGGAGGGCGAGGCCACGGTCGAGGGAGGTCGCGGCGGTACATCTGTTGCTGTAGAGAGCGGCCGGCAGAGCAGCTTGGCGGCGATGGGAGGCGGGGAAGGTCGCATGGGCGGCCGGAGGTTGCAGGGCTGCGAGCGGCGGGGACGGGAGCGGCTGGGGCGGATCGAGATGAGAAGCCACCGGCGACGGCAGAGAGGAGCGAAGGGATCGGCGGGGTTGGGGTCAAGCCACGCGGGCGAGGGCGTGCGAGAGGAGACAGGAGCGGGGCGCGTCGGTGGGGGTGGGGCCCGCGACGCGGTAGGTGGTGGTGACGTGGGGATCGGGATGGGAGGATGGGAGCGGGCTGGCATGCGGGAGTGGAACGCGTGACCGCGGGGAAGTGGTGGGGCCGGCTCGTAGGCGTGTCGCAGGGGGGTGGGGTGCGGGGATCGGGGCTGGTCTCCGTGGCGCGCGCTGGTGGTGTGCCCCTGCATCAGTTAGGTGGTGTGTGTGCGGTAGTGTAGCGTGACAGGGCTGGTTGCGCGCGCGTGTGGTGTGCGTGCAGGCGGGAGCGGCAGGGCGGCGGCGGGAGATGGAGGGAGGGGTGGTTAGCGGTAGATTTTAGCTAGGGTTTTGTTGTTTTGGGTTGGGTCGGGGTAGTAGGTGGCTGGTTGGGCCTTTTGGGCCTGGTCGGCTGCCTCCCCTAGAACTACTTTTATTTCTTTAATTTTATTTTAGAATATTTTGTGAATAGTTTTTAGACAAACAAAAGACCCACAAAAGACCAGGGTTTTTAATTTGAAATAAAGACGGAGATATATTTGGAAGACAAAATAGTTTTTAGACAACTAAAATATCCAGGAAGACCTGGTTTTATGATTTGAAAATAAAGGAGGACTAATTAGAAAACAAAATAGGATTTTGCAAAGTACTTTTATGAATAAACATGCATGATGATGTCATAATGATGCACAAAGTAGTAGTCAATTTGAGCGATTTTCTGGTAGTGATTTTAGCGGGATGCCACAATTCGACACCACTAACAATGGATCTCGCCCTCGAGATCCACCTCGTGGTATCATGAAGAAGGTCGGCGATCTGAATCTTCTCGCTTCGTGTAGATCCTCGCGACACCACTAACAAGAGGTCGTTGTCCGTGATCGTCGAGAGAACACTCCGGGAAACAAAGAGCGAAGGTAGAGGTATCAAAAGATGAAGCCACCTCTAACTTCCCGGGACGGAGTAAAATTGCTGGATCCACCGATTCAATATACAAAAGCGAATGATAAGAGTAGTCGGATGGTGATCAATCCATCGCGCACCCAAACCATTACTCCGCACACAAATCAGAGAATTATGCAACCAACCCTCGGAATTAGACTGAAGATCTTGACAAGCGAGGTTCGGAACAAAGGAGTGATGCAGGCTCTGCATCAGATCCGGCGTAGATGATGTCGTCGCGTCGGAAAACACCGGGAGGCACGAACAAGGAACAAAGAGTGGTACCACAGATGAAGGATCACTCAGATAGCATGAAGACCAGATGTAGCAGCACCGTTACCAAAGAAGGAAGCGAAACCCTAAAGGTACGACGGAAACCCAACCACGAGAATTCCTGGACTCGAAGAAAAGACAAGAGAACAGATCCAAAACACGCAGAGGTACGAGGAGAACAGCAGAGGGTAAGGAGTAAAACAGACATAACCAGATCTATCCAACCGATTTTGCAAAATAGTTTGGACACTCTACTTCGGCCGTTAGCTAGGTTATCCTACAGGCTGGACTTGTGGGGTATCGCAACTGCTGAGCTCTGATACCACTCTGTAACACCCTCAAATCGACCCTATGCAAGTTTTTCCGTCAAACCCGCATAGAAACAATTCAAGGACGCCCACCAGGCACTTTCGTGCGGGTGGAAAACAAAGTAATACCATTACACAATAGTCCTTGATGGGACCCACAGAACAGATATATATACAACAGTGACTCAACGAGTCAAGAATACAGATATCATATACAAAGATCCAAATCACCTTGAATACGATAGAGCGTCCGGCTACGGACAAGATGCAAATGGGGCTAAGAGCCCTGATGAATAACCAATGGCGTCCATAACCCTGCCCAGGCCAAGCCGGAAGGGTAACCCTGCTAACGACGTCGATCTCAAACCTGCTAAAACAAAAGGGGTGCCGACAAAGGGCAAAGGAAAAAGAGGAGCGTCAGTACTGAGGCCAGTACACGGCGAGGCTAGAATTCGGCGGCTCTCGCCTACATCGGTATGGTGGGCTGAAGCGGCAGCGCAGCGGCACTAAACAACCTATAGAGACTCGGTATCACTAGCGACTATTAGAGAGGGTAAGAAAGACCTATTCGGATCCAACCTGAAGCTAACACCAAACAAACCCATCCTGGTATTTCCCCCTCGAGACCAAACGAGGAAGTCGGACCAAGGAACTCACACGGTTGGCAGTTTTATTCATTCCATTATAGTTGCAGCAATTACTAATCAGATATACATAGCATGAGTCATCCTGAAGCATAAGTAGTGGCCAGTTTTAATCGCCATTCCAATGTAGTTGGGGCATTTACTAGTCAGATGTAATTTTCCTGAGGAATCCCAAAACCCAACAGTTGTTGACACTTTTATCACATTCCATTGGAGTTGCAATACTTACTAGGCAGATGTAGTATGACACAGATCACCACCGATCCACCAGTTGTTGGCATTTTTATTATCCATTCCGTTATAGTTGGAGCTGATTACTAGTCACATATTAAGTCAAATTTATAGCACTACTTTAGTTATGCTTGTCTATGATCGATATACTGTGCTCCAAGTCGTCCATAACCGCGGACACGGCTTTCAGAAAGTTTTACCCTGCAGGGGTGCACAAATAGCAACACACACTCGATCAACCTCGGAAAAACCAACTCAAAACCCAACGAGGCATTCACGACAAAGCAATCACAGGATTCATAAATATTTCAGGGGGCCACCCCATTAAGCTACCCGCAACGAAGTTGGCCGGCTCTGAGACAGACCCAAGCTTTGCGCCAATGGCTGTAAATGACTGGGAACCCGAAAGTGTGACTGGGCTTGTCGATACCGCGAAAACACTCCGCAATCCTAAACAGTACAGGTGCTCCACGCACAATCTTAAATAAAGCAGTAAAGCATGGCATAGGTACAGGATAGTGATAAAGCCCCAGACTACTTTGTGGCCCCAAGAAATAGAAATGAATCAAGCTATGGCTCAGGGGGGTCCATAAGGCCTCCCGGATGTGGATAGTGTGAAAAATCAAGGAACAGGTATCAAGTACTCGGGGTCCTACGGGACACAAGTGAGCATGGAAGAACCAAATAACATCTATTGCCCTCCGATGCCTCTGCATTAGTTATATCTAGCATTTTAATAGTTGTATTTAAAGTCATGATCATCTCCCCCAGTAAGCATCTCCACCAATAACCATCTGCCAGCATTCCAACAACTGTGGTACTTGTCAACACGAGATCGCACCTGAGCACGCAACTACGACTCGCAAGGCCAGCTATCTACCAAACACAGGTAATGGGAGGTGTCCAAGGCAATATAGAGGCTACACGGGATATATCTGGGGCACGGAAACTAAAGCATCGCGACACGGATAGCAATAGATCAACAGGTGGAAATAAAGACTATAAATGCAAAATAGGTAGAAGGGGAAAAGATGCTCGCCTGGGAAACACTGCCGAAGGTTCATATCCGAAGAACTTGTCGATACTCGCATCCACTCGTCGGTCTAATCCGCGAAGAAGCAAACACTAGCAGAAACACCGGATGCAATATTTAATACTACGGCAGAAGATCCGGCATGATTATGATATGATGCATGGCATGGCAAGATGCGGTGCAATTAGGCAATATTAAGCGGAACCGTGGTCCCGACATATGATTATATGGTTCAAGTTGTTTAGAACCCTCGCAATTTAAATGTTATATTAACTGGGAGAAACATGGCATCGGTTCGCTACACAAATTTAAATGGAGTCCGGAATAAGACTAGAATAGCCCGCATATGGACTCCATATTTAATTATGAGGTGATTCGGCTATACAACCCGGACCCGCAAAATATGTATGCAAGCATGTACAATTGATATGCAACAATTCATATAGCCTTTAATAAAATAGGGGCTCGGATATGGTTCACACATTGGTCCAAAGATCTTGGGGGGTTCGGGGTTCGATCTCGGAAACGACCTTCAAGTCCGGGAAGAAGAACTTGAGTGGCATCAACTTTGAGTTTTGTGACGAAATCTTGGGTTTCTTCTCGTTACATCCTTGTGTCCGCCTTGGTGCTTTGCACATCATTTCATCGGTTGAGGAGGATATCTTGTCGTACGCCAACGCAATATCTTCCAGGGGTCCTTGACTTGGCAGGAAGAAGGCCAGCGTAGCCGAAGCAGCACACACTGCATCAGTTCAACATCAACATCGAGCGGAACGCAGACATGTGCCAACACGGGTACAACACTACCTTCAATCAGGTATTGAGCAGGAGTACCTGACTTGCACAACAAAACCAGCAGGAGGAGACACGACCTTGGACACAAGACAGAGAGGCAGCGCAGGGCTTGCTTGAGCATGTAGGGGGCGGCCTTGGAACCAGATGGAGTAGGGGCTCGCGGGCGACAAGGAGGACGTCCGCGGCGGTTGCAGAGAATGGCCGACGAGGTGCAGGAACGACGGTCGGCACGGTGTTTCGCTGGCTGCAGGGCGAGCTCGGCGTGGTGGCGGAAAACAGCACGGGGCAGTGGCCGGACGCGACGATCCCCTGGTGACGGTACGCGTCCGCAGCGAGAGGGAGGAGGGAGGCATGGTCGCTGGCGGCGGGGTTGGCGAGGCGGCCAATGACCTGTGAGGAGGGGAGGTCGGCCTGGCGAGGACGAGCGGGGCCGGGCGCGGAGCTCCGAGCGGCGGTGGCCCACGAACAGGAGGCGACACGCGGGGACCCACTCTGGCCGGGGACGCGAGGCAGAGGAAACGGCGGCGTGGCCGGGCCCGCTCGCGGCGGCGGCCGGAGAGGAGGGCGAGGCCGCGGTCGAGGGAGGTCACGGCGGTACATCTGCTGCTGCAGAGAGCGGCCGGCGGAGCAGCTTGGCGGCGATGGGAGGCGGGGAAGGTCGCATGGGCGGCCGGAGGTTGCAGGGCTGCGAGCGGCAGGGACGGGAGCGGCTGGGGCAGATCAAGATGAGAAGCCACCGGCGACGGCAGAGAGGAGCGAAGGGATCGGCGGGGTTGGGGTCAAGCCACGCGGGCGAGGGCGTGCGAGAGGAGACAGGAGCGGGGCGCGTTGGTGGGCGTGGGGCCTGCGACGCGGTAGGTGGGGGTGACGTGGGGATCGGGATGGGAGGATGGGAGCGGGCTGGCGTGTGGGAGTGGAACGCGTGACCGCGGGGAAGTGGTGGGGCCGGCTCGCAGGCGTGTCGCAGGGAGGTGGGGCTGGTCTCCGTGGCGCGCGCTGGTGGTGTGCCCCTGCATCGGTTAGGTGGTGTGTGTGAGGTAGTGTAGCGTGACAGGGCTGGTTGCGCGCGCGTGTGGTGTGCGTGCAGGCGGGAGCGGCAGGGCAGCGGCGGGAGTTGGAGAGAGGGGTGGTTAGCGGTAGATTTTAGCTAGGGTTTTATTGTTTTGGGTTGGGTCGGGGTAGTAGGTGGCTGGTTGGGCCTTTTGGGCCTGGCCGGCTGCCTCCCCTAGAACTACTTTTATTTCTTTAATTTTATTTTAGAATATTTTGTAAATAGTTTGTAGACTAACAAAAGACCCACAAAAGACCAGGGTCTTTAATTTGAAATAAAGACGAAGATATATTTGGAAGACAAAATAGTTTTTAGACAACTAAACTATCCAGGAAGACCTGGTTTTATGATTTGAAAATAAAGGAGGACTAATTAGAAAACAAAATAGGATTTTGCAAAGTACTTTTATGAATAAACATGCATGATGATTACATAATGATGCACAAAGTAGTAGTCAATTCGAGCGATTTTCTGGTAGTGATTTTAGCGGGATGCCACATAGCCCCGGATTATCCGGCCCCTCACCAGTTCAAGCAAGTCCCAGGCCTCCTGATGAAGCTGCGGCAAGTACTCCCAGGCCGGATTATCCGGCCTCTCCATCGGCTGGATTATCCGGCCCTGACTCTCCAGTTCCGCAGCCTCCTGTTACGGCTACGGATTCACCTCAAAGGCATGCGTCTCCACCACCTACTACTGATGTTCCAGTTACTGATCAAGGCGGAGAAAATGCTTCCAATGAAGACTCAAGTGATGAATCTCCTCCTCCAAGAGACAACAAACTTATTGAACTTCGTCGGAAGGCTCGGGCTGATCGTAACCTTGAGTTGAGGGGTCACACTCTCGACAAGGTTGTTGGTGATCTTCAACGAAGGGTTTTTGCAAGAAGAGAATTGGCTAGTTTTGGTGAGCATCAAGCTCATATCTCCATGGTGGAACCTAAGAAGGTCTTTGAAGCTCTTGAAGACCCAGACTGGGTTATTGCTATGCATGAAGAATTGAATAATTTCGAGCACAACAAAGTCTGGAAACTCGTGGAGAAACCCAAAGAGTGCCGCAATGTTATCGGCACCAAGTGGATTTTCAAGAACAAGCAAGATGAGTATGGCATTGTTGTGAGGAACAAGGCAAGACTTGTGGCACAAGGTTACTCCCAAGTTGAGGGCATCGACTTCGGCTAGACCTATGCTCCAGTGGCTCGCCTTGAGTCCATCCATATCCTACTTGCTTATGCTGCACATAACAATTTTAAGTTTTAGCAAATGGACGTCAAGAGTTCCTTCCTTAATGGTCCTCTACCTGAGTTGGTATACGTAAAGCAACCCCCGGGGTTTGAGGATCCTAACTTTCCGAACCATGTCTACAAACTCGATAAGGCACTCTATGGCCTTAAACAAGCCCCACGTGCGTGTAATGAGCACCTTAAAGAGTTTTTGTTAGATCGTGGCTTCGAAGTTGGGCAAATCGACCCCACTCTTTTTACTAAGAAGGTTAAGGGGGAGCTCTTAGTATGCCAACTATATGTAGACGATATCATCATTGGTTCTACTAACAAAGCTTTTAACGATGAATTTTCAAAGCTTATGACTGACAGGTTTGAGATGTCTATGATGGGGGAATTACAGTTCTTTCTTGGATTCGAGATCAAGCACCTGAGAGAAGGAACCTTTATTAATCAAGCAAAGTACATCCAAGACATTCTCAAGAGATTCAAGATGACGATCTAAATGGTGTCGCCACTCGGATGCAAACAAAGTGTCATCTTGAACTTAACCCTCATGGTAAAGATGTGGACCAAAAGGTATACCGGTCCATGATCGGCTCTCTTCTTTACCTCTGCGCATCTAGACCCGATATTGTGTTGAGTGTGGGAGTGTGTGCAAGGTATCAAGCAGCTCCTAAAGAAAGCCACTTAGTGGCGGTCAAGAGGATCTTTCGATATTTGGTTCATTCCCCCAACTTTGGTCTCTGGTATCCCAAGGGCTCCAATTTCTCTTTATGTGGTTATACTGACTCAGATTGGGCTGGTGATAAGGATGATCCGAAATCCACTTCTGGAGCTTGTCAATTCTTGGGAAGATCTCTTGTTTGTTGATCCTCCAAAAGCAGAATTGTATATCTCTCTCCACCGCCGAAGCTGAATATGTTGCTGCCGCCAGCGCTTATACTCAATTATTGTGGATGAGGCAAACTTTAAAGGAATACGGTGTCAATTGTGACAAAGTGCCTCTTTTATGTGATAATGAAAGTGCAATCAAAATTGCGTACAATCCTGTTCAGCACACAAGGACGAAGCATATTGAGATTTGGAATCATTTTATTCGTGACCATGTTGCTCGTGGCGATATTGATCTATCCTTTGTGAGCACGAAGAACCAACTGGCGGATATTTTTACAAAGCCACTTGATGAAGCAAGATTCTGCTATTTGAGGAATGAGCTAAATATCATTGATTCCAGGAGCTTGTCTTGATTACCCATGCACTCACTCGTACATCTCAATCCTTCTTTGGTCTAGGTGTGGGCATGGATATAGGGGGAGTGTGGTCCTAACTCATTGGGCTAACCCTCCCCCCATAATGCCAATAGCAAGATATATCATTTCTCTTAATATCATGTTGTGATATGTGAGCTTATTGATGAGTATTGGTCGTGAACCCAAGATATATCTTCGCGGTGTCACACCATACACTCCAACAAGGTGGCTTCATCCACCGCCCTCTCCCTTGAGGAGAATTGGATCTTCTTGGATGTTATTTGCTCTCTCATGTTCTTATGGGAATCACACTCACTCTTGGCTTTTATTTGATTTGGTTTTTGCAAGTTTGAGTGTCTAGTACCATCTCAGTTTGTCTGAGGAACTTGAAGATGAGGATGAGGAAGAGAATGAAGAAGAGGACGAGGATGAGGACTTCGATGAGTGATCCCATGGGGAGCTAGCATCGCTCTTCTCCCTTTTGGTGTCTTGATGCCAAAGGGGGAGAAGTAGTTCTATAGGTTGTCTATGGATTTGCATGGGTCAGGCATAAGCATTTGCACTTTTCTATTCGTTATTTCTTGCTTATGCCCATTTAGCGTTGAACTTTAAATTCGTGATTTGTGGTTGTTTGAGACTTTATGTGGTTGTCTGGATTATGCCTATGGACTTCATATCATGGATTATGCTTAAGGATCAATCTATCCATATCCTATTGCTGGAGGTTTATCACGAAAGGTTTATCACGAAAGGCGCGCGCTCATCATGGTTATCCGGTAATAATTGTGATTTATGTCAAGGATGCCTATTCTCTACTTCGGTGGTATGTGTTTTTGCTCTTATGTCTATGGAATAGATTCACCTATTTGTGTGCATTTGTATTCCAATGCAAAACTCTATTATGCACACATTGAGGGGGAGTCTCTTTCATAGTTATCTCTGTCTGTCTTGTGTCTTTCTCCTGCAAATCCTGATATTGTCATCTAACACCAAAAAGGGGAGATTGAAAGAACATTTCATGTTTTCCTATGTTTTGCGTGTTAGATAACAATACTGTGGAGACTTTTCATGTGTGCTAAGTGTGCAGGAAGTTTTGAGGGGGGCCGGATAATACGCCCCACTAAGGGCCGGATAATCCGGCCTACCTCATCGCTCAAAGGAAGCCAAGGCGCGTCGCTCGGTACCCGGTCGGATTTTCTCCCGGAAAATCCGAACTGGGGCGGTTTTTCCTCCCCAGGCCGGATAATCCGGGTGTCACAATGGCCGGATAATCCGGCCCCTAGTTTTCGAGCAAAAGGAGCCAAGGCGCGTCGCTTGGTATCCGGTCGGATTTTCTCCCAGAAAATCCGAACTGGGGCGGTTTTTCTTCCCCAGGCCGGATAATCCGGCCCTCGCATAGGACCGGATAATCTGGCCCCCAGAAGTTGATCAAGGGCAAGCTCGGCGCGACGCTCTGAGAGGGGGCGGATTATCTGCCGGATATTCCGAGCCTGGGGCAGTGTTTACCCAGACTGGATAATCCGACCCTCACTTGGGCCGGATAATCCGGCCCCCAAAGGTTGCAACGGCTGGTTTCGGAAGGGGGTATAAATACCCCTTCTTCCCCGACGTTCAGAATTCTTGATTCATTCGAAATTGACCAGACATTGTGCAAGAGCTCTCATTCTCGATCTCCCGCTTCAACCACCCGAAGGTCTTGATCTTTGGTGGAATTGAAGGAGGAGAAGTTCATCATCATCATCAAGAATCAAGCGCTTCAACTCCTCTCCATTCACTTGGAGAAACCCTTGATCTAGTATTCTTGTCAATACCTAGATCTTGTTTATTGTATTTGATAAGTTTGTTTTTGTGGCAGCTTGTTGTCATTTCGGGAGCCTCCAAGTTGTTGTGGAGTTGTTGCCCCGCTAGTTGTGTAAAGGCGTCGGTGCCCGCCTCGAAGGGTACCTATAGTGGAAGGTGGATCAGGCCTGTTGTCGCGAGATCCATCGGAGAACAGGGTGAGGCCTTTTGTGGCGTGGTGGTCTTAGTACCGCCCACCCCTCCAACGCAGACGTACTTCCCTTAACAAGGAAGGAACGGCGGTCAAACAAATCCTGTGTCTCCGCGTGCTTCACTTCGGTTTACTCGTTACTCTTCCACTCGCTCTTTACTTGCTAGTAGATAGGTTTGCATATAGGGAAATTCCACCTAATAGTTTATCTAGAGAATTTACCCTTTGTGCTAAGCCTAAAATTGAAAAAGAATTAAAAATTGGTGTAGCACCTATTCACCCCCCCTCTAGGTGCCCATACGATCCATTTCAAATGCTAAATGGAAATTAAATGAGACATGTCTGCAAGACTTGTTTGTTCGTTTTACCTTCGTTTACCAAACCTTTCTAGTTTACTTTTAGAACATTGTTTGTTGCAATGGTTGGAGATAGGCCAGGATTGAAGATTCACCTACAGTTGTACATCATATGGGATACAGATAGTAATACGCATATTCATGTGTAATGATTTAACAAAGATAAAATTTATGGGAAGCACATCCTAATATACTAGAGCCCCTGCGAGTCACAGGCATAGCAAAAGTCATTTGATCCAACCATTTCACCACGAAATACCGGGCTACAACAATTATTAACTAAAAACACAAATCAAAGCCTTAAGAAGTGATGTTGCTATTGTTCCCAAATGGATCTCTAAACTGAGACCATACTCCCTTTTTGTCACTCGGTTTCCTATGCGATCGCCACTCACCAAGCACCTCACCTCAATCCTTTATCAATATCTTGAATGTTGGATACCTACAAGTCCATAGACAGAGACAAGAGACAAATAAACAAAGATACAAATCTCTATTCAATTAATACAAAATACTCCCATGAATTAGATGCACATAATCTTTGCGTGGTTTCACCCAACCCGCAGCCCGTGAGGACTACTCACTCATAACAATAAGATCAAGGATATAAAACATTGTGCAAAATACTTAGATTGAAATCAAATATTCTTACAATGGTCGCCGAATCTCAAGGAGATCTCAAGTACAAGCTAATGTCTATGGCTATTGAGAGGATAGAGGATGGATAGGATGAACTATGGTGGTGGATCTCCTTTGGTGGTGTTGTGATGCAATCTGAGAATGATAGCCCTCTGTGCGGCAGCTGGGGCCTCAAAATATATAAGTGCCTTGATGAAAGTTGTAGGGTTTGACTTGATGGAGCCGCTATCACATGGTACGGGTAGGCGGTACGAGCGGACCTTGCCTGTACTATTGATCGTTAAACCCTCTAGAGGCTGGGTTTTGATGCAGGATTGCTTGGCCCTATAGACAACCTCATAATCTTCATTAATACCTCCTAATTTCGTCTTAGTGTGATTTCCTGCACAACATAATTTAAAACAAAGGATTGCACATCTTTGTAATAATTAGTCATAAATATCAAGGCTAGAGAGATTCTTGGTCATTTGTTTGACTAAAAATGCGATTTAAACACGGAGAAAGATGACTTTTTCACAGCCATCATGAATCGTATAGTGATGATACCTTTGGCCATTGGAATGATGGAAGACTTTGTGTCTTGGAATTACACAAAAATGGCATTTTCTCGGTCCGGTCTTCTTAATATGCGGAGTGGGATCATCAGCATGGAAGGAAAGTGATCCAAACTAACAGAGTGGGTACATCAGATATCAATCATGTTTGGGAGCAACTATGGAATTGGAAAGTTTCATCAAAAGTCAAGATGTTTGCATGGAGATTATTGCTTGGAGCCATTCCCTACAATTGTATCTTAGCGAATAGGCATATTTCTATTAATATTATAAGTCAAAACGAAACAGATTGACTACCGTGGTTAGCCCACATGGCTGGCACTTCCTTTATATATTGATAATTACTTGTACAACAAGATTTACACATATATGGTTAGGATCCGGTGACCGGATATGAGTAGAACTCTAATACACCCCTCAATCTAAACCGTCGTGAACAAGGTTAAGATTGGTACTAAAACGACTAAGCAACTGACTAGACACGGGCTTAGTGAATATATCAGCAAGCTGATCACCAGATGCGATAAACCGTACATCGAGAGTACCAAGAGCAACCTTCTCACGTACAAAATGGAAGTCAACCTCGATATGCTTGGTGCGAGCATGAAACACCGGATTGGCAGATAAATATGTAGCCCCCAAATTATCACACCATAAGACATGAGGTTTGGACTGATGAACATCAAGTTCCTTGAGTACCGACTGGATCCAAGATGATTCAGCAGTAAGAGCCTTGTACTCGGCTTCAGTGCTGGATCGAGACACAGTGGGTTGCTTGCGAGAACTCCACGAGACTAGGTTGGGTCCAAGAAATATAGCAAAGCCACCGGTAGAGCGTCGATCATCAGAACAGCCCGCCCAATCAGCATCAGTATAAATATTCAGAAGCGTAGACGAAGACCTCTGAATGAGCAGACCAGTTGAGACGGTGCCCTGAACATACCGAAGAATCCGCTTTACAACATCACAATGAGCTGTAGTAGGCTGGGCAAGGAACTGACAAACCTTGTTGACCGCAAAGGAAATGTCAGGTCGTGTCAATGTCAGATACTGTAGACCACCAACTAAACTTCGATATCTGAAAGCATCATCCGCAGATAGGGAAATACCAACATCTCGAGAAAGCTAGGTAGACATCGACATCGGAGTGGTAACAGGACGACAACCCTCCATGTGGGCATGATGAAGAAGATCCAAAGCATATTTGTGCTGAGTCAATCGCATACCCGCAGAAGTATATGAGGTCTCAATGCCCAAAAAATAATTAAGACGTCCAAGATCCTTAATCGGAAATGTCTGGGCCAGTGTGTGTACAAGGCGATCCACTGCAGATGTAGAAGATCCCACCATGACAATGTCATCAACGTAAACCAGCATGTAGATAGAAACTCCACCATGGGTAAAAATGAAAAGAGATGTGGCAGCCTTGCTGGAAGTAAAACCAAGCTCATGCAGTTTGTCACTCAACCTTGCATACCAAGCCCGAGGTGACTGCTTGAGTCCATAAAGAGCATGCTGAAGCTTGCAAACATGTTGAGGATTCCGAGAGTCCTCAAAACCAGGAGGCTGCTGCATATACACATCTTCTTCAAGAAATCCATGAAGAAAGGCATTACTGACATCAACTTGTCGAAGACACCACCCTCGAGACACGGTAAGAGATGAAACGAGCCGAATAGTAACTGGCTTAACCACCGGACTGAAAGTGTCATGATAATCAATACCGTGTTGTTGAGTAAACCCGCGAGCAACTAGCCGTGCCTTATGTTTGTCAATAGAACCATCCGGGCGAAACTTGGTCTTGAAAATCCATTTGCTACCAACAATATTAACACCAGGCGGTCGCGGAACAAGTCTCCATGTCTGATTTCGCTGGAGGGCATCAAACTCATTCTCCATAGCACTACGCCAGGCAGGTTCGGAGAGGGCAGTGTGATGAGACACAGGGACCGCCATAAGAGCGCGACGGCGATAAGGATCATACCGAATGGTGCCATCAGTGTAGACCTTGGGGCGATGCACATCATTGCGACAACGGGTAACCATCTGATGGCCAACAGATTGTGGCGGTGAAGAGTCCGGTGCAGAGGTGGGTGCACTGGTACGAGCTGGTGAAGATGGCTCAGCTGATGCTGGTGTGGATGCGTCGTAGCGTGGCGAGCCTGGCGAAGGTGGCCCAGCATGCGACTGGGCTGGAGAGGGCGGCCCAGTGTGCGGCACATCAGGAGGTGGCGCGACAGGGAGCAATACTGGCGCACTTGGTGATGCATGCATGGGCTCGCTCGACGAGGCATGCACGGGGACGTCAATTGCGGTGGGCGTAGGTGCAACAACCTACAAGGGCAACACACAAGGAATACTAGGGAGATCAAATGGCAACAAGGACATGTCATATGTACGCATATTGGGACCCTGAATAGCTGGTTCTTGTGCAGGAAAAGACACCGGATGTAAAGCAGAAATATCGACAACAACCCCGGGTGTCGCAAAAGGAAAGACTGTCTCGTCGAAAACAACATCACGAGAGATATAAATACGACCCGTGTTATGATCAAGACACTTATAGCCCTTATGCATTGGACTGTAGCCAAGGAAAACACACATCTTGGAGCGGAACTCTAGTTTGCACGAATTGTATTTGCGGAGACTAGGCCAACATGCACATCCAAACGTGCGAAGGAACGAATAGTCTGGAGTTGTGTTTAACAACCGAGTGATAGGTGAGGCATTGTTGAGAACTGGTGATGGCATCCGATTAATGAGATAGCATGCGGTTAGAAAAGCTTCATCCCAGTAGCGCAATGGGAGAGATGAGTGGGCAAGCAGCGCTAGGCCTGTTTCGACAAGATGTCGGTGTTTGCGCTCTACGATGCCATTTTGTTGGGACGTGTGTGGGCATGAAACACGATGAAAGATGCCGGTGCGACGGAAAAGGCATTAAGGCGATGATACTCGCCACCCCAATCGGACTGCACCGCACGAATCTTAGCATTAAGAAAACGCTCAACATGGGTTTGAAATAGATAGAACACAGCCTCACCATCAGACTTGTGTTTAATAAGATAAATCCAGCAATGGCGACTATAATCATCAACAAAGCTAACATAGTATTTGTATCCTCCAGAGGAGGCTAAAGCAGGGCCCCAAACATCAGTGTGAACAAGTTCAAGAGGTGCAGTAGAAATACGATGAGACTGAGTATAACGTAATTGATGACTCTTAGCACGTTGACATGCATCACACACGGATTTCTCAAAATCTGAGGAACATGGAAGGGAATTGTTTTTGACAATATTATGAACTACATTATTTGACGGATGACCAAGCCGTTGATGACATTGCCTAGAAGAAAGTTTGACACTAGAAGTAGCATGCCGAGAAGAGGATGGGGCTCGATGGAACGGAACTGGATAGAGACCCCTGCGGCTTCTACCTTGAAGAACGATTTTCTTCATGGCCTTGTCCTTAACACAAAAGAAATCATGATGAAATTCAATAAAAACATTGTTATCACTTACAATTCTATGGACAGAAAGCAAGTTCTTGCTAATGTCAGGAACATGAAGAATATTGTTTAGTGCAAGGGAATGCATAGGACCAGCTAAACGAGAGTGACCAATGTGCGAAATAGACAGACCTGCATCGTTGGCGACTTGAACTTGATCCCTGCCATGGTATGGCTCATGAATGTGGAGCCTCTCCATCTCGTTGGTGAAGTGATCGGTGGCACCGGTGTCCATTATCCAATGCGGTGGTGCGTCATGATGGTTGTTGCTAGTGGAGGCTGTGTTGCCGGAACGAGAGTCATCGGCTTGATATACTTGATTGAAGCGGTTGCGACAGGCTAGGGCATCATGTCCCCATATGCCACAAATCTGGCAGCACGTGCGACGCCGCCCGCCACCACCGTTGTTGCGACCACCGCCCTGGCCACCGCCTCCCTGGCCGCCGTTGTTACGGCCACCGTTGCGTGTGCCCTGACCACCGTGTTGGTAGCCACCGCCTTGATAGCCACCGCCTTGGGCGTAGTGGCCATTGTCGCCGCCCTGGTAGCCGTTGCCACCTCCTTGTCCTTGGTAGCCACCGCCTTGGTAGCCGCCGCCTCCGGGTCGGCCCCCTCCTTGCTGAGCGCCCTGGCCGCCACCAGAGCGACCACTAGCAGTGCGACCGTAGTCACTGCGACATGCGGCGTTGGCCGAGGAGGAGAAGTCAATCTCGTGTGACGCCGCTTCCATAGCGTGCATAGCCTCATGGGACACGAGCATCGAGTAGAAGTCAGTCAGTTGGATGATGACGTTGGGATTGGTGACGTTGAGTGATGCCTGAAGAGCGGAGAAGGCAGGGCCGAGGCCAGCGAGGATATAGTCAATCAGCTCCTCATCGCCTAGAGGAGAACCGACAGTGGCCATGGCGTCGGCAGACCCCTTCATGAGGTGGAAGTAGTCGGCCACACCCATGTCGTTCCGCTTCGTCGTCGCCAGCTTGCAACGGTAAGCACGGACACTCGCCCGTCCCTGGGCGGCGAACATGGTGCTGACTGTGCTCCAGACCGAACTGGCGGTCGTGCACCCAATCATCTGGGCGAGGATATCCTCGGTCATAGATCCGAGCAGTACGCTCATGACGCGTTGGTCGGCGTGCCACCAGGAAGTGTATTCCGGGTTGATGATGGTGACGGCGTCCTTGCCGGTGCCGGTGGTGATGGTCTTCGGCGGCGCGGCGATGCTTCCATCGATGTAGCCAAGATGGCCGGATTCAGCGAGGTGGGGAAAGACCTGAGTCTTCTAGAGAAGGAAGTTGTTCCGATCTAGATGAACGGTGATGGTGCTGGAGCTGGTAGGCGCAGAGAGAGAGCCGGAGGAGGAAGAGCCGGCGGCGGAAACCGTGGTTAGCGCCATGACGGCGGGCGCAAGGAGGACACCCTAGGATGACCCGCTCTGATACCAAGTCAAAACGAAACAGATTGACTGCCGTGGTTAGCCCACACGGCTGGCACTTCCTTTATATATTGATAATTACTTGTACAACAAGATTTACACATATATGGTTAGGATCCGGTGACCGGATATGAGTAGAACTCTAATATTATATGCCCAGTCTGTCAAGTTCATTGCGAGGATACAATGCGTGCTTTGTTTGGACGTGTCCGGGAGATCGAGGAAAATCTAGGGATCTTGCCAAGTATTGATGAAACATGCACTGCTGATCGTGATGGTTCAGTGGTGTTGGAATTTCTGTTGCGACAGCAAGATACGCAAGTGCCTAATTGTTAGGAGTTGGGTTTGATGGAGCTTCTTGTTACGTCCTGATGGTACATGTGGTGGGAGCGGCAGTTGATCACTCGTAAGGAGCAAGTTCAAAAAACCAGTTGCACTTCTTAGGCTATCCTTGCGATGGCCCTTAATTATTTCAGAGGGTCAAAGAAAAAAGCAGGTATCAAAAGGCATGGATGGGGGAGACCGAAGGAGGGTTTTCTTAAGTTGAATGTGGACGGAGGGTTCTCACCATATTCGTTCACAGGTTCGACAGGGGCAGTCATCAGAGATGATAGAGGTGTCTTCATTATGGAGAGCGACTGTGGAATCCCGAATGTTGGTCATACGGCTATGGCGAAAGTGCGCGCTATTCGCGATGGGATCCTCCTAGCTGGACATATCGGCTACAACATGATTGAGGTGAATTGTGATTGCATGGAGGTTATTGAGACTATGCAGAATGATACAAATTCTATTGGAGCACTGGCTGCCATCTATGAAGAATGTGGCCTTCTTGCTCGCAACTTTACTTTAGTTAAATTCTTCAATTGTCCTAGGGAAAGCAATGTAGTATCTCATAATCTAGTTTCTAAGGCTGCTCATAGTGGGAGTACCATAGATGGTATCATGCAATCCATGTCATCAAAGGATGATGTGAAATTGTAATTAATGAACAGAGAGGTGGTAGTGGTATCGTATTATGATATACTCCCTCTGTCTCGGTTTACAAGGCTCAAAACGTTTTGCACCGTGACCAATGCAATTTTTTATTGGACTTCTTCTCTCTCCAATTAGCTGCCACCATTAACTCCATCTCTTTAACACTCCACGCATGCAACCAATCGGGCGTGCAAACTGGTTTTATTTTCCACCCCACCCGCATGCACAGGTAATTAGCGAGGGGTTACTACTCTTAATTAAATGCATGCAAACCTTAAAGAGGAGGTATTGTGGGACAAATGTTTTTTCAGATTAGGCCCAGTAAACCGAGACAGAGGGAGTAGTATCATAACACACAGACCTATAAAACTTAATAGCAAATAAATCTTGTACATAATTTTTTATTGAGATTCTACAAAATAATAAATAGTGTGATACTATGATACTACTATACAATCCTATGCATTATATAGGTTGTATCATATACTAGTATTATACGCATGCATGCTACTAGGGCGTGTTTGATTACTCATGGACTTTAGTCGTATCTGGAGATCATGGCTCCACGGAAGCTGCGTGACAATGCAACCTTTGGTGCCTAAATGACACTTTGTTTGCTTCAGTGCATTCTCGTTTCTCTGTGGTTTGGTAAGCAATGTCCCAGTTGTTTGCTTGCATGTTTTATTGGTCTTCGGAAATTTGGAACTCGTTTGTCTAGTTGCATTCTCTATGATATCCTTACCTCCTTGCTCATGTGATCTTACCCATGAAAGTAACACAGCACACCACAAAGTTCAGACAATTGTAATTCATAGAACACCTAGCTTAAGACTGAATCTGCACAATCAGCTAGGACGTGTGTGCTGCACCACGAGTTCACGAACAACTACCCGTGATGCATCACATGTTCGTCATAAATGGAGGGGTTATAACTGAATACCACCTCCCAAAATATACAGACCAAAGTTCAGGGGTCACTACAACCAAAGTTTATCAACCTAGCTACTCCAAAATATACATCACAGTCATCACCATCAATGCTGCTACACCACCTCCTCGAACAACATAGTTCGCTGCTCAGAGGTAGTGCTTGTTCGGAAGGCCGTGAACCAGCTCATCCTGCGATCAGGAGTCGCCTATCCACTATGCTCCATCAGGTGGAAATATACCTGGTCACATGTCTACTATGCTCCATCGGGTGGCTTAGAGCACGGTGTATCGTACTAGGATAGATGGGCGCAGTGGGAATCCGAGCACTATAGATCATCTTCATCTGAGCATAGTTCTTAATGGTCATGTTGATCAACTTGGTGTCCTTCGACTGAGCCTACATGAGAACACAGTTAGCTCAAAATGTGTAGTTCATATGTGAGCTTTACAAGTACTAAACGTACAAATGGAAGTGCAAATATATCGAACCTTGATGTGCTCATAGTAATGGTCGTCGTCCATCATGATAGTAGAGGTCTCCTCAACCCAGCGCATGTTCTCAATTCTCTTGATCCTCAGCACCTGAATCCACATAACTCTCCAGTGCCTCATGTCGTTTTACGCCTGGTTCGAGGTGACTGTCCGACCACAGAACTTGAAGACATCATCTGCAACCGATCGCATGTCCACATATCTGAATCCTCTATGAACTGAACTCCCTATTTGGATCAACTGGCAGACCCTATTCAGGATGAAGGTGGACAAGGAAGTTGGCCATGACATGGACAACTTCTTTTTGCACACCTTATCGGGCATCGGCGCATAACGCAGAGGAAACACAGAGGTTGCCGACATATCAAGGGACGCAACCTTCTCCTACGGCATCATAGATACGCATTGTGTTCAGTTCAAGGGGGAGAACCATACTTGTATCACTAATGCTAGTACATCATGAATAATGAGTGCCAAAATCTACCATAAAAGGTCTAGATTTACTAGGAGCGAGCACACGTGAACAGATGAACTAAGAGCGATAACATGGTAACATATCTAAGCTCTGACACCTAGGGTTAGGTGTTTTTACAGCGATCTCAACATAGGACGATGATGACGACATGACGGAGATAGCCGAGGAAGAAGACTTGCTAGAGATGAGCTGGATCCACCTGTGTAGGAGGCGTCGCTTACCTGCTCGTCGGTGAAGAAGAGAATTTGAAGTGAGAGCTCGAAATGGGGGGAACTGGTGGCACGGAAAATGGAGCTGAGGCAGTGCGAATTGGCGGGCGGTGATCCCAATTTCGCTGCCGGAAATTTCCCATACACGGGCGAGCTCCCACCATCCCTCCCTTGCACGCGCGCGTGCATCTTGTTCTCCCGAAAGCGCGGCAAGAAGTTGGCTCCGTGGAAACGCCCGATTTCGGCGTTCCTCCAAGGCCAGGCTGAGGGATGCTTTAAAACTCGTGTAGTGTAAAGATTCTCTCCCACGTGTACAAGCAAACACCCTTATTTCTTCTTACCCCATGGGAGAAACGGGGTTCCGGCCTAGCAAACACGCCCCCTAGTGTATGATACTCCCCGCTATGACCAGCCTAATGCGAAGGGACCTCAGTTATCAGTCCGGCATGAGGATCCGCTTGATTTCCTTAGGCCTTTCACAATGGGGGTTTCTTAGCGCTGTATCCTAGGCACTTTGCTTATGTGGCGTTATAGTTAATGAGGAAAGAGAGTGAGGTTGTATCTTAGCTAAGAAACACCTCTTGCACAAAACCATAGGCAAAAAACCTTGTTAGTCCAATCACAAGCATGCATGTCTTCTAAATCATTAAATGTAGAGATATTACTTAAGAAACAATGCATTGGAGGGGTTGTCTTTTAAACATTTATTTCTCCTATGATAACGTGCTAAGAGACACTCCATTGTGAAAGGCCTTATTAGAGCAAGTTCAATAATATAGCTAGGTGTTGGCTATAAGAAAGTGTCATATCATCTATAGCCGGCTCTATAGTCTACTTGTACAATAGTTAACTACAAAATTCTAGTACTTAATTAATATGTGGCCCACATTTCACTCTCACAGACTGTCTAGGAGCACGTACTAGAACCGGCTCTTAACTTACAGACCGCTTACATTTTCTCTCCTCTTATCTCTCCTCACATCACCAAAACTACAATATTTATCTGCTGACTGTACTCTACTGTACTTTGCTCTTAGTGCTTTGGAAAACTATGTAAATCTGTTTAATGATCAATAAAGATGCCATGATGGTTTCCCTAGAAAAGAAAGCTAGCATGGCCGATTCTCTACATTTTTTAGTCCCACGGACACACGTACACGAAAGACGATACTCCCCGATCCATATTAATTATCTAAATTTTATCTAGATATGAATACGTCTATACCTAATAATAAAAGAAGGATCGTTTCTCTCTTCATCCGTCTAAGTACGCTTTGGTCCGTCCGTTAGTGCGCGTCCTATGTCGCATCGTGTCCTCACCTCGGTTTTGTTACAACTCCAAAAGTTCAGGACATATATGTTGTTTAGACTCCAAAATGTTTCAAGCCTGTCTGAATTCCAAATCGTGGTAGGAGTAGGACTGATACGTCTGTTCCGACTCTGACCAAATCGAGTTACGCCACCGCCTCTACAATATATATAAGATAACTATATGGCCTCCTCTCCAGATTCCCGAATCCAACATCGCCTGCCAAATCGAGGGCTATGGCTCCTCTCCCCGGTTCGCAGTTGAGAATCCCTAGATCAATCTATTTATCCATGTCCGGTGTTGGACTATGCGGAAGGTGAGCCAAGCTATGCGCCGCCAATGGTGTGCCGGGGGCATCCAGCAACGCGGATGAGGAGGTGGCGCCTGGCAGTACCGAGGCCAAGCTATCTCACTTCGCATCAGCCTCATGGTCCCCCGCCAAAGGCAGCCCCAAGGGCAGACACGAAGGGATCAAGGGCACCGTCGATCGACCGCGTGCTACTCCTGCCCCTGGACACAATTGACGATGGTGCCCTGCACCTGCAAGTTGATCTATCATCGTCAATGCCATTGTTGCAGTAGTCGATGGCTACGACACCGATTTGAGCTATCATGGACAGGGAGCTCTCACGGTCACCTCTGAATACGACACAGCCGTGGAGGTTGGTGGTAAAACTACAAAAACGCACAGGATCTCCCACAATGTCTGGCATGAACCGGTGCTCACGAAGTAACGACGGTGGCCGATGGAGAGAGGTAGAAAGTCCTCTAGCGATGGTCCGACGGCAGCACAATGCCGTCGCCGTCATGAAGGGGTTTGCATACTTCTCCATGGAATCCTGGTTACACGGCCATGAACAAGAGGCACACGTGATGTTTAAGAGGAGTCTGCGAGGCATGGAGCGATGATGAATTGAGGTGCAGGTGATTTTCGTGGCTTGGAATCCATGATGCATTGTTGCGGCTGTTTATCTTGCTGCTGCTGTGTAGTCTTTCAGCTCGATCTGAAAACAGAAAGTTCAGTCTTTGTTTATGCGTGAGTACCATATTTGATTATGAACCTAGCAGACCACACGCTCGAGGCGGGTGTTGTCTACCATCTGCGTGTTACAATTTGCAATGATTGTTTTTTTTTTTGAGATTGCAACGACTGTTGACACCGAGTCTGGTGAACACCTGGATGCACTATCTGTTTTTTTGGCTCGAGAACTCATTTGAAACATTTTTAAACAGTTTGAATCCTTTAAATTATTTTCAATTCTTCGAAGCATTTTAATCCTTTCAATCAGTTATTAAACTCTCGTAGTATATGTAAAAAAATCATTTGTTATTTGATAACCAATCAAACCTGTTCATATTTTTTGGTGACATCTTGATAAGTTCTCTGTAACATACATGGAGAGACTAATTTATGAGCCTCATATCAAGGGCTAAATTAGCCATAGCAACGGACGAACATTTTTGCTATAAAAATAAAAACCAAAATTTAAAAATGGTAGTACATCAAACTAAAACATATTCCAAATTCTTTGTGTACTTTTAATTTGTTCATATGGGTTATAATCATGTGTATGTAGATAGTTGTGTTGTATCGTTGCGAAAAAAATCAATAATTACAGATTGATAGAATTTGAACAGTGTGAATTGGAGAGTTCATCAAAATATTAGTGAAAACAGGAGGGGGAATGTTTTAGAGAGCTCCCAAAGTTGACATAGTAGAGAATCAAATTTGACGCTTCCATTCGAATCCTTCACCACTCGTGCTATGTTGGAGGAGATAATAGAAAAGGAGATGCCATTACCTTTTGCAGCGAGATAGGTGACGCTAACATCATTGTTGTGCAGATGTAGTAGGGTTGTAGGGGAGCAGGAGATCGAGGGCAGAGGAACTCGGACAGCTAGGGCGTCATGAAGGGAAGACCCGAGAGTTGGAAGACGCTCTTGATTTGTTATTATTTGTATCAAAGACTTTTTGGCTATCACGACCTATGCAACACGCATGCAAGTAAGCTCCAACACGCCATACATGTGAGTAGCACATATGGCACCAAATAATTGCATGTATGTATGTATGTATGCATGTATGAATTGACTACACATAATTTCGTATTATATTAAAAAGGGGTAATATTGTTCAGATATTAGGCAATGTCATGCTTAAATCTAGAATAAAGATCATCCTTTCGAAGGAGGCGAAGGCTTCACAAATTGGCTAAGGTGGACATAGCGGCATATAGCTCTAGCATGCAGAGAGGATGCACTGAACGACAACACCTGAGAGTGGAGTGCCCGGTGAACACGTTGACGCTTACTGATTCATCTGATATGTCATGGCTTCAACCCGTAGTTGTGTTCCCGTTGCAACGCAGGGGTATGTGTGCTAGTCTAGCCTAAATACTTAACTACTACATAGAACGAATCGAGAAAAAGTTAATAACATTAACATGGATCGGAGTCGGAGGGAGTAAGCCCAAGGCCCGTAGGCCGTAGCCCGTTGTTTATTGTACTGATTCAAGTTGTATTGATATATTACTTCCTCCGTTCAGAAATATAAGACGTTTTAGCTTTGTGAATCAAATGTATCTAGACATCTTTTAGTGTATAAGTTCACTCCGAATCTTTACAAATCTATAAACTAAAAAACGATTACATACATTCGATTTACAAAATTAAAACGTCAGTGCAACCCAGGGTACACGCATATGACTCGGCACACTCTACCCGACCGGGACACACTGCACGAGCGTGTCTGAGACTCCGAGTCGCGTACCGTGGCACATTACGACGTACGGGCGTCGCGCATGATTATTCCCATGATCTTGTCGATTTTGTCTAGAGCAGATATACTGTAAAGAAAGGAACCTTTGCTGTGATTTATAGCTTTCCGCATGCTTAATGATGGCAGATTAATAGGCAGTATCAAGGTTTTGCTGACTGTACCTATTGTACTTGCTCTCACTAGGCAGGGTTAGTACGTGAGGTCTCGATGTTGCATGCGTGCAAGACCATCGTCTCAACGACGACTCCAGGTCCAAATGCCATCATCACCCCCAGACCTTGGTGCTCGCCGTGGCGTCGGCGGATCTCATCGAGCACAAAGATCACTGTCGGCCCGGACATGTTGCCGTACTCGCTCAGTACGTATCTGCTTGCCGCCATCTTCTCGGGTTCCAACTGGAGTGCTTCCTCCATGTTGTCCAGGATTGCTCGCCCGCCGGGATGCACCGCCCAGAAAAGCTCGTTCCAGCCACCGTTGAAGCCGAGCGGCCTGAGCGCGCCAAGCAGGCACTGCTCGATGTTTTCGAGGATCAGCGCTGGCATCTCAAAGGAAGGGTAGAAGAGGAACCCGTCCTCGAGAAACTGTCCAACGGCGCCGTGCGTCGTTTCCGGTATCATGCGCTGCGACGCGGCCACCATCTCGAAAAGCGGGCGCTCCTCGGAGTCCTCGGGGTCAGCGCCGACAATCATGGCGCCTGCGCCGTCACCGAGCAGAGCCTGCGTGATGGTCGTCTCGACGTGGTCCTCGTGGGGAGCGCGGAACATGATGAGAGTGAGCTCGGCGCAGACGACGAGGACACGGGCGCGGCGGTTGTTCTCGGCCATGTCCTTGGCGACTCGGAGCATGGTGGACGCGCTGGAGCAGCCCTTGACGTAGAGCATGGTGGTGCGCACGGACGGGTCGAGGCCCAGGATGGAGGCCAAGCGGTGGTCCACGCCTGGCATGTGGGCGGCGGAGTAGGTGCTGACCACGAGGTGTGTGATATCGGCGACCGGACGGCCCCACTCGGCGATAGCTGAAGTCGCTGCCGCCGCCGCGAGCTCGGGAACGGCGGTAGCAGTGATATCCAGCCGGGCGTTCAGGGAGGGCAACGTGCGGTTAATGATCTCGGGGTGGCCCTGAAGCAATTCCTCGGTGTGGTGGAAGTAGCGCTTCTTGATGGCCGATTTGTGACCTGAGGAACACGGCGGCGTAACCATGTTGAGTAATTAAGTGATCGAACTTTGTTAAGCATGCAGGTACCTACAGATTCTACTGAGCTTGGCTTTGAGCTCGGTAAGGTGCTCGCTCTTGGTGACGCGGAAGTAGTAGTCGGCGTACTCGTCCTGACGCACGCAATTTGCCGGGTTCGCCGTTCCGATGGCCAGAATACACGCCGGGCCGTCCGCGCGCTCCGCCTGCCGGTTTCCGAGCAGCACCATTTTGGTGTCCAGAGGACAATATAGTACTAGTAGTACTACTATACAGCTTAGCAACTAGGACAAGATGTATACGATCACTTGCATTACATGTGGAGACAGTAGTACTATATATAAAGAACGCACCAATAGAAGTTGTGTTGATATCACAGATTATCAGGCCTTCTTCTGACCACCACCAGATATCTACCATTGACAGAGGCCGCTGAGCCGCTCAAGTCCTGGTTCACGATTGTCGACTCCAAGAGCATCTCCAACACGTGCCCAACAATAGGGTACTTGTTTTTGGTTTTGGGGCACCGCTATTTAGATTTTGGACATGAAATCTGATTATTCTGCCCAAAATAGGGCACTGTTTCAAATGCCCTAAAATATGACGTATGTTGGAGATTTGTCCCTGAAAGGATTCACTAGTAGAAAGAGGGCCTTTGGTCCAGCGCCCAAATTCCATTAGTCCCGGTTCGTTTTCGTAATCGAGACCAATGCCAGACACCGGTCCCGGTTCATGCCGTCAGGGCATTGGTCCCGGTTCATCTGTAAGCATTGGTCCTGGTTTGTGGCACGGACCGGGACCAATGACCCCGCGACGCACACGTGGCTCTCTGCGAGGCATTGGTCCCGGTTCATGCCAAGAACCGGGACCAAACACCCTCTCCTGGCTACATATAAGTCCAGCCCTTTGCCCACCAAATTTTGCTGGATTGTGTGTGAGGAGTGGGTGCTAGCTTTTTTTTTCTTTGATTGCACACAAGGTGTTCGACGAAATGTCTGAGCCACACTTTAGTTTGCACAACACGGTATCCTCGGCTGAGGTTAGCAACCTTATCTTCTTTATCTGTAACTGATACAAAAATATTGCATCTGTCCATGTAGGGTGGTCATTTTACTATGCATGAGGTTATTGTAATGGTTAATTATTATGACACAGATCGATGCACGGATGCGATGGATGTATGGCGACCGACGCCATTCCGATTTTATTGCAGGCCTCCAATTTATCGATTTGGCTAAGGCAAACAAAGTGGATAATTTTATGCCTTGACCCTGCGTCGACTGTCGGAACGTGGCGGAGCACTCTGCCCCGAGAATCCTTCAAAGCCATCTGCTTCGGAGAGGTTTCATGCCCGGATATTATTGTTGGGCCATGCACGGAGAAAGAGGGGTTAGGCTGTAAGAAAATGAAGAAGAGGAGGATGATGACAGCTATCCTATGTCACCTGAAGAATACGGTGATACTGCAATGGAAGACAATGAAGAAGAGGGAGGCGGCAATGAAGAAGAACAACGGGCATCAGATGAGCCCGCTGATGGTCTTGGTCGGGTCATTTCTGATGCAAAGCAACAATGTGATACAGAAAGGGAGAAGCTTAAGTTGGAGGCCATGCAAAAGGATCACAAAAAGTTGTTGTACCCAAATTGCAAAGATGGCAGCACAAAGCTCGGTACCACACTTGAACTGCTGAAATGGAAGGCAGAGACTGGCTTATCTGACAAGGGATTTGAGAAGTTACTGAAAATAATGAAGCCGAAGCTTCCAAAGGATAACGAGCTGCCCGAGACAACGTACGAAGCAAAGAAGACTATCTGCCCTCTAGGATTAGATGTGGAGAAGATACATGCATGCATTAATGACTGCATCCTGTACCGCGGTGAGAAGTACGAGAATATGGATAAATGCCCGGTATGCAATGCATGTCGATACAAGATCAGACAAGATGACCCTGGTGATGTTGAGGGCGATGACGAGGCCTCCAGGAAGAGGGTTCATGCTAAGGTTATGTGGTATGCTCCTATAATACCACGGTTGAAACGTCTGTTCAGAAATAAAGAGCATGCTAGGTTGTTGCGATGGCACAAAGAAGAGCGTAAGAAAGACGGGAAACTGAGACACCCTGCCGATGGGTCGCAGTGGAGAAACATCGAGAGAAAGTACTCGAACTTTGCAGGTGACGCGAGGAACTTATGGTTTGGTCTAAGTACAGACGGCATGAATCCTTTTGGGGAGCAGAGCTGTAGTCACAACACCTGGCCAATGACTCTATGTATCTACAACATTCCTCCTTGGTTGTGCATGAAGCGGAAGTTCATTATGATGCCAGTGCTCATCCAAGGACCGAAGCAACCCGACAACGACATTGATGTGTACCTAAGGCCATTAGTCGATGAACTTTTGCAGTTGTGGGCAGAACCAGGTGTAAAGGTGTGGGATGAGCACAAACAGGAGCCATTTGACCTACGAGCATTGTTGTTCGTAACCATCAATGATTGGCCTGCTCTTAGTAACATTTCAGGACAGTCAAACAAGGGATACAATGCATGCATGCATTGTTTAGATAATACTAAAGGTACATATTTGGATAAGTGTAAGAAGGTTGTGTACCTGGGGTGTCGTAAATTTCTTCCGACCAATTATCAAGTAAGAAAGAAAGGCAAGAATTTCAACGGTGAGGCAGATTACCGGAAGAAGCCTAAGCTCCCTATAGGTGTTGATGTATTTAGTATGGTGAAGAACCTAGAAGTAATCTTTGGAAAGGGTCCTGGCGGTCAATCTGTTCCGAAAGACCCCATTACCGGACACACGGCCATGTGGAAAAAGAAATCTATATTTTGGGAGCTTGAGTATTGGAAAGACCTAGAGGTCCGTTCTTCAATCGACGTGATGCACGTGACGAAGAATCTTTGTGTGAACCTGCTAGGCTTCCTGGGCGTGTATGGGAAGACAAAAGATACACCAGAAGCACGGGAGGACCAGCAACGTATCAAAGACCCACACAACAAGCATACTGATAAAGGACGTAAATACTTAAGTAGCTACGCTCTTACCAAAGCAGAGAAGGAAATCTTTTTTGAAGTCCTTTACAGTATCAAGGTCCCGGCTGGCTTCTCGTCAAATATAAAGGGAATAATAAATATGGCAGAGAAAAAATTTCAGAACCTGAAGTCTCATGATTGCCACGTGATTATGACAGAGTTGCTTCCGGTTGCATTGAGAGGGCTTCTACCGGAAAATGTTCGATTAGCCATTGTGAAGCTATGTGCATTCCTCAATGCAATATCTTAGAAGGTAATGAATCGAGAAAGTCTGGAAAGGCTACAGAAGGATGTGGTCCAATGTCTTGTCAGTTTTGAGTTGGTGTTCCCCCCGTCCTTCTTCAATATTATGATGCATCTCTTAGTTCACCTAGTCGATGAGATTTACATTCTCGGTCCTGTATTTCTGCACAATATGTTCCCCTTCGAGAGGTTCATGGGAGTCTTAAAGAAATATGTTCGTAACCGTGCTAGGCCAGAAGGAAGCATCTCCAAGGGCTATGGAACAAAGGAGGTCATTGGGTTCTGTGTAGACTTTCTTCCTGAACTTAAGCCGATTGGTGTTCCTGAATCACGGTATGAGGGGAGACTGAGTGGAAAAGGCATGCTAGGAAAGAAAGCAATGATATTTAGGGACGAACATTCTTTGAATCAAGCACACTACATAGTTCTCCAAAGTTCTACCTTCGTGGCTCCGTATATCGAGGAACACATGAATGTTGTACGCTCCAAGTTCCCGGGGAAGGATGACTACTAGATTAAAAAAAATCACATGGAGACTTTCGGCACTTGGTTGCAATTACATCTCATGAATGACACCACTATTGGAGATCAGCTCTACTTGTTGGCCGCGACACCATCTGCGACTGTATTGACTTTCCAAGGGTACGAGATAAATGGGAATACATTTTACATGATTGCCCAAGATAAAAAGAGCACCACCCAAAACAGTGGTGTCCGCTTTGATGCAACATGCGAGAATGGGAAAAATGACACATAATATGGTTACATAGAGGAGATATGGGAACTTGACTATGGACCTACTTTTAAGGTCCCATTGTTTCGGTGCAGTTGGGTCAACATGAATGGAGAAGGGGTAAAGGTGGACCAGCTGTACGGAATGACAACAGTCGATCTCAAGAATCTTGGTTACAGAGACGGACCATTTTTCCTAGCCAATGATGTGGCTCAGGTTTTTTATGTGAAGGACATGTCCTCTAGACCGCAAAAAAGAAAAAAAATAAGGAAACGAATACATCAGACGATGATCCCCGGCGTCACATAGTTCTTTCAGGGAAAAGAAACATCGCGGGAGTCGAGGACAAGACAGACATGTCAGCAGATTATGATAAGTTTGATGAAATTCCGCCCTTCACCGTGAAAACTGACCCAAGCATCCCGTTAAGCAAAGAAGATGCTCCATGGTTACGGCCGAAGAAGCGATCATAAGCAAGGGGTCGACATACGCAACGAAGGATTCATATCCTAAACCCTAAACCCTATGTAAATCTATGTAATGTATGGAAACTTTATGTGATGTATGGAAACTTTATGTGATGTATCGAAACTTTATGTAATGGAGTCTTTCACGGGCTTGCAGGGAAATTTTTCCGAGGCGGAGCTTCCGAAGATGCCGTAGGGCGTGTGCACCAACGACATCTTCGAGAAGCTCCGCCACGGGAGATTTCTCAACCCTTTCCCCAACACTGTTAGAGGAGATGGAGTCTTTCACGGGCTTGCAGGGAAATTTTTCCGAGGCGGAGCTTCTGAAGATGCCGTAGGGCGTGTGCACCAACGACATCTTCGAGAAGCTCTGCAACGGGAGATTTCCCAACCCTTTCCCCAACACTGTTAGAGGAGATGGAGTCTTTCACGGGCTTGCAGGGAAATTTTTCCGAGGCGGAGCTTCCGAAGATGCTGTAGGGCGTGTGCACCAACGACATCTTCGAGAAGGTCCGCCATGGGAGATTTCCCAACCCTCCATCCATGGGGATGAAACTCTCTCTACCTATGTTGGCTTGTTGAGCTGCTTGCCATGGCGTATCGATGGTCCTTTTATAGGCACGGCGCCACTTCTACTTTGTCTTGTTCCTCCGACAGGGCATCGTGCGCTACATGCTTTATCTCATCGAGCAGTGCGTCCACCCACACGTCCTTATCCCGCCGACAGCTTTAGTCTCGGTTGCACCCATCAGCCGGGACTAAAGGTTACCGACGCGTCCTTATCCCACCGGCATCTTTAGTCTCGGTTGCACCCACCAGCTGAGACTAAAGGTTACCCACCCGTCCTTATCCCACCGATAGCTTTAGTCTCGGTTGCACCCACCAGCCGGGACTAAAGGTTACCCACGCGTCCTTATCCCACCGACAGCTTTAGTCTCGGTTGCACCCACCAGCCAGGACTAAAGGTTACCCACGCGTCCTTATCCCACCGGCTTTTTCATGTGTCGAAAGGGAAAACTTCCTCCTGTAACATCGTAAGCCATCCCAAGATGCACATGTGTGCACAATATGGGCACATCACAAACTATGCCCTGATTCTAGCCATAACATTGGTGGTTTGACCTAAATGCCATGAAACCTCGAACATGATAGGTCATTTTGTGAAGGATTTTTTATGATGTTTGCAATTTTCAAGTTCAATATTTTTCCTTGCAAATGTGACACATAATATGACACCACGCGAAGGTTTCACATTGTTTGGATCATTTTTGAATTTCTTATGCCCGTTTCAAACTATATTCAAAACGGCGGGCATGAAGCTTCTTAGCCCGGGGCTGAGCCTCGCTGAACTTGAAGTGGATCTCTGATGAAATAGCATGTTGTGAACCTATAAATGATTTTTTTTTTAAAAATTCACAAGCATTATATCATGTACTTGTAGTTCAAATCTTGGCAACCTCCTACCGATTCGGCAGGAATTTGTCTTTTTCATGTGGGATGGACAGAAAGGTTCCACATACACCGGTTGGGAAATTGTCCATATAAGGTGGTATAATATTTTTGAAAAATGGTTTGGTACCAATGCCAAACTTTAATTTGGTGGTTGCTTCATACAACACCCCGATTTCGGCACCTCAAAAATGGAAATTGGCTTTTTCGTGTGTCGAAAGGGAAAACTTCCTCCTGCAACATCGTAAGCCATCCCAAGATGCACATGTGTACACAATATGGGCACATTATCACAAACTATTCCCTGATTCTAGCCATAACATTGGTGGTTTGACCTAAATGCCATGAAACCTCGAACATGATAGGTCATTTTGTGAAGGATTTTTTATGATGTTTGCAATTTTTCAAGTTCAATATTTTTTCTTGCAACTGTGACACAGAATATGACACCACGCGAAGGTTTCACATTGTTTGGATCATTTTTGAATTTCTTATGCCTGTTTCAAACTATATTCAAAACGGCGGGCATGAAGCTTCTTAGCCCGGGGCTAAGCCTCGCTGAATTTGAAGTGGATCTCTGATGAAATAGCATGTTGTGAACCTATAAATGATTTTTTTAAAAATTCACAAGCATTATATCATGTACTTGTAGTTCAAATCTTGGCAACCTCCTACCGATTCGGCAGGAATTTTTCTTTTTCATGAGGGATGGACAAAAAGGTTCCAGATACACCGGTTGGGAAATTGTCCATATAAGGTGGTATAGTATTTTTGAAAAATGGTTTGCTACCAATGCCAAACTTTAATTTGGTGGTTGCTTCATAGAACACCCCGATTTCGGCACCTCAAAAATGGAAATTGGCTTTTTCGTGTGTCGAAAGGGAAAACTTCCTCCTGCAACATCGTAAGCCATCCCAAGATGCACATGTGTGCACAATATGGGCACATTATCACAAACTATGCCCTGATTCTAGCCATAACATTGGCGGTTTGACCTAAATGCCATGAAACCTCGAACATGATTGGTCATTTTGTGAAGGATCTTTTATGATGTTTGCAATTTTTCAAGTTCAATATTTTTCCTTGCAACAGTGACACATAATATGACACCACGCGAAGGTTTCACATTGTTTGGATCATTTTTGAATTTCTTATGCCCGTTTCAAACTATATTCAAAACGGCGGGCATGAAGCTTCTTAGCTCGGGGCTGAGCCTCGCTGAACTTGAAGTGGATCTCTGATGAAATAGCATGTTGTGAACCTATAAATGATTTTTAAAAAATTCACAAGCATTATATCATGTACTTGTAGTTCAAATCTTGGCAACCTCCTACCGATTCGGCAGGAATTTGTCTTTTTCATGAGGGATGGACAGAAAGGTTCCAGGTACACCGGTTGGGAAATTGTCCATATAAGGTGGTATAGCATTTTTGAAAAATGGTTTGGTACCAATGCCAAACTTTAATTTGGTGGTTGCTTCATAGAACACCCCGATTTCGGCACCTCAAAAATAGAAATTGGCTTTTTCGTGTGTCGAAAGGGAAAACTGATGGGTTCGTAGCATGGAAAACAAAAAATTTCTACCGCAAGAACGAACAAAACCTAGATCCAATCTAGATAAAAGCTAAGATCTAATCTATTAGACATGAGCAACGAGATAGATAGGAACTAACCCTCATAGATCCGAAAGCGTTAACGAGATTAGATCTCGTGGTTGATGTAGTCGATCACTTGCCGATCTCAAGATCGTGTGGACGATCCTTCCGGCGTCGCGTTCCAGCAGCGCTTCCGCCCTTGGTCAAGTAGACGATCCTTCCGGCGCCACGTTTTGGCAGCGCTTCCGCAGTCGGTCACACGTGCGGAGTCGAAGCAGACCTTCCTCTCCCCGTTCCAGCGAGCAGCGGAGGTAGTAGATCTTCTCCACGGAATCCCAGCAGCACGACGGCGTGGTGGTGGTGGTGGAGTAGAGAATTCTGCAGGGCTTCGCCTATGCCTGTGCAGAAGATGGTGGAGGAGAGAGGCGGCAGAGATTGGACGTTATGAGAGCTTGGGAGGAGGGGGCGCCCCTGCCCCTCTATTTAAAGAGGGGAGGCGCCTAGGGAGGGGGAGTCCTTGTAGGACTCCCCTCCCTCTCTAGGCCGGCGGATTGGAGGTGGGGGGAGGAGTCCTCCTCCCCCACGAATCCGTATCTTGACCCACCAGGACTCCTTGATCCCTATCTTGATTTTCAAGCAAACTCCAAGATATCTTCTAGAACCTTCCGGAACATTCCGAAACCTTCTAGAATCCTCATACAAACACTCCGGAACATTTCTAACTCATAAAATGATCTCCTATATATGAATCTTATTCTCCGGACCATTCCGGATCTCCTCGTGATGTCCCGAATCCAATCTGAGACTCCGAACAACATTCGGTCTCCAACGCATATTCCATATCTACTTAAAACAACTTCGAACCTTAAGTGTGTCACCCTATGGTTCGTGAATATGTAGACATGATAGAGACACATCTCCTATCAATAACCATCAGCGGGACCTGGAGATCCATAATGGTTCCCACATACTCAACGATGACTCTGCGATCGATTGAACCATTTACATACGAAACTAATTCCCTTTGTCTCGTGATACTATACTTATCCGAGGTTTGATCGTCGGTATCTCCATACCTAGTTCTACCTCGTTACTGACAAGTACTCTTTACTCGTTCCGTGATATGTCATCCCTTGTGACCTAGTCACATGCTTGCAAGCTAACTAGATGACATTCCACCGAGAGGGCCCAGAGCACATCTATCCGTCATATGGATGGACAAATCCCAATCTTGGTTCATGCGCTTCAACACATACTTTCAGAATACCCAATGACACTTTTATAACCACCCAGTTACGAAGCGGCGTTTGATGTCATCAAAGTATCCATCCGGTGATGGTGATTAACATAGCCTCATGGTCGAAGGAATAAGTTACTATGTATTTGAAAGCTTACAGCAATACGAACTTAATGACTTGATCTTATGCTACGCTTACTATGGGTGTGTGTCCATCACCTCATTCTCCTAATGATATAACCTTGTTATTAATCACATCCAATGTCCATGATCAGGAAACCATGATCATCAATTAATCAACAAGCTAGTTCAACAAGAGGCTTACTAGGGACTCTTATATGTTTACAAAACACACATGTATTAGTGTTTCCTAATAATACAATTATAGCATGGGATGTAAACATTTATCATAAACACAAAGATATAATAATAATCACTTTTATTATTGCCTCTTGGGCATATCTCCAACAAAAACTTCCTCCTGCAACATCGTAAGCCACCCCAAGATGCACATGTGTGCACAATATGGGCACATTATCACAAACTATGCCCTGATTCTAGCCATAACATTGGTGGTTTGACCTAAATGCCATGAAACCTCGAACATGATAGGTCATTTTGTGAAGGATTTTTTATGATGTTTGCAATTTTTCAAGTTCAATATTTTTCCTTGCAGGTGTGACACATAATATGACACCACGCGAAGGTTTCACATTGTTTGGATCATTTTTGAATTTCTTATGCCCGTTTCAAACTATATTCAAAACGGCGGGCATGAAGCTTCTTAGCCCGGGGCTGAGCCTCGCTGAACTTGAAGTGGATCTTTGATGAAATAGCATGTTGTGAACCTATAAATGATTTTTTTAAAAATTCACAAGCATTATATCATGTACTTGTAGTTCAAATCTTGGCAACCTCCTGCCGATTCGGCAAGAATTTATCTTTTTCATGAGGGATTGACAGAAAGGTTCCAGATACACCGGTTGGGAAATTGTCCATATAAGGTGGTATAGTATTTATGAAAAATGGTTTGCTACCAATGCCAAACTTTAATTTGGTGGTTGCTTCATACAACACCCCGATTTCGGCACCTCAAAAATGGAAATTGGCTTTTTCGTGTGTCGAAAGGGAAAACTTCCTCCTGCAACATCGTAAGCCATCCCAAGATGCACATGTGTGCACAATATGGGCACATTATCACAAACTATGCCCTGATTCTAGCCATAACATTGGCGGTTTGACCTAAATGCCATGAAACCTCGAACATGATTGGTCATTTTGTGAAGGATCTTTTATGATGTTTGCAATTTTTCAAGTTCAATATTTTTCCTTGCAACTATGACACCACGCGAAGGTTTCACATTGTTTGGATCATTTTTGAATTTCTTATGCCCATTTCAAACTATATTGAAAACGGCGGGCATGAAGCTTCTTAGCCCGGGGCTGAGCCTCGCTGAACTTGAAGTGGATCTCTGATGAAATAGCATGTTGTGAACCTATAAATGATTTTTTTAAAAATTCACAAGCATTATATCATGTACTTGTAATTCAAATCTTGGCAACCTCCTACCGATTCGGCAGGAATTTGTCTTTTTCATGAGGGATGGACAGAAAGGTTCCAGATACACCGGTTGGGAAATTGTCCATATAAGGTGGTATAGAATTTTTGAAAAATGGTTTGGTACCAATGCCAAACTTTAATTTGGTGGTTGCTTCATAGAACACCCCGATTTCGGCACCTCAAAAATGGAAATTGGCTTTTTCGTCTGTCGAAAGAGAAAACTTCCTCCTGCAACATCGTAAGCCATCCCAAGACGCACATGTGTGCAGAATATGGGCACATTATCACAAACTATGCCCTGATTCTAGCCATAACATTGGTGGTTTGACCTAAATGCCATGAAACCTCGAACATGATAGGTCATTTTGTGAAGGATTTTTTATGATGTTTGCGATTTTTCAAGTTCAATATTTTTCCTTGCAACTGTGACAGGTAATATGACACCACGCGAAGGTTTCACATTGTTTGGATCATTTTTGAATTTCTTATGCCCGTTTCAAACTATATTCAAAATGGCGGGCATGAAGCTTCTTAGCCTAGGGCTGAACCTCGCTGAACTTGAAGTGGATCTGTAATGAAATAGCAAGTTCTGAACCTATAAATGATTTTTTTAAAAATTCACAAGCATTATATCATGTACTTGTAGTTCCAATCTTGGCAACCTCCTACCGATTCGGCAGGAATTTGTCTATTTCATGAGGGATGGACAAAAAGGTTCCAGATACACCGGTTGGGAAGTTGTCCATATAAGGTGGTATAGTATTTTTGAAAAATGGTTTGCTACCAATGCCAAACTTTACTTTGGTGGTTGCTACATAGAACACCCCGATTTCGGCACCACAAAAATGGAAATTGGCTTTTTCTTGTGTCGAAAGTGAAAACTTCCTCCTGCAACATCGTAAGCCATCCCAAGATGCACATGTGTGCACAATATGGGCACATTATCACAAACTATGCCCTGATTCTAGCCATAACATTGGTCGTTTGACCTAAATGCCATAAAACCTCGAACATGATAGGTCATTTGGTGAAGGATTTTTTATGATGTTTGCAATTTTTCAAGTTCAATATTTTTCCTTGCAACTGATATGACACCACGCGAAGGTTTCACATTGTTTGGATCATTTTTGAATTTCTTATGCCCGTTTCAAACTATATTCAAAACGGCGGGCATGAAGCTTCTTAGCCCGGGGCTGAGCCTCGCTGAACTTGAAATGGATCTCTAATGAAATAGCATGTTCTGAACCTATCAATGATTTTTTTAAAACTTCACAAGCATTATATCATGTACTTGTAGTTCCAATCTTGGCAACCTCCTGCCGATTCGGCAGGAATTTGTCTTTAATGAGGGATTGACAGAAAGGTTCCAGATACACCGGTTGGGAAATTTTCCATATAAGGTGGTATAGTATTTTTGAAAAATGATTTGGTAATAATGCAAAACTTTAATTTGGTGGTTGCTTCATAGAACACCCCGATTTCGGCACCTCAAAAATGGAAATTGGCTTTTTCGTGTGTCGAAAGGGAAAACTTCCTCCTGCAACATCGTAAGCCATCCCAAGACGCACATGTGTGCACATTATGGGCACATTATCACAAACTATGCCCTGATTCTAGCCATAACATTGGTGGTTTGACCTAAATGCCATGAAACCTCGAACATGATAGGTCATTTTGTGAAGGATTTTTTATGATGTTTGCAATTTTTCAAGTTCAATATTTTTTCTTGCAACTGTGACACGTAATATGACACCACGCAAAGGTTTCACATTGTTTGGATCATTTTTGAATTTCTTATGCCCGTTTCAAACTATATTCAAAACGGCGGGCATGAAGCTTCTTAGCCCGGGGCTGAGCCTCGCTGAACTTGAAGTGGATCTCTGATGAAATAGCATGTTGTGAACCTATAAATGATTTTTTAAAAAATTCACAAGCATTATATCATGTACTTGTAGTTTAAATCTTGGCAACCTCCTACCGATTCAGCAGGAATTTATCTTTTTCATGAGGGATTGACAGAAAGATTCCAGATACACCGGTTGGGAAATTGTCCATATAAGGTGGTATAGTATTTTTGAAAAATGGTTTGCTACCAATGCTAAACTTTAATTTGGTGGTTGCTTCATACAACACCCCGATTTCGGCACGTCAAAAATGGAAATTGGCTTTTTCGTGTGTCGAAAGAGAAAACTTCCTCCTGCAACATCGTAAGCCATCCCAAGACGCACATGTGTGCAGAATATGGGCACATTATCACAAACTATGCCCTGATTCTAGCCATAACATTGGTGGTTTGACCTAAATGCCATGAAACCTCGAACATGATAGGTCATTTTGTGAAGGATTTTTTATGATGTTTGCAATTTTTCAAGTTCAATATTTTTCCTTGCAACTGTGACACGTAATATGACACCACGCGAAGGTTTCACATTGTTTGGATCATTTTTGAATTTCTGATGCCCGTTTCAAACTATATTCAAAATGGCGGGCATGAAGCTTCTTAGCCTAGGGCTGAACCTCGCTGAACTTGAAGTGGATCTCTAATGAAATAGCATGTTCTGAACCTATAAATAATTTTTTTAAAAATTCACAAGCATTATATCATGTACTTGTAGTTCCAATCTTGGCAACCTCCTACCGATTCGGCAGGAATTTTTCTATTTCATGAGGGATGGACAGAAAGGTTCCAGATACACCGGTTGGGAAATTGTCCATATAAGGTGGTCTAGTATTTTTGAAAAATGGTTTGGTACCAATGCCAAACTTTAATTTGGTGGTTGCTTCATAGAACACCCCAATTTCGGCACCTCAAAAATGAAAATTGCCTTTTTCGTGTGTCGAGAGGGAAAACTTCCTCCTACAACATCGTAAGGCATCCCAAGACGCACATGTGTGCACAATATGGGCACATTATCACAAACTATGCCCTGATTCTAGCCATAATATTGGTCGTTTGACCTAAATGCCATGAAACCTCGAACATGATAGGTCATTTTGTGAAGGATTTTTTATGATGTTTGCAATATTTGAAGTTCAATATTTTTCCTTGCAACTGTGACATGTAATATGACACCACGCAAAGGTTTCACATTGTTTGGATCATTCTTGAATTTCTTATGCCCGTTTCAAACTATATTCAAAACTGCGGGCATGAAGCTTCTTAGCCCGGGGCTCAGCCTCGCTGAACTTGAAGTGGATCTCTGATGAAATAGCATGTTGTGAACCTATAAATGATTTTTTTAAAAATTCACAAGCATTATATCATGTACTTGTAGTTCAAATCTTGGCAACCTCCTCCGATTCGGCAGGAATTTATCTTTTTCATGAGGGATTGACAGAAAGGTTCCAGATACACCGGTTGGGAAATTGTCCATATAAGGCGGTAAAGCATTTTTGAAAAATGGTTTGGTACCATTGCCAAACATTAATTTGGTGGTTGCTTCATACAACACCCCGATTTCGGCACCTCAAAAATGGAAATTGGCTTTTTCGTGTGTCGAAAGGGAAAACTTCCTCCTGCAACATCGTAAGCCATCCCAAGATGCACATGTGTGCACAATATGGGTCCAAACAATATGATGTTTGCAATTTTTCAAGTTCAATATTTTTCCTTGCAACTGTGACACATAATATGACACCACGCAAAGGTTTCACATTGTTTGGATCATTTTTGAATTTCTTATGCCCGTTTCAAACTATATTCAAAATGGCGGGCATGAAGCTTCTTAGCCCGGGGCTGAGCCTCGCAGAACTTGAAATGGATCTCTGATGAAATAGCATGTTGTGAACCTATAAATGATTTTTAAAAAAATTCACAAGCGTTATATCATGTACTTGTAGTTCAAATCTTGGCAACCTCCTACCGATTCGGCAGGAATTTGTCTTTTTCATGAGGGATGGACAAAAAGGTTCCAGATACACCGGTTGGGAAGTTGTCCATATAAGGTGGTATAGTATTTTTGAAAAATGGTTTGCTACCAATGCCAAACTTTACTTTGGTGGTTGCTTCATAGAACACACCGATTTCGGCACCACAAAAATGGAAATTGGCTTTTTCGTGTGTCGAAAGTGAAAACTTCCTCCTGCAACATCGTAAGCCATCCCAAGATGCACATGTGTGCACAATATGGGCACATTATCACAAACTATGCCCTGATTCTAGCCATAACATTGGTCGTTTGACCTAAATGCCATGAAACCTCGAACATGATAGGTCATTTGGTGAAGGATTTTTTATGATGTTTGCAATTTTTCAAGTTCAATATTTTTCCTTGCAACTGTGACACATAATATGACACCACGCGAAGGTTTCACATTGTTTGGATCATTTTTGAATTTCTTATGCCCGTTTCAAACTATATTCAAAACGGCGGGCATGAAGCTTCTTAGCCCGGGGCTGAGCCTCGCTGAACTTGAAATCGATCTCTAATGAAATAGCATGTTCTGAACCTATCAAAGATTTTTTTAAAACTTCACAAGCATTATATCATGTACTTGTAGTTCGAATCTTGGCAACCTCCTGCCGATTCGGCAGGAATTTGTCTTTAATGAGGGATGGACAGAAAGGTTCCAGATACACCGGTTGGGAAATTTTCCATATAAGGTGGTATAGTATTTTTGAAAAATGGTTTGGTAATAATGCAAAACTTTAATTTGGTGGTTGCTTCATAGAACACCCCGATTTCGGCACCTCAAAAATGGAAATTGGCTTTTTCGTGTGTCGAAAGGGAAAACTTCCTCCTGCAACATCGTAAGCCATCCCAAGACGCACATGTGTGCACAATATGGGCACATTATCACAAACTACGCCCTGATTCTAGCCATAACATTGGTCGTTTGACCTAAATGCCATGAAACCTCGAACATGATAGGTCATTTTGTGAAGGATTTTTTATGATGTTTGCAATTTTTCAAGTTCAATATTTTTTCTTGCAACTGTGACACGTAATATGACACCACGCAAAGGTTTCACATTGTTTGGATCATTTTTGAATTTCTTATGCCCGTTTCAAACTATATTCAAAACGGCGGGCATGAAGCTTCTTAGCCCGGGGCTGAGCCTCGCTGAACTTGAAGTGGATCTCTGATGAAATAGCATGTTGTGAACCTATAAATGATTTTTTTAAAAATTCACAAGCATTATATCATGTACTTGTAGTTTAAATCTTGGCAACCTCCTACCGATTCAGCAGGAATTTATCTTTTTCATGAGGGATTGACAGAAAGGTTCCAGATACACCGGTTGGGAAATTGTACATATAAGGTGGTATAGTATTTTTGAAAAATGGTTTGCTACCAATGCCAAACTTTAATTTGGTGGTTGCTTCATACAACACCCCGATTTCGGCACCTCAAAAATGGAAATTGGCTTTTTCGTGTGTCGAAAGAGAAAACTTCCTCCTGCAACATCGTAAGCCATCCCAAGACGCACATGTGTGCAGAATATGGGCACATTATCACAAACTAGGCCCTGATTCTAGCCATAACATTGGTGGTTTGACCTAAATGCCATGAAACCTCGAACATGATAGGTCATTTTGTGAAGGATTTTTTATGATGTTTTCAATTTTTCAAGTTCAATATTTTTCCTTGCAACTGTGACACGTAATATGACACCACGCGAAGGTTTCACATTGTTTGGATCATTTTTGAATTTCTTATGCCCGTTTCAAACTATATTCAAAATGGCGGGCATGAAGCTTCTTAGCCTAGGGCTGAACCTCGCTGAACTTGAAGTGGATCTCTAATGAAATAGCATGTTCTGAACCTATAAATGATTTTTTTAAAAATTCACAAGCATTATATCATGTACTTGTAGTTCCAATCTTGGCAACCTCCTACCGATTCGGCAGGAATTTGTCTATTTCATGAGGGATGGACAGAAAGGTTCCAGATACACCGGTTGGGAAATTGTCCATATAAGGTGGTCTAGTATTTTTGAAAAATGGTTTGGTACCAATGCCAAACTATAATTTGGTGGTTGCTTCATAAAACACCCCGATTTCGGCACCTCAAAAATGAAAATTGCCTTTTTCGTGTGTCAAAAGGGAAAACTTCCTCCTAAAACATCGTAAGGCATCCCAAGACGCACATGTGTGCACAATATGGGCACATTATCACAAACTATGCCCTGATTCTAGCCATAATATTGGTCGTTTGACCTAAATGCCATGAAACCTCGAACATGATAGGTCATTTTGTGAAGGATTTTTTATGATGTTTGCAATATTTGAAGTTCAATATTTTTCCTTGCAACTGTGACATGTAATATGACACCACGCAAAGGTTTCACATTGTTTGGATCATTCTTGAATTTCTTATGCCCGTTTCAAACTATATTCAAAACTGCGGGCATGAAGCTTCTTAGCCCGGGGCTCAGCCTCGCTGAACTTGAAGTGGATCTCTGATGAAATAGCATGTTGTGAACCTATAAATGATTTTTTTAAAAATTCACAAGCATTATATCATGTACTTGTAGTTCAAATCTTGGCAACCTCCTCCGATTCGGCAGGAATTTATCTTTTTCATGAGGGATTGACAGAAAGGTTCCAGATACACTGGTTGGGAAATTGTCCATATAAGGCGGTAAAGCATTTTTGAAAAATGGTTTGGTACCATTGCCAAACATTAATTTGGTGGTTGCTTCATACAACACCCCGATTTCGGCACCTCAAAAATGGAAATTGGCTTTTTCGTGTGTCGAAAGGGAAAACTTCCTCCTGCAACATCGTAAGCCATCCCAAGATGCACATGTGTGCACAATATGTGTCCAAACAATATGATGTTTGCAATTTTTCAAGTTCAATATTTTTCCTTGCAACTGTGACACATAATATGACACCACGCAAAGGTTTCACATTGTTTGGATCATTTTTGAATTTCTTATGCCCGTTTCAAACTATATTCAAAATGGCGGGCATGAAGCTTCTTAGCCCGGGGCTGAGCCTCGCAGAACTTGAAATGGATCTCTGATGAAATAGCATGTTGTGAACCTATAAATGATTTTTAAAAAATTCACAAGCGTTATATCATGTACTTGTAGTTCAAATCTTGGCAACCTCCTACCGATTCGGCAGGAATTTGTCTTTTTCATGAGGGATGGACAAAAAGGTTCCAGATACACCGGTTGGGAAGTTGTCCATATAAGGTGGTATAGTATTTTTGAAAAATGGTTTGCTACCAATGCCAAACTTTACTTTGGTGGTTGCTTCATAGAACACACCGATTTCGGCACCACAAAAATGGAAATTGGCTTTTTCGTGTGTCGAAAGTGAAAACTTCCTCCTACAACATCGTAAGCCATCCCAAGATGCACATGTGTGCACAATATGGGCACATTATCACAAACTATGCCCTGATTCTAGCCATAACATTGGTCGTTTGACCTAAATGCCATGAAACCTCGAACATGATAGGTCATTTGGTGAAGGATTTTTTATGATGTTTGCAATTTTTCAAGTTCAATATTTTTCCTTGCAACTGTGACACATAATATGACACCACGCGAAGGTTTCACATTGTTTGGATCATTTTTGAATTTCTTATGCCCGTTTCAAACTATATTCAAAACGGCGGGCATGAAGCTTCTTAGCCCGGGGCTGAGCCTCGCTGAACTTGAAATCGATCTCTAATGAAATAGCATGTTCTGAACCTATCAAAGATTTTTTTAAAACTTCACAAGCATTATATCATGTACTTGTAGTTCGAATCTTGGCAACCTCCTGCCGATTCGGCAGGAATTTGTCTTTAATGAGGGATGGACAGAAAGGTTCCAGATACACCGGTTGGGAAATTTTCCATATAAGGTGGTATAGTTTTTTTGAAAAATGGTTTGGTAATAATGCAAAACTTTAATTTGGTGGTTGCTTCATAGAACACCCCGATTTCGGCACCTCAAAAATGGAAATTGGCTTTTTCGTGTGTCGAAAGGGAAAACTTCCTCCTGCAACATCGTAAGCCATCCCAAGACGCACATGTGTGCACAATATGGGCACATTATCACAAACTACGCCCTGATTCTAGCCATAACATTGGTCGTTTGACCTAAATGCCATGAAACCTCGAACATGATAGGTCATTTTGTGAAGGATTTTTTATGATGTTTGCAATTTTTCAAGTTCAATATTTTTTCTTGCAACTGTGACACGTAATATGACACCACGCAAAGGTTTCACATTGTTTGGATCATTTTTGAATTTCTTATGCCCGTTTCAAACTATATTCAAAACGGCGGGCATGAAGCTTCTTAGCCCGGGGCTGAGCCTCGCTGAACTTGAAGTGGATCTCTGATGAAATAGCATGTTGTGAACCTATAAATGATTTTTTTAAAAATTCACAAGCATTATATCATGTACTTGTAGTTTAAATCTTGGCAACCTCCTACCGATTCAGCAGGAATTTATCTTTTTCATGAGGGATTGACAGAAAGGTTCCAGATACACCGGTTGGGAAATTGTCCATATAAGGTGGTATAGTATTTTTGAAAAATGGTTTGCTACCAATGCCAAACTTTAATTTGGTGGTTGCTTCATACAACACCCCGATTTCGGCACCTCAAAAATGGAAATTGGCTTTTTCGTGTGTCGAAAGAGAAAACTTCCTCCTGCAACATCGTAAGCCATCCCAAGACGCACATGTGTGCAGAATATGGGCACATTATCACAAACTAGGCCCTGATTCTAGCCATAACATTGGTGGTTTGACCTAAATGCCATGAAACCTCGAACATGATAGGTCATTTTGTGAAGGATTTTTTATGATGTTTTCAATTTTTCAAGTTCAATATTTTTCCTTGCAACTGTGACACGTAATATGACACCACGCGAAGGTTTCACATTGTTTGGATCATTTTTGAATTTCTTATGCCCGTTTCAAACTATATTCAAAATGGCGGGCATGAAGCTTCTTAGCCTAGGGCTGAACCTCGCTGAACTTGAAGTGGATCTCTAATGAAATAGCATGTTCTGAACCTATAAATGATTTTTTTAAAAATTCACAAGCATTATATCATGTACTTGTAGTTCCAATCTTGGCAACCTCCTACCGATTCGGCAGGAATTTGTCTATTTCATGAGGGATGGACAGAAAGGTTCCAGATACACCGGTTGGGAAATTGTCCATATAAGGTGGTCTAGTATTTTTGAAAAATGGTTTGGTACCAATGCCAAACTATAATTTGGTGGTTGCTTCATAAAACACCCCGATTTCGGCACCTCAAAAATGAAAATTGCCTTTTTCGTGTGTCGAAAGGGAAAACTTCCTCCTAAAACATCGTAAGGCATCCCAAGACGCACATGTGTGCACAATATGGGCACATTATCACAAACTATGCCCTGATTCTAGCCATAATATTGGTGGTTTGACCTAAATGCCATGAAACCTCGAACATGATAGGTCATTTTGTGAAGGATTTTTTATGATGTTTGCAATATTTGAAGTTCAATATTTTTCCTTGCAACTGTGACATGTAATATGACACCACGCAAAGGTTTCACATTGTTTGGATCATTCTTGAATTTCTTATGCCCGTTTCAAACTATATTCAAAACTGTGGGCATGAAGCTTCTTAGCCCGGGGCTCAGCCTCGCTGAACTTGAAGTGGATCTCTGATGAAATAGCATGTTGTGAACCTATCAATGATTTTTTTAAAAATTCACAAGCATTATATCATGTACTTGTAGTTCAAATCTTGGCAACCTCCTCCGATTCGGCAGGAATTTATCTTTTTCATGAGGGATTGACAGAAAGGTTCCAGATACACCGGTTGGGAAATTGTCCATATAAGGTGGTAAATAATTTTTGAAAAATGGTTTGGTACCATTCCCAAACATTAATTTGGTGGTTGCTTCATAGAACACCCCGATTTCGGCACCTCAAAAATGGAAATTGGCTTTTTCGTGTGTCGAAAGGGAAAACTTCCTCCTGCAACATCGTAAGCCATCCCAAGACGCACATGTGTGCACAATATGGGCACATTATCACAAACTACGCCCTGATTCTAGCCATAACATTGGTGGTTTGACCTAAATGCCATGAAACCTCGAACATGATAGGTCATTTTGTGAAGGATTTTTTATGATGTTTGCAATTTTTCAAGTTCAATATTTTTTCTTGCAACTGTGACACGTAATATGACACCACGCAAAGGTTTCACATTGTTTGGATCATTCTTGAATTTCTTATGCCCGTTTCAAACTATATTCAAAACGGCGGGCATGAAGCTTCTTAGCCCGGGGCTGAGCCTCGCTGAACTTGAAGTGGATCTCTGATGAAATAGCATGTTGTGAACCTATAAATGATTTTTTTAAAAATTCACAAGCATTATATCATGTACTTGTAGTTTAAATCTTGGCAACCTCCTACCGATTCAGCAGGAATTTATCTTTTTCATGAGGGATTGACAGAAAGGTTCCAGATACACCGGTTGGGAAATTGTCCATATAAGGTGGTATAGTATTTTTGAAAAATGGTTTGCTACCAATGCCAAACTTTAATTTGGTGGTTGCTTCATACAACACCCCGATTTCGGCACCTCAAAAATGGAAATTGGCTTTTTCGTGTGTCGAAAGAGAAAACTTCCTCCTGCAACATCGTAAGCCATCCCAAGACGCACATGTGTGCAGAATATGGGCACATTATCACAAACTATGCCCTGATTCTAGCCATAACATTGGTGGTTTGACCTAAATGCCATGAAACCTCGAACATGATAGGTCATTTTGTGAAGGATTTTTTATGATGTTTGCAATTTTTCAAGTTCAATATTTTTTCTTGCAACTATGACACGTAATATGACACCACGCGAAGGTTTCACATTGTTTGGATCATTTTTGAATTTCTTATGCCCGTTTCAAACTATATTCAAAATGGCGGGCATGAAGCTTCTTAGCCTAGGGCGGAACCTCGCTGAACTTGAAGTGGATCTCTAATGAAATAGCATGTTCTGAACCTATAAATGATTTTTTTAAAAATTCACAAGCATTATATCATGTACTTGTAGTTCCAATCTTGGCAACCTCCTACCGATTCGGCAGGAATTTGTCTATTTCATGAGGGATGGACAGAAAGGTTCCAGATACACCGGTTGGGAAATTGTCCATATAAGGTGGTCTAGTATTTTTGAAAAATGGTTTGGTACCAATGCCAAACTTTAATTTGGTGGTTGCTTCATAGAACACCCCGATTTCGGCACCTCAAAAATGAAAATTGCCTTTTTCGTGTGTCGAAAGGGAAAACTTCCTCCTACAACATCGTAAGGCATCCCAAGAGGCACATGTGTGCACAATATGGGCACATTATCACAAACTATGCCCTGATTCTAGCCATAACATTGGCGGTTTGACCTAAATGCCATGAAACCTCGAACATGATAGGTCATTTTGTGAAGGATTTTTTATGATGTTTGCAATATTTGAAGTTCAATATTTTTCCTTGCAACTGTGACATGTAATATGACACCACGCAAAGGTTTCACATTGTTTGGATCATTCTTGAATTTCTTATGCCCGTTTCAAACTATATTCAAAACTGCGGGCATGAAGCTTCTTAGCCCGGGGCTCAGCCTCGCTGAACTTGAAGTGGATCTCTGATGAAATAGCATGTTGTGAACCTATAAATAAATTTTTTTAAAAATTCACAAGCATTATATCATGTACTTGTAGTTCAAATCTTGGCAACCTCCTCCGATTCGGCAGGAATTTATCTTTTTCATGAGGGATTGACAGAAAGGTTCCAGATACACCGGTTGGGAAATTGTCCATATAAGGTGGTAAAGCATTTTTGAAAAATGGTTTGGTACCATTGCCAAACATTAATTTGGTGGTTGCTTCATACAACACCCCGATTTCGGCACCTCAAAAATGGAAATTGGCTTTTTCGTGTGTCGAAAGGGAAAACTTCCTCCTGCAACATCGTAAGCCATCCCAAGATGCACATGTGTGCACAATATGGGTCCAAACAATATGATGTTTGCAATTTTTCAAGTTCAATATTTTTCCTTGCAACTGTGACACATAATATGACACCACGCAAAGGTTTCACATTGTTTGGATCATTTTTGAATTTCTTATGCCCGTTTCAAACTATATTCAAAATGGCGGGCATGAAGCTTCTTAGCCCGGGGCTGAGCCTCGCAGAACTTGAAGTGGATCTCTGATGAAATAGCATGCTGTGAACCTATAAATGATTTTTTTTAAAATTCACAAGCGTTATATCATGTACTTGTAGTTCAAATCTTGGCAACCTCCTACCGATTCGGCAGGAATTTATCTTTTTCATGAGGGATTGACAGAAAGGTTCTAGATACACCGGTTGGGAAATTGTCCATATAAGGTGGTATAGTATTTTTGAAAAATGGTTTGCTACCAATGCCAAACTTTAATTTGGTGGTTGCTTCATACAACACCCCGATTTCGGCACCTCAAAAATGGAAATTGGCTTTTTCGTGTGTCGAAAGAGAAAACTTCCTCCTGCAACATCGTAAGCCATCCCAAGACGCACATGTGTGCAGAATATGGGCACATTATCACAAACTATGCCCTGATTCTAGCCATAACATTGGTGGTTTGACCTAAATGCCATGAAACCTCGAACATGATAGGTCATTTTGTGAAGGATTTTTTATGATGTTTGCAATTTTTCAAGTTCAATATTTTTTCTTGCAACTGTGACACGTAATATGACACCACGCGAAGGTTTCACATTGTTTGGATCATTTTTGAATTTCTTATGCCCGTTTCAAACTATATTCAAAACGGCGGGCATGAAGCTTCTTTGCCCGGGGCTGAGCCTCGCTGAATTTGAAGTGGATCTCTGATGAAATAGCATGTTGTGAACCTATAAATGAATTTTTTAAAATTCACAAGCATTATATCATGTACTTCTGGTTCCAATCTTGGCAACCTCCTGCCGATTCGGCAGGAATTTGTCTATTTCATGAGGGATGGACAGAAAGGTTCCAGATACACCGGTTGGGAAATTGTCCATATAAGGTGGTAAAGCATTTTTGAAAAATGGTTTGGTACCATTGCCAAACTTTAATTTGGTGGTTGCTTCATACAACACCCCGATTTCGGCACCTCAAAAATGGAAATTGGCTTTTTCGTGTGTCGAAAGGGAAAACTTCCTCCTGCAACATCGTAAGCCATCCCAAGATGCACATGTGTGCACAATATGGGTCCAAACAATATGATGTTTGCAATTTTTCAAGTTCAATATTTTTCCTTGCAACTGTGACACATAATATGACACCACGCAAAGGTTTCACATTGTTTGGATCATTTTTGAATTTCTTATGCCCGTTTCAAACTATATTCAAAATGGCGGGCATGAAGCTTCTTAGCCCGGGGCTCAGCCTCGCAGAACTTGAAATGGATCTCTGATGAAATAGCATGTTGTGAACCTATAAATGATTTTTTTAAAAATTCACAAGCGTTATATCATGTACTTGTAGTTCAAATCTTGGCAACCTCCTACCGATTCGGCAGGAATTTGTCTTTTTCATGAGGTATGGACAAAAAGGTTCCAGATACACCGGTTGGGAAGTTGTCCATATAAGGTGGTATAGTATTTTTGAAAAATGGTTTGCTACCAATGCCAAACTTTAATTTGGTGGTTGCTTCGATAGAACACCCCGATTTCGGCACCACAAAAATGGAAATTGGCTTTTTCGTGTGTCGAAAGTGAAAACTTCCTCCTGCAACATCGTAAGCCATCCCAAGACTGCACATGTGTGCACAATATGGGCACATTATCACAAACTATGCCCTGATTCTAGCCATAACATTGGTGGTTTGACCTAAATGCCATGAAACCTCGAACATGATAGGTCATTTGGTGAAGGATTTTTTATGATGTTTGCAATTTTTCAAGTTCAATATTTTTCCTTGCAACTGTGACACATAATATGACACCACGCGAAGGTTTCACATTGTTTGGATCATTTTTGAATTTCTTATGCCCGTTTCAAACTATATTCAAAACGGCGGGCATGAAGCTTCTTAGCCCGGGGCTGAGCCTCGCTGAACTTGAAGTGGATCTCTGATGAAATAGCATGTTGTGAACCTATCAAATGATTTTTTTCAAAATTCACAAGCATTATATCATGTACTTGTAGTTCAAATCTTGGCAACCTCCTGCCGATTCGGCAGGAATTTGTCTTTTCATGAGGGATGGACAGAAAGGTTCCAGATACACCGGTTGGGAAATTCTCCATATAAGGTGGTATAGTATTTTGAAAAATGGTTTGGTAATAATGCAAAACTTTAATTTGGTGGTTGCTTCATAGAACACCCCGATTTCGGCACCTCAAAAATGGAAATTGGCTTTTTCGTGTGTCGAAAGGGAAAACTTCCTCCTGCAACATCGTAAGCCATCCCAAGACGCACATGTGTGCAGAATATGGGCACATTATCACAAACTATGCCCTGATTCTAGCCATAACATTGGTGGTTTGACCTAAATGCCATGAAACCTCGAACATGATAGGTCATTTTGTGAAGGATTTTTTATGATGTTTGCAATTTTTCAAGTTCAATATTTTTCCTTGCAACTGTGACACATAATATGACACCACGCGAAGGTTTCACATTGTTTGGATCATTTTTGAATTTCTTATGCCCGTTTCAAACTATATTCAAAACGGCGGGCATGAAGCTTCTTAGCCCGGGGCTGAAGCCTCGCTGAACTTGAAGTGGATCTCTGATGAAATAGCATGTTGTGAACCTATAAATGATTTTTTTAAAATTCACAAGCATTATATCATGTACTTGTAGTTCAAATCTTGGCAACCTCCTGCCGATTCGGCAGGAATTTGTCTTTTTCATGAGGGATGGACAGAAAGGTTCCAGATACACCGGTTGGGAAATTCTCCATATAAGGTGGTATAGTATTTTTGAAAAATGGTTTGGTAATAATGCAAAACTTTAATTTGGTGGTTGCTTCATAGAACACCCCGATTTCGGCACCTCAAAAATGGAAATTGGCTTTTTCGTGTGTCGAAAGGGAAAACTTCCTCCTGCAACATCGTAAGCCATCCCAAGACGCACATGTGTGCAGAATATGGGCACATTATCACAAACTATGCCCTGATTCTAGCCATAACATTGGTGGTTTGACCTAAATGCCATGAAACCTCGAACATGATAGGTCATTTTGTGAAGGATTTTTTATGATGTTTGCAATTTTTCAAGTTCAATATTTTTCCTTGCAACTGTGACACATAATATGACACCACGCGAAGGTTTCACATTGTTTGGATCATTTTTGAATTTCTTATGCCCGTTTCAAACTATATTCAAAACGGCGGGCATGAAGCTTCTTAGCCCGGGGCTAAGCCTCGCTGAACTTGAAGTGGATCTCTGATGAAATAGCATGTTGTGAACCTACAAATGATTTTTTTAAAAATTCACAAGCATTATATCATGTACTTGTAGTTCAAATCTTGGCAACCTCCTACCGATTCGGCAGGAATTTGTCTTTTTCATGAGGGATGGACAGAAAGGTTCCAGATACACCGGTTGGGAAATTCTCCATATAAGGTGGTATAGTATTTTTGAAAAATGGTTTGGTAATAATGCAAAACTTTAATTTGGTGGTTGCTTCATAGAACACCCCGATTTCGGCACCTCAAAAATGGAAATTGGCTTTTTCGTGTGTCGAAAGGGAAAACTTCCTCCTGCAACATCGTAAGCCATCCCAAGACGCACATGTGTGCAGAATATGGGCACATTATCACAAACTATGCCCTGATTCTAGCCATAACATTGGTGGTTTGACCTAAATGCCATGAAACCTCGAACATGATAGGTCATTTTGTGAAGGATTTTTTATGATGTTTGCAATTTTTCAAGTTCAATATTTTTCCTTGCAACTGTGACACATAATATGACACCACGCGAAGGTTTCACATTGTTTGGATCATTTTGAATTTCTTATGCCCGTTTCAAACTATATTCAAAACGGCGGGCATGAAGCTTCTTAGCCCGGGGCTGAAGCCTCGCTGAACTTGAAGTGGATCTCTGATGAAATAGCATGTTGTGAACCTATAAATGATTTTTTTAAAAATTCACAAGCATTATATCATGTACTTGTAGTTCAAATCTTGGCAACCTCCTACCGATTCGGCAGGAATTTGTCTTTTTCATGAGGGATGGACAGAAAGGTTCCAGATACACCGGTTGGGAAATTCTCCATATAAGGTGGTATAGTATTTTTGAAAAATGGTTTGGTACTAATGCCAAACTTTAATTTGGTGGTTGCTTCATAGAACACCCCGATTTCGGCACCTCAAAAATGGAAATTGGCTTTTTCGTGTGTCGAAAGGGAAAACTTCCTCCTGCAACATCGTAAGCCATCCCAAGACGCACATGTGTGCACAATATGGGCACATTATCACAAACTATGCCCTGATTCTAGCCATAACATTGGTGGTTTGACCTAAATGCCATGAAACCTCGAACATGATAGGTCATTTTGTGAAGGATTTTTTATGATGTTTGCAATTTTTCAAGTTCAATATTTTTCCTTGCAACTGTGACACATAATATGACACCACGCGAAGGTTTCACATTGTTTGGATCATTTTTGAATTTCTTATGCCCGTTTCAAACTATATTCAAAACGGCGGGCATGAAGCTTCTTAGCCCGGGGCTAAGCCTCGCTGAACTTGAAGTGGATCTCTGATGAAATAGCATGTTGTGAACCTATAAATGATTTTTTTTAAAATTCACAAGCATTATATCATGTACTTGTAGTTCAAATCTTGGCAACCTCCTACCGATTCGGCAGGAATTTGTCTTTTTCATGAGGGATGGACAGAAAGGTTCCAGATACACCGGTTGGGAAATTGTCCATATAAGGTGGTATAGTATTTTTGAAAAATGGTTTGGTACTAATGCCAAACTTTAATTTGGTGGTTGCTTCATAGAACACCCCGATTTCGGCACCTCAAAAATGGAAATTGGCTTTTTCGTGTGTCGAAAGGGAAAACTTCCTCCTGCAACATCGTAAGCCATCCCAAGACGCACATGTGTGCAGAATATGGGCACATTATCACAAACTATGCCCTGATTCTAGCCATAACATTGGTGGTTTGACCTAAATGCCATGAAACCTCGAACATGATAGGTCATTTTGTGAAGGATTTTTTATGATGTTTGCAATTTTTCAAGTTCAATATTTTTCCTTGCAACTGTGACACATAATATGACACCACGCGAAGGTTTCACATTGTTTGGATCATTTTTGAATTTCTTATGCCCGTTTCAAACTATATTCAAAACGGCGGGCATGAAGCTTCTTAGCCCGGGGCTAAGCCTCGCTGAACTTGAAGTGGATCTCTGATGAAATAGCATGTTGTGAACCTACAAATGATTTTTTTAAAAATTCACAAGCATTGTATCATGTTCTTGTAGTTCAAATCTTGGCAACCTCCTACCGATTCGGCAGGAATTTGTCTTTTTCATGAGGGATGGACAGAAAGGTTCCAGATACACCGGTTGGGAAATTCTCCATATAAGGTGGTATAGTATTTTTGAAAAATGGTTTGGTAATAATGCAAAACTTTAATTTGGTGGTTGCTTCATAGAACACCCCGATTTCGGCACCTCAAAAATGGAAATTGGCTTTTTCGTGTGTCGAAAGGGAAAACTTCCTCCTACAACATCGTAAGCCCATCCCAAGACGCACATGTGTGCAGAATATGGGCACATTATCACAAACTATGCCCTGATTCTAGCCATAACATTGGTGGTTTGACCTAAATGCCATGAAACCTCGAACATGATAGGTCATTTTGTGAAGGATTTTTTATGATGTTTGCAATTTTTCAAGTTCAATATTTTTCCTTGCAACTGTGACACATAATATGACACCACGCGAAGGTTTCACATTGTTTGGATCATTTTTGAATTTCTTATGCCCGTTTCAAACTATATTCAAAACGGCGGGCATGAAGCTTCTTAGCCCGGGGCTAAGCCTCGCTGAACTTGAAGTGGATCTCTGATGAAATAGCATGTTGTGAACCTACAAATGATTTTTTAAAATTCACAAGCATTGTATCATGTTCTTGTAGTTCAAATCTTGGCAACCTCCTGCCGATTCGGCAGGAATTTGTCTTTTTCATGAGGGATGGACAGAAAGGTTCCAGATACACCGGTTGGGAAATTCTCCATATAAGGTGGTATAGTATTTTTGAAAAATGGTTTGGTAATAATGCAAAACTTTAATTTGGTGGTTGCTTCATAGAACACCCCGATTTCGGCACCTCAAAAATGGAAATTGGCTTTTTCGTGTGTCGAAAGGGAAAACTTCCTCCTACAACATCGTAAGCCCATCCCAAGACGCACATGTGTGCAGAATATGGGCACATTATCACAAACTATGCCCTGATTCTAGCCATAACATTGGTGGTTTGACCTAAATGCCATGAAACCTCGAACATGATAGGTCATTTTGTGAAGGATTTTTTATGATGTTTGCAATTTTTCAAGTTCAATATTTTTCCTTGCAACTGTGACACATAATATGACACCACGCGAAGGTTTCACATTGTTTGGATCATTTTTGAATTTCTTATGCCCGTTTCAAACTATATTCAAAACGGCGGGCATGAAGCTTCTTAGCCCGGGGCTAAGCCTCGCTGAACTTGAAGTGGATCTCTGATGAAATAGCATGTTGTGAACCTACAAATGATTTTTTTTAAAATTCACAAGCATTGTATCATGTTCTTGTAGTTCAAATCTTGGCAACCTCCTGCCGATTCGGCAGGAATTTGTCTTTTTCATGAGGGATGGACAGAAAGGTTCCAGATACACCGGTTGGGAAATTCTCCATATAAGGTGGTATAGTATTTTTGAAAAATGGTTTGGTAATAATGCAAAACTTTAATTTGGTGGTTGCTTCATAGAACACCCCGATTTCGGCACCTCAAAAATGGAAATTGGCTTTTTCGTGTGTCGAAAGGGAAAACTTCCTCCTGCAACATCGTAAGCCATCCCAAGACGCACATGTGTGCAGAATATGGGCACATTATCACAAACTATGCCCTGATTCTAGCCATAACATTGGTGGTTTGACCTAAATGCCATGAAACCTCGAACATGATAGGTCATTTTGTGAAGGATTTTTTATGATGTTTGCAATTTTTCAAGTTCAATATTTTTCCTTGCAACTGTGACACATAATATGACACCACGCGAAGGTTTCACATTGTTTGGATCATTTTTGAATTTCTTATGCCCGTTTCAAACTATATTCAAAACGGCGGGCATGAAGCTTCTTAGCCCGGGGCTAAGCCTCGCTGAACTTGAAGTGGATCTCTGATGAAATAGCATGTTGTGAACCTACAAATGATTTTTTTAAAAATTCACAAGCATTGTATCATGTACTTGTAGTTCAAATCTTGGCAACCTCCTGCCGATTCGGCAGGAATTTGTCTTTTTCATGAGGGATGGACAGAAAGGTTCCAGATACACCGGTTGGGAAATTCTCCATATAAGGTGGTATAGTATTTTTGAAAAATGGTTTGGTAATAATGCAAAACTTTAATTTGGTGGTTGCTTCATAGAACACCCCGATTTCGGCACCTCAAAAATGGAAATTGGCTTTTTCGTGTGTCGAAAGGGAAAACTTCCTCCTGCAACATCGTAAGCCATCCCAAGACGCACATGTGTGCAGAATATGGGCACATTATCACAAACTATGCCCTGATTCTAGCCATAACATTGGTGGTTTGACCTAAATGCCATGAAACCTCGAACATGATAGGTCATTTTGTGAAGGATTTTTTATGATGTTTGCAATTTTTCAAGTTCAATATTTTTCCTTGCAACTGTGACACATAATATGACACCACGCGAAGGTTTCACATTGTTTGGATCATTTTTGAATTTCTTATGCCCGTTTCAAACTATATTCAAAACGGCGGGCATGAAGCTTCTTAGCCCGGGGCTGAGCCTCGCTGAACTTGAAGTGGATCTCTGATGAAATAGCATGTTGTGAACCTATAAATGATTTTTTTTAAAAATTCACAAGCATTATATCATGTACTTGTAGTTCAAATCTTGGCAACCTCCTGCCGATTCGGCAGGAATTTATCTTTTCATGAGGGATTGACAGAAAGGTTCCAGATACACCGGTTGGGAAATTGTCCATATAGGTGGTATAGTATTTTTGAAAAATGGTTTGCTACCAATGCCAAACTTTAATTTGGTGGTTGCTTCATAGAACACCCCGATTTCGGCACCTCAAAAATGGAAATTGTCTTGTTTCTTGTTGTCGAAAGAGAAAACTTCCTCCTGCAACATCGTAAGCCATCCCAAGACGCACATGTGTGCAACAATAGGGCACATTATCAACAAACTACGCCCTAATTCTAGCCATAACATTGGATAGATACTTGCACAACCTAAAAGGCCATGAAACCTCGAACATGATAGTCATTTTGTGAAGGATTTTTTATGATGTTGGCAATTTTCAAGTTCAATAGGTTGTAAACTTGCAACTGTGACACGTATATGAACACCACACAAAGGTTTCACTCTGTTTGGATCATTTATTGAATGTCTTATGCCCGTTCAAACTATATTCAAAACGGCGGGCATGAAGCTTCTTAGCCCGGGGCTGA